>CM053031.1:182928461-184174711 GCA_028564925.1 Lithobates sylvaticus | reverse complement strand
ACAGTTGCAGCGTGGATTTATTTATCTTGACAGCAACAGCGTTTGCTCCCACGATACATAAAGCCGCGACTCCAATGCTGTAGGAGGTGATTTCACCACCACAGTTAAAAAAAAGAGCATATATGCCGAAGCATGGGGGCAGCAGAGGGCGGAGGAGCGATTTTGCTCCTAATGCCACGTACATACGGTCGAAAAAAGTTCGACCATGTATACGTGGCATAACTTTTTTTGCGGGAGGATGCCCCCATGCTTCGGCATATATAAATGGTGCATGTATGCCCATCATTAGAAGTGGGTGGATGAAGGGAGGTATTCTAATGGTGGGCATACCCACCGCGCCATTGGGAAATTGGGAAAGCATTTTATCACACCGATCTTGGTGTGGTCAGATGCTTTGAGGGCACAGGAAAGATCTAGGGTCTAATAGACCCCAATTTTTTCAAAAAAAGAGTACCTGTCACTGCCTATTGCTATCATAGGGGATATTTACATTCCCTGCGATAACAATAAAAATGACAACTAAGAAAAAAAAAATGGAAGGAACAGTTTAAAAATAAAATAAAAAAGCTAAATAAAAAGAAAAACTAAAAAAAAAAAAAAAAAAAGCACCCCTGCCCCCCCTTCTTTTGCGCAAAGGCGAACACAAGCGTTGGTCTGGCGTCATATGTAAACAGCAATTGCACCATGCATGTGAGGTATCACCGCGAAGGTCAGATCGAGGGCAGTAATTTTAGCAGTAGACCTCCTCCGTGAATCTAATGTGGTAACCTGTAAAGGCTTTTAAAGGCTTTTAAAAATGTATGTAGTTTGTCGCCACTGCGTGTTTGTGCGCAATTTTAAAGCATGTCGTGTTTGGTATCCATGTACTCGGCCTAAGATCATATTTTTTATTTCATCAAAAATTTGAGCAATATAGTGTGTTTTAGTGCATTAAAATAAAAAAAAGTGTATTTTTTCCACAAAAAATGCGTTTGAAAAAATCGCTGCGCAAATACTGTGTGGAAAAAAAAAAATGCAACACCCACCATTTTAATCTGTAGGGCCTTTGCTTTAACAATATATATAGTGTTTGGGGGTTCAACGTAATTTTCTTGCAAAAAAAAAATATGTTTTCATGTAAACAAAAAGTGTCAGAAAGGGCTTTATCTTCAAGTGGTTAGAAGAGTGGGTGACGTGTGACATAGGCTTCTAAATGTTGTGCATAAAATGCCAGGACAGTTCAAACCCCCCCCAAATGACCCCATTTTGGAAAGTAGACACCCCAAGCTATTTGCTGAGAGCAATGTTGAGCCCATTAAATATTTTTTTTTTTGGTCCCAAGAGATTGAATAATGAAAAAAAAAAAAATAATATTTTTTTTTACAAAAACTTGTCACTAAATGATATATTGCTCAAACATGCCATGGGCATATGTGGAGATACACCCCAAAATACATTCTGTTGCTTCTCCTGAGTACGGGGATACCACATGTGTGGGACTTTTTGGGAGCCTAGCCGCGTACGGGACCCCAAAATCCAAGCACCGCTTTCAGGCTTTCTAAGGGTGTAATTTTTTTATTTCACTCCTCACTGCCAATCACAGTTTCGGAGGCCATGGAATGCCCAGATGGCACAAACCACCCCCAAATGACCCCATTTTGGAAAGTAGACACCCCAAGCTATTTGCTGAGAGGTATGGTGAGTATTTTGCAGATCTCGCTTTTTGTCACAATGTTTTGAAAATTGAAAAAAGAAAAAAAAAAATTTTTTTTTTCTTTACTTTCTTCATTTTCAAAAACACATGAGAGCTGTAAAATACTCACCATGCCTCTCAACAAATAGCTTGGGGTGTCTACTTTCCAAAATGGGGTCATTTGGGGGGGTTTTGTGCTATTTTGGCATTTTATGGCCTTCGAAACTGTGATAGGTAGTGAGGAGTGAAATCAAAAATTTGCACCCTTAGAAATCCTGAAGGCGGTGCTTGGGTTTCGGGGCCCCGTACGCGGCTAGGCTCCCAAAAAGTCCCACACATGTGGTATCCCCATACTCAGGAGAAGCAGCAAAATGTATTTTGGGGTGCAATTCCACATATAACCATGGCATGTGTGAGCAATATATCATTTAGTGACAACTTTTTGAATAAATTTTTTTTATTTTTTTTTTTTGTCTTTATTCAATCACTTGGGACTAAAAAAAAAAATATTCAACGGGCTCAACATGCCTCTCAGCAAATAGCTTGGGGTGTCTACTTTCCAAAATGGGGTCATTTGGGGGGGTTTTGTGCCATCTTGGCATTTTATGGCCTTCAAAACTGTGATAGGTAGTGATAGGTAGTGAGGAGTGAAATCAAAAATTTATGCCCTTAGAAATCCTGAAGGCGGTGCTTGGTTTTCGGGGTCCCGTATGCGGATAGGCTCCCAAAAAGTCCCACACATGTGGTATCCCCGTACTCAGGAGAAGCAGCAGAATGTATTTTGGGGTGTAATTCCACATATGCCCATGGCATGTGTGGGCAATATATCATTTAGTGACAACTTTGGGCAAAAAAAAAAAAGTTTGTAATATTCCCGCAACTTGTGGCAAAATATAAAATATTCCATGTACTCAACATGCCTCTCAGCAAATAGCTTGGGGTGTCTACTTTCCAAAATGGGGTCATTTGGGGGGGTTTTGTGCAATTTTGGCATTTTATGGCCTTCGAAACTGTGATAGGTAGTGAGGAGTGAAATCAAAAATTTACACCCTTAGAAATGCTGAAGGTGGTGCTTGGGTTTCGGGGCCCCGTACGCGGCTAGGCTCCCAAAAAGTCCCACACATGTGGTATCCCCGTACTCAGGAGAAGTGGCAAAATGTATTTTGGGGTGCAATTCCACATATAACCATGGCATGTGTGAGCAATATATCATTTAGTGACAACTTTTTGAATACATTTTTTTTTTTTTTTTTTTTTTTGTCTTTATTCAATCACTTGGGACTAAAAAAAAAAATATTCAATGGGCTCAACATGCCTCTCAGCAAATAGCTTGGGGTGTCTACTTTCCAAAATGGGGTCATTTGGGGGGGTTTTGTGCCATCTTGGCATTTTATGGCCTTCAAAACTGTGATAGGTAGTGATAGGTAGTGAGGAGTGAAATCAAAAATTTATGCCCTTAGAAATCCTGAAGGCGGTGCTTGGTTTTCGGGGTCCCGTATGCGGATAGGCTCCCAAAAAGTCCCACACATGTGGTATCCTCGTACTCAGGAGAAGCAGCAGAATGTATTTTGGGGTGTAATTCCACATATGCCCATGGCATGTGTGGGCAATATATCATTTAGTGACAACTTTGGGCAAAAAAAAAAAAAGTTTGTAATATTCCCGCAACTTGTGGCAAAATATAAAATATTCCATGTACTCAACATGCCTCTCAGCAAATAGCTTGGGGTGTCTACTTTCCAAAATGGGGTCATTTGGGGGGGTTTTGTGCTATTTTGGCATTTTATGGCCTTCAAAACTGTGATAGGTAGTGAGGAGTGAAATCAAAAATTTGCACCCTTAGAAACCCTGAAGGCGTTGATTGGGTTTCGGGGCCCCGTGCGCGGCTAGGCTCCCAAAAAGTCCCACACATGTGGTATCCCCATACTCGGGAGAAGCAGCAAAATGTATTTTGGGGTGCATCTCCACATATAACGATGGCATGTGTGAGGAATATATCATTTAGTGACAACTTTATGAAAAAAATTTTTTTTTTTTTTTTTTTTGTCTTTATTCAATCCCTTGGGACTAAAAAAAAAAATATTCAATGGGCTCAACATGCCTCTCAGCAAATAGCTTGGGGTGTCTACTTTCCAAAATGGGGTCATTTGGGGGGGTTTTGTACTTCCCTGCCATTTTAGCACCTCAAGAAATGAGATAGGTAGTCATAAATTAAAAGCCGTGTAAATTCCAGAAAATGTACTCTAGTTTGTAGACGCTATAACTTTTGCGCAAACCAATAAATATACGCTTATTGGCATTTTTTTTACTAAAGACATGTGGCTGAATACATTTTGGCCCAAATGTTTGACTAAAATTGAGTTTATTAGATTTTTTTTATAACAAAAAGTAGAAAATCTCTTTTTTTTTCAAAATTTTCGCTCCTTTTCCGTTTATATCGCAAAAAATAAAAATCACAGAGGCAATCAAATACCATCAAAAGAAAGCTCTATTTGTGGGAAGAAAAGGACGCAAATTTCGTTTGGTTACAAAATTGCATGACCGCGCAATTACCAGTTAAAGTAGTGCAGTGCGAAATTGAAAAAAGACCTCTGGTCCTTAAGCTGACAATTGGTCCGGGGCTAAAGTGGTTATAATGCTAGAAGAATGAAGTGGTTTTGCTGCTCATATTCACACAGAGTTTTTACAAACGTATTTCTTTATTATTTCTAGGTCTCTCCAGAATAATATTTATATTAGAATTTAAGCCATATCTGCATAAAATAGATATCATTTTTTAAAGTGTTTTTTTTCTTTAATAAGAATATTTGTATTATTGTATTATTTTCTCGTGCTCTCCTTTTTTTTAATGTTATGTTTCCACAACACCATTATTCTGTATTATTTGTAAACATGTTTGTTGTTGGTGTCCCTTGTTAATTTTGACATTGTATTTTTGAAATGTACCTGCCTACTCCCCCAAAATAAATTGATTTGATATTTGTAGAAAAACACATAAGCAAGTATTTTCTGAAAACAAAATAAAAATTTATTTCACATCATAATTACAAAATAAAGATAAAGGCATTGCAGGAGAAATTGCTTCAATTTGTGCAGCCTTTGGCTCCCAAGGCAGACATCAAATAAATTGGTAGCTTGTAAAGTCCATAGAAAAAGGAGTACAATGAGGTCCAGGGGTCCCAGAGAACTGGAGCAGCAGCAGATGGTATATGTACCCAGTCTGTGGTCCTACAACAGGCTGTGGGTTCTTTGAGACGTGAAGGCAGGGGATCACTTCCTGGTCTTCCGTGCAGCCTTCCCTGCAGCCTTCCCTGGAGGCTGTGGCTCTGGAGGTGGCATTGTGGCAGGAGGAGGAGGAGGAGGATGGGGGAGAGAACATAGATGTTGGTTGTCCGACATTTCCCCACTCAACCCCTTGTGTATAGTATCAAAAATTATTCTTTCACACTTTCGCCGTTGGCCCTCCTCCATCTGTTGCAAATTTGAGGCAATATAGATGCCATAGGCCTCTATAGCATCAAGGGGGGATCTGAGGGACTCATTAGCAGTGATGTAAGTAACTGAGTTAAAATAAACTGAGTTACCTAACGCAGTTACTTTAGAGGGTAACGAGTAATCTAACTGATTACTTTTCCCCTCATGGTAACTCAGTTCCCATTACTTTGGCTTAGTTACCCCAATTACATCTACCGCCACTAGATGGCAGTAGTGTAATTCCGGTGTCCTGCCGAAAAAGTTCCCCCGCCGGATAAGGACCCCCTGTACTGCGCAGGCGCAGGGCTTGCGCAGTACGAAGGACTACGGAGCTTACGAAAATTGCCGAACCTAAACAGCTCTGAGTGAACTCTAAACCGCGCAGGCGCAGTTAACATGTAATTGTACGAGGCGATGCCGCACGCTCCCGATGCTCGTGCTACTCTGCAAGGGGCGTAACTAAGGGGCGGGTCTAGTATTACTGTAACCAAGGGGCGCATTTATTATTATTGTTATATATCGAGCTCTGCCCATTAATTTAACATTCGCCCTCTTCTGTAGCCATCCGCCCCTTATATAAATGATATAATAATAATAGACCCGCCTCTTGCTTACACGCTATAACAGATCTGCCCCTTGGTTAGAGTGATAATAGAGCAGCCCCTTGGTTACACGATATATAACAATAATAATAAATGCGCCCCTTGGTTACGGTAATACTAGACCCGCCCCTTAGTTACACGTATAGAATATTTTTTTAAAAAGTCAGTTACTTTGCTGCGTAACTAATTACTTTTCCAATGTAGTAACTGAGTTACTAACGCAATTACTTTTTGGGAGAAGTAATTTGTAACTTAACTAATTACTTTTTTAAAGTAAGATGACCAACACTGCTCATTAGCCTCCCTGATCAGGGCCAGTGCTGCCTCCTCTGCTTTTGTGCCCTTCCTCTGTTGTTTGTAGGGAAGGATGAGGGGAGGAATCTGCTATTGGGTATTACTTCCCCCTGCCTCCTCCTGTGTGCCACTAGCCAGAGCCTCGTCCTGGCTGAGGTCATCCTGTGTATGAAAAAGGGACATAGTTTTAGTTTTTTGTTCATCAAACACACACAATTATCAGCTCATGACTGTTGCAAATTTAATGTTAATAAATAGAAAAGACTATCATTCTGAGCCCAGCATTTTTCCTTCTTGTCCGAATCTTTTTTGGCCACTTCTGTCTATTGATATGTGAAACACTTTTTTTTACTTCATTCATTTATTAGCAATAATAACATCTACTTACCAACAATCTTTTTTTTGCCCAGATAAATAATGTATAAAAAACCTATACCTGGCTCCATCTGGGCTCCTCAATCTCCTCCTGTATGGCAGGCCCAGGTTGGTCCACAGATGCCTCAGCTTGGGTAGAGGGAAGGCTGGTTGGAAGGCTGGAGGGAAGGGGTGCCGGAAGAGTAGAAAGGGATTCCCTGCCCTCCATCTGGTCATCTATAAACCTCATCCTGCTGTAATACCACAGACTGGGTACATACACCTTATCTGCTGCTACTCCGGACCTCAGGGACTTCTGGACCTTCTGGTACTCCTTCTTATAGGTGCTTCTCAAGCTACCAATTTTTCCCTCAACAAATTTGATGTCTGCATCGGGGACCCGGGTCTTCACAAATTGAAGCAATTTCTCCAGCGTTGCCCTCCTAGCTGAATTATTGTGGTACAAGGGGTTTTTCACCTCCCAGAGATTTCTCATTTCATGGTATTTATCTATGAATTCCCCAAGGAATTCGGGGTCCTTAAATGGCAGCATTTTCTCTGCAAGACCAAACAAAATACAAAAATAAAAATCTCAGGATAATCTTTCAACACAATATAGGCATCAATCTGGATTCAGTATAGGCCGCACATGACTCCAAAAAGTTTCAAATCTTACCTTCGTTGTAACGTTCGTCGTTGTTTGACGTTCTTCGTGGCGTCCGTTCCTCCTTCCCGTGCACACAGAACTTAGTTACGACACACATGTGTTTGAAGCTTTATATACACTGCGCATGCGTGAATCTCCACCCGCGTCGTCCGCCCCTGACGTTCTTTCTAGAATATTCGCTGCCCAGTCTCTTTCGTTGAGGTGGGAGCGGAACATGGCGGACACACAGCAGGTGCATAATAAGAGCAGTAACGAGGAGGAGGATAGCCCAGAGCCTGAAACGTCACGATCGAGGAGGAGATTTAAGGCCTCAAATATGGCCTTTGTGGAGATGTTGGAGATGGTGGACATCTTGAGGAGCAACGACTATGACGGGAATTACGGTCCGTACCCCAACCCAAATATGAGAAAGGCCAAGATCATGAATAAAGTTGTGAAGAGTCTGTACAGTAATTTTGGGGTATGACGAACGAAGGATCAACTGAGGAAACGATGGTCGGACCTCAAATTAAGGGAGCATGATCAGTACAGGAAGATCAAGAAAGTTCTTCGAAAAAGTAAGTATATTATGTCGTGTGTACCTATTATTATTAATATTTCATGCTGCGCCATGTGTTTTCCCCTAATAAGGTCTTGTACACTCCAAAATGGCTACTTTCATGGTCATACGCAGTAATCGTTCGTTGTAAACCTCGTTCGTTATCCAAAATACGATGTTTTCACAGATAAATGATTAAATACTGTAGGGCCCTCAATTTTTAACATTTATCCAAAAGAGTTTTTAGGACATTGTTGTCTAGATGTGTTTGAACCTAGAAGGAATATCAATCTTCATTCAGTGTAATGTATGTAGAGGACACTCTACACATCTGGACTCAGGTGCACATTTTAGGGTCTCAAACACAGGTACTCCAGTGGATACTTTGGGGTGTCTCCAGGTGGGAAAATCATCCAAAAAAGGTAAGTATTCCAGCCTGAGGAATTAAGGGAATAAATCATGTGTTCAGCTTGGAATTCTGCCCAAACAGACAATTGTCCCCCACTTCCAAGCAATGTTTATCATTCATATTTGTTGGCTCAAATATCTGTGTGCTAAGTATACCTTTTGTTTTATTCTCATAGGAGAGCAAAGAATCAGGAAATATCATGGACCCAGGGACCGCCCATCTCCGGAACAAAAGGAACCAAGGTCACCACCAGAGTATGAGGATGTGGAGGAAGGAGAGGTGATTGAGACCACAACAGGTGAGTGTCTAACACCCCAGATTCAGGTAATCAGACATGTATTCCTGCCTATTTATAATACATGGTGTGTTTTTTTTATTTTTAGGTGAAGTACAGGTTGTGGAAGAACAGTCACAGTCACATCATTTCACCACTGACAGTGCCCAAAGGCTAATCCAGGACATAATGTTTTGTAGTCAGGATTTAGAAATGATTCGGAAAAAAACTAGGGATATTGAAGTAAAACTTAAAAACATGATTGATGTCCTTGGAAGAATCAAATTTTTCCCAAAATGTCCAACCTTTTATTTTTGCTGTTTAAAAGTTTACAAAATTTTCAAAAGCCTAATTTTGAAGATGCACACAGTATGTCAACATGTGCTATCTGCCATCAGGGGATATCAATGTACGCGTTTTGTGCCTGCAACCCCTTCCTCAAAACTCAAGTTGGTGAGAGGAAGGGGTTGCACCCCCAAAACACAGACATTGATCCCCCATGATGGGAGATAGCACATGTTGACATTAGGCATGGGATCAGGATGTAAATCCCCAGTTTGCCAGAAAATTTGTGTGCATCTTCAAAATTAGGCTTTTACAGGGGTCACTGCACCCCATCTGATGAAGGCAAGAGCCACACATTTTGGACAATGTAATGTGTGATCTTGGCTTCAAAAGTTTTTCTACGTAGAACTTTGTTATGCACCAGAGTTGTGTATTTTATTTTTGGAAACATGGCTGTTTATGTAACGTAACCCCAATTTTTTGGGGTGAAAATGCAAAACGTGTTATTTTTGTAAAAAAAAAAACATGTGAATGTGTACGGAGTAAAAAAAATATTTCTTGCTCAACAATGTGTGCCTTCTTCTTTCAATGATCAATACCATTTCTTGGTGTTTAAATTGGTGTTTACAGTGACAATGGGTGTTTAGATAATAATGTGCAAACCACTTGGCACTACAAGTGCACTAGGAGACACAAAAAAGAAACACAAGCAGGAAATTAAAAGCAAGATTTTGAAAGATAAATAAAGGTAAAATTTATTGAATCACTGCTGGCAAAGCAATGGCCCCCCTCCCCGAAAAATAGTCTGAATAATTTTGCCACACTTCAGGGGCGCTTTGGGGGGGCATGCCAGGACGGGCCGCTTCCAGGGACGTGAGAGATTGTAGCCCAGCGTCAGGCCCAAGTGTTACCACATAATTTGGGTTTGTCCGTTTGAAAAAATTGTGCAAAATGCAACATGCTACCACTATGGTGTTCAGTTTATATTCCGCCATATTTATGGCCGTTTGGAACAGGCAGAACCGGCTGGCCAGAATACCAAACGCATTCTCCACGACTCTTCTGGCTCTGGCCAGCCAGTAATTAAATACCCTCTTCTCCGGGGTGAGGGTCCTCTGGGGGAACGGTCGCATCAAATGGTTAGCCAAACCAAACGCCTCGTCTGCCACGAAGACAAGCGGGAGTCCCTCGACATTCTCCCCTGGGGGTGGCAATCCCAAGCCACCACTCTCGAGACGTCGGTAGAACTCCATCCGGCAAAAGACTCCTCCATCCGACCATTCCGCCCCACGTCCACATATAGGAACTCATAGTTCGCCGACACCACCGCCATCAACACGATACTATTGAATCCCTTATAGTTGAAATAGTATGACCCCGAATGGGGTGGTGGCACGATGTGGACGTGCTTCCCATCGATTGCCCCTCCGCAGTTCGGGAAATCCCACCGCTGGGCAAACTGGAAGGCCACAGTCTGCCATTCCTGTGGCGTGGAAGGAAACTGTGGATTCAAACAAGAAAAATATAATTAGTACATTTGACAATAAACATTACAAGCAGATTCTACACAAACATTGTTGGCAAACATCAGTATAACATTTCTTGTAGTATTTAAAGGCTGAAATATAAGGTCCACTTATCAGATTCCTCCCCCCCTCTGATGGCCACTTGTAAATATTTTAGGGGGAGGTATGTTTTGGACAGGTAACCACCCTCTCCACTACGTAATGGAGTAACAAAGTAATGTGTGATAGTTTGGCCAGCCCCTCCTTCATTACACTATTGGCAGCCCACTGGACAGGTAAAAAAAAAAGGAAAATGGAAGCACATTTTTGGATTCTTCTATTACCTATCACAATAATAATAGGAGGAGAAGAATTAAAATAGTAGCATTTGAAAGTATTGAGGCAGGCCCTGGCACTACATGCTTTGAAAAATTCATCCATAAATATGACCACTATAGAGGTAAGTATAGTGTGTATTGGGTTTGGCAAAGTCAGCACATAGAGGATTGGTATCAGCTGACTGAGCAGTTGGGGGAGGGGTTCAAAAAAGATTTGGGGCACCACAAAACAAAGCCTCAGGCACTCTGAAGGAACAACTATAACATTTGTACACATTTTAGGGGGTGTTTAGGGTAAAGCATTACAATGGAGCTGACAAAATACATTGTAAAGTGACTAGACTATAGGTATATATGGGCCCCGGATAGCATGCTGGGGGGGTTAGTGAAGGCAAATATGCATGAAGGACAAAAAAGGAACATACAAAAATCCAACATGCATGAGGACAAAGGGGCACAGCATATTACAGCATATTGAAGTCCTGGTAATTAGGGAACGAGGAAAGGAATACAATACATTAGCAAACAGTATAAATACAATAGAATGTGATGTTAAAGAATACAACTCACCCACATATAGTCCTTCTGCAGGACCTGGATGATGGCAGAACAGGTCTCTGGAATGATGATCCCCAGAGCCTGGGGGGAGATGCCTGTCGAGAACTTGAGGTCCTGAAGGCTTCTGAAGTACCTCAACGTGGCAACTAACCTCTGCTCCGCAGTGATGGCAGTGATGGCTTGCCGCATGCAGGTATCCTGCCTGGTAATATAAGGGGACAGCAAAGCCAACAGACGGTGAAAAACGGGGTCCGTCATCCTGAGATAATTCCTGAAATCATCAGGATTATTCTCACGGATCTCACGAAGCAGAGGCATGTGCGAGAATTGGTCACGCTGGAGCAACCAATTCTTGGTCCACGAACTCCTCCTCGCCCTGTTCATGGACCGGGCTTGTGTCAAAGTAAGAACCCCAACACCAAGCCCCCGAACAGCACGAACTCTACGACGAGTACGTACACGTAACATCGCTTCTAAACGGTCGGCTGATCAGAACGGACTAAAGAAAGCACTGATAAACAGCAAGGCCTGAAAGAACGAAATACGACGAACGAGCGGACAACAAGCACTGAAAATCAAAGCGTACTATATATAAATATATAGGCCGCAAAGACAAACAAATGCGAACTGACTACACGCACTGATAAGCAAATACGCACCGACAAGCACAAACTGTAGAGCAGGAACGATCTGAAGCACAAGTCTGAAAAAACACGAATCGTCTATAGCGAAACTCCTACTAACACGCGATAAACACGAGATCAGCAGAAGGAGCCCAACGGGTTCCGGGCATGGTACTGAACTTTCCTTTTATGGTCTCGTCGTACGTGGTGGACGTCACCGCGTTATTGGCGGTCGGAATTTGGTGTGATCGTGTGTAGGCAACACAGCTTGAGCGGAATTCCGTCGGAAAAACCGACACAGTTTTTTCCGACGAGAATTCCGATCGTGTGTACGCGGCATTAGTGTTTCTATTCACAGTCTTGATTTCTAACTCATCACCCCCACTAGGTCATTTTCAGTAATATAACATTGGAACCATGATCTTTAATTCATATTAAATACAAAAATAATATATAATAATACATTTTAGAATGAACGAACATATATGAATTTGAGCTGTATATATATTTATACACTCAGATTCTTGTTACTATTGAAGCCCTCCCTCTAATCTAGCTGCCACTATTTAGCTTTAGCAATATTGCAATGATACTCACTTACCTTCTATATAATCTAACAAAGATCTCAATACTAAACGGCAAGAATAATTGCCCAACACAGTGACCATAGGACCTATTGTTTGCCATATTTACACAATTCCTAATTTAAATAATTCACTATGATTATTACTTCTAGGTGTGCCCACCCATAGGGTGATAGCCCCCCCTGCAGTGACAGGTGCCATATCAACGCCACTACCTGTAAGCCTGTGATTCTGAAACCCGGATACGGGGCCCTTCCCTCTTCCCACTAGGTGGGAAGTGTGAGGACACCCACTTTCTGGCGATGATGTCTACAGATATTCCCGAGGAGTTAAGAATTTCTGTTTTTTAGTAAAAGTCTCTGGTCCAAGCAATACACTCTGGTGGAAGGGTAAATATGACATGCGATTAACTGCACAGTAAAGTGAATGAAATATTGTAAATTGCAAATAAATATATTGAGGTGCCTTTTTTTGATGTTCTACAGAAATATCACAAAGTTGCCTCCCCCCCTGAAGAAGATCAAGATCCCTTAAAATGGTCGAAATGCATTGGGGTAGTGGGGTATACTTCCATCAGATGATCTTTCTTTGAATTTGACTTCATTATATTTACCCTAAAAATTGTATTACAGTGTGATGCATTATCTTGCATATATTCATGTCCACTAGATTGTATGCAATCTGTAAACCAGAGCTCAAATTTTAATAATCATATGTCTGTTTTTCATATATATTAAAAATCATTTTTGATCATACCACTATATTGGTCTTCATTGCTGCCAGAAAAAAACCATAGGAAATACCAGATATATATTTTTTCTTTCATATGTATATCATTGCCCCCTGAGGTCACGTCCACCATCACTTCTGCTGAATGCTGCCCACTTGGGAGGTAAAGGAGCATGCTTGAAAGTCCTGCCTACAACTGTGGTAATTAAGCCTTACATCATGTTCTGCAGAAGTAAGCAAATTGTAGGTGGAACCCTTCTTCAAAATAACATGGTGCCACAGCACCCTGAATTTTGGTGCATGTGAATACGCAGGCAAGCAGTGAGGAGCTGATGTGTTGTAACCTTTAGCAACCAGTAATGCTGTGCACTAACCTCTTGCAACCAATCAGTGAGCAGTAATAATGTGCAATAACCTCTAACAACCAATTAGTGAGTGGTATACATGTTCAGCAACCTCTAGCATTTAATAAGTGAGCAGTATTGATGTACAGTAATCTCTAGCAACCAATCAACAAGCAGAAATCTTGTGCTGTAACCGCTAGTAAATAACAGTGAGCCATAATGTGTGCTGTAACATCTAGCAGCCAGTGAGCGGTAATGATACACTGTAACCTCTGGCAACCAATCGCTGATCTGATTCAGTAAACTGATTTTGAGTCTAGCTGCTATTTATTGTATGTCTCGAAAGCATGTGGAGAGCGAAATTGCATCCAATCCATAACTAACTCAAGCAGATGCATTAAATGTTTCCTTTCTTTACTATAATGCACACAGTTTTTTTCTACAATAAACTGTGTTTGTGATCCACTGGATGGAAAAAAAAAAAACTCTAATGGTGAAAAACGCTATTGCAAAAACGTACAGTTACTTGTTTGGTACAGTTACGATGAATCTTTCTGCCAGAAGTTAGTTGTATATTCAAATCTTACATGGGGTATGAAGGATGTTGGTTTGTGGTTAAACCTCATCCTCCTGCAAAAAAACGTTTTTTTCAAAACAGCCATCATTAACTCCTAGTTAGGGTTGAGCGAACCCGAACTGTAAAGTTCGGGTTCGTACCGGACTTTTGGGTTTTTGGGTCCCGGACCCGAACCCAAACCTGAACAATTTACTTTAACCCCTTTATGTTCGGGTTAGAGTTTGAATTTTGGCACTTTTTAAAAAGATATTGTTATAAAAAGTGTTTGGGGACCTTGGTCCTTCCACAGGGGACATGTATCAATGCAAAAAAAAGTTTTAAAAATGGGGCGGGGTCACCCGTACCTCACTGGGGAAGCCCGGATTCCCCCTTGCATCAGAGGGGGGCGGGGTCAGGTGACGAGTGGCCCTGTCCTCCTTAGCTAAGACCTGGGATTCACGCAGTGTCTCCGTGGAGACAGGATGCGCTCCGCTGGACCATCGGGAGAGATCAGCCATCGCTGGACCCCAGAGAAGAGATCAGCCATCGCTGGATAGCAAGAGTGGACTACCACTGCTGGAATCTTTTTTTTTTTTTTTTTAATAAAGGACTTATCCCAACGGTGTCTGTGTGTTTTTTAACAATTGTTTACACTTTCTTTGTGAAATGGTAGGGGTACTTTTGTACCCCCCTTACCATTTCAAACAGGGGGGGCTGGATCTGGGGGTCCCCTTCCAGATTCTGATAAGCCCCCCGCCCACAGACCCCCACAACCACCGGCCAGGGTTGTGGGGATGAGGCCCTTATCCTCATCAACATGGGGACAAGGTGCTTTGAGGGGTCACAGACCCCCAAAGCATCCTCCCAATGTTGAGGGCATGTGGTCTGGTACGGATCAGGAGGGGGAGCGTTCTCTCATCCCCCCTCTTTTCCTGCGGCCTGCCAGGTTGCGTGCTCGGATAAAGGGTCTGGTGTGGATTTTTGGGGGAACTCCATGCCATTTTTTTTTTTAAATTTGGCGTGGAGTTCCCCTTAAAATCCATACAAGACCTAAAGGGCCTGGTAATTGAATTTAGGGGGAACCGCACGCTTTTATCAATGACTTTCAATGACTGTTCTCTGTATTACAGGAGCCGACAATTCATTATAGCCACGAGTGCTTTTAAATGACTTTTTTTCTTTCGGAAATGACACTTTGTGCAGGGACAGTTCTAAGCACGGGAAACATGTGCCCCTTTACAGGCATACTATACACATCCCCCAGGTACAAAATGTAAAGGAATATTACACTTTTATTGTTAACAACATACTAGCTCATTATGAATAACTTACCTGAGAACGAAGCCCCCGAAGCGACCCTCGTCCACGACCTCCTCCGCCGCCATCAATCCCGGAGTGACTTCCGGGTCTCGCTGCTCCAGCGCTGTCATTCGCTGGAGCGGCGATGACGTCACTCCCGCGCATGCGCACGAGAGCGGCTTATTGCCGTGATCTCGGCATGCTCAGTGCGCCTGCGCGCCGCTGTCTACGGCACATGCGCCATAAAAAAGCGATGCCTGTTTTTTTCTAAATATCTCCTAAACCATGTAGGTTTAGGAGATATTTATTGGACCTACAGGTAAGCCTTAATCTAGGCTTACCTGTAGGTCAAAGTGGTTTGCAAGGGTTTACAACCACTTTAAAGGTAGATCTTTGAATGATGAAATTGATCATTCATTAGCTTCTGTTAAATATACAACATTTGATGATGCGATTCAGTTGATAACATTTTTTTGTGCCACGGTGTTCTTTTAGCGAAATTAGATATGCAGTTTGCTTTCAGGTTGTTGCCTAGATTCATTTAATTCTTTAGGCTTTTGTTTTGAGGGTTCCTTCTTTTATGACATGTGCCTTCCGATGGGCTGCTTCCTGTCATGTCATTATTTTGAAACTTTTTCAACATTTTTGCAATGGGTCCTCGAATTCGAATTGGGTTGTGAAGGCATAATCCATTATTTGGATGATTTTCTTTTTATAGGTGCTTCTAATTCTCCTATCTGTTCTTTATTGTTACGTTTATTTTTGCTTATAACAACATTTTTTGGCATTCCTATTGCTCATGAAAAAACTGTTTTTCCCTCGCCAATTATCAAATTCCTAGGCATTAGTATTGATACTTTGCTATTTCAATATCAGCTTCCTATGTCAAAAATCTCAAAACTCCCATCTTTAATAGCCTTTTTTCTGCGAAGGAAAAAAGTACTATTGAAAGATCTTCAGTCCTTTTTAGGATTACTGGCCTTTGCATGTAGGATCATACCGGTTGGCAGAATCTGCTTCCAGAAGAATGTCATCAGCCATGTCTGGCTTTAAATCTCCCTTTTCTCATATTCGCCTTACTTCCGACATCAAAGATGATCTATTAGTTTGGTTGCAATTTCTTGCTGAATATAATGGCCGGTCACTCTTTCAAGAAGATTGAATGTTTTCCAGTGATATGGAATTGTATACCGATGCTGCAGGATCACTTGGTTTTGCGGCAATCTGGCGTACTCATTGGTGCTGTGGTTCCTGGCCTTCTTTTTGGGTGTCCAAAAACGCAACTAAGTATTATTAGAGCGTTTTCTCATTATAGTGGCTTTTGAAATTTGGGCGGATTTTTTTGATAATAAAAGGATCATAATTCATTCAGACAACAAGGGTGTTCTCGTTGCCATAAACCGTCTCTCTTCTAAATCCAGTTATTAAATTCATCCAGTCATTATTTTGTCTCAATTTGTTTAAAACTGAATATTTGGGTTAAGGCTAAATTCATACCAGGTAAGCATAATGTGGTCGCTGATGCATTAACTCGATTCCAGATGGCTCGTTTCAGACACCTTTTTCCAGAAGCAGACCCCGTCGGCCATGCTTGCCCGAGTCATCTATGGGATTTAATTTGATTCCGGTTATATCCGCCATTCAGCACTAAATTGTGCCTAAAACATGGACCGAATATTCGGTTGCATGGCAGAGGTGGCTTTTATTTAACGAGGAATTGTGTTTTTCCGGTTATTCTCCTAAAGAACAATCTATTTTAGCATTTCTTTGTTCTCTTATTCAACTTCAACTATCATTTAATCATATTAATAAGACTCTAGCAGGGATCTCTTTTTTCCTTAAATTGTATAATTTACCTGCTTGCAACAGTTTCTTCTCTGTTTGCCAGGCTCTTGTGAGACGGTTCACACAGGGGCAACACGACTTCCAGCGCGACTTTTGGAGGCAACTTGGACACGACTTGAGTATGAATAACAGCGCGACTTGGGGCGACTTCAACATGACTTGGGACGACTTACAACATGACTTTAATTTGCCCTCAGGCCAGGCGACTTTAGCTGTGGCCAATCACAGAATAATCAGCTCTCGAGGGGGAACTCCACGCCAAATTTTAAATAAAAAAACGGCATGGATTCCCCCTCCAAGAGCATACCAGGCCCTTAGGTCTGGTATGGATTTTAAGGAGATCCCCCTACGCCGAAAAAATGGCATTGGGGTCTCCCCAAAATTCGTACCAGACCCTTATCCGAGCACGCAGCCTGGCCGGTCAGGAAAGGGGGTGGGGACGAGTGAGCAGCCCCCCACCCCAAAGCACCTTGTTCCCATGTTGATGAGGACAAGAGCCTCTTCCCGACAACCCTGGTCGTTGGTTGTCGGGGTCTGCGGGCAGGGGGCTTATCAGAATCCAGGAGCCCCCTTTAAGAAGGGGGCCCCCAGATTCCGGCCCCCCACCCTATGTGAATGAGTATGGGGTACATCGTACCCCTACTCATTCACCTGGGGAAAAAAAGTGTCAATAAAAAAAAACACACTACAGGTTTTTTAAAGTAATTTATTAGTCAGCTCCGGGGGTCTTCTTTCAACTTCTGGGGTCTCTTCCGACTCCACCGCTCTCTCCGGCCTCTTCTCCCGGTCTCCGGCCTCTTCTCCCACTCTCCGTTCTTCTGCTGGGCTCCTTGGATATCTTCTTCCAGCTCTTTTACTAGTGGTGGCCCGGTCTTTTCTGTCCTTCTCTCTTCTTCTGATGTTGACATGACGCTCTCCCCGCTGAAATTCCGTGTGCGATGCGACTTATAAAGGCAACAAAAAGTCCTGGGGCATTCTGGGACTGTGACATCATAAGGGACGGGTGAACCCTGTGTCATCACCTGGTGACCACGCCCCATGCCTATATAAGTCGCCGCGCACCTCACACGCAGCATTTCAGCAGGAGAGAGCGTCCTGTCAACATCGGAAGAAGAGAGAAGAAGGACATATAAGACCGGACCACCGCTAGTAAAAGAGCTGGAAGAAGATAGCGGAGGGGCCTGGCAGAAGAATGGAGAGTGGGAGAAGAGGCCGGAGACCGGGAGAAGAGGATGGAGAGAGCGGTGGAGTCGGAAAAGAGACCCCAGAAGTCGGAAGAAGACCCCCGGAGCTGACTAATAAATTACTTTAAAAACCTGTAGTGTGCTTTTTTGTTGACACTTTTTTTCCCCAGGTGAATGGGTAGGGGTACGATGTACCCCATACACATTCACATAGGGTGGGGCGCCGGGATCTGGGGGCCCCCTTATTAAAGGGGCTCCTGGATTCCAATAAGGCCCCCACCCGCAGACCCCGACAACCAATGGCCAGGGTTGTTGGGAAGAGGCCCTTGTCCTCATCAACATGGGGACAAGGTGCTTTGGGGTGGGGGGGCCGCAGGGCACCCGTCCCCACCCCCTTTCCTGACCGGCTGGGCTGCATGCTCGGATAAGGGTCTGGCATGGATTTTGGGGGGACCCCATGCCGTTTTTTACGGCGTAGGGGGTTCCCCTTAAAATCCATACCAGACCTAAGTTCCCCCTCGAGAGCTGATTATTCTGTGAGAGAGGCGACATTGTCGCTTCAATATAGATGAGTACAGGAACCTTTTTTGAAGTTAGAGTGACTGCTGAAGTGTACATTAAGACGGCTCCATTCAATACCATTGAACAGCGCGACTTGAAGTCGGATCCCGGGTTGCCCCTGTGGGAACTGGCTAAGGATATAAGAAATTCCTTTTTTCTCCAGACATGTGTAGACCTATTTAGTTAGGTATTCTGTAAAAAAATGTGTTTATCAACTTCTGTTCTTTGCCGTTCAGAATACGAAGCAGTATTGTTTCAGTCTGCTTTTGTTATAATTTTCTTTGCTGTGCTTTACATTTCTGAATTGGTTCCAAACAATAAAAAAGGTAATTCTGGTTTAAGTTATGATATATTTGCATCTTCTGATAAAGTGCACGTATTTATTTGAAAGTCAAAAACTAACCTAACCGGTAACGGTCACTGGACTTACTTTAAGCGCTTATGGCGACTCCATCATCTGCCCACATGTAGTACTTATAAAGTATCTTTCTGTTAAGCCTTCCTGTCCAGCAAATTTCTTGGTTCATTTTGATACTTTTCCCCTCACAAAATTTTAATTTTCAGCCATATATATAAACGCTGCCACTCTCATTTGGGTTTTTCACACTTGAAATTTTCTGCTCACTCATTTAGTATTGGAGCCGCCACAGGATGAAGCTACTATTATGAAGTTGGGGAAGTGGGAATCAAGTAGATTTAACATATGTGTGAGATTTGCTTAGGTTCCAAATCCTGCATATGGATTATTGCAGGGTTCAAAATTTCAAGTCCTGAACTACTAGCCAGGCCTTAAGAGTTACTCGCCACCAGTTGCCCCACCCAAACCCTACCCTGCCCTGCCCCTAATTCCACCCCTAAACACGCCCACGCCTCCTCCAGTACATCCCTACCTCCAACGCCTCTTCCCAGTAAATCCCTACCTCCAACGCCTTTTCCCAGTACATCCCTACCTCCAACGCCTCTTCCCAGCACATCCCTACCTCCAACGTCCCCCTCTCCCAATGACCCACCAGCACACCTCATCTTCTGACCTCCCCTCTCCAGAACACCTATGCCTCCAATCTCCCCCCAATCCTGTACATCTATGCTTTCAATATTCTCAATATTCAATATTCTCCCCAATCCATGATATCTATGCCTCCAATTACACCCCCCCCCCCCTTATATCATACTGTATGATAGATAAGGGGAGTGAAGGTGGAATTGGAGGCATAGATATCACGGATTGAGGGGGGGGGGTGGAATTGGAGGCATAGATATGATTCAGACCTCCAATTCCACCCTCCCTCCCCATCCATGATATCTATGCCTCCAATTCCACCCCCCCCCCATTCAGCACATGCTTGCTCTCAATCCCATCCCCTTCCTTCCAGCACACATCTTGTTTTATCCCCCATTTCATCAATGCCTCTGGCACACTTTCATTGTAGTTACCATTCTGCAGCCACGGGGGTCAGTCATCACTGCACACTGAGGGCGGAGCGACGTTTGAGCCTGCCCACTTAGGACCGCCCCACTCCTTAGATGTGCAGCAGAACTAAGGCGGAGAGGGGCGGTCCCAGGTGGCTCTAATGGTGAAGTGCACGGTCTATGTGCCTGGGCGGGGATGTGCAGAACGGAGGTGGTCCCAGGCGGCTCTTGCATGTATAGAGCAGTGCGCGGTTTGTGTCTGGGCGGGGATGTGCAGCAGAACGGAGGTGGAGGGGGACGGTCCCAGCGACTTAACAGCACACTCTGTGAGCCTGGGCTGGGATGTGTGGCAGGAGGTGGAGAGGGGCGGTCCTAGGCAGCTGACTGTATCAATTGAATTATCCGTGCTGCGAGCCTGTGTGTGGCAGAGGGGCACTTGGTATACATTCCTGTTACAGCACAGTCCTGTCATTACTCGCCCTCCTCATTTCTTTACTCGCCAAATGCGAGTAGGCAAGTGCAAATTTTGATGGCTGGATTATTGGACATTCCTTTGTGCATTGGGTTTACAAAAGGGCATGCAAGCATTGTTATTCTTCTAATCTATCTTTACCTGCTGACACTTTTCAAGTCTTTTTGGAAGGGCATTCGGGTCTTCAATGGACGAATCTTTTTCTTCATCTTTCCAAGTTAGCTCAATTTTGGCCACCTCCTTCTATCCTAATAGTCCATTTAGGTGGAAATGACATAGGCAGATTAAAAACTTTAAATTTGATCTTCATGATCAAACGTGATTTACATTGCATAATGATATCCTTCCCAGGGATATCCTAATACCACTTGCTGTACATTTGTTTTTTTAAGTGTCAATTTTTTTTTTTTCCAATTAACGTGGGAAGGGGGTTAGTTTTTTAGCTTATAACACCTATGGTAACGTTTATGTAACAACATGCAGGATTGGTCTGCTTTAGAGATGGTAGGAAAGAAAGGAGAAAAAATGAGGTGGGGGGGGGGGGGGGGGGGGGAAGTAGGAAGGGGAGATAAGGGTGGGGGTGGGGGGGGGGGGGTAGGAAGAGAGGGGGTGTAGTTACGTTCTCACCTTAGTTGCCAATATAGGTTGTCTTAGTCCTCCCGCCGATGCCACATCTCCCAGACTTCATTGTGTTCGTCCAATTTTTGTCGGATCCTGGCCGTCATCTTTTCCATAAGTTCAACGTCTTTGACCCTGGTGTATAGGGCCTCTTGAGAGGGTGGGGTGGGGGATTTCCAGTTTAGGGCTATTAGGCATCTTGCGGCTGTCAGTATGTGCCTGAGGAGTTTTTTGCTGGTCTTGGACATTTTTGGTTGGGACAGGCCTAGCAGGAAGAGTTTAGGAGTAAACGGTATGGGCACCCCGAATAGCCGTGTCAGGAGCTGTCGGGTGGATTCCCAAAAGGGGGTTATACGTGAGCATGTCCAGTATATGTGGAAAAGTGTCCCTCTCTGTTGTTGGCAGCGCCAGCATTTGTCCGGGGTGGAGGGGTATATTTTGTGGAGTATGGCAGGGGTCTGGTACCAGCAGAAGAGAATTTTGTAGGAGTTTTCCTTGTATAGAGTGCATATCGAGGTTTTGGTTGCCTGTCTCCAGACCGCCTGCCATGCTTCCATTGGGAGCTCTTCGCCTAGTTCTTTCTCCCACCTGCACATGTATGAGTGTTTGCCTTTGGTTAGGAATTGGTATTTGTTTATAATTTTGTAAATGTCCGATATCAGGCCCCTGCGGTTGCGTCCTTCTAATATAACCTGTTCAAATGGAGACGGTGGGGAAAAGAGGAGTTGTGGAGCAATTGATTGGGCGAAGTGTCTGATCTGAAGATAACTGTAGAACGCTTGTTTTGGGATGTCATATTTGGACTGGAGCTCCGAGAATGTGAGCAACCTGCGAGATCTGGGATTCACAATGTGACCAAAATGGAACAAGTTCCGTGTGGCCCAGGGCCACGACATCTGGTGTGTTAGGCTGGTTGGTAGTTTAGGGTTGCATAGGAACGAGTTCATCAGGGAGTTGTTGGATTTAAGGTTGTGTTCGCGGGAGACCTTGCGCCACAGTAAGTGGAGTTGTGACATTGAGCCTAGCATGCGACTGGGGTCCACCTCCACATTTGCACTCCATATTATGCTATTTGGGTGTACTGGGGCTAGCCAGATTTTTTCCAGTTCCGACCACTTGCTATAGGACCTCTGGGTGAACCATGAGGTCAGTGCGCGGAGCTGGGTCGCCTGATAGTACCTGACCAGGTCAGGGAATGCCAGGCCCCCGTCCGACCGTGAGGCTGTCAGGACTGAGCTGGGTACTCTGTGTTTTTTAAAATTCCAGACATATTTCAGGAGATCTTTTTGTAGTTTACGGAGTTGTATGTAGGGGACGGGTATAGGCAGGGTTTGGAATAAATATAGCAGTTTTGGGAGGATGACCATTTTGACGGAGGTGATCCGACCTAACAGGGAGACGTGATGTGGTTTCCATTTTTGGATCAGTTCGCGGATTGATCTAAACATCGGTGGGAAGTTTGCCTGATATAGGGTGTGGAATGATGGGGTAATGGATACCCCCAGGTATTTAAGTGAGGTGTTCGCCCATTTGTAGGGAAAAGTAGCTTTCAGGTGGTTCGTTTCGTCTGTCGGGGTGTTGAGTGGGAGTGCAACTGACTTAGAGGTGTTGGTTTTGTAGCCCGACAGTGTGCCGTAGTGGTCTAGTATGGTGTGGAGGTTGGGTAGGGAGATTCGAGGGTTGGTCAGGGTGAGGATAATGTCGTCCGCGAACAGCGATATCTTGAATTCCTTGCCCCTAACCGGAATGCCTCTGATGTCAGGACTGTTCCTAATGGTAGCCGCCAGGGGTTCTACACATAGTGCAAATAGCAGGGGGGAGAGCGGGCACCCCTGGCGGGTACCATTCGTAATCGGAAAGGTGGGGGATGTGGCAAAGGGTGTCTTTACTTGGGATGAAGGATGTGTATAAAGGTTCTGGACTGCGTTCAGGAAGGGACCCTTGAATCCCATGTGTTGCAGTGTGGCCGTCATAAAGGGCCAGCTGAGGCGGTCGAATGCCTTTTCTGCGTCTAGACTAAGGACCAGGGCTTGTGTGGATTCTCTGTTCGCTACGTCTATGAGGTCTATGACTTTTCTGGTGTTGTCTCCTGCCTGTCTCATGGGGACGAATCCTACTTGGTCTTTGTGTATCAAGGTTGGGAGGATTGCGTTAAGGCGGGTGGCGAGAATTTTTGTGAATATCTTAAGGTCCGAATTCAGAAGGGCTATGGGTCTGTAGCTGGCGCATATTGTCGGGTCTTTATCGGGTTTGGGGATCAAAGTTAAGTATGAGCCTAGCATCTCGTTCGGGATGGGGGTCTGTCGGAGGAAGGCGTTAAATAGTCTGGTCATGTACGGGCCTAAGATGTGTATGTAGGTTTTATAGTACTCGTATGGGAGTCCGTCTGGGCCCGGGGATTTGTGTGCTGGTAGGGCCTTGATGGTCGCCGTCAGTTCCTCTGTTGTAATGGGGGTGTTTAGTTCTAAGAGGTCAGTTTCTTTTAGTTGTGGTAACCTGGCTTGTTCGAGATATTGGGTAATGCGGTCGGTTAGATCTGCTGTCGGGGGGTTGTGGGGTATTTCGCGTTTATTGTAGAGGTCTGTGTAGAACTCCGCAAACGTTTTCGCGATGTCCCGGGGGTGGGTCACTAAGTCACCTTTCTTGTCTTTGATCTGGTCGGGTGTGGATGTGTGTGCCTGGTCCGCGAGTTTTCTGGCTAGGAGTGATTGTGCCTTGTTGCCTTTATCGTAATATAGCTGTCTCAGTCTTATTATTGATTTTTCTACTGCCCCCAGCGCTAGGTCTCGGAGTGTTATTCTAATTTGGACTATCTGCTTAATCAACGTTAGGGAGGGGGAGGTCAGTAGTTTGCTTTCAAGGTGTCGGAGGCGTTTTTCTCCTAGGATTCTGGCAGTCTGAGCGTCTTTCTTCATTTTAGATGAGAGTGCAATGCATCTACCCCTGATTACCGCTTTATGTGCGGTCCAGAGGGTGGTTTGGGTTATGTCTGGGGTGTTATTTTCTGCGAAGTAGTGTTGTAGCGTGGTGTCTATTTCCGTCTTAGTTGGAAGGTGTTGTAAGAGGAGGTTATTAAGCCTCCAGTTGTAGGGCCTGCGTGTGGGGGTGCCCAGGTCTAACGAAATTGTGACCGGGGCATGGTCTGACCAAGAAATGGGCAGGATTTGTGCGGACTTTATGGTTCTGAGCGTGGCGTTGTTGACGAAGATGTAGTCCAGTCTTGAGTGGGTGTGGTGCGGGGCAGAGTAGAAGGTATATTGCCTATCTTTTGGGTGTAGGGCCCGCCATGTGTCGAATAGAGCATACCTCCTGGTGATCTGCCGGAATTGTTTAGAGTCCCTGAGGGCTCTTGTCTGGGGGGCTTGGGGGTTGATCACAAGGCGGTCTTGTTGAGTGGAGTGTGCTAGGTTAAAGTCCCCTCCCACTACTAGTATGTTATGGGGTGTTTTAAAGAGGCGAGTAAGGACCTTGTTCAGGAACCGGTGCTGGTGTACGTTCGGGGCATATAGTGTGCACAGGGTTATGGCTTGAGTTTGCCATGTGCCCTGTACAATAACGTAGTGGCCTAGCGGGTCTATGTATGTCTCAGTGTGGGGAATCTTGTTGAGTGGAGTTTCCCAGGGTGTCGTGTTGTGTTTTCAGAAATGGTACAATGCCTCACTTGTTTGTCTTCTATGAATTTAATAAAGTTGAATTTATGTAATACCAATAAAAGGTGTCTCAGCCATTTAATACCACTTGCTGTACATTTGTTTTTTTAAGTGTCAATTATTTTAATGTTTAAGTGTTAATGTTTAAGTGTGCAGCATACAATCCCATGGAAAGGTCGGCTTCCGGTCACGCCCCCCAAGTGTCAATTATTTTAATTACCCACAACATGGGATTGTGGTGGCCACAGTATTTCATTTAAAAAAAATATTTTGGTACTGCACCTTTAAATCGCTAGTCTGCAGGTCACAGGTATCTTAGGTGGGAAACATGTGTCTTTTGGGGCTATTTAAGCACCCCACATGCAGGCTCCTGTCACAGTTGACCTGGGATTGGCTTGGCAAGCTCCCCCTCCCACCGTGTCGCAGCACCTGTTATGTGGTTTTGTCAAGGGGGATTTTTGCTGAAATGTATTATTTGATGCTATTCGCTTGAGATCTATGACTGAGCGTATATAGATTTATATATTATATATTTTAAAATAAAATAAAAATTTTCTTTCTATGAATTTAATAAAGTTGTATTTATTTAATACCAATAAAGGTGGCGTGGCCATCTAATACCACTTGCTGTACGTTTGGTTATTTAAGTGTCAATTATTTCAATGTTTAATTGTGCAGCCTACACTCCCATGTCTATTGAGGTCTGTTTATTTTTTTATTAACGGATCAGCCAACGTTGAGATGGAACAGAACGGATGTAATCAGATGCCATCCGTTTACATCCATTCTGTTTATTTGCATTTTGTCACCTCTGATTGGTCTTTGCAACAACTAAGAAACAAACGGCTGTAAAAACAAATGTAGACTGATGTAAATTTAACTGAACTGATACAAACTGCTGTAAACTGAACTAAACTTAAGTGCAAACTGATGTACACTGAGGTAAACTGAACTGAACTGAAAATCGTATGTGCAAACTGATGTTAACGAAATCAATTTTTTCTTTGGAAAAAAAGGCGACTGAAGGGATGGTGTCTGTTTGAAAGTGCCTAAGGCATATTTTTGATAGATGTTTAACCACTTCCGGACCACCGCACGCCGATATACGTCCTAACTCTGAAGAGGAATATCATTATTCTGGCAGCAGCTAGCTGGCATAACTCCGGTATCCTCTTCTTCGGCCGGCAGTTCTGTTTCCGATAATAGTGGTCTCTGTGGTGCATTTGCCACGAGATCACTTTTATTGGCTGTGGGAGAGGGGCTCCCCTCCCGCCACACTCCAGTGCCCTCCGCCGCTTACCAGAGCTGTCGGTAGCTGCATAGGCGATCATATCCTTCTGGGTGTTAGGTATGGAGATGAGTGAGGGAACGATGGCCCCCCCCCATCTCCATACCATTGCAGGGCGGAAGCGACGTCAAAATGTCACTTCTGCCCATAGATCTTAAAGGGCCATTTTTTTTTTGCATTTTTTTAAAAGACAATTTTTTTTTTTTTAATTGCATTTTTGTGTAAATATGAGATCTGAGGTCTTTTTGACCCCAGATCTCACATTTAAAAGGTCCTGTCATGCTTTTTTTTCTATTACAAGGGATTTTATTAAAAGTGACACAAAGTGTAAAAAAAAAAAGGTAAAATAAATAAAAAAATTAAAGTTTTTTAAACGTGCCCCGTCCCACCGAGCTCGAATGCAGAAACTAATGCATACATGAGTAGGGTCCACATATGAAAATGGTGTTCAAACCACGCATGTAAGGTATCGCCGCAATCAGTGGAGCGAGAGCAATAATTTTAGTGCTAGCCCTTGAAGAGTGACATGTTGGGTATCAATTTACTCAGCGTAACAGTTTTTCGCTTATAAGAGCGCTGCGCAAATACGGTGTGACCGAACGTATTGCAATGACCGGCATTTTATTCTCTAGGGTGTTAGAATTTTTTTTTATAATGTTTGGGGGTTCTAAGTAATTTTCTAGCAAAAAAAAACTTGTAAACAACAAATCTCAAAAAGAGGCTCGGTCCTTAAAGTGGAGGGCCACCCTAAAAAAAAATATTACATTAACATTCACAAAAAAATATAAAAAATTAAAACATTTGAAAAAAAAAAAATGTTTTACTTACCAGAAAACCCTGTTGCTAGGCAGTCTTCCTAATATGCCTCTTCCTATTCTGTGGCACTTCCTCCTCTTCAGCAAGCTGCCCGTTGTCTTCTGGGACATGTGTGTGTCCCAGAAAGCAATGGGGCCATTCACAAAATGCTGAGCGACTAGCGCATGCGCAGTAGGAAACGGACAGTGAAGCCGCAAGGCTCCACTGCCTGTTTCCCTTAGTTAAATAGCGGCGCCGGCACCCGATCCGATGGGCGGATCGGCCTCAGATGGACAACATCGCAGGCTCGCTGGACAGGTAAGTGTCCTTATTAAAAGTCAGCAGCTACAGTGTTTGTAGCTGTTGACTTTTAAAAAAAAAAAAAAAATTGCGGCTGGAACATCGCTTTAAGTGGTTAAGGAGTTTCCAAGTCCTGGTAAAATTTAACTTTTTGGGCTAAGTTTGCTGGATGTATTCAGACACCGGAGAGTGCAAAATCTGGTTCAGCTGTGCATGATAGCAAATCAGCTTCTAACTTTTCTATGCAAAGCTGCACCAGATTTTGTACTCTCTAGTTTTAGTAAATCTGCAGGGTTTATTTCATCGCACTGGAAGAAATGCCCTAAATCATTTGGAAAGATGTAACTAGCAGAGCCTGTGCAACATGGTAACAGATGAAAATCTAGGGTGACAGATTTGACCCAGACAGACAACCTTACCAAAAAGGCATGGAACCTCTACAGCTTTTCTCAAGTAAGTGAACATGTAGCATTCAATCATGATTAAAGACGAGTGCACCGGCCTGGGTCCAGTTTGCTGGATATTTAACAAACTCAGTCAAAAATCCACGAACCCTGAACATAGTCCCCTTTTACCCACAGGTAAGCCTATAATGAGGCTTAACGAGGCTTACCTGTAGGTATCGTGAATGTCTCCTAAACTTGCATCGTTTAGGAGATATTCACTGTATCCGCATGTGCCGCTGCAAAAGCTTCGATCTAAGGTAAGTATTTCATAATAAGTTAGTAGCAATGCATACTAGCTCATAATGCCTTTGTCTTGCAAGTTGTTTTTTTATTTGCAATCTATTGTTAAAGAACTGCATGGGTGGCTCATCATTGCAATGGAGGACATGTACCAATACAAAACCTTTTCTAAAAAATATCGCACAGCAGGCAGTGGGTCTTTTGAAAAGTCTTAAAGGGAAATATTAGAAATACACAATTCCTTTAAATAATTTGCTTGGGGAATGCCTTAAATTTGCATGTGAAGTGATACACCTGTAGAATACACCATTTATAAATAAAAACTATTGCCACTAAAAGACACTCTGTAAACAAAGTGGTCTGGGATTCCTGTCAACACCTATACCATATTAGCAAGGTTAATTATCTGGTATGGATTTTAGAGAGGGTTCCACCTCAAAAACAAAACAAAAAGATATGCAGTCCATCTATGGTTGCCACCTCATCCCTTTAAACCCGAACACATATTAATTACACAGGTTCTGTGGCTGATTAAGGTGGTAATTAAACTCACTTGGTGCCTTATCTGCATTTAATTGGCCTCAGAACCTGTGTAATTCATAGGTGTTCGGGTTTAAAGGGATGAGGTGGCAACTCTAAGTCCATCCTCAAATCCATACCAGATACTTATCCATATGCAAAAAATATAAATATGTAGGGTCACCCCCAAAATCCATGGCAGACCCAAGCTTGCAGCTTGGCTTGCTAGCAAAGGGGGCGGCAGTGAGAATTTGCCCTTCCCCAGAACAGTACTAGGGGAGCTTCCCAGGCATGGCACCATATCACCACATTGATGAGGACAAGGGCCTCATAGCAATATGAATTTCCCAGTGGGGGGACTTATCAAAATCTGGAAGCCCTCACTAACAAAAGGGGTCCCTAGATATAGCCCCCCCCCTCCCCAGTTCAATATGAACTGGTTTAATTTCGATACGTGTGTAGCTCTGTCTAAGAGAAGCCAGTCGTTAGTCTGACTTCTGTCAGATGGTCCTATTGGAAAACCAGCATTCAATCAGTGCATGCAGCCAATGGTTTCAGTGCTGATCAATGTATTTTGTGCTGTCAGAATACAATAGCTCTGTGGGGAAGACCCCTGCATCTATATCTATATTGTGTGGATGTAGGGATCTGTGAGTTTATCATCTTTCAACATGTTTGTTGAACAAGAAAAAAAGAATTGGATGTATACTCTGTTTTACTTTTAGCTGTGCATGTTTCCCTACAAGGCTGTGTATAGGGGGTGTTTATTTGCCCTCTACTTAGGTCTCAGATTACACTCAGCTCTCTGCTCTATGCTGTGCAGTGTGTGACATGAGCCCCCAACCCTCTGCCTTCTCAAGCTGAAAAATACTGTGTAAAATGTGTGCTTTAAGAGGATGTAGAGAAGAGAGAGAGAGAGCTGCAGGAGGATTGTATCTTTGTATATCACCTGAGGCTTGTCACTTCACTGGGTTTACAGCCACTTTAATGAAAATGGGAAAGACTCCCCCAAAGTGGGATTTTTAGGCAGCAAAATTGAAAAATGAATCAATAATATGTAGAAAAATGCAATATTTTATTTGTACCAAGGGGCATGACATAATAGTGAAAAAATGAGCTCCAGTAGGAAAATAAATATGAAAAGAAGCAGATATACACTTGCAGACAAAAATTTCATAGCAACATTATACAAACAATGTCAACAATATGAAAAATAACGCTGAAGCGTTTCAACCCACACACCAAGGGTCTTCTTTAGAGGGACAGTTTGCTGAGAGAAATATATGATAGGTACACATGTCAAACATTTACGCACAGTATATAAAATGAATAATACCATAAGGTGCGAACATGTGATATAGTTACTTAATAGTGTATATCCAAAAAAGAAGAATGTTCCTACATGGAGATCCTTTTAAAAACCTTGCTCTCCCCACACAAGAGGTCCCAAAACACTCCACAGCCGTAGCGATTGGGGAGAAGCAGTGATCCAACAGTGATCAAACGGTATATATTTCTCTCAGAAGACCTCTGAAAAGCCCCTCTGAAGCGCCCCTCTGAAGAAGACCCTTGGTGTGTGGGTTGTGGGTTGTCAGTTTACTTTTCATATTTTTGACATTGTTTGTATAATGTTACTATGAAATTTTTGTCTGCAAGTGTATATCTGCTTCTTTTTATATTTATTTTCCTACTGGAGCTAATTTTTTAACTATTATGTCATGCCCCTTGGTACAAATAAAATATAAAATTTTTCTACATATCCATTGATTCATTTTAAAAAAAATTCTGCCTAAAAACCCCACTTTGGGGGAGTCTTTCCCATTTTCTGTATTCCTGGGGTGAGCAGCGCTCTCTTACCTTTCCTGGTATGTGTCTTCCCTTTGCTACAACCACTTTAATAAAACATCAACACAGAGTGCACAAAAACACCTCAAAAACCACAACCACACATTCCAGATGAGGCAGATGTTTGGGTGAACTAAAACTGCAAACAAGCTAAATTTATTGCAAGCTCAACCCAGTGGCATATTCAAACCTCATCCTAGTCAAAATAGAATTACTATATCTGTTATTTTGCTGCCAATTTCACAATTCACTTTTTTTATTCTCAGATATTTGGAAGCAGGACAAAGTTTTGCATGGCTTGATTACTATTTCCTAATGGGTGTTTACACTGTTGCAAAAATTAGGAGTAGCTGAAGGAGATTGTGATGCCTGATAGGATGGGAGAAAATCTATATAAAATTTTGGTAAATACAAATTCCATAACTGTGTAGGGGCTCAAGATGGAAAGCATGTGAGAGTCAAGATAGTTCTGCATTCAGGATCTTTCTTCTTTAAAATAGTACCTTCCTACTGTAATATTGTCCTTGGTGGATTACAATGTTTATTGCCACAGTTGTTTGAAATTATAGAGGCTCATATTGTTTCACACCTCTGCTATATGATGGTATGATGGGGGGGGGGGGGGGCTATGCTGGCAAATTTAGAAATTTAGATTTCTGTCAGCCCCTGCCTGACATTGATGTCCCAAATTGTCCCTTTGTAATTGTAGAATATTAGGCATTTGGTTTTGATTTTATACAGTGGCCATGGACTGAAGACATGAAGTGAAAAACAAATTGTCAATTACAGACTGAGCCAAGCCAGACATACCACTGAATGTGCATTTGACATCTGTACCTCAAAATAGAGGGTTTTACTCTAAACAATACAGTTAGATGATGAAAAGGCCACAAATGTTTTTCTTGCCTGTTGTGTAATTCACAATTTATAAAGTGAAAAGAACCATAATTGCCTAAAAATTTTGATATTCGGGATTAGGTTCAGATTCACATCAAACTCTGAACCCAGCTTTTTTGGGGAATGGGCTAGAAGACTGTTATTTAGTGGTGGTAGCACTACCGCTGCCAAATAACATGAGTTTTTATGCTTCCCCTCTGGCTTGGTGACCCACACAAGCAATCAGCTTCCATCTTCCTTTTTGAAATTCCAGAGTGGAAAATGAAAACTAGAAGCTGCTTGGTTCTTAGAGGCAACTGGAGCAGCAGAGAGAGAATTCTGTCTCAAACACTCTGCAGACAGAAAATACAGCAGTTGCCCAAAACAACCAATCATATTCCAGCTTTGATTTGTTCAATGCAGGTATGAAAATGAAAGCTATACGCTGATTAAGTGTTATGGGCACCTGCTCTAGTGTCTGTTGTAATCATTAAATGTAGATTAAATGTAATCTCTTTGCCAGTAGATGGTACCAGGAGAAGTAAAGAAATCAGCAAAAGAATTGTGAATATTTAAAACTTTATATGGTGGACACAAATCTGTAAATTGAACACTCAGACCTGAGGGTACAAACTAGTGATGACCGAATTGCTTCGCTGCAAGTTCACCAAAGCCACCTGGTTCGCTGAACCCCACTTTGGTAGACAAATCTTATTTTTCTCTGACCTTTTTTTAAGGCTAATGTGCAAGATTTTATTAATAAAAGGGCATGGGTAGTTGGGCATTGCATTAAGAGATCTGTACCAATGCAATTTTTATTATTATTTTTAAAGTGGCTTTTTACAATGGAAACAAATCATTTTCAAGTCAGCAGCTACAAATTCTGTAGCTACTGACTTTTTTTTTAAAAAGGGACACTTACCTGTTCAAAGATCCAGTTCTGGCACTGGCATCTTTAGCGTAGGCAGCCAGCTGTGTCTTTTTTTAGCTTCACAGCCGGCTGCTCATTGCACATGCGCTGTAACTGCCCCCCCCCCCCCCCCCAAAAAAAAAGCTATCTAAAGATAGAGAGAGGGGGAGTGGAACTTCCCCTTTTGGGTGAAGTTTCATTTTAAGTACCTATTAGCAGGGAGAGGGTCTTTTAACACAGCTTAAAAGGCAACATAAAAATACTCAAACCCTTTAAATAACATGCTTTGGGCATGCCTTCAACCTGCATGTGAAGTTGAAATGCAGTACAATGTACTCCTTTAAAGGTGGCGTTATTTACAAACAGCATCCAGAATCTGTAATGTAGAGGTGGTAGCACTGCCATAGCAATGATAGTCTTACTGGTTCTAAATGACAGGTTCTAAAGCCCCATCTGGCTTTGTTTGTAAACAAACACGGGCATCTGTCATTTAGCAATGGTAGCACTGCTATCATTATATGACAGGTATCCGACAGCTTCTGTTTGTAAATCTTTTTTGTTTGTTTATTTATTTATTGTATAGTCTTTTGTAAAGTCTGTAAGCTTTTAATATTTTTTTTTCACTTCACAATGCATTATTTATTGCCTGTATTTAGACACAAACAGAAGTTATACTATTACAACTGAATTGTACCTCTGATGTGGATTTCAGGTATTTATATCTACAGGTTGCTCTGGTGCTTAATGTTTTATGTATTATTTATAAATGACACATGCCTTAAAGTGGATATAAACCCAATTTTTTTTTTTTTTTTTTTTTGTATTTGAGCCCAGTCTTGCCACACAGATTTACTCAAGGCCTGAGCAATCCTCTTTTATTGTTCAGTTAGAGAAATCTTGACAAAGTCTTGAAAACTTTGTCAAAAAACGCCCCCTTGCTGTGAGTGACAGGTGATTTACATATATCATGAACTAGCCTGAGACAGGTTATCATTAGAGTTGAGCGGACACCTGGATGTTCGGGTTCGGCGGGTTCGGCCGAACTTCGAAAAAAAGTCTGGGTTCGGGACCGAACTTGACCCGAACTTGACCCCGAACTCCAAACACCATTGAAGTCAATTGGGACCCGAACTTTTGAACACTAAAATGGCTGTAAAAAAGTCATGGAAAGGGCTAGAGGGCTGCAAATGGCAACAAAATGTTGTTAAGAGCATGGCAAGCGATCTGCAAACAAATGTGGATAGGGAAATAACTTAAAATAACATAAAAAAATAAAAAATAAAAATAAAATGCTGGAGGCCCCCTTCTCAGCAGAAGAGGTACAGGAAGTCATTAAGAACCTCAGAAACTCAACGGCACGATGCCGCACATATGGTGGGAATACCCCAGAATACGCACTTTCTGGAAAAAATTATTCAATTTAATGGATAAGATAGTGGGAAAATAAAACACTTGGAAATTAAAAAAATGAAAAAATTATAATCTTGACCTAGGAGGACGAGGTTCAAATGGAGTAGGAGGTTGAGGTGGCAGTGGATGTGGTGGTGTTGGTGGAAGCGGCGGTGGAGGAGGACGAGGTAGCCAACACTGGTTCAAAAATACAACAATGGCTGGGTAAGGCTAGTGGTGAATGATGTGTCGAATTCTGTCCCCCGTCGCATAGTGTCCGTCCTGTACTGCGCTTGCTCAGTACGTAGGACAAGGGGATTTTGAAACTCTCCGAAGACGATGCGCGGTGACTCCAGGTTCAAGCCACATCATCCGAGGTTGAAGCCTAGCCAAGCGAGCCCGTGAGGGGCCCTGTTACTATGTGCTACCGTATGTCCACTTGGATGGTCGGGCTTGAACCTGCACTCACTGCGCAGGCGACGTTCATCTTTGGAGATTTTGTGAATCTCCTTGTCCTCCGTACTGCGCAAGCACTGCACCTGCGCAGTAAGTGGCTGGACACTATCCGATAGCAAGACAGTTTTCGTCAGAACACCGGTATATGTGTCTATTCTGCACAAGGTACGGCCAAGTCCTGTGGGATCCATGCCTGGTTCATTTTAATGAACGTGAGCTTGTCCACATTGGCTCTGGACAGGCGGCTGCGCTACGCCCCCTGCCGTGCTAAATACATGTTCAGATAATACACTGGCGGCAGGGCAGGCCAGCACCTCCAAGGCGTAAAGGGCAAGCTCAGGCCATGTGCCCAATTTGGAGACCCAGAAGTTGAAGGGGGCAGACCCGTCATTCAGTACGTGTAGGCGTGTGCACACATACTGTGAAATGTGTAAATGCTGCCTCCTGCTAAGACGTTCCATCTCAGCTGGTGGTGCTGGTTGTTGTGGCGTGCTGACAAAGCTTTTACACATTTTGGCCATGCTAACCCTGCCTTCCGAGGTGCTGGCGGTGCCCCGGCTGCGTTGGCGACCTCTTCCTCCTCCTCTGCCTTCGCCTTGTGCTTCCACCGTACCCCGCTGCCAAGTGGGAATGCCACCAGCAGCACGTCTACCAGCGTGCGCTTGTACTCGCGCATCTTATGATCACGCTCCAGTAAGGTAATTAAGGATGGCACGTTGTCCTTGTAACGGGGATCCAGCAGGGTGGCCCCCCAATGATCAGCACCAGTTAAAATGTGGGAAACTCGGCCGTCGTTGCGGAGACACTGCAGCATGTAATCGCTCATGTGTGCCAGGCTGCCCAGAGGCAAGGAAAAGCTGTCCTCTGTGGGAGGTGTATCGTCTGTGTCCTCTGTATACCCCAGCCACGCACCAGTGATGGACATGAGCTGGTCTGGGTGCCACCCTGCTGTGAACATGGTTCCTCCTCCTCCGTCTCCTCCTCATCCCTCACCTCGTCATCCTCCAGAACTGTGCCCTTGCTGCCGGACAATTGTGTACCTGGCGCTTGTTGTTGCAGGAACCCACCCTCGTAGCCACTTGTAAATGACTGCCCTGAAAGCCTTCGAAATGAACCCTCTTCCTCCTCCTCCTCCTCCGCCACATCCTCTTCCATCTTCGCCTGAAGCGTTTTTTCAAGGAGGCATAGAACTGGGATAGTAACGCTGAGAACGGCGTCATCGGCACTGGCCATGTTGGTGGAGTACTCGAAACAGCGCAACAAGGCACACAGGTCTCGCATGGATGCCCAGTTATTGGCGGTGAAGTGGTGCTGTTCCGCAGAGCGACTCACGCGTGCGTGCTGCAGCTGAAACTCCACTATCGCCTGATGCTGCTCGCACAGTCTGGCAAGCATGTGCAAGGTGGAGTTCCACCTTGTGGGCACATCACATATGAGACGGTGAGCGGGGAGGCCGAAGTTACGCTGCAGCGCTGACAGGCGAGCAGCAGCAGGGTGAGAACGCCGAAAGTGCGCACAGACGGCCCGCACTTTCTGCAGCAGCTCTGGCATATCGGGGTAATTCTTAAGGAACCTCTGGACCACCAAGTTCAGCACATGCGCCAGGAAAGGGATGTGCGTCAAACCGCCTAGGCCCAGAGCTGCTACGAGATTTCGCCCATTATCGCACACCACCAGGCCGGGCTTGAGGCTTACTGCCACCAACCACTCATCGGTCTGTTGTTCCATGTCCCTCCACAACTCCTGCGCGGTGTAGGTTTTTTCCCCCGAACAGGAAAGTTTTAAAACTGCCTGCTGTCGTTTAGCCCTGGCTGTGCTGAAGTTGGTGGTGAAGGTGTTACGCTGACCGGATGAGGAGGCGGTAGAGGATGAGGAGGCGGAGTAGGAAGAGTTAGCAACAGGAAGCAAACTGAAGTGCCCTGCAATCCTCGGTGGTGGAAGGACATGCGCCAAAGTGCTATCCGCCTCAGGCCCAGCCGCCACTACATTTACCCAGTGTGCTGTTAGGGAGATATAACGTCCCTGACCGTGCTTACTGGTCCACGCATCCGTAGTTAGGTGGACCTTGCCACAGATGGCGTTGCGCAGTGCACACCTGATTTTGTCCCCCACTTGGTTGTGCAGGGAAGGGATAGCTCGTCTGGAAAAGTAGTGGCGGCTGGGCACGGCGTACTGTGGGACAGCCAATGACATCAGCCTTTTAAAACTCTGCGTCTCCACCAGACGGAATGACAGCATTTCAAAGGCGAGGAATTTTGAAATGCTGGCATTCAGGGCCAGGCATCGCGGGTGGCTAGGGGGGAACTTCCTCTTCCACTCCAGTGTTTGGGAAATAGAGAGCTGAACGCTTCCATGGGACATTGTGGAGATGGTTGGTGACCCAGGTGGTAGTGTTGCTAGCAGATCCTCTGTTTGCGGGTTGGCAGGTGCCACTGTTACTACAGAGGTGGATGAAGAGGCTGAGACTGCAGCAGAAGAGGAAGCAGGAGGAGCCAGAGACCTTTCTTGTTTTTTTAGGTGTCTACTCCACTGCATCTTGTGCTTTGCACTTAGATGCCTGGTCATGCAGGTTGTGCTCAGGTTGAGAACGTTTATGCCTCGCTTCAAGCTCTGATTGCACAGCCTGCAAACCACTCGTGTCTTGTCATCAGCACATTGTCTGAAGAACTGCCACGCTAGGGAACTCCTTGGACCTGGCTTTGGTGTGCTCGGTCTCTTGCTGCGTTGGGCAGTAGCAGACGTACTGTCTAGGGGACGGACGCTCCGCTTTTGCACCCTGCTCCCTCTTCTGCTGTGCTGGTGGCTCTGTGCGACCACCGCCTCTTCCTCCGAACTACACTGGTCACCTGCATGATGTTGATTCCATGTGGGGTCAAGGACCTCATCGTCCTCCACATCATCTTCCACCCAGTCTTCACCCCTGCCCTCCTTGTCGGTCTGCACAATGGCGAAAGCAGCAGCAGTTGGCACCTGTGTTTCGTCATCATCCAAGACGTGCTGCGATGTCCTCCCATGTACTCATCATGAAACATAAGTGGTTGGGCATCGGTGCACACAATCTCTTCCACTTCTGGGGCAGGGCTAGGTGGATGGCCCTGGGAAACCCTGCTAACAGAGTCATCAAAAAGCAGAAGAGACTGCTGCATGATTTGGGGCTCAGACTGATTGGCTGATATGCAAGGGGGTGAGGTGAAAGACTGATGGACATCGGCTGCAGGTGCCAACTCTGAACTTTCATCAGGAGACTGGGTGGGAGACAAGGAACCGGAGGCACTGTCAGCAACCCATCTACTATCGCCTGTACTTGTCCTGGCCTCAACATTCATACAGCCTCATTAGGCGCGCCAAAATACCGCTGCAGGCTCTGTCGCCTACTCGCACCTGAGGAAGGTGTTTCACTAGTGCGTGTAGCTGGCACAGATCGACCACGTCCTCTCCCTGCAACAGGAGCGCCACCAGCAGCACCACGACCCGGGCCACGTCCCCTTTTTGATGATCTCCTCATATTTTCAAAATGTATGATCTCGCCCTAAATAGGTGTTTTTGTCAATAGCAGAATACATGTAAAGTGTCTAAAGCGTTTATGAAAACGCAGAAAATGCTATTGGGAAAAAAAAAAAACCACTGCAAAATTAAATTTTTTTGCAATGTTTTTCCAATATCAGAATACACGGATAGTGTTTAAAGCGTTTATGAAAACGCAGAAAATGCTATTGGGGAAAAAAAAAAACACTGCAAAATTAAATTTTTTTGCAATGTTTTTCCAATATCAGAATACACGGATAGTGTCTAAAGCGTTTATGAAAACGCAGAAAATGCTATTGGGAAAAAAAAAAAAAACACTGCAAAATAAAAAAATTTTTGCAATGATTTTCCAATATCAGAATACACGGATAGTGTCTAAAGCGTTTATGAAAACGCAGAAAATGCTATTGGGAAAAAAAAAACACTGCGAAATTTAATTTTTTTGCAATGTTTTTCCAATATCAGAATACACACAGAGTATGGTGTATCTCTTAGTAAAATATGCAGTGCAGTGATGGTGCACTGAGCTTGCAGGTAAAACTTATATTTTGTCTGGCACTGGCCTCATGGCACTGTTAAAAGACTGTGCATTGCACCCCAGCCAGGGTACAATTGATTTAGGAATCTCTTCAATAATTCTCTCTGCCTCTTTCTTTTCCTTAATAAAGAAACTCCCTACTCTACTCTAGCTATCTAGATCGCTCACTGATCTAACTAATTTGAAGAAAATTCAAGGAATGAGGACTGAACCTGTCTATAGCAGAATGACACTGTGTGCTGTGTGCAGAGCCGATCGGCCCTATAGGCACACTATGCAAGCTGCTTAGGGCCCCGCCGCGGTGGGGGGGGCCCCCAAGACCAAGCACCTCCCCTCTCTGCTGTATACATTCGGAGATAGAACTACTAGCCCCAGGGAGATCCCCCTGCCTGTGAACACCATATAGATGCCGATCGCCGCCTACCACCTCCACCAGCCAGGTACAGGGGAACCTCTGCAAGGGGGGAGTCAGCTGTTTGGGGGCCCAAATGTAAGAGGAGGGGGTTTCTGGGGACACTAATGTAAGGAAGGGGGCCTCTGGGGACACTAATGTAAGAGGGGGGCTCTCTGGGGACACTGATGTAAAGACGGGGCCCTCTGGGGACACTGATGTAAGAGGGGGCCCCCTGGGGACACTGATGTCAGAGGGGGGCTCTCTGGGGACCCTGTGTAAGGATGGGCTCTCTGGGGACCCTGTGTAAGGAGGGGCTCTCTGGGGACACTAATGTAAGAGGGAAGGCTCTCTTGGGACACTAATGTAAGGGGAGGCTCTCTTGGGACCATGGTGTAAGGGGGGGGGGCTCTCTGGGGACCCTGGTGTAAGGGGGGGCTCTCTGGGGACCCTGGTGTAAGGGGGACTCTCTGGGGACCCTGATGTTAGAAGGGGCTCTCTGAGGACCCTGATGTAAGGAGGGGCTCTCTGGGAACCCTGGTGTAAGTGGAGGCTCTCTGAGGACCCTGATGTAAGGGGAGGCTCTCTGAGGACCCTGATGTAAGGGGAGGCTCTCTGGGGGACCCTGATGTAGGGGGATACCCTCTGGGGACCCTGATGTAAGTAGGGAGGCTCTCTGGGTACCCTGATGTAGGGGGAGACTCTCTGAGGGCACTGATTTAAGGGGGGCTCTCTGGGGACTCTGATGTAAGGGGAGGCTCTCTGGGGATCCTGATGTAAGGGGAGGCTCTATGGGGACCCTAATGTAGGGGAAGGCTCTCTGGGGACCCTGATGTAGAGGGAGACTCTCTGAGGACACTGATTTAAGGGGGGCTCTCTGGGGACCTTGGTGTAAGGAGGGACTCTCTGAAGACCCTGATGTAAGGGGGGCTCTCTGAGGACCCTGATGTAAGGGGGGATCTCTGAGGACCCTGATGTAAGGGGGGCTCTCTGAGGACCTCATTCTGTTCTATATTGTTGTACTTATTCTTTGACTGTTTTGTTTAAAGGAGGGAGGATTGTTTTGGGAGCACTGAAGTGTCAGGTGTGACTATGTGTCAATGGCAAATGGTTTACATAGCTCACGGCATCACGGGTCAAGTAGAGGGCCCCTTAGCAGAATTTTGCTTAGGGCCCCAGGGAGGTCAGGATCGGCACTGGCTGTGTGTCTGGACTATATATAGAGGCAGGGTCACATGCTGCACTGCCCAATCACAGCCATGCCATTAGTAGGCATGGCTGTGATGGCTTCTAAGGGCACACTAGTGAAACTAGCGTCGATTGGCTGCCCTGCAGCTTGTAAAAGGCGCCAATACATCGCCGAACACCGGACCCGAACCCGAACTTACAGCCAATAGTTCGGGTTCGGGTCCGGGCCCCGGACACCCAAAAGTCCGGTACGGACCCGAACTTTACAGTTCGGGTTCGCTCAACCCTAGTTATCATCAGATCACTGGATGCTCTTCTCTGCCCAGCTCTGACTACATACATGTCCCCTAAATCACTTGTCTGTCTATAGTCTGCTGACTGTTCACTGCATCCCATGATGAGAAACATCCAGTCAAAAAACAGTAAAGGCAGCCAATCCTGGGAGAGCTGGAGGGGAAAAGGGTTGTGAATTGTGAACTTTTTACACAGGATGTGCCTGTCTCAGGCTAGTGCATGAGATATGTAAATCACCTGTAACTCACAGCAAGGGGGCATTTTTGACAAAGTTTTCAAGACTGTCAAGATTTCTCTAACTGAACAATAAAAGAGGATTGCTCAGGCCTGGAGTAAATCTGTGTGGCAAGACTGGGCTCAAATGAAAGGAAATCTTATTCTCTACATTATGACATCAAAAAAAAAAATGTTGGGTTTACATCCACTTTAACCTTTTTTCAGCATATCAATTTGCAAAACAACTCATCTTTCACAACTGCTCCTGTAATAGTTGAAATTCACCTGGACTTTGACAGGTAACAAGCGTTTCAAGCTATATGTAATTACTCTATTAACCAGGGTAATATTTGAGAAACATATATTCCTTATTATGATTTACTATGGTTTAATCGCATGATTTGAAGCGGTAAGAACTACATATCTACTGTTCAGAATGTTTATGAATTGACAAAATGTGCTCATTGATTGCAGGCCCACATACTTTTTGGAGAAACCCCAGGCAGCTCTCTTTCCACCATATGGAGTGATGGGTCTGTTTTCACACCTGGCTGTTTAATTGGTTAATGTCACAATGTATGGAATTGATGTCATATTTATTTAGAAGGTGAAAATCATTTTACATACAGTACATCTAACATATGTTTTAATATGGTATTATAGATTAACCTTCTGTTAATCTCCTGAGGAATCAACATTTGCAAAACACAAAAGGAAGACTGTTCCCCCTTACACCACTGGAATTTATGCCAATAGACTCTGTTGAAATATTGAATATCGGTTGAATTAGTATTATGGTAATATAAGGGGAGAGTCATATAGTGTCATGCTCCTGTATTTGTTCTTTTTGGCATTCAATATATTAAGAATTGTTTTACTATATGTATTTTTTAAACAGTTATTGTGTAAGTAAAAAACAAATTTTGCCATATTGACTGTCTTTAAAGTTACACATTTTCAGTCTTGCTAGCCATTCATAACTTTGATATTTTAAATATTGGGAAATGGTGCTAAGATGTACAGTATAGTACTACCAGCCCAGTTCTTTTTGTTGTATATACTTTCTAATCAGTTGGTAGCAAACATGCAGATACTGTAGCCTAGTCTATTTAGTAGAGATGGGCCGAACACCCCCCTGCCCCGAACAGTGAACTCCATTGAAGTCTATGGGAGCCAAACATGAGAAATCAAAAATCCCCATTTTGAAGGCTTATATGCAAGTAATTAACAATCGTTTTTTCAGGACCAGTGATTTTCATAAAGCTTAAAGCGAAACAATAAAAAGGAAAAATTCCTTTAAATATAGTGCTGGGGAGGGTCCCCTTAGTCTGCCTGTAAAATGCATCTGTAGCATGTACAGAACATGCTGCAGCAAAAATTATATTTCTAAAGAAAAAAAAACAAAAAAAAACATTTAAAATTGACTTACGGTTGCAATTGCCAGCACTTAAAAAAAAAAAAACAATGATGTCACCTGGTAGCCCCCCCCCCCCCTCTTGGGACACCACCAACCCAGAATGGTCAGGGGTGGGGTCGCCCAGGGTTCTGTGCTGGGACCAATCCTATTTAATTTGTTCATAAACGACCTGGAGAATGGGGTAAACAGTTCAATCTCTGTATTTGCGGATGATACTAAGCTAAGCAGGGCAATAACTTCTCCGCAGGATGTGGAAACCTTGCAAAAAGATCTGAACAAATTAATGGGATGGGCAACTACATGGCAAATGAGGTTCATTGTAGAAAAAATTTAAATAATGCATTTGGGTGGCAAAAATATGAATGCAATCTATACACTGGGGGGAGAACCTCTGGGGGAGTCTAGGATGGAAAAGGACCTGGGGGTGCTAGTAGATGATAGGCTCAGCAATGGCATGTAATGCCAAGCTGCTGCTAACAAAGCAAACAGAATATTGGCATGCATTAAAAAGGGATCAACTCCAGAGATAAAACAATAATTCTTCCGCTCTACAAGACTCTGGTCCGGCCGCACCTGGAGTATGTTGTCCAGTTCTGGGCACCAGTCCTCAGGAAGGATGTACTGATAATGGAGCGAGTACAAAGAAGGGCAACAAAGCTAATAAAGGGTCTGGAGGATATTAGTTATGAGGAAAGGTTGCGAGCACTGAACTTATTCTCTCTGGAGAAGAGACGCTTGAGAGGGATATGATTTCAATATACAAATACCATACTGGTGACCCCACAATAGGGATACAACTTTTTTGCAAAAGGGAGTTTAACAAGACTCGTGGCCACTCATTCAAATTGGAAGAAAAGAGGTTTAACCTTAAACTACATAGAGGGTTCTTTACTGTAAGAGCGGCAAGGATGTGGAATTCCCTTCCACAGGCGGTGGTCTCAGCGGGGGGCATTGATAGTTTCAAGAAACTATTAGATAAGCACCTGAACGACTGCAACATACAGGGATATACAATGTAATACTGACATATAATCACACACATAGGTTGGACTTGATTGACTTGTGTCTTTTTTCAACCTCACCTACTATGTAACCCAGCACAGGTTGGTGATGTCACAAGGGGGGGGGGGGTGCCACCAGGTGACATCAAAGTGTGGAATAAACTCTCTCAAAAGAAAAGCTGGTTCTGGCCAGCTCAGTAGATTGCTTTAAAAAAGGACTGGATTATTTCCTATATGTACACAATATAACTGGATACTAACATTTATAGGTAAAGTTGATCCGGGGAATATCAGATTGCCTCTTGGGGATCAGGAATTGTTTTCTCTGCTAGAGCAAATTGGATCATGCTTTACTGGGGTTTTTTGCCTTAATCTGGATCAACTATGGGTATAGTATTGTGTATATGGGATTGTATGATTCTTTAAAAATGATTATTGGTTAACCACTTGCCGACCAGCCGCCGTCATTATACTGTGGCAGGTCGGCACGATCCTGCAAACCATCGTAGCTGTATGTCGGTCCCTTTAAGATAGATAGCAGGCACGCACGCGCCTGCTCCACTGCAGGGGTGCCGATTGCAGCATGAGAGCCAGAACAGGGACGTGTGTGTAAACACAAAAATCCCTGTTCTGTGAGGAGAGGAGAGGCAGATCATGAGTTCCTACTAGCTAGGAACAACGATCTGTCATTTCCTCCAGTCACTCCCATGCCCCTACAGTTATGTTGTGGTGGTGCCAAGAACTTTATGGAAAAAGACACGCTGCCCACATCCTGGCTGATACGGAATATGGATACACAATGGGAAACTTTTCCTCTGTAAATAGCAGACCCAAGAGACAAAGAAAAAAAGGATCTTAAACAGTACAAGACCAAACAACCCATCTTGTGCTGCTGCAGGCATCAGATGTGTTGTTTGGTCTTGTACTGTTCAAGATCCTTTTTTTCTTTATCTCTTGGATCTGCTATTTATCCAGTTAACAACCGGCCCATAGCCGAAAAACGGCTACAGGGCGGTTGCTTAAATCTGGGAGGCCGTTAATTAACGGCCTCACAGAATTCTGCTCTTGCGCTCCCCCTGGTGCGCGCACTCGAGAGCATCCATGATCGCCGGGTCCAGAGGACCCGGCGGATCATGGATCACGGTAAACGGACGCTCATCGCGGCCGTTTACCACGTGATCGCTCCGTCATTTGATGACGCCGGTTCCTCTCTCCTCCTCTCTCTGTACCGATCGGTACAGTATGAGAGGAGAGGGGGAGGGATCGGTGGCAGCAGTGCTGTGGGCGGGATCTGTAGTGCCCACAGCCTGCTCTGCCACCACCGATCCATCCATCCATGCTCAGCCATCCCTCCATACCATGCAATACACAGCAATAGCCTGCAGTGTATTGCAGGGTATGGAGGGATGGCTGAGCATGGATGGATGGATTCTCTGCCATCCCCCCCAATACTGTGCCATACCCCCCTATACTGTGCCATACCCCCCTATACTGTGCCATACCCCCCTATACTCTGCCATACCCCGCAATACTCTGCCATACCCCGCAATACTCTGCCATACCCCGCAATACCCTGCGATACTCTGCCATACCCTGCGATACTCTGCCATACCCTGCGATGCCCTGCCATACCCTGCGATGCCCTGCCATACCCTGCGATGCCCTGCCATACCCTGCGATGCTCTGCCATACCCTACGATGCTCTGCCATACCCTGGCATACCCTGCGATACTCTGCCATACCCTGCGATACTCTGCCATACCCTGCGATACTCTGCCATACCCTGCGATACTCTGCCATACCCTGCAATACCCTGCGATACTCTGCGATGCTCTGCCATACCCTGCCATACCCTGCCATACCCTGCGATACCCTGCGATACCCTGCGATACTCTGCGATACTCTGCGATACCCGGCGATACCCGGCGATACTCTGCAATACCCGGCTATACTCTGCGATACTCTACCATACCCTGCGATACTCTGCAATACCCGGCGATACTCTGCAATACCCTGCGATACTCTGCCATACCCTGCAATACCCAACAATACCCTGCGATACTCTGCGATACTCTGCGATACCCGGCGATACCCGGCGATACTCTGCAATACCCGGCGATACTCTGCGATACTCTGCGATACCCTGCGATACTCTGCAATACCCGGCGATACTCTGCAATACCCTGCGATACTCTGCCATACCCTGCAATACCCAACAATACCCTGCGATACTCGCTACGATCAAAGCCAGGATCGTTTTTTTTTTTTTATTTCAGGCTTTCCAGCCTAGAGGTGAGATGTGGGGTCTTATTGACCCCGATATCTCACTGTAAAGAGGACCTGTAATGCCATATTCCTATTACAAGGGATGTTTACATTCCTTGTAATAGGAATAAAAGTGATCAAAAAAATTTTTGGGGGGAAAAAAAGGGTCAAACTAAAATAAATAAAGTAAAATGAACAATAAAATATATATATATTTTTTTAAAGCGTCCCTGTCCCCGTGTGCTCGCACGCAGAAGCGAACGCATACGTAAGTCCCGCCCACATATGAAAACGGTGTTCAAACCACACATGTGAGGTATCGCTGCGAACGTTAGAGCGAGAACAATAATTTTGGTCCTAGACCTCCTCTGTAACTCAAAACATGTAACCAGTAAACAAAATTAAAGCCTATGGGGATTTTTAAGTAGCGAAGTTTGGCGCCATTTCACGAGTGTGTGCAATTTTGGGTATCTATTTACTCGGCGTAACTTCATCTTTCACATTATGCAAAAACATTGGGCTAAATTTACAGTTTTGTTTTTTGTAAAGCACAAAACATTTTTTTTCCAAATAAAACACGTTCGAAAAATTGCTGCGCAAGTACCGTGCTAGATAAAAAGTTGCAACGACCGCCATTGTATTCTCTAGGGTCTTTGCTAAAAAAACATATATAATGTTTTGGGGTTCTATGTAATTTTCTAGCAAATAAATGATGATTTTTACATGTAGGAGAGAAATGTCAGAATTGGCCTGGGTGCTCCAGAACACCTGATGGCGCTCCCTGCATGTTGGTCCTCTGTATGTGGCCACGCTGTGTAAAAGTCTCACACATGTGGTATCGCCGTACTCAGGAGTAATAGCAGAATGTGTTTTGGGGTGTAATTTGTGGTATGCATATGCTGTGTGTGAGAAATAACCTGCTAATATGACAATTTTGTGAAAAAAAAAAAAAATTAAAAAAAATCTTGATATTGCAAAGAATTGTGGGAAAAAAATGACAACTTCAAAAAACTCACCATGCCTCTTACTAAATACCTTGGAATGTCTTCTTTCCAAAAAGGGGTCATTTGGGGGGTATTTGTACTTTTATGGCATGTTAGGGTCTCAAGAAATTAGATAGGCCGTCAGTACTTCAGGTGTGATCAATTTTCAGATATTGGCACCATAGCTTGTGGACTCTATAACTTTCACAAAGACCAAATAATATACCCCAATTTGTACTTATTTTTACCAAAGATATGTAGCAGTATACATTTTGGCCAAAATTTATCAAGAAAAATTACAAATTTGCTAAATTTTATAACAAAAACGAAGAAAAATTAATTTTTTTAACTGAATTTTCAGTCATTTTTCTTTTATAGCGCAAAAAATAAAAAACCCAGAGGTGATTAAATACCACCAAAAGAAAGCTCTATTTGTGTGAAAAAAAGGACAAAAATTTCATATGGGTACAGTGTTGTATGAATGAGTAATTGTCATTCAAAGTGTGAGAGCACCGAAAGCTGAAAATTGGTCTGGTTATTAAGGGTGTTTAAGTGCCCAGTGGTCAAGTGGTTATTGACGCTAGACACCCCTTGGACAACTTTTACATATTTCCATGCACGTCATTCTGAAAACAACTTTCTCGTCTTCATCTACCCATCAGATCGTAGGTCAGTCAAGTTCATTTCGAGAGTGGTCGGACATTTTGGTTGTAGGACGCCCTCTGTGTTAGGTCCTGAAACTGAATCCATGCTTCCCTCTATGTAGAGGGTTCTCCATAGATCCGATCCCTGGCACCAAACTAACTATACCTATTTTTTCTGGAATTGGATGCTACCTGGTGTTGACTCAGGAATCATACGATAACCATACAATCCAGCACTATCCCCTGAAGAAGAGGTTTCACTTCTTACAAACTTGAAACACGTTGGGCCTTTATGTCCTAGTCAATTGTCAGGACAGAGTTCTGTGGTGTTTGCTGTTATTGGTGCATCTCAATTTTTCTTGTGTGTTACCACCTTATCAATATATGCATCCAACTCTTTTTTTTTATCATTACCATGTTTTATCTTTTTTCAATAAAACTCAAAATTTTTTGATATAGTTACTGTTTGAAGACTCTCTGCCTTTTAAAATCCCACAGAAGAAACATTTCCCATTGTGTATCCCCCTACAGTTAGAACACACACTAGGGAACACAGTTAACCCCCTGATCGCCCCCCTAGTGTTAACCCCTTCCTTGCCAGTGACATTTACACAGTAATCAGTGCATTTTTATAGCACTGATCGCTGTATAATTGTCAATGGTCTCAAAAATGTGTCAAAAGTGTCCGAGGTGTCCGCTATAATGTTGCAGTCCCGATAAAAATTGCATATCACCGCCATCACTAGTAAAAAAAAAAAAAAAAATAATAAAAATGCCATAAATCTTTACCCTATTTTGTAGACGCTATAACTTTTGCGCAAACCAATCAATATACGCTTATTGCATTTTTTATTAACAAAAATATGTAGAAGAATACATATTGGCCTAAATTGAGGAAAAAGTGTGCTTTAAAAAAAATAAATAAATCGGGGATATTTATTGTAGCAAAAAATGCAAAATATTGTGTTTAAAATTGTCGCTCTTTTTTGTTTATAGTGCAAAAAATTAAAACCGCAGAGATGATCAAATACCACCAAAAGAAAGCTCTATTTGTGGGGAAAAAAGGACACAAATTTTGTTTAGGTACAGCATCGCATAACTGCGCAATTGTCAGTTAAAGCGACACACTACCATATCTGAAAAAAATTTAATTTTTCAAATGTCATTGAGCAGCCAAATCTAACGGGGCTGAAGTAGTTAAACTAGATGGACTTGTCTTTTTTTTCCAAGCTCACTAGCTATGTATCTGATTTACATTGGGGGACACAGTTTTTTTGGGACGTCCTCCCAGAAACTTGCTCCCGCGCGCCCCCTGGGGTGCGCACTCTGGAACATCCATGACCCGAGACTCGGGACCCGGCGCATCATGGATCACGGTAAACGGCCGCTGATAGCGGCCGTTTACCACGTGATCGCTCCGTCAAATGACGGAGCGATCACATGTACACAAACCGGCGTCACGTCATGACGCGGTTCCTCCCTCCCCTCTCTGTACCGATCGGTACAGTGAGAGGGGAGAAGCGGAAAGGGGGAGAGATGGGACCAGCGCTGTGGGCTGGATGTGTAGTGCCCACAGCGCTGGTCAGTGGCAGCTACACTGCCACCACTGTGCAATACTCTGCCAGCACTCTGCAATGCTCTGCCACCACTGTGCAATGCTCTGCCTCCACTGTTCAATACTCTGCCAATACTCGCCAATACTCTGCCAATACTCTGCCAATACTCGCCAATACTCTGCAATAAATTTTAATAAAAACAAAGAATTTTTTTATTTATTTTTTTTACCGAATTTTCAGTATTTTTTGATTTATAGCGCAAAAAATAAAAAACCCAGCGGTGATTAAATACCACCAAAAGAAAGCTATATTTGTGTGAAAAAAAGGACACAAAATTCAGTTGGGTACAGTGTTGCATGACTGAGTAATTGTCATTCAAAGTGTAAGAGACCGAAAGCTGAAAATTGGTCTGGTTAGGAAAGGGTTTTAACTGCCCAGTGGGTAAGTGGTTAAAGTGTATAAAATGTGTATAAATGAATATTTCCTGTAAGTTTGGCTGCTGCAGATTAAAACAAGTGCTATATAATCAAATCAAAAGATAATTTCATAGATAAACCGTGCTGCTCTAAACCTTCATGGACAAAATATATAGCATGACCATAACACACATGCTATAGCAATACAAAATAACATTAAGACTAAGTAATCATACAGTGACAAAATAAAAGTAAAAAGTCCCAAATAAAAAAGTGCTCTTGCAGATGTAAACAAAACAGGTGCTCCACTTCTCAGAGTTCCCATACAGACACACTCACCACAAGTTGTTGATCTACTATTGCTAGTAAGGTCAGTAGCGCTTCTGTATGGGGATATACCCTTAAGTCCCAATAGCTTGTTCCTATGGATCCTTCTCAGGTGGTGTGCCTTCATGCATGCAAATAAAATACCAGAGAGGATCCCATAGCGTAAAAACTATTAGATTTTAATAAAACGGAAAGAAATATTGAAAAAAGATTCACACTCACATTTATAGGTGCTTAGAAGAACCGTCACTGGGTATGTATTGCTTGCATAGGGAGTAAAACATGGCTGCAGCAGTGACCATACCACGTTACATGCCCTCAATATGGGGGGGGGGTACCTTGCCAGAGGGTACCTACCTATAAAAGCACCCTCTCCTAGTATTCGGTCTATGATTATTATTAATATTATTATTCAGGATATATATAGCACCAACATATTGTGTGGTACTTTACTTTGTGCGGTATGCATGAAGTCCCATGCTATGTCTTCCTCCCATTTTGCCTGGGAAACTTTAATAATGCCCATGACATCCTGGGGGACATACTGGAAGTCAAACCCCCACTCGAGTGCTATCCTCCACTGCACCTATCTCTGAAGCATGGAGAATCTTGGCAGGTCCCCTGGCTTGCCTTTCCCAGGGAGGACACAGGCCTTGGGTGACCTCACTACCCACTGCCTGTATTCATCACTTCTGGTCTGGGTTGTGAATGGTTGGTTCTGGAACCACCGCCGGACACAAATAGGGGTCTACAGGAATCATTTGGCCCTCTTAGCTGACTGTGACATCTCTGACACTTCTGAGAGTATTTCCACATCTTCCTGGGAGTCTCCCCACTCCCATTCCTCCTCAGAACTACTGCGAGATGTCCACTCCTCCCAGTCTTCATCTATGGGCCCGAATTCTGCTTGCAGTCTGGGTGACCCCCAATCTTTTGCCCTACCACTGCCCCTCCCTTCTGGCTCACCTAAAGACAAGGCTTCTTCCAGGTGGGGTTGACAGGGTGGACAGGTGCAGCCGGCTTTCCAGGAATAGCTTCTGGTTCTTGCTGAGCAGCACTAACAAGTACCAGCTCTCTGGCATGGCTGCAGGTCGAAGCAGATTTTCAGCTCTCTTCCCCGATGTCGCTTGTCTTTGCAGGGGAGACCTCATCCTCAGACTCAACCCTGCCTTTGGCAGTCACTTTTTTGCCCATTCCGGCCTTTTCGGACTTCAACGGCTATTCTGTGCAGAGACCTGAACACATGTCTATGCTGTAGGTGAGCGACTCTCTTTCTCGCTCGGTGTCTGTCAGGTAAGTGGCTCGTCACCCCGGATCCAGGCACTGACCACTGCGGTGGGTCTCCAGGACACAGCAGACACAGCCTCTCTGTCCGCTCGATCAACGCAAGGGTGAATCCCCCTCAATGATCCAGCCACACACCAGTGTCTACCTGTGTCACCTCCTGCAGCTCAGGCAACCAAGTCAACCTTGGGTACACTTTTCCACCACCCGCCATCATGCTTCTCTCTCTCTTTTCTAGCAAGGCACACTGAGTCTCTTCCGGGGCATGGCTCTACCCACAAGCTTCCAGACTGGCTGGCACCAACAGTTCTGATAAGCAGGTCTTTTCCCCCGGTCTCTAAAAAAATATTTCCTGGCTGAACTGAAACTTGCAGGCACAGACTATATTCTTGTGGTTGTTATGTACAGTACATACTAATACTTGCAGAACTTGTCAGGATATGCCGCTAAGCACCAACTGTCCCTGAGCAACTGAGAGATTGCTAGTGAGAGATCACTGTGGTTTGCATGAGCAACAGCAAAGTCAGTAACACACAACACACTGTTTTTAGCAGGATCAGGACAGTCTTTAATTTCAACCGTGGTTGGACAACTGATAGACCCCCTCCAACTGGCTTACCCTGATCACCATGGGCAACAACAGACATTTTCTGTGCACATTTTACTACTTCTAGCAGACCATTGAAGCATACAGTCACTTTCCGCAGCTCTATGCAGACTGCTGGGCATTTTGTAATCCATAGGCGCGATTGCCTGCATTGGTTGCTACGGGTAACAGCACATGACACAGTTCTCACTGAACAAGTTGGTTTTAGCACAAGGGTCCATCCCAGCCGCTGTTGGGGCAACTGGGTATGCAGTATAATACTGATTTGAGCAGCAAATCCTAACGGTTGCTATGGGCAAAGGCACTTGGCTCAAACAGCGACAGTCATAGTTTGGCAAGGCACATAACTCAGTTTACCTGGTCCAGCCCCTTAGTGGTCCCAGCAGCAAAGCACAGTCTTTTAGCCATGCAGGTTACTGTGGGCAATACCCCGGGCGAGCACCCCAAATTGAGCTTCAGATGATCCCCCACTCCTGCACAGCCAGGCACACCAAATCTTCACAGTCACACAGAGTCAGAGTTTTTTTTTTTATTAAAGGGTTAAATAACTTGGATATGGATGGGAGGTTATGGGATGCCCACTTGACTTCAACAACTTCAGGGACAACTTCCTATAGACATCTATATACAGTCTCTTCTCCTATTTCCTCCTGCACAAACACTTGTTGCTCCAGCTGAATCACTCTTGAGATGATCTGACAGGCTCCCAGTCAGATTTAGTGACAGCCCATTACAGGCAGAAACTTGCAACCCCTTTAAGTGTAACTCAGATATAGTAAAACATCATGTAACTTCTCCTCTGTGGCTACTTATCCCAGCACCATCTCTTCAGGCACTGCCAACCCACCTGGCTGCAGCTGCCCCTTTCACCAATACTCCTGGCTGTCTCTACACCAGTCCACTCGGCTGATTCTTCAGCAGCCCACCCAGCCGACTCTCAGGAGATCTCTTAGGAAAAGGGCTGAAGAATTAAAGTGGATGTAAACCCAATGTCATCCTTTATAAACTACTGCCATATGGGTTATCTATAAGTATATACATGCCACCTGCATGTATCTTTAACTGTCCAACGTCAGCCTTCTGTCTGTTATGAGACCCGAAAAACTGCAGATTCTGTGGATGGGTCTGTTGTCTGGAGCCCGGTGGGTGGAGTCGTGATATCAGTAGACTCCCCGCCCACCTCTACACTCCCCTTGTCAATATGCATTTTCTCCTGTGTATTTCTTACACTGAACTTCTGCTATGATCTCCAACATCCAGTAAAAAGACAGGAAAGTAACCAAATGACTTCAGCATGCCCAATTATGCTGAGGTGTGCAACATCCAATCCTGGCAGAGCAGCAGAAGAAAGGAGTGGGAGGGAATTCAAAAATAATGCATGTCTCTTAGGCTAGTGCACGAGATATGTAAATCACCTGTCACTCACAGCAAGGGGGAGGATTTGACAAAGTTTTTTTCTGTTTGTCAAGATTTATCTAACCTAACAATAAAAGAGGATTGCTCAGAGCTGGAATAACTCTTTGTGGCAAGACTGGGCTACAATGATAGGAAATATTATACTCTACATTATGACATAAAAAAATAAAAAAAAATATTTGGGTTTACATCCACTTTAAGCACACCACTATCTTCAGGGGAGGGGTGACTTATAACATGTGGCAGTCTCCCCTCTTTGTTAGTCCACACAGTGTTGCACTACTCATTCTGTCCTCTTGCTCCCATGCCTCCAGAAAGATATCATCCTCTGTGTTCTAGCAGGATCCTTCCAGCCCCCGAGCCCCGGCCAAAGGCAGGACACCCCACCTCAAGTCTAGGGAGAACCCCTGAGGGTCATTGACAGCCTCCTTAACACCATATCTCCATCTTCCACCCGACTGCCCCTGCTGACATGGCCCATGTCTATTTATGGAGTTATCTTAGCCCCCTGCTGGCCCACTGCTGAGGATTGCCCAATGCTCCATAAATATTCAAGGCAGCTCCTCCTAACTCCCACCCTCTAATTCTAGAAGATACTCCAACCTTCTAGACCAGGAGGAGGCACCAGACAGCTGCCAGGATGAGTCATCCAGCCCTGAATGTTAATGAACTCTAGTCTAGATTTCATGGCTTAGCCCTGAGCCAAACTACATTTTACCTATACTAACTTCTAGCAGCCACTAGAGGGTGCTACATGTCCTAATATTAAAAGTCAGCAGCTACAGTATTTGTAGCTGCTGATTTTTCTTAGTTTTTTGCAAGAGCCTGGAGCTCCTCTTTAAGTTGTTTTCCTTGAAGTAAAACGCACTTTATTGTCTGGTGGACATCACAGTGATCTATCTGTGGATATTAGAATAGGTAAGGAATTTCGCGCAAATAGGGATAAATAACAGTAAAGTGCACCAGTGCAATGATTGCTAGCTGATTGTGACACTAATAGAGGTTAATGATCTGGAGGTAATAAATAAATACAGTCCTAAATAGGTGTAAAAATAAATACAATCCTAAATAGATGTAAAAATCAGAAATGCATATAAATATCACAAATGGATGTAAAAATCCCATAGAAAATGTAAAAAATCTGTGGATGTTGAATCAAAAGTAAATCGCATAAAAGATAAAAATCACGTGGGTAAAATCAACAATAGTGACAATTGGCTAAAATTGTGAGTGCCCAGTGTTAAAAGTAGCTACAAAGTGAATCACATGAGTAGCATAATTAATAAGCAAATAATCAAATAAAGTATCTAAAAGTGCATAAATGCATCAAAGTTATAATGCTATAGATAATAGTGGATAATGTGATAAAGAAGAGTGATAAATCAATGAATAGATGGTGTGATAAATAAATGAATAAATAAGTAAATAAATAGATGAATCAATGGGGTGATGAAAATAAATAAATAAATAGATGAATCCACCAGGGGCATAAAAACAGATAATATTGATATCAATAATAGTCCAATATTGCTCCAGAGTGCTGTCAGATATTTCCGAGCATAAATTCTATGTGTTTAGCTATGTGGATAAAGCAATTAGGTTTCATCTATTTGTGGGGTATCCTTGACTGGTCTCTCTAGCCTCTCACCTCAGGTCTGATTACCATACGCCTTTCTGGGGTGTCCTGTATCCCCAATATAGCGGTATCTGGAGATTTGCAGAGCCTCAAGCCTGTTGGGTATGTGCCTTTAAGGGGTATCTCCTGTCCGCACTGCTGGGGTATCCAAAGTCTGCAGAGTCTAGTGAATGCTCCGGTCAGGTCCTTCTCCCTTTAATGCCTCTGTGCTATGTACCTACAGTGCTTAATGTCACTGGCTCAAAAATGACATAACACCAGGGGAGGTAGAAAGGGGAACAGAGAAGCCTCCACTAGTGTAGTAAGTTTGTAAACAATTAGTTGAATTTATTTAAATAATAAGATGTACTCGTACATTAAAGAAATTAAAACATGGCATGAAGAGTTAAAATTTTTGAACATCACCGGCGTTCTCAGCGCCTCCTCTCGTCCTGTTCACTGTTGGTTTGCCTAGGGCCAGATGAAGACACGTGACGTGTCGTAATGCATAGGGAGTGGCCGTAGGCAAACCAACAGTGAACAGGACGCGAGGAAACGCTGAGCACGCCAGTGATGTTCAAAAATGTTAACTCTTCATGCCATGTTTTACTGTTATTTATCCCTATTTGTGTGAAATTCCTTACCTATTTTATTACTTATTTGTGTATTTTGTGAACACTACTCATTTTGCTGCAAATTACCTACCCGCCATTATTTTATAACCACTTATTGACCCCAATTACTCACAGTAGCGCCAGGGACCTACACTATATCATTTTATCTGTGGATATTGCATCAGCTTTTGGACATTTTAATATATGATATTGTTGCACTATTTTAATACATGACATTCATTGAACCCCATTTTTTCCTTTTATTTACATGAATACTACTGGATGATTTAGTGTTTATTATTTAGATGTGGATATCACTATATGAATTGTTCTGACCATTATTGTATTACGTATAAATTGCTGATTTTTATGTATTTTTGCACTGTCACTTTAAAATGTTGTTATTTTTTTGGCTGAGCACTGCACTATTCCGCATATTGTAAATTTAAAGCATTATAAGAAGCAAATGTACACATGATATGAAGGAGATTTCAATTGGATATTATAAAAAGAGCACTTTGATTTAGACCAGAAAAATCCAATTGCTCTGCTAGCAAAATGTCTTGTCAGATCACCAGATTTAACTTTTTATGAGAAGTTGCTAGATGAACATCTTGAGAAAATGTAATAGAGAAATAATTATCAAGAAAAAAAAATAATTATGAGAGACAAGATGGCATTCTGCACAGAGTATATAAATGGAACAGCAATGACCAATTTAGGGGATCTCAATCTAGAAATCATGACAGACAGTTATTAACTAAGGTTGAAGACGAAATTAATCTGACATACCGTTTTCCCTTAATAGTTGATAGCTTCAACTCAGAAATCACAAGAATGGAGTGATATGCAGAAACGGACAGGAAAAGAGTGTTAATAGAAATCACATTCCACTGCCACTAAAAGGTGGACTCTTTCAAAAAAATATAATGGAGGCTCCCAAATATCTCATTGATGGATCCACTCACAAAACAGATTGTGCTTCTAAAATAGGTTCATAGGTAGGGATGGGCTGCCTGTTCGAGTCGAACATGAGTTTGACTCAAACATCAGACAAATTTCGAACATTATGGGCCGTTCGTGCCAAATTCGAGCTGGCTGATGACTGGACAAGCATGCACTTTGACCCGCATGCTTTGGCCAATCACAGCTCCGTCAGCGAAGAGAGACATAATTTGCCACAGGCAGGGTGCCCGTGGCCAATTATGGCTCAGGGGGTTAAGTACACACCCCACACTATATAAGGCCACCCACACGTTGGCCTCGTGTAGTGTGTTGGTGGCGTTTTTTCAGAGAGAGACAGAGAGAGTGTCATTTCATTTAGTTTGAGCAAGCAGGCAATTCCTGGATTTCTGTTGCTAATATACTTCAGGCAGGCAGGCGAGACAGTTAGATAGCTGCAGTGTATTGTGTGTGTATATATATATATATATATACAGTGGTGTGAAAAAGTGTTTGCCCCCTTCCTCATTTCCTGTTCCTTTGCATGTTTGTCACACTTAAGTGTTTCGGAACATCAAACCAATTTAAACAATAGTCAAGGACAACACAAGTAAACACAAAATGCAATTTGTAAATGAAGGTGTTTATTATTAAAGGTGAAAAAAAATCCAAACCATCATGGCCCTGTGTGAAAAAGTGATTGCCCCCCTTGTTAAAACATACTATAACTGTGGTTGTCCACACCTGAGTTCAATTTCTCTAGCCACACCCAGGCCTGATTATTGCCACACCTGTTCACAATCAAGGCATCACTTAAATAGGAGCTGCTTGACACAGTAAGGTCCACCAGAAGATCCTTAAAAGCTACACATCATGCCGAGACCCAAAGAAATTCAGGAACAATTGAGAAAGAAAGTAATTGAGATTTATCAGTCTGGAAAGGGTTATAAAGCCATTTCCAAAGCTTTGGGAATCCAGCGAACCACAGTGAGAGCCATTATCCACAAATGGCGAAGACATGGAACAGTGGTGAAGCTTCCCAGGAGTGGCCGGCCGCCCAAAATTACCCCAAGAGCGCAGCGACGACTCATCCAAGAGGTCACAAAAGACCCCACAACAACGTCCAAGGAACTGCAGGCCTCACTTGCCTCAGTTAAGGTCAGCGTTCATGCCTCCACCATCAGGAAAAGACTGGGCAAAAATGGCCTGCATGGCAGAGTTCCAAGGAGAAAACCACTGCTGAGCAAAAAGAACATCAAAGCTCGTCTCAATTTCTCCACCACACATCTTGATGATCCCCAAGACTTTTGGGACAACATTCTGTGGACCGATGAGACAAAAGTGGAACTCTTTGGAAGGTGTGTGTCCAAGTATATCTGGCGTAGAAGGAACACTGCATTTCAGAAAAAGAACATTATACCAACAGTAAAATATGGTGGTGGTAGTGTGATGGTCTGGGGCTGTTTTGCTGCTTCAGGACCTGGAAGACTTGCCGTGATAAAAGGAACTATGAATTCTGCTGTCTACCAAGAGATCCTGAAGGAGAATGTCCGACCATCTGTTCGTGTACTCAAGCTGAAACGAACTTGGGTTCTGCAGCAGGACAATGATCCTAAACCCACCAGCAAGTCCACCACCGAATGGCTGAAGAAAAACAAAATGAAGACTTTGGAGTGGCCTAGCCAAAGTCCTGACCTGAATCCTATTGAGATGTTGTGGTATGACCTTAAAAAGGCCATTCATGCTCGAAAACCCTCTAATGTAACTGAATTAGGACAATTCTGCAAAGATGAGTGGGCCAAAATTCCTCCAGGACGCTGTAAAAGCCTCATTGCACGTTATCGCAAACGCTTGGTTGCAGTTGTTGCTGCTAAGGGTGGCCCAACCAGTTATTAGGTTTAGGGGGCAATCACTTTTTCACACAGGGCCATGATGGTTTGGATTTTTTTTCACCTTTAATAATAAACACCTTCATTTACAAATTGCATTTTGTGTTTACTTGTGTTGTCCTTGACTATTGTTTAAATTGGTTTGATTTTCCGAAACACTTAAGTGTGACAAACATGCAAAGGAACAGGAAATGAGGAAGGGGGCAAACACTTTTTCACACCACTGTAATATATATATATATATATATATATATAAATATATATATATATATATATATATATATATTTATATTTATATTTTTTTTGTGGCAGAGCGAGGCTCTGTCCCTATGAAATTGGAGGTTAAAGAGACACAGATTTTGCATATCTGCGGACTGCAAGACTACAGAGTGTAGAGTTTAAATTGAGAAAACTGCTCTCTCAGTTTTTGCCAGGTTTTGCTAGTTCCGGATGGGATTCTGTAGTTTGAAGAACCCTGAGAGTCATGGGTGGGACGGGATCTCCAACCCCGTGCCGGGTCTTGAGGATAGCAAGCAGAGTGTGTGCCCAGCTGCACACAGCCCATATAACGAGGGGCTGGGGAGACTAGAGAGTGGAGGATGGTGGAGTGTGAGAAGCTTGCTGCTGCTGTGTGAAGACAGACCTGTGTCTGTAGAGTGGTCATCCCTGTGAGAGGGGGATTCTTTGCCCAGGGACTGGGAAAGGCTGGCCAGCCTTGAGAGTCGGGAAGACTACGGAAGCCAGTGAGTCCAGGGGGCTGGAAAGAATCGATAAGTCTGTTGGGAGCAAGCAGAGGAACTGCTGACAAGAGAGAGCCAGGTGGCTTGGTATGTTTTCATTCATGAGTGTTGAATGACATTAAACCCTTGCGTGGGATTCCTGGATGGACTTTTGTTTTGTTTTTCCCTTTAATAAACGTGGGCTACCAGGCCCTTAACTATAAATGCCTGTCTGATGTGGACTCACTGCACAAAAAATGCATCTATCCACTTGAGCTAAACACCCCAATGTCACAATATATATATATTATATCACTGTATACAGTTTAGCTTCATCTCACTGCAGACCATTCCTGGTGTATTGTTTCTAATATACTTCAGCCAGGCAGGTTACTCACTGAGCTCCAGAGCATTTAATATATATCCACTGCATTGTATTCTAGCCAAGCCTATACCCGATTTGGCCATTCCTTGAGTGCGTGTTCAAAGACACTTTCAGCCAGGCAGGTGACTCACTGAGCTGCAGTTCTTAAAATATATATCCACTGCATTGTATTCCAGCCAAGCCTATACCTGACTGTAGGCCATTCCTTGAGTGCATGTTCAAAGATACTTTCAGCCAGGCAGGTGACTCACTGAGCTGCAGTTCTTAAAATATATATCCACTGCATTGTATTCCAGCCAAGCCTATACCTGACTGTAGGCCATTCCTTGAGTGCATGTTCAAAGACACTTTCAGCCAGGCAGGTGACTCACTGAGCTGCAGTTCATAAAATATATATACACTGCATTGTAATCCAGCCAAGGCTATACCTTACTGTAGGCCATTCCTGGTGTACTGTTTTTAGTAAACTTCAGGCATTGTTTTGCTAATCTAATTGTACAGTATGTCTAGAAGGCCACCAAGGAGAGGCAGACGCTCACAGGCCACTAAAAGAGGGCAAGCAGGCTCTGTGTCTACAGCAAACAGTGCTGGTCATGGACACGGTGCATCCTCAGCACGTGGCCATGGGGCGCGCTTGTCCTTTTTTTCGGCAACTGGCCGTGTTGAGCCATAACATGCAGAAGAATTGGTAGAGTGGATGACCAAGCCTTCCTCATCCTCCTCATCCTCTCTCACCCAGGCTTAGGGTACTTTGTCTGCCAATGCAGATGCCAAAGCGGCTTCTTCCATCGGCTCAATGTCATCAGTCACTCCTTCCCTAGCCCCACCATCATGCCCTGAGGAGTCCTCCGAGTGTTCGACCACAGTGTAGGGTACATGCTGCAGGAGGATGCACAGCATGTATGATGATGATGATGATGGTACCCAGGTTGAGGATGAAGGCAGTAACGTGAGCCCAGAGAGAAGAGGGGGTGCCCAAGAAGGACAAGAAATGGCAGTCATGTTCCCCCAGCGGCAGCATACTGCCAGGTTTGCTCCAGTGGCGAGGAGGGAGGGGATGATGAGGTCACTGACTCTACATGGGTGCCTGATAGAAGAGAGGAGGAGGAGGAGGCACATCTCCAATGGGGCAGGATGCCCTCCAGGGGCTAGCTTAAGGACAGACAACCGACTGCATTACACCGCAGAGCTCCGCATGTGCAGAGCGCTGCTGACTCTGTTTTTCCAAAAGTTCTTTGGTGTGGGCCTTTTTTGAGACGTGTGCAGCAGATTGCACTGTTGCTGTTTGCAACATATGTCTGAAGCATATGAAGGGTGGCCAAAACAGCAGCCGCTTAGGCACCACATGCTTGACCAGACATATGTCGAGCTCCCATGCAGTCAGTTGGCAACAGTACTTAAAAGACCCACACCAAAGAACAAGGCGGACCTCTCCTTGCTCCTCATCAGCTGGAATCTCCAACCCCACTATACCTTCAGTCCTCTCAGAAACCAGCACTGACAGGAATGAAGGTGTAGAATTAGGTGTGCCAAGTACTTGCGGGCAATCTGCTATCGCTACACCAACGTCCGATTGTAGCAGGCAAATTTCCCTACCCCAGTTGCTAAACCGGCGAAAAAAAATTGGGTCCCAGCCATCCACATGCTCAGCTGAATGCTAGTTTGGCTAAATTGCTAGCACTCCAACTGCTGCTTTTTCGGCTGGTAGACTCTGCCCCCTTTCGAGAATTTGTGGAACGTGCGGTACCACAGTGGCAGGTTCCCAAACGCCAATTATTTTTCTTGTAAGGCAATTTCCGGCTCTCTACCGACATGTGGAAGGCAATGTCTTGGCCTCGTTGGACAGGGAGGTCAGCGGTAAGGTGCATATTACCGCTGACTCATGGTCCAGCAGGCATGGAGAGGGATGTTACCTTTCTTTCACAGCACACTGGGTAACCCTGCTGGCAGCTGTGAAGGATGCAGGACAGGGTGCAGTATTGTTGGAGCTTGTTCCACCACCACGCCTCCAAAATGCTGGTAGTGGTGATTCTGCCACACTTCTCTCCTCTACCCCCTCCTCTTCTTCTTCCTCTATGGCCTCTTCCTGTGCAGATTTGTCTTCAGAACCAGCGGTGCTCCATAGGCATTCGTAAGCACTCAGGCAAAAAGATGCCATGTGGTGCTTGAGTTGGTCTGCTTAGGGGACAGGAGCCATACTGGGGCAGAGATTCTGTCAGCTCTGCTTGGGCAAGCTCAGAGGTGGTTGATGCCACGCCAGCTTCAGCCAGGGATAGTGGTTTGTGACAATGGCACCAACCTCCTCTCAGCCCTCCAACAGGGACACTTCACCCATGTGTCCTGTTTGGCTCATGTCCTTAATTTGGTGGTGCAGCAGTTCTTGTGCAGGTAGCCGGGCTTACAGGATATCCTGAGGCAGGCCAGGAAAGTCTGTGGGCATTTCCACAGGTCATATAATGCCAGTGCTTGGCTGGCTGACCTTCAAAGGAATGCAACCTGCCCAAGAACCGCCTCATCTGTGACATGCCCACCCGGTGGAACTCAACGTTGGCAATGCTGCAGCGGCTGCACACGCAGCACAGGGACATCAACAAGTACCTGTGCGAGTATGGCACCAGGACAGGGTCAGGGGAGCTTGGCTTTTTTTCGCCACGTCAGTGGCTTATGATCAAGGATGCATAAACTGTCCTGTCACAATTTGAGGAGGCCACGAGGATGGTGAGCAGTGACAGTGCATGCATCAGTAATACTGTCCCTCTTGTCTACCTGTTGAAGCATGCGCTGCGTGGAATAATGGACAGGGCACTTGAGGCAGAACAGAGGGAGGAGGACTTCCTTTAAAGGCCCCCTTTATCCAGACAGTATTCCTGCGGGCCCGCCGATTTCACAGGAAGAGGAGAAGGAGGATGAGGAGGAAGAGGAGGAGGAGGAGAGGAGGAGGAGGAAGAGGAAGAGGAAGAGGAAGAGGAGGAGGAGGAGGAAGAGGAGGACAATGAGGATTGTGTCAGCATGGAGGTGGAGCCTGTAGTGATCTAATATATAATCGTTCCTTCCTCGTAGATGGTATATAGTTATTGAAAGTATTGTCTCCGCAGCAAAACCCGATTCTCCCAGAGAGAGACAGTTGAAGCATGCGCTGCGTGGAATAATGGACAGGGCACTTGAGGCAGAAACAGAGGGAGGAGGACTTCCTTTAAAGGCCCCCTTTATCCATTTACATTCTTGCATATTCCCCCTTTGATATGTGTGAATACTGATTAGATTAAGATAATCATTATCTGTTCCCTTTCATATGGAGTAATTCTGGTCTGGCCATTTGTCCTTTGACCAACAAACCCTCTTTTAATATGCGCAATTAGATAACGGCTACTAAAGCGGTCTGCCTAGAATAACCTTGTCTTTAGAATGCCTAAATAAAAACACTACATATAATAAATATATATAAATATGTATATATATAATATATATATATATAGTATACATATATATATATATTAGATATAATATACTACATATACCCCCACTTGGGTCGTTCTAACTACTAGAACTGACCCATAAATCGAGCAACAAACATAGCATTACCGACTTGAGGTATTGGATGCTTCACAATGGCTCATATGAAATATAAAGTTGAAACTGGTTACATCTCTCTTCACCAGCCTCTAAAATATCCCCATGAAACAGTCATTAGATAATATAGCTTTAGACCATGACTGGAAAAGGATTCGGTAAACATCCTTATTATATCACATCAAGATCTTGAGGAGGAGGAGGAAGTAGACTTGGTGTGCTGGGAGCTCCGATCCACATAACTCCAGGATTCCTCTCCAGGCTCAAGGTTTTCATTTTCTTAAAGATGCTTTTGCACAAACACCAGCAAATCCCGAAATTCTACTTCCATCTTTATAGTAAGAAGAACCATCCATGTACCAGCATTCACTTTCAAGTTCAAAAGGCTGAAAAAACTGCTATTGCTGTACTTTGTAATTTGCTGTAGGCCGACTCCTCATTGCCTCCATAATAGAGCAGTTACTTGAATCATTCAGTCCATAATTCCACCTGAATGGTATACCGATCTATATACCAATCTATAATCCATATATCCATATAATCAATATATAATCCCCCACTTTCAGATAGAATCAGCTGACATCAGCGTTTATCAGATCTTCTATCCAGACAAAGCAGCAGTGGAAAATCTTGCCAGTAAAGTTAGGTCTTTTTCATCCATATGTCAATAATATTAATGACTGATTCAACAAAGTTTCAAATCATGACTGGAGTGATGAATTTCACTCACCCCTCTTATAAATTTAGGAAAACCACCCAACATACTATAATTTATGCTATGCCAAGCCATTGTGCAGCATCTCACCTTAGATGTCAAATATATAGACCAATATGCAATATGTAATATGCAACATGTAATGTAACATGAAAATTATTTTCGGTTTAAATGTTTCGCTCTGGTTTTAAGATAAAGTTCAAGAAATAAAACATAATAAAATAAAAAAATAAAAAAAAAAAAATAAAAATAAAAATGGAAAAGGGTGAAAAATAAAAATAAAAAATAGGGCTTGATGAATAAAAATGGGAAAGGGTGAAAAATAAAAAAAAATAAAATAAAAATATATATATGTATATATAATATGTATACATATATATATATATTAGATATAATATACTACAGAGCCTAGCACTCAGCATCATCAGCAGTCTTCAAAGGATTGATTACAGTCCCCAGAAACCCATGGACTTGTACTTAGCTGGGAGGAGGTGGCTGGGATCAGGTCGTCCTTAGTGACCCAGAGGACTCTGGATCGAATGCCTCAGCAAACCTACACTCCATAGCCTCCCTGATCCTGCAAAGCCTGCGAAAGGACCCTTGGATTTGTGTGATCAAGAAGAGGGATCACTACTGGCTGGCAACCCTTCTTGATCTACGTTACAAGGGTAATGTTGCAAAACTTATCCAGCCATCACAGAGGGAGCAGAGGATGAAACATCTTCGGGAGGCCTTGCAGAAAGGTTTGTACAACGCATTTCCAGAGCCTGGGAGGGTACAAATTCCTGGTCCTGGACAATGTGTTGCTGAGGCTTCGGTCAGTAAGAGAAGGAGAGGTGGAGAAGGTGACCGTCTGACGGATGCATTTAGACAATTTTTTAGTCCGCAGCCCCAAGGTATGATCGGTTCCAGCAACCATCGCCAGCGTCTGTTGGTGCAGGAATACCTAGGGGCAAGATCAGACTTGGAGACCTTTCCAACCGAAAATCCACTGGGTTACTGGGTCTTGAGGATGGATCACTGGCCAGAGCTTGCACAGTTTGCAATTGAGCTACTGGCCTGTCCTGCATCCAGCGGAACGCACATTCTGTGCCGCTGGAGGTTTTGTAACTGATCATAGAGTGCGTCTGTCCACCAACTTGGTTGATCAGCTCACCTTCATAAAAATAAATCAGTCTTGGATCACCAGCTACCAAGCACCTGATGCTGATGTAACCAAATATTTTTTTTATGAATGTGAGATCGCTTGAAGACTGCATATGATGATGCTGACTGACTATTCTGTTATGCCGAGTGACTATACTATTCATCCTCAATGTTCATGTTGATAGCTTCTTCTTCTTTTAAAATGAATATTTCACAGCAGGGCTCGTTCCTGCGCTCTGTGGGGGGTTACAGTGTTGTGGCACCAGCACCAGTGCCTAAAGCCCAATTTTTCTGCTCCTGTTTAACACGGGGAATTTAATTAGAATTTTTGCTGTAATATTTTGCAGCAGGGCTCGTTCCTGCGCCCAACAAGAGTAACTGTGAGGGTTTACAGTGTTCTGGTACCACCAACACCTAAGGCCCAATTTTCTGCAGAGTATATAAGGCAGGCCCCTACTTTCAAACATCCGACTAACAAACATCCTACTTACAAACGGAGGGAGACAACAGGAAGTGAGAGGAAATTGACCCCTAGGAAGGGAAATTCTCTCCTGTAAGAGTTAATATGGGAAAAAGGTGTCTCCTCCATTTATCACCAATCCAATCCAATCCTTGTTTCCCTTAAAAACCCCAAATTTTCAAAATCCAATTGTCATTGGGACAGAAAGTGAGGTGAAATCTTCTGAACAGGGGCACAGACAAATGATACAGGGGTGATAACACTTCCCTAGGTTTTCTTTTTAAATTTGGGTTCAGGGTTCCCCTTAATATCCATACAAGACCCAAAGGGCCTGGTAATGGGCTGGGGGGGGGTACCCATGCAGTTTGTCTCACTGATTTTCATCCATATTGCCGGGACCCAACAATACATTAAAGCCACAAGCAGTTTTAAAAGACTTTTATTCCTTTAAAAATGTCATTTTGTGCAGGGACTGTTCTAAGCACGGGAAACACGCGCCACTTTACAGGCATACTATAGACACCCCCCAGGTACGGAATATTTCACTTTTATTTTTTCATTTTAAGCATCAGTAAAATCACTGCTCCCGGAAAAACAGCCATTTTTAAAACTTTCTTTTGCATTGATACTTGTCCCCTGGGGCCGGAACCGGGTCCCCAAACCCTTTTTAGGACAATAACTTGCATATTAGCCTTTAAAATTCACACTTTTGATTTCTCACGTTCGAGTCCCATAGACTTTAACGGTGTTCGAATGTTTGAGCAAACTTTCGGTCCGTTCACATGTTCTGGTGTTTAGCAGTGTCATACAGACCTAAACACAGGATCCCACAATAACACTATCACGATGCCTAGGAACAAATACGCGCCAACTAATGTGCAGTATAATCACACCCCATATATTAGTGGAGAATATACAGATGATTAAAAGAACATGTTGTTTCCTGTTGATATCTCATAAAGAAGGTTTATAAAATGTACAAACTTATCAGCATGCAAATTTTGATTTCCCAATTCCCAAGAGTTTTTTTAGGACATGCTCAAATTGTGTAAAATCTACAACAAAAAAAAAATCCCAATTTCTAGTGGGGATATTGGTAGACAAAACAAGAAATGAGAAATGGTTAACCTGTTCTTATCAATATATGGGTACATTCAAAGTAATGAAGTAATATTTAAAATTATTTGTATGCAATCTGACCTTGAAATAAACATGTGCATAATGAAAAAAATGTGTTTTAGTGTTTTTGTTTTGTTTTGGAATTCGTTTAGTGTGGTTTCGGTATTCATTAAATTTTGTTTAGTTTTCCTTAAATTTCATTCCGTTTATAAAAAAAAATGGATGGATGGATCGACCGATTTGAATATGTGAAGAATAGCTGGTGGTTAACCACTTGACCACTGGGCAGTTAAACCCCCTTGCTAACCAGACCAATTTTCAGCTTTCGGTGCTCTCACAATTTGAATGACAATTACTCAGTTATGCAACACTGTACCCATATGACATTTTTGTCCTTTTTTCACACACATAGAGCTTTCTTTTGGTGGTATTTAATCACTGCTGGGTTTTTTTATTTTTTGCGCTATAAATCAAAAAAGACAGAAAATTTGTTAAAAAAAAATAATAATTCTTTGTTTCTTTTTAAAATGTATTGTAGAGTATTGGCAGAGTATTGCACAGTGTTACAGAGTATTGACAGAGTATTGCACAGTATTGCAGAGTATGGGCAGAGTACTGCAGAGTATTGTCACAGAGCAGCGCTGTGGGCACTACACATCCAGCCCCTCTCCCCTCACACTGTATCTCTCCCCTTCTCCCCTCACACTGTACCGAGTGGTACAGAGAGGGGAGGGAGGAACCGGCATCATGACATGATCCTTTGACGGAGCGATCACGTGGTAAACGCCCGTGCATCGTAAAACCAGCGGCCATTTACGTGATGCCGGAAGACCCGGCGGTCATGGATATTTCCGGGAGTAGGATTCTGGGAGGACGTCAATGGACGGCCTCCCAGAAAAACCTGACCGCGATGTAGCTGTCTTTCGACTATGGTCTGGTCGGCAAGTGGTTAAGCAGCAAGCGGAAGCTGGCCGCTACATCCTTAACAACCGATGAGTCATCAACTGTCAGCTTGCTTCCCCACTGACAGCTGAAATGTAACACAACAATGCTGGGGACAAGGGCCTAATCCCCATAACAGTAGCTGCTACCCCTAACCATTCACCAAAAATGTGTAAAAATGAATAAAGACAGTAAACAAGTTTTTTACAATTCCTTTCCTTTCCCCCAGAAGATGCCTTATTAGGATGAAACACGTCGGGAAGGGCTTTGCTGATGCCACTGCATTGCCAGATTTTATCTACATGCTTTTAATTGTCTTCTAACATGTGAGTGACCATTTTTATGATTTACAATAAATGTTTTTTATATATAAACCATATCACACTACGGGCCCTATCTTTTCTCCTTTGCTATATGTAATATTGGGAAGAACAATAGTCGCTGCATAGTCCCCTGGGTGAGATTACACCAACAAGCCTTTTAGACTCATTAGGCATACGCCTAGTTGGGTACATTACAACCGGTAAGCCTTTTACCATATGGTGGTGGATATCTGCAGACAACTCACACAGTCACTTCATTTATTTCAGTACCTATACAGTCCTATACGGATTTAAAATTGATATAAATTGGGGGGGGGGGGGGTCTTTTGCTAATAGATCAGGGCTGTGACAATATCTTCGATAAATTTGAGGAAGGGGTTGGGTATTTCTGTAGATTTTTGGTAGGTGACGTATGCATTATAAATGGCCAAATGTAAGAAATATATTGCAATGGGTGGGCCCATTGCCCACAAAGAGCCAGCCCAATCACCACCCCCGTTAGGCCTGAGGAAGGAGCGCATGCATCGCACGCATCGCATATTGGTTGAGACTGGTTCCAGCCCCCGGAAATGAAGTAACCCACCTGGTTGTCGGCGTGCGCTCCACTGCCTGGAAGTGTCAGCAGTGGATGCCCCAGCACTATCAAGCAGATGATACAGCCTCCCAGGATACGGAAATCACTCCCATCACTCCCTTCATGGACATCCGGCCCAACATCTGTTCTACATGCCTTTGGACATTGTACCTTTGTGAGTACAACCACTTTTAAACTTTTATATTATTGTACTTAGAGTGGCGCCTTCTGTTTCCATTTCTAGTGTCTCCAGAGGATTAATTGCTGCTTCTTAAGTCTTCAAACTGGGCTGCCTTCTTAAAACAGTGCCATTATTTTCCCATCTTATGACATGGACTGTCACTGAACTATATGTTTTCAGCTATTGCTTTTTTCATCTTGTGACGATCTACATGCAATTTTGATTGGTCCATCCTTCCCTCTTCCCCTTCCTCCAGTTTTTAATTTTCCTCACCCATTTGTCCCTCCTACAAGCAATTAGATGGTAAATTACTCACCGCCAGAACTAGCGCAAATCCACTTCACCAAACTTGTATGCTACATAATCTTAACATGCTATCATGGATCAGCAGCCATGATTAGCATGGTCAAATTACAGAGGGGAACACAAGAACATGTAGGATCAACCAGGTATTGTACAACATAGAAAGGGCCAACTGACACTGCAAAATAACTATACTATATATTGTGCCTTAAAGGGACACAAGCGTTTTTTTTTTAGGGTTACAAACACTTTAATACAAACGTTTATGTTATTTACAAAAAAAAGGGAGATTTTTATTTTATTTTACTGGAAGATTTAGAAAACAGCTCCAGCCCAGTTCTGAAAAACCTTTTTATAGATTCAGATCAATTGACCAATGAATTTTTTACTGAAAATAGATCTGCTCAAAGTGATTAGAATCAAATGGAAAGATTAGGCTGCCCCACATATAAATCTAAATATTCAGCCCACATATTTGGACCTTCTTACAGCAAGTAACAAAATGAATCAATAAGATCTACTAAATGTAAGCAATACAATAAGTCTTAGATAATTTGCAAACAAACTATGACATCACAATCAACTCATCTGACACAGACAGAAATTGTTTTTTTTATGGATAACACCCAATATTAGAAGTTGTTCCTAGATATACTAAGAAACAAAGATTAATATAAAAAGGTTTCTCCAGAAGAAAGAAAAAGAAAAATGAATCCTCCAGAATTAATTTCTGGAAGAGGATGCCAAATGGAAAATGCAAGCGGTTCTGTGGATGACTCTCTAAGGCCCCAGTGTACCATCCTATATTAATCATAACATAGACATTGACAGGATAATGGTGATTCCTGGCAGTCTATTGGTAAGCATCCCCATGATCCAGGCATTAAACCGTTGAGACCTTTTAAGAGGAAAGAGTGTGTATCTACAACTTTTTATAAAAAATATACAGCCAACAATACTATTTTACATGCAATGAGCACCCATTCCTCTACACTTATTAAAAGCATTCCATACAGTCAATATCTAAGCTGGAAAATGTTATTGATGATTTGAAACTAAAACACAATTCCATTGTTTACTATAGTAGCTTTTTGGCATTAGACAACATATGCAAGGGCCCATGGTAACTTTGATGGATCTGTTTTGAAGAGTGAAACCCAGTGGATTTATCTACCAAAGGCCACACATCCACATGGCCTCAATAAAACCTTCCTATGAGGAATATGTGGCATACAGTATATTAGTATGCACTTGATTGGTCTTGTATCATAATTAATGCAAACTATAAATAGTTTTGTTTCATGGTGCACTAATCGAAGGGTGTCACCCATGAAATAGGGTATCTCTATTTTTAAGACAATCTGGTGTGGGTCTATATGGACATGGATGCCGTGATAAAAGTTATATTCCCAAAAAAATATTGTGGTAGTGCAATCACATACAGTACAGTGTGTTGCATATGCCATGAGCTACAGTTCTATTTATATACCTAAACTGTTAAAATATACAAACATGTTTCATTTGTAATGCACTAATCGCCATTCATTGGTCTATGAGAAATAACAATTAAAAAAAAAAACAGCTTTTATTTAGGGATAACATAATTGACTATCTATGGTCATGTCCACATATGGTCAATGGTTTAATCTGGAATACCAACACCCCTTTATTTTCTGTATATCAGATAGACATGTCCAGAAAAAAACATGCGTTTAGTTTAGTTTTGGATAGATTTGTTATGTTACTAGTTTTGTTTAGTTGATTGTTCATTTTGTTTAGTTTTGTTTTGTTTTTTCGCTTTCAAAAAATTCCAACTTTTCGGACGGATAAGATTTGGAATTGTATTGAAAATATCAATACAAATTCTGTGAAAAAAATAGCTGGTTGTTAAGGAGCGGGGCCTCCCAGTCGCCAAATTCATAACAACCATGACTCATCTGTTGTCAGTTGGATTCCCAGCTTACAGTGCAGAGCTTTTTTTTTCTTATATCCCAACACCAGATGCTGTGCCCTGTCCAAACGCCCCAATGCTCTTCCAGAACTGGAGTGTACTCCAAAATAAATGTGATGATGCCACTGACTTTACCTTGAGGATTCAACTTGCTAAATGAAATAACAGCTACAAAGCTAAAAATAAAAGATTTACTTTTCACTGTGCATTCAAACAGGTAAGGTCATATGGTGATATTATGACCATGCCCAATAAAATTGTGCCAACGTCCCGCAGGTAATTGTAAGTGGAGACTAACTAAAGAAAGTGGACTTTATAGGCACAAAAGTACATATACTACAAAATATCAAAAAAAGGGTATTTTATTAAAAATATGTATGAAGGCTGGCCGGTAGCCGCTAGCCTGTATTTGTAGGAGGAGCCTGAGAGGGCTATTTAAGCCTCCTCCTCCGTCAGGGCCAGGGTCGTCGGCTTTCTGGGTTCCCACCCACCCGTTCCCCCAGCCTTTCATACATACTTGTAGTACTTCTATTCTTCCATTCTTACAGTCTTACATTCAGGGTATGCCCTCTTCTCAGGCATACCGACCAGCTAAACATGTCAAGCTAAATCCTTTGACACGAAAAAACGGACCTTCGCATCAGCATCACCCCAGATCTACAGGACCTAGTTCTATTTTCTATATACACCATTTATGCCAGTGATCAGTATAGAATATCTGGTTTTGTATACTTTTTATGTGTCTACTTATGATATTATCAAGATTAATACATCTTACTGTTTGGGTGCTGTCTTGCTGATAAGAAGGTCTGATGTTCGCTGGATACAGCGAAGGCATTTGACTCTATAGAATGGGAATTTCTGCAGACAGTCCTGGAAAGGAATGGATTTGGGGAAAAATTTAGAAAATGGGTGAAGATAATCTACAAACAACCATGTTCCAATTTACTAATAAACGGTATATTATCCCCCACAATAAAACTATATAGAGGAACAAGACAGGGCTGCCCAATGTCACCGCAATTATTCGCTCTGGCAATTGAGGCACTGGCAAACAGATTCAGACAATCAGACAAATACAAAGGGATTAAAGTAGGAGAAAAAAACCGAACACATAGGCTTATATGCGGACGATATTATATTGTATATGGGAGATGCGCAAGCATCTCTGATAGAAGCAATGAGAATAATAGAAACATACGGGAGGTTCTCAGGGTTAAAAATAAATTGGCAAAAATCCGCATTAATGCCTCTGGGAACAGGTAATGAAAGGAGAGCTCAGACCCCATTAAAAATAGTGGAAATCTTTAAATATTTAGGAGTAAACATAACGTTGAAACATGAAGATGAGATGGAAGCTAATATACTCCCACTAGTAGAATATGTAAAGAGAAAATTGGAAATATGGATAAACCTACCAATATCAATGGCAGGCAGAATTCACTTGATAAAATCTATTATACTACCCAAGTGTCTATATGTATTTGCACATTCCCCAGTAAAAATACCAAAACAGATATTTAAAAAATTAAACTCGCAGATGACCCGGTTTATTTGGGCATATGGAAGATGTAAATTAAAATTCAATAAATTACAAAGACCAAAGACAGAAGCTGGACTGGCCCTCCCGGATTTATATCTATACTATTTGGCAGGACAACTGAAACATCTAAGATCATGGGTAGGACAGGAAAAAATAACAAGGATAGAGGAATATCTCCTTAGTAAAATGCAAATAGATGACTTAATGACGGGATTAGAACTAAAAGACCTGAAGAGAGTGGGAGTAAAAATTCCCCTATTGAAATTGGCAAGGACAGTATGGAGAGAGGCTAAGAAACTGACGGGATTTGTTGGAATCCCAACAGAAACTGCGCTTTGGAACAACCCAAAATTTGAACAACTGGAAGCCTTTGAGGACAGTAAATTTTGGAAGCAGAATAAGATAACAACTTTTGGTCAGCTATATGACAAAAATGTAATACTAACCTATGAAAACCTGTGCAAACAATATAATTTACTGAGTAAACAGTTTTACAGATACCTCCAGCTGAGACAGGTGCTACAGACACAGTTTAGAAGAGAGGAAATAAAAATATCCAAATATCCCCTTATAGGGATCCTGAGATCACAGGGACCTAAGGGATTGATAGCAAAAATTTACACACACCTGTTACAGAAGAAAATAGAAGGTGAACCACTGAAAATAAGGGATAAATGGCAGGAGGCTATCCCAGACATGAGCGATCATGAATGGGATGAAGCCTGTAATTCCCACTGGAAGGTATCCCCTGCAATGAATAATAGGATAATACAGATGAATATAATACATCAGACATACTTGGCTCCAAATAGATTGTATAAAATGGGGAGGATGACTGAACCAAGATGTACTAGATGCGGGCAGGGGGGAGCAGACTTCCTTCATGTAATGTGGTACTGTGGTAAAATAGGAAAATACTGGCAACAAGTAGCTAGGAAAATAGGAAGAGTCCTGAATAAACCTTTTATAGCTACGATGGAATTATGCTTGTTGGGGATATTGAGGGAAGAGAGAGATAATAGAGATAATAACACTTTTTTAAGGGAGGTATTGTTCCTGGCAAGAAAACAAATAATAGAAAAATGGATTCAGCCATATCCCCCGACAGTAACCCAGTGGGTGAGAGCAGTAAATCAGGTCCTACCCTATGAAAAAATAATGTATGAACAAAGGGGACATGGGCGAAGGTATGAAAACATATGGGCAAAATGGAATAGAATATGGCTATCAACGGATAGAGGAATATATGAAAATACTGTATTAAGTGACCACAGAGGGTGAGAGAGGAAGGAATGAAAGGAAGAGTAAATGTAATTATAATTTGTATTATATAAAGAGATGTAAAAGTATATAAAATGTATAATGTAAGTTATTATGTAATGAAAAATTTGGAATAAAGAGTTTTGAAAAAAAAGAAGGTCTGATGTTGTTTACCACCTTACTAAATATATTTTGAGCATATGTAATCGCTGATCTATCACGATTCAATATATATATATATATATATATATATTTTTTTTTTTTTAATAAAATACCCTTTTTTTGATATTTTGTAGTATATGTACTTTTGTGCCTATAAAGTCCACTTTCTTTAGTTCTCCACTTACTAAAAATAAAAGAATCTGCACTGCTCCAACTCCCAAGCTTGCTTCTCAGTCCCCCCACTTATCCAGGCACTGGTTAATAAAGAGCTAATCCAGATCAGTAAAAGCAAAGTACAAAACCACACTCCATAATAGTCATCCCATTGAGTTCAATCAATGAAGCTGGCTTCAAACAAAAGTCCCCACCCTTGTTTTCTTTTTCTTTTCTTTTTTACGCTTGTTTGCTGCTGATCCTGGACCCTGGTCTGTCCACATTTCTGAAATTGTCTGTTGATTTATACCATACTCTGGTTTTGTCCTGTTAAGCCACCAGCTACACAGGTGTGCCCAAGGGGCCACAACCTGGTGTAACCACCAGCAAAGTCCTTCACTCTTGAGGTGCTCTGGTGAAGATCTGAGTGCACGACACTGTGCCCTGGCCCAGAGGCTCACAGGGGCCTTGCCGCTGCCTAATTTGCCTATTGCAGTGTTTTATACTACTCAATCTACCCGTCAATCACCCTGATGTGCCCTGTATCCTGTGCTCAGTACCCTGATGTGCTCTGCTGTTCCATATACCCTTTGCCCTTCTGCTGTGACCCCCCTACCCTGATGTGACCAATACCCTGCACCCTGCTGTGCCTGTACCCTGATGTGCCCAGTACCCTGATGTGCCCAGTACCCAGATGTGCCCTGTACCCTGTGCCCAGTACCCTGATGTGCCCCATACCCTGTGCCCAGTACCCTGATGTGCTCCATACCCTGTGCCCAGTACCCTGATGTGCCCCATACCCTGATGTGCCCTGTGCCTAGTACCCTGATGTGCTCTGCTGTTCCACATACCCTTTGCCCGTGCCCTGCTGTGACCCCTACCCTGATGTGACCAATACCCTGCACCTTGCTGTGCCCAAACCCTGATGTGCCCTACTGTGCCCCATACTTTGTGCCCTGCTGTGCCCCGTACCTTGTGTCCATGCCCTGCTGTGCCTCGTACCCTGTGCCCTTGTCCTGATGTGCCCCATACGCTGTGCCCCATACCCTGTGCTCTGCTGTGCCCAGTGCCCCATACCCTGTGCCCGTACCCTAATGTGCCCTGCTGTGACCGTACCCTGATGTGACTAATACCCTGCACCCTGCTGTGCCCGTACACTGCTGTGCCCCATACCCTGTGCCCAAACCCCCGATGTGCCCTGCTGTGCCCCATACCCTGCACCATGCTGTACCCTGTACCCATGCCCTGCTGTGCCCTGTGCCCATGTCCTAATGTGCCCTGCTGTACCCCATACCCTGTGCCCTATATCCTGCTGTGCCCTCTACAATGCTGTGCCCTGTACCATGCCCCCTACTGTGCCCTGTACCCTGCTGTGCCATGTACCCTGCTGTGTGCCCTGTACCACGCTGGGTGCCCTGTACCACGCTGTGTGCCCAATGCCCTGCTGTGTGCCTTGTGATAAGCCTTGCTGTGTACCCCATGTTCAGCCGTGAGCCCCTTAAAGTGCCCCATGTTCTGCTGTGAGCCCCATAATGTACCTCATGTTTTGCTGTGTGCCCTGTGATGTGTCCCATGCCCTGCTGTGTGTCCAATGCCCTGCTGTGAGACCCATTATGTGCCCCATGTCCTGCTGTGTGCCCCATGATGTTCTCAAGGTTCTGCTTTGTGCCCCATGATGTGCCCCATGTTCTGCTGTGTGCCCCATGATGTGCCCAATATTCTGCTGTGTGCCCCATGATGTGCCCAATGTTCTGCTGTGTGCCCCATGATGTGCCCAATGTTCTGCTGTGTGCCCCATGATGTGCCCAATGTTCTGCTGTGTGCCCCATGATGTGCCCCATGTTCTTCTGTGTGCCCCATGATATGCCCCATGTTCTGCTGTGTGCCCCATGATGTGCCCAATGTTCTGCTGTGTGTCCCATAATGTGCCCAATGTTCTGCTGTGTGTCCCATAATGTGCCCTGCCCCCCCTCCTTATTGTCTCCTGACCTCCTGTGCTCTGCCCTGCTGTACCCTGTACACTGCTTATCTCAAGTTGAACCCAGAACTGAGCATCTGTGGGGAAAAAAAGCACAAGTTTCACATAAAATAGGTAACTTCTAAGATTTGTTTCTATTATTTAAAGTGGTTGTAAACCCTCATGTTTTTTCACCTATGCATTAGTGTGAAAAAACTTCTGTCACTCAGCAGCCCCCCCATTTTACTCACCTGAGCCCTTCGTCCCCACGCCGGAGACACGCTCTACCTCTCTGGCCGGGGGTTCTCGGCTCTTGACTGGATAGATTGATAGCAGCGCAGCCATTGGCTCCCACTGCTGTCAATCAAATCCAATGACGCGGGGCGGGGCTGAGTCTTTGTCTATAGACGCAAATGCTGGACACGGGAGTGCGCCCGCAAGGTAACCCCCAGGGAGAGCGCTTCTCCTAGGTGGTTTCTCAATGCAGGGAGGAGCCGTTAGCGCCGTTGGGGGACCCCAGAAGAGGTTGTTCGGGGCTACTCTGTTCAAAACTATCTGCACAGTGGAGGTAAGTATATGTTTGTTATTTCTTTTTTTTCTAAAACAAGGGTTTACAACCCCTTTAATGCAATTTTTTTTTTTATGTTTTTATATCACAGCTCGCTGATCATGCCAATGTTCCGTGAGCTGTAGATCTGAACACTACAGGTTACAGCACACCTAAATTGTTAGCCCCACTCCTGAACCCCCAATGATTGCCTTAACCATACCCCAGTTCATTTTTAGTATTTTTCCCATTATGGGCGTGAGTGGGGCCTCGTGTCTAAGTTTTGCCACTGGAAAATACCATGACTTATACATAAAGTAGTTCAGTAATATATTTTAAAAAATTGCATCTAAATGTTAGCGTTTGCTAAATGGTAAAGAGTTTGGTTATGAAAAAAAAATGCCCCCATTGATTAAAATACAGACTGAAATGGTTAAACTGCATGTAATGAAATATAAATGTTGTACTGGAGGAGGATCATCAACACTAATCCCAAGGCTCTTCACCAAAAGGTTTTTAAACTGTGCCAATTATGATCACCAGATGGCGATAAAGATTTTTTTTATGTAAACGGTGTACTGTTTACTATTATGTAGACTATCGCTATACTAAAGAAAAGATTATACACTTTTTACATTAAAGATTTTATTTTAAAGAGATCTCCAATCATTACAAACTCAAAATAAATTTAAGCTGTATGCACTTGGTAATAAAAATAATATATCATACCACAGAGGAGAGTAAATTCATCCACTGAAGAGATGCAGATAGGGTAAGTATCAAGCTGCATTGTGTGTATGTCCAGAACCTTGATAAGCAGGATGTCAAATAATGACTAGGGATGAGACTTATGCCGCGTACACATGGCCGGAATTTCCGATGGAAACAGTCCAATGGGAGCTTTTCATCTGATTTTTCGACCGCATGTATGCCCATCGGTCTTTTTCTGTCGGCATATCCAACGGACTTTAGATTGAGAGCCTGTTCTTAATTTTTCAGACGGAAAAACTTTCTATTGGAAATTCCGATCGTGTGTATGCAATTCCGACACGCAAAATTCCGACGCATGCTCGGAAACAATTAGACGCATGCTCGGAAGCATTAAACTTCCCTTTATAGTGCCGTCGAACGTGTTGTATATGGCGGTGTTATTGACCGTCGGACAGTTTGAGCGGAATTCCTTCAGAATTCTGACGGGAACACCATCAGAGCCTTTTCCGACAAGAATTCCGATCGTTTGTACGTGGCATTAGATTTGCGGCAAATCTTGTGGGTTCAAGATTCTAAATCCTGATTTGGGAAAAATGCAGATTTGGGGAAAAAAAAATATTAACCATAATGCACTGCATGGCCTTAGAACTATGGGCATCAGGCTTAGGAGGCATAATAAAGATGCTTTGGATAAGCAAGCCCTCTTACTATAAAATGGGGGGCATAGAGCAGCCATAGTGTCAGTGTACTGGGAGCTACTGGGCAAAAGGATAGGGAAAGCTGACAAAACTGTACATAGGGAAAGATTAGTGTCAGAAAACTGTACTTAAAGTGGCGTTTCCAACAAAAACTAAAAAATTGCTTAAAATTCCTAAAAATATAAAAAAAAAAAAAATAATTGGAAAAAAAATTATTTTTTACTCACCTCTAAATGCCTGTTGCTAGGGGGTCCCTCGTAGTCTGCCTCCTTCAGTGCCCGGGCACTGACATCACTTCCACTCGGTGCAGTCAGTCATCTGGGACACGTGACAGGTCCCAGATGACTGTGCGGCGTATCACAGCATTTGTCTTTAGTAAATTAGGGCTTTACCTTTTCTCATCACTATTGTTCTGCTGCTACACAATTTTACACCAATGTGTCACCTTCGGTACCCTTTTTTTTAGGAGACTACACATAAAGCCCTGTGAAGGGAAAAACTGGCCAAAAATTACTAGAGTAAAAAAAAAAGGAGTACAGGCAGGTGTTATTCTTAACCAGAGTTTGATAGAAATTGGCCAGCAGCAGAATAGTTTTGCATCAGCAGGAACAGGGAGAGCTGCTGGTCAGAAGCTAGCCTACTACAATTAAATATAAAGTTTAAAGCCAGACAGATATTGTTTAAAAAATTAAAGGGACTGGACACACTTAAAAAAAAAAAAAGTGAAAGTAATGGCACATGGTCTTAATATTCCAACCAAACCCTTATCCAGGCATATAGCCAGGAATCTGGCATTTAGTGGCAGGAGTGAAGTGTGTCTTCCTGTTTGGGGGACACAACGGTGGGGTGAAGGCCCCTGTCCCTCAATATTCGGACAAGAGTACTTTTCAGCTGGGGAACTTGGTTCCACCCCTTGCAAGGTACCACCTAATATTGAGTGGTCAGGTATGGTTCAGGAAGTATGGGGGGGGGGGCACACCCTTGCTTTTCTTACTTTCCTGGCCACCCAGACCACCCAGGCTGCCTGCCTGGATAAGGATCTGGTGGAATACTAAAGAGAACCCCATGCCATTTTTAACTCCTATCTCATAGCAAAATAAGCTCAGTCTGTGTAAACTAAGGGATCTATTCATAAATAAATAGCTTTGTGAATGTCTCAACATCTGTGCAAGCATAAGGAATAATGTCTGTAATGTTTGAGTTATTTGTATAATAGTTTCTTTGTTGGGGGGCAGAGTCAGCGGGTGAGGGACATGGCTGCTTGAGATCCCAGCTCCTTGCTGCACACATCTCCTGGAGCCGAAAACAGTGACACAGTGCACACACAAGCAGCGATTTCAGATGTCTGGAGGTTGTAGGCATTTTCTGAACATGCCGAGGACTAGAAAGTAGAGGAGTAAACGCGGTAAGATGACTGATCTCTTCACGCCATCCAGCCAGCATGGCTGCCAAGATGGCGCCAGCTGACTCCAGGGCTCTCACTAACCATAAGAAAAACAAACGACTGCGCTGCAAACAATAAATCAAATAATGAAAATAGTGACTAAGCCATATCAGTGTACCAATTAAGTAGTGAACTTAAAGGTATGTTTGATACAGTAAGAACAGTATACACCTGTTGTATAAGAGAGGGGTTAGCTCAAATAACAATAGTCCATAATGAAAATTGAACCGAAAAGTTCTTATATATTGGTAGTTTTTCAAACCGGCTGTATACTTCAACAATAGCATATAACGAAAAGCTCCAAAAGTAGTTCAGAGTGACATCAATCCAATAACACCAAATGGAAGTAGTGGTCTGGTAAGAAAAGGATTAGCACCTCCACCAATGAACACACTGACCCTTACCAGAGTGCGAGACCTCCTGTTACAGAGGTCCCACTAGCTTGTGGCTTAATCCCGGCCAGGGGCTCCAGGAGACAGTAGCTGGTTACTCAGGATACAGGACACACAGGCTCAAGGCGGTCAAACGGATGACATGAAATAAAAAAGGAACTCCATAGTGTATCACTTTAAAATTTAATTAAATAAAAAAAGGGGTTTGCACTTACAAAATGCAGAAGATTAAAAAGCATGTAGATAGCCGGCCGGCTCAAGTTCACTGCCCGTTGCTTCTGGGGTCCGCGTGGCTGTGTGGTGACGTCAGCACGCCGCTCCTCCCTACGCCGTTTCGTCACAAATGACGTCTTCCAGAGGCGTGCCGTCACAGAGGCGTTTCGTCACAAATGACGTCTTCCAGAGGCGTGCCCCTGGAAGACGTCATTTGTGACGAAACGGCGTAGGGAGGAGCGGCGTGCTGACGTCACCACACAACCACGCGGACCCCGGAAGCAACGGGCAGCGAACTTGAGCCGGCTGACTATCTACATGCTTTTTAATCTTCTGCATTTTGTAAGTGCAAACCCCTTTTTTTATTTAATTAAATTTTAAAGTGATACACTATGAAGTTCCTTTTGTATTTCATGTCATCCGTTTGACCGCCATGAGCCTGTGTGTCCTGTATCCTGAGTAACCAGCTACTGTCTCCTGGAGCCCCTGGCCGGGATTAAGCCACAAGCTAGTGGGACCTCTGTAACAGGAGGTCTCGCACTCTGGTAAGGGTCAGTGTGTTCATTGGTGGAGGTGCTAATCCTTTTCTTACCAGACCACTACTTCCATTTGGTGTTATTGGATTGATGTCACTCTGAACTACTTTTGGAGCTTTTCGTTATATGCTATTGTTGAAGTATACAGCCGATTTGAAAAACGACCAATATATAAGAACTTTTCGGTTCAATTTTCATTATGGACTATTGTTATTTGAGCTAACCCCTCTCTTATACAACAGGTGTATACTGTTCTTACTGTATCAAACATACCTTTAAGTTCACTAACTAATTGGTACACTGATATGGTTTAGTCACTATTTTCATTATTTGATTTATTGTTTGCAGCGCAGTCGTTTGTTTTTCTTTTGGTCTTGTTGATGTGGGTATCTCGCATTCACGATTGCAGCAGCTATTTTTATATGTTTTCTCTTTTAGCATTTTTTTGTTTATGGTGTGCACTATTCAACACTGGGTCACCACAATCCTTGGACAGCGCAGTAATCCACACATTTTCACTTCTCACTAACCATACTGAAAAACAACGCGGGGGGAAAGAGAATCACAGCCAGCTGCAGCAAAGCCAGCGACAATAAAGCTCACAATCCTCATCTAGCTCAAATAGCCCTGTGAAATCCAAGCAGCGGATGTCACAGTATACCCCTACAGAGGATAATGCCACATGTAATGTATTAGATGGCACATTAGAATTCCATGATGCTATAGCTGCATTTCCAACAAATACCCAGCAGCCAGTCATGGACTCTGTGCTAAAATACATGTTGGTTTCTCTGAGGAGTGCCATTCATACAGACATGCTAGAACTTATGAAACAGTGCAAATCAGAAGTCACTGTAAACGACAGAGTAACCCATATAGATAGAAAAATGGGGGAGTCCACTGATACCTTCAATGACATGGTTGATGCACAATGGACATGAGGATGACATAATCTTGCTTAAGGCTTAAGGCAAACGTTGCAGACCTTAAAGATCTTTTCAGAAGGAATAACGTTAAAATAAGGGGAATCCCAGAAACGATTAAACCGTCAGAATTGACAGCATTCCTAACCAACATAATGAAAGAAGCTCTCCCAGACTTACCTTTGGAAGACCTAGCCATAGACCGAATACATAGACTTCCTAAACCACAGCATATCCCTGTAAAACTGCCCAGGAACACCATTGCTAGAATTCACTATAACCGGGTTAAAGAAAAACAAATGTCTATTACAAGGTGGATGGAACCCCTCCCTGAATGCATGCAAGGACTTTCCTACTTTGCTGACCTGTCAGCTCACACTATGCAACATAGGTGCAATCTAGCGACTATAACCAAACCACTCAGGAACCACCACATACCTTAACGCTGGAATTACCCAGCCAACCTGATAATAACCAAAGTAATAACCAAAGTAATTTCCTGGTCACTACATTGGCAAAAGGTATACATCTACTTGAGGAGTGAACAATTTTGACTCAGGTAGAGGAACAGATGTAAAACCCAGCTAAAGCCTGACTGCGGACTGAAAAATAAGCCAAATGAATAAGCCCTGTAACGTCTTATTTTTCAAAGTGAGTCTAGGATGCTCCAGTAGTTCTGACCAGTGACCAATAACTGTTTATTGTTACCACCAAAGAAGGGGCTGAAACCCTGCTCAGATTTCCAAAATAATTTTTTTAATAGTGTGCTTAAACCCGCACATTTCTGTGTGTTATACTTTCTACCTTGTTGTTAAGACTGTTGTTTTTTTCTTTTCAAAATTTTTATTGAGAACAAGATTATAGTACAAACAGAAATAGCAAGTAAACTGTTACTGTTACAAATATCATACGTGTAAGCTTCTGTGACATTCAGAGCATGTGATTACATATTACCATCATATGAGTGATTCCCTGAGTCTAACGAAAGGAGACATTAAGATCTTGTGGGTATGTAACAGGTTCACAGTTGGCCCATAACTTTAACCGGGGTCAAGCCCCAACGAAGACATAAATGCGTTAGGCCACCGGTGCTCCATGAGGGAGAATAATGGCAACAGTTGTGGTCCTTGGAGCATAAGATGCCCCTGACTTGACTGAGCTTCGACTGTTGTTTTTTTCATAGTACCAACAAACTGTTTCAAGCTCTATCTAAGAGAGATACAGTACCTTGCGAAAGTATTCGGCCCCCTTGAACTTTTCAACCTTTTGCCACATTTCAGGCTTCAAACATAACGATATAAAATTTTAATTTTTTGTGAAGAATCACCAACAAGTGGGACACAATTGTGAAGTGGAACGAAATCTATTGGATTTTTGAAACTTTTTTAACTAATAAAAAAAATGAAAAGTGGGGCGTGCAAAATTATTCGGCCCCCTTGCGTTAATACTTTGTAGAGCCACCTTTTGCTGCGATTACAGCTGCAAGTCGCTTGGGGTATGTCTCTATCAGTTTTTCACATCGAGAGACTGAAATTCTTGCCCATTCTTCCTAACAAAACAGCTCGAGTTCAGTGAGGTTGGATGGAGAGCGTTTGTGAACAGCAGTTTTCAGCTCTTTCCACAGATTCTCGATTGGATTCAGGTCTGGACTTTGACTTGGCCATTCTAACACCTGGATACGTTTATTTGTGAACCATTCCTTTGTAGATTTTGCTGTATGTTTGGGATCATTGTCTTGTTGGAAGATACATCTCTGTCCCAGTTTCAGGTCTTTTGCAGACTCCAACAGGTTTTCATCCAGAATGGTCCTGTATTTGGCTGCATCCATCTTCCCCTCAATTTTAACCATCTTCCCTGTCCCTGCTGAAGAAAAGCAGGCCCAAACCATGATGCTGCCACCACCATGTTTGACAGTGGGGATGGTTTGTTGAGCTGTGTTGCTTTTACGCCAAACATATCGTTTTGCATTGTGGCCAAAAAGTTCGATTTTGGTTTCATCGGACCAGAGCACCTTCTTCCACATGTTTGGTGTGTCTCCCAGGTGGCTTGTGGCAAACTTTAGACGAGACTTTTTATGGATATCTTTGAGAAATGGCTTTCTTCTTGCCACTCTTCCATAAAGGCAAGATTTGTGCAGTGTACGACTGATTGTTGTCCTATGGACAGACTCTCCAAACTCAGCTGTAGTTCTCTGCAGTTCATCCAGAGTGATCATGGGCCTCTTGGCTGCATCTCTGATCAGTCTTCTCCTTGTCTGAGCTGAAATTTTAGAGGGACAGCCAGGTCTTGGGAGATTTGCAGTTGGCTGATACTCCTTCCATTTCAAAATGATCGCTTGCACAGTGCTCCTTGGGATGTTTAAAGCTTGGGAAATCTTTTTGTATCCAAATCCGGCTTTAAACTTCTCCACAACAGTATTACGGACCTGCCTGGTGTGTTCCTTGGTCTTCATGATGCTCTCTGCACTTTCAACAGAACCCTGAGACTATGACAGAGCAGATGCATTTATACAGAGACTTGATTACACACAGGTGGATTCTATTTATCACCATCAGTCATTTAGGACAACATTGGATCATTCAGAGATCCTCACTGAACTTCTGGAGTGAGTTTTCTGCACTGAAAGTAAAGGGGCCGAATAATTTTGCACGCACCACTTTTCAGTTTTTTATTTGCTAAAAAAGTTTAAAATATCCAATAGATTTCGTTCCACTTCACAATTGTGTCCCACTTGTTGGTGATTCTTCTCAAAAAATTTAAATTTTATATCTTTATGCTTGAAGCCTGAAATGTGGCAAAAGGTTGAAAAGTTCAAGGGGGCCGAATACTTTCGCAAAGCACTGTATACGACATCCTGTTCTTGTTTCCATTTGCCTACAATACAAAACCTTTCGGTGTGCAGGAGTCCATGTACCAGTAGGACACAGATTCTCTTTGCCTGATAGATCTCGAAAGGGTAAGGCCAACTCAATCTCACTGCCTAACCAACAACCACTTGAGTTCCACTCTGAGCTACTCCTTATCCATATGAAAATGTTATCCCTGAATGCTAACGGACTGAACAGTCCACCAAAGAGACATATGCTATAGAAAGGGGCACGTACCCAAAACTGCAATATACTCTGCATACAAGAGACACACAAATCTTTGACATTTTTGCCAATTCTCATACGCATATTTCTCCAATACTCCCTACAAAAAACGAGAAATGGCTATTTTTGTCAAGCACACAGTCACATTTAAACATATCTCATACCACTGTGACAAAGATGGAAAATACATCATATTGACATGTGAAATTAACAACGTGACATATACCTTAATCACTGAATACCAGACTGATTACTTTCTTAAACAGACTGTGGAAAGGGGCTAAACCTCTATGCACAGGACGTGATCCATTGTGGTGATCTAAATCCTATCTCTAACCATCAGAATGACCTCTCCAAGACCTCAAGCAAACACTTGTTTAGAACAACTTTGGCAAACTTCTCCCAATCAGCAAACCTCTTTGATGTTTGAAGACGTCAGCATTCCAGGGAGAAGGATTTTACCTACTTCTCATATGTTCATCTATCATACTCCAGAATAGACATGTTCTTAACATACAAATTCCTCCTACAGCATATGACCAAGTCAGAAATAGGCTTAATTACATGGACCGATCACGCCCCTATTTCAAAACAATGGGTAGCCGCAGCTTTCTTTCGGAAAGACAGAGTTAAAAGGAAAGGTGGAGGGGTCTGTCTGTAGGTGGAGAAACGATTTTCACAGATCCTGTAATCTCAGCAGAAATCGGAGACTCTGAAGGAATACTTCAAATTGAATGATACAGATGATGTGGACCCTTTTGTCCTATGGAACGCTCATACAGCATTTATTAGGGGAATATTAAATGGAGAAAATCCTGAACAAAATGAATAGCTTAGAATACAAAAATTAACAATTGCCTTCAGAGGCCACTAGCAATCAATTAAACCAAGCATGAAATGAACTACGTGTCCTACTTCTCTCACAACATACATGTAATATACGCAATATTAAAGCAAATTTTTACACCCATGGTAACAAGGCGGACAAGCTATTAGCGAATCAAACTAAAGATAGAATAATCAAACAGCGTATTCCATACTTGTTACACCCTTCTTTTGGGACTAAACTGCATAACCCTAAGAAAATAGCCCATGCCTTTAGTAGTTACTATGGATCTTTATACAGTTTAAAAGATGATGTTACTACACCCCAACCTTCCCTAGAGTTGATCGAACAATTCCTAAACAATATATCCCTACCTAAATTGCAACCTAAAGACTTGAGACTAAAGTCTAAATTCTCCATTCTCTAGAACATACCTATTGGAGATGATCTCATCGCTCCCACTCAACAAATCTCCAGGACTTGATGAATACTTGATAAAAACTGCTGGTTGTAAGCTAAACTGTGGGGGACCCTGAGTGGAGAGTGAACAAGACTTGCTTTTGACTGCTGGTGATTTCTGGATTGCATTTTTAGGTTCTTTTTGTGCCTTTTCCTTGTAGCTTTTTAACACCTATTTTCTGACACCTTTAAACAGGTTTTTTTTTCCTTGCTTCCTCCAGCCTCTAATTAAGGGGAGTGGTTAATTGGTCACAGGTGATTGAAGCCTATATAACCTTTTGTCAAACTCATTGTGAGCCTGCTCATCTTTGAGTCTGTTGGAACTCTGTCCAAGTGGTGAGTTAAAACCAGGAGTTTAAAACAGGAGGTGGTAACAGGGGTCATAGTACCTGTGTAGTGTAAGTACCTGAGTGTTGTCTGAGTAGTGTGTGTGTATTGTTAGTACCTGTGTATTGTCTTTTGAGTATTAGTGTCAGGAAGCTAGTTGTTAGGTAATTTGGACTGGGTATAAACTCTAATCCTCATTAAATTTATAGGTACGATGCCCAGCGGGTGTGGAGAGGCAACTCGGTGTACATCTTGCGGCATGTATGTGTTCCTTGATCATCTGATCGAGGGCGAATACTGCTGTGCAAAATATAAGCACATTGTTTCCCTGGAAGCCCAGGTTCTGAATCTGGGGAAGCAACTGTCAGCACTGAGAAGTCCCTCCATACAAAAGGAGAGCCAGGAACGTACATAGCAGGTGCTGGCAGGGGCCAGCACAGAGGTGGGTGGAGACAAAGAGGTGCAGGCACTAGAAAATAGTAGATGGGTGACAGTCACGAAGGGTAGAGGGGGAAGTGCCAGGGAGGCCGATCCAGGGCTGGAGCATCCCAATAAGTATGCTCCATTGAGTGACATTGGTGATACCAGTCAGGGACCAGCACTGCTGGAGCTGAGGGACTCTCCTAGCTGCCATGGGAAGAACTCCTCCAGTGAGATTGGGGGGGAGCAAAGGGAAAGGAAAGACAGATTCTGGTGATAGGGGACTCAATTCTTAGAAGGACAGAGAGGGCAATCTGTAACAAAGACCTGAAGCGCATAACTGTATGTTGTTTACCGGGCGCTCGGGTTCGGCACATGACGGATCTGGTGGACAGATTACTGGGAGGGGCTGGGAAAGACCCAGCTGTCATGGCCAATGCCAAAAGTCTGCCAAGCAAAATAGGTGAGTTGGAAGCTCTGGTGCATCAGGAGAGCTATGATGTAATCGGTATTGCTGAAACTTGGCTTCAGTCCTCACATGACTGGGCTATAAATATTCCTGGCTTTGCACTCTTTCGGAAAGACAGAGTTAAAAGGAAAGGTGGAGGGGTCTGTCTGTATGTGAGAAGTGATCTCAAAGCGAGTGTGAAAGAGGACCTGGGGGATGGAGAGTGTGATGAGTCTGAAGCATTATGGGTGGAACTGCATACAGATGTGCGTAGTTCAAAGTTAATCATTGGAGTTTGTTATAGACCACCCAATGTTAATGAGGAGGTGGATACTCAGCTCCTTGCACAGATGGAAAGGGCTGCAAGGGCTGGGACAGTGATAATAATGGGGGATTTTAACTACCCAGAATTTGACTGGAATAATGGCACTGCTGGGACAGTTAAAGGGCAAAAATTTATAAACCTATTACAGGACAATTTTATGGTCCAGTTTATTGAGGCCCCAACTAGGAATGATGCTCTGCTGGATCTGGTAATCTCAAACCATGCAGAGCATATTACTAGTGTTCAGATAAAGGAACATCTGGGTAGCAGTGACCATAACATGATTTCATTTGATGTTAGCTGTAAGCAAAAATCACATACGGGAAAGATAAAAACACTTAATTTCAAGAGAGCAAATTTTCCAAGGATGAGGGCTGCTCTCCAGAACTTAGACTGGGAGAGAATATTGGCAACAATGGGCACAGAACAGAAATGGGGATTCTTCAAAAAGACTGTTTGTGAACTCACTGCAAAGTATATTCCCATGGGCAATAAATTTAAAAGGCTAAAAATAAAACCTATGTGGCTCACGGCCAAAGTTAAAAAAGCTATAAACTATAAGAAAAGAGCTTTTAAAAAATATAAAAATGAAGGATCACTAGTGTCATTTAAATGTTACAAAGAATATAACAGAATATGTAAAAAGGAAATCAAGGATGCAAAAATTCAAAACGAAAGACAGATTGCAAAAGATAGTAGGACAAAGCCCACAAAATTCTTCAAATATATTAATAGTAAAAAGATCAAGTCTGAGCATGTAGGCCCTTTACAAAATAATCTAGAGTGGGTGACTGGGGACAAAGAGAAGGCTAATTTATTAAATACTTTCATCAGCTCTGTGTATAAAAAGGAGCATGGGGGAGCTCATGTCCATAATGGGGGTGGTAGTGACACAGCCCCAAATCCACAATGGCTCAAAAGTGATATGGTCCAGAAATATTTATACAGAATAAAGGTGGATAAAGCACCTGGACCTGATGGCATCCACCCACGGATCCTAAAAGAATTGAGCTCTGTAATTTCAAAGCCATTGTATCTAATTTTTAGGGACTCATTAATGACAAGAATAGTACCACTGGATTGGTGCAGGGCAAACGTGGTGCCTATATTTAAAAAGGGAACAACGTCTTTACCAAGTAACTATAGACCTGTTAGTTTAACTTCTATAGTTGGGAAGATACTGGAGAGAATAATAAAAGACCACATAGACGAGTTCTTGCAGGAAAAAAATATTTTAAGCAACAGACAGCATGGATTCATGAAAGACAGAAGTTTTCAGACAAACCTGATTTCTTTTTATGAGGTGGTAAGTAAAACCTTGGACAGAGGCGTGGCTGTGGACGTGGTATATTTGGATTTTGCAAAAGCGTTCGATACAGTTCCCCACACATGGCTCATGTGTAAGGTAAGGTCTACAGGTTTGGAAATATCGGTTTGTAAATGGATAGAAAACTGGCTAAAAGACAGAATTCAGAGAGTAGTGGTTAATGATTCTTACTCTGAATGGTCTAAGGTTATCAGTGGTGTACCCCAAGGTTCAGTGTTGGGACCCTTACTTTTTAATATCTTTATAAATGATATTGGGTCTGGGATCAAAAGTAAAATTTCTGTCTTTGCAGATGACACCAAGCTATGCAGTGGAATAACGTCCTTACAGGATGTCTCCAATTTACAAGCCGACCTCAATTCACTGTCTAATTGGGCAACTATGTGGCAGATGAGGTTTAATGTTGATAAATGTAAAGTTATGCACTTGGGGGCTAAGAATATGCATGCATCATACATGCTAGGAGGAGTACAACTGGGGGGATCCATAGTGGAGAAGGATCTGGGGGTTTTGGTAGATCATAAGCTCAATAATAGCATGCAATGTCAAGCTGCGGTTTCCAAAGCGAGCAAAGTCCTTTCTTGTATTAAGAGAGGTATGGACTCCAGAGAGAGAAATATAATTTTGCCCCTGTTAAAATCATTAGTAAGACCTCATCTGGAATATGCAGTTCAGTTTTGGGCACCAGTTCTCAAAAAGGATATTGGGGAACTGGAGAAAGTGCAGAGAAGGTCAACCAAACTGATAGGCATGGAGGAGCTCAGCTATGAGGAAAGATTAGAGGAACTGAATTGATTCACCCTTGATAAGAGGAGATTAAGAAGGGATATGATCAACATGTATAAATATATAAAAGGTAAAAAAACTGCGCTAATCAAAATCAGTGGACCTCAAACACAGCAGCAATAATAGTGGGATAAACACAAACAAATAGTAAAAAGAAAAAATCGCGCTATTAAAGTCCAATTAGAAATATTCCCACTGTAGAGTGAAAGTCAATCTCAACGGGAATAAATTCTTCTGCAAAAAGTAACCTCCAAAACGTTGCTTTATGTGTTTATAGAGAACATGCTTACCAAAAGTAAGCCATAAACCAGCATATGGCTTTAACCCAGCCCGGGTTGATGATACGTTTGCTGTAAGGTTGTGGTGAAGCGATGCAGTGTATTTCCTGTTCCTTCTCAGATATACTCATAGAGCACAATTAACGATCACCGGAAAAACAAAAAATTGTACCATAGCATAATACTGCTAGACTATATATAGTAGTTTAACAGAAACCAGTGAGTGGAGAGTTAATGAGTGGAAATGGTGTCCAATTGAGTATAAAAAGACACCCGTGACCACAGATACATATAAGTGACCAAAAGACACATATAAGTACACCACCACCACATGAAAGGCCTCCTTACCAGATGCCAAAAACAAATCAACATAGGCAAGAGATATCCCTTTAAAAAATTCCACTTTTGACAGACCGCTATAAGTGAAATTGGGTGCGCAATATATCCAGATGGATCGCAGACAACCACCATATGAAGTGCCTCCTTACCAAGCAGTGAATTTCAATCAGCAGATAACCATGTACACTCTCCTTGCAAGATGTCCCCTTACCACAAAGCCCAGCTTAAGAAGCCAAATACTGCAAGCACGAATTCCTCCACAGTCTGGGATCATATACAGATCGATGGCAGGGAACTTTCAACAGGTACCCAGGAAAGAAAGTATTCGTACCATAGCGTTATACCGCATTTAAAAAGGTTTATTCAAAACATAAAATGTTTGCACTTACAAACTGGCGAAAATAGTAAACAGCAGATTCAAAGTTGTAGAGCCGGCCGGCTACAAACGAACAGACACTCCCGTCCTTCTTTGCGTGGTGACGTCAGCACGTATTACCCTCAGACGCGTTTCGTTAGATTTAACATTATCAATGAGGGCTCCTCAGTATTATGCTATGGTACAATTTTTTGTTTTTCCGGTTATCGTTAATTGTGCTCTATGAGTATATCTGAGAAGGAACAGGAAATACACTGCATCGCTTCACCACAACCTTACAGCAAACGGATCATCAACCCGGGCTGGGTTAAAGCCATATGCTGGTTTATGGCTTACTTCTGGTAAGCATGTTCTCTATAAACACATAAAGCAACGTTTTGGAGGTTACTTTTTGCAGAAGAATTTATTCCCGTTGAGATTGACTTTCAGTTTACTACAGTGGATGTATGAATATATAAGGGGTCCATATAGTGAACTTGGTGTTGAGTTATTCACTTTACAGTCAACAAAGAGGACAAGGGGGCACTCTTTACTTCTAGAGGAAAATAGATTTCATTTCAAATACGGAAAGGTTTCTTCACAGTAAGAGCTGTGAAAATGTGGAATAGACTCCCTGCAGAGGTGGTTCTGGCCAGCTCAGTAGATTGCTTTAAGAAAGGCCTGGATACTATCCTAAATGTACATAATATAACGGAGTACTGACATTTATAGGTAAAGTTGATCTGGGGAAAATCCGATTGCCTCTCGGGGGATCAGGAAGGAATTTTTTCCCCTGCTTTAGCAAATTGGAGCATGCTCTGCTGGTTTTTTTTTGCCTTCCTCTGGATCAACTGTGGGTATAGAATGGGGTATATGGGATTGTATGATATATATATATATATATATATATATATATATATATATATATATATATATATATATATATTATATATATATATATTTTTTATTATTATTTATTTATTTATTTTATTTTTTTATTTGTTGTTGAACTGGATGGACTTGTGTCTTTTTTCAACCTAACTAACTATGTAACTATGTAACTCTTCAGAGTATTATAAAAAATAGGCTGATACTTTATCCCCAATACTGCAAAAAGTGTTCCACATTGCTGCCTCCTCGGTCACATTCCCATCTGAAATGCTGGATGCCATGGTTATTACACTGTCCAAATCAGTGAAAGAGCGGGGCAGAGACCAGAATTTTAGACCTTTATCCCTACTGAGCATAGACCTAAAAATGTACGCTAAACTTCTAGCTAATAGATTAGCACGATTCCTTCTCACATTAATAAAGCAAGACCAAGTGAGCTTTGTAGCAGGAAGACAAGCCACGGATGCTACTAGAAGAATATTAAATGTAATCCACTCAACGTTCTCATCAAATACAGTAATGTGGGGGCATGGTGGTCCCAGGCCTCATTTACTACCACATAGCGGCAATACTGGACCAGCTTAAATTTTGGTTCAACACCTCAATTTTTGTTCTGCCAAGCATTTGTGCTTGGCAGAACAAGCCATTGTAGTCAAAGGCGATGTTACAGCTCTACTACTCTCTACCGCACTAGCCAAACAAGTACAATACAAACTATACCCTACCATACCAGCTACATTACAGGCCTGGGAGTACTTTATTTTAAAAAAAGACATTCACGTCAAATACAAAAATATGCCCATACCTCTAACGGTGCTCGCGTTCCTTATCCAAAATTTTAATCTACAACAATGGAGAGAAAACGTCATTTTAGACATTTCAGACCTCAAACAACAGGACCATATAATGCCCTTCTCTGAGTTATGCTCTTAATACTCATTACCTGCCAAAGAATACATGACATGTGCCAGAGTAAAAAGGAGTCTAATAACTACTAAGACACAACATGTTTAAATACCTGAATCGCTGGGGTCCCTGTGGTCCCCCACCTCCCTCGCCAGAAAAGGTATAACATTACTTCAAAACTTATTGCAAAGCAAAATGTACTTTGACAAACCAAAACAGTTATCTAAATGGGAAACAAGTGGAAGTCCATGCAAAAACTAAAATCCCTGCATCTATAGACACCATGGATCTAACACTAACCTTGCTATCCCTGTAAAGAAAAAAATTGTATACATACCTTTTTTGACACGCTCCAAACTGATCCCATGCTGAGCTGTCAGCATGGGATCTGCAGAAGAGACGAACCACAACAGACGCCCCATAGTAACTCTTTGGGTGTCGTCACTTCCCGTTCAGCCGCTGTCGGCTGTGTCCTCTGCAGAACTTCCGCTGCTGGAGATCGGGTCAGATCAACTTCCAAAAAGGTATGTATACTCATTTTTTCTTTACAGGGATAGAGAGGTTAGTGTCAAATCTGTGGTGTCTATGAATGCAGGGATTTTAGTTTTTGCATGGACTTCCACTTTAACCACTTGCCGACCGGCGCACGACGATATACGTCGACAGAATGGCACGTACAGGCAGGAGGGCGTATATATACGTCCCTCCTTTAGCCTGTCCGTGCCATCGGGAGCGCGGCGGGAGCGGCGCGCTCCCGCGCCGGTCGGGACCCCCGTGAGTCCGGCCGCGGTCCCCGCGGACTCGATCGCCGCGGGGACTCCCGCGATCGTCTCACGGAGCGGCTAAACGGGGAGATGCCGAGATAAACAGCATCTCCCCGTTCTGCCTAGCAACTAGTGACGCCGATCTCTGCTCCCTGTGATTGGAGCAGAGATCAGCATTCACTAGCTGACAGCCACGCCCCCCCACAGTAAAAAAAAACACCCCTAGGCCTACTTAACCCCTACACTGCCACCTTGTGGTTAACTCCTAAACTGCCAGTGTCATTTATACAGAAATCAATGCATTTAAATGCATTAAATGCTGTAAAAATGACAATGGTCCCAAAAATGTGTCAAAAATGTCCGATGTGTCCGCCATAATGTCGCAGTCACAAAAAAAATCGCAGATCTCCGCCATTAATAATAAAAAAAAAATTATTAATAAAAATGCTATAAAACTATCCCCTATCTTGTAAACGCTATAACTTCTGCGCAAACCGATCAATAATCGCTTATTGCGATTTTTTTTACCAAAAATATGTAGAAGAATACGTATCGGCCTAAACTGAGGAAAAAAAATGTTTTTTTATATATTTTTGGGGGATATTTATTATAGCAAAAAATAAAAAATAATGAATTTTTTTCAAAATTGTCGCTCTATTTTTGTTTATAGCGCAAAAAATAAAAACCGCAGGGGCGATCAAATACCACCAAAAGAAAGCTCTATTTGTGGGAAAAAAAGGACGTAAATTTTGTTTGGGAGCCACGTCGCACGACCACGCAATTGTCAGTTAAAGCGACGCAGTGCCGAATCGCAAAAAGGGGCCTGGTCCTTTGGCTGCAAATTGGTCCGGTCTGAAAGTGGTTAACCATAACCCATGACCAAAGGCTTCAAGCAATAAAATTCAACTACTCATACACCAAACGCTCAAACTTTAGTGCAAAAAATACATTTAAAATGGTACAAGACACCATTTAAACTAGCAAAATTTAAGAATGGTAACTTCAATTTATGCTGGAGAGAATGTGGGCAAGTCGGCAACCTGGCACATATGTTCTGGTTTTGCACCTCCCCCTCTAGCTTTTGGGCAACAATAGCACGACTTATAGCATAAGTTACATAGTTACATTTAGTCAGGTTGAAAAAAGACACAAGTGCATCCAGTTCAACCAATAAAATTAAAAACACAAAAAAAAATCATACAATCCCATGTACACAATCCTATACCCACAGTCACGGTGATTCACAGCAAATTACAAGCAGAACAAGCTTTATTAAGTGTCAACTTAGACATATACCCACCTTTCTGCTGCACTGCACATATTATTTGTGGCAAGATTAGTAATAGCCCGTAAATGGAAATCCATAATAGCTCCAGCAATAGGCGAAGTGATAAGACTAATTGAGGATTCTTGTGAATATGAGAAAATTCTGGCACACAAAGAAGGCAAATACAGCCGTTTCAATAAACACTGGTTAATCTGGGAAAATGTTTCCAAAAAAAAAAAACAGGATCCATAAATAATGTCACATAAATAGTATCAAAGATGTTCTAATGTCATTCTTTTTGCTCTACCATACCAATGCCACTTTTAGAGTTTGAAACTTAAAACGTAATACATAATCCACCACATTAGTTAAAGTGATTGTAAAGTCTTGTTTAAAAAGAAAAAAAAAATAACAAACATGTTATACTTACCTCCCCTGTGCAGCTGGTTTTGCACAGAGCAGCCTGCACCCTCTTCTTCTTGGGTCCCTCTATACTGCTCCTGGCCCCTCTCTCCTATTGAGTGCCCCCACAGCCAGCAGCTTCCTATTGGGGCATCATAGCCCAGTCACAGCTCCATTTGTCCATTCAGACACAGAGCCCTGACCCAGCCCCACCCCATCTCCCCCCTGATTGGCTGACTGACGTTGATTGGCTGCTGCGGGAGCCAATGCCATCACTGCTGTGCCGATCAGGAGGAGTGTCCTGGACTGCTTAGACATTGTGGACATCGCTGGATAGAGATGGGGCTCAGGTAAGTAATTAGGGGGTGCTGGGGAGGCTGCTACCTGCTACACACATAAGATTTTTTATCTTAATGCATAGAATGCATTAAGATAAATCACCTTCTGCCTTTACAGCTCCTTTAGGGTGGAGTTACACGATTAATATTTGTTTGCATTCTAAAAAATCTTCCTTTCCTTCTTGTTCCATACCATTTGAAGAGTATGCACATGGCAATTTGAATACATTGAGTTTGGGTAAACATATTTTGTAGTATGTGTAAACAGATGACATCAGTTGCTTGAATGAATATGTATCTACAGTTGCACTATGCTACTATATTCTTTCATGTACAAAAGTCCTTTGCTGGTGACATTAGATGCTCGAATAAAAATGTTTCTACAGTTGCTCTTTACTACTATAATCTTTCATGTACAACAGTTACATTAAATGAATAGCTTCTTTGTTGCCTTTTGCTTAAACTTAGGAAATAAATAGCCTCAAGAATATTCAACCATAAGAGTTAATAGGAAAGTAAGCTTAATACTATAGGCCAGCAGTACTGTGTACTGTGTAAAAATAGCATGGGGTTCCCCCAAAATTCATACTAGGCTTTTTAGGTCTGGTAGAGATTTTAGCCAATTGACTATAGGCCAGATGGGACATTCGTCGTTCTGATTGGACTTCATATGATGTGCTCTCGGAACGTGCCACAGGCTGTGCTGTGGCGTGATCTGCCACACGGTACCATGGGACTAGCTGTGGCCAATCACATCTAACCACAATAGTAAACACTGAATGAATCCATTTCATTCAGTAAAATTAGGTGCAGGCAGATCTCAAGGGAATTGTTTTAATAGCTTTAGCGATTTTTCCAGGTTGGTTATTTAGCTCCTGAATATGCATAACAAGATCAAATAACAAAGCCTTGTATTTTTTACATTCCTCTTAAATACTAGGAGATAATACTAGTGAAGGAGTCATGGGTGATCTATAGTCAGGGCTATACATATAAAACACATGCCTCAGTGTTCTCCTGATTCCTGAACACTTCACAATCCTCCACACTTCTCCTCACACTTCAGCCTGTGCCAGCACCACCACAGCACAGATTCCTTTTATTTTTATTACTGCCCTATGTAAGTGCCCGGCACGCTCGATGACTGCTGGCTTCCGCGATCGCTTGTGACAAAGCAAGAACCGGGATCTGTGTGTCTAAACACACAGATCCCGATTCTTTCAGGGGAGAGGAGACAGCTTGTGTGTTCATACTATGTATGAACACTGATCAATCTCTCCTCCTAGACAGTCCCATCCCCCACAGTTAGAAACACACATATGGAACATAGTTAACCCCTTGATTGCCTCCCAGCGTTAACCCCTTCCCTGCCAGTGACATTTACACAGTAATCAGTGCATTTTTATAGCACTGATCGCTGTATAATTGTGAATGGTTTCAAAAAATGTGTCGAAAGTATCATAATGTCGCAGTCCCAATAAAAAAAAAAAAAAAAAAAGCAGATCGCCATTACTAGTAAAAAAATAGATTATAATAATAAATAAAAATGCCATAAATCTATCCCCTATTTTGTAGGCGCTAAAACTTTTGCACAAACCAATGCAATATATGCTTATTGCGATTTTTTTTTTTTACCAAATATATGTAGAAGAATACATATCGGCCTAAACTGAGTAAAAATTTTTTTTTTGTTTGATAAAAAATGTGGGATATTTATTATAGCAAAAAGTAAAAGATATTGTGTTTTTTTTTTTCAAAATTCTCGCTCTTCTTTTGTTTATGGCGATCAAATACCACCAAAATAAAGCTTTATTTGTGGGAAAAAAAGGACGTCAATTTTGTTTGGGTACAGCATCGCACAACCACGCAATTGTCAGTTAAAGCGACACAGTCCCGAATCACAAAAAATGGCCTGGTCATTGAGCAGCCAAATCTTCCAGGGCTAAAGTGGTTAAAGTGACCACTTTTTTTTTGTGAATAGCTTGGAAGGATGGCACCCATGCACCCCCTATGGACGTGCCACCACTGTTTAGCATTACTATTGGGTACTAAGCATTACTTTCAGTGATTTCATGTAATATTGTATGTTTGTACACTAAAACTGGTGTTTCATAAATGCCCAAAAACACTACCTATATTAGAAGACAACAAAACAGAATGACAAATGATAAACCACTGGCAATACAAGAGACCACTATGATGAAAGACCCTTTTTTGTGTAAATAAGTTGCAATACCCAGATCAATTTAAGTTGATCAAGTTAAATCCATAAAAGTCAAGAGATTGTAAATAATTCTGATACTTTATCTACTTACGCCTTAGAATCATTACTTGTTATGAGCCACTGATACCATATACTACTTGAATGTGTATAATACCCAGTTATGTACATGCAGAGACTCACCCCTAATGTCCCTGTGCTTCTGCTTTTGTTTCCTTGCATTTCCTAGTTCAGCTGGGCTTTATCCAAGCTGTCCAAGGAGTTGTTTTGACAATGTTAGGTTTCCCTAGGACTACACAGCTAACATTTCTACAATAGGATGTGCCAGATATATTGGTGGCAGGAGGTTTAAATATTTAATAGGCCAGCCAGGTCCTAATCGGTGTAAGTCAATGGCCTGGCTGTACAATTAATCATGATTTAGAAACTTGACCTGAACTCCTACAGTGTGTTTTTTTTCTTTACTTTGCTTACATCCTTACTTTGGAGAAACCTATGCTCAACTAAGGCACTAAACGTCTTTAAAGAAGCTTTGCAATAGTGGATGGGTGAGCCACCATTGAAATTTGCATAATGCCCTGTTAGGTTGTGCAATCAAACATTCAAAAAGTGATTAAGATGACTGGTGCCCTACTCGTCTTACCAGAGCACAAGAGGTAAGGTTCTGGAAGTGTTTGCCGTGGCCTGTTGGGAGCAGTCATTTTAAACTAACAAGAGATTACTGCTTTTCTGACATCAAAATTGGCATTCCATATCAAAATTGCAAACCACCAATGCATTTGCTATACGTAGCAAATTTGATCAAATTTGGTATGTTTTAGGGGATGGGTTTGTAAAGATTAGTGCGAGGTTTAAATGTCCTAATTTGTGCCACTGGGAGGCAATGGAAGGGTTTCTGTGAATCCAGAGATTGATTTTATGGTGTGAATCCAGCACGACTATTATGGGGAACTGATTAGAACGTGTATGTATACAATTATATTTTTTGCAAGCTGCTGTAATTCTTATGTGTATGTGATAATTAAATAATATCCATTCTACTATTAGCTCCTGCTTTAAGTTATTATTCTTCCCACTGCCTCTCTTGGTTTGTTTGATAAAACTGTGATTAAAAGGCTGGCAGCAATTTATGGCTTCGCTGTATCCCTGTGGAAAGCCATTATTATGAATACTAGGGAAATATCAAGTGTTGGGGCAAGAGGTCATGTACTGAGGTAGGAAGGTTGTAAGCTCAGGAGAACCATATGTGTTCTAGATTCATCACTATATGACACTACTGAAATATACAGAAGTGGCATAAAAACTGCTGACTGAAGGCTTCCCTCGAAGGCACATCTGTAACTTGATGTCAAATATTTTACTCTATTACATTATTTGCATTTAAAGGAGAAAAAACACCTATCATACTAAAGGGTATTTAAATATGTCATATCAAGTTGTGTGTACTTTTTTTTCTAAATATGGTCTGTATAATACCTAGACTGTAGGTTACAAATTAATTGCAAATGACTTTAAACAGGCAAAGGTTTCCTATCTTGCATCTGAATTGCATTGTCTGCAGAATAGGTCAAAGTGTTTGTTACCTCAACATTTTATATTCCTGATATGTGCCTGCTGTACCATGTACTTGTATGAAAAAGTATCATGTTCTCTTTGTATTGCTTCCTTTGTGTGAAATCCCTGGTATTTCAGTCAGCCCTTTGCTTTCCTATTAAAAACTGACCACACTAAGCCCCCGTACACACGGTCGAAAATTCCGACCACAAAATCCGTCTGATTTTTTCCGACGGATTTTGTCTGACACTGGTGTTGCATACACATGGTCGGACAAAGTTGACGGAAAATCTGATTATTCTGAACGTGGAGACATTCGTTGCGTAAGACGGAACTACGTAGAGGCTAGTAGCCAATAGCTTTGGTCTCGTTATTTGATCTGAGAATGCGTGGCACTTTGTCCGTCGCAATTTTCTACACACGATCGGAAAAAGTCCGATCGGATTTTGTTGTCGGAAAATTTAAGAGCAGGATCTCAAGTTTTTTCCGTCAGAAATTCAGACGGAAAAAGTCAGATGGAGCCCACACACGGGTGGATTTTCCGACAACATGGTCAGATCGGACATTTTACATCGGAAATTCCAACCATGTGTACGGGGCATAAGAAGGAAAACACAGCATGGTCACTTCTCTAGCTATGCTGGGAACTCAGCCTACTCTCCTCCAGTGATCAGACTTGTCCTGACATGCCCCCACTCCGCACAGCTATTCACTACTTATACTGTCTTGTGGGTCCCTGCTTTATAGAAGCCATGGTTTAAATACACTGCACATCAGATAGCCATGAAGCAGTTTTGGAATAAATGAGTCTACTATAATATTAGACTTTATTTGTACTATACCCCAGCAGTGCTGTATTTGGCCAATGAGGCATAAAGTGATGATTTGCATGCCTCTGCTCACTGTCCTCAAATGAGAAGTAATTCCTCTTATTTTTGGGATATCTGATGGAGTTAGACATGCAAATAACTTCTGTTTTAAGAACGCTTTACTGTGTTAACCGCTTGCTGACCAGCTGCCGTCGTTATACGGTGGCAGGTTGGCTCTCCTGCGCAAACCGCTTTAGCTGTACGACCTGCTCGTGCTGGCATGTGCCCAAGTCGGGCGGACTTGTAAACTTGTAAACAAGGCGATTCCCTGTTCTGACAGGTGACATGACAAGGATCTACTGTTCCCAGTGATCAGGAACAGTGATCTCTGTCATGTTCCAGTAAAGCCATCCCCCCTACAGTTAGAGCACACCTAGGGAACACATTTACCCCCTTGCTCGCCCCCTAGCGTTTCCTTCCCTGCCAGTGACATTTATACAGTAATCAGTGGATATTTTTAGCTCTGTATAAAATGTCAATGGTCCCAAAAAGTGTCAAAAGTGTCAGATTTGCCTGCAGCAATGTTGCAGTCCCGCTAAAAGTTGCAGATCGCCGCCATTACTAGTAAAAAAAAAAAACATACTAATAAAAATGCCATAAATCTATCCGCTATTTTGTAGACGCTATAACTTTTGCACAAACCAATCAATATATGCCTATTGCCAATATGTAGAAGAGTACATATTGGCCTAAATTGATGAATAAATTAGTTATATAAATAATATTATTATTTTTTTGGATATGCATTATAGCAAAAAGTTTTTTTTTTTTTTAAATTGCCGCTCTTTGTTTATAGCCCAAAAAATAAAAACCACAGAGGTGATCAAATACCACCATAAGAAAGCTCTATTTGTGGGGGGAAAAAAAGGACATCAATTTTTTTTGGGTACAACGTCGCACTGCATCAGTTAAAGCGACGCAGTGCCGTATCGCAAAAAATGGCCTGGTCATTAAGGGGCAATTCCTTCTGTGGCTGAAGTGATTAAACACTGATTGTGAGGGCTTTCTGATTGATTTAGTCCCTTTTCCCATAACCAGAAAGAGATGGGGGGGGGGGAACCTTCGGCACCCTGTGTTTTACAACCACATAGCTTTCCTATACATTAACCTCTTTGTGTTCAGGGAATTTTCCAAATTTTTACAAAAAATGCATTTTTTTCCTAGAGACCTACTTAGAACCCATAAACAATTATATGTTTTCTGAAAACAGAGGGTGACAGTTGCAAGTTTTTAATATGACATAATCTTTCAATCATTGCGCAGCTGTTTATCAAACACATATTTTGGGGAAAAAATACACCAAAGTGAATTTTAGTGCACACAAACACAATATAATATAAAATGTTTTGGTATTTTTTGGCAAGATGGGAGTTGCGTTGAATAGATACCATATTTTTCGCTCCATAAGATGCACTTCCCCCATCTTAAATAGGGAGAAATGCCTGTGCATCTTATGGAGCGAATACTGACCAGGCCCTCCCCCCCTGCCGCCGCTGCCATGTCACAATACAGGACAGCCGCCTCCCGATCTCCTGTCACTCACAGAAGACAGAAGACAGAGCAGCCCCAGTGGCCGAATAGAGTACAGGCAGACAGGCGAAAGTGATGACGTCCTCGCCAGTCGCCAGGCACAAGTCAGGCTGCATTTAATGGACACAGGTAAAGCTGCATTTAATGGACCCAGGTCAGGCTGCATTTAATGGACCCATGTCAGGCTGCATTTAATGGGCACAGGTCAGGCTGCATTTAATGGGCACAGGTCAGGCTGCATTTAATTGGTATTGTTCAGGCTGTATTTCATGGGACAGGTCAGGCTGCATTTCATTGGCACTGGTAAGGCTGCATTTAATTGGCACAGGTCGGGTTGCATTTAATTGGCACAGGTCAGGCTGAATTTCATGGGCACTGGTAAATATTTTAGTACACCATTTGGTTCAGAATATTTTTTCTTCTTGTTTTCCTCCTCTAAAACCTAGGTGCGACTTATGGTCAGCTGCGTCTTATGAAGCGAAAAATATGGTAGATACCAAATATGTAAGGACTAAAAATTGTACATGCCTGTAAAGTAGCCAAAGATAAAAGCAACATTTTTCATAGGTGATGCTTTAAAAGCTTTTACAGGTTGTCAATTTAGGGTTACCCATACATTTTGACCCTAGGATTATTGATCTTACATAGTTACATAGTTGGTGAGGTTGAAAAAAGACACAAGTCCATCAAGTCCAACCAATGCGTTTGCTTTTATGTCAGTATTTCATTGTATATCCCTGTATGTTATGGTCTCTCAGGTGCCTATCTAATAGTTTTTTTTTAATTATCTATGCTCCCTGCTGAAACCAATGCTTTTGGAAGAGAATTACACATTCATACAGATCTTACACCACCTGGGTGACAGACCTATCTGAGGGATATCATGTTTAATATTTCTGGAATAGAAATTCCATGCTGCACAATAACATACAAGTTACCAGAATGCAAACTGTAAGTATTTGGTCTTGAGAACAGTGTTAACAAAAGGTTTATGGGTGGTTCCACGCGAATGGCTAAATATTTTAGGAACTGCTGCCCTAAAGATACAGCCACCTGGGTGGAGTATAGGCTATAGTTACAAAGGATGTAGGTGTACACGGTTCTCGTGTTTTAAAGTGTGTGTGATCCCAATTCACTTGCTAGTCACTGCTGTGAATATGTAAACAAACTTGAGTGCATTATCAATGCTGCCTGTGCAAATAATACGCTTCATTCATATGTGACTTCAATCCTTAAATTCGATATATATTATTATATAAATAATGCGATCCTTGAAAATATACAGTATATGCATCTGTGCAGTGCTTCAATCTGTGAAAATATTCCAGAAAGTGACAAGTGCTCTTCAGTTGTTTGTGCTGGTGCTCCTCGCAGTGCCCCTATAGGTAATGCACTCGTCCCTCCCAGGGGTATTGCGCATTCGCAGTATCTGCCACTGTGCAGCAATATGAAGATCCACGGCTTTATTCCTAGTATACAATCATGCATGCTTCCCACATATAGAAGAAGAAAGCTCCCATAGTGTAATACCATTTTAAAAAGTTTTATTGTGCCAAACAGTAGAATTATACTCACATTTACACTGTGTGTTAAAAGCTATTATGCAAAAAATAGGAAGCAGGGATAATCCACGATCCATGGCTTTGACCGGAAGTGACGCGAAGACGTTCAGAAACTCCGCCCTACGCCCTCCGCTCCAGGTGCTATCTTGATGAAGAAACGCGGAGGGCGGTGTTTCTGAACATCTTTGCGTCACTTCCGGTCAAAGCCGTGGATCGTGGATTATGCATTCCCTGCATTAAGGTATAATATGTCCCAATACTTGTTTTGGCCACCTCCCTTCCCTAAACACTTACCTGGCTCTTATCACAATCCAGTGCTGTCCCATCTGCAGCAGTTCGACTCTGTTCTCACAGGAGACTCTGAGAGCAGCAACAGCCATAGGCCCCTGCTGCTGTCAGTCAAATCCTGTTAGGAGAGAGTGGGGCATGGCTGAGCTGCACTGTCAGGACCTGGATTACCTGTTGGTGGCACTGTGCTTCCCAGAGTGGGAGGCTGTAGTTCCGGTGTCCACCAGTGAGTGTCTCCCAGCCTGTCTCTCTACCTGATACTGGCTGCTGGCAGGGTATTTAATCCCTTCTCTACTATTACACTTAGCTTTAGTGTTTTGCTTTGCTGCCAGATACTGCTTGCCATTTATCCTGAGCCTAGATCCTGATTTTGCTCCTGCCCTGCATCCTAAACCCTGTTGCCTTTTTTCTGCTCCCCTTGTACCTGATCCTAGTCCTGTTTCCCCTTCCCATCTGTTCTCTGTATCTTCAGTTTTCCTCGATTATCCATGTTTCACCATTGTGTACATATTGTATTATAGTTAGTTAATTAGGCTTCCTATTACTAAGTTAGATTGCTAGTTAGGCATTTTGTTTACATGGTTGTGATTCCCTGGGTGGAGGGTTGTAGTTCCAGTGTCCACCAATGGGTGTCTGCCTGCAGATCCCAGTAATCAGTCTCCACCCATTGCTGGCTGCTGCAAGGGTATTTACTGTAGGTCCTCCTCTACTAGTGCCTCATGCTTCATTGCTGTGCTCTGCTTGTCAGCTACTGCTTGAAATTTGTCCTGACCCTGCACCTGATCTTGCTTTTGCCTTGTACCTGTACCCCACTGCCTTGTACCCACTCTCCCTTGTTCCTGATCCCAGTCCTGGTCCCCTACTTCCTTGCATCTCCAGTGTTATCCTGTTTATCTGTGTTCCCCATTTTGTATATGTAGCACTAACACCCGAAGGAGCTGCTGGTTTTATTTGGGCTTACTGTTACCTCACCTGCTCGCTTCTCTGTCTCAGGGGTCCCGTTGGAAAATGGCCCAAAGAATGTTAAATCCGACACTTTGTGCTTATCCTAAATAAATAAGTGAAAAAGGACTAAGTCTTTCAATAGAGGGTCAAAGGGTTAAGGGAAGTTCAGGCACCTGATAATTGCGGGTTAGAGGTATTGGTCAGATCCAGAGGACAAACAGCTCGGAATAGCGGACCCCGGAAAGAAGAAGAAGCCACCAAAAATGGCGTCAGTACCTTAAATACCCTCTCCCAGAATTCTCAGCGTGGAAAACGCTCCCACTGGGCTATTTCCGAGCAAGAGGTGGTATTCAATATTCAATACATCCAGCTTGCTGCATTTCCACACTTACCGGCGGTGAAACCTACGGTCAAGAGGAAACCAGTGCAACCCAGCTGGACTAGCACAGAAACCAGAACTTTTTAGAATAATTAGCCTGAGCCCAACTGCAGCTTCAGACAACTAAAGTTGAAAAACAATAGTGTCTGCTCATTAGGAGCAGGGCGCTACATTATATATATATATATATATATATATATATATATATATATATATATATATATATATTGTATTATAGTTTTTTAGGTATTATGTCCTTTGGTTATGGTTTACTTATATCTTCATGGTTGCTATGTTTTTTGTTTGATGGCTGGTATTTAGATGTCTTTTGTTTTACTATCAATACATTTACTTCATTATATATGGTCTGGTCTCAGTTTCATAAGTGTAGCCACACAGATATGGCTATCCCTACTGCTGATTTTTGACAGTGTGTCTATGGATGTACACAACCTGGCTTGGAAGTGTGCCTGCATAGGTGCCCCATATCACATAGCTTGATCTGGGGGCACCCACAAAAAGAAGACTTCAGAAAAGTATATAAAACTCCAGTATAGGACTGCTTTGTCCAATATTGTTACACAGAGCAGGTAAGTATAACCTCTTTTTTTATTTTAAAGCGAATACATTTTAGCCGTACTATCACATTAAAACCTGCCTAATGTCTTCCTTTGGAACTGCGGACTACTAAAGCTGCTTGCATAGTGTGCATCCAGTCAGTACAAAAATGTAGGCATTTATTTTCAAAATAAAACTCTCTAAATTTTGTTTTATTGATTAAAACCTGCCCAGTATCTCTCTATGGGACTGCAGTCTACTAAAGCTTCCCACACGATTTGCCTTGAGTCTGAAAAAATGTTCTTGTTTTCTTATGTGCAATATAACATTCTAATTTGAATATCTAGATTAACTAGTTGAGGAGACTGGGCGTATGTAATAAGTCCAGTCCTTCTGCACCTCTGCTGCTGCAATTTCCCAGCAGTTCACAGCTCTTAAAATAAAGCTTCAAGTTGCTGTGTGAATACAACAGATCCCGCAGCTGCTGCTGCCAAAAAGAGCCATATGACTCAGTATTTATCAACACCGTTCAGATGCAAAATTGTGTGATACAAAGTACTTTTCAGTCTACTCTGTTTTAATCCTTTGCACGCCAAAGGCATGAGCTTTGTTTTGTTAATTTTTTGCTTAAGGACTGTATCATAGACAATAACAAGACAATAACGCAAAAAATAAAGCATTGTATGGACTTTAAACCTTGTATTACCATGTATTAATAATGACATAGTTATTGTTGAATAAACAGGTCCATAGTGAAATGCAAAAATTGGTGGGATAGGGGGTGCTTTGGTGTACACCACTGTCGCGCACAAGTATGCAGCAAAGTGCTGCTCCAAAAAGAGCACTTTTGCCTGTGTCGGGAACAGGTGGCAAACCAAAGTCACCTTGCATTAGAGTGCCCTGTCTAAACCTTTTGGTTTCAGTGCAATTGAGCCAAATGCTGGACTTATTACATATAATGGCAGCTATGGCAATTGTGGGGGATGAAAGAGAGGGTACATTGCAGCACACAGTGCAGTGGATCCAGCCACCATCAGGAAATGCTGCAAGGAACGTATTATGGTAGCAGTAGATACCCTTGTAGTGGAAAGGAATATAACATCCCCCTTGAAGCCCCCCTAAAAAAAAAATACTCCTCTTCTCACTGTCAGTGTCCCAACATTACTCCTCCTCCTAACCATCAGCAACATTTTCTTCCTCCATTTTCTACTACCTCTCCTTGTGCTGTGTTATGGAAGGGTGGTCCCCTGATGAAGTCATGAGCATGTGACGCAACGCGTAGGGATTGGCCGGACAAACGATACCGGAAGTGCTGTGAGACTGGCGTCATATCGCCATTTTTATGCTGTTATATTGTTTTTTGAATGTAAGGGTTTTTACTTCTATTATTAAAATGCTTGATTAAGACATACTTCACTATTGGGCCCCCCTTTTTGTTCTGCTTCATTTCCATACTTTGGCGAGTTATCTCTGTGGGATAGCTGCCGCCATCTGTGTAGGGAGTTGGTGAGATATCCCCATTAGAAGCAACCAGTGACATCACGGAAACGGAGTGGAGGTTAAGTGTATCCATCCCTTGGAAGCAGGAACCTTGGAGCCAGTGGAAGTGGAATAGACCTCCGTGCCTTTTGGATGCCCGTGTATGTTTATTTACAGGTGAGAGGCTAGAGAGCACATTGTAGGATTAGGTCCTCACGAACCCACCATCCCTCACTTTGGAGATAGAAGATTACTGTCATTTCTGCTACCTCCTCTATATCTAGAGACGGTTCCCTTGTTTATGTACCATCTGGACTGTACCATTCAATTAATTATCCTTTATTATTATATGGACTCTATTTTTTAATTATTATATGGACTTTATTTTTTATCCCCGCAGTAGAATCGTCTGCACTTTTATCTCTCATCCACTTATTTGATATTTACCAGGATCACTGTGTTTCCATTTTTACACCATAGCCTGTTTTTTTATTCCAGTTATTTATGATAATTAGCACATTGAGCACTTTATTCATTATTTATTTTATAGGTATGGTGTATATACACAATATTTGATATTTATTATTTATCACTATCGATTTTAGCACTTAGTGCACTACAGTACATATACATCGATTTATTTCACTGTTATATCATAATTATTCACATTATTTGGTGCATATTAGCGCAAAATCATCACTTATTTTATGTTATTTGTGGGATTGTGTTCACCATTGGATTTTGCTGCTTTTTTTAGGAATTTTTTCTACACACAGCATTTGAGCTGGCACTTTATTTTTTATTTTTTATTTTATATATTTATATATATATATATATATATATATTATTCACATATTTATTCTCTTGATGCATAAGATCTAGTTTATTAACAGCGCGAAGGTCACCCACACTACAACATAATATATATACATCTGGACAACAAATGCAATTTAAGATCAAGTTAACCGCTCCACAACTAATATGTCAAAACAAATTTATATTGGGTTTCCCCACAAGATAGGTTTGAACAGACGTTGGGGGCGGTTCCTCTACCGGTTTCGCGGTCAGAACTGATTCATCAGGAGTATAATCTGAAATATATCATAGTTTTATATATACATTGTATATACATTATAGACACAGCCACCTCATTACTACAAAAATATACAGTAAATGAAAAAATAGGGAGACTGGCTCACCAATACAGGCGGAGGCAAGGACTCATGGAACCCAAACAATTTCCCCCCTGCGGCAGATGTGGGGGATTGTGTAGGTCTGACTCTATTGTTATATATATAAAAACAGGTTTCAATATGGTAATAATTGGGTTTATACACATATCAAAATTAATGATATGGTAGAGGGTACGGGCAAGTGTCTAGGTAGAGGTACCGTGTGGAGGTAGGGTGGTGTGGGGACAAAAGGGGGGGGGGGGGGAAAGGGGGGAGATAAAGTGAGGCAAAAAGGTGAAAGAAGGGGAAGATGGTAGGGAGGAAAAGGAGGGGCGGAGGAGGGGGGAAAAGGAAGGGGGAAGGGAAGGGGGAAAGGGGGTAGGAAGGGGAAAAGGAGGGGGGAGGGAAACAGGAGGGGAGGAAAAAGGAGGGGAGGGGGAGGGGAAGTGGGGGGGAGGGGAAAGAGGATAACAGAGGAGGGAGAGTGGGGGAAGGGGATGGAAAAGGAAAGGGAAATGGGGAGGCATAAGGCAACAAAAGGGGGGGGGCATTTTATGTGGGCAAAACGATACGCGAATTGAGGCAAAGAATTGGAGATCACCTGTATTATTCCGGAAGTGGAAAACTAACTACAATAGGTTGTCATATCGGTCTCCATCACCGATACGACACATCTGTAGTCCACTTCTAGATTTTGGAGGTGATTTATCCGAATCCGAGGGGTGGCGATTGGGATCGAACAATCCTACAGGAAGAAACACTGTGGATTTAGCGTCTCAATGCCACCCGTCATCCTGGCTTAAATGAAATGTTATCATATAAACCTTTTCTATAGGTTTATAAATGTGCAGATGTGTCTCTGTAGTTTTGAAACTGCACCTGTTTTGCTTTTTATTTATTTTTTTTTTTTCTTTTCCCTCCCCCCCCCCCACCACCTTGCCAGTTCCTCAATAGTTCTTTGCATCTTCCGGGACATATCAGGTCCTGTGTGTTTTAACAGTGAAAAAAATATCTCTGGTGGTCCTAAAAACCCCCCTCAGTTTATGTTACCTTTAATTTATTAATTTACAGGGTGAAATTTTCTTCACCCATCGCTATATATTTTTGTATGTTATTTGCTGCAAAGGGACACTTGCTCACCTCAGCAGGAGTATAAGTGGGGCAACACCAGTGAACCTACCCCATAAAATTGGGGTCCCTCTGTGGCAGATGTGTGCCCGCCCTGGCAGGACAATTTTTCCCCCTCCCTTGTCCCCACTTCTTGTCTCCCTCCCCTTCCCCTCCCCTTCCCCTGTCTTGTTTACCAAGTATTAGCCATGGACGTTGTTCCAATTGGCTGACTTGGTGCACCACCTGACTGACACATTGACCAGCGCTTGCGCGGCTCGGTCTCCTATCCCATCTACAAGTGCGCACAACTCCGTCAACTGCGCATGTGCACGGGGGGTTTTCCCGTGCACCCGCACGTTGTGGGTCAAAGTCGTCATCTGGCCCAAGACGCGCAATGTTGGTGGGAGGGTCTGGGGCGCATCACCGATCGGTCTCGTCTATCGCGTTGGTGTGGACGGGCTGACCCCATGACGTCAGACGCCGCCATTTGGCGGCATGCGTTGACGCCGTGAGGTTGGGGTGCTTGAATGGTGGTGTTCACTACACCGCCATTGAGCAAGTGTGAGGACTGGTGCCGGGCCATGCTGAGGACACAGCGATAGAGGTATGCAACCCCTTCTTTATGGGACTTGGTCATGACTATCTTTTACTGAGCTATAAATGGATGATTATCTAGATCACTAATGGTTAGGACCTTTTGCTTCCAGCCTAATATATGGTATTTGCATCCTGTTTGCTGGTCCTTGAGCCCCGGCACCAAATTTGACTCTAGTACTCATTCGGTGAGCAATATTATGGGTATCTATTATGGGTTCTTTGGTGATGGTATTGCCGATAACCCAGTGATCTACTTTATTGATATGGGTATTTCGGGTGTCTATTGTCCAATATTCTTGGTCTGTTCTCACTTTCATGGTTTCATCCCTATGTGGGCTGATTCTTTCTCTGCCTTTCCCCCCTTCCCCCCTCCCCCCTTCCCCCCTTCCCCCCTTTTGTTGCCTTATGCCTCCCCCTTCCCCTTTCCATCCCCTTCCCCCACTCTCTCTCCTCTGTTATCCTCTTTCCCCTCCCCCACTTCCCCTCCCCTCCATTTTCCTCCCCTCCTGTTTCCCTCTCCCCCCTTTCCCCCTTCTTCCCCCCTCTCCCCCACCCTCCCCCTTCCTTTTTTCCCCTCCCCCCTCCTTTTCCTCCCTACCATCTTCCCCTTCTTTCACTTTTTTGCCTCACTTTATCTCCCCCCCTTCTCCCCCCTTTTGTCCCCACACCACCCTACCTCCACACGGTACCTCTACCTAGACACTTGCCCATACCCTCTACCATATCATTAATTTTGATATGTGTATAAACCCAATTATTACCATATTGAAACCTGTTTTTATATTTATAACAATAGAGTCAGTCCTACACAATCCCCCACATCTGCCGCAGGGGGGAACCATCAGGTATGGCTGTATTATTTAGCCAGCAGATTCACACAACTGGCTCAATGGAAAATCAAAAATTCACAGGTCCTATGGGTTAGATTTAAGCAAGATTCGATTGTCCCATTCTACTACTGTGGTCCTCTAAATCCCATGCTTTTGATTTGAGCTCCCAGAATCAGGTGGTTGCTCACTCATTGAAAATGTGGGACCTTTAAATATTGAAATTAGCACCGATTTCAAAAATCCCCCCATGTGCCTCATTTATGGGTGAGCCTAGGCTCCCTGCAGCCTTTGATGATCTGGATGCTTTTCAGTGGTGGATAGCCCAGGGATTGACCACATTGGAGGATTTTCAGCTGGACTCGAAATGTGTCTCATTCTCCCAGTTGCAGTCTCAAAAAAATATCCCGGACAGGGAATGCTATCATTATCTCCAAATCCGCCATTTTTACCACACACACACCACTCAGTAATCCCATCAGACTCGCACAACACTTTTGAATTCCTATGCCAGACTGCCCCTAGACAGCAGGGTTTAATCTCAGGGCTTTATGAGTCTATGGAGTCGGTATCTGACAACCCCAAATTAAGACACATGACCCTTTGGGAGCGTAAGTTAAATTTGGTGTTTGATTTACAGTAATGGGAAGCAAACTGTCAGAATATTCGTAAGTGCACTAAATCCCTTACTATATGGGAAGCAGCGATTCAATTGTTTACTCACTGGTACTAAACTCCCCCACATTTACATACGATTTACCCACAGGCCACCTCATCTTGCTCTCGGGCTGTGCTCTCCCAGGTTCATTTTTACACGTGTTCTGGGAATGTAAAGTTCTGCAAACTACTTGGAGAAAGGCTCTGGAGTTGATAGATAAGCTGACGGGGAGGCACATAGCTCTGACACACATTCACTGTCTTTTATTTGGGATAATCCCAGATTGTCCAAAACACCTAATGAAACTCATACACACTGTTAGTATTGCCGTGCAATGGGCAATTGCTCTTAATTGGAAGTTTAATTGTAAGAAACCATGAATCAGACTGAGGCAGAAGTACAGTTAAATCCCACTTGTTTAATAATAATAATAATAAAAAGGTAAACGTAGTCAAAACATAGCCAGAGTTAAGGAACCGGAAAGGATAGTCAGACAAGCCAAAACACCAGGGAGCCAGAGATAAGCGTAGCAGAACAGCAAGCAAGATCTGGAGCCAGAAGGAATGTCAGCCGAGCAAGTCTTTAACAGGAACACAGGAGAGTGTCTCTAGAGATGTGACCAAGGGGAAGGCAGAGATCATCTGGGCTGAACGGCTTAAGTAGGCAGGACTGACAAGCAGGGTATCCTCATCATCAACAGGTGAGTCACTGTGGAGAGAAAGAGGCTAGCAATTTGCCGAAAGCTGAGCAGACAGCTTTGAAAAGGAAGGGCTGAGCCGAGCACTGACAGTACCCCCTCCTCAATGACCCCTCCCCCTCGGAGGACCACCAGGCTTGAGGGGAAAATGTCTATGGAAATCACGGAGAAGGACAGGGGCATGTACATCTGAGGATCAAACCCAAGCGTGTTCCTTCGGACCGTACCCTTTCTAATGCACCAGGTACTGTATGCGCCCACGGAACATACGGGAGTCAACAATGGACTGTACTTTATACTCCTCATGGTTCTCAACCTATACAGGGTGAGGATGAGGCATTGAGGTGGTTAAGCAGTTGCAGACCAAAGGTTTTAATAAGGAGACATGAAATAAATTCAAAATACACATATTAGAAGAAAGGTCTAATGCATAAGCCACTGAGTTAAACCTGTGAAGAATAAGAAAAGGCCCAATAAACTGAGGTGCAAGCTTCAGAGAGGGAACAGGAAGTCGGAGGTTGCGAGATGACAGCCAGACCCTGTCCCCAACCTGGTAGGAAGGTGATGGCAGGCGTCTGCGGTCAGCATGGAGTCTGTGCCTATCATTAGCATGTCGAAAAGATTACTTGACTTGTGCCCAAGTGGAACAGAGATGCTCCTCTAACGCAGGAATACTCTGCGGAACAAACGGGTCAGGCAACATGGAAGGTTGCAAACCATAGTTTGCCATTAACAGGGACAATCGGGAAGCAGAATTCAAGGCATTATTGTGAGCAAACTCCACCCACAGTAAGAGGTCAGACCAGTTTTAATATTGTTCAGAAATATATAGCAACGTAAGAATTGCTCCGAGGACTGATTGGCTCGTTCTGCGGCCCCATTAGACTGAGGGTGATTCACAGAAGAGAAAGCAAGCTGAATTCCCAACTGTGCACAAAAAGGCTTGCCAGAACTGGGACACAAACTGACTACCCCTGTCCGAGATGATCACCTTGGGTAGCCCATGTAAGCAAAAGATCTCCCGAGCAAAAATGGAAGCCAGTTCCTTAGAAGTGGGCAACTTCTTAAGTGGAATACAATGGGACATTTTCGAAAAACCGGTCAACCACCATAAGGATAACTGTGTTGCCCTGGGAGTTGGGTAACTCCACAATGAAATCCATAGACAGGTTGGTCCAGAGCCTCTCTCCATTGGGTATGGGTTGTAGGAAGCCCACTGGAAGATGTTGTGGTGTCTTACTCTGAGCACACAAGGAACAGGTATCTATGAAGGTGGTTAAATCAGCACATAGACTAGGCCACCAGAATTGTTGGGAAATCGCCCAAAAGAGTGGATTCTTCCCAGGGTGGCCAGCAGCCTTGGAAGAATGGTAAGTCTGGAGCACGGCAGTAAGGAGACTCTAAAAGGGGACAAAGCAGCAGTCACAAGGTTTCTCAGGAGGAGCATGGACCTGAGCGGCAAGAATTTTGTCACCCAAAGGAGAAATGAGACTGGTGTGAACCGTAGCCAGAATACGATCAGGAGTAGGGATAAGCCCGGTGTTCGATTCGAACCCATGTTCGAAACGAACATCGGGCGTTCGCCCGCTCGGCGAGCCCAGAACTATTTGGGCCGCTCGCATCAAATTCGTGTGATGCGAGCGGCCCGCAATGCACTGCACCAGTTGCAGTGCATTGCTGGCTGATGATTGGCCAAGCATGCACTGTGACCCGCATGCTTGGCCAATCAAAGAGCCAGCGGCGAGGAGAGCAATAATTGGCCACAGGCAGGATGCCTGTGGCCAATTATAGCTCAGGGGGTTTAGTACACGCCCCACAGTATAAAAGGCCACCGCGCCGGCGGCCTCGCATATTGTGTTGTCAGTGTCAGCGTGTCAGTGTTATGTGCTGCTGACTGCTGACATTATGTGCTATGATTCTGGGGAGTAGTGTGTGCGTGCTGTTAGTACAGCATTGCAGTATCACATCTGGGGGGGGTGTCTATAGTATGCCTGTGAAGGGGCGCATGTTTCCTGTGCTTAGAACTGTCCCTGCAAAAAGTGTAATTTTTGCAGGAAAAAAAGCTATTTAAAATCACTCGCGGCTAATGAATTACTGGCTCCCGTAACACAGAGAACAGTCATTCATTGAAAGCCATTCATAAAAAAATAGTCATTGATAAAAAAAAAAAGCGTGGGGGTCCCCCCAAATTTAATAACCAGGCCCTTAAGGTCTGCTATGGATATTAAGGGGGACCCCAGCCAAAAGAAAAAAAAAATGGCATGGGGTCACCCTCAAAATCCATACCAGACCCTTGAGGTCTGGGATGGATTTTAAGGGGAACCCAGGCCAAAAAAAATGGCATGGGGTCCCCCTCAAAATCCATACCAGACCCTTATCCGAGCACGCAACCTGGCAGGCCGGTCCCTCTTGAACCGTACCAGGCCACATGCCCTCAACATTGGGAGGGTGCTTTGGGGGTCTGAGACCCCCAAAGCACCTTGTCCCCATGTTGATGAGGACAAGGGCCTCTTCCCCCACAACCCTGGCCATTGGTTGTGGGGGTCTGCGGGCGGGGGGCTTATCGGAATCTGGAAGCCCCCTTTAACAAGGGGACCCCCATATCCCGGCCCCCCCCCTGTGTGAAATGGTAATTTCACCAAAAATGTGTCAAAAATGGAAAAAATTACAGGAGACGGTCTTTGACAATTCCTTTATTAAAATCTTCTTTCTTCTGGTCTTCCTCTCTTCATCCTTCGGTTTCTTCATCTTCCGGCATCTTCTTCCATCTTCTTCTTCCATCATCTTCTTCCTCCAATCCGCTTCTTCTTGCTCTGGTCTTCTCGTCCAGCATCTTCTTCCATGGTGTCGGCGTCTCTTCTGGGCTGCTCCGCGCAATGGGAGGCTCCCGCTGTGTGAGGCTTCGATGCGTCTGACAGGTCTTTTATAACGGAGTGCAGGGCCACCTAGTAACCCCGCCCCCCTCTGACGCACGGGGACGTCATGGGGAATTCCCTATGGCTTTCCCCATGACGTCAGAGGGGGGCGGGGTCACCGCGTTATAAAAGACCTGTCAGACGCAGCGAAGCCTCACACAGCGGGAGCCTCCCATTGGGCGGAGCGGCCCAGAAGAGACACCAACGCCATGGAAGAAGATGCCGGATGAGAAGACCAGAGCAAGAAGAAGCGGATCGGAGGAAGAAGATGATGGAAGAAGAAGATGGAAGGAGAAGATGAAGAAACCGAAGGATGAAGAGAGGAAGAAGGAAGATTTTAATAAAGGAATTGTCAAAGACCGTCTCCTGTCATTTTTACCATTTTTGACACTTTTTTGGTAAAATGGTAGGGGTACTTTTGTACCCCCTTACCATTTCGCACAGGGGGGGGGGCGGGATCTGGGGGTCCCCTTGTTAAAGGGGGCTTCCAGATTCCGATAAACCCCCCGCCCGCAGACCCCCACCACCAATGGCCAGGGTTGTGGGGAAGAGGCCCTTGTCCTCATCAACATGGGGACAAGGTGCTTTGGGGGTCTCAGACCCCCAAAGCACCCTCCCAATGTTGAGGGCATGTGGCCTGGTATGGTTCAGGAGGGAGGGGGGGGGGGGCGCTCTCGTCCCCCCTCTTTTCCTGCGGCCTGCCAGGTTGCGTGCTCGGATAAAGGGTCTGGTATGGATTTTGAGGGGGACCCCACGCCATTTTTTTTGGCCTGGGTTCCCCTTAAAATCCATCCCAGACCTCAAGGGTCTGGGATGGATTTTGAGGGGGGCCCCACGCCAATTTTTTTTTGGCTGGGGTCCCCCTTAATATCCATAGCAGACCTGAAGGGCCTGGTTATTGAATTTGGGGGGACCCCCACGCTTTTATTTTTTTATTTTTTTTTTATCAATGACTTTTTTTTTATGAATGGCTTTCACTGAATGACTGTTCTCTGTCTTACGGGAGCCGTCAATTCATTAGCTGCGAGTGATTTTAAATAGCTTTTTTTCCTGCAAAAATTACAATTTTTGCAGGGACAGTTCTAAGCACAGGAAACATGTGCCCCTTCACAGGCATACTATAGACACCCCCAGGTACGAAATTTAAAGGAATACTACACTTTTATTGTTTCACTTTAAGCATTATTAAAATCACTGCTCCTGAAAAAACAGACGTTTAAAAAAAAAAAAATTTGCATTGATACATGTCCCCTGGGGCAGGACCCAGGTCCCCAAACACTTTTTATGACAATAACATGCATATTAGCCTTTAAAATTAGCACTTTTGATTTTGAACGTTCGCATCCATTGTAACTAATAGGGTTCTTATGCTCGTACAGACTTTAGGTCCGTTCGCGGGTTCTGGTGCGAGCCGAACCCGGGGGTGTTCGGCTCATCCCTAATCAGGAGAAATCATACTAACTGGAACCGGCTCCATCTTGGAAGTGGAGGAAAATTGTTGTGACAAATCGTCAGCCCTTACATTCTTAGTACCGGGTAAGAATGAGACAATGTAATTGAAACTAGACAAGAAAAGAGCCCTTTGTGCCCTTCTGTGCCATTCAGACAAGAATGTGATATTCTTATGATCAGTAAGAATGAGAAGCCACACAGTGGTACCTTCGAGGAGATGTCTCCATTCTTTCAGGGCTAGAATGATCGCTAACAGCTCTCTGTCACCAATCTCGTAATTGCACTCCGCAGGTGCCAATTTCTTGGAAAAGTAGCCACAAGGATGCATAGCGCTCTCAGGAGGTAGGACTTTGAGGCAGAAGGGTGCCAACTCCAGTCTCAGATGCATCAACCTCAAGGATAAAAGGTAACATAGGATCAGGATGTGCCAACACAAGAGCAGAAACAAAGGCAGCCTTGAGACTCTCAAAGGCCTTAATTGACTCCTGAGACCAACTCTGTGGGTTACCGTCCTTTCTGGTCATATAAGTCCGGGGCTTGACCAGAGAGGAGAAGTTACGAATAAACTTCCGATAATAGTTGGCAAAGCCAAGAAAACACTGCAGAGGATGTAAACCCATGGGTCGGGGCCACTGTAGGACTGCTGAAAGTTTCTCTGGTTCCATCGAAAAATCAGCAGTGGAAATTACAGGAATTTAACCTGTTCACAATGGAATTCGCACTTCTCCAATTTACAATAGAGATCTCTCTTAGTCTGTGAAGCACATGACAGACATTGTGTGGTGGTTCTCCAGGGACCAAAATTTGAGGATATCGTTGCAATAAGCCACCACACATAACTGCAACAAATCTCAGAGGGCATCGTTAATAAATTCCTGGAAAACTTCTGGGGTGTTACAAAGGCCAAAAGTCATTACGAGGTACTCATACTGGCCTGTTCTGTATTAAACGCAGTTTTCCACTCGTTGCCCTCCTTAATCCTCACAAGATTAAATGCCCCTCTCAAATAAAGCTTCGCGCAGAGGTGCGTCTGCAACATACTCCTCCATGGCCCTATCCTCCAAGACCGAAAAAGGGTAAACCCGGCCACAATGGGGGTATGGCACCAGGTTGAAGGTCAATTGCGCAATTATATGACCGGTATGGAGGCAAACTACCGGCTTGAACTTTGTCAAAGACATCGCTAAAAATCACGGTACTCCTCTGGCAGGAAGGAGAGTGAAGAGGTGCACAGGACCTTGGCTACCTTCTGGAAGCATGACTTACTGCATTGTGGCGACCAGGATAGAACCTCAGCACGGAGCCAATCAAAAGAGGGGTTTTGCCTCTGTAACCAAGGATAACCAATAACCGCCGGAAACTTAGGTGAGGAAATAACTTGGAATTGGATTATGTCATGGTGAAGAGTCCCTCCGGACATGGACAATGAAACAGTCTCATGAGTCACATGGGCAGGCTGTAGAGGTCTCCCATCAAGAGCCCCAATGGCAAGTGGCGTGTAACGCAGCTGCAGCGGAATCGAGTTCTTCGATACAAAGGCAGCATCAATGAACAGGCCTGCCGCCCCAAAGTTAATTAGAGCCTGTATCTCGACAGATGACTCAACCTAAGAAAGGGTAACCAAAACCAGGGGCTTATCCTTCTGGATAACTGGGGACGCAACAACGCCACATAAGGTCTGTCCGTGACAGGACCTCAAGGTTCGGGCGTTCCCTGGACGGGTAGGACAAGACTTCAAAAAGTGAGATGCCTGGCCACAATAAAGGCACAATCTCTCCCTCCTCCTAAAGGTTCTCACATCTGCAGAGAGACAAGTGAAGCCCGAGTGCATGGGTTCATCTTCACAGACCGACTCGGTACCAGGAGGCATGGGAGGTGAGAGAGGCAAGTGTGGGACTGCACAGTCCGGAGACAAATGTACAGGAGGCTTCTGCAAGCGCTCCTTAAAAAGGAAGTTTTTCTCTGAGTCTGGAGACAATGGGGATGGCAAAGGTGATCAACTTCTCCAGCTCAGTGGGTATATCTTTGGCTGCTATCTTATCCTTGATGGTATCCGAGAGACCATGAGAAAAAGCAACCATGAGGGCCTCATTGTTCCAAGCAACCTCTGCTGCCAGAAGACGTAATTCAATGGCGTAATCGGCAACAGTTCTCGTACTCCGATGGACATGAGGCACTTGGCAGCAGAAGCAGAGCATGCGGGAACATCAAATACCCTTTTAAAAGAAGCCACAAACTCTGGGTAACTTAAGACAACAGGTTTTTGTGTCTCCCATAGAGGGTTTACCCAGGCCAAGGCTCTCTCAGAAAGCGTCATATCACAAAACCTACTTTGCTTCTGTCCGTGGGAAACACCTGGAGCAGCATCTCAAAGTATATCTCAACCTGGTTGACAAACCCTCTGCATTGGACTGGATCACCCCCAAATCTCTGGGGAAGCGGAGCGGAACCAGACATACCATTTATAGAGGTAATACTTGAGGCGGGTGCCTGCACAGAGACTGGAGCAGCAGCAGGGACAGGCCTGCAACACAGGTTGTACCGGAGCAGCCACAGTGGGAGATTCCAGGTGAGCCATGTGACTCAGGAGCGTTTGTAACGTCATGGCAAACTGATCCATGTGGTGATCTTGCTCATCCAATCTGGAAAAAATATTACCAACAAGTTGATTGACTGCATCTTCTGAATTCATGGCCTTCGCCTACTGTCAGAAACCATGAATCAGACAGAAGTACAGTTAAATCACACTTGTTTAATAATAAAAAGGTAAACAGAGTAAATGTAGTCAAAACATAGCCAGAGTTCAGGAATCGGAACGGATAGTCAGACAAGCCAAAACGTCAGGGAGCCAGAGATGAGTGCAGTAGAACAGCAAGCAGGATCCGGAGCCAGAAAGAATGTCAGCCAAGCAAGTCTTTAACAGGAACACAGTAGAGCGTCTCTAGGAGATGTGACCAAGGTGAAGGCAGAGATCATCTGAGCTGGATGGCTTAAGTAGGCAGGACTGACAAGCAGGATATCAACAGGTGAGTCACTGTGGAGAGATAGGAGCTGGCAATTAGCCAACAGCTGAGCGGCCAGTGCAGAGAAGGAAGGGCTGAGCCCAGCCCTGACACTAATACAGTCTCATTCACGCAAGTGATCTCTCGTGTTGATCAGATAATGTTGCTGGAGAAAATATTTCATATACTGAATGACTCAATCCCTACCTATGGACGCTAAGTGGAACCCTTGGTTCATCTATCGTCATCAAGTATGACCTAAGTTTATGTTTTCTTTTCTATTTTGTTTGATTTTCTATTTACGGTTACAGTTTTGCATCTTTTACCATATCGTAGATAAGATCATATCTTACCAAGAACTTTTAGCATAATTTTAAATGTTGAAAAAATTGATGTTTTATACAGTACATGACTTGGTAAGCCAAATTTGAGCTTTATGGAAATGCTTTTATGATATGTTAGTTTATATCTCATATCATTGTGTACTGTAAACCTTTTTATTTAAATAAAAACACTTAGTAATAAAAAAAAACTATCTTCAATGTAAAGTAGAACAAGGAGTCCTAGAAGTGATGGTTTGGCCCCCACAGAGCCCTGATCTCAACATCATAGAGTCTGTCTGGGATAACATGAAGATACAGAAGGATTTTAGGCAGCCTACATCCACAGAAAATATGGTGGTTAGTTCTCCAAGATGTTTGGAACAACCTACCTACCTTCAAAAACAGTGTTCAAGTGTACTTGGAAGAATTAAAGAAATGCTGCCGTTTTTAGGCCAAAGGGTGGTCAAACCAAATATTGATTTGATTCGCATTTTTCTTCTGTTCATTTACTTTCTGTTTTGTTAAAAATAAACTATTAACATTTCTAATTCTGAAAGCATTCTTAATTTACAGCATTTTTTTTCACACCTGCCTAAAACTTTTGCACAGTACTGAATATACACTATATTGTCAAAAGTATTGGGACACCTGCCTTTACACGCACATGAACTTTAATGGCATCCCAGTCTAAGGGCTCTTTCACACGGACGCGTCCATGTACGGAGCCCGCTCTGCTCAGCAGGGGATCACTCCGTCGATCCCCGCTGAGCAGGCAGATGACAGGTCTGTCTCTGCACTCTGTGCAGGGATGGACCTGTCAGACTGCCACTCTTCTCTTTGGGGGATCGGATGACGACGGACCGTAGAGTCCGTCGTCACCCAAACCGATCCACAGACGGATGGAAAAATAGGGTTTTCCTCCATCACACTTTTTCGGATCGGAGCGGGTCGGATGTCAGCGGACATGTCACCGCTGACATCCGTCCCTCCATAGAGGTCTATGGAGTGTTCAGGTACGCCTAAAAAACGGACAGGCGGACCTGAACGGACCGTCTGTGTGAAAGGGGCCTTAGTCTGTAGGGTTCAATTTTGGGTTGGCCCACCCTTTACAGCTATAACAGCTTCAACTCTTCTGGGAAGGCTCTCCACAAGGTTTAGGAGTGTGTCTATAAGAATGTTTGACCATTCTTCCAAAAGCACATTTGTGAGGTCAGGCACTGATGAAAGCGGGCACAATTAAAGGGCCCGCAACATGGGATTGTGGTTGCCTCTTTAATGGCAAGAATTAGAATAGTGTCTGGATTATATTTAAAAAAAAAAAAAAAAAAAAAAAACAATAAAGTTATATGATTATATTTAAAAAAAAAAAAAAAAAAAAGTGTGCAGGCTTGTCACAGGGCAGCAGAGCGGGAAAAACGTGAGCTACAGGTGTGGAGAGGCTATATAAACCCCCTGTGTCACAAGCCTGAAGTGACTGGAATTGCTTCACTGCCTGTCAGCAGCATTTTCAAATAGCCAGCATGAAGTCACTGGTGCGCAGGGTATTAGAGCGGGCTGAGGCTGAGGGGGGTAATGAATGGCTGCAGAGGTGTTTAGCCTTATCAGCTGGGAGTGATACAGCAGTGACTACACCGGCGGAACAGCAGTTATGCCTGAGTACACCTGAAGCTGAGGATGTTTTCCAGCAGGTCATTCTCACAGACAGCCAGCGCTCCTCATCTATGACAGACACTCAGCAAGGCTTACCTGAAGAACCAACGGTGGTAAGGCCGGCACTAGTGCAGGAAAGCAGCTCTCTCTCCTCAGGGGAGCGGGGGATGGCAGCGCAGAAGGCTCAGCGTTCTAGTCAGCGCGGTAAGAGGAGTAGGCAGGCCTTCTCGCCATCTCCTATCCACTCTAGCAGAGGCAGAGGCCGGGCTCGGCACTCGTCCATATCCCCTGGCATTGATGGACAGGGGGAGGAGCAGGTACGGCGCGGTTATGTTTCAGTGCAGCCAGCTTCACAGCGCATGTTGCCGCCTCAAGCAGAGAGGTCACCCCAGCTATCCGGACAGCATTCCAGGCAGGTATCACAGGCTAGAGCTGCGGCTTCTCTCGCATCCAGGCCATCCAGGCTGGATGCGGGGAGGGCCCCTGTTTCTTCTTCACTCCTTACAGGTCCAATGGAAGACATTCAGACAGAAACGGCTGGAGCCCAGATCCCAGTTATTTGCAATCCTGCTGAGACTAGTCTGGCTGGTGAGTATGCTAATAATGATTTGATGAGTCAATTGCTTTTATCACTAGCTAAGTTTAATGAACATCTAGTTGCTACTCAGCCTGAATATACATCTCCTTCCCCTGCTAATGTTTGGTCTTCTATTCCTGTGGAAACTGATATTAACTCTTTAATGTCTATTAACACTCGTAAAAATATCAGTTTAGCTCCTGCCATACCAGAAACTTGTTTTAAGGAGGTATTGCCATGTGAAATGTCTCCATTAGGTTTTCATTTGCCAGTGGCTATTAAAGAAAAGATATGGAAAGGTGAATTTTTGGATTTGTTATCATTATTACCAGTGTCCAAAGAATTCTTATCTAAATTGGATAAAAGGTCTGATGATAACATGGAGGATGGTAGACGGCGCCCTGTCTCCAGGTCTTTCTTTAATTGGCTACAGGCTTTCTGCATATTTTCCGCTGTAATGGGGGAGAGACACCCAGAGAAATGCGCAGGGCTTTTTCAACATTTAGAACATATTCTGGAGGCATACAAAAGTTTTGGCGGCATGGGTTGGTTTAATTATGACGAATCCTTTCGCCAAAAAATTACAATCTATCCTAGTCTTAAATGGGGAAACAAAGATGTTGGTTTGTGGTTAAATTTAATGACTCCGCAAAAACAAAATTTTAATAGACCACAGCAGCAATTTATACAAAGTACCACAAATTCAGCTTACAAAAAAGGCACATGCTATGCTTACAATGAATCGCAATGCAAATGGTTAGCTTCATGTCGTTACCGACATGAGTGTTCCTTCTGTTTTGGCAATCATCCAGTAGTTAAATGTTTTAAAAGAGTTTCAGCAGGACAAGTCAATAGGGAGCATGCGAAAAGTCTGCACACCAGTGAGGCTGTCCGCAATGCTCCCATGGCTGGCGCTATATCCAGACAAGGAGAAGGCCCGGGTGTTAACTGAGGGTTTCTCGTCTGGTTTTCAGCTGCCTATTTTTCAAGGTTCTGGCTGTCAGTTGGTTGATAACTTAAAATCGGTTTTTACCAATTCTGAGATAGTTAAGGATAAGTTAATTAAAGAAATCTCAGCGAATAGAATTGCTGGCCCTTTTAGTACCCCACCTTTTAGGGATTTCCGGGTTTCTCCTTTAGGTTTAGTTCCCAAGAAAGAGCCTAATTCTTACCGTCTGATCCATCATCTTTCATTCCCTTCTGGCAATTCTCTGAATGATGAGATTGACACTTCATCTGCTGCGGTTACATATGCTACCTTTGACGACGCTATTCAGATAATCAGAAAATTTGGTCGTGGTGCGTTATTGGCTAAAGCAGATGTACAATCAGCTTTCAGACTGTTGCCTATAGCTCCCGAATCGCATAATTCTTTAGGTTTTTGCTTTGAAGGTTTTTTCTTTTATGACAAATGCCTCCCTATGGGGTGTTCGCTGTCTTGTTATTATTTTTAAATTTTTGCTTCATTTCTCCATTGGGTAATGATTTTTGAGTCAGGACATTCTGGAATAATTCATTATCTCGATGATTTTTTGTTTATTGGTCCCCCGAGTTCTTCTATATGTTCCCTCATTTTAGAATTATTCTTCCGTATGGCTACATATTTTGGTATTCCATTAGCTAGAGGTAAAACTGTTTTCCCGTCTCCTATCATTGAGTTTCTGGGCATAGAGATCAATACTTTGCTATTTCAATATAAACTACCAGTTGAGAAAATTAGTAGATTAGAATCACAAATCTCTTTTTTAATTCGTAGAAGAAAGGTGTTATTGAAAGAGTTTCAATCCTTTTTAGGCCTTTTAGCTTTTGCTACACGAATTATGCCGATGGGCAGAATCTTTTCCAGACGATTGTCGATGGCCACGTCGGGATTTAAATCTCCTTTTTCTCATATTAGATTGACTTGTGAGATGAAGGACGATTTAATGGTATGGTCTAAATTTCTAATTGATTTCAATGGTAGATCTCTTTTTCAGAGCGATTTTGTGTTTGCAGCTGATTTCAAGCTTTTTACTGACGCAGCTGGATCACATGGCTTTGCAGCTATTTTTCGTTCGCATTGGTGCTGTGGCGCGTGGCCCCCTTTCTGGATCTCAAATTGTTATATTAAAAATGTAGTTTTGTTGGAAATTTTTCCGGTGGTCGTCGCATTAGAGATTTGGGGGCAGCAGTTTGCGAATAAACGCATTATTATTCACACAGATAATAAGGGCGTTATGTTTGCATTAAACTGCCTTTCATCTAAATCTTTGCCCGTCATAAGATTATTAAGATACTTGGTGCTCCTATGCTTGAAATTTAATATTTGGATAAAAGCTAAAAATATACCAGGTGAATCCAATGTCATCGCAGATGCTTTATCTCGGTTACAGATGGTTCGCTTCAGGCAGCTGTTGCCCCAGGCAGATATGATGGGTTGTCAATGTCCGAGTCATCTGTGGGATCTAGTCTGAATCCGGTTTTTCGAGCCATTCAAAATTCAATCGCTCCAAAAACATGGACTGATTATTCGGTCGCATGGAAAAAATGGAAAACATTTAATGATGGTTCTAATTTCCTGGGGTCACGGCCTACGGAGAGTTCCATTTTAGCTTTTCTCTGCTCTCTATTACAGGATAATTTTTCTATTAACCATATTAGTAAAACGATGGCCGGGGTTTTCTTTTTCTTTAAGTTGCAGGGCCTCCCTGCCTGCAATAGTTTCTTTTCTGTTAGACAGGCTTTAAAAGGTTTAAGAAAGGGAGGATCAGTACAGGATACACGTAGACCAATTACTATCGAAGTGCTGTCTAGGCTGTGTTTGGCCACACCTTGGGTCTGCACATCTGAATACGAGGCTTTACTTTTTCATGCAGCATTTGTTTTGATGTTTTTTGCTGCGTTACGTATTTCAGAGATGTTGCCCAGCAACAAACACAGTTTCGATGGTTTGTTCGTTTCGGAGGTCCTTTTTGCAGTAGATAAAGTCCAGATCTTTATAAGGAAATCCAAAACGGACTTGGTGGGCAAAGGTTGCTGGCTCAATCTATTGGCTTGTGGCGACTCCGTTATCTGTCCTGTTTTAATCTTAAATAAATATTTCTCTGGCAGACCAAAATTTGGAAGTCATTTCTTAGTTCATTTAGACTCCTCTCCATTGACAAAGTTTCAGTTTTCTTCAGTTCTAAAACTCTGTTTTAGTCATTTAGGTCTTTCGTCATTCAAATTTTCATCTCATTCTTTTCGGATTGGAGCCGCCACTGAAGCTGCTAGATTGGGTCTGAGTGATTCTGTAATTATGCGTTTAGGTAGATGGGAATCTAGCAGATTTAATATTTACATTCGCCCTAATCTATCTCTGATTTTAGGTACAAAATCTTTCATTTGGATAGTTGGTCACTCATATATACACTGGGCTCATAAGAGGGCTTCTCAACGTTGCTATGGTTCCAACCTGTCTTTACCTTCACATAATTTTCAGATTCTCTGGAAAGGCATCAGAGGGCTACAATGGACTGATCTTTTCTTTCACCTTTCTACTTTATTTCATTCCTGGCCTTCTCCAAATATTTTAGTTCTGCATCTTGGTGGTAATGACGTTGGAAGAATTAAAACTTTAGATTTGATGTTTCGGATTAAACATGATTTACAGATTTTGAAACTTTCATTTCCACACACATGTATAGTTTTTTCAGAAATGGTTTCTCGTTTGCACTGGTTGTATTCAGCTGGTGGAAAACCCCTTGAAAAAGTTAGGCGTAGAATTAACCATTCTCTAGAAAAATTCTTGCCATTACTAGGAGGATTTTATTTCCGTCATATTGACTTGGAAGGAGGTTTCCCAGGTCTCTATAGACAAGATGGTATTCATCTTTCAGATGTTGGATTAGATATATTTAACCTAGGCCTTCAGACTTGTATTGAGCAGGCCGCGGTGCTGGGGTAGCCTTGGTTTGTTTTCAACAAACCCGGCTGGTGGGGGACTTTGTTTTATGAATTTTTCATTAATGCTCGAGTTATATAACTGAGCGAATTTAGAGTTGGTTATTAATAAAATAATATTTTGAATAGAATTTATTGTTTACTGATGATTGATCTTATTAAATAAAATTATTTATTTATTATACCAATAAAGGTGCCGCGGCCAATTAAATGCCATACTGGTGGTTGTGTCTTTTATTTCTTAAGTTATTTAATTATATAGAGCATGTGCAACATACAATCCTCATGAAAGCGGGCACAATTAAAGGGCCCGCAACATGGGATTGTGGTTGCCTCTTTAATGGCAAGAATTAGAATAGTGTCTGGATTATATTTAAAAAAAAAAAAAAAAAAAAAAATAAAGTTATTAGATTATTTTAAAAAAAAAAAAAGTGTGCAGGCTTGTCACAGGGCAGCAGAGTGGGAAAAACGTGAGCTACAGGTGTGGAGAGGCTATATAAACCCCTGTGTCACAAGCCTGCTCTCAGTTTACCTGAAGTGACTGGAATTGCTTCACTGCCTGTCAGCAGCATTTTCAAATAGCCAGCATGAAGTCACTGGTGCGCAGGGTATTAGAGCGGGCTGAGGCTGAGGGGGGTAATGAATGGCTGCAGAGGTGTTTAGCCTTATCAGCTGGGAGTGATACAGCAGTGACTACACCGGCGGAACAGCAGTTATGCCTGAGTACACCTGAAGCTGAGGACGTTTTCCAGCAGGTCATTCTCACAGACAGCCAGCGCTCCTCATCTATGACAGACACTCAGCAAGGCTTACCTGAAGAACCAGCGGTGGTAAGGCCGGCACTAGTGCAGGAAAGCAGCTCTCTCTCCTCAGGGGAGCGGGGGATGGCAGCGCAGAAGGCTCAGCGTTCTAGTCAGCGCGGTAAGAGGAGTAGGCGGGCCTTCTCGCCATCTCCTATCCACTCTAGCAGAGGCAGAGGCCGGGCTCGGCACTCGTCCATATCCCCTGGCAATGATGGACAGGGGGAGGAGCAGGTACGGCGCGGTTATGTTTCAGTGCAGCCAGCTTCACAGCGCATGTTGCCGCCTCAAGCAGAGAGGTCACCCCAGCTATCCGGACAGCATTCCAGGCAGGTATCACAGGCTAGAGCTGCGGCTTCTCTCGCATCCAGGCCATCCAGGCTGGATGCGGGGAGGGCCCCTGTTTCTTCTTCACTCCTTACAGGTCCAGTGGAAGACATTCAGACAGAAACGGCTGGAGCCCAGATCCCAGTTATTTGCAATCCTGCTGAGACTAGTCTGGCTGGTGAGTATGCTAATAATGATTTGACGAGTCAATTGCTTTTATAACTAGCTAAGTTTAATGAACATCTAGTTGCTACTCAGCCTGAATATACATCTCCTTCCCCTGCTAATGTTTGGTCTTCTATTCCTGTGGAAACTGATATTAACTCTTTAATGTCTATTAACACTCCTAAAAATATCAGTTTAGCTCCTGCCATACCAGAAACTTGATTTAAGGAGGTATTGCCATGTGAAATGTCTCCATTAGGTTTTCATTTGCCAGTGGCTATTAAAGAAAAGATATGGAAAGGTGAATTTTTGGATTTGTTATCATTATTACCAGTGTCCAAAGAATTCTTATCTAAATTGGATAAAAGGTCTGATGATAACATGGAGGATGCTAGATGGCGCCCTGTCTCCAGGTCTTTCTTTAATTGGCTACAGGCTTTCTGCATATTTTCCGCTGTAATGGGGGAGAGACACCCAGAGAAATGCGCAGGGCTTTTTCAACATTTAGAACATATTCTGGAGGCATACAAAAGTTTTGGCGGCATGGGTTGGTTTAATTATGACGAATCCTTTCGCCAAAAAATTACAATCTATCCTAGTCTTAAATGGGGAAACAAAGATGTTGGTTTGTGGTTAAATTTAATGACTCCGCAAAAACAAAATTTTAATAGACCACAGCAACAATTTATACAAAGTACCCCAAATTCAGCTTACAAAAAAGGCACATGCTATGCTTACAATGAATCGCAATGCAAATGGTTAGCTTCATGTCGTTACCGACATGAGTGTTCCTTCTGTTTTGGCAATCATCCAGTAGTTAAATGTTTTAAAAGAGTTTCAGCAGGACAAGTCAATAGGGAGCATGCGAAAAGTCTGCACACCAGTGAGGCTGTCCGCAATGCTCCCATGGCTGGCGCTATATCCAGACAAGGAGAAGGCCCGGGTGTTAACTGAGGGTTTCTCGTCTGGTTTTCAGCTGCCTATTTTTCAAGGTTCTGGCTGTCAGTTGGTTGATAACTTAAAATCGTTTTTTACCAATTCTGAGATAGTTAAGGATAAGTTAATTAAAGAAATCTCAGCGAATAGAATTGCTGGCCCTTTTAGTACCCCACCTTTTAGGGATTTCCGGGTATCTCCTTTAGGTTTAGTTCCCAAGAAAGAGCCTAATTCTTACCGTCTGATCCATCATCTTTCATTCCCTTCTGGCAATTCTCTGAATGATGAGATTGACACTTCATCTGCTGCGGTTACATATGCTACCTTTGACGACGCTATTCAGATAATCAGAAAATTTGGTCGTGGTGCGTTATTGGCTAAAGCAGATGTACAATCAGCTTTCAGACTGTTGCCTATAGCTCCCGAATCGCATAATTCTTTAGGTTTTTGCTTTGAAGGTTTTTTCTTTTATGACAAATGCCTCCCTATGGGGTGTTCGCTGTCTTGTTATTATTTTTAAATTTTTGCTTCATTTCTCCAATGGGTAATGATTTTTGAGTCAGGACATTCTGGAATAATTCATTATCTCGATGATTTTTTGTTTATTGGTCCCCCGAGTTCTTCTATATGTTCCCTCATTTTAGAATTATTCTTCCGTATGGCTACATATTTTGGTATTCCATTAGCTAGAGGTAAAACTGTCTTCCCGTCTCCTATCATTGAGTTTCTGGGCATAGAGATCAATACTTTGCTATTTCAATATAAACTACCAGTTGAGAAAATTAGTAGATTAGAATCACAAATCTCTTTTTTAATTCGTAGAAGAAAGGTGTTATTGAAAGAGTTTCAATCCTTTTTAGGCCTTTTAGCTTTTGCTACACGAATTATGCCGATGGGCAGAATCTTTTCCAGACGATTGTCGATGGCCACGTCGGGATTTAAATCTCCTTTTTCTCATATTAGATTGACTTGTGAGATGAAGGACGATTTAATGGTATGGTCTAAATTTCTAATTGATTTCAATGGTAGATCTCTTTTTCAGAGCGATTTTGTGTTTGCAGCTGATTTCAAGCTTTTTACTGACGCAGCTGGATCACATGGCTTTGCAGCTATTTTTCGTTCGCATTGGTGCTGTGGCGCGTGGCCCCCTTTCTGGATCTCAAATTGTTATATTAAAAATGTAGTTTTGTTGGAAATTTTTCCGGTGGTCGTCGCATTAGAGATTTGGGGGCAGCAGTTTGCGAATAAACGCATTATTATTCACACAGATAATAAGGGCGTTATGTTTGCATTAAACTGCCTTTCATCTAAATCTTTGCCCGTCATAAGATTATTAAGATACTTGGTGCTCCTATGCTTGAAATTTAATATTTGGATAAAAGCTAAAAATATACCAGGTGAATCCAATGTCATCGCAGATGCTTTATCTCGGTTACAGATGGTTCGCTTCAGGCAGCTGTTGCCCCAGGCAGATATGATGGGTTGTCAATGTCCGAGTCATCTGTGGGATCTAGTCTGAATCCGGTTTTTCGAGCCATTCAAAATTCAATCGCTCCAAAAACATGGACTGATTATTCGGTCGCATGGAAAAAATGGAAAACATTTAATGATGGTTCTAATTTCCTGGGGTCACGGCCTACGGAGAGTTCCATTTTAGCTTTTCTCTGCTCTCTATTACAGGATAATTTTTCTATTAACCATATTAGTAAAACGATGGCCGGGGTTTCCTTTTTCTTTAAGTTGCAGGGCCTCCCTGCCTGCAATAGTTTCTTTTCTGTTAGACAGGCTTTAAAAGGTTTAAGAAAGGGAGGATTAGTACAGGATACACGTAGACCAATTACTATCGAAGTGCTGTCTAGGCTGTGTTTGGCCACACCTTGGGTCTGCACATCTGAATACGAGGCTTTACTTTTTCATGCAGCATTTGTTTTGATGTTTTTTGCTGCGTTACGTATTTCAGAGATGTTGCCCAGCAACAAACACAGTTTCGATGGTTTGTTCGTTTCGGAGGTCCTTTTTGCAGTAGATAAAGTCCAGATCTTTATAAGGAAATCCAAAACGGACTTGGTGGGCAAAGGTTGCTGGCTCAATCTATTGGCTTGTGGCGACTCCGTTATCTGTCCTGTTTTAATCTTAAATAAATATTTCTCTGGCAGACCAAAATTTGGAAGTCATTTCTTAGTTCATTTAGACTCCTCTCCATTGACAAAGTTTCAGTTTTCTTCAGTTCTAAAACTCTGTTTTAGTCATTTAGGTCTTTCGTCATTCAAATTTTCATCTCATTCTTTTCGGATTGGAGCCGCCACTGAAGCTGCTAGATTGGGTCTGAGTGATTCTGTAATTATGCGTTTAGGTAGATGGGAATCTAGCAGATTTAATATTTACATTCGCCCTAATCTATCTCTGATTTTAGGTACAAAATCTTTCATTTGGATAGTTGGTCACTCATATATACACTGGGCTCATAAGAGGGCTTCTCAACGTTGCTATGGTTCCAACCTGTCTTTACCTTCACATAATTTTCAGATTCTCTGGAAAGGCATCAGAGGGCTACAATGGACTGATCTTTTCTTTCACCTTTCTACTTTATTTCATTCCTGGCCTTCTCCAAATATTTTAGTTCTGCATCTTGGTGGTAATGACGTTGGAAGAATTAAAACTTTAGATTTGATGTTTCGGATTAAACATGATTTACAGATTTTGAAACTTTCATTTCCACACACATGTATAGTTTTTTCAGAAATGGTTTCTCGTTTGCACTGGTTGTATTCAGCTGGTGGAAAACCCCTTGAAAAAGTTAGGCGTAGAATTAACCATTCTCTAGAAAAATTCTTGCCATTACTAGGAGGATTTTATTTCCGTCATATTGACTTGGAAGGAGGTTTCCCAGGTCTCTATAGACAAGATGGTATTCATCTTTCAGATGTTGGATTAAATATATTTAACCTAGGCCTTCAGACTTGTATTGAGCAGGCCGCGGTGCTGGGGTAGCCTTGGTTTGTTTTCAACAAACCCGGCTGGTGGGGGACTTTGTTTTATGAATTTTTCATTAATGCTCGAGTTATATAACTGAGCGAATTTAGAGTTGGTTATTAATAAAATAATATTTTGAATAGAATTTATTGTTTACTGATGATTGATCTTATTAAATAAAATTATTTATTTATTATACCAATAAAGGTGCCGCGGCCAATTAAATGCCATACTGGTGGTTGTGTCTTTTATTTCTTAAGTTATTTAATTATATAGAGCATGTGCAACATACAATCCTCATGAAAGCGGGCACAATTAAAGGGCCCGCAACATGGGATTGTGGTTGCCTCTTTAATGGCAAGAATTAGAATAGTGTCTGGATTATATTTAAAAAAAAAAAAAAAAAAAAAACAATAAAGTTATTAGATTATATTTAAAAAAAAAAAAAAAAAAAAAAAGTGTGCAGGCTTGTCACAGGGCAGCAGAGCGGGAAAAACGTGAGCTACAGGTGTGGAGAGGCTATATAAACCCCCTGTGTCACAAGCCTGCTCTCAGTTTACCTGAAGTGACTGGAATTGCTTCCCCTCCCTTCCCACCCTTGTCGCAGGCACCATTATGTGGTTATGTCACCCTTGAATCAAGGGGGGACTTTGTTTTATGAATTTTTCATTAATGCTCGAGTTATATAACTGTGCGAATTTAGAGTTGGTTATTAATAAAATAATATTTTGAATAGAATTTATTGTTTACTGATGATTGATCTTACTAAATAAAATTATTTATTTATTATACCAATAAAGGTGCCGCGGCCAATTAAATGCCATACTGGTGGTTGTGTCTTTTATTTCTTAAGTTATTTAATTATATAGAGCATGTGCAACATACAATCCCCATGTTGTACGAGTGAGTAGGCCTGGCTCACAGTCTCCACTCAAATTCACCCCTAAATGTCTGTCACAGTTGGATAGATAAACTAATTTGTTTATCTTACATAGAACATACACATGGTAATTCTAACTGCACTATATGTGGGAGGGTGAAAATCCAATTAATTGCCTCTAGATATGTTTTGATAGTGGCAAGTTGTGATATTTATGTTATAAAAGAGTATTAGGCATCTTGTAACTGAGGGGGGTGTTGTCTAAAGATAACTGCTATGGAATATGAAAAATAAAAAACAAAAATACACTACACAAAATGAGTAAGCTACAAATTTATTTAGCAATGGGCTCAATAGCATAAATACACTAACATAATCCTAATATAAGTCCCTCTATTGACCCCTCCCAGACTGGAACCATGGACCACCCTTACAAAAAGGGAAGGATATAATCCCAAAGCAGAGCTGAGCCCACCCTCCCCTAAACAAAAACCTCCCCCACACCAAGGGACCCTGAACCACCCAACCAGAACGCAGAGGTAACACTCGTTGCACAGAGTGCGGTGCTCCACCTTAAAGCCACAGTCAGCTTATGAGGCAACAGCACTATGTGGGACAGAGATGCATACCTGCCCAAATGGGGCTACATACATGAAAACACAAACCCACAAAACCAGTCAATGGCAGAAAGGAAAACCAAACGGCTGCAATGGGAGCTCAAAAATCAAAGAATCAGTGTCCAGCTGCTTTTCTGGTGAATGAAGGAGCCTTGCACATGACAGTCAATTGACTATTAACTGATTAGATGGTCCATGAACCCACAAGTGCTTTTTTTCTACCACTACTATTCCTTTATATTGGCTTTTGGAATTTACAAATGCAGCAATTTAGAAATCAGATGAAAGGTTTAGCACTGGAAAACACTTTTTGATAGATAAAAAATGCATTTTATATGCAACTATATGGATCAGACCAAAATGAAGGACAAATTAGGAGGAATGAGGGACAGAGGGACATTGCTCCAAATCAGGGACAGTCCCTCCAAACAGGGACAGTTGTGAGCTATGCATGAAGGGATGTGTATATATGCCAGTTATACCAGCATCATAAACATTCCTAGGGAGGGCTGGCAGAGATGAGTGGTAAGCTAGTGAGATGGAGCAGGGAGATTCCCAACAAAAAACAGGTAACCTCAACCTGTCAGTAATACCACCAGGAGACAATGACTCCCAATGTGGATGTCAGAAGTACTCACAGTTCTCCGTTCATGCTCCCCTCCAAGTGGAGGAATGGAAATAATGTCCGCTCTGCTATTCCCAGAAAGTACAGCTCTACTATAGTGAATGAAATCCAGCCAAGATTCACGTGCTGTGTGCTGATGAGCTGTTCCAGCAGTGGCGGCCCGTCCATAGGGGGCGCCTGGGCGCCGCCCCCCCCTCCAGGCAGCCACAAAAAATAAATAAAAAAAATGTCAAAAAAATAAAATTTTTTTTTTTTTTTATTACTGCCCCTTTAAAAAAAAAATACAAAAAAAAGTTCCTTAAGTGCACTGTGTTGGGACGCCGGACACAGTCCGACGCCGGACACATTGCCCTTATGGGAGACGCCATGTCTATGCAATCACGAGATTGCAGACGTGGCGATACATTTGCGGGCGTTTAGGCTGCCTTGCGGCATTTTCTCAAGCGCCGAGTAGCATCCGCCCGGCCATAGTATCATATACTATAGGTGCCGAGCGGAAGCTACTTCGGCGCTTCAGATTTGATTGACATCTGACCTCAGTTAGATGTCACTTCCTGTCTGTATCTCCTAAAGCGCCCGGAGAGAAAACAGGAAGTATCATCAGCACGGCCAGTGGAAGGAGACACCGTAGGAGAGGACAACAGCAAGCAAGGTAAGTACAGAGGTTGCATTTGGGGGGGACACAGGCACTAAGGGGGATTCTATACTGATAGGGGCCTGCACTAAGGGGGATTCTATGCTGATGGGGGGTCTGCACTAAGGGGGGATTCTATACTGATGGGGGTCTGCACTAAGGGGGTTTCTATACTGATGGGGGGTCTGCACTAAGGGGTGTCTTTACTGATGGGGGGTCTGCACTAAGGGGGATTCTATACTGATGGGGGGTCTGCACTAAGGGGGGATTCTATACTGATGGGGGGTCTGCACTAAGGGGGGATTCTATACTGATGGGGGTCTGCACTTAGGGGGGATTCTATACTGATGAGGGTTTGCACTAAGGGGGTGTCTTTACTGATGGGGGTCTGCACTAAGGGGGTGTCTTTACTGATGGGGGGTCTGCACTAAGGGGGGTGTCTATACTGTGGGGGTGTGCACTAAGGGGGTGTCTATACTGATGGGGATCTGCACTAAGGGGGGGGGTTCTATACTACAGGGGTTTGCATTAAGGGGGTGTCTATACTGATGGGGGGGTCTGCACTAAGGGGGTGTCTATACTGTGGGGGTCTGCACTAAGGGGGGATTCTATACTGATTGGGGGGTCTGCACTAAGGGGGGATTCTATACTGTGGGGGTTTGCACTAAGTGGGTGTCTATACTGATGGGGGATCTGCACTAAGGGGGGTGTCTATACTGTGGGGGTCTGCACTAAGGGGGATTCTATACTGATGGGGGGGTCTGCACTAAGGGGGATTCTATACTGCAGGGGTTTGCACTAAGGGGGTGTCTATACTGATGGGGGGTTTGCACTAAGAGGGGATTATATACTGCGGTGGTTTGCACTAAGGGGGTGTCTATACTGATGGGGGATCTGCACTAAGGGGGGTGTCTATACTGTGGGGGTCTGCACTAAGGGGGATTCTATACTGATGGGGGGGTCTGCACTAAGGGGGGGTTTCTATACTGCAGGGGTTTGCACTAAGGGGGTGTCTATACTGATGGGGGGGCTGCACTAAGGGGGATTATATGCTGATGGGGGGTCTGCACTAAGGGGGGGATTCTATACTGCAGGGGTTTGCACTAAGGGGGGGTGTCTATACTGATGGGGGTGTCTATACTGATGGGGGGGTCTGCACTAAGGGGGATTCTATACTTATGAGGGGGTCTGCACTAAGGGGAGGATTCTATACTGCAGGGGGTTGCATTAAGAGGGTGTATATACTGTGGGGGTCTGCACTAAGGGGGGATTCTATACTGATGGGGGTCTGCACTAAGGGGGGGATTCTATACTGATGGGGGGGGGTCTGCACTAAGGGGTATTCTATACTGATGGGGGGGTCTGCACTAAGGGGGGGTGTCTATACTGCATGGGTTTGCACTGATGGGGGTGTCTATACTGATGGGGGTGTCTATACTGATGGGGGGGTCTGCACTAAGAGGGGATTCTATACTGTGGGGGTCTGCACTAAGGGGGATTCTATACTGATGGGGGGGTCTGTATTAAGGGGGTGTCTATACTAAGGGGGTGTCTATACTGTGGGGGTCTGCACTAAGGGGGGGATTCTATACTGATGGGGGGTCTGCACTAAGGGGGGATTCTATACTGATGGGGGGTCTGCAATAAAGGAGGGGTGTCTGCACTAAGAGGGGGGCTTCTACACTGATGGGGGTGTCTGTACTGAGGGAGGGGGGTCTGTACTTAGTGGGGGGTCTATACTGACGGAGAGTGGTCTGTACTGAAGGAAGGGGGTCTATACTGATGGAGGGTGGTCTGTACTGAGGGAGGGGGGTCTGTTCTTAGTGAGGGGGATCTATACTGTGGGAGGGGGGTCTGTACTGAGGGGGGACTATAGTTGGTGGAGGGGGGGTGACACCAATGTTTTCCGCACCAGGTGACACCAACCCTAGTGACGCCACTGCAGGCAGGCTGCATTTGGGGGGGGGGACACAGGCAGGCTGCATTTGGGGGTGGGGACACAGGCAGGCTGCATTTGGGGGGACACAGGCAGGTTGCATTTGGGGGGGACAGAGGCAGGTTGCATTTGGGGGGAGACAGGCTGCATTTAATGGGACACAGGCAGGCTGCATTTGGGGGGGGGGCAGAGGCTGCATTTAATGGGACACAGGCAGGCTGCATTTGGGGGGGGGCACAGGCTGCATTTAATGGGACACAGGCAGGCTGCATTTGGGGGGGCACAGGCTGCATTTGGGGGGGGGACAGAGGCTGCATTTGGTGGGACAGAGGCTGCATTTGGTGGGACAGAGGCTGCATTTGGTGGGTCAGAGGCTGCATTTGGTGGGACAGAGGCTGCATTTGATTTGACACAGGCTGCATGTAAGGAGGGACTCTGCTGGGGACACCTGATGGCATCTGGTTGTAGGCGACATGGCTAGTGACACGCTCAGGACTCCCACTGATTCTGCATTATGGTGAGTTGAATGATTTAATTTTATATTGCAATGCAATAATAGAAAGAATGCGCTTCAATCATCCTGACACCATAACAACCATGGTGCCGGGATGATTGAAGTGCTAACACCAGGTGTTTGGGGTATCTTTATCTGCTGATTTGTTAAACTTTCTAGAATACACATTTCTATTGTCGTGTAGGATCTGGGCCTGCTGTCCCTTCATTCCTCTCTCCCTCTCCCTCCATCCCTCGTTCATCTCAGACGCTAACCACACCACCTTAGAGCCACGCCCACTATTTCACTCAAACCACACCCGTTTTCACCAAGTGGGAGGGGCCAAAGAGGAAGGGCGCGGTCTGGTGCCCCCCATCCTAAAACTTTACCAGCCGCCACTGTGTTCCAGTCATGTGTACCTGGTCTCTCCAATCTCCTGTGTGATTGAGTCCTGCTGAGTTTCAAATGCTTCACTGCTGTGCACCATGTGCTGTTCAGCTGATACAATCATAGGTGGCTGGACTTTGAGATGAACTCATACACAGTCGGCTGCATGAGCCACGATGAAAAACTTGAGCTCTCTGTAAAGATGGGTTGGTCGGGCCAGATGATAAAGGAGGGAAAGGAAATCCCTGCATCTACATGGCCAGGCCATTTTTTGTGATATGGCACTGCATTAATTTAGTTGACAATTGCACGGTCATGGGATGCTGTACCCAAACAAAATTGATGTCCTTTTTTTCCCACAAATAGAGCTTTCTTTTGGTGGTATTTGATCACCTTTGTGATTTTTATTTTTTGCGCTATAAACTAAAAAAGACCGACAATTTTGAAAAAAAAAAAAAAATATTTTGTACTTTCTGCTATAATCCATATCCCCCCCCCCAAAAAAAATATAAGTTTAGGCCGATATGTATTCTGCTACATATTTTTGGTTAAAAAAAATTGCAATAAGAGTATATTGTTTGGTTTGTGCAAAAGTTATAGCGTCTACAAAATAGGGGAATGATTTAAGGGACTTTATTTTTTTTTATATTGTTTTTACTAGCAATGGGGGGCAAGCTGCGATTTTTAGCAGTGCTGCGACATTGTGGCAGATAATCTGACCCTAAGTGACACTTTTTGGTGACTAGCGACACCAATATAGTGATCAGTGCTATAAAAATGCACTGATCACTGTATAAATAGCACTGGCAGGGAAGGGGTTAACACTAGTGGTGACCCGCAGGCGAGCTCCCGTGGCCCACAAAAGCTAGTGCACAAACCGACACGAGTACGGAAATTCGCACAGCTGAGCCACTTCGCCACAGTATAACTGCGGCAGCTGGTCAGCAACTGGTTAAGTGCAGTATGTGAGACATAAAGACCCATCACAAAAAAGTCTGTAAATTTGTATATTCTGTTACACAAAAGGGTAGGGTGGTTAACCCTGCAGTGTGTACTTGTAAAATGCCTGTGCAACTATTGTGCCACATGCACATTTCCATGATCTTCTTACATGTGATGCTATGGTATCAGTTACATTCTTGATACAATATGCATTTTTATGTTACTGGTTTTCTTTTTACTCTGAAAAAAAAAGAACAATAAAAATATATGATTTAAAGAGCTGTGGTTGCACCCATTTCCCCCTACCAAACTTAAGGAATGTAGCTCTCATTTCTATAGGCCTTTAGTTTGTGCATTTAGGCTTGTTTATGTTGCCTTTAAACTGTAGTGTGGATGCCATTTTACCCATCAATACCTGAGGCCTGCAGCTCTAATATTTATAGAAAACTTGTTTGCACTGTCCTTGAACTATAGTGCCACAGGGCAATTTTTACCTACCCTCTTATTTATTTATTTTTACTGTAGCTCATAGTTTTTATAGGAAGATGCCTTGTGCCACTGCTGCCAAACTGTACTGCCACTAGACAATTTTTACCAATCCAAACCAAAAGGGTTTTAACTCTATTTTAAATGTGTTAGAAAAATAGCTGTCTGTGCTTCCTATAACCTATGTTTAGGCCTATTTGCACTGCCTTCAAACCGTGATGCCATTTGGGAATTTCAATAACCATACCGGAGGGCTGTAGCTCTAAGTTAATGGTGATATGGGTGTTTGGGAAATGTTGCATGTTAATGTGATGTGTCTTTTTAACTACAATGAATTAAATCATAGTAAACTGAGGTTCTGGTGCTGTCTGTCATAAAGGCTAATTGTTAAGAAAAAAAAATAATTCCAAAGCTAAATAAATGCTGACAAAATACATTGTCACAAAGCATTTGTATATTACCCAACTTACTCTTGAAGTTGTATGAAATGGCCTCTGATAAATGGGAAAAGGTTCCCCAAAGCTATATCCAGCTTTCAAGCAAATTGGGTGACAGGGTTGAGCGAACCCGAACTGTAAAGTTCGGGTCCGTACTGGACTTTTGGGTGTCCGGGTCCCGGACCCGAACAATTGACTGTATGTTCGGATTCGGGTCCGGTGTTCGGCGATGTATTGGCGCCTTTTACAAGCTGCAGGGCAGCCAATCCAAGCTAGTTTCATTAGTGTGCTAGAGTAGAGACTAGAGAGTGTCTTTATTGAGGGAAAGAGGCAGAGAGTATTATTCAAGAGTATCCTAAATCAATTGTACCCTGGCTGGGGTGCAGTGCACAGTCTTTTAACAGTGCCATGAGGCCAGTGCCAGACAAAATATAACTTTTATCTGCAAGCTCAGTGCACCATCACTGCATATTTTACTAAGAGATACACCATACTCTGGGTGTATTCTGCTATTGCAAAAACATTGCAAAAAAATAAAATGTTGCTGTGTTTTGTGCCTGTGTGCAGGAGTGTGACATACAATCGATCGATATTTCTTCTATTGTGCTATCCCCAAAAAAAAATTTTAGTGACATTTTTTTTTCCCATAAGCATTTTCTGCAGTTTAGCAGTTTTTGAGATACAAGCTTTACATACTGTGGGTGTATTCCGCTATTGCAAAAACACCCATTTAGGGCGAGATCATAAATTTTGAAAATATAACGAGATCGTCAATAAAGGGACGTGGCCCCGGTCGTGGTGCTGCTGGTGGAGCTCCTGTTGCAGGGAGAGGACGTGGTCGATCTGTGCCAGCTACACGCACAAGTGAAACACCTTCCTCAGGTGCGAGTAGGCGACAGAGCCTGCATCGGTATTTAGGCACGCCTAATGAGGCTGTACGAATGTTGAGGCCAGGACAAGTACAGGCGATAGTAGATTGGGTTGCTGACAGTGCCTCTGGTTCCTTCACATTGTCTCCCACCCAGTCTCCTGATGAAAGTTCAGAGTTGGCACCTGCAGCCGATGTCCATCAGTCTTTCACCTCACCCCTTGCAAATCAGCCAATAAGTCTGAGCCCCAAATCATGCAGCAGTCTCTTCTGCTTTTTGACGACTCTGTTAGCAGGGTTTCCCAGGGCTATCCACCTAGCCCTGCCCCAAAAGTGGAAGAGATTGTGTGCACCGATGCCCAACCACTTATGTTTCATGATGAGTACATGGGAGGACCATCGCAGCACGTCTCGGATGATGACGAAACACAGGTGCCAACTGCTGCTGCTTTCGCCATTGTGCAGACCGACAAGGAGGGCAGGGGTGAAGACTGGGAGGAAGATGATGTGGAGGACGATGAGGTCCTTGACCCCACATGGAATCAATGTCATGCAGTTGACCAGTGTAGTTCGGAGGAAGAGGCGGTGGTTGCACAGAGCCACCAGCACAGCAGAAGAGGGAGCAGGGTGCAAAAGCGGCGCGTCCGTCCCCTAGACAGTACTTCTGCTACTGCCCAACGCAGCAAGGGACCAAGCACACCAAAGCCAGGTCCAAGGAGTTCCCTAGCGTGGCAGTTCTTCAGACAATGTGCATGAGTGGTTTGCACGCTGTGCAATCAGAGCCTAAAGCGAGGCATAAACGTTCTCAACCTGAGCACAACCTGCATGACCAGGCATCTAAGTGCAAAGCATGAGATTCCATGGAGTAGACACCTCAAAAAACAAGAAAGGTCTCTGGCTCCTCCTGCTTCCTTTTCTGCTGCAGTCTCGGCCTCTTCGTCCACCTCTGTAGTGACAGTGGCACCTGCCAACCCGCAAACAGAGGATCTGCCAGCAACACTACCACCTGGGTCACAACCCATCTCCACAATGTCCCATGGAAGCGTTCAGCTCTCTATCTCCCAAACACTGGAGCGGAAGAGGAAGTACCCCCCTAGCCACCCGCGATCCCTGGCCTTGAATGGCAGCATTTCAAAATTCCTCACCTTTGAAATGCTGTCATTCCGTCTGGTGGAGATGCAGAGTTTTAAAAGGCTGATGTCATTGGCTGTCCCACAGTACGTCGTGCCCTGCCGTCACTACTTTTCCAGGCGAGCTATACCTTCCCTGCACAATCAAGTGGGGGAGAAAATCAGGTGTGCACAGCGCAACGCCATCTGTGGCAAGGTCCAGACGCATGTCCTTCCACCACCGAGGATTGCAGGTCGCTTAAGTTTGCCTCCTGTTGCTAACTCCTCCTACTCTGCCTCCTCATCCTCTACCACCTCCTCATCCGGTCAGCGTAACACCTTCACCACCAACTTCAGCACAGCCAGGGCTAAACGACAGCAGGCAGTTTTAAAACTTTCCTGTTTGGGGGAAAAACCCCACACCACGCAGGAGTTGTGGAGGGACATGAAACAACAGAACGATGAGTGGTTGGTGGCAGTGAGCCTCAAGCCCGGCCTGGTGGTGTGCGATAATGGGCGAAATCTCGTAGCAGCTCTGGGCCTAACCGTTTTGACGCACATCCCTTGCCTGGCACATGTGCTGAACTTGGTGGTCCAGAGGTTCCTTAAGAATTACCCCGATATGCCAGAGCTGCTGCAGAAAGTGCGGGCCGTCTGTCCGCACTTTCAGCGTTCTCACCCTGCTGCTGCTCGCCTGTCAGCGCTTCAGCCTTCCTGCTCACCGTCTCATATGTGACGTGCCCACAAGGTGGAACTCCACCTTGCACATGCTTGCCAGACTGTGCGAGCAGCAGCAGGCGATAGTGGAGTTTCAGCTGCAGCACGCACGCGTGAGTCGCTCTGCGGAACAGCACCACTTCACCACCAATAACTGGGACTCCATGCGAGACCTGTGTGCCTTGTTGCGTTGTTTCGAGTACTCCACCAACATGGCCAGTGCCGATGACGCCGTTCTCAGCGTTACTATCCCAGTTCTATGCCTACTTGAAAAAACGCTTCAGGCGATGATGGAAGAGGATGTGGCACAGGAGGAGGTGGAGGAGGAAGGGGAGGGGGAGGAGGAGGAAGAGGGATAATTTCCAAGGCTTTCAGGGCAGTCATTTACATGTGGCTACGAGGGTGGGTTCCTGCACCAACAAGCGTCAGGTACACAATTATCTGGCAGCAAGGGCACAGTTCTGGAGGATGACGAGGTGGAGGATGAGGAGGAGATGGAGGAGGAGGAACCATGTTCACAGCAGGGTGGCACCCAGACCAGCTCATGTCCATCACTGGTGCGTGGCTGGGGGGATACAGAGGACACAGACGATACACCTCCCACAGAGGACAGCTTTTCGTTGCCTCTGGGCAGCCTGGCACACATGAGCGATTACATGCTGCAGTGTCTCCGCAACGACCGCTGGGTTTCCCACATTTTAACTGGTGCTGATTACTGAGTGGCCACCCTGCTGGATCCCCGTTACAAGGACATCGTGCCGTCCTTAATTACCTCACTGGAGCGTGATCGTAAGATGCGCGAGTACAAGCGCACGCTGGTAGACGCGCTGCTGGTGGCATTCCCACTTGACATCGGGGGTACGGTGGAAGCACAAGGCGAAGGCAGAGGAGGAGGAAGAGGTCGCCAATGCAGCCGGGGCACCGCCAGCACCTCGGAAGGCAGGGTTAGCATGGCCGAAATGTGGAAAAGCTTTGTCACCACGCCACAACAACCAGCACCACCAGCTGAGATGGAACATCTTAGCAGGAGGCAGCATTTCACCAACATGGTGGAGCAGGATGTGTGCACACGCCTACACGTACTGAATGATGGGTCTGCCCCCTTCAACTTCTGGGTCTCCGAATTGGGCACATGGTCTGAGCTTGCCCTTTACGCCTTGGAGGTGCTGGCCTGCCCTGCAGCCAGTGTATTATCTGAACGTGTATTTAGCACGGCAGGGGGCGTTATCACGCCAATGTGGACAAGCTCACGTTCATTAAAATGAACCAGGCATGGATCCCACAGGACTTGTCCATACCTTGTGCAGAATAGACACGTATACCGGTGTTCTGACAAAAACTGTCTGGCCATCGGATAGTGTCCGGCCACTTACTGCTCAGGCGCAGTGCTTGCGCATTACGGAGGACAAGGAGATTCACAAAATCTCCAAAGATGAATGTCGCCTGCGCAGTGAGTGCAGGTTCAAGCCCCACCATCCAAGTGGACATACAGTAGCACATAGTAACAGGGCCCCTCACGGCTCGCTTGGCTAGGCTTCAACCTCGGATGATGTGGCTTGAACCTGGAGTCACCGCCCATCGTCTTCGGAGAGTTTCGAAATCGCCTTGTCCTACGTACTGAGCAAGCGCAGAACAGGGCGGACACTATGCGATGGGGACAGAATTCGACACATCATTCACCACTAGCCTTACCCAGCCATTGTTGTATTTTTGAACCAGTGTTGGCTACCTCGTCCTCCTCCACCACCGATTCCACCTACACCGCCACATCCACCGCCACCTCAACCTCCTACTCCATATGGACCTCGTCCTCCTAGGTCAAGATTATAATTTTTTTAATTTCCAAGTATTTTATTTTCCCACTATCTTATCCATTAAATTTAATAATTTTTTCCAGAAAGTGCGTATTCTGGGGCATTCCCACCATATGTGCAGCATCGTGCCGTTGAGTTTGAGGTTCTTAATGACTTCCTGTACCTCTTCTGCTCTTTTATGTTATTTTAAGTTATTTCCCTATTTGTTTGCAGAGCACTTGCCATGCTCTTAACAACATTTTGTTGCCATTTGAAGCCCTCTAGCCCTTTCCATGACTTTTTTACAGCCATTTTAGTCTTGAAAAGTTCGGGTCCCCATTGACTTCAATGGGGTTCGGAGTTTGGGGTCAAGTTCGGTCCCGAACCCGGACTTTTTTCCAAAGTTCGGCCGAACCCAAACATCCAGGTGTCTGCTTAACTCTAGTGACAATTGCTTGCTGAGTAGCCTCCTCAAAAAGGCCACAAGTGACATGCCTCCCCACCCCAGAATACTACAAAGGGATTTGCCTCAAACTAAAAAATATTTTGATAAATGTGCTGAACTTGGGTGTGAATCTAATTTTGGTCAATTTACACACCTTTAGTGGGATGTAAAGTATTTCAGGCAAGGAAGAATATAAAAAATACTGTTCCCTCTTCATTACTCTCCTTTTATCTCGATACAAAAATGTCAATGTCATGCATGCCAAATGCAGATCCAAAACAGATTATTTATACAGACAACCTAAATGGAAGTCATGAGCTGTGCCAGTGTGTCAGTACAAAGAATGAGTCATTATAAACCAGGGTGGATTTGATTTAAATCAACTTGCTTTAAATCATACATTTTAAAGAGCAACTGTCATTTCTGTCCTGCAGTGGCTCCTCCTCTGACCCGCTGTTGACTCACCGACAGTCCCATTCACTTTAATGGGATGGCTGGTGATGCGGCAGTGACACAACAAGGTGAGGGATGTGGCGGCAGCAGGTGAGTAGATGCCCTCTAACAGGATGGATCTGAAATGACAGGTGCTCTTTAAATGTAAGGACTTATTCTTGCTGGTAGTTAGAATCTTTAATATTTGAAAACAAAATGAAGGTTTCCTATTTAGAATAATAAGCTGTCAGGCTAGTAAAACAGCGATATCAGAGCTCATTCAATCATACAGTTTATAGTGTAGATAGATTTGCAAAACAATGAGATAAAGAAAAATTCCTGAAGGTTTATTTCATGGTTAATGTAAAATTGTGTGAATGCATCAATGCAGTGCATGTTATCTCAGCTTGCAGAGCTTGGATTCATTCAACAAGTTTAACAAAAATGTAAATATTGCAGAATATACAGCCTCATGCTACATAACTAAGCTCCATTTCGTGCTGAATAAACTAAATTATTAATGTATCTTAAAAAGAAAACTGTCTTTAGATAGATTTTTACTCCAAAAGCATTTTATTAAAATACATTTGATTAATAAAAAATAAAAAAAACGATTTAAATCAAAAAAATCTGATTTAAAATCTAAATAATCAGATTTATTATTTCTTAAAAAAAAATTTAAATCATCGATTTATATCCACCATGTTATAAACTACATTTGAAATTTTTGCAATGAACTATTTGCAGGCTATTCTAGCTGAGTTTGTAAAATGGATCAGCATGATATAGCAAAACAAACAATTATTCAGTATCAAATAGAACCTCATTGACTTTTTTACAGACGCATTGAAAAGGCTCAAAGAATAAGGTGCTAAGTGCAGTAAGATTTAGCAAGCAATTTGAATTTGCTTCACAGAAGTAAAACAATTACTAAATGGATACTATTTGGTTATTATGGGTAACTCCCCTTTCAGAGGCGGCTCTCTAATTAGGCAAATTAGGCGATGGCCTAAGGCCTCGCCCTCTCAGGGGCCTCCCACGGCCAGCTAGTTTACCTAATTAGAGAGCCGCCTCTTCCAGCAGCATAGTTCTGTGTCCTCTCCCTGCTACAGGGAGAGAGGCTGCGTGTGAAAGTTACCTTGTGATCGGAGCTCACATACAGCTCCGGATCACAGACAGGGAGAGCCGCTCAGCAGAGCCTGCTCTGACAGATCTCCCCCTCCCCCTGCTGCCCGCACAGCCAGACAGGAGAGGGGAGACCTGTTTCTGCTCCTCCTCCTCCAGCCCTCTCCTCCTGTGTCTGCCCCGCCCACTCTCCTCGGCAGTGTTCTCTGTTCTGCCGCAGAGAAGGAGAAATGGGGGCGGGAAGATTCATGATGAAGCCCAACAAACAGAAGAGGAAAAGGGCAGTCTGATCCATCCATCCATCCATCCATCCAGCCCCTCCTGCCTCCCAGCGAGTACACTGATGTAGGGGATGCCCTTCCTTCACTTCTTCCTCCATCCCCCCTTGCTTTCTTTATTTCCTTCCATCTTTCTTTCCTTCCATCTTTCTTTCCTTCCATCCTTTCTTTCTTTCTTTCTTTCTTTCTCTCTGTCCTTCTTCTCTTTTTTCTTTTCTTTCTTTCTTGCTTTCCTTCCACCTCCCCTTCCTTTTTCTTTATTTTTCTTTCTTTATTTTCTTTCTTGTCTCTTTCTTTCTTTCCTTCCATCTCTCCTTTCTTTCTTTCTTTCTTTCTTTCTTTCTTTCTTTCTTTCTTTCTTTCTTTCTTTCTTTCTTTCTTTCTTTCTTTCTTTCTCTCTCCTTCCATCTATTCTTTCTTTCCTTCTCTCTTTACTTTCCTTCTTTTTTTCCTTCCACCTTTGCTTCCTTTCTCTTTCTTTTTATTTCTTTCCTTTCTTTATTTCTTTCCTAACAACATCTTTCCTTTCTTTCTTTCTTTCTTTTTTTCTTTCTTTCTTTCTTTCTTTCTTTCTTTCTTTCTTTCTTTTTTTTTCTTTCTTTCCTTCCACCTTTCCTTCCTTTCTCTTTATTTATTTCCTTCCACCTTTCCTTCCTTTCTCTTTCTTTCTTTCCTTCCATCTTTTCTTTCTTTCTTTATTTCCTTCCATCTTTTCTTTCTTTCTTCTTTTCTTTTTTTCTTTCCTTCTCTTTCTTTTTCTTTTCTTTCTTTCTTTTCTTTCTCTTTCATTTTTTCTTTCTTTCTTTCTTTCTTTCTTTCTTTCTTTCTTTCTCTTTCTTTCTTTCTTTCTTTCGTTCCACCTTTCCTTCCTTTCTCTTTCTTTCTTTCCTTCCATCTTTCTTTCCTTCCATCTTTCTTTCTTTCTTTCTTTTCTTTTTTTTTCTTTCTTTCTTTTTCTTTCTTTCTTTCTTTCTCTTTCTTTTTCTTTCTTTCTTTCTTTTTCTTTCTTTCTTTTCTTTCTTTCTTTTTCTTTCTTTCTTTCTTTCTTTTCTTTTTCTTTCTTTCTTTCTTTCTTTCTTTCTTTCTTTCTTTCTTTCTTTCTTTCGTTCCACCTTTCCTTCCTTTCTCTTTCTTTCTCTTTCTTTCCTTCCATCTTTTATTTCCTTATCTCTTTCTTTCTTTACATCTTGCTTTCCTTCCATCTTTCTTTCTTTCCTTCCATCTTTTCTTTCTTTCTTTCCTTCTTTCCTTCCACCTTTCCTTTCTTTCTCTTTCTTTCTTTCATTCTTTCTTTCTCTCTTTCCTTCATGTCTTTCTTTCCTTCCATCTTTTATTTCCTTATCTCTTTCTTTCTTTACATCTTGCTTTCCTTCCATCTTTCTTTCTTTCCTTCCATCTTTTCTTTCTTTCTTTCCTTCTTTCCTTCCACCTTTCCTTTCTTTCTCTTTCTTTCTTTCATTCTTTCTTTCTCTCTTTCCTTCATGTCTTTCTTTCCTTCCATCTTTCCTTCTTTCCATCTTTCCTTCCTTCCACCTTTCCTTTCTCTCTTTCTTTCTTTCTTTCCGTCCACCTTTCCTTTCTCTCTTTCTTTCTTTCTTTCTTTCCGTCCACCTTTCCTTCCTTTCTCTTTCTTTCTTTCCTTCTTTCTCTTTCTTTCATATTTTCTTTCTTTCTTTCCTTCCACCTTTCCTTTCTTTCTCTTTATTTTTCTTTCTTTCTTTCCTTCCACCTTTCCTTTCTTTCTCTTTATTTTTCTTTCTTTCTTTCTTTCCTTCTTTCTTTCTTTCTTTCCTTTCCTTTCCTTTCCTTCTCTTTTTCTTTCTTTCCTTCCATCTTTCCTTACATCTTTTCTTTCTTTTTTTTTTCTTTCTTTCTTTCCTTCCACCTTTCCTCCCTTTCTTTCTCTTTCCTTCTCTCTTTCTTTCTTTCCTTCCATCTTTTCTTTCTATCTTTCCTTCTCTTTCTTTTGTTTCTTTTTTCTTTCCTTCCTTCCTTCCTTCCTTCCTTCCTTCCTTTCTTTCTTTCTTTCCTTCCACCTTTCTTTCCTTCTCTCTTTCATTCTTTCTTTCTCTCTTTCCTTCATGTCTTTCTTTCCTTCCATCTTTCCTTCTTTCCATCTTTCCTTCCTTCCACCTTTCCTTTCTCTCTTTCTTTCTTTCTTTCTTTCCGTCCACCTTTCCTTCCTTTCTCTTTTTTCTTTCTTTCCTTCTTTCTCTTTCTTTCTTTCATATTTTCTTTCTTTCTTTCCTTCCACCTTTCCTTTCTTTCTCTTTATTTTTCCTTCTTTCTTTCCTTCCACCTTTCCTTTCTTTCTCTTTATTTCTCTTTCTTTCTTTCTTTCTTTTTCTTTCTTTCTTTCTTTCTTTCTTTTTCTTTCTTTCTTTCTTTCCTTCTCTTTTTTTCTTTCTTTCCTTACATCTTTCCTTACATCTTTTCTTTCTTTTTTTTTTTTTCTTTCTTTCTTTCCTTCCACCTTTCCTCCCTTTCTTTCTCTTTCCTTCTCTCTTTCTTTCTTTCCTTCCATCTTTTCTTTCTATCTTTCCTTCTCTTTCTTTTGTTTCTTTTTTCTTTCCTTCCTTCCTTCCTTCCTTCCTTCCTTCCTTCCTTCCTTCCTTTCTTTCTTTCTTTCTTTCCTTCCACCTTTCCTTCCACCTTTCCTTCTCTTTTTTTCTTTCTTTCTTTCCATCTTTCCTTTCTTTCCTTCTTTCTTTCTTTCTTTCTTTCTTTCTTTCCTACCTATCTTTCCTTCCACCTTTCCTTCCTTTCTCTTTCTTTCTTTCCTTCCATCTTTCTTTCTTTCCATGTTTCCTTTCTTTCTTTCCTTCCATCCACCTTTCCTTTCTTTCTTTCTTTCTTTCTTTCTTTCTTTCTTTTTCTTTCTTTCTTTCTTTCTTTCTTTCCTTCCATCTTGTCTTTCTTTCTTTCTTTCTTTCTTTCTTTCTTTCTTTTTCTTTCTTTCTTTCTTTCTTTCTTTCCTTTCCATCTTTCTTTCTTTCTTTCCTCCTTCCTTCTTTTCTTTCTTCCTTCCTTCTTTTCTTTCTTTCCTTACTTCTCTTTTTGTGACAGCCTGCCCCCTGTACTGTTCCCTCCTGCGCCCTGTACTGTCCACTCCCCTATACTGTACCCTCCTAATACAGTTAATTTTCGTTCCTTGAATTATTTTTAACATTATGGGAGTGAGTGGGGCCTCATGTCTAAGTTTTGCCTAAGGCCTCACAAAGTCTAGAGCCGCCTCTGTCCCCTTTGCACGTACAGCTGATCTCCAGTAAAACAGCTTAACACAGAGCTAAAATACATAGAAATGAATTGTTGACTTTTCAAAAGATTTGCAATCTTGTCATCCAGGCATTCCTGCCATGCAGCACAGCTCTGTCACTGACCTCACTTTTCCCTATTTATTTAAATAATACAAATTGGTCAAGGACCACTCCCACCTTGCTAACCAGACAATAAACTTGCAGCAATACATTGATGAGGTCACCTTTGTACTTTACCCTAATGTTAATATGTTTCCAGCACTAGAACTACATGCATCAATGCAAAACAGCAGAACCCCCAATTGGTTCAGAGTTCTTTCCTCCTCCTAGTAGACATGTGCACAACCAAAAAATTAGTTTATTTTCGTTTCGTTTTTTTTCGTTTCCGAAAAAAATTCGTTTTTTTTCTTTTTGTTTTTTTTAGTTTCCGAAAAAAATTTGTTTTTTTTCGTTTCGTTTTTTTCGTTTCCGTCGATTCGTAACGATTCGTACATTCGTAAGTAGTCGTTGTTCGGATTCGTAACGATTCGTACATTCGTAAGAGTAATTTTTTCATTGATTCGTTTTTTCGTTAGTTTAATTTTCGGACACATTCGTATTTATTCGTACATTCGTAGATTCGTAATCGGAGCATAATTCATAATTTGATGTAATGTGTATGCTATTATTACATTTTAATAATTTACGAATCGAAAAAAAAAGTTACGAATTTTTTTGTTCAATAGAGACACGGAAAATTACAAATCGAAAAAAAAAAAAAAAAAAATTTAAGAATCGAAAAAAAAGTTACGAATCGTAAAAAAAAGTTACGAATCGAAAAAAAAAAAGTTACGAATCGAAAAAAAAGTTACAAATTTTTTTGTTCAATAGAGACACGAAAAATGACAAATCGAAAAAAAAAAAAAAAAAAGTTACGAATAGAAAAAAAAGTTACAAATTTTTTTGTTCAATAGAGACACGAAAAATGACAAATCGAAAAAAAAAAAAAAAAAAGTTACGAATCGAAAAAAAAGTTACAAATGTACTCATTTTTTTGTTCAATCCATTCGAAGCACGTTTAGCAGCACCATTGTAAGGGACACGGAAAATGACCAATTCAACAAAAAAAAAAAAGTTACGAATTTTTTCGTTCGTTTTCGTTTTTATTATTTTCTTCATTAGTACATTCGTTGTTTCTAATTAGTTTTTTTCGGATTTTCGTTGTTTTTCGGATTCGAATGATTCGTTATTCGGATTCGTACGATTCGTTACGATTCGTTATTCGTCTTCGTACGATTCGTTCATTCGTACGAAAACGAATGAACGAAAATAACGAAAAAAAACGAAAAAACGAAAAAAAACGAAACGAATTGCACATGTCTAGCTCCTAGAACAAATGCTTTCGTGCAGAGGATTACAGGTACCCAATATAAATATCCAGGCATTTATACTAGTTCAGACATCTCAAGCAGGTATAAGCTTCGGGTTCATAGTAGTGCGCAGTCTATTGCATTAGGGTGTGCACCCCAAAGCTCAAACACACATGCATATATATATATATATATATATATATATATATATATATATATATATATACACACTGTATTACCAGAAGTATTGGGACGCCTGCCTTTACACCCACATGAACTTTAATGGCATCCCATAACATAAAAGCAGTCACTACAGAAGAGTGACCAAAAAGTGAGGCTTGCTGATACGCAAAACACATATGTCTATAATGAACACTTTTATTAAGGTAATACAAAAATGTGCGGTACAATGTGGACTCAGGCCATGCTTAAGGGCAGGATCTACAAATCTCTGTCATGGGTAAAAAGTATAACTGACTGAGTGCTAGCTTCAGTCAGAACAAACACAGCCAAAAAAAAGAAAAACATGTACACATGTATAACAACATATAACTTAAAACGCGCCCAGACGCCAATGAAGTTAGTGACAGTTCTAATTGGCATGAAAAAACAAGGCAATTGATCCAAAACGGATCAAATAAAACTGTCACCAAGTTCTCTGGGGGCTCGAGCCAAATGTAAGGGATTTGGATGGAGGGACTGATTATCTAACAGTGCTGCTATTGAAATAATGGTAGTGTGATCATGCGATCAATGCAAAAAGATAATGTATTGCAGATTGCTCTGCCTGATGCAAACAGGAGTAGTATACTGACATCCTACAAGTCCAATGACTGAATAAATATCCTGTGTTTGGATCGAACTCATTTGTCAAAAGATATTATAGAGGGATGACGTTTACTCAGGTTGCATCCATAGATAATATTGTTACATGAATGGAACAGTTCATAACAGAGCTCCGATGGTATAGATAAAGGTAACTGTGTACTCACGGGGTCCGGTTGTTTGTCTATTGCTCCTGTTATTCAGTAAATGTATAAGACGTACCGTTAGATTGTACCCCGTTGCTACATAAATGTATGTCGTAGAGAGTAACTTCATTTGTTATTTATCCGGTCAAACATTAATGAGACCCACCACTCGTTGTTGTTAGGCACCGTGTCCGTGACTATGGCCCAGCTGCGGTTGCTCCATTTGTTGTTCGTCCATTCATTACCTAGACCCTCAGTTGTCGTAGTTGTTTGCACGCCGTGTCCCGTCTTTCAGCCCTGCTGGGGATTCACCCTGTAGCGAGGCGTCCGGAGCGAAAGTGACGTTAACGTGTTTCACTTTTCTGATTAGTGTAGCTTCATCTGGATGTAACGATCATAAATTTCCCGAACACACCCACCAAACAAGAAAACATTTAAAGGAGCACTCCACGTCTGTGTTAAAAGTCCAAGCATTGCAATCCATTGAAACCGCCAAGTTTTTCATAATTTAACAGATTATTTTTTCTGTATGTATTTAAATATTCACCATGGATGTCAGTATTCATTGCTCTTGGTCCTGTTTAATATCAATCCTAGCGGATTTTATGGGCAGTGGGTAGTTATTAATGTCCAGATCATACCAATAAATCACAAGAGAGGTGGAAACATACTCCAGCTCTATCTATGGTTCATGTAACTAGTAGGGATGGGCTCGGTGTTCAATTCGAGCACCGGGCGTTCGCCCGCTTGGTGAGCCCAGAACTATTTGGGCCGTTCGCATCACATTCGTGTGATGCGAGCGGCCCGCAAAGCATTGCGGCCGGCGCAGTGCATTGCTGGCTGATGATTGGCCAAGCATGCACTGTGACCCCGCATGCTTGGCCAATCACAGCGCCGGCAGCGAGGAGAGCAATAATTGGCTACAGGCAGGACGCCTGTAGCCAATTAATGCTCAGGGGCTTTAGTACACGCCCCAATGTATAAAAGGCCCACACGCCGTCGGCCCAGGGCACATGTGTTCCGGCTTTGAGAAGAGTGTATAATACGCGTGTCGCCACGGTCACGTGACTTCATCGGGGACACGTGGCGGTGACGACACGCGTAGGATACGGACCCCGGAAGAGACGCACTGGCCACGAGCTTGGCGCTCGTTTTGAATCTACACTGTGCTAATATTGTTCATGTGAGTACCCCCTTTTTATGTAATAAAGCTCATTGATTTCCAAAACCTACTACACTATATGGGTCCCTCGTTGTTACTCTCTCCCCTCTCCACACCCACTACATCTTGGTATATGCTGAGCGACACCTGGCTGTGAACACCAGGAAGCATCCAGACCTACCACCATATAGGCTCCATATATCTTGGATAAGAGAGGAGTACCGGATAGGAGACCCCAGAGCAACATCCCCCTGAGAGACCCCCGAGTACCAACTCCCCAGAGAGACCACCTTCTTGGCATCTACATACATGCTGCTTACCTTGCAGCAGGAAGGTAATTAGGTAGGACACCCACGGGTGTCATTAGCACTGAAGACTACAGCACTGTCATCACCCTGGGCAAGCCTATTCACCACTATCTATCCCCACCTGGCACTCGGCACCACAGTGCAACCCTGATTGGATCACATCTGCAATCACTAGCTCTACGCTGTTTATAGAGCTATACGCTATATGGACTGTCACATATATTGCTTTTTGCGTTGATGCTATTTTTCCAATTATACTACACCTTCACTTATATTTGTCATTTCCACGATTACCTCCATTTGCTGCTATTTTTAGCACTATCACCTACACTGGTCGCTACCAGTAGTACTATCACTTGCAATTGCTGCTATTCTATTCACCATTATTTGTATTGGTTGTTACTATTTCCTTCATTCATTATTGTTTACACCTCATGGTCGTCGTTATGACCTGAGCCACTGGTCATCACTTTATCATCATTTTATCACTGGTCGACCACTGCCTGCAGCGACCTAGCCACTATTTCTAATTTTATTTGCACGATAGTCACTTTATTTATCTATCCACCCCTGTTCTTTGCATATCAGTTTATTTATGCACTACAGTTTGCCCTATATCACATTTTTTTGTACACCAGCCACTTTATATATATATACATATATACTTATGCTTATCTTTTATTTATTAATTGATGCTTTATAGCTTGATTTTAGTCATTGCATTATATGTATCCTATTGTCTTACTGATGTTTTAGCCTGAGTTGCACACAGTCACTTTAATCTGCATATCACCACTAGTTCGCTGATTCCACATAATAGCAACTTTATGCGATTTTTTTTTTGCACTGACATCAGCTTAGGAGCGCGACACCATCTATTGATTTTTTTCCATTCCTTTCTTTTGGGTATTGTTTTAACCCTCTCGGTGTTCGCTGCACCTCACACATTTCCACATTCAATTCTCCGTAGTAGCGCAGGAATATTATTTTTACACTATAGTGTGTTGTGAGCACACATAGGAGCTATATTTTTTTGTCAGCACACATAGGAGCTATAGTGTGTTGTCTGCACACATAGGAGCTATAGTGTGTTTGTGTCAGCACACATAGGAGCTATAGTGTGTTTGTGTCAGCACACATAGGAGCTATAGTGTGTTGTGAGCACACATAGGAGCTATATTTTTTGGTCAGCACACATAAGAGCTATAGTATGTTGTCAGCACACATAGGAGCTATAGTGTGTTTGTGTCAGCACACATAGGAGCTATAGTGTGTTTGTGCCAGCACACATAGGACCTATAGTGTGTTGTGAGCACACATAGGAGCTATATTTTTTTGTCAGCACACATAGGAGCTATAGTGTGTTGTCAGCACACATAGGAGCTATAGTGTGTTGTCAGCACACATAGGAGCTATAGTGTGTTGTCAGCACACATAGGAGCTATAGTGTGTTTGTGTCAGCACACATAGGAGCTATAGTGTGTTGTCAGCACACATAGGAGCTATAGTGTGTTTGTGTCAGCACACATAGGAGCTATAGTGTGTTGTGAGCACACATAGGAGCTATATTTTTTTGTCAGCACACATAGGAGCTATAGTGTGTTGTCAGCACACATAGGAGCTATAGTGTGTTTGTGTCAGCACACATAGGAGCTATAGTGTGTTTGTGTCAGCACACATAGGAGCTATAGTGTGTTTGTGTCAGCACACATAGGAGCTATAGTGTGTTGTCAGCACACATAGGAGCTATAGTGTGTTGTCAGCACACATAGGAGCTATAGTGTGTTGTCAGCACACATAGGAGCTATAGTGTGTTTGTGTCAGCACACATAGGAGCTATAGTGTGTTGTGAGCACACATAGGAGCTATATTTTTTTGTCAGCACACATAGGAGCTATAGTGTGTTGTCAGCACACATAGGAGCTATAGTGTGTTTGTGTCAGCACACATAGGAGCTATAGTGTGTTGTGAGCACACATAGGAGCTATATTTTTTTGTCAGCACACATAGGAGCTATAGTGTGTTGTCAGCACACATAGCCACACATAGGAGCTATAGTGTGTTGTCAGCACACATAGGAGCTATAGTGTGTTTGTGTCAGCACACATAGGAGCTATAGTGTGTTTGTGTCAGCACACATAGGAGCTATAGTGTGTTTGTGTCAGCACACATAGGAGCTATAGTGTGTTGTCAGCACACATAGGAGCTATAGTGTGTTGTCAGCACACATAGGAGCTATAGTGTGTTGTCAGCACACATAGGAGCTATAGTGTGTTTGTGTCAGCACACATAGGAGCTATAGTGTGTTTGTGTCAGCACACATAGGAGCTATAGTGTGTTGTCAGCACACATAGGAGCTATAGTGTGTTGTCAGCACACATAGGAGCTATAGTGTGTTGTCAACACACATAGGAGCTATATTTTTTGGTCAGCACACATAGGAGCTATAGTGTGTTGTCAGAACACATAGGAGCTATAGTGTGTTGTCAGCACACATAGGAGCTATAGTGTGTTGTCAGCACACATAGGAGCTATAGTGTGTTGTCAGCACACATAGGAGCTATAGTGTGTTGTCAGCACACATAGGATCTATAGTGTGTTGTCAGCACACATGGGAGCTATAGTGTGTTGTCAGCACACATAGGAGCTATATTTTTTGGTCAGCACACATAGGAGCTATAGTGTGTTCTCAGCACACATAGGAGCTATACTGTGTTTGTGTCAGCACACATAGGAGCTAGTGTGTGTGTGTGTGTGTCAGCACACATAGGAGCTAATGTGTGTGTGTGTCAGCCCAGTTCTTGTCATCTAAGGCAGCCTCTATCTGCCATAGGGCCCTGTTGCTGTCATCTAAGGCATCTATCTGCAGGAGTTAGTGTGTGTGTGCTGTGTGACTCCAGCACAATATACACTACCCACTACAATGCCTGGAAGATCGCCAAGGAGAGGCAGACAGTCCCGGGCAAGAACACAGGGCAAGCAGGCTCTGTTTCTAGAGACAACAGTGCTGGTTGTGGACGTGCATCGTCATCAGCACGTGGCCATGGGACACGCTTGTCTTTGTTTTCGGCAGCTGGACATGTTGAGCCGCATCATGCCGAAGGCTTGGTAGAATGGATGACCAAGCCCTCCTCATCCTCCTCATCCTCTCTCACCCAGGCTCAGGGTACTGGCAGAGCAGCTGCCAACGCGTACTCAATGGCATCATCAGGCACCCCTTCCCTAGACCCACCATGTCCTCCTGAGAAGTCCCCCGAACTGTTTGAGCACAGTGTTGGGTACATGCTCCATGAGGATACCCAACGATTTGAAGGCTCGGATGATGATACCCAGCTTGAGGAAGGCAGTAGTGTGCGCGCAGAGAGAGGGGATGCTGAAGGACAGCAATCTGGCAGTCATGTTCCACCAGCTGCAGCTTACTGCCAGGTTTGCTCTAGTGGTGAAGAGGGAGGGGATGATGAGGTCACTGACTCCACGTGGGTGCCTGAAGGGAGAGAGGAGGAGGAGGAGGCGGAGGAGGAGGAGGAGGAGGATGCGGCGGCACATGTCCAACGAGGCAGGATGCCCTCCGGAGGCCAGCTAGAGGCCAGCACACCAACTGAATCACACCGCAGAGCTCCGCCTGTGCAGGGCGCTGCCTCTGCACGTTATCACAAAAGTTCTTTGGTGTGGGCCTTGTTTGAGACGAGTACATCAGATCGCACCACTGCTATTTGCAATATTTGTCTCAAGCGTATCTCGCTTGGCCAAAACATCAGCCGCTTGGGCACCACAAGCATGACCAGACATATGTCGACCTGCCATGCAGCTTGTTGGCAAGCACACATTAAAGACCCACACCAAAGAACAAAGCGGACCTCTCCTTGCTCCTCATCAGCTGGGATCTCCAACCCCACTATATCTTCAGTCCTCTCTGAAAGCTGCTCTGAGAGGACTGAAGGTATAGAATTAGGTGTGTCACAACCAAGTACTTGCAGTACACCGACGTCCGATTGTAGCAGGCAAATCTCCCTGCCCCAGCTGCTGGACCGTCGAAAGAAGTTTACTCCCAGCCATCCACATGCCCAGCGGTTGAATGCTAGCTTGGCTAAATTGCTAGCACTTCAACTGCTGCCTTTTCAGTTGGAAGACTCGGCCCCCTTCCATGAGTTTGTTCAATGTGCGGTTTCTCAGTGGCAGGTTCCCAAACGCCACTTTTTCTCACGGAAGGCGATTCCGGCTCTCTACCGGCATGTGGAAGGCAATGTCCATGCCTTGATGGACAGGGCGGTCAGCGGTAAGGTGCATATTACCGCTGACTCATGGTCCAGCAGGCATGGACAGGGACGTTATCTGTCTTTCACGGCCCATTGGGTCACTCTTTTGGCAGCTGGGAGGGATGCAGGACAAGGTGCAGTAGTGTTGGAGGTTGTTCCGCCACCACGCCTCCAAAATGCTACTACTGTTTGTGACACACCTCTCTCCTCCACCCCCTCCTCTTCTTCTTCCTCCATGGCCTCTTCGAGTGCTCTGTCCTCAGAACCAGCAGTGCTCCGTAGGCATACAAGGGGCTACGCGAGTACGCAGGCAAAAAGATGCCATCCCGTGCTTGCGCTGGTGTGTTTGGGGGACAGGAGCCACACTGGGGCAGAGGTTCTGGCAGCTCTGCAGGGGCAGGCCGAGAGGTTGTTGACGCCATGCCAGCTTAAGCCAGGAATGGTGGTTTCTGACAATGGCACCAACCTCCTCTCCGCCCTGCGACAGGGGCAGCTCACCCATGTGCCCTGTATGGCTCACGTCCTCAACCTGGTGGTGCAGCGGTTCTTGGGCAGGTACCCAGGCTTACAGGATGTCCTGAGGCAGGCCAGGAAAGTCTGTGTGCATTTCCGCCGATCGTATAATGCCAGTGCTCGGCTGGCTGAGCTGCAAAAGGAGTTGAACCTGCCCAAGAACCGCCTAATATGTGACATGCCCACCAGGTGGAACTCAACGTTGGCCATGCTGCAGCGACTGCACACGCAGCAGAGGGCCATCAATGAGTACCTTTGCGACTACGGCACCAGGACAGGGTCAGGGGAGCTTGGCTTTTTTTCCCCACGCCAGTGGAGCATGATCAGGGATGCATGCACTGTCCTCTCACCATTTGAGGAGGCCACGAGGATGGTGAGCAGTGACAGTGCATGCATCAGTGACACTGTACCTCTTGTCCACCTGTTGGAGCATACGCTGCGTGGGATAATGGACAGTGCACTTGAGGCAGAACAGAGGCAGGAAGAGGAGGACTTCCTTGCCTCTCAAGGCCCCCTTTATCCAAACAGTGTTCCTTCTGTCCCACCCATCACACAGGAAGAGGATGAGGAGGAGGAGGAGGATTGTGTGAGCATGGAGGTGGAGCCTGGCACTCAGCATCAGCAGCAGCAGTCTTTTAGGGATGATGTACAGTCCCAACAAACCAGTGGACTTGTACGTGGCTGGGAGGAGGTGGCTGGCGATCATGTCATCCTCAGTGACCCAGAAGACTCCGGACCGAATGCCTCAGCTACCCTACGTTGCATGGCCTCCCTGATCCTGCAAAGCCTGCGGAAGGATCCTCGTATTCTTCGGATCAAGGAGAGGGACCATTACTGGCTGGCCACTCTCCTTGATCCACGGTACAAGGGTAAGGTTGCGGACCTTATCTTACCGTCGCAGAGGGAGCAGAGGATAAGACATCTCAGGGAGGCATTGCAGAAAGGTCTGTGCAACGCGTTCCCTGAAACTGGGAGGTTACAAACTCCTGGTCCTGGACGACGAGTTGCTGAGGCTTCGGTCAGTAGCAGAAGGAGCGGTGGGGAAGGTGGACGTCTGACCGATGCGTTCAGACAATTTTTTAGTCCGCAGCCCCAAGGTATGATCGGTTCCAGCAACCATCGCCAGCGTCTGATATACATGGTGCAGGAATACCTAGGGGCAAGGTCAGACTTGGACACCTTTCCCACCGAAAATCCTCTGGCTTACTGGGTCTTGAGAATGGATCACTGGCCAGAGCTTGCACAGTATGCAATTGAGCTACTGGCCTGTCCTGCATCCAGCATTCTTTCCGAACGCACATTCAGTGCTGCTGGAGGATTTGTCACCGATCACAGGGTGCGCCTGTCCACCGACTCGGTTGATCGACTGACCTTCCTAAAGATGAATCAGTCTTGGATCACCACCAGCTACCAGGCACCTGAAGCGGATATAACTGAATAATTTATAATGTCACATCCCTTCAAGACTGCCTATGCTGATGCTGAGTGACTGTCCTGTTATGTTCACTGACTATCCTCTTCCTCCTCCTCAATGATCCATTCCTTGATAGCTTGGAAGAACATTTTTTTTTTTTCTGGGTGCCACCACACCAGTGCCTAAGGCACAATTTTTCAGCCCCTGTATAACAGGGGCGTGTAATTACAATTTTTTAAGCAATGCTTCGCAACAGGTCTGACTGCTGTGCTCCAAGTACAGTATCTGTGAGGGGTTGCAGTGTTGTGGCACCAGCACCAGTGCCTAAGGCACAATTTTTCAGCCCCTGTTTAACAGGGGCGTGTATGTACAATTTTTTAAGCAATGCTTTGCAACAGGTCTGACTGCTGTGCTCCAAGTACAGTATCTGTGAGGGGTTGCAGTGTTGTGGCACCAGCACCAGTGCCTAAGGCACAATTTTTCAGCCCCTGTTTAACAGGGGCATGTAATTACAAATCTTGATCTAATAGTTCACAGCAGGGCCCATTCCTGCGCCCACCAAGAGTAACTGTGAGGGCTAACAGTCTTGTGGCAACACCGTCCACCACCACCACCAAAGGCCCAATTTGTCTGCCCTGTTCAACAGGTGCATGCAATTACAAATCTTGATCTAATAATTCACAGCAGGGCCAATTCCTGTGCCCACCAAGAGTAACTGTGAGGGCTTACAGTGTTGTGGCTACACCAACATCTAATGGGGCAAATTTCTGCAGAGTATATACGGCAGGAATACCCCTACTTTCAAACATCCAACTTACAAACGACTCCTACTTGCAAACGGAAGGAGAAAACAGGAAGTGAGAGGAAATCTACCCCTAGGAAGGGAAATTCTATCATGTTAGATTTAATTTGGGAAAAAGGTATCTCCTCTCTACTGATGCTTTATCACCAATCATTGTTTCAATTAAAACCCCACTTTTCCAAAAACATTTGTCATTGGGACGGAAAGTGAGGTGAAATGTTCTGAACAGATGTGCAAAGACAGCAAATGTTACAGGGGTGATAACCCCTCCCTATGTTCTCCAAAAAGCTTAAAAATAGATTTTTTTGGGATGGAGCTACACTTCATAATGTACCTGTTCAGATTCTACTTAAGTCCCTCTCTTGTTTGCACCGCCTATATACTGCTGTTCAGAGTATATAGGGTTGTAGGTATAGGGTTTTATTTTGGGTGCGGGTCCCCCTTAATATCCATACAAGACCCAAAGGGGCTGGGGTGGGGGGGGGGTGATGGGGTAGCCATACCATTTTTCTCAAGGATTTTCAGCCATATGGCGGCCAGGACAACACATGACATTTAAGCCGCCAGTGGTTTTAAATGGCTTCTTTTTTTCCTTTACAAATGTCATTTTGTGCAGGGACAGTTCTAAACACGGGAAACACATGCCACTTCACAGGCATACTTTAGACACCCCCCAGGTACCATATTTAAAGGAATATTCACTTTTTTTTCACTTTATGCATCATTAAAATGACTGCTCCCGAAAAAATGTTAGTTTTTAAAAGTTCTTTTTGCATTGATATATGTCCCCTGGGGCAGGACCCAGGTCCCCAAACCTGTTTTATGACATTAACATGCATATTGGCCGTTGTAATTACCAATTTTGATTTTGAACGTTCACGTCCATTGTAACGAATAGGGTTCGAAAATTCGCGCAAACTTTTGGTCCGTTCGAAGGTTCTGGTGCGAACCGAACCCGGGGGTGTTCGGCTCATCCCTAGTAACTAGTATAACACTTTCAGATATTATTACAAATGGAATAAGAAAACATACAGACATGGCATAGGGGACAGACGGGACTCAGGAGATATGTAAAATGTGCTTAATACAGAGAGTACCTTATTCACGTATAGAAATGCATGCCAAAAGTAATGTTCATATTGGCATTTATGTTAGTCATATACAAGATGTCTATAGTGTCATTACTGATTGGTGGCCTGCACATCCCTACAGTTAGCAAGATAGATCTGGGGTGTATAAACAATGATCACTTTTCATTGTTCAGAGATATTGCCACACAATTGTTGAGGACACTGAATATCCCCTAATTATTGCCCCCTAAGTTGGTAAGAAGGGCTGTAGGCTTAATTCTGTGTTCAAGCCTTTCGGGGTGAGGGTTCCCAAGTGAAAAATCCATCTTTTTGTTGCAATATCTGATCAAAATCTCCTCTTCTAGTAGAGAGATTTAGAGCACAAATGCCTTTCACCTGCATCCCCGTCAGTTTGCCCTGATGGAATAGGGCAAAGTGACGGGAAACAGTTTTTTCTGGATTTCTCTCTTGGATCTCTCTCATGTGTTCACCCATGCGGATTCTAAACTGCCGTTTGGTTTTCCCTATGTACATTTTGTTACATGGACAGATTATCATATAAATGACTCATAGCACAGTTAATAAGGCTTTCAATCTCGAAATTCATTTTATTTTGCGAGTCACTAAATGATGTAGTCCTATGTACATAGGGACAAACCTGACAGTGTCCGCAGGGGAACATCCCCTTACTTCTAGGGAACTGTGACAGCCAAGAGCTATCTATGCTTTTAATATATTCTGATTTAATCAGATAGTCTCCCAAGTTTATGGCTCTACGGGCCACCATTGTGGGTCCTGGCCCTACTATGTTTGATATTCCTGGCGTATTTGTGAGGATACTCCAATGTTTTTGTAGGATCGATCTAACCGTTTCCCACTGTGTTCCATATTGGGTAATAATCCTCACTGGACCTGGGTCAATGTTCCGCTGGGGAATAGGGACTTTGTTTTTTCTTAGAAGGGATGCACAGTCTCTGCTTGCTGCCTTACATTTTGCTCTTCTAATTTGTTTGTGGGAATAGCCCTGCTTGCGAAATCGTTCATACAGTTCATCGCTTTCTCGTTTATATTGGCCCACTGGAATGCTATTTTTCATCCATTGTGGATGGTGGCTATTGGCCCTCAGTAGAGTGTTGGCAGATGTATCTTTACGATACGTATGGGTAGTGATGGTTGAGTCCCCCATACCAACTGAGAGGTCCAAAAATGAAATCCTCTTGTGGTCCCATACATATGTCAATTTGATGTTCTGATCATTATGATTTAGGAACTCGATGAAGTCTTTTAGGGAGTGCTCATCTCCTCTCCAGATCATCAAAACATAATTGATGTACCTGAGCCACATATGTACATGGCTCAGGTACATATGTGATGGATACACTACCTTTTCTTCCCAAAGCCCCAGATGTAGGCATGCATATGTCGGGGCCCATGGTGCCCCCCAAAGAGGTACCTTTTAATTTGTTGGTAAAAATGGGATAGAAATTTAAAGAAATTATTATCAAGTGCAAACATAAGCATCTCCCCCACAAACTCATTTTGAGGTCCACAGAGGGGGAAATGCTTATCGAGAAAGAATTCCACTGCCCTGATCCCCCACTTGTGAGGAATTGACGTATACAAAGATTCAACTTCAATTCCTACAAGAAGAAGTCCCTCCTGGATGAAAATTTCGTCTATTCGCCACAGGACATCACCAGTGTCTCTCACATAGGATTTTAGGTCTGTCACCATATCCTTTAGGAGATTATAAAGATATTTACCCGATCTCTCCAAGGGACCCTTAATCGTGGAGACAATGGGATGTCCCGGGGGATTGCTGAGGCACTTGTGCACCTTGAGGATGATATAGAAAGTAGGTATATTGATGTATATTGTATTCATCGACCACAAGGTACTCTGTTTCACGTTTAGTAAGAAGACCGGCTTCACTGGCTAATTTTAATTTGCAGTTTAAATTTGAAATACGTTTTGGGAAAGGGTCATCCAGGAGTTTCTTATATGTTTGGTTATCACCCAGAAGTCAAAACACCTCCTTCTTCTCATATTCCTTCTCTTTAAGGAGGACTACATTGCCTCCTTTGTCACTACTTTTTACAACTAGTTGTTGGGCTTCTGATAGTTCTTTAATCGCTTTGCGATCGTCATGGGATAGATTATCATCAGTCCTAGATCCCCAGTCAACTTTCTCCAGGTCCAGCTGGACCATATCCAGAAATAGACTCAACCATTTTTTTTTTTTTGTAATGGTGGCATCCTACTTGATCTAATATTTAAACTCGTTTTTCTGATATATGGGCTCTGGTTCTTCTCCGCCGCCTCATTCCCTTCTAACAAGGAGTTGAGAATTTCAAGAATTGCTTCATCTCCATTGTCAGCAGCCTCCAATCCTAAATTGGGAGAGGATCTATCGGTATGTAAAAAGCCGAGAAAGACCTAAGGTGACGTCCTTGAATACTGTAAATTCGTCCATATGACTTGTAGGTGACAAGGACATACCTTTCTGTAGGAGAGCAAAGTGTCTATCTTATAATTTGAAATCGGAGAGATTAATAACCTTCATATCCTTTGAGGTTTTAGTATTTGTTATTAATCTCTTCAATTTCTCTGGCTTCTCGTTCGAGTCCCTCCCTTGTTGGTATTGCGATCTCTGTCTGTTGTTTTTTGTTGCGGTTGTTTGGGGGCTAGTTGTTTGTAAGTGTTGGGCCTTGTCTCCTGGAGATCGTCCGGACGCGTTTTATGTTGTATGTTGTTATACATGTGTACATGTTTTTCTTTCTTTTGTCTGTGTTTGTTCTGACTGAAGCTAATACTCAGTCAGTTATACTTTTTACCCATGACATTGATTTGTAGATCCTGCCCTTAAAGCGGTTCTGCACACATTTCATTTAGTAAATCTCTTTGCCTTCCAAATCAGGCAAAGAGTACTAAATGAAATGTGTTTTTTTTTTTTTCACTTACCTTGTAATCGCTGACTTCCTGTCCTCTGTCTCTGCGGCGGTGGGCGGGGTCTCTGCGTCGATCGTCGTCACGCCGCACTGTCTCCTGGGATCTGGTGTCATTGATCCCAGGAGACAGTGCGGCCATCTTCCGAAATCTCGTGAGATTTCGGTCACATCTTCCGAAATCTCGCGAGATGTCGGCAGATGTGCCGAAATCTCGCGAGATTTCGGAAGATGTCCGGGAACGTGAGCTACTCTTTGCCGTTACTGCGCACGTGCGAGATCGGCGCAGTAACGGCGGTGCATGCTGGGCCATCTGAAGTGCCTGTGTGGGTTCACATGCCCACAGGCAATATGGCCCCCAGCAGGACAAATTTTTTAAAATTAAACCGGCAGCAGAGAGGCACAGAAATGGGACACGTGAGTACCTAATTTACATGTCATAATCTACTGCACTGCACTAAATATAGGAAAACACTACAGACAGTGCAGAACCGCTTTAAGCGTGCCCTGAGTCCACATTGTACTGCACATTTTTGTATTACCTTAATAACAGTGTTTATTATAGACATATGTGTTTCTGCGTATCAGCGAGACTCACTTTTTGGTCACTCTTCTGTAGTGACTGCTTTTTTGTTATATGAGGCTTAGAGGTTAGATAGCTAACATAGTCTCTACACTAGGTACTCCTCACACGCTGCTACAGTAGGCATTAGTCTCTTTTGTACTGTATTTAATGGCATCCCAGTCTTAGTCCGTAGGGTTCAATATTGAGTTGGCCCACCCTTTGCAGCTATAACAGCTTCAACTCTTCTGGGAAGGCTGTCCGCAAGGTTTAGGAGTGTGTCTATGGGAATGTTTCTTCCAGAAGAGCATTTGTGAGGCCAGGCACTGATGTTGGATGAGAAGGCCTGGCTTGCAGTCTCCACTTTAATGTGAAGGCCAGTCAAGTTCCTCCACCCCAAAATCGCTCATCCATGTCTTTATGGACCTTGGTCTGTGCACTAGTCCAAATCATTTGTTAGAGGCGGGATTATGGTGTGGGTTTTTTTTTTTTTTTTTTTTCAGGGGTTGGGCTTGGCCCCTTAGTTCCAGTGAAGGGAACTCTTAAGACATCAGCATACCAAGACATTTTGAATAATTTTATGCTCCCAATGTTGTGGGAACAATTTGGGGGTGGCCCCTTAATGTTCCAACATGACTGTGCACCAGTGCACAAAGCAAGGTCCATAAAGACATGGACTGAGCAAGGGTTGTAGAAAATTAACTTCAAGCGCAAAAATTCACATTATAATAGTAAATAAACATATAAAATTAAGTGTAACAATCTAAACAATAAAAATTCCAAAGTGCTATAATAGTGTGAACATTCCAACTAAAAAGGTGTTGCACTTGCCCAAGCCTTGTTGCACTTGCACTTTTCAGACGCTTCTTTCTCACCCTAGACAAATTCCATTCCACACATTTGATTGTGGGAGGGGACTTCAATTTGGTAGCACATCCAGCCCTCGATAGGAGCAGGACTGGTCATGGTGCTAATGCATTCCCAAGGTCCCTTGTGCACCTTATCAAATCTAACCAACTAATAGACACCTGGAGGGCTCATAATGTTGGAGCTAGGGAATACACTTTTTACTCCCACCCACATGATAGCTACTCCAGGTTGGACTACATCCTCTCCACAACTGTTATGGTTGCCAACTCTACCTCAGCTAGAATTCATTCTTGCCCGTGGTCGGACCACCAAATAGTATCATGCACCTTTTCCCATATAGGTCTCCCAAAAACTCTGGGAACTTCATGACTCCATGCTCACAGACCCCATAGCCCTATCTCAGATTGATACCTATATCACAGAATACTTCACTCACAACGAGGACAGGGAAATTTCCCCTGCCTCTTTGTGGGGCGCGCATAAGGCAGTTCTGAGGGGAAGGCTGATGCAGTTGGCCTCGGACTGTAAAAAACAGAAGCTACATACCATTAATTCCCTCACAATGGATTTGGATAGGCTGTATCGCAGACATGGTCTCTCTCAGGAACCAGAGTTGCTAGCACAGATTGATCAAAAGAGGAAAGAGCTGGATGCTATCCTCTCTGAGCAAACAGAAAAATCTCTAAGATGGTCTAAGGCCAAGTTTCTCCTGTACAGTAACTCTTCATCGACCATGTTTGCGAGAAAGCTGAAACAATCTATACAACCCACACACACCTACAAATTACGGAACAGTAAGGGCAACCCCACTACACACCCTAAAGCAGTCCTACATCTATTTAAATCTTACTATCAGTCTCTAATGGAGGCCCCCCAGTCATGGGCGTCCGCAGGTAGGGGCAAGGGGGGTCAAGTGCCCCCCCCTGGAATCAGGGATCGGATCTTAAATTCAGCACAGTTGCTTCGCTATCGGGGTGCGGGCAGCCCACACCCGGGTGCCACACACCAGTGGGGTCACACCATCAAGGTGCTGTCAAGCCCCCCCATCAGTGTAGTGTGACTTCTTTTCCCTGCTCAGTCCAGCAGAGAATTTGGCGGCGCTGTGACAGGAGAAAGGCGAGCTGCGGGCTGTCAGAGGTTTCCCCCTCTCCTGTCAGGGAGAAGAGACAGCGGCTCTCACCAGGTTGCCCGCCCAGCTTCCTGCCCGCTCCGTTCCTTCCCTATTGGCCATAACTGAGGGTCAATCAAAGGAGAGTAGGAGAGGAGATCATGGTGGGACATGTAGTCCCAAAGATTGGCGGCCCCATTTTCCACAGGGAGGAGGTTACAGCTCAATCAAGAGAGAGATTGAGAGACTGCAGCCTGGAAAAAAACTGAGGGAGAGAGTGCTACAGGACAAAGAATAAAGAGTGTGCTGGTCGGAAGCCAGAGAGAGAGCCACGCTACCCAGCGCCACCAGAGAGAGAGCCATGTTGCCCAGTGCCACCATAGAGAGAAACACTGAGCCACTACCAGGGTACAGACATGCTACACTACTGCCCAGAGTCGCCCTAGAACCCAGAGTGAGCGATCGTACAGCCGGAGGGATCACTGCTGTTGTTTCGCTGGGTCTGGTAAAAGGGCCTGTTGGCCATTATCCATTACTTATCCTAGGGACTGGACTACGTCTGCAGTCTCTGACCATGATAATGTGATAATGACATTGTCGAAAAGGGGCGGTGCATGGGTGACCCTAAAATGATGCCCCCCCCCCCTGAAAAAAGTTCTGCGGACGCCCATGCCCCCAGTCTCCTAACCCCCCCCCCCAATCCCACAACATGGCTAGACATGGTCTGGCTGCCTCAGCTATCAGTAGACCAACTTGAATCCCTGAATGCCCCCCTGTACTGTAAAAGAAGTATCTGCGGTCATATCCACACTGAAAACTGCAAAGACCCCGGGCCCTGACGGCTTTACAGCCTTCTATTACAAAAAAATTACAGACCTACTGGCCCCAAGACTGACTAAATTATATAATAAGGTGCTATCAGGTGAAGCCTTCCCGGGAGACATGCTCATGGCCAGCATGTCTCTAATCCCTAAACCAGGGAAGGATCACACACTTCCCCAAAATTTCAGACCCATCTCCATCATTAACAATGACTTAAAGATATTTAGCCGCATACAAGCAGACCGCCTGGCAGCCATGATCACATCTTTAATCTCCCCCGATCAGACAAGTTTTATCCCATCTAGGCAGATCACAGATAATATCCGCCTGGCTACCAACATTATTCAAGATGCCAACCTACACACACGTAAAGTCGTTATGCTTAGTTTAGACATCAATAAAGCTTTTGATAGCGTCCTCTGGCCATACCTAGATAAGATCCTGTACAAATTTGGGATACTAGGTAAGTTTGTAAACGGCTTTCATGCCCTATACAGACAACCCCAGACGTGTATTAATCTTCCAGGCTCTACTTCCGAATACTTCACCCTGGGTAGAGGAACCAGACAGGGCTGTCTTTTATCCCCCCTACTGTTCGCCCTCGCAATTGATCTCCTGTCTACATATATCGCTGCTAACCCCAACATAAAAGGTATACGTTAATAATGGCAACACCTATAAATTGAGTCTGTATGCGGATAATGTCCTGCTTTTTTTGACTGACCCCCTGACCTCTCTCCCGAATCTTCTTACTGCACTGGACGCCTTTCAGGCCAAATCTGGCCTGGGGGTGAATCCCTCCAAATGTGTAGCTATGCCCGTCAATTTACCACACTCCCTAATAGAGTCCCTTCAGAGTAGCTTTCAATTTTCTTGGACCGAATCCTCATTGCAATATCTTGGTGTGAAACTAGCCCCTTCCCTTAAACAGATATACACTCACAATTACCCACAGGTCTTCTCCACTATTAAAGGATTACTGACTCAATGGGCCCCTTACCACATCTCATTTCTGGGCCGTGTCCAGGCTGTGAAGATGTCCATTCTCCCCAAGCTGCTATTCTACTTTAGGGCCCTCCCCCTGTATGTATCCCGCTCTACAATTCAGACCATACAGTCGGAGCTGCTAAAATGTATCTGGCGAGATAAAAAACCCCGGTTGAACAAGTTATTGATGTTCAGAGCCCGAGACAGGGGGGGTCTGAGCTGCCCGGACCTATGGAAATATTATTTGGCTGCCAGATTGGTTCAACTAGCCCAATGGCATGTGTCCGCACCTCAGATCCCCTGGCTATGCTTTGAAATAGATTCAATCAGGCCATACTACCTCCCAGGGGTCTTTATAAGCTGGTTCAATTCGCCATAGAGATATAGCGGCACTTAACGGGGTAGTTGGGCAATCTCTATACCTCTGGACCCTCTACAAGGACAAACTCGGTTTAACCTCTAAACCGGCTCCCTTGTCCTCATTTCTGGGAGACCCAGATTTCCCTAGAGCCTTTGGAGCAGATTTAAACTTTATACACTGGTCCTCGAGGGGTCTGGTGACATTGCACTCCCTGATTCAGGGTGCTGGACTACGCTCCTTTGAGGACCTGAACCAGAACTGGGGTATTCCCCATTTGGAGTTCTACAAATACTTGCAGATACGTCATTTCTATCAGCATGCTACCTCGCATAGGACAGAGGGCTCTAGGACAACTTTTGAAACCCTGTGCTTCGAAGGATCCAGAAATAGAGGGGTGATATCCATGCTCTACAGACACTTGAATGAATACAACTCAGAATCCAAATCCCAGGCTATGATAGCATGGGAGGCTGATCTGGAAGTAAAAATCTCTGTAGAGGATTGGACCGATATGATTGACAATATGCATAAATGCACCCGTTCTATAGCAATTAAGGAGACAGCAGTAAAATTGCACACCAGGTACTACACCCCGGTTAAAATTCACAAAATGTTCCCCTTGCTCCCGGATACTTGCTTTAGAAACTGTGGGGAGAAGGGTTCTCTTATTCACACCTTCTGGAGCTGTAGTGCCCTGGGCCCTTTGTGGCAACAGGTCTCTGAGAGATTGCTACGGATCACAGGGAACAATTTCACCTTGACTGCACGGATGTGCATCCTCTTTGCTGATATCCCAGGGGCTACGCACACTGAACAAAGATTGATACACACACTTTTCAGCGCAGTACACTGGGCAATTGCATTGAATTGGCGTAAACTATCTGTCCCTTGGCCACAGGTACTTTATCGCATGGAGTCAATAAAATTGATGGAACGTATTCACCACACACTTATGGACTCCATGCAGATATTTGAGAAGAAATGGGACACCTGGTCCTCGACAGGCTAGTCGCATGGACTGACCCCCCCTACTGGGGCACCCTACACTCGGGCTATTAACAGATACTACTTGAGCATTGCCTCCCCACCTCCACACGTCAGGCTTCACCCTTAATGTCCATGTACAGGGGTACTTAAATGGTCATAATTCTACTATGCATTAAAGCATCAAACATTGACAACAATTGATCTATGCCACCACATATTCTATCATAGCAGTATGCTCCAAACTTTTTTCCCTTTTTTTCAGTTTTGTTTGGTTGTAGTTTTGAATTCATGGTTACTCAAGCATAGATAGACGTGCATACCTCAGCAATGGTCTTTAATACTTATTTGTGTCACTGATGAACCACAGGTTCTTGTAGCATTATAGTGCTCTACTATATGTTTAATTCTGATGAGAACCTGAGACTTCCCTGACGCATTGCATGTATTTCAATGTAATCAATAATGCACTTATTTCCTGTATTCTTTTGTACATTTTTTTCAATAAAAGTTGGTAAAAAAAAAAAAAAAAAAGGTGTTGCACTTGAAGTTACATATCATCGGTATTGTGGTAATATTGAAGTTTATTGAGATTTCCATACATTAGAGGGTTCCACAATTATTGTTAAGTTATTGATAAGTAAGTTAGCGCTGCACTTTTTTTTGTGCTGTGGGAGCACATAACAGCGCTTAGTGGCAGGCCTTTTACTGACACTTTTTTAATTTACCTCCAATAGTTTATTGTAAATAGTAGTGTGGTGATTACATATTATACTAAATATTGGCATGTGGCATTAATAAACAGACAGATTTTAGTTGTGCCCCACCAGGCCAGCCCCATAGACAATGTGCCTAGCTGCTGAGTTCAACTGCCCATCCCTGCACTCAGTGCACTGGTGGGCACTGATAGGCAGAACTGATAGCCAGCACTGATTGGCACTGATAGGTGACACTGATTGGCAGCACTCATGGGCACTGATAGGCAGCACTGATTGGCAGCACTCATGGGCACTGATAGGTAGTACTGGTTGGCAGCACTGATAGGCACTGCATTGTGGCACTGATTGGCACTAATTGGAAGCACTGATTGGCACTGATAGGCAGCACTGATGGGCACTGATAGGCGGCACTGATAGGTGGCACCGATGGGCGTTGATAAGCAGCACTGATTGTCACTGATAGATGGCACTGCTAGGCAACACTGATTGGCAGTACTGATAGGCAACACTGATGGGCACTGATAGGTGGCACTGATTGGAAGCACTGATTGGCACTGATAGGTGGCATTGGTTGGCACTAATAGGCTTCACTAATTGGCAGCACAGGTGGGCACTGATCGGCAGCACTGATGGGCACTGATTTATGGCATTGGTTGGCACTGATGGGCAGCATTGATGGGCACTCATTGGCAGCACTGATTCGGACTGATAGGCAAAACTGATGGGTACTGATAGGCATCACTAATGGGCACTGATAGACAGCACTAATGGATACTGATAAGCAGCACTGATATGTGGCACTGATCGGAAGCACTGATTGGCACTGATAGGTGGCATTGGTTGGCACTAATAGGCTTCACTAATTGGCAGCACAGGTGGGCACTGATCGGCAGCACTGATGGGCACTGCTTTATGGCATTGGTTGGCACTGATGGGCAGCATTGATGGGCACTCATTGGCAGCACTGATTCGGACTGATAGGCAAAACTGATGGGTACTGATAGGCATCACTAATGGGCACTGATAGACAGCACTAATGGATACTGATAAGCAGCACTGATATGTGGCACTGATCGGAAGCACTGATTGGCACTGACAGGTGGAATTGGTTGGCACTGACTGGAAACACTGGCACTGACAGGTGGCGCGGATTGTCGCTGATAGGTGGCATTGGTTGGCACTAATGGGCACTGACAGGTGGCACTGATTTGCGCTGACAAGTGGCACTGATGAGCGATGATTGGCACTGACATTCGGCACTGGTGGGCACTGACATGTGGCACTGGTGGGCACTGATGGGCACTGACAGGTGGCACTGATGGGCACTGACATGTGGCACTGATGGGCACTGACATGTGGCACTGATGGGCACTGACGGGTGGCACTGACATGTGGCACTGATGGGCACTGACATGTGGCACTGATGGGCACTGACATGTGGCACTGATGGGCACTGACAGGTGGCACTGATGGGCACTGACATGTGGCACTGGTGGGCACTGACATGTGGCACTGACAGGTGGCACTGATGGGCACTGACAGGTGGCACTGATGGGCACTGAAAGGTGGCACTGATGGGCACTGACATGTGGCACTGACAGGTGGCACTGATGGGCACTGACATGTGGCACTGGTGGGCACTGACATGTGGCACTGACAGGTGGCACTGATGGGCACTGACAGGTGGCACTGATGGGCACTGACAGGTGGCACTGATGGGCACTGACATGTGGCACTGACAGGTGGCACTGATGGGCACTGACAGGTGGCACTGATGGGCACTGACAGGTGGCACTGATGGGCACTGACAGGTGGCACTGATTGGCAATGTTAATTGGCACTTATGAGCATTGATAGGCGGTATCGTTTGGCACTGATCTAGGAGAGGGGAAGTTTCCCATTGAGCAGTCAGCTAGGCATGTAAGAGCCGCTCAGTGCGTGAAACTGTAATGTAATGTAACTACTTGCAGAGAGAAGCTGTCAGAACTCGGAGCTGATGTCGGGGGTGGGTGGGACCGAACAGCTAGCCTATCAAGCACAAGCCAACGGGATAGGTGCTGGGCGGGCTGCTCCGTGTATGTGGCTCCGCCCCTTTTTATCAGCTATCAAACACCAGCCAAAGGAATATGGGCTGGGCTGCTCTGTGTATATGGCTCCGCCCCCCTTTCTTAAGCATCCCAATCATTGGCTGGTGTTTAATAGGGGGTGGAGCCACATACATGGAGCTGCCCACCCAGCCCTCGACATCAGCGCGTTTGATAGGCTAGCTGTTTGGTCCTGCCCACCCCCAACATCAGCCCAGAGTTTTCACAGCTACTATCTGCAGGCAGTGACATTTCATTACAGTTTAAAGCACTAAGCAGCTCTTACATGCCTCCCTGACTGCTCAATGGGAAACTGTCTCACAGGCAGCTCCCTATACAGTCTCTTGCAGCATCTTACAGCAGATTACCTGACACACATTAGGGTGTGCCCAGGCACAGACGCCCCCCTGTGCGCACGCCTATGTTCGGGTTCAGGTCAAAGTAGAATTCAGTCTGAACTTTATCTGTTCTGCTGCAACTTAAAGTGATATTTAGCAATGGTACCTCGGCTAAATGTGTCAGCTTCCTGCTCAGCCTGGTTAGGGGGGATACGAGTGGTCGCTGACATATCAACAACCTGTGATGCATTTCCACCTGGCCATTAGACTTTGCCAGCTGGGGATTCCTAGCTGGATGTAAACAAAGGGGTGGGAATGGTGGCTTACATCATTGATCATATTTGCTCATGGCAATATTTTATCAATGGCCATGGTCATTTTGGTCAATGGCATTAATTCATAATTTGTTTATGAACCTGCGGAGAATCTGCAATGCATCAGGGAGTAGTGATGGGATTGCCAGCAGGTAGTTATGTTTTTCTTTTGACAGGTCATCGGACATCTGCATCAATTTACAACATAATTGATTATGGATTTATGTTGTGGGTGGTATCTGGGGCCCCCCTATTTTTAAAGTGGTTTTCAGATTCTGATGAGCTCCCTGCCACAGACCCCCAAAACCACCATGCCAGGGTTTTTGGAAAGAGACCCTTGTCCTCATCAACATAAGAACAAGGTGCTTTGCCAAGGGAAAGCCCCTTGGCAAAGGTACTCTACCCAAGTACTCTCTCCCTTGTCCCCATCAACATGGGGACATCCTGTAGCCTGGTACGGTTTCTATCCCCCCTCTTTTCCTGCGGCCTGCCAGGTTGCGTGCTCGGATAAGGGTCTGGTATGGATTTTTGGGGGGACCTCCACACCATTTTTTTTTTTTATTTTGGCGCAGGGTTCCCCTTCAAATCCATACCAGACCTGAAGGGTCTGGTATGGAATTTAAGGGGACCCCCACAATTTTTTTTTTAATTTTGGTTCGGGGTTTCCCTTAATATTCATACCAGACCCAAAGGGCCTGGTAATGAACTGTTAGGAAATCCCATGCCGTTTTTATCAATGAACTTTTATGTGTATTGCAGGGACTGACAATTTATTATAGCCGTGAGTACTTTTAAATGATTTTTTTTCCCTTTTAGAAATGTAATTTTGCTCTCGGACTGTTCTAAACACGGGAAACATTCACCACTTTACAGGCATACTATAGACACCCCCCAGGTACGAAATTTAAAGGAATATTTCACTTTTGTTTCCCTTTAAGCATTATTAAAATCACTGCTCCCGAAAAAACTTCTGTTTTTTAAAACTGTTTTTTGCATTGATACATGTCTCCTGGGGCAGGACCCAGGTCCCCAAACACTTTTATGACAATACCATGCATATAAGCCTTTAAAATTATCACTTTTGATTTCTCCCATAGACTTTTAAAGGGTGTTCCAGCGGCTTTCGAATTTGCCACGAACATGCCAAATTGTTCGCTATTCGGCGAACAGCCAATGTTCGACACTGAACATAAAGCTCATCCCTACAGAAGATTATTTGGGCAGGATTTTCCAAACTTTGTGACACCATGCTACTTAGAAAATGCTATACTTCCTTATTAAAGTAGGCCCTGGTAAGGAAGTGTAGTACTTTCAAAACAGCGCTGTGGGCTGGGGCTTGAGGCTGTCATCTCTTGCATTAAGAGTGATGGGAGGGGGCGTGACCGGACGTGCGAGGTGTACGAGGTGTGCAAGATGAGAACAAGCTGAGAGAGCTCAGCTGTGCGATCTCCCATCCTCTGCCTGCTCTATTTGATATGCAGCATTATCAGCACTACCAGAGCATACTTTCTCCCTCAAGCGCAGCACAGATCTCGGATGCGGCACAGAGTGCGAGCCTGAACGGCCTCGTATGTTCTACGGATTCCACGGATCCCCTGAGTGACAGGCTAAGCACGCCGATTGTAAGGACCGGCCGGCGGGATCAGCTGGTAGACGGCACGAAGCCGAGCTTAACCGAGTGGAGCCGAGCGGAGCCGGGAATCCCCGAAGGTGACGTCAGACGCTGAGTACACGCTGCCAGAGATACACGGTGAGAGGAGAAGGGGGAGACAGCAACGGATCCGGCGCCTGCGAGCACAGTGCTCCTAACGATTGGACAGAGTGGGGGAAAACTCTTGGGGAAACCTGAAGGCGCTGCAGGACATAAATATATGGGCTGTATGTAACTCAAAAGGACCCCCCCAGTGTCAATGAATACCCGGACGAACTGTGGCATAGGCATAGGGGTTGACTGAAAGACACCCAGGACGCGTGAGTAATTAAAGGCAATCTGTGATGCAGGATATACTGATATATGCAAAAAGTTATATACCCTGTTTAAACATATATGCTCATATACGGTCCAAAGAGAAGCACAGATGACCCCCCAGAGACTCTCAGTGGTTATTATGGATTCTATGGATCATAATAAAGAGGATTTATTTTAGATACAATACACGTGCAGGCTGCTGCTTACGGACACCTCTGTATATCTCGGGCTGTAACTTTTAGAGACTGTGTACGCTGAAGGCAATAAAACGTGAAGCAGAGTTAACCGTATACGAATACGGGCTTTTAAAATAGTGGCATAAAAATATATACATATATTCCTGCCCTAGCTCCTCTTCCTCCTTCTTCTTTTTTTTTTTTTTCTTCCCGGCTGGGTCTGCGGCCGAAGTATAATACTGGACTGTTGGTATAATTCATATAGCAAAAAGGAAGAAAAAAAAGGGAAAGAATCTGTGGTGAAAGGTTGTGGGAGGTACAAGGTGACAGGATTTTTTTTTTTGGTAGCCTTAACGGGGACAAGGCTGGTTTATATTACCTGCTTGACATAAATTTTGCACCCCAACCTGTACCCCTGAATATTAAAGGAGATAACCAGAAGGTGCGCTTGGGGAACTTGCTTTGCTTTTTTTCCCCGCTCCCTCCCCCCTCCTTTTTTTTTATTTTTTTTTTATTTTTTTTTAAGGAGGTATTCTCCTCAAAACCCCTTACAGTCATAAAATGCAGCAACAGCTCCGCTCAGCTAAAGATAAAGACAAAAACTCTCAGCAAGCAGGTATGGCGGCAGCTGCAAAATTAGAGCAGTATGCACATCCTTCTACTCAATCTCCCACAAAGAAAGGGGGGCAGCAATTTAAAACCCAGCAAGGGGGGACTTTGGATAGGAGAAGTCAAGGACAAAGTCAAGCTACCTTCTCAACCCCTACTCTCAACGCTCTACTTTACCCTGCAAGGTTACGAGTGACTGCATTAGGAACCAGACAGATCTTTGAAACCCCAGCTGGGGTGGAAAAGTGGCTAGAAGAAAACAAGGAACTATTTCAAATGTTTTGACAGGGGGGGAGAGGGAGGGATGGGATGTGATAAAAGGGGGAGGGAGGGGGAAATAAAAGATGTATAATGGAGATATAAATAGGATATGTGGGAAAAGGGAAGGGAGAGCGGAGAGAGGGCGGATTTTGCACAGTGAGTGGGTGGAAAAAAGTGATGGTATGGAATGTGTGTGTGGGTTGGAAGGTGGAGCGAGCGGAATGGGTAATGGTCACTGTAAGCCCCTCAGGGGGACACCTAGAAAGGTGGAGGGAAGAGGGAGCGTGGGGGGGAATAGTAAGGGGGAGGGAGAGGGCGGGCACACCAGTATATTTAAAAAAAAAATTGATAATGGGGAAAAAGGAGAGAGGCACTAAAAATAAGGATTGGAAGTTAGAAACAAACAAAACAAGAATATTTATGTTCACGCTCAGTATGGTTTTGTTTCTTCATGCATTAAAAGGAGGTGTAAATCACGAGTTAAATTAGCGATACACACCGCGGTGGAAAATAGAGGAAAAATAGACATTAAATTAGTTACCAGGAAGAAATACATAACAGTGAGAGTTCCTGATGCAGGTTAAATTATTACGGATAGGATCTTGGAACGTAAGAGGTCTGGGTACAGGGGGGAAGAGAGCGGTGGTATTCTCTATGGTGGAGAAGTATGGTGCGGAGCTGGTCTGCCTGCAGGAGGCACATCTAACTAGTGACACAAGTCAGCAAATTCGGGGGAAAAAGAAATACCAAATACAGTACCACTCAGTCTATAGTTCTTATAGCAGAGGGGTAAGCGTACTGGTGAAGACTGGGGTGAATTTCTCCTGCAGGCAGTCCAGCATAGATGAACAAGGTCGTTATGTTTTTCTTTTTTGTAGTATTAATAATAAAGCGATAGTGGTGGCGAATATTTATATCCCTCTGCCCTTTAAAATTGATGTCATGTTGAAATTAAATTAATTCCTATTAGACAAACAAGATATCCCAACTATAATAGTAGGAGATTTTAATGTGGTACTGGATGGAAGGATTGACAGGTTTCCTATAAGAGGCGAGACAGGAAATGTAGAGAGTAGTAGGCTAAGCCGCCTACTGGTAGAGGTAGGCATGGTGGACTTATGGAGAGTACGGAATCCGGGAGTCCAGCAGTATTCCTGTTACTCTGCAACTCATTCAACATTATCCAGGATAGATATGGCATTAGGAAATGATAGAATGTTACAGCTTATGGAGGGGATAAGGTACTGGCCGAGAGGGATATCGGACCACTCTCCATTAGTGATAGCATTAAAAATAGGGGACCAAAAGATTCAGGAGGAATGGAAAATAAATCCACACTGGTTCGAGATATTTAAAGACTCAGCTGACATCCTTTTCAAATTGAGGGAATTTATAGACAAAAATGAAGGAACTGCAAACGAGTTATCTCACAGGAAGAAAGAGAGCTATTGGAAAATCCGATAACACTTGTGGAGTTACAACAAGCAGTAGCAGAAATGGCCAACCAAAATTCTCCAGGCCCTGATGGGCTGCCAATAGAGACATACAAATATTATGGAGAGATCCTAATCCCGGAACTGCTAAAAACATTGGGGGGGGCAAGGGAACTTGGTCATTTGCCCACCTCAATGTTAGAGGCGACAATTATTGTATTGCACAAGGAGGGGAAGGACCCAATGGATGTGGCGGCATACAGGCCAATTTCTCTCCTGTGTGCGGACGCAAAAATCCTGGCAAAAGTTTTGGCAACTAGGTTGAATGGGTTTATCCAAGGATTGGTCCATCCTGATCAGGCGGGGTTTATACCCAACAGATCCACCAGCACAAATATCAGAAGGACCTTCTTAAACTTACAATCCCCAGTAGAAAATAGGGGAGCAAGAGCTATATTGTCACTGGATGTGACAAAAGCTTTTGACTCCATAGAATGGCAATATATTTGGAAAGTGCTGGAGAAATTTGGATTTGGCCCCTCACTGATAGGTTGGATCAAAATGCTTTATGATGGGCCCACAGCAAGATTAAAAATCAACAATAAACTCTCAGATAGGATATTACTGGAAAGGGGTACAAGGCAGGGGTGGCCGTTGTCTCCCCTGCTCTTTGCCCTGGTAATGGAGCCATTGGCTATCTCCATAAGAAGATGCAATGAGATAAAAGGATTTCAGAGGAGTTCAGGCGAGGAAAAAATCGCGTTATACGCAGATGATATCCTCTTGTTCCTGGGAGATACGGGACAATCATTGACCAGGGCAACGAGCTTGGTGGAAACATTTGGTAGTTTTACAGGGCTGGAGATTAACTGGACGAAATCTGAGTTATTTACGATAGATTTGATAGGGGAAACAACAATATTGGGGATACCTCAGTTGGCTGTGAATGATGCCTTGAAGTACTTAGGGATAGTTATTATAGCAGACCCCAACCAATATATAAATAAAAATCTAGCACCTCTCTTGAAAAAATTTAGGGAAAAAATTGATATTTGGAAACGACTGCCTCTTTCGGTTGCAGGAAGATGCAGCCTGATAAAAATGTTGTGGTTACCTCAATTGATGTATGTATTACATAACTCACCAGTGTGGATTGCAAAAAAATTATTTAATAAAATTGAAACTTTGTTCAGAGAACTGATATGGAAGAGGGGACAAGCCAGGATACGCCTACGCATACTGCAACTACCAGGAGGGGAGGGGGGAGTGGCACTTCCTAACCCAGAATATTACTATTGGGCGGCACAATTGCAGCAACTGGTGGGGTGTGGGGAGGAGAATGGAGGAACCCCGAATGGGAAAATATTGTTGACAGAAACAACGCATGACTCAATAGCAGAGGCATTGGAAGCGGAATCCTTTCTTTATAAGTACCCGACAATCAGGATGATAACTAAGATATGGAAAGCGACTAAAAAATTACTGAATTATAGAGGACTAAATGAATATACCCCTATATGGAATAACTATAACTTGCAGGAAACCCTCTTGATAGGCAGGAATAAAGAATGGGAAAAACGGCGAATAAAGAGACTGCGACAACTCTATGTGGGAAACACTTTCAAAAAGTTTGATGACCTAAAAAGGGAATTTAAAATACCCCAGAGTACATACTATACATACCTCCAGATAGAGCACGCTTTGAGAACCCAATTTAGCGGCTACCCCATTCAATGGGAAGATACTCCCCTTTTGCAACGCATATCCCGGATGGGCCCTACGAAGGGCCTAATCTCGGTAATATACGGGCAAACAAACAGCATGGCTAAAAGGAATGTGAAACTTGACCTTGTAAAAGTCAAATGGAAACAGGACATAGGGGAGATTTCGCAAGAGCAGTGGAACAAAATTCTAGAGATGAGCCCAATGGTATCAGTTTCACCCTCTCAGAAGATATCACATTTAATGTTAGTAAACAGAGCTTATTATACCCCAAAGCGATTGTTTAAATTTGGTAAAAGAGCGGATGACAGTTGTCCTAGATGCCAGGGATCTGGGGACCTCCTACATATGGTGTGGAGATGTCCAAAATTATTTTGTTGGTAGGGAGTGATACAGACTTTGAATGAAAGATTTTCTGTGGGGTTAAAAAACGAGGCGGTAGTGTGTATTCTGGGGTATAGGCAGGAGCAAAGGGAAAAGAGGAGCACTACGGTGGCTATCTTTTTTTTTTTTTTTTTTTTTTTTTTTTATATCAATATTTTTTATTGAAATTTTAACAATACATAAAATGTAAAAGAAAAAAAAGATAACAAAGGAAATAAGAGAAGTTCAAACAGAATGTGTTCGATATACACAGTAAGATTTCACACAATGGATTCAAATGTATGATATGTTATATATATACATATATATATACCTTAGAAGGACTATGAATGGAAAAGATCTTCAGGGAATTTCAGGAACATTGGAGATGCGGCAGAGGGTTAATTTTGTTGATTGTATGGAAGCAAGTATACCGTCTACATCTCAGGGAATAGTATTTTTAGGCCAGATAGACCATTTGTCATCAAATTTCTTACGCTGCATAGAGTTTAGTGCGATAAGGCGTTCAAATGTGTAATTCCTGTGTACTGCCTTAGATACATCAGAGAGGTTTATAGTGGTATTCGTTTTCCATATTCGTAATATAGACGCTCTGGTTTCTAGTAGAATATGGCTAACCACAGACCTGTGTTCGGTGGGAAAGTTTTCTGTCCCTATATGTAATAAAGCCAGTGCTGGTGAGGGAGAGGATTGTATACCGGTGAGTGAAGAGATTAGACAGAATACTTGGTTCCACAGGCTTCTCACATTAGGACAGTTCCAGAACATATGCAACAAATTACCTACTAGTCCGCAACCCCTCCAGCATTGTGATGAGGACCCCAGAAAATAAGTTGATAATCTGTATGGAGTATATTGCCACCTGTTAACAATTTTTATAGTCATTTCCCAATGTTTGACACAGTGCGTTGATTCATGTATCGACTTAAAAGCCGCTTTCCATTGATCGTCAGTGAATATAGTGTTTAAGTCTGTTTCCCAGTTACCCATTGCTCTTGTTTTGGTAAAGGTAAGTTTATTCTGTAGGCAATTATAGAAGAGGGATATTCCCTTAGTATCTGTGTTGGTACCGGTGTAGAATTTCCATATTTTAGGAGGGACACTGGTTTCTGGGTTAGGGAGTTTTCTAAGAAAATTTGTAATGCGTAAGCAGGCGTGCAGTTCTGTATTCGGTAGATTATATTGGGACATTATTTGTTCCGAAGATTTGAGTGAGTGATCACTATATAAGTCCGAAATAGAGGAGATACCATGTTTTAGAAAAGTATTAATCGATAAAGTCGGTATTTTAGCTTCGAGGAGTGACAATGGCAGTTTGTACCCTGTTTTCCGGGCTTCAGTGTTTGTTAACTTAAGATAAGCTCTCCATGCCAGTAATGAAGTCTGCATGGGTGGGGATAAAGTAGATATGTTCCATGGGGACCAGTCATCACTAAGTAGGAATGATTTTAGATCAGCGGTAGGTGATATTGATTTTTCAATGTCTACCCATAGAGGAGATTCTAGGGTACCTAGCCAGTGTTTAATGTAATCTAATCTGACTGCACTAAGGTAGTCGTGTAGGTCCACCAAACCAGCCCCACCTACCTTCTTGTGGGCAATGAGATTATTGCGTGAGCATCTAGCTCTTTTCCCTCCCCATATGAATTTCCAACACATGTTCGAGAGTTTAGTGAGAAACATTTTAGGAATATGTACTGGAAGTGAGCGAAATAGATACAGTATTTGCGGTAATATCATCATCTTGTATGCTGCTACTTTACCCATCCATGAAAGTTCTTTCTGTGCTATGTCCCTTAGTTGGATTTCTATTTTAGGTAGTAAATTGGACATATTGGTCTTAATTAAAGTGGAGATGTTACTGGTTAAAGTAATGCCCAGGTAGGTAATACCACTGTCACTCCAAGTATATGGTAGTTGTTTTTGTAGATTACTTCTTATCAGGGGGGTTACTCCCAAGTCTAGAATTAAAGATTTGCCAAAGTTTACCTTATAGTACGATACCTCCCCAAATTCTGTCAATATCTCATGTGCCTTGGGCAAAGATTGTTGTGGATTGGTCATGAGCAGGATGACATCATCCGCGAAGAGGTTTATGGAGTGTGTGCTGGAACCAAAGTGGAATCCAGTGATATGGGGATGGGTCCTTATTGTTTCGGCTAACGGTTCTATCATAAGATTAAAAATGGTAGGAGATAATGGACAGCCTTGCCTGGTACCATTTGTTATGTTGAAGATTTTAGATAGAAAGCCTGCTGATTGTATTTGAGCTGATGGACAGGAGTAGAGTGCAGATATAGCTGTAAGGATATGACCTGTAAAACCAAATTTAAGCAAGACCGATTGCATATACATCCAGTGAACTCTATCGAACGCCTTTTCTGCGTCAATTGATAACAGCAGAGAAGGCGTTCGATTCACCCTAGCAGAGTGTATTACATTTATAATTCTTCTTGTAGCGTCGGAAGTTTGTCTCCCCTTCACAAAGCCCATCTGGTCGCGTTGGATAAGTGTTGGAATTATGTACGTTAGTCTTTTGGCGAGTAGTTTAGCGTATACTTTTACGTCAGAGTTAAGTAGCGAAATTGGCCTGAAGTTTGCTGGTGTTGTGGGGTCTTTTCCTGTTTTAGGGAGTGTGACTATGTGTGCTCTCAACATTTCATGAGGAAAGGAGGCTGTTTCTACTGCTCTTTGGAAAAATTTTTGTATATGAGAAACTAAGATGTGCTTAAATGTTTTGAGGTATTCGTTGGAAAAACCATCAGGTCCAGGTGATTTGCCGTTGGGAAGGCTGTCTATAGTTTGCATAATTTCTGTGCATGAGATTGGGGCATTAAGGTCAGATAGTTGTTGTTCAGATAGTGATGGGAGGTTTAGTTTTTGTAGAAAGGATTGAATCTTTTCTATAGACGGTTGTGTGGTAGCAGTGTCTGTATTAAGATTATATAGTGTACTGTAATATTCCGCAAACTGGTTGGCTATAGCTTGAGGATCTATAATCTTATGTTGTGTTGTGGGGTGGTAGAGGAATGGTACTCTAGACTTAATACGTGCAGCTTTTAATCTATTGGCTAAGTATTTACCTGCTCTGTTAGCGTTGGCATAATGGTTCAGTTGTAGTCGCCTGAGGTGTCTATCGTATTGTTGTGAGAGATGTTCTCTTAATGATTCTCTAAGGTTTGATAATGTACTAGCTAAGTTATGTGTGGGCGTCTGTTTATTTAGGGCGTCTGTGTCATGTATGTCTTTTAGCAGTGTGTTAAGTTTTTGTGTATGTTTTTTCTTTTCTCGGGCTCCGAGTTGGATGAGAATGCCCCGCACATATGCTTTGTGGGAATTCCACAGTACAAAGGGATCCTGAACTGAATTTTGGTTGTCTGTGAAAAAGTTTTGGATATGATGTAGAATTTTGTCGTGTGTATGTGGTTCCTGTAGCAAGCGTGCGTTACAGCGCCATATAGGTCGTGAAGAGGAGACACCCTTCTCTGAGATTGACAGAGAAATTACTGCGTGGTCTGACCACGTAATATCACAGATTGTGGTATTCTCTACCTGTTGCAATAACCATTTGTCCGTGAGAAACAAATCTATTCGTGAATATGAGCAATGTCTATGCGAGAAGAAAGTGAAGTCTTTCTCATTAGCGTGATGACATCTCCACGCATCGAACAGTTCCTCATTCTGCAGAAGTGTTTGGAGAGAAGCTGTTCCTTTCGGTCGTTTTGTAGTCGTGTCAATTGTCAAATCCGGTACAACATTAAAGTCCCCACAGACAAGGAGATTGCCATATTTCATAGAGGCTGCCTTCTTGAGTACTTTCCGTATAAAGCGAATTTGATGAGAGTTGGGGGAGTACAGCGTTATTAACGTATAAGGTTTGGAATTAATGTCACCATTGAGAATTATGTATCTTCCATTATCATCTAGGAAAGTATTTTTGAGCTGGAAGGATACTGAGTTACTTATAGCTATGAGGACTCCTCCTGTCTTGCGGTTAGGTGTGCAGGCAGTGAAAATGTGTGGGAAATCTTTATGGGAACAGTAAGGCATTTTGTCTTTTTGGAAGTGTGTCTCCTGGACGCAAAGTATATCTGCCTTTTGTCTTTTAGCTTCGTTCCACAGGGAGAACCGTTTAGCGGGGTGATTTAACCCCTTAGCATTAATAGAAATACACTTAATCACCATTGTTCAGGTTGTAGTTGTGTTTGTGGGATCGTATGATATGAATACTCACTGTGCACATCAGAGGGTTGCTTGTAGCAGGTGTCTGCAGTGGTTGGGTTGAAGAGGACCAAGTTGTTGTTGCCGCAGAGATCCTGTATGTTTCTCAAGGATAGTGTATATCGATCAAAAAAAAAAGAACATATTGTCGTAAAAATAACATAAAAATAAACAATCAACATAATGAATTTAAGAAATGGATCTGTTAACTGATCCGTGTGCAGAATGATCTGCTATTTATTACTGCGAGGGGGTAAGGAGATGTAGATGAATATCTCCTGTCCCCGGAGAATTAGAGATGCTTAGCATTAATATTTCATAAGTTTCCACCAGTATTTTTTTTGTGGGATCGCTTATGGGTGACTACTTGCCAGTCACTATGCATATGTTGAGGAATAACAGGTTGCATATGGTTTGGGGAATGATCCGGTAGGATGTTCCATTTCCTTAAGGCCTCGATCCCTTCTTCCATTTTAGTAACCATGACAGTGGCCCCATTGTGGGTGATGGACAGGGTGGCTGGGTATTTCCATTTATGAGGGATTGAGTGATTTCTTAGAGCTTTGGTGATGGTTGCTAGGTTTCTACGCCGCTGTAGAGTGTGTCTTGACAGATCTGGCAGCATTTTTATAGTAGCGTACTGTGGGGGTAAATTATCCTGCTTACGGGATGCAAATAGGATTTTTTCCTTTATATGATAGTAATGAATTCTCAAAAGGACATCACGTGGAATTTCATCAGGGAGAAATGCGGGTTTGGGAATTCTATGTATTCTATCCACTATGAGATCTTGGGCGGTCAGATCCGGTATCATGGTGGAGAACATAGTTTGGGCATATTGCATAAGTTGGTTAGGCGGGATAGATTCAGGAATGCCCCGCAGTTTGAGGTTGTTCCTCCTGGATCTGTCCTCGAGGTCTGAGATTTTATCTTTCATCCATTGTATGTCTTCTCCTTGTGCTGTGTGTGCCTCTACCATCACGTTGTATGATGCTGTGTATTCCCCCATTTTATGTTCTACCCTGTCTACTCTGGTGCCCAGGGCCTGTACTTCTTTGTGGCAGTTATTAATACCTCTGACCATGTCAGAGTGTAGGGATGCTCTTAATGACAATAGCATATTCTTCAATGTGGATTCAGAGATAGGAGCATCAGTAGCTGGGAATTCATTTATTGGGTCTTTCTCATGAGGCCTCTGTGAGGCTGTGGGGATGTGTGGAGCGCTTACCTCCATAGCAGGCTCAGGTTGCGGCCTAGTGAGAGAGTCTCTCCTCGGTTTAGTTTTTGCTGGGCTGCATGTAGTAGGGCTTGGGGTGCCAGAGGAGGATCCGCTGTGTATCACAGCAGGGTCAGAGGCTCCATAGGCTCCGTAGGCCGTTCGATTGCCTGTCATGTCCCGTCCGTCCGTATCATCAGGCCGTTGTGCGCGCGCGCCGCCGCCATTTTGTCCGCTCGGTCCTGAGGTGATATAGTCATCCAGCTTGTGCGGCTGTTGAATGATTTTTCTCCGCCGGCCCATCTCCGCTGTATGCACCGGCGGATAAGCTTTCCAGGGGTGCCTCTCTATGTGTGGATGTGACTGGTGGAAGTCGGATGGCGATGGATATCTCCGGCGGACGAACGGAGCTCTCACACTACACGTCCATCATGGAGCTCGGTCGCCACGCCCCCTACGGTGGCTATCTTGAGGAGCCTATTTCAGGCAAGGAAGCTAATTGCTTTGAGGTGGCAATCAAAATACCCACCGACAGTAGAGAACTGGGTAGAAACAGTAAATGAAACCCTTATTAAAGAGAGGATAGCCTACGTGAAGAGATGCAACCTTATAGAGTTCGATAGGACGTGGAGGCCTTGGACGTTGGGTAACTAAGATAACCTACCAGAAAAACTAGATATATTAAAACTGGTGGTGAGGGGGGGGGGGGATATATCAATAGATAGTTAGGGTAAGGGTGCGATAAAGTGAGTAAGTGAAAGGGGGGGGTACTATTATTGCGACCCTTTTGCTGGGTCGCCTTACTAAGCTTCTTAAAACTGCATATAGGACTGCGTATGTCCCTAAGTAAAAACAAGGGAAGCAAGGGTGGGAATAGGAGAGTAAAAGATAGGGGGTAATGGTGGACAGGAATACATGTATAGAAATGTTAAATATATTGTAAATGAAAATGTTTGTAAGAAAAAAATAAAATAATTTTTTCAATAAAGATTGAAAAAAAAAAAAAACAGCGCTGTGATTTAGGACCACCTCTAGAAAATAAAATGTGAGATCCTGACTGGGTCCTGCTCACTGCTAACTACAGGGATCACTCTGGGGCAGACTGTACGCTCCCCTTAAGCAGGAATTAAATGCTTCTTGTGAATGATGGCGACATAATTCTAAACAGACACAAATTAGTTTCAATAATACATCATCACATTTATTTTCTTAGTAAGTAGTGTAAGTACTTGAATTTAACTTAGGCACCATGCACACGAGACGCAGATGCAAACTCTGCTAAACGCGTGTTTTAAAAAGCAGAAACCTGCGTTTAAAAACGCGCGTTTTGCTGTGTTTTCATGCCGCGTTTAGATGCGTTTAGACGCGTTTGCGTCTATAAGCATTTGTAAAGATAACATCATATAGACCCTCCCCAAGCTCAGAAAGCATGTATTATTAACGATTTCTGCCAATTTGATCAGAGTGAGCAGCAGCAGCAGCAGAGAGAGCAGTTGTACTCTTGCATTTGCCTCTCTTTCTGTGTTTTTTTTTTTTAAATGGATCCCATATTGAATATATGTCAGGAAATGCTCCTGATGTTGCAGCAATGTCGTTGCAAATTTGCATGAGAGGTCCAGAATCAGAGCTCGTCGATATTGGACCCATCCGTTGATGGCACAGCGAATGTCCGTTGGATATTTCACAAACATGTATGCATTTCACAAACATGTATGCATCAGCGAGTATATATGCTCTATGAACTATCTAAACTAATTACGACATTTTAAACAATTATTTCTAGTATTTTTTATGGTTTACCATCATATTTCTGAGTTTTCTGCTCCAAAAAATTGGGTTCCTTTAAAAAGGCTTATAAACGCAAACGCGGCTAAACGCAGGTGCCTGCGTTTAGCCGCGTTTAGCTGCGTTTTGCGTCTGAAAAGCAGAAAAGCAAAGTGTCTGAACGCATTTTTTTGCTTCTGGAAAAACGAGGTTAAACGCAACTGCATAAAAAAACGGGAAAAAAAAACTAGACTGTGTACATGGACACATAGGATAACATTGCATGCGTTCAGGTGCAGTTGAAAAAAGTGTCCAACTGCCTCTGAACGCGCGTTTAACAGCGTCTCGTGTGCATGAGGCCTAAGTATTATTATCTTGCAGTTCCTGTGCAGCAGAACTGGGGGAGGAAGAAGTAGCACAATTAGCTAAATAGTTGTGCTGATGTGCAAGATACATTCTGATAGGAAAGAGTTGAGTAGTGTAAAAGGAGCTGCTTCCAGGGGCTGGTGCTCAAAAAATTTTTTTGGGGGGGGGGGGTGCAAACAAACTGAAAAATACTGGAAAAAAAAAAAAACGCATCAATTGCAGCCTCACTGTGCCCCATCAAATGCAGCCACTGTGACCGATCAAATGCAGCCACTGTGCCCCATCAAATGCAGCCACTGTGCCCCATCAAATGCAGCCACTGTGCCCCATCAAATGCAGCCACTGTGCCCCATCAAATGCAGCCACTGTGCCCCATCAAATGCAGCCACTGTGTCCCATCAAATGCAGCCACTGTGTCCCATCAAATGCAGCCACTGTGCCCCATCAAATGCAGCCACTGTGCCCCATCAAATGCAGCCACTGTGCCCCATCAAATGCAGCCACTGTGCCCCATCAAATGCAGCCACTTGTGCCCCATCAAATGCGGCCACTTGTGCCCATCATATGCGGCCACTTGCGCCCCATCAAATGCAGCCATTGTGTCCATAAAATGCAGCCACTGAGCCCCATCATATGCAGCCACTTGTGCCCATCATATGCAGCCATTTGTGCCCCATCATATGCAGCCACTTATGCCCCATCATATGCAGCCAATTGTGCCCATCATATGCAGCCACTCGCGTCCATCAAATGAAGCCACTCGTGTCCATCAAATGCAGCCACTTGTACCCATCATGTGCAGCCACTTGTGCCCATCATATGCAGCCACTGGTTCCCCATCAAATGCAGCCACTTGTGCCCATCAAATGCAGCCACTTGTGCCCATCATATGCAGCCACTTGTGCCCCATCAAATGCAGCCACTTGTGCCCATCAAATGCAGCCATTGTGACCCCCGCCCGTCGGCTGTCTGCCCAGCACTTACCCCATCTTGGTGGCGGGTCAGGCAGTGGGTGACGGCGGTGAGCTGTGCGACGGCTCCTGTGGGGCCTGGTGCCTTCAGCCAATCAGGTGACGGGTATTAGATCCGCACTTCCTGATTGGCAGAGAGATGGTTCAGTGTTAGAAAAGCAAATATTCATCTGCTTTTCTAACACATCTGGGTGGATTCAGAGCGCAATGATTTGCACTCCAAGTCCACCTTTTTTGAAGCCTATTAAAAAACAACTATTAGTGTGTACCAGGCTTTATTGTAAAGCACAGTACAGACTATAAGAAAATCGGAAGAACTATCATCTGGTTTTCTTTGATGTTTCACAGCAAGAAACCGAGGATGGTACTAATTGTACAAAAATTCTTATTGTTTATTGTTTCTGCTCATGCGCAGTCTTTGGTATCCAATTTTTCCCGTACAAAAACAGTACTGAGCTGTACTGTGTAGTAGAGATGAGTAGATCTCAAAACTGTATGGTCAAACATACAAATCCGTTGACAGGTAAAACAGATTCTTTATATTCACTTTATCTTTGTATTCAGCTGTTTCCCTGATGTTCAGGTTTAACAAGCACATATGCTGAAAGATCAATCAATTCAATCATTAAATTTTATAAAGAAGTGATCAGTTCAATGTGATGAAATTGAGATCAACAGAAAACATCTGCTCATCACAAATCAGCAAGAACCCCTTGTATCCTAGTTTGTGTAAAGCAATCAGCTCATTTCAAGACTGAAAAATTTGCTTCACAATACACACAGTCTAATTATCCGATTACAAGATTAGATTTAATACAATTACACCAACAATTTTCCCATATATGCACACAGTTACATTTTACCTCATTACAACCACATGTATCTTCCCATTAGATTTTCCTTACAGACATCTGTTTTCTCAGAACAGGAACAGAACTTCCTTTTTAAAGCCATGGTATATAAAAAAGAAAGCATGCCTTTACAGGCTATACAATATTTTTTCTGACATTATACCAAATACATCATTACAACCAGTGCAAAGCTTAGTACAAAAGCAGTTAGGCAATGCAAATCTAAAAACATGGTGTTCATACAGTCTACATCAAATGTTCTTGTTTATTTTTAAACCATTATTTTTCATTTAAAAAGTACACCAATTTGGCATTCATTTATTGGTGGAGCAATATATTGAAAAAAAAAAACATTTCTTATGCCAGCTAGATCTCTGTTAACAGTAGACTATTGAAAACAGTAGGAAATTTAAGTCAATAATGTGTTTATTATGAATAATAGCCAGTAACATCAACTTTATTAAGATGAGAGAAAGATGAGAGAAACAAGAAGGAAAACAGAACATTTTAGAATTTTTTAAGACATTACATCGTGGGACTTAGAGCCTTAACAGGTGTTACAGAAAGCCAGGAAAAACAATGGGTTATGTCCAGGATGGGAAATATACTTGTCCCAGATTCATGCTGTACACATGCTGCTCACTGAGGGGTTAACAAGCTCGGGTATAACAGGTTGATTGCTCTGGGCTCCCATGAAACTCCCAGGCTGCTTGGGGAAGATGCTCCACCCTGGAACCAGATTCCTGTGTGGGAGCAGCATCTTCTCTGAGTGGTGAGATTAAAGCAGAGTTCCAGGCTTTTTATGTTTATTAAAAATCAGCAGCTACAAAAAATGTAGTTGCTGACTTTTAATAAACAGACACTTACCTGTTCCGCGGTCCATCGATGCGGCGGAACTGAGCATCGCTCTTCTCCCCCTCCTCTCCGCCGGCGCCTCCATTGCCACTCTGGGCACCCGGCCGTGACAGCTTTTGGCTTCACGGCTAGGCATGCACGGTGCATGCATGAGTTGCACTGCACTCACGGAGTGGACAGGCGATCTCCTGGGACCTGTCACATGTCCCAGGAGATCGCCTAGAGGGAGGGGCCGCCTAAGGCAAAAGGAGGAGTCGCCTTGGCGGTCCCTGGGCAGAAGGAGGAAGTGGGGCAGGAAGTCCCCCTCCTACTGAAGCCCCCACTGCATTTTTGGGTGGAACTCCGCTTTAAGTCTGTGTAACTAAAAGACTGTTTATTCAGTCAGGTGTTTGGGCAGCAGTAGGCTGTTTCAGAACAAGTAGACAGGTTCCTCTGCTTTGTAGTTGCCCAAGGTGGCAAGGGTTTATTTTCTGTTCTGTTTTGTTTTATTTTACTGTTATGCCGCGTACACACGAAGGGACTTTTCCCGCCGGACTTTCCAGCTGGCTTCGGCGGACTTGAAAGCGAACGGACTTGACCACACACGATCACGCTAAAAGTCCGGCGGTTCACGCGCTGACGTACAGCACGTACGACGGGACTAGAAAAAGAAAAATACTAGTGAAATACTTGCTACTGAGCATGTGTCCTTTTTGGTCCGCCGGACCATACTACAGACGGCCGTATTGTCCGCCGGACTGCCAAGTCCAGCGGATAATTTTAAAACAAAACTTAAAACTTTAGTCCGCCGGATTTTTTTAAAAAAAGTCGGAGGCCCACACACGAGGGGATTATCCGGTGGACTTAGTCCAGAGGACAATCCCGCGGGATAATCCCTTCGTATGTACGCGCATTACTGATACCTGCACCTTTTTACCACAGACTTTGTAAATAAATTACAGTTTTTGTTTCACAAAGATCCTGCTGCCTGCCTGTGCCTATTTCACTGTGTTGCGACCCATCCAGGATGTCCTGCACACCCCACTACTGAGCTATACCCTCACAACGAACTATTGCTAGGATTTTGAAAGACCCAGGGCACTACTAATCCCACTTAGAGCAGGGATTCTGCAAATTTTATAAAACATCTTAACAAAATGTGGAAATGGGGGGGGGGGGGGTCTTAAAAGAGGAAGGTTATAAAGAACCAATGTTTCAGTTATTCTTCAGTTTAGTAAAGTGAATCTGTGCTCAAAAGTACAAGTGCCTTGAAATAAGTCCTCATTTACCTCTGTCGCTTTGGGGATATTTCTTTTTTTTCTTTAAGTTCCATTTTTGTGTACTTCAGCAAGCCAGGAAATCTTACAGAAAGGAAATAATGATACAAAACTCAGAGGTACATCCAATAACACTGAACAATGAGAGCAGAATGAATCACAGTTTATTGAAAGTACATAAATAATAAATGAAGATATAGCTTATCCGTTATGTAATAAAAGGGTGGCAACTAGATCAAAAATATATACCTATTGGGGGAAATCACCTTAATAGAAAAGCTTGCCATAGCTGTAGAGCCACCATCAGGGGGGTACAGCCGTTACAACTGTAAGGGGCCCGCCTGGGCCAGAAGAGGGCAGGACGGGTGGAGGGGATCCATGCTGTGCAGTATAGAATCAATCTCACAGTTTCTGCAGTTCTTGTGTCATTGATTTTAGACCTAAAACTCTTTACTGCCACCTCTGGCTACTATGTGCATGTGCACCCCTCGTGTGACAGTGATCTGCCTGTACTATGCTTCTTAGCAACATGTTAACTTTGTAAAAACGAGCTGAGCCTGGGACCAGTTAGGAAGTTACAAGTAGGGGCTGTGAAGGTAAGGGAGGTGGGCTGTTTGTGTACAGGGAGGGGCCAGAGGCTTGTGTGTGTACAGATTTGTATATGTGGTGCTGGTACAGGTGTGTGTGTGGGGGGGGGCTGACATATATACAGGTGTGTGCGAGGAGGTGCTGACATATATACAGGTGTGTGTTTGGGGGAACGCTGACATATATACAGATGTGTGTGTGTGTGTGGGGGGGCCCTGACATATATACAGGTGTGTGTGTGGGGGGGGTTGGCTAACATATATACAGGTGTGTGTGTGGGGGGTTGGCTAACATATATACAGGTGTGTGTGTGGGGGGGGGTGCTGACATATATACAGGTGTGTGTGTGTGGGGGGGGGTGCTGACATATATACAGGTGTGTGGAGGAGTGGCTGACATATATACAGGTGTATATGTGTGTGGGGGGGGGGGGGGGGGTGGGGCGCTGACATATATACAGGTGTGTGGATGGGTGGCTGACATATATACAGGTGTGTGTGTGTATGAGGGGGGGGGCTGACATATATACAGATGTGTGTGGGGGTGCTGACATATATACAGGTGTGTGGGGGGGCTAAAATATATACAGGTATGTAAGGGGGGCTGACATATATACAGGTGCGTGGGGGGGGCTGACATATATACAAGTGTGTGTGAGGGGGGGGCTGCCATATATACAGGTGTGTGTATGGGGGGCTGACATATATACAGGTGTGTGAGGGGGGCTGACATATATACAGGTGTGTGTGTGTGTGGGGGGGTGGCTGACGTATATACAGGTGTGTGGAGGGGCGGCTGACATATATACAGGTGAATCTGTTTGTGGGGGGCTGACATATATACAGGTGTGTGGAGGTGTGGCAGACATATATACAGGTTGTGTGTGTGTTTGGGGGGGCGCTGACATATATACAGGTGTGTGTGGGGGGGGGGCGCTGACATATTAATAAATATATATATATACAGGTGTGTGAGGGGGCTGACATTTATACAGGTGCATGGGGGGGGGGGGGGGCTGCCATATATACAGGTGTGTGTGTGTGTATGGGGGGGGCTGACTTATATACAGGTGTGTGTGAGGGGGGCTGCCATATATACAGGTGTGTGTGTGTGGGGGGTTGGCTAACATATATACAGGTGTGTGTGTGGGGGGGTGCTGACATATATACAGGTGTGTGTGTGTGGGGGGGGTGCTGACATATATATAGGTGTGTGGAGGGGTGGCTGACATATATACAGGTGTATATGTGTGTGGGGGGGCGCTGACAAATATACAGGTGTGTGGATGGGTGGCTGACATATATACAGGTGTGTGTGTGTATGAGGGGGGGGGGGGGGGGGGCTGACATATATACAGATGTGTGTGGGGGTGCTGACATATATACAGGTGTGTGGGGGGGCTAAAATATATACAGGTATGTAAGGGGGGCTGACATATATACAGGTGCGTGGGGGGGGGGGCTGACATATATACAAGTGTGTATGAGGGGGGGGGCTGCCATATATACAGGTGTGTGTGTATGGGGGGCTGACATATATACAGGTGTGTGAGGGGGGCTGACATATATACAGGTGTGTGTGTGTGTGGGGGGGGGGAGTGGCTGACGTATATACAGGTGTGTGTGTGGGCGCTGACACATATACAGGTGTGTGGAGGGGCGGCTGACATATATACAGGTGAATCTGTTTGTGGGGGGCTGACATATATACAGGTGTGTGGAGGTGTGGCAGACATATATACAGGTTGTGTGTGTGTTTGGGGGGGCGCTGACATATATACAGGTGTGTGTGTGTGTGTGTGTATGGGGGGGGCTGACATATATACAGGTGTGTGTGAGGGGGGCTGCCATATATACAGGTGTGTATGGGGGGGCTGACATATATACAGGTGTGTGTGAGGGTGGCTGCCATATATACAGGTGTGTGTGTGTGGAGGCGGGGGGGGCTTCCATATATACAGGTGTGAGGGGGGCTGACATATATACAGGTGTGTGGAGGGGTGGCTGACATATATACAGGTGTGTGAGGGGGGCTGACATATATACAGGTGTGTGTGTGTGTGTGTATGGGGGGCTGACATATATACAGGTGTATGTGAGGGGGGGTTGCCATATGTACAGGTGTGTGTGTGGGGGCTGCCATATATACAGGTGTGAGGGGGGCTGACATATATACAGGTTTGGGGGGGCAGACAAATATATAGGTGTGTGGGGGGGCTGACATATATACAGGTGTGTGTGTGTGCGGGGGGCTGACATATATACAGGTGTGAGCGGGGCTTACATATATACAGGTTTGGGAGGGGGGCTAACATATATACAGGTGTGTGTGTGTGTGTGTGTGGGGGGGGGGGGGTGCTGACATATATACAGGTGTGTGGAGGGATGGCTGACATATATACAGGTGTGTGTGGGGGGGGGGCGCTGACATATATATATATATATATATATATATTACAGGTGTATGTGTGTAAGGGGGCTGAAATATATACAGGTGTGTGAGGGGGCTGACATATATACAGGTGCATGGGGGGGGGGGGCTGCCATATATACAGGTGTATGTGAGGGGGGGTTGCCATATGTACAGGTGTGTGTGTGGGGGCTGCCATATATACAGGTGTGAGGGGGGCTGACATATATACAGGTTTGGGGGGGCAGACAAATATATAGGTGTGTGGGGGGGCTGACATATATACAGGTGTGTGTGTGTGCGGGGGGCTGACATATATACAGGTGTGAGCGGGGCTTACATATATACAGGTTTGGGGGGTGGACAAATATACAGGTGTGTGGGGGGGCTGACATATAAACAGGTGTGTGGGGGAGGGCTGACATATATACAGGTGTGAGGAGGGCTGACAATACAGGGGGGGCTAGGTATAAAGTTGTGTAAGGGGCCCAAAAATTTCTGATGGCTGCCCTGCATAGCTGTATGCTGTGTAGACATGAGATTACGATACCTCTTTAGCAGGTTCTTGCTTGTGTACTTCGTATTCTCCAAGGTAGAAATTAAATGCAAAAGAAAGAAAGAAAAAGAAAACCTAGGAAAAACTAGGAACACAAGTTGGTAGAACTGCAATAGTGCCCCAAATTACTAGCAGGCTATATTTGTCAACTGACACACAACAAGTAGAGTGTCCTACAATATATGTGTATACCTTAGCCAGTAGGAAAAACAGGATGGAGGAAGAGAGGAAGGAAAAAAAATGGGGGTAAAAAGTGTAGGGGGAGGGCGTGGAGGGGAAATGGAAATGATAATACAGCTGGGACACCAGGAGCCGAACCATCAGGTCACGACCCACACCAATTTACTACAGCATCTCTATTTGCACTTGTTGTCAAGTAGAATGATCTAAGGAAGCACAGAGGACACATGGGTGTTGTAGTCGCTGGAATATTGGAAATCGTGCCAATAATACGATGTTTTGCATTGCTGCTCCTCTTTCTGTCTCATAGCTGTCGTTAAACCTTCCATTTCAGAAATGTCGGGGGATCTGAGCATTTCCATTTTTGAGGGATGCAGATTTTTTACTGCATTCAGTAAGTGTACCAAAAGAGATCTCTTGTATCGATGCCACGAGAGCGGAGTTAAGACATCAGGTATTTCTAAACTGTTAGAAATCAACTGAAACTGATGTTAGAGTCTTTATTTGCTTTAATTGTGGCCTTGAATTAATTAAATCTGGGACAGATTTGATTGGTCAGTGCAGGCACAATATCATACTTGTAGGCAGATAGCGTTTTATGTTGCCCCAGCCAGGAGGGTTAGTGTTGTTTCTTGGAGGGATTTTTTCGTTTGATGCACTGGTTCTGTGTATTATAAAAGGGACAAGGGTCAAGGGTCTGGACCCAAGAGTGTGGGTGGTTGTTGTTGTAGGCCTTCCATGCATTTGCTTGTGGTACTGTTGCTGGAATCTGTCCTCCTAGCCTACTGAAGCTTGCAGAGACTAGAGTGCCTGCTAGTGAACATCTGGTTTTAATAGCTTTCTACAGCATATAGGGATTGCTGGGACCTGCAGTCTGCCTGGAAGATGCCAATCCTGGATATTGCTGTCATGGATTAAACCAATTATGGACTCTATCCTGTAAGTGGTGACCAAGGTTAACTAAGGTTTCTCTAGCAACCTGTTGTAAGCATGTACATGTGGCAGGATAGCCTTTTGCAGGAGGAGTTGTTGTTGGCACTCTTTCTGTGAGCAGGTCTGTCTCCCATAGCAAAGGGAGCAGACAAGCACTGCAGGGGTCCCCAGCCTGTACACAGGAGTCAGTGCTAGGTGCATGGGGGGGACATTACGTTACTGGGTGTGAGGTAGCAGAGATATGTTGGACAGTTGGAGAGGACATTGGCTCAGCATGTCCCTCATAAATGCATCAGTGTCCATGGTGTAGGCCTCCTATGTGACCCTTACTTGGTACCCTATGAGAAGGGGAACATGGAGGGAGTGTCACCCACCCTACCCCTACATGCTGATCCATCCTGGCATCCCTAGGAAGAGAAGACATAGTACAGCACAGTTTTCAAACCCCTGGACATCTTAAACCACTCTGCTAAAAGGGCATCACTGTGGAAGGAAGCTAATCTCCATAATTGTGACATCCTTTGTGTGCAGGAGACTCGTTTCCATCTACAACACACTCCCATCTGCACACATAAGAATTTTCCCTAAAATATACAAATATAGCATACCAGCTAAAAAGAGGGGAGTAATGATTGCTGTTAAGGACACGGTTGCATTCACATTACATGAAGAAATCATAGGCCCAGCGGGCCGTTGCATAATACTGATGTGTGACATCAACTCAATCAAACTTAGGTTGTTTAATGCATATGTTCCTAATACCCATCAAATTAAATTCTTGAACTCTCTTTTCCGGCAAATCAAGAAAGTGCAGAAGGGATTCCTGTTAATATACGAGATCTGAAACACCGCAGCTAACACTCATATGGACTCCACCGCTACTACTTCCAGATATACCACTGCTTTAAGCAAATTTCTGCTGGATAATGATCTGTTTGATGAACAGCATTGCCACCATGCCAATGAGAAGGACTATTCCTATTTTTCCACAAGTCATTGCTCGTGCTTTCACATAGACTACTTCTTGGCAGACAAATGGTTACTGCAAAGGGCCATCAAATCTCATCAGGTTCCAGTAATTCATGTCCTTAGTCTGCTTGTCTTCAGCAAACTATTTGCGGGCCTTCTTGAGCATCATCTTTAGAAGAGGCCTCCTTTTGGGATGACAGCCATGCAGACCAATTTGATGCGGCATATGGTCTGAGCACTGACAGGCTGACCCCCCACCCCTTCAACCATTGCAGAAATACTGCCAGCACTCATACGTCTATTTCCCAAAACAACCTCTGGATATGATGCTGAGCACGTGCACTTAACTTTTTTGGTCGACCATGGCGAGGCCTGTACAAAGTAGAACTGTCCTGTTAAACCGATGTATGGTCTTGGCCACTATGCTGCAGCTCAGTTTCAGGGTCTTGGTATTCATCTTATAGCCTACGCCATCTTTATGTAGAGCAACGCTTCTTTTTTTCAGATCCTCAGAGAGTTCTTTGCCATGAGGTGCCGTGTTGAACTTCCAGTGACCAGTATGAGAGAGTGAGAGTAATAACACCAAATTTAACACACCTGCTCCCCATTCACACTTGAGACCTTGTAACACTAACGAGTCACATGACACGGGGAGGGAAAATGGCTAATTTAGCCCAATTTGGACATCTTAGGGGTGAACTCACTTTTGTTGCCAGCGGTTTAGACATTAATGGCTGTGTGTTGAGTTATTTTGAGGGGACAGCAAATTGACACTGTTATACAAGCTGTACACTCACTACTTTACATTGTAGCAAAGTGTCATTTCTTAAGTGTTGTCACATGAAAAGATACAATAAAACATTTACAAAAATGTGAGAGGTGTACTCACTTTTGCGAGATACTGTACATCACATATACATTTTCTCAGGAACAAGTATTCGATCCCCAGGGCATAGCAAGTGCCTTCAATTCCTATTATAGTGCATTGTATAACTTAAAAGATGACAGTTCCACACCCCCTCCCCCAACCTACACACAAAGATATTGATAACTTCCTCCATAGCATCAACCTCACATATTTATCGAAAGAACAACTGGATCTGCTTAATTCCCCATTTACTACACCTGTAATCCTTTGTGTTATTGACAACCTTCCCAATAATAAATCCCCCAAGCCGGACAGACTTACAGGGGGAAATTACAAATCTTTAAAACTGATCTTAGGTCCTTATTTCCATATGTTTACGAAGCTGCTGTGTGGTTTTTGTCTCTTTTCCTTCCGAGATGTTAGAGGCTATGATTGTTACTCTGCTGAAAATGGGAAAAACACCTGATAGGTTGAAAATTCTGGGGTATATCTTCTTACTAAACAATGATATCAAAATCTATGCTAAACTTATAGCCCTTCAACTGATGGATATTATTCACATACTAATCCATCCAGATCAGTCTGGCTTTACCAAAGGCAGACAAACTTCAGACACCACAAGGAGAGTTATTAATATTATGCACTTAGAAAATCAATCCAGAACACCTGCTCTGCTTCTGGCGTTGGATGCAGTGAAGGCGTTTGACAGGATACATTGGGGTTACCTTAGCAGAGTCTTATCCAAATTTGGCTTCTTGGGCCATATCCTGTCCACCATCTTAGCATTGTATACATCCCCATCAGCAAAGGTATATTCTACTAGGATTTTATCACAGCCCTTTCAACTCACAAATGGCACCAGGCAGGGGTGGCCACTTTCGCTCCTCAAGTTCAATTTGTTAATGGAGCTCTTAGCCTCTTATATTAGACAACATACTGCAATACATGGCAATACATTTTCATGAACATGTTATAAGTCTCTTTGCAGACGACATTATACTCATGCTCACACAGGTTGCTGACTCCCTAGCAGAAGTGTACCAGTCCTTGCAACTGTTTAACCACTTCCCGACCGGCGCACACAGATATACGTCGGCAGAATGTCACGTACAGGCAGGAGGGCGTATATATAAGTCCCTCCTCAATGCCTGCCGTGCCATCGGGAGCGCGCCAAGAGCGGCGCACTCCCGCGGGACCCCCCTGAGTCCGGTCGCGGGTCCCGCGGACTCGATCGCCGCAGGGACACCCACGATCGGCTCACGGGAGGCTGAACGGGGAGATGCGGAAGTACACAGTTCTGCCTAGCAACTAGTGACGCCGATCTCTGCTCCCTGTGATTGGAGCAGAGATCAGCATTCACTAGCTGACAGCCACCCCCCCCCCACAGTAAGAAACACACCCCTAGGCATACTTAACCCCTACACTGCCCCCTTGTGGTTAACCCCTTCACTGCCAGTGTACAGGAATCAATGCATTTAAATAGCATTGATTGCTGTATAAATGACAATGGTCCCAAAAATGTCCGATGTGTCTGCCATAATTTCGCAGTCACAATAAAAATCGCTGATCGCCGCCATTACTAATAAAAAATAATTATTAATAAAAATGCTATAAAACTATCCCCTATCTTGTAAACGCTATAACTTCTGCGCAAACCAATCAATAATCACTTATTGGGATTTTTTTTACCAAAAATATGTAGAAGAATACGTATCGGCCTAAACTGAGGAAAAAAAAATGTTTTTTTATATATTTTTGGGGGATATTTATTATAGCAAAAAATAATGTGTTTTTTTCAAAATTGACGCTCTTTTTTGTTTATAGCGCAAAAAATAAAAACCGCAGGGGCGATCAAATACCACCAAAAGAAAGCTCTATTTGTGGGAAAAAAAGGACGTCAATTTTGTTTGGGAGCCACGTCGCACGACCGCGTAATTGTCAGTTAAAGCGACGCAGTGCCAAATCGCAAAAAGGGGCCTGGTCCTTTGGCTGCAAATTGGTCCGGTCTGAAAGTGGTTAATAAACTATCCTATTACAAGGTGAATTACACACGGTCGGATTTTCCAATGAACATTGTTCTATGGGAGCTTTTTGTCGGAAATTCCGACCATGTGTAGGCTCCATCGGACATTTTTCATCGTAAGATCTCAAATTTTCCGACAACAAAATCCCATTGTCGGAAATTCCAATCGTGTGTAAACAATTCCGACACAAAGTTCCACGCATGCTCGGAATCAAGCAGAAGAGCCGCACTGGCCATTGAACTTAATTTTTCTCGGTTCGTTGTACGTGTTGTACGTCACCGCGTTCTTGATGTTTGCAATTTCCAACCGTGTCCGTGTGACCGTGTGTATGCAAGACAAGTTTGAGCCAACATCCGTCGGAAAAATTCCATGGATTTTTTTGTCGGAATGTCCGATCAATGTCCGATCGTGTGTGCGGAGCATAGGAGTGGATGTAATGACCAGACACTCCCTACAAAAAGAGTACCTGTTCAATTGAAATGATAATGGGATCCCATATTTAGGGACAATACTTCCCAAAACTCCTGAACTCCTTTATACGGCTAATTATTTCCCTTGGCTGAGTAAACTTAAAAATCAGATATCACATTTATCCAAATATAGGTACATAGTTAGTCAGGTTGAAAAAAGACAGAAGTCCATCTAGTTCAACCAAAAAAAAAATACAATCCCATATCCACAGTTAATCCAGAGGAAGGTGAAAAACCCCAGCAAAGCATGATCCAATTTTCTATAACAGGGGGGAAAATTCCTTCCTGATCCCAGAGAGGCAATCGGATTTTCCCTGGATCAACTTTACCTATAAATGTTAGTACCCAGTTATATTATGTACATTTAGGAAAGGATACAGGCCTTTTTTAAAGCAATCTACTGAGCTGGCCAGAACCACCACCGGAGGGAATCCATTCCACATTTTCACAGCTCTTACTGTGAAGAAACCTTTCCATATTTGCAGATTAAATATTTTTTCCTCAACTTGTGCCCCCTTGTCTTCTGTGATTACCTTAAAGTGAATAACTGAACACCAAGTTCACTATATGGACCACTTATGTATTTGTACATGTTGATCATATCCCCCCTTAATCTCCTCTTCTCAGGAGGGAATACATTCAGTTCCTCTAATCTTTCTTCATTGCTGAGCTCCTCCATGCCTCTTATCAGTTTGGTTGCCCTTTTCTGCACTTTCTGTATATCTTTTTTGAGAACTGGTGCCCAAAACTTAACTGCATATTCCAATTGAGATCTTACTAATGATTTGTACAGGGGAAAAATTATATCTCTCTCTCTGGAGTCCATACCTCTCTTAATACAAGAAAGGACCTTGCTCGCTTTGGAAACTGCAGCTTGGCATTGCATGCTATTATTGAGCTTATGATCTAGATCCTTCTCCACCATTGATTCCCCCAATTGTACTCCCTCTAGTATGAATGATGCATGCATTAGCCCCTAAGTGCATAACTTTACATTTATCAACATTAAACCTCATTTGCCATTTAGTTTCCCAATTAGTGCATTGAGGTCAGCTTGTAAATTGTAAAAGGACGTTATTCCACTTCATAGCTTAGTGTCAGCTGCAAAGACAGAAATGGTACTTTTAATCCCAGACCCTATATCATTTATAAAGATATTAGGAAGTAAGGGTCCCAGCACTGAACCTTGGAGTACACCACTGATAACCTTAGACCATTCAGTGTAAGAGTCATTAACCACTCTTCTCTGAATTCTGCCTTTTAGCCTGTTTTTTATACATTTACAAATTGATCTTTCCAAGCCTGTAGACTTTACCTTACACATGAGCCATGTGTGGGGAACTTTACATTACACATGAGCCATGTGTGTCAAACGTTTTTGCAAAATCGAAGTATACCACATCCACAGCCTCCAAGGTTTTACTTACCTCCTCATAAAAAGAAATCAGGTTTGTTTGACAACTTCTGTCTTTCATGAATCCATGCTGTCTGTTGCTTAAAATATTTTTTTTTTCAGCAAGAACTCGTCTATGTGGTCTTTTATTAAACTCTCCAGTATCTTCCCGACTATAGAAGTTAAACTAACAGGTCTATAGTTACTTGGCAAAGACTTTGATGCCTTTTTAAATATAGGGCCCTGTGCCAATCCTGTGGTACCATTCCAGTCATTAACGAGTCCCTAAATATTAGAAACAATGACCTTGAAATGACAGAGCTCAATTCTTTTAGGATCCGTAAGTGGATGCCATCTGGTCTAGGTGCTTTATCCACCTTTATTCTGTCTAAATATTTCTGGACCATATCACTTTTGAGCCATTGTGCATCATTTGGGGCTGTGTCACTACCACCCCCATTATGGTCATGAGCTACCCCATGCTCCTTTGTATACACAGAGCAAGTATACACAAAGAAAGTATTTAATAAATGTGTCTTCTCTTTGTCCCCAGTCACCCACTCTAGATTGTTTTGTAAAGGGCCTACAAGTTTAGCCCTGACCTTTTTACTATTAATAGATTTGAAGAATTTTTTGGGGTTTGTCCTACTATCTTTTGCAAACGGTCGTTCGTTTTGAGTTTTTGCGTCCTTGATTTCCTTTTTACATATTTTGTTATATTCTGTGTAATATTTAAATGATAATAGCATTCCTTCAGTTATATATTTATATAAATAAATGTATTAATTTATATAAAAGCTCTTTTAACTTTGGCAGTGAGCCACATAAGTTTTATTTTTAGCCTTTTAAACTTATTGCCCATGGGAAATATACTTTTCATTGAGTTTGCATACAGTCTTTTTATACAGTCTTTTTGAAGAATTCCCATCTCTGTTCTGTGTCCATATGCACTTTCCTGGTCAGGCCGCCTCGTGGCATTTAAAAAGCAAATTGTCCCTCAAATCTTATACACTTTTAGTGCCTATCACAGTCCCCCAATCCTTTTTTGCCACTTTGCAATCCGCGTTAAATAAATTTCTATGGCAGGGCAGAAGAGTTCGATGTGCCCTTAGCAAGCTAATAAAACTTAGGTTAGCGGGAAGATTTGGACTCACTGACTTACATGTCATGACATATATAATATGTTATACTACCTGTATTTTTTCTGAAAAAAACGAATAAAAAACATTGAAACTATTAAATATCACTTTGTGCCCTTCAAATAAAGTTAATATAAAAAAAGGAAATTTTGTGATGATGCACAGAAAGGTGCCTCACAACACCCCATTACTGCAGCCAAAACTGACAGATGCCCACATGCTAAATCAGAACATTTGATGTAGAGGCAGTGCGAACAGGCCCAGAAACAAGTTGTTTATTAGACAACAGAGCAAAACATTCTAGCAGGTCTGTACTAAAAAGAGGGAAAAAGATCTGAAAAGTCAAACTTTAAGAAACTTTATAGTTTAGGTGTCCAAGCACTTCACAACCAAGAAAAGAGATTTTAAAAAATATAAAAATGAAGGAACACTTGTGTCGTTTAAATGTTACACAGAATATAAAAAAAGGAAATCCAGGACACAAAAACTCAAAATGAGCGACAGATTGCAAAAGATAGTAGGACAAAAACTCTTCAAATCTATTAAAGGTCAGGTCTGAGCATGTAGGCCCTTTACAAAATAATCTAGAGTGGGGGACTGGGGACAAAGAGAAGGCAAATTTATTACATACTTTCTTCAGCTCTGTGTATACAAAGGAGCTTGGGGAGCTCATGTCCATAATGGGAGAGGTAGTGACACAGCCCCACATGATCCACAATGGCTCAAAAGTGATATTGTCCAGAAATATTTAGACAGAATAAAGGTGGATAAAGCACCTGGACCAGATGGCATCCACCCACGGATCCTAAAAGAATTGAGCTCTGCAATTTCAAAGCCATTGTATCTAATTTTTAGGGACTCATTAACAATGGGAATAGTACCACTGGATTGGCGCAGGGCCAATGTGGTGCCTATATTTAAAAAGGAATCAAAGTCTTTACCAAGTAACTATAGACCTGTTAGTTTAACTTCTATAGTCGGGAACATACTGGAGAGTTTAATAAAAGACCACATAGACAAGTTTTTGCTGGAAAAAAATATTTTAAGCAACATACAGCATGGTTTCATGAAAGACAGAAGTTGTCAAACAAACCTGATTTCTTTTTATGAGGAGGTAAGTAAAACCTTGGACAGAGGGGTGGCTGTGGACGTGGCATACTTGGACTTTGCAAAATCATTTGACACACACAGCTCCTGTGTAAGGTAAAGTCTACAGGCTTGTAAATATCAGTTTGTAAATGGATAGAAAACTGGCTAAAAGACAGAATTTCAGAGAATAGTGGTTAATGATTCTTACTCTGAATGGTCTAAGGTTATCAGTGGTGTACCCCAAGGTTCAGTATTGGGACCCTTACTTTTTAATAACTTTATAAAGGATATTGGGTCTGGGATTAAAAGTAACATTTCTGTCTTTGCAGATGACACTAAGCTATGCAGTGGAATAACGTCCTTACAGGATGTCTCCAATTTACAAGCCGACCTCAACGCACTGTCTAATTGGGCGACTATGTGGCAGATGAGGTTTAATGTTGATAAATTTAAAGTTATGCACTTAGGGGCTAAGAATATGCATGCATCATACATACTAGGGGGAGTACAACTGGGGGGATCCATAGTGGAGAAGGATCTGGGGGTTTTGGTAGATCATAAGCTCAATAATAGCATGCGATGCCAAGCTGCGGTTTCCAAAGCGAGCAAAGTCCTTTCTTGCATTAAGAGAGGTATGGACTCCAGAGAGAGAGAGATATCATTTTACCCCTGTACAAATCATTAATAAGACCTCATCTGGAATATGCAGTTCAGTTTTGGGCACCAGTTCTCAGAAAGGATAGTGGGGAACTGGAGAAAGTGCAGAGAAGGGAAACCAAACTGATAAGAGCCACAATATGATATGATACGATATGATCACAAGGGGGCACTCTTTACGTCTAGAGGAAAAGAAAATTCATCTCCAAATACACAAAGGTATCTTCACAAGAACAGCTGTGAAAATGTGAAATAGACTCCCTCCAGAGGCGGTTCTGGCCAGCTCAGTAGATTGCTTTAACCACGTAATTACTGTGCACTTAAACCCCCCTCGTGACCAGACCAATTTTCAGCTTTCGGCGCTGACGCACTTGGAATGACAATTGCGCGGTCATACAACACTGTACCCAAATGAAATTTTTACAATTTTTTTCCCACAAATAGAGCTTTCTTTTGGTGGTATTTAATCACAGCTGGGGTTTTTATTTTTTGCTAAACAAATAAAAAAAGATGGAAAATTAAAAAAAATAATAAAATCATGTTTAATAGTTTGTTATAACATTTTGCAAACAGGTAATTTTTCTGCTTCATTGATATGCGCTGATGAGGCGGCACTGGTGGGCACTGATAGGCTGCACTGGTGGGCACGGATGGGTGGCACGGATGGGTGGCACCGATGGGCACTGATGGATGGCACCGATGGGCACTGATGGATGGCACTGATAGATGGCACTGATAGGTGGCACTGATAGGTGGCACTGATGGGCACTGGTAGGGGACACTGATGGGCACTGGTAGGTGACACTGATGTGCAGCACTGGCACTGTGGGCACTGACAGGTGGCACTGTGGGCACTGACAGATGGCACTGTGGGCACTGACAGGTGGAGCTAGTGGGCACTTTTATTAGCCAAAGGTGGGCACCATGGACCCTGGGCATATTGCAGTGAGAGGGATTGATGTCCCTCTCACTGCCGCCGGTGATCAGCTTTTTTTTTCTCCTCGCGCTGTCAGGGCGAGCAGGAAAAAAAAACGATTACCGGCTCGGTTATTATCACATGATCAGCTGTCATTGGCTGACAGCTGATCACGTGGTTAGGGGTCGGGATCGACCCCTTACTCGGATCTGTGATCCAGCGAGTCTCACAGACTGGCGGATCACAGAGCGGGGCGCGCAGGCAGCTCGATGCCGGGACGACGTCAATAGATGTAGTCCCGGCATATCGGATCCACGCTGTAGCCGTCATTCGGCTATAGCGCGGATCTCAGGTGGTTAAGAAAGGCCTGGATTCATTCCTAAATGTACATAATATAACTGGGTACTGACATTTATAGGTAAAGTTGATCCAGGGAAAATCTGATTGCCTCTCTGGGATCAGGAAGGAATTTTTTCCTCTGCTGTAGCAAATTTGATCCTGCTTTTCTGGGGTTTTTCACCTTCCTCTGGATCAACTCTGGGTATAGGATTGGGTATATGGAATTGTATGATATATTTTTTTTTTTTTTGTTTGTTTTTTTTTTATGGTTGAACTAGATGGACTTGTCTTTTTTCAACCTGACTAACTATGTAACCAGAAAAAGAGGGAGCAGTCGACAGACTTGGAAACCCTCTGAGTGAGGGGGAGGAGGGGGGACTTCAGAGGACACAGGAAGGAACATCACAGCCCAGGGGAGTGGTGTTGGAGTGTCGCAGAGGAGAGCTTTCAGATAACAGCCAAAGAAAGCTAAGAACTTCCCTGCTTTTGTTGCGCTGCTTCCGGGTTTTAGCTTGGGACACGCTGCCATGGAAACAGAGGCACGTGAAGAGCATGCTCATTCTAGATAGCAGCATGGGTATGCACCTATTCACCAAACACACCCACATGTCCTCCAGAGGGAGGGAGTGAAGGAGTGGCTGGATTGTGGAGCTGTTTCCACCCCCTGCAAACTTTTGAACTGAGAATCGTAAGAGGCTGATTCTGGAATGTTCGAAAGACTATTCTGCAAAAATGAGAGGGCTGAGGAAAGTAAGAAATGCAATGCAGGTATGAGGGTAGCATGTACCACCTATTTTGGCATTCTCATGCTTCTCCTTTAATAAATCAAGCAAGCAAATGCACTCACATGAAGTGGCTTAAAAATTAGCATGTAAAATTGTCCAGCGGGTGGCAAACATCCCTCAAGGAAGGCAGAAACTGTGTAAAGAGATGCTGCTGTGTGAGGAGTCCTAAGGAGCCACTGAAGACTGCCAAGCAGACTGCAAAATAGTGCTTGGCAATCCCCAACAGCTCCTTAGGACTCCTTAACATGAGTTCAACCCAAACCCAAGTTGTTTATGGTTGGGAAACTAGTTACATAGTTTGTCTGGTTGAAAAAAGAGACAAGTCCTCCCCATTCAACCAATAGAAGGGGAAAAAATACAATTCTATATACACAATCCTATACCCACAGTTGATCCACAGGAAGGCAAAAAAAAAAAAAAAAAAAACAATAAAGCATGATCCAATTTGCTCCAGCAGGGGAAAAAGTTCCTTCCTGATCCCCCCCCAAGAGGCAATCAGATATTCCCTGGATCAACATTACCTATAAATACTAGTATTCAGTTATATTATGTGTATCTAGGAAAGAATCCAGGCCTTTCTTAAAACAATCTCCTGAGCTGGCCAGAACCACCGCTTGAGGAAGTCTATTCCAGAGTTTTTTACAGCTCCTACTGTGAAGAAGCCTTTCCAAATTTGGAGATATGGGGGGTCATTTACTATAGCGCCGAAAAAAAATTATCCTGCAGTCCCAGAAAATAGCACCCAATTAAGACTTCAACTCAGAAACTGAACGCTAATGCAAATGGAAAGCAGCGATATTGCGGGCAAAAATGCCTGTCAGATCACATATGCGGGAATAGTGGAAGTCAATGGGGCTCGAACCTGCAAAATCCGCATCTGCAAAGTTCTCACTAAAGGCTTATATGCAAGTTCTTTGCCATAAAAAATATATGGGGACCTGGGTCCTGCCCCAGGGGAAATGTATCAATTGGAAAAAATGTTTTTAAAACTGCAGTTTTTTCAGGAGCAGTGATTTTAATATGCTTAAAGTGAAACAATAACAATTAAAAATTCCTTTAAATATCATACCTGGGGGGTGTCTATAGAATGCCTGTAAATTAGCGCACCTTTGCCGTGTTTGTTACTGTACTGCAGCAAAATTAAATTTCTAAAGGAAAACATTTAATGTAAAATTGCTTGCAGCTGTAATGAATTGCCGGTTCCCAATCAAAGTAAAAAATGGCGTATGTTCCCCCCACTGGTCCGTACAAGGCTCTTCAAGTCTGGTATAGATATTAAGGGGAACCCAGACCCTTATCCGAGCACGCAACCTGGCAGGCCACAGGAAAAGAGGGGGGATGAGAGAGCGCCCCCCCTCCTGAACCGTACCAGGCCACCTGCCCTCAACATGGGGAGGGTGCTTTGGGGACCCTTGCCCGGTGGTTGTGGGGGTATGTGGGAAGCCCCCTCACTATGTGAATGGGTATCGGGTACACTGTACCTATACCCATTCACCAAAAAATGCAGTAAAATGTGACAAAAGACAATAGCCGGTTTTTAACAATTCCTTTATTAAAAATGTCTTCTTCATTCCCCACTTCTTCATCCGGTCTTCTCCATCTTCCTTCAGCTTCTTCTTACCCTGCTTCTTCATCTCTATTCCTGTAGCATATTTTGGATTTCGGGGGAAAACCTGGAAGGTTTTATTCTATGGAATATTGCCTGTGACATGCCCAACAGATGAAAGACAGGGGAGAGAACTGAATGCATGGCTAAAATTTATGATGTAAAAGGGTAGGATTTGGGTTTCTAGAAAACCGGGCTGATTTTTCAATGGGGTATAACCTATATGATAAAGATGGTTTACACCTAAATGGAAGGGTGTCTACTTGTGCTAGAGCATAGGTTTATGGGAAGGCTGGTGGAGTATTTAAACGAGGACTGAGCGGGAGGGTGAATTAGAATACGCTGTGTGCACAATTATTAGGCAAGTGAGTATTTTGGCCAAATCATTATTTTAATGCATATAGTCCAAGCTGTATAAACTTGAATGCTTATTTGATTTAAGCATATCTGGTGATGTGTATTTGTGTAATGAGGGAGGGCATGGCCTAATCAACACCCTATATCAAGGTGTGCATAATTATTAGGCAGCTGAAAAAAAGAGATTTAACTGACTCTGAAAAGCCAAAAAATTGCAAAAAATCTTTCAGGGGAATGCAGCACTCTTGATATTGCTAAGATATTGGGGTGAGATCACAGAACCATCAAACGTTTTGTTGCAATGGTCAACAGGGTTGCAAGAAAAGATTTGAGAAGAATCAAACGTGAAGCTACCAGGAACCCATTATCCTCCAGTGCTGTCATATTCAAGAACTGCAACCTACCTGCTGTGCTCAGAATGACAAGGTGTTTTGTGCTCAGAGACATGGCCAAGGTAAGGTAGGCTGAAACCTGACCACCACTGAACAAGACACATAAGTTGAAACATCAAGACTAGGCCAAGAAATATCTGAAGACAGATTTTTCAAAGGTTTTATGGACTGATGAGATGAGAGTGACTCTTGATGGACCAGGTGGATGGGCCTGTAGCTGGATCACAGAGCTCCACTTCGCCTCGACTCAGGTGGGGTACTGGTATGAGCTGATTTTATTAAAGATGAGCTAGTTGGACCTAGCTCAGTCCTAGATGGACTCAAAATCAACTCCCAAACTTACTGCTAGTTTCTAGAAGACCCTATCTTCAAGCAGTGGTACACCTAGAGTATGCTGTCCAGTTCTGGGCACCAGTCCTCAGGAAGGATGTACTGGAAATGGAGGGAGTACAAAGAAGGGCAACTAAGCTAATAAAGGGTCTGCAGGATATTAGTTATGAGGAAAGGTTGCAGACACTGAACTTATTCTCTCTGGAGAAGAGACGCTTGAGAGGGGATGTGATTTCAATTTAAAAATACCGCACTGGTGACCCCACAATAGGGATGTAACTTTTTCACGGAAGGGAGTTTAAGGTGGCCTCTCATTAAAATTAGAAGAACGAAGGCTTTAACTACGTAGAGGGTTCTTTACTGTAAGTGTGGCAAGGATGTGGAATTCCCTTCCACAGGTGGCGGTTTCAGCGGGAAGCATCGATAGTTTCAAAAAACTTTTAGATAAGCACCTGAACGACCACAACATACATGGATACACAATGTAATAATGACATATAATCACACACATAGGATGGACTTGTGTCTTTTTTCAACCTCACCTACTATAGGAAAAAGTCTACATCTTTCAAGAAGACCATGATATTTATGCAGGACAATACTCCATCACATTCATCGAAGTACTCCACTTCGTGGCTATGTTTATGTAACATTTCAACTACAATGTGCATCATAAAAATGTCAATTTATTTTAAAAAAGACTGTCAGAAGAACAAGAGCACAATCAGTCTGTCATTTAAAGCATCTTTACAAAAGGATCCTTTGTTGTCTTTAAAGCTGTAAGGGACACACACCATTGATTGACACTGACTTAATCAATGTTCTTAGCAAATCTTCAATTGGAATTTCAGCCGGAAACCTTCTAATATAATTCATCATAGATAACATACCGACAGCTGTGGTTGATTGGATCAATATTCAAGTATCAGAGAAATTCAAACAGGTCCCCAATGACAACTGTTTTCTGACATGTATCCTAGAATCCTTTTATTGCATTAATTTGTATATGAGTGTTGCTGAAAATGACTTGTGTTTTACACTGTGCCTAAAGTGTGTGCACTTGCATGGAGTAAATAAGTTAAACCTCTAATGGCAGCTAAAGACCCACCAGTGTCTGACTCCCACTGCTTCCACATTAATGAGTAAATTTATGGCTGATGTAGCTTAAAAGGAAAAGGCTTGTTTTATGATACTAATGCTCATATTTCCTGGCAGCTTGAAAGAAGCACATTGCATACATGCCAGCAACACATATCAGACATAGCAGTAATGGGATAGAGATGCATGAATTTGCTATGCAATTGAAATGTGTTATTTGGTGAATTGCACTTGGAAGCTGTACACTCCCGCTAGGTCAATGAATACACAGCTGTGAAGTGTCATTTTTACCTGAGCACTGTTCATATCTGCATATCACTGTATTCTGCATATCTCATGTCTAGGCAGTGTTAAATATTTGAGTATATATGAGTGACTATTAATTTTTAAATTACTATGGGAAATATTTTAAATGGTCACAGGACTCCCAGTACTCTAAAACTGTTTTGGAATTATTACAGATGACATCTAATTAGTTACTGTGGCCAGTGGTAGGGCATGCTTTTCCTTAAAGAAAACTTGTAATAATAAAACACGGAGGTTGTCAATGCTCATCTTAACACAAGAGAATAAGGGTTAAGCTGACCCTCTGGCTTCAATGCTTTAAGTTGCTGACCTGAAACAAAAATGAAAATAAAGCCCTTTGTCTTCTCTTTGGCTTGCCTGATCTGTATGTTTGTTCCAAATGAGTGACTCCGAAGGTAATTAAGGCATAGACAACAAGCAAACTAGCATTTCCAGAAAGAGGTCAGCAATTGCAACCCCCCATATGATAGTTTTTATTTAAATCTGTAGCCTGTGTATGTTATTTATCTAAATAAACAAATTTTGCAGTGTTCCAAAAGGAATGTAAGAGCATCACTATCACTAATCATTCATTCATGAAATTATACTTTCAGAGAATTTCACCCATTTACCTCATTGCTGGTAATGGAAGAAACAAAATGTTTCCTTTCTCAAAAGACTATGGACATACTTATGGTTTAGAGATCTGTTTATCATCTCCTTGTCCAGACTGTTTCTTGGGGGAAGGACTTCCTAGGTATGCAACATCAAAAACATACTACATGGGTTTGACTTAGTAAATACAAATAAGTTGTTCACTCAAAACGAAATAGATTAGTGAATGCTGTAAAAATTAACATTGCAGAGAATAACAAAACACAAGCAAGACTAGAAAACAAATGGTATATATATGCTTGCAAATGATTGATAGAAGTAGCAGAGCTTCACCTTGCTAATTCCCTTGCAAAAAGAAAAATGCCTTGCAAAATGAATGGCCTATTCGTCTTTAGTATATCAACCCTCATGAGTTAAACCCTTCCGTTCATGTCACCTTCTTTGATGTGTATGTACTACTAACATACAACTTTCTTCTCTATTCATAGGGATGCACTACTAGAGTAATCTGTGAGTGACAGGTATGGATGGGTACCTATTTAAGAAATTCAATTACACTGAGCAAAATTATAAATGCAACACTTTTGTGTTTGCCCCTATTTATCATGAGCTGAACCTAAAAATCTACAACTTTTTCTATGTTCACAAAAGGCCTATTTCTCTCAAATATTGTTCACAAATCTGTCTAAATCTGTGTTAGTGAGCACTTCTCCTTTGCCAAGATAATCCATTCACCTTAGGTGGCGTATCAAGATGCTGATTAGACAGCATGATTATTGCACAGATGTGCCTTATGGCCCGTACACACGATCCGAATATTGGACGAAAACGATCGTCCGAGGGAGGATCGTACGATTTTCGGATCGTGTGTACACTACTTCCGACAGCCGATCACGACCGTTTGTCCGATATTATTCGATCGGACATGCACGGAAATTTTCCTCGTACGATTCCAGATCGTACGATTTTCGTTTAGTCAGTATAGTTGTCGTCCGAAAATACAATACAAATACATTACAACACATGACATCACTTACGATTTTTTTTCCTATAGTACGAGAATTTTCTTGACTTTATTGGCTATTCAATTTCTACTTGCGATTGTTAACTGAAAAACAGTCGTACAATCGGTCGTCCTATATTCGGATCGTGTGTACGGGCCATTAGGCTGGCCACAATAAAAGCCCACATTAAATTGTTCAGTTTTATCACACAGCACAATGCCACAGATGTTGCAAGTTTGAGGGAGCGTGCAATTGGCACAGATGTTGCAAGTTTGAGGGAGTGTGCAATTGGCATGCTGACTGCGGGAATGTCCACCAGAGCTGTTGCCCTTGAATTGAATGTTAATTTCTCTACCATAAGCCGTCTCCAAAGGCATTTCAGAGAATTTGGTAGTACATCCAACTGGCCTACAACCACAGACTACATGTAACCACACCAGCCCAGGACCTCCACATCCATCATCCTCACCTTCAAGATCGTCTGAGACCAGCCACCCGGACAGCTGCTGCAACAATCGGTTTGCATAACCAAAGAATTTCTGCACAAACTGTCAGAAACCATCTTGAGGAAGCTCATCTGCATACTCGTCGTCCTCATCGGGGTCTCGACCTGACTGCAGTTCATAGTCGTAACCGACTTGAGTGGGCAAATGCTCACATTCAATGGCGTCTGGCACTTTGGAGAGGTGTTCTCTTCACGGATGAATCATGTTTTTCACTGTACAGGGCAAATGGCAGACAGCATGTATGGCATCATGTGGGTGAGCGGTTTGCTGATGTCAACATTGTGGATCGAGTGGCCCATGGTGGCGGTGGGGTTATGGTATGGGCAGGCGTATGTTATGGACAACGAACACAGGTGCATTTTGTTGATGCCATTTTGAATGCATAGAGATACCATGACGAGATCCTGAGGCCCATTGTTGTACCATTCATCCATGACCATCACCTCATGTTGCAGCATGATAATGCAAGGCCCCATATTGCAAGGATCTGTACAAAATTCCTGGAAGCTAAAAACATCCCAGTTCTTGCATGGCCAGCATACTCACCAGACATGTCACTCATTGAGCATGTTTGGGATGCTCTGGATCGGCGTATAAGACAGCGTGTTCCAGTTCATGCCAATATCCAGCAACTTCCCACAGCTATTGAAGAGGAATGGACCAACATTCCACAGGCCACAATCAACAACCTGATCAACTCTATGCAAAGGAGATGTGCTGCACTGCATGAGGCAAATGGTGGTCACACCAGATACTGACTAGTTTTCGGACCACCCTGACCCCCTCAATACAGTAAAACTGCACACTTTCGCCTACTAAACTTCTTCCTTTTAGTCAGAACCGCAACCCTCTCTGACGATGCAACAACAACTAACCCTAAAATGTCTATCACTAAATGTCAAAGGTTTAAACCTTCCAGAGAAGAGATCGCAAGTACTAACAGCCTTGACGAAACACAGAGCTCACTTCCTCCTTTTGCAAGAAACACACTTCCGGACAGACACTATACCCAAGCTAGCAAACCACATATATAATAGGTCACTACATTCCACCAATTCAGAAGCCAAAACTAAAGGGGTCTCGATCCTCATCGCCAAGCATGCTGACTTTCAACTGAAAGATTCCAAAATAGACCCGGAGGGAAGATATCTCTTCATCAAGGGCACATATGCGTCTAAACCAATTACTCTGGCCAACGTGTATTGTCCCAATGAACACCAGCTATCTTTCCTCAGGAACGTATGTGACCTATTATCCTCCTTCCAGGAGGGCATAGTGATACTGGGAGGAGACTTCAACATTCCAATGAATCCCCTTCTTGACACCTCCACAGGAACGTCTTCACTCCCATACCGTGCTCTTCGCCAAATTAAAATACAGCTTCAAAACCTGACTTTACACGACTCCTGGCGTACCCTATTCCCAAATGTCAAGGACTATACCTTTTTCTCCCCACCACACCAAAAGTACTCCAGACTAGACTATTTTTTTCTATCCCAACATGATCTGGCCTACCTCTCGCAAGCGTCAATTGAACCAATGTTCTTGTCTGATCACCATCCCATCACAATGACTCTCACCTTCGCGGATTTCACCCCAAAATGCAAATTATGGAGACTGAACCCCTCCCTTTTTAAAAGACCAGGTAATATTACAACAAATTCGCTCTCGAATCCAACTATACTTTAAAGAAAATCTATCCCCTGACATTTCACCCATTACAGTTTGGGAAGCCCATAAGTGTGTCATCCGAGGAAAATTAATCTCCCTAGCAACCGCCTCTAAAAAGAAACACCAAGAACAGATTAAAACCCTTATTGAACTAATCCACAGACTCGAAAGGACTCACAAACATTCCACTTCCCTAACAACACTCCAAGACCTCACGCAAGCTCGCTCTACACTTTTAGATGAACTAGGGAAACGCACCAGGAGACGATACATCCTGGGCCAAAAGGTATTTTACGAACACGGTAACAAAAGCGGGAGACTCCTAGCTCGTACGATTCAGACGGCCAAATCTCATTCTACAATCCATCAGATACGAGACAACAAAGGTAACCTACTTTCTAGAAACATGGACATTGCCAAACAATTTGAATTGTTTTACTCTAAACTGTATAATTTGACACGAGACAACATAGGAACTCCCAAGACAGGCGACCGTCACGACAAAATTAAAGACTTCCTAGCCCAATACTGCCCTACACCAATTTCTCCTCAACAAGCGGAGGCCATGGAGAGCCCTCTCTCTTCAGAGGAACTCTCCTTGGCAATCAAACAAATGAAAGTGGGTAAAAGCCCAGGGCCGGATGGTCTTCCGCTTTTATACTACAAAACCTTTGCAGGAGAACTATCACCATCCCTATTACAGACATTCAACGCTCTAGCAAACCCCAACATTTCGACAGGCCGACTACTGGAAGCGCACATAACAGTCATCCCAAAAGACGGTAAGGACCCGACGCAAGTATCCAACTATAGGCCCATTTCCCTACTCAACGTAGATATTAAACTTTACGCAAAGATCCTCGCCAACAGACTGCTTCCTCTTATTCCTGGCCTCATTCTATCTGACCAAGTGGGCTTTATTCCAGGTAGGGAAGCCAGGGATAATACTATTCGCACACTGAATTTGCACCACTGGCTCACCTCATCACTATCCCAGGGATTTTTCCTATCCCTTGATGCTGAGAAGGCGTTCGACAGAGTGGCTTGGGACTATATGCAGGCAGTGCTAAAAGGAGTTGGACTCCTTCCCCACATGTGTTCGCATATTGACGCCTTGTATACAAACCCCTCAGCCAAAGTAAAAGTTAATGGCCTTCTGTCGGACGCCTTCTCCATCAGCAACGGGACGAGGCAGGGCTGCCCCCTATCGCCCCTGATCTTTGTTCTAACACTTGAACCCCTGCTAAACAGATTAAGAGCCAACGCTGACATGAAAGGATGCTTTATAGATTTAAGGTAGCAGCGTTTGCTGACGATATTCTATTGTCATTGCAATCCCCACGCATAACCCTACCCAATTTACTCAGTGATATGAAACACTTTGGGGAATTATCAAACCTAAAGATCAACTACTCTAAATCATACGCCCTTAATGTCTCTCTACCATTACAAGAAGTTACCCATTGTCAGGAATCCTTCCCCTTTCGATGGAAAAAAGACAACATCACCTATCTAGGCATTCAAATTACCAGGAAAATAACAGATCTTTACAACCAAAACTTCTTACCTGCACTCACTAAAATCCAAACGGATCTAAAGGACTGGGCCAATCTAAATGTCTCTTGGTTTGGTAGGGCAGCTTTAATAAAGATGATTGTTCTCCCCCGACTCTTATACTTGATGCAGACAATCCCGATTCGCCTTCCTCCTTCCTTCTTTGCAACGTACAAAAAGGCATGTACTGTCTTTATTTGGAAAAACACGGCCCCACGCATCGAATATGCCCGCCTGAACTGGGCTAAAACAAAAGGAGGCATCGGACTTCCTGACCTCCCCAAATACCACTTAGCTTGCCACCTGACCAGGGTGGTGGACTGGCGGATCCACAAGACCGGGAAGGCCTGGGTTGCTCTGGAGAACCACTTCACAAACGGTCTGTTACACTCCCTTCCCTGGCTTACTCCAAGCCAGTGGAACCAACTAATTAAAACACACCCCCTTATCTTCCCCTCGCTATTGGCTTTTAACCAAGCAATACGCCTCTCCAAAGTATCCTCTCGCCCAGGTCCCCTGACCCCCTTGCGCAACAACCCAGACTTTCTTCCAGGAGAATCCCCCTCTTTCTTAAAAAGGGAATGGCCACATGAGGAGGTATTAGCTCACCACTTCTTCCACAAGGGACGACCACGTTCATATGAAGACCTAGTTAAACTCTCCCCAACCCAGACCTTCCCATTTTGGACTTATAGGCAACTAAGACATTTCCTCGCCGTGGAAGATCAATCCACTACGTGGTGTAGACAGCTTTCCCCATTTGAAGTCCTATGTACAAGTAACACATCCCTGAGGCACTTAATATCGTACATATATGCATTACTCCAAGACGAACCTGAACAGACTCGGACTGTACCCACACATAGCTCTTGGGAAAAAGACTTGCATATCAATCTTACAAAAGAACAGTGGGAAGACATATATACTTACGCACATAAAGGTTCGATGAACGTAGCAATCCAAGAAAATGGGTACAAAATCGTAACTAAATGGTACAGAACTCCTGCTAGGCTACACAAATTCTCGCCCACAATTCCCAACACCTGCTGGAGATGCAAGACAGAGGCAGGCTCCATGATCCACATTTGGTGGGAGTGCCCCTTAATACAACCCTTCTGGCAGGAAGTTCACTCCATTATCTCGCAAGTCACCACTTACACCCTAAACTATAACCCCGCACAATATCTCCTCCATCATACAACTCTCCCTAAACAGATCTATCACAAATCGCTAGCCATGCATATGGTCAATGCAGCCAGATTGTGTGTTCCTACACACTGGCGATCACCAGATGTCCCCTCAATTCGGGAATGGTTGATTAGAGTTGCTAAGATAGAGGAGATGGAAGAGCTGATTTATACCGCACAAGAACGTCTACAAAAATTTTCAACCACTTGGGCCTGCTGGAAACACTTCCAAACCACGGACAAATACAAGGCATTCTTTCCTTCCCTAACTAGGGATACATAACCCACAAACCAGAAGGCGCGGCGTCGGCGGGGGGGAGGGGGGACGCCAGGAACGGCGCCCGCCTCCTCTCTCTCCCCTCTTCTAATATAACATTATATTGGTTATTCGTTAGTTGACAAGTTATGACTATATTTGTTTAGCACTGTTCTACCCACCACGGCCAATGCAGCATGGTTTCAGTTACATTTTTCCTTTGTATAAAAGAGTCGTGGTTGCACTTTCTTGTATGTGATATATACATGTTTTGCATACTTGTATGTTTTGAAATTTTCAATAAAATCTTTTATGGGAAAAAAAAAAAACTGCACACTTTAGAGTGGCCTTTTATTGTGGCCAGCCTAAGGCACACCTGTGCAATAATCATGCTGTCTAATCAGCATCTGCATGGTGGATGGATTATCTTGGCAAAGGAGAAGTGCTCACTAACACAGATTTAGACAGATTTGTGAACAATATTTGAGAGAAATAGGCCTTTTGTGTACATAGAAAAAGTTGTAGATCTTTGAGTTCAGCTCATGATCAATAGGGGCTACCACAAAAGTGTTGTGTTTATAATTTTGCTCAGTGTATATAGTTAACAGACACTTATATCAGGTATAAGACCCCTTTCACACTGAGGGCTTTTTTGCAGGCGCTATAGCGTTAAAAATAGCGCCTGCAAAACGCCCTAAAACAGCTGCTCCATGCACTCCAGTGTGAAAGCCCGAGGGCTTTCACACTAGAGCGATGCGCTGGCAGGGCGTCAGAAAAAAATCCTGCCAGCAGCTTCTTTGGAGCGGTGAAGGAGCAGTGAACTCACCGCTCCTCCACCACTCCTCCGTCGCTGCTCCCCATTGAAATCAATGGGGCAGCACTGCGATACCGGTGGCGTTTAGCGGGCGGATTTAACCCCTTTTCGGCCGCTAGCGGGGGGGTTAAAACTGCCCCACTAGCGGCCGAATAACGCCGCTAAAACGACGGTAAAGCCCTAGGCGGCGCAGTGTGAAAGGGCTCTAAGTATTTACTACAGAAGTAATGTCATGTCAAACTAAAAAAAAAACTGCTTCTACACATATCATTTGAAAATTAAAGTAAATCTATAGTCTTTTTATTTTATTTTTATTTTAATTTTTTTAGTTTTGGATAGAATTAGGGTTTATTGTTGGTCAATATTGCTGCTAGGTAAATGTATTATTTCCCTCTTTCCTGGTGACAACATTTGCCGAAACAGTAGTGATGGCAAATTTATAATTTTATTGTTGCCCCCAGAGCAAAGGACGAGGTCACATCTTACAATCGGGGTACTGGTTCTGGTAAACACATCTAAGAGGGGATTTTGTGAACTTTGTAGCGATTTCCTCTCAACTACACTTGCATCTCTGGCACAAAAAATGTAATATTTCAAAAACAAGATGCACACAGCAAGAGACAAACTGAAAAAGGTTTTGTCCTTTTTAAGTTTCCATCCAAACACTAGTTTTAAAGTAAACAATATATATTTCTATAGGTGAGAGAAAACAAGTTGTATGATTCATTTTTCTCACACCGCAGTATAATTTACAATGTGCCAAAGTGGCATGTTGTAGTCACTCTGTCACTCTTTAGACATTTTATTGCCACTGATGTATGCCATATATGGCTTTTGGGGGCTTACACATACTTTCAGCAGCTGCTAGGAGTGTGTACAGTATATCTGAAATGCTAACTATCAGGCATCAGATGAAAGCCATCCAGCAGTTCAGCAGCTGCCAGATGGCTTCCTCACACCCCCATTACTTAAGCCCCCCCTGCCATGTTTCCCGGGCTCCACGTGCCCATCGGTAGGCTCTTGCCCACCATGAGGGGTGCTGCTGGGTCGAGGGAAGGGAAATCAGCGAACGTCCATTCGCTTATCTCCCCTTCCTGTTACTGACTCAGAAGCAAAAGATCACTTCTGGGTCATGTTGCCACTTTTTCCAGCCAGTATGGAAGGGGAAGAAACAAATTCAGTGTGATCTGCATTAGTTGAATTTTCTGTACTGCATTACTTTCATTAGAGAACAAGTGAAATATCAAGCGTTTTTTTAGACCCCCCTGATTCCTCTTTGAAGAAAACCTGTCACCAAATGCATCACATAGGAGAATTTTTGTCCCCTATGTGATGAAAAAAAAGTTTAGTAGAAAAAAAAAAAAAACTAATCAAAACTGTACAAAATTAAAGTTACATCCAAGCACTTCAAATTCCCTCTAAAAAATGTTTTGCTACCCCCACACACATGCATGTATGAACGTAAATGCATGTCAGGGCACCTAGGCACAAAAAGAGGTTGATTGCTATACACATATGTTGCATATCAGCACACAAACCAGAGTAAGAGCAATAATTTTAGGCTCATTATTACTGGTTAACTATAAACTGATAACCTGTAGGGGCTTATATAGTGCCTATATAAAGTAGAAAAGTTTGTCACTGTTTCACATGCATACACAATTTTAAAGGCTAATTTCCTGTTTCATGACCTAAAGTCTGACCAGGAAGTAAGGCAGAAGTAATTGATCAGTGTGTTTAAACAGCTATGAAGAGAGTGAGGTAACCCTGTGTAGAATTAATGGAAAGCTGTTTTATTTTTGCAAAATAAGTACATTAATGCTATATTGGTACATAGGGGAGCTGGAATTTAGAGGGGGAAAAAAAGGTGAACTTAGCCTTTAAGGCTGGATATGTTGGGTATGTATTTACTCGGCGCAACTACATCTTTTATATTTTAACAAAGAACTGGGTATGTGTCCTAAAATTTGTGTTTTGAAAACCATGGCACTATTATTGTGTGACCAAAAAATTGGAACTACCACTAATATAATGTACTGTATTCTCTGGGATGTCTGCTTTCAGATAATATATAATGTTTGGGGGTTTTATGTAATCCTCAGGCCTAAAATTATATTTTTAAACATGTGTGGAAAAAAAATGCAGAAACAGCTCTGGCAGCGAAAGATTTAAAGGAAATCTATGGTCACAGTATACACTTTCATTCTATAACATATATATCAGCATTGTAATAGTAATACAAACAACAGTTATTTTTGACAATCCAATATAAACCTTCTGTATGTCAGAAACCTATTACCGTATATACTTGAGTATAAGCCGAATCGAATATAAGCCGAGGCACCTAATTTTACCACAAAAAAATGGGAAAACGTATTCACTCGAGTACAAGCCTAGGGTGAGAAATGCGCAGCTACTGTAAGTGGAAAAGAGGGTCAACAATGCCCATTTGCAGCCTCACTGTGCCCATTTTCATGCCTCACTGTGCCCATTTTCAGCCATAGGTCCCCCAAACTTCAAACTTGGTAGTTAAGAGTTCCTAGATGACCCCTAGCTGCAGCCAAAGGGTCCCAAAATGACATTGCTTCAGATTCAGTGGCCCCGAGATATGAGGGCCCCAAAGTCGGTTTGGAAAATGTCAAGCACTTTTCTGCAGCAGAGAATGGCATTTTCCGAACCGATTTTGGGGCCCCATATCTCGGGGCCACTTGGTGCTAGGAACCCCATCTTTGGATATGTTGTAGTGATCCACTGGGTTTGCACACCAAAGTTGGGGTTTCTAGCACCAAGTGGCCTCGAGATACGGGGCCCCAAAGTCAGTCAACTTTGTCCATCTGAAGCAATGTCATTTCGGGACCCTTTGGCTGCAGCTAGGGGTCATCTAGGAACCCTTAACTACCAATGTATGATATGTTGTAGTGCTAGTAGTGGGGTTCCTAGCACCAAGTGGCCCAGAGATACGGGGCCCCAAAGTCGTGTCGGAAAATTTTATTCTCTGCTGCAGAAAAGTGCTTGACTGGAGTATAAGCCGAGGGTGGCATTTTCAGCACAAAAAAATGTGCTGAAAAACTCGGCTTATACTCGAGTATATACGGTATGTTCTGAGACCTGCCAGTCTGCTGGTCATCTCTTTGCACGCTTTCCTGCATTCCTTGCATGCTTTGCAGCTCCTTCCTACTCTCAACTTCTAAAGACAAAATTCGTTCAGTTGCAAGATTTTTAAGGTTTCTTGCATGAACTGCCAATTTTAACAAAACAAATCAATGGGGTTTAATTCAGAGCTTTGATTAGGCCAATCCTTAAGCCTCAATTTCTTCTTTTTTGAGTAATTTCTTGGTGGATTTACTAGTGTGCTACAGAACATTATTGTGTTTAAAAGATTTATTTCCAGTTCAACCATCAGACAAATGGCCTCACATTCTCAAAAAGCACACTTTGATATAATGCAGAATTCATAGCTGACTTGATCAGTCCATATGGCACATTGTTCCAGAAGGCCTGATCTTTATCTGTGTTTATGACAATACTGTAGTATTTATTTTTTCTATAGGTTTTTTCTAAGGTTTTTTCTTGGCACACCTCCAATGCAGGATACATTGGTGCACTCCTTTTTTATTGTACTGCATATGCATGCACTTTGACACTAATTGTTTCAAGCTAAACCTACAGATCCTGAAATTCAATTTCAGCATCAAATAGCATCAGACCATAACCTATTGGGCTGAATTTGCTGGACCAGCCAGCCCTGGACAAATAAGCAGTTCTTTAAAAAAAAACTATAGCACCTGTAGACTATTTTCTGTACCGTGAAATGACTGATTTCAAATTATGTGGCAATCCTTTTAAATTTCTTGCCAAACTCATAGACATCAAAAAACATCTTTTTGAGGGCCTTAGAGAACTCATCGTTGCATGATAGCACTTTACACATCAATAGCCAAGAAAATACTAGAGCCTAGATATCTGAGATTTAAATTTAACCAATTTTACCTGCATTCTCCCCAAGGAGGTTCTAATTATTGGCACCTAATCTGTAACACCTGATTCTACATTCATAGATCTGAAGTGGTGGTAAAATTGGAGTGTAATTACATTTTCCAAGTGGCAGAACTTCATTTTGAATTATAAAAGAGGATATGTCAATTTTATGTACCATTTATTAAAATATATCCCCCTTAGCTGTAGACACTGTTTAAAGAAGGATATCATATTTTCTTTGTTAAAATAAATAAACAATTCCACAACTTCCTTTGGATGTACATACTTTTTCACATGACTGTATATATCATTCTATAAATGTGCACGGTTAAATAGAAAATACTTTGCTTAATGGAGACATCAAATTTTATCTATAAATAAATACTAGGCAGCACTTGAAGTAGCTAACATTTTTGTTTTCATTTATTTATGAAAGAAAGCATCATATAGAGACTTAAAGGGTAACTCCACAATATACAGTAGCATATAGCATATACAATTCAAATCATATTGTAATTGAATGTTATTAAAAATGACCTTTCCTTTTCAATCTGCAGCTCTGTAATTTTCTGTAAAATGCAATGCAGTATGGCTACCTGGAGTTGTTCTGTGCACAGAATGTGTACAAAATGCCCCCAGAAACATAATTTCTTGCTTGCGTGATTGGCTCACTGATTTCCCCAGAAGTCACTGCACTAAGATAGAAGTCAGATTTCAGGCATCCCCTGCAACAAAAATTTAATTTTTGGTGAGATACTCCCTGTAGGAAATAATTTCTAAAGGAATGCAATTTTTCTCATTAGAGCCCAGCAGGTGCCGCAGCCGATTGATAGTTATGAATACAGTACATTCAGGGGCAGACTGACCATTTGGGCATTCGGACGCTGTCCGAGGGCCCGCAGCCAGTAGGGGGCCCAGGAGAAGCTCCTATGCTGCTGGCTGTGCTGCGGCGGAGCCGTTCTGCTGCTGTGGGGGGGGGGGCAAGACACAGCATCTTCCCCTGCACCTCTGGCTTTCAGTGCAGTGGGGGGAGATGGGAGGTGGCGATCAGCAGCTCTATGGTGCTGGCGGCATCTCCCTGGGGCCTCCTTAACAGTGTATGTGGAGAGGGAAGGGGCCTCTGACCAGGGCAGCTACAAGTTTCACTCTTCTGTGAGTTGCTCTGCTTGTACACTGTTGCTGACTCAGGAATCAGGAAGCGAACTACAAGCCCCAGAGAGATCCCGCGGTCCACAGGCACCATAGAGCTGCTGATCGCCCCCTCTCACCTCCCCCTGTGCTGGGTGTTGGAGGTGCACAGCCAGGTACAGGGGAACCTCTGGGGGGTTTAAGTCTGGGAACCCTGATGTATGGGGGGGCTCTCTGGGAGCCCTGATGTATGGGGGGGCTCGCTGGGGACCATGATGTATGGGGGGGCTCTCTGGGGACCCTGATGTATGAGGAGGGCTCTCTGGGGACCCTGATGTATGGGGGGGCTCTCTGGGGACCATGATGTATGGGGGGGCTCTCTGGGGACCCTGATGTATGGGGGGGGCTCTCTGAGGACCATGATGTATGGGGGGCTCTCTGGGGACTCTGATGTAAGGAGGGGGCTCTCTGAGGACACTGATGTATAGGGGGGCTCTCTGAGGACACTGATGTATAGGGGGGCTCTCTGGGGACTTGTTTACATCGGCAGACCACCAATGTTGGAAATGATTGTGAGTTTATTTTTCTTTATTCTCTTAACTCTTTAAACATTTATTTTGACCATACAGTAGAGACCAATGCATGTAATGTAGCTGTGCAATATGTGGGGCTTTGTGAGGGTGTGGCTTGTGTGTGGGTGGTTGGGGACAAAGGGGGTCCCTTGGTCCCCTATTGCCTGGGGCCCCATGAGTTGTCAGTCCGCCCCTGAGTACATTAGATTCACTTACCACATGGACAAAGACAAGCACACAAGGATTTCTTCAGAATAACAAAAAGTAGGAATCTGTAACAAAGTTTGTTAAAATCCTTGTAATGTACATAGATCACCCAAAGGGGAATGTTTTTTTCTCAACAAAAGTGGAGTTACGCTTGAACAGTACATCAAAGTACATGTACATGATCTCCCCAAAGTTCCTCTATCTACACAAAGACATTAAAACAGGGAGGAGTTCCAAGATAAACGTGCCGCAATTAACAAACATAAATACAAATGGCTACCAGAAAAACCTTTAAGCTGGCATGCTGACACTCAAGATCATGTGGAGGTGTGAGCCACAACCTTTTGGAGTAAAAACCTCTTTCTGAAGTGAGATTCAGCATCAGATTCTAGTATCCATCTATGTGTGACTAATGGGGGTTATTTACTAAAGTGCACTTGGAAGTAAAATTGCTGTAGATCCGAGGGGGACATGCAAGGAAAATAAAAAACAGCATTTTAGCTTGCGCATGATTGAATGATAAAATCAACAGAGCTTCAACTCATTTCAGATCTTCCCCTCAGATCTACAGCGATCTACAGTGACTACACTTCCAAGTGCACATGTAGTGCAAAGTGAATTTGCCCTTAGTAAATCAACCCCCATGTTTGTAAATTGCTGTACGTTTAGCCTGGATCTCCTGCCTGTTCTAATGAAAATGCATATGATGCTTATAGCACAGAATTTGCCTTTGTCTAGATACAGGAACTGTGGGGAAATCTTGTACCTATTGTTTATTTATTATCCTGGGTCTTTCTTGAGGAAATCCAATATATGGTTTCAGCACCCTTATTTATGTAAATAACTCCCTTCTGCACTGATGCTTTGATTTGGGTGTACAATAGCTTACCTTTTTTTTTCTTTAACTACCTCGCGACCGCCGGCCGTCAATTGACGGCCAGGCGGCGCAGCTCTCAGCGAGGGAGGATGTCATATGACGTCCTCCCCTTCACTGCACTCAAGGGAGCGCGCGCGCGCTCTCGCCGTGTCACTGGGCACCCGATGCGCATGCCCAGTGGCCGCGATGTCCGCTGGGCACCCGCGATTGCCCGGTAACACAGCGGGACCGTGGATCTGTGTGTGTAAACACACAGATCAACAGTCCTGTCAGAGGAGAGGAGCCGATGGTGTGTTCTCTGTACAGAGAAACACCGATCGGTCTCCTCCCCTTGTGAGTCCCCCCCCCCCCCCCCCGCTAATTACCAAAAATATGTAGAAAAATACGTATCGACCTAAACTGAGGAAAAAAAATGTTTTTTATATATTTTTTGGGGATATTTAGTATAGCAAAAAGTGAAATTTATTTTTATTTTTTTTAATTTGTCGCTCTTCTTTTGTTTATAGCGCAAAAAATAAAAAACGCAGAGGTGATCAAATACCACCAAAAGAAAGCTATATTTGTGGGGAAAAAATAACAATTTCATTTGGGTACAGTGTTGTATCACCGCGCAATTGTCATTCAAAATGCGACAGCGCTGAAAGCTGAAAAATGGCTTAGTCAGGAAGGGGGTGAAAATGCCCGGTACTGAGGTGGTTAAAGAAGTTTTTATTAACAGTATACAGGTGTACAAAATCATATGTATTGGGCATCAAATAATCCGTAAGAGAAACAAGGAAATATATAAAATACATAAAATATCTTTATCTGTAAATGTTTAGATCTACAGTTACTTGTGTGGTCGTTATGGAAGGGTAACACAAAAGATGGTGAACAAGTTTGAAAGGATATCCCATTATGTTCCAGTCGTGTCGGGTTTATATATAAGATTTGTTGTGTGTCTCCGTATGGGAGAGTTACCCTAATGGGTATGGGATTATCATTTAAGCGTTTGGCAGTGGTATATATACCGTAATAGGTGTATTCATACCCAGTCACCCCGAGAGGGATCTGACTGTGACTAGGTAAGAGCCAAGGGTTTATGTTTCAACAGTTGAGACAAACTTGACATTGTTATGGTGTGCGAGTATGACATAGTATTAACAAAGCGGTTATTCAAGTGACATAGTAAGCTTACTTTTTTTTTTACTAACATCAAATTATATCTGACACATAATGGTAAAAAATAAGAAGATTAGGCACACATTTTTGAAAAGCAAGAAAATAGCTTAATTGTATAAGTCTTTGAACTGCATCTGATTTGCATGACGAGAAATAACCTTGATTTTCATTGAAGCTGTTCACATATATGCGGTCCATCCGCAGTGCAAATTGAAAAGGGGTCCTGTGCATTTTCAGAGCACTCAGGTGCGGATTCTAGGCTCATTAAGTTGTATGGGAACGCTTCTGAATCGCACATGTCACATATAGTTACAAAGTAGGTGAGATTGAAAAAAAACTATTGATTCTCCCCACTGAAACCACCATCTGTGGAAGGGAATTCCACATCATTGCAGCTCTTCCAGTAAAGAACCCTCTACGCAGTTTAAGGTTAAACCTCTTTTCTTCTAATTTTAATGAGTGGCTGCCAACCAGCCGGCATCATTTTACTGCAGCAGGTCAGCACAATCCCACGAACCGTCGTAGCTATATGACGGCTCGTGGGATCAGACAGAACAGGGACAAGTGTGTTTAAGCACACACTTTCCTGTTCTGTTCTGAGAGGAGACACAGATCGTATGTTCCTATTAGCTAGGAACCACGATCCGTCACTTCCTCTAGTCAGTCCCCTCCCCTTTCAGTTAGAATCACCTCCCAGGTAACACAGTTAATCCCTTGATTGCCCCTAGTGTTAACCCCTTCACTGCCAGTGAAAGTTTACAGTAATTAATGCATTTTTATAGCACTGATCGCTGTATAAATGCCAATGGTCCCAAAAAAATGTGTCAAAATTGTCCGATGTGTCCGCCATAATGTCGCAGTCACGATAAAAATCGTAGATCGCCGCCATTACTAGTAAAAAAAAAAAAAATTTATAAAAATGCTATAAATCTATCCCCTATTTTGTAGATGCTATAACTTTTGCGCAAACCAATCAATATACGCTTATTGTGATTTTTTTTGTACAGAGAAACACTGATCGGTCATAACTAATGTCCTCCAGACCCTTTATTAGTTTTGTTGCCCTTCTATGTACTCGCTCCATTTCCAGCCCATCCTTCCTGAGGACTGGTGCCCAGAACTGGACAGCATGCTCCAGGTGAGGCCGGACCAGAGTCTTGCAGAGTAGGAGAATTATTGCTTTATCTCTTGAGTTAATCCCTTTTTAATGCATTCCAATATTCGGTTTGCTTTGTTAGCAGCAGCTTGGCATTGCATGCAATTGCTGAGCCTATCATCTACTAGGACCCGCAGGTCATTTTCCATCCTTGATTCACCCAGTGGTTCTCCCCCCAGTGAGTAGATTGCATTCATATTTTTGACACCCAAATCATTATTTTACATTTTTCCACATTAAAATAAATTTGTCATGTAGTTGCCCACCATTAATTTGATCTACTTGCAAGGTTTTCACAAGAAGTTATTGCCCTGCTTAGCTTAGTATCGTCCGCAAATACAGAGATTGAACTGTTTACCCCATCCTCCAGGTCGTCCATTGGCTTTTCTCCAATCAGCTGGTACCATTCCAATCAGTAGACTGTCAGTAAAAAGTAGACATGTGCATTCGTTTTCGTCCGAATGCATTTTCGTCCGAATTTCAGGTATTTTCGTTATTGTTTTAACAAACGATAACGAAAGTGCAGAGTCCCAAAAATGAAACATCCAACATAAACAAATGCTTTATTTTCGTTGTGACAACAGTTCGATATAGATAGGAGATTCAAAGCTGACAATAACAATCTGTGTCCATTGAACCTGTGGTCAAATGTGCCTAACCTTAACTCTATTAGTCCAAGATTATTCTACATAGAGAGAAAAGATTGCTGCTGGAATTGGGTGGAATTTCAGCTAAACTATACTGAGTCTAAAGCCCCATACACACAGTCGGATTTTCCGATGGATTCTGTCCTATCGGACAATGTTGTTGGAAATTCTGACCGTGTGTAGGCACCATCGGACATTTTCCATCGGATTGTCTGACGGACAAAGTTGTATCTCCCGCTCTAAAAATTTTCCGACAACAAAGTCTGATCACACCAATTCCGATCGTGTGTAGCGAATTCCGACAGACAAAGTGCCACGCATGCTCAGATCACATTACAAGACCAAAGCTATTGGCTACTAGCTCTACTCTACGTAGTCCCGTCGTAGGCAACAAACGTCACCACGTTCAGAATGATCAGATTTTCCGACAACTTTGTCCGACCATGTGTATGCAACACCAGTGTCGGACTAAATCCGTCGGACCAAATCCGATGGATTTGGTGGTCGGATTTTCCGACGGTGGGTATGGGGCTTAACAGTTTAGCTGCTCCGTCGAATCTTCTTTGAAAATTTGACAGACACCATAAGCCTTCAATGACAGATTCGACCTTAATTCATTTGGATTTTCGGACGAATGCAATTTTTAACAAAAAACGAAATGAATAAAAATGAATTTTGGGAGTAACTAAATAAATGTATTTTTCGGACGAAAACGAAATTCCGAAACGAAATATTTCAGTGTGCACATGTCTAGTAAAAAGTAGGAACAAAGGTCTGGCAATTACTTGACTGAGTTCCTTTGTGTTCAGGATTAAGTTTAGGATTCAGTTCAGGATTTCAGCATGGATTGCTCTCCTACTACAGGAGTTGATACCCTTTATCTACTATGTATTGGCCGGCACTGAAATCACAGCTATGAAAAACATCCGGTCCCGAGCCTTGCAAATTCGTATCAGAACTGCATCAAAAAGGCACCTAAACTACTGAACAAATGCTTTTTTTATTTGCAGTGAAAATGGACATACAATTCACACTGGATATGTGTGAAACTAGCCTAAAGGTGTTTCCTCCTAGAAAGCTTATTTTTTAAGCTTTAATATTGAATCTTGAAAAATAATGTATATAATTAATTTAAGATGGGCACTTTATACATTTTATTTTACTCCCAGCATTTGAATTAAAGGAGAAGTAGGGCCATAGCTCTTTTGGCCCTGCTTCTCCTATAAGTCACAGGGGTGCACTTAGTTCTGCACTCCTTTGACCCGTAATCAGCTGACAGAGGGCTAAAGTCCACTGTCATCTGACATCACTCACCCAGTCCATACTCTATTGGGTCCAACCAGATGTCTGACCGGCAGATGGCTCAGGCTCTCAGCACACTGCTGAGAGCCTGAGCTAGCTGCTCCTGCACCCTCCACAGCCCAATGCTCAACTGAGTGCTGGAGGGGCAGAGCAGAGAGCTGGTGACTGACAGTCACCACTATCTGCTCAGTGAAGAGTGATAATTGAGTGATCAGTGGTTTTTCATTGCTCGATTCTCAGTCTTAGAGGCGGCGGGGGACAGATGCAGCATTGGGTCAATGCTGTATCCACATGGGTGAGTATGCAGGTTTTTTTTTTTCAAACCCCATACCTTTCTTTCGGTTGACCACATTGGCTCTGATTTGCAAAGCTTGCATGTGTTAAAAAAATCTTACATTCATGCTTGCATTCACACCTGACTCAAGAAAGTTTTTGATTCATAATACAAGGCTAAGTTGTTTTGCTATGAAAACTGTGAATACATTTTTGTGTAGAGATGGCAGAAAGTACACAGAAGCAAGAGATAACAGGCAGGAGCATACTCCTAGAGGATGATTGTTAGTCTTTGATGCATTTAGCTAAGACAGTTTTTATTTATTACAGGTATTTATTTAGGACAGGCAATTTATGCAATGATTTACATATTGTACATCTGTCCCTGACCTCAAGAAGCTTACAATCTAAGGTCCCTACTTCACATGTATACATACTAGAGCCAATTTACACAGGAGGAAAACATATTAAAATGAGTCGACATTGGAACACTAAAAACACTGTAAAGAAGTTAAAATTATTTCTAAAACGTATTAAGTTAAAAAAAAAAAGATTAATATTTTGCATACAAAAAAATATGCTACCATGCTGCAAAGACTACATTGTTCAATCAACCACTTCCGGACCGCCGCACGCCGAAATACATCCTTATTTTGCACATGGATATTGTTGTTATGGCAGCAGCTAGCTGCCACAACCCCGGTATCCTCGTGTTCGGGCGGCGGTCTGGTATAAGTTAAAAGTAGTCTCTGCGGCGGATTCCCTGCAAAATCACTTTTATCAGAAGCGGGAGAGGGCCCCCCTCCCGCCGCTTACCGGTGCCCTCCACAGCTTACCAGTGCCCTCCCCAGCTTACCGGTGCCATCGGCAACGGCGGAGGCGATCCGGTCTTCTCTGTGGCTGAGCATGGAGATGAGTGAGGGTAAAATGGCCCCCACCCGTCTCCATGACATTGCAGGGAGGAAGCAACGTCAAAATGTCACTTCCGCCCATAGCTCTTAAAGGGCCATTTTTTTAAAATCTTTTTTTAAATGACAATTTTATTTTATTTTTTATTGCATTTTAGTCTAAATATGAGATCTGAGGTCTTTTTGACCCCAGATCTCATATTTAAGAGGTCCTGTCATGCTTTTTTTCTATTACAAGGAATGTTTACATTTCTTGTAATAGGAAAAAAAGTGACAATTAAAAAAAAAAAAAAAAAAAAAACTGTGTAAAAATAAAAAAGAAAAGGTAAAATAGTTTTTTTTAAATGCACCTTGTCACGCCGAGCTCGCGTGCAGAAGCGAATGCATACATGAGTAGCGCCTGCATATGAAAATGGTGTTCAAACCACACATGTGAGGCATCGCCACGATTGGTAGAGTGAGAGCAATAATTCTAGCCCTAGACCTCCTCTGTAACTCAAAACATGCAACCTCAAGGGTAAAGGTGTGTCATTCCACGAGTGAGCACAATTTTGAAGCGTGACATGTTGGGTATCAATTTACTCGGTGTAACATTATCTTTCACAATATAAAAAAATTTGGCTAACTTTACTGTTGTCTTATTTTTTTATTCAAAAAAGTGTATTTCTTTCAAAAAAAGTGTGCTTGTAAGACCGCTGAACAAATGCGGTGTGACAGAAAGTATTTTGGCTAACTTTACTGTTGTCTTATTTTTTTATTCAAAAAAGTGTATTTCTTTCAAAAAAAGTGTGCTTGTAAGACCGCTGAACAAATGCGGTGTGACAGAAAGTATTGCAATGACCGCCATTTTATTCTCTAGGGTGTTAGAAAAAAATGTACAATGTTTGGGGTTCTAAGTAATTTTCTAGCAAAAAAAAAAACTGTTTTTAACTTGTAAACAGCACATCTAAAAAAGAGGCTCGGTCCTTAAGTTGGGTAAGTTACATTTATATTTATAATATTTAAGCCTCTTCAATCCACAATGGAATGACTAGGTGCCAAATAAACTGGATACTTAAAGATGAACAACTTGACAAGTATTAGTGAAGCAGTAGGTACAAACCAACTGCTATACCAAAATACCCAGTAAACACCAAAATATGTTAAGTGTATACTATATGAGGAATCGCCTGCTATAAGCAAGAAATTGTCTCAAATTTATAAAAATAAGCTGTCTCAAATTTGCACTTTAAAACCTAAAACTAATCAGCCTAAAATGGATGATTACTTAACACATGCTAATTTTCCAAAAACTACACTCAAAACTTAGCTACAGAAATTAGCTGATGATGTCATCAATACATGGTTCCCTTTAACCCTTTCACTAACTTTCTACATCCTATTATAGTTGCAGAAATGTTTATTAAAGTTATATTTTATATAAAAAAAATACACAAAAATCATTATTAGCACAAACAAACACAACATAACTTATAAAACTCCTACTAAATCTAAAAGACAAAACTGTATTGACTTAATAAATAACAAATATTTGTAAATTTTAAATTCTGCCCTTTTTGAATCAGTGAAAATGTATGCATGTAATATGTATGCAAAACTGTAAATAAGCAAATTACACAAAAAAAATCTGGAGTTTGGCTTGTGATAACACCCAATCCACAGTACTGCGTTTGCTGTATTGGTGTGTGTTGCAATAAAATTATACAGGTATATATTTTATCATAACATAGCAATCTTGCAATGCACTGCTGTGCAAAGAGTTCATATACATAGTTTTAAAAATGCAGCGTGGGTGCACAGTGCACACCAGCATGTATGTTTTTAGTACCATAACATTTAGCGGCTGGTGTGTATGGGCCCTTATTGGTACATCACAATGCACCAACACATGTAATCTGCATTATCACAATGTATGTAGTGCGCCTTTATGTTTGTGTGTACGCATATGTGTGTAAGGGGAGGGTTAAGCCCCATACACACGGTCGGACTTTTTCATGGATTCTGTCCGATCGGACAATGTTGTTGAAAAATCAGACCGTGTGTATGCACCATCGGACAGTGTACGTCGGTTTGTCCGACGGACAAAGTCTTATCTCCTGCTGGAAAGATTTGCCGTCAACACGGTCCGATCACACCAAATCCGATCGTGTGTACGGTTGTTCGACCGGACAAAGTGCTACGCATGCTCAGATCACATTACAAGACCAAAGCTATTGGCTACTAGCCTCTACGTAGTCCCGTCGTAGGCAACAAACGTCACCACGTTCAGAATGATCGGATTTTCCGACAACTTTGTCCGACCGTGTGTACGCAAAACCAACATCGGACAAAGTATGACGGACATGGTCCGACGGACCTGGTCCGCGGATTGTCCGACCGTGTGTATGGGGCTTTACAGTGGTTGTAAACCCATTACAACAACTTTATGCTACAGGTAAGCCTATAATAAGGCTTACCTGTAACTACCCAGGATATCTCCTAAACAAGTCCTAAACTTGTTTAGGAGATATCCCCTGTCCCCTGCATGTGCCGATGACATCGGCACATGCGCACTGGGGCAAACTGAAGCACTTATGTGCCGTTGCTTCAGTCTGTGTGCCATTACCAGTGGCTCCCGCGTGCATACGCAGGAGTGACGTCATCACGGCTCCGGCCAATCACAGCGCCGGAGCCACGATACCCGGAAGTAACCCCTGGGAGAGATGTCGACGGCCGCAGGGGGAGATGAGGACAGCTGCGGGGACTTCGTTCTCCAGTACGTAATTCTATGCATACTAGCTTATTATGCCTTTTGTCTTGCAGGGTTTATTTATTTTTTTTTACCAGGGTTTACAACCACTTTAATTCTGGCTTTTTTTTTTTTTTTTTTTACAGTTTTTATTTATTTTGCATTACTGTTACCAGGGACTTTAAGTAGATATCAAGAGTAATGTTTTACTTTTTAGTTAAAGAGCTTGAGGACACAGAGATCCTCTCCTCTTCAGCCCCTACTTGAAATGGAAGTGCTTAGCACAGAGCTATTCTGTGTTCATTAACAAACTTAAAGTGGTTGTAAACCCGAAAAAAAGACAAGACATAATGAACTAGTATGCATTACATACTAGTTCATTATGAAATACTTACCTTAGATCGAAGCTGTTGCAGCGGCCCCACACACCGCTGTGACTGGTGACATGTCTCCCGGAGTTATTTCTGGGTTTGCGGACTCCGGCACTGATTGGCCGGACCCGCAATGATGTCACACCCGTGTGTGAGCCGCCGGTCACGGCACGGCTACTGAAGAAATTGCACGAGTGGCCCGTTTCTTCAGTGCGCATGCGCCGATGACGTATATGGTAAATATATTACAGTACCTACAGGCAAGCCTTATTATAGGCTTACTTGTAGGTACAAGTGATGTAACTAGGTTTATAACCCGTTTAAAAGATAGTAAACATTCTGGTTTACTATCCTCACAATTATGAAAGAACACTAGAGTGCTCACCAGTGAGCACTTTTGTGCTTATTCAAGGCTTTGGTAAATAGGAGAGACACAGTAAATTTAACCAATCCCCTGCTAGCCATTTTGAAACGCATGATACTGCCCACTGTGCAACCACATTTCACTGACAGGACAGGTGGATGTGTGTGTGTGGGTGTGTGTGTGGGGGGGGGGGGATGTTACAGTGGCGAGGATCAATGACAGGCAGAGAACACTGTGGAGCAGTAATGTGTGACATTTTTAATGAATGGCTTTGATTCATTTAATCTGGCAGCTTTTCATTTAATCAGCAGACTCTAATTCTTGTGTTATAAGTTCATGGACCCTAAAGCTACCGTGAGTTTATATTAGAAGGGAGTTCAGATGATGAAAGGTTCACTGATCTGCAGAAAAATGGTTATATTTCTAGAGGATTGGGTCCATTATGCAGCTATGTGCTTTAAGATTGTAATCTGTCAATCAGCTCTATGCTCACATTTTTTCATAACTTAGCAATTTTGAAACTGTGAACCATGACTATTTCAACCTACAAACAGCCAGCAGATGTTTTGAAGCTAGCTAGAGGAGTTTGGTCAAAATTTGCCTATTATCACTAATACATGGAAAGTATTAAATCTACTCCATACATAACATGTACCTCATTTGTTTCAAGACTAGATGGAAATCAATTTTTTTAGCTTTTTCTTCAACAGTGAAAAGACATTTGATCTGTTTAGCATTGTGTAAGAAATCTCAGAATTTAATTTTGTAATGTATTATTAATCATCTGATTATGTCATTAATTTGCTAAATGTGTGTCGCAGTTTATGTATTGATGTTATGGTAGCATTGGTAGACCCCATGTAATTTGTATAAAATCTGCTTATTGCATTAGTTAGTAATTGGTTTAAGACAAACTCCTCATTTAAAGCTCCAGGAAGCAAGGTATTAATAAAAAATATTGAATTAGATTCTGAATATTACACTTCTTTTACCATCTCTAGCCATCCCTGATGACAGTATGTAAACAGTGTATTTTTTTCTTTGTAACTAATCACCCATTTTCAGCCAGTGATGCACATTACTTAAAGTGGAGTTCCACCCACTTTTACAACTCTTCAGCATCCCTCACTAAACTGTGCACTGTAAACAAATTGGATATTTTTTTTATTTTTTTTTCAGCACAGACTGTATATCTGCTGTATTCATTTTTCACTTCCTCCTCCCTGGCCGCGGCCCATCGCATCATTTCCTGTTTGCAATGCCTCCTGGGAAGGGGCAGCAACTTCCTCTGACACTGCCGTTGCTATGGAAACCTGACCTGAAACCTATTACACTGCTTATGCTGCACTGAGCATGTACGAGATCTGCAAGGATGAGATCCAGGAAGAAATATAGTCTGGCTTCAGATGCCCACACTTAAGATGACCACGGCCTGCTGCAAGTTTATAAAATAACAAACTACTGCTAAAAACTAACAAAACAGACCTTAGTTTACAGACTAACTTTACTAGAATACATTAAGCTTGTGTATTATAGGGGTACTTTTATTTAAAAAGTATAATTTCGGCCGGAACACCGCTTTAACTGGGTGTAAAAAAATAAGATAGACCCTAACAAATTTAGATAATTTTCACTATAACATGCTGGCAAAATACTTGTGTGTTAAAACTTTTATTTTTTATTTTTAATTGGCAAAATAAATAGTTTATTTCATTCCCTTACTATACTGCAATTAATCATTTCTTCCACCTTTTGTCTCACGTTCTCCATAGTTCATAATAAATCATGGTTCAGGTTCACAAAATAGTAGTTGAATTTTCCAAATTTGCAATAATCATTAATCAGGCGGACTGCTCTTTCCCCTTTGATGTCACTCTATTTGGTGTTCATCTACAAAGGCACATTGTAATTGCAGACTTGCTTACATTATTGTTAACTCCTTACAGTTACTTTTCCGAATAAGTATTAAAATTAAGATTTCATTTTTTTATACTGTGGTTTATTACTGTGTTCTAGTAACCATATAGGATTTTAATCCTTACTAAAAAACCTGTGCAAAAAAGCAAATCACAACAATTCACAACAACCAGTCAGACATCACCTTTTTCTAATGTTGGCCAGCCAGTTAAAAATGATTGCTAAAATGAATGATTTTAAAATGATTTTCTCATTGTTCTTTCCCCTATGAAATACAAATACTTTTTTCAATTATGAGAGTTATAAAAAAAGAATGCTGTCTTCTTTGGCACCCTGTAAATCCTTTTTATTTTTATTTTGTCCCTTCTACAGATAAACTATTCGTTCCAATCCATCTCCTCTGCAGTACTGTGACTGGTAACTGACTGAGAAGGAAAGGCATTCATCAAAATGTCTTAAATGAATAAATTCCCAGAAGACAGAAGGAAAACAAGTTAAAAGGAAAATCAATGAATCTGTTTTAATTGATGTAAAATAGAAAAACGACATACCAACAATGTACATCTGCAATAAAGTGAAATAATTCAATTACACTTTAAATACAAACACATATGGACCAGGAGAAAGTAGGTTATATACTACAAGCAGCCAGCTAATCGCATGTAGTATTGTACTAGCCTTCTGTATGTTTGCATATTATGCAGTGTATTCTTTTAGTTATATGTCCACTAGGGCCCTAACGTAACAGGGACAAACACAACATGCAAAGTGCAGGTACCAGGGGTAACCAATCAGAAGTCATTATTTAAAATGCTGACTATTTTAAACTGAAGAAAAGTGGCATTTGATTGCTAATGGCCAATATATACCATGCCATTTCTATAAATACGTTGTCCTTCCATAGATTGTGTATGATTACCTGGATTCTATTGTGATGACTGTGATGGTAGTGATGATGACGACAATGTTTGCTTAAATATGGCAGTGAAGCACACCTTAGTCCATGAAATGCCCTTCTAGCTATATTATAATGTGCCATTGGGGGTAATCTGACATAGGGCCATGCAGAATCTAGCTTGCCAGAAAGGGAGCAGCGACAGGGCGACACCTAACTGGTACAGTCAGCGGGAGAGCAATGCTGTAGGAGCTGGTGAGTGCTCTCTTAGAGATCCTGTTGCTGGCAAATTGCCAATAGCGATGGAATCGCTAGTGTGACATGGCCCGTATATTTATAGTAATACATATTCATAAATAAAAATGATCAGTAGAAAAGCAGATAGGGAAGCACATAGATAGATAGATAGAAAAAATATATCATTTCAGTTCAATAAGAGTCAAACCCTTTTGTCTCCAGCCACATTTTTCCATCTGTTATCTAGTGGTTAAGATTAGCATAATGATTCATAGAGAACAGAGAAGTTAAAAATACGTTATGTATTCACACAGAAGCTGACACGATCTGAATTTTAAGATGATGTGAAAAACGGGCTTTTGTCCCACACTGTCACCGTGCCCAATGCCCACACAGATCTCTGCCTTAGTTTTTGATTCTCTTCCTTTGTGCGTGAAGACCTTTTCAGTGGTTGTTCGTGTATCTATGATGGTTAAGCTTTCTTTTACAGCTATTCGGTAGTCATTTCCCTGAATCTCTATTAAGGCGTGCATTGCACTTCCTTATTTCTGTGTTCCACTTTTTACTCCTCCACCCCCTTCTGTGGTAATTACCCAGCACAAGGATAACCTAGAAAAATGTGCAAACACACACACAAAGGATAACCTAGAAAATGTAAAAAAAACACACACATACACACCTTTCCTCTAGCACAGCTAGTAATGGAGCAATGATAAAGGTAGTGCATGGTAACACTAGCCAATTGTGTATAAATGAAGGCAGTGTACTCTAGATGTACACATACATAACTAACAGCCAGTGTACCCTAGATGTACACATATACAACTAACAGGCAGTGTACCCTAGATGTACACATATACACCGAGCAGCCAGTGTACCCTAGATGTACACATATACACCGAGCAGCCAGTGTACCCTAGATGTACACATATACACCGAGCAGCCAGTGTACCCTAGATGTACACATATACACCGAGCAGCCAGTGTACCCTAGATGTACACATAAACACCGAGCAGGTGGATCCTAACACCAGCACATGACTGCTCCTTGGCTGCACACTCCAATTCCACAACACGTACAAGATACAACTGAACCAGATATCCACGGCTGCAAATGAGACGATCTCTGCAGCTGCTGTGTGGGTGGTATATTTGTTTATATCACAGTTCAACTAGGAGAAAATAATATTTTCTATAGAGAGGTGTAGCACTCGCAAAACGGCCCTGATCACACCTTGACACCACACCATGATTCCTGAATGGCAGATTCCTTTTTCCATGCTTATGTGGTGTGTGTGTGATAGCAAACCTTTGTCACATCACAGCCAACAATACTGACTTGTAGTCCAACCTCCGCCAGCTGAGCCCTGTAGTAAGTAGTGGACAGCGACAAGTGCTGAACACGGCCAATGCCAGGCTGCGAACTGCGCAGGATCCACCGCTAAAATAAAAAAGAGAAACAGTTGACCTGATAAAAAAAGGGTTAAGGGCGACCAACCTTGACATGTTTTCCCTCTGAGGTCTCTGCGCTTTCTCCAGCCCAAGTTTGGTGAATATCCCAACCAGGACCATGACGGCTACAACTCCACAAATGATGTAGACGATCAAATTGGTTTTATCCCTCGTCGGGTCGTGCAGGGGGTCGTCGATCTTTGGCGGGGTCTTCCCCGGCTGCAGCCAAATAGGTCTGTCGTAGTTAGTGCAGATGCTCTGATCCAGTTTGGCCTCATTGAACTTACAACAGTACCTAAAGCCACAAGTACCACAGCAGTAGAGGAAATCTCCGGAGCTGCAGTTAAATGGAGGGTCCCATTGGCCCATGACATCGAAATAGCCCCTGCAACCCTCAGCTGTCTGGGGGGGTTCCGATGACTCCAGATCTCCAGGGTTGGACAGGTTGACGTCGGAAACCACTTCGGTGTTCCCAAAGTGAGGTCCACCTTTCACCTGGGCGCAACACAGGAAAGTCAAAATATCCGCTAGCAGGTAGTAGATGATTACACTAATCCCTTTCATGATAAGTAGCTTTTTTCCTCTGTACTGATATGGAAGATCCAAAGTGGAACAATACAACCATGAAGAGCAGGAGGCAGGAAGGCTCAGCCCATCAGCCCAGGTCCACCATCTACTAGATGTGATCACTGCAGTCACCACCAATGAGGTGTGATGATTCTTCCTCTCCTTGTAGTAATCTCCACCAGCAGCACTAACTCATCTGCACTTGTGGAATCGAGAAGAGCAGAGGGGATTCTGGACTATTGGAGTAGTGCAGAGAGAGAAAGAGAGGGAGAGAAGGAGAGGAGAGAGAGAGAGGGAGATAGGGAGAGAAGGGAGGAGGAGAAGGGAAGGGGGAGGAATACATATAGGAGGAGTTGAGACTGAGGGAGGGATGACATGGTCGTGAGCAAACAGGGAGCATTTCCAAAAGATGACAAGGGATGTGCTTTAAACGTGAGCAGCACAATATCCCCTTATTTCACTCCTCTTCAGCACGCACAGGCAGCAATGGCATACGAGATGAGAAGAAAGTTTTTTGTTTTTTTTTTCCCCGCACACTTATAGTACTGCCCTATACTAAACTGCCCTAGAAATCCACTTGTTTTACAAATGTCACATTCATGTTCTGTCACCGTCTGCACCTTTTCCTTTCAGCTGGACTGACAACAGATCCCTGGCTGGAGATTAGCACTTCAAACTCCAACCCAAGCATCTAGTGATTTAGCATTTAGCATGCCATTCTGTAACCACTTTAATCCGAACGATTATTTTAACATATGAATATCTGTTATTAAAGGGGCATTAAAGCCACAAACACAAATGTAATGGTGACTACCTCAGTTGTTTTTCTGTGTTTTTGGCTTTTTTTTTTTATGTTCACCTGCTGTTTCTTCTTGTAAAGCTGGGCACACACTGTTATTAGACCCCTTTCACACTGGAGCCACCCACGCGTTAGCGCTAAAGCACCGCTCATTTAAGTGGCACTTTTTGACCACAAGCAGGGCGCTTTAAACCCCTGCTAGTGGCCAAAGAAGGGGTTAAAAATACCCATGTTGTGATGCTACGGAAGTGCTGCCATTTCATTTCAATGGGCAGGGGCGTTTTGGGAGTGCTGTAGCCTGTATACAGCGCTCCCAAACTGCCCCAAAAATGCTGCTTGCAGGACTTTTTCTAAGGTCCCGCAAGTGCACCGCCTCAGTGTGAAATCACTCAGGCTTTCACATTATGGCAGCATGGGAGGCAGTTTTCAGGCGCTTTACAGGTGCTATCTCTATGAAATCTATAAAATGCCTTAAAACTGCCTCAGTGTGAAAGGGGTCTTATTATTATTTTTTTTAATCAGCGGGCTGAATAATAAAAAAAAAAACAGTTTGTTCATCCACATAAGTGAGGTGGATGCAGGAATCCCTCCCTGCTGTGCTATTATGTTCCAATAGCGGGGACTCCTCTGCTGTCAGAATACATTTATCAGCGGCTGCAGTCATTGGCTGAAGACTGCTGATCTAAGAAGGTTTTTCATCAGGACCATTGAACAGAAACCAATCTAATGATCAATTTTTGTCAAACAGGGAGAAACAGACATTGGTTGTAATTCTGCCAGTTCCTGCTGAACCGGCCAAATGTCAATACATCTGTTTACAGTAGTTACATAGTTGGTAAGGTTGAAAAAAAGACACAAGTCCATCAAGTCCAACCTGTGAGTGTGCGCTTTTATGTCAATATTACATTGTATATCACATTACATTGTATATCCCATAACATTGTATATCCCTGTATGTTGTGGTCATTTAGGTACCTATCTAATAGTTTTTTTTAAATGATTTATGCTCCCTGCTGAAACCACTGCTTGTGGAAGAGAATTCCACATGGGCTAGCACAAAGGGATACTTAAACATAAAATAATGACCAACACATATCTTTCTTTTAATATATTTATTAATATTTGGCAAATAATTATAGGCCATGGTGTTGTTTAAGGGTTACCTGATAATGTATTAATGATAATTAAATTAAATTATGAAGCCATCCTGGCTATAATAAATTAATAAAGTCACGGTGTCCATCCAGCCAATGCTGGACGACTATTCCCCACTAAACAACACCTATGACAAAATACAGAAAAAGGGGAGGGGGGGTGGGAGTCCCGGTCCTGTCCTGAGGGGTCTGAGGGTAACAGCTGGACTTCCTCCTTATATTAGTTCCTGATTCACGGGCTTCAGCCGCCCGCCACTTTTAACCAATCCACCGCCTGTTGCTGTGCAGGCACCGATGTAGTAACCAATGACAACCTGCTAATGATAGTAAATGGGAAAAACATCTCCCCTTTGAACTATCCCATGTTGGTTCAGCATAGTGCATGAACCTTTCATGGGCTAGCACAAAGGGATACTTAAACATAAAATAATGACCAACACATATCTTTCTTTTAATATATTTATTAATATTTGGCAAATAATTATAGGCCATGGTGTTGTTTAAGGGTTACCTGATAATGCATTATTGATAATTAAATTAAATTATGAAGCCATCCTGGCTATAATAAATTAATAAAGTCACGGTGTCCATCCAGCCAATGCTGGACAACTATTCCCCAACGACCAAAGCCGGAAGAGGATCTTCCGGCTGCGGTCCCCCCAACACCAAGGCCTTTTGTATCAAGTATTGAAGACCCATATTGAAAATGTCAATGCCCACAGCTGATAAATGAACTGAATCATTCCTGAACAGTCCAGGCAAAAAACCTTCAAGTTCCGTATGGCGAAATGATAAACCACCCAATGAAACAATGAAATTATGGACAGTCCTATTTAGACGTCTTCTAATTTTGTCAACATAAAACAAATTGCTAAATGGGGACCAAATAAGTCTGGAAATTATTTCAGAAAATGCCAGAATCGACTGAGGAAATAACAGTTTAACTGAAGAGAACTCAGTCTTTATTTCACATAATAGATCCCATGTCCTAACTTTCCCAATGTCATTGCCACCCGCATGGATAATTATAACATGAGGGGGTGGCCAAATACTAGACAAAAATAACAAATGGTCTTTAAGACTACGCCATCTAAGGCCCCTTATACCTGACCATAAAACCAGGAACCTATTAATGTCCAAACCAATATTGCTTGAATAAGACCTGGTTGCTGCCTGCTTCCCAGCCCAGAAGATGTAGGAATGTCACACTATCCAAATAATGTTCTTGGATGAATCTGAAAGAGAAATCAGACAATCAATAACTCAGGGCGGACATAAAGTTTGTACCTACTACTTTCCCAACGACCCACTTTTTTCTGAACATCTGCAGAGAAACCTAAAGAATTAGCAGTAGTAGCCGCCCCGATCCTAAATGAATGAGATGAAAATCTAAGACCTGAGAGGTTCAAATGTTTGAGGCAAGAGGCTAGCACTGCTGAAAACTGGTATCTAGTTAAGGGGGAGAAATCCTGATGGATGAAAAATGAACCAGCAAACGATGGCCTGACTGCTAAATATGCAGATAGCAGAAAGACAGGACAAATCAAGGGATTGGGGGATTTTCCCAGAGAAAACCATTGCCCCGCACCCCTTTTAGAAGTCTTTGATCTACATAAAAATAGCCGAACGTACTCATTTTCCAGAGAAATGTGAGAAAAAAGGAGGAATGAACAGGAAGATCTATTAGGGGCAGTAAATTCACCCAACCGGAGAGCTCCAAACAATGCCACTGAGAAAGCTGCTTTAAAAAGTACATACTCAAACTGGGTAAAACAGACTTTTTCTAAACCAGACATTAATTTGGGCAATAAACTAACCGAAATTGGGCATCTTGTGTCCTGAACAGGGAATGATCTCCTGAGGCCTTTTAAGACCTGTGCAACCTGGAAAAAGGATGTTAAGGCAGGAAGACCTGCCCATTTTAGAAAAAAGGAAACACCGGCTAAGACTTTACTTACTGAAGCAGTACTAAGATCAGCTTTCAATAAGAAGGATACAAATGCCAGTGCGGTATATGCATTTACTTCCATAGTATCTAAAGACATGCTAGAGCAAAAATAACACCATTTAGACCAGGCCAAGCCATAAGCCTGCCATTTCTTTGGGGATACTGAGTTCTTAAAGAAAGTAGATATCAGTCCCAAATCAAGCCCCAGAGGGAATCCGGGCAACGCGTGCTTTATAGGTCTGCCGACGGGGCCAATTCTCTGAATAACTTGAACTGCAAACAAGATAAGGCATCAGCTATGTTATTATGTACTCCTGCTATGTGTTTTGCTTTTAACCAAATATTAAACCTCATACAATGTAAAACAAAGAAACGTAATAGTTTGACCACCATTTCAGATTTGGATGACAGCATATTGATAGCAAAGAGCACGCCTTTGTTATCCGTATGCAGTAATACTCGTTTGTTCGTAAATTTCTCTTTCCAGATGACTAAAGAAACTATTACCGGAAATAACTCTAACAAAACTATATTATGTAAGATGTCTTGATGTCGCCAACTGGCATTCCACTCAGAGGCACACCAGTGACCATCTAGAAAGGCACCAAAACCAGAGGAACGTGCCGCGTCTGTGAAGAAATTTAGATCAAAATCTTGAATAAAAGCTTGTTGCCACACCATTGCTCCATTAAAGTTGCAAAGAAAAGAGTCCCAAATCCTCAAATCTTCTTTGATACTTTTGGATAGCCGAATGTGCGAAAATGGGGTTTTAAAGCCACTAGTGGCCAGGGCAAAACGCCTTGAAAAAACCCTGGCCACAGGAATAATTCTAGCTGCGAAGGCAAAAAGTCCCAGCAGGGACTGCGCCTCCTTAAGAAAAACCTTTAGTTTACCTAAGAATAGTGATATTGTAGTTTTCATCCGATGAAGTTTGTCCAGGGGCAACCTAAACTCCATTAAGGAGGAGTCTATAGATATCCCCAGAAATTCAATCATTTGCGTAGGAAAAACAGTTTTTTCCTTAGCAAGAGGAACTGAAAAGTCATCACATATCTGAAAAAATGTACTTAAAGCCTCAAGACAAATCTCTGAGTCCGCAGGGCCTATAAAAAGAAAATCATCTAGGTAATGGAGGACACCTCCCAAGGGAAATTGAGACTCCACTACTACCCAATGAAGAAATTTTGAAAAGGCCTCAAAATAAAAACATGATAGCGAAAAGCCCATTGGCATGCATTTATCGAAATAAAAAAGACCTTGAAAATGAAATCTCAGTGAATTAAAACCTTGGGGGTGGACCGGGAGTAGGCGAAAAGCAGATTTAATGTCTGCTTTCGCCAATAAGGCATTCTGCTTAAAAATGCCGTAACAAAACTAGCGCTTCATCAAATGATTAATAAGAAACTGGTGCCTCGATACCTGCAACTTCATCATTGAGTGAGAATTCTTGTGGGTATGACAGATGATAAATTAGTCTAAAGCAGCCTTGCTCCTTTTTTGGGACTATTCCCAAGGGAGAAAGATGGAAATTCTGAAAAGGAGGGCGAAGATAAGGACCAGCTACCCTCCCTTCTTTGACCTGCTTATTAATTTTATCTGCAACAATAGCAGCGTGAAATGAAACAGAACGTACATTTTTGACTAAATTGCAACCTTCCCCAGAAAAAGAAGGAACCAAAAAACCTGTCTCAAAACCTTTAATTAATAGGTGCGCCATCGAGTGATCTGGGTATTGCTCTAGCCATGGCCGCATTTTTGATAGCTTCACTGGAGTCAAGGCTTTTCCCACTAGTGTCCCTGGAAACTGGGGTGACATTACCTGCTGCAGACTTACGAAAACATCTGAAGGCTGGGTGGTTGCCACCACAGTAGGAACACTCATGCTTGTATCTGCAGTTGGACAAAAACTTGCATTGAGCCTCGTTAAAGGCGAAACAGAAGCCTTTCCGAAAGGTATTTTGCAAGGCAGTGGGTGTACTAGGTGTAAATTGTGGCCTCTGTGGTAACATGAGGTTCAGCCATAGACCTACGTCTTTCGACCCCCAACGAAGGGTTGGGTGGACCGAAAGCTTCTGTCTGAAATTTTCATCATATGTGAACCACGCTGTACCCCCAAAATGGCGGAAAGCCTCTGAAACTATGTCCAGATGTTAAAACAAACCTGAACATTTTTCAGGGAATCGTTCCCCTAAAACTGCAGCATAAATACAGAATGCTTGTAACCAATTTTGGAAAGTTTTAGGGACAGCCCTCCTCCTATCCTCTTCTGTACGGTCCGCAGACCTCCTTTCAGATTTTAAAAGGAATTCCTTAGATGCTGGTAATAATGATAACAAATCAATGAAATCACCCCCCCAAATCCTTTCTTTAACCGAATTGGCCAAATGGAAACCTAATGGGGAGATGTCACATGTCATTGGCTCCTTAAATGAGGACTCTGCCACTACAGAATGGGAGAAGCGTGGGACCGCTGATTTGGTAATAGGAATAGTGTCTTTTGAAATGTTATTGTTGCTTTGAAAAGGTCTATTTAAAGGGGATTCTGACAAATTTTGCCATACTGGGCAAATATCTTCCATTGTATTTTGCTGGAGTAAAACAACTTGTGTAAATAAATCAGCACCATCAGTATGTGCTCCCATATAACTAGCTCCAATGTCAGTATAGTTTAATGCACCAGAATTCTGTGCTCCTTCAGCCTTTCTTTTACCACAAGCACCAACTGTGTGTGCCCCTTCAATATTTTTCAATAAACTAGATAAAGAGTTAACCATTACATTCAACTCAGCAATATCAGCATTAGCATCTGACACATTATTCTTATATGTAGTCTCACCAACAGGGGGACTCCTGTGCTCACTGCATGCCGCCTCAGAGGTTGGCTAAGTAGCTCCATTGTATTGAATAGGCTGCGCATTCCTGGCAGGAATGCGGCTTGCTCCCTCCTGGCCGTTCGGCTGTGGAGAAGCCCCTTGTCTCAGTTTCTTCTTCCTCCCAGGTTTCTGGCGCGTACTGCGCATGCGCGCTGCTTCGGCCTCCATGTTACCTAATGGCAACGGAGGCGGAGCCGACAGTCCGCTTTCCTCTAGGCAGTGGACAAGCCACTCCTCGCCCCCGCAGCTCTCAGCTCTCTCTACCAGGCGGCAAAGAAGACTCTCTCTCCTCTCAGGCGAGCGGCGCTCCATCCCGTCCGAGTCCCGATCCTGTCCTGAGGGGTCTGAGGGTAACAGCCGGACTTCCTCCTTATATTAGCTCCTGATTCGCGGGCTTCAGCCGCCCGCCACTTTTAACCAATCCACCACCTGTTGCTGTGCAGGCACCGATGTAGTAACCAATGACAACCTGCTAATGATAGTAAATGGGAAAACCATCTCCCCTTTGAACTATCCCATGTTGGTTCATCATAGTGCATGAACCTTTCATTCTTACTGCTCTTGTAAAGAACCCTCTATGCAGTTTCCAGTTAAATCACTTTCCCTCCAGTTTTAGTGAATGACTGCAAGTCTTTTAAAATGCCATTTCGCAGAAAAGTTTTATCCCTATTGTGGGGTCACCAGTATGGTATTTGTACATTGAAATCATATCCCTTCTCAAGCGTCTCTTCTCCAGAGAGAATAAGTTCAGTGCTAGTAATCTTTCCTCATATCTAAGATCATCCAGTTCCTTTATTACCTTTGTTGCCCTTCTCTGTACTCTCTCCATTTCCAGCACATCCTTCCTGAGGACTGGTGCACAGAACTGGACAGCATACTCCAGGTGAGTCCGGGGATTGTAGATTGGGAGAATTATCGTTTCATCTCTGGAGTTAATTTTAATGCATACTAATGTTCTATTGGCTTTGCTTGCAGCAGCTTGGCATTGCATGCCGTTGCTGAGCCTGTCATCTACTAGGACCCCCAGGTCCTTTTCCATCCTAGATTCCCCCAGAGGTTCTCCCCCTAGTGTATAGATTGCATTCATGTTTTTGTCACCTAAATGCATTATTTTAAATTTTTCTACATTAAACCTCATTTGCCATGTAATTGCCCAGCCCATTAATTTGTTCAGATCCTTCTTGCAAGGTTTACACATCTTGAGGAGAAGCTATTGCCCTGCTTAGCTTAGTATCATCAGTTTATCCCATCCTCCAGGTCATTTATGAATAAATTAAATAGGATTGGTCCCAGGACAGAACCCTAATGCCGCGTACACACGTACGGACTTTTGCCGGCGGACCTAAGTCCAGCGAACAATCCGCTGGACTTTCCCGCTAGGTACGCCGGACTAAAAAGCGAACGGACTTGACCACACACGATCACGCAAAAAGTCCGGCGGTTCACGCGATGACGTACGCACGTACGACGGGACTAGAAAAAGGAAGCTCGAGATCCCAAACGACACCCTTTGGGCCCCGTCAGCTAATCTCGTGTGTATCGCGTGTTAGTTGACGTTTGGTTAGAGACGATTCGCGCTTCTCAGACTTCTGCTTAATTCGTTCGCTTCTGCCGTTCAGTTTGTGCTTGTGAGGTTTGTATCTGGCTTTCAGTGCGTGTGGATCAGTTCCTACCTGTTCTCAGGCCGTTCTGGTCCGCTCGTTCCTGTTTTTCAGGTCGTTCTTCATAGGCCTTGCTGTTCTTCAGTGCGTTCTGTTAAGTTGTTTGTTTGATCAGCCGACCGTTTTGAAGCCATGGAGTGTGGACGTACTCGGGAACGAGTTCGTGCTGTGCAGGGGCTCGGTGTTGCGGTTAACACCTTGGCACGAGCCCGGTCCATGAACAGGGTGAGGAGGAGTTCATGGACCAAGAATTGGTTGCGCCAGCGTGACCAATTCTCGCATATGCCTTTGCTCCGTGAGATCCGTGAGAATAATCCTGATGATTTCAGGAATTATCTCCGGATGACGGACCCCATTTTTCACCGTCTGTTGGCTTCGCTGTCCCCTTATATTAGCAGGCAGAATACCTGCATGCGGCAAGCCATCAGTGCGGAGCAGAGGCTAGTCGCCACGTTGCGTTACTTGGCGACGGGGAGAAGCTTGCAGGACCTCAAGTTCACGACAGGCATCTCCCCCCAGGCTCTGGGGCTCATTATTCCAGAGACCTGTTCTGCCATTATCCACGTCCTGCAGGAGGAATACATTAAGGTAAGTCTTCTCTTTTAAAATTACCTATGTCTTGTATGTTTGTTAATGTAGTGCATCAATGTCATCATTAGCTAATTACCATGATAGGACTATTCTATGATTGTCGCCTATTCCTTTTTTTTTGGTGTTTTTTTTTTTTGTCTAGTATTTTATGTTTGACTTATCGAAATATTTTTAAGAATGTATTATTTAGTGGGTCACATGCATATTTGCTTGCACCAACCTCCCCAGCATGGAAGCTTGGCCCCCTAAACACCCCTAGCCTAGTCACTTTCTTTGGTTAAAAATGTATATTACCAGCTCCATTGTACAGCTTTACTCACCCCCCCTTTCACCCCACTTGACCCTCATTTTTAAATTGATTGCATGTGTTTTTGGTCAGCTTGTAATTATCCCCACCCCCCCCACACCCCCTGATAATTAATATCATGTGTTTTTGGTCAGCTTGTAATTATCCCCTCCCCCCCCACACCCCCTGATAATTAATATCATGTGTTTTTGGTCAGCTTGTAATTATCCCCTCCCCCCCCCCACACCCCCTGATAATTAATATCATGTGTTTTTGGTCAGCTTGTAATTAGCCCCTCCCCCCCACACCCCCTGATAATTAATATCATGTGTTTTTGGTCAGCTTGTAATTATCCCCACCCCCCCCCACACCCCCTGATAATTAATATCATGTGTTTTTGGTCAGCTTGTAATTAGCCCCTCCCCCCCCACACCCCCTGATAATTAATATCATGTGTTTTTGGTCAGCTTGTAATTATCCCCTCCCCCCCCACACCCCCTGATAATTAATATCATGTGTTTTTGGTCAGCTTGTAATTATCCCCTCCCCCCCCACACCCCCTGATAATTAATATCATGTGTTTTTGGTCAGCTTGTAATTAGCCCCCCCCCCCCACACCCCCCCTGATAATTAATATCATGTGTTTTTGGTCAGCTTGTAATTATCCCCACCCCCCCCCCACACCCCCTGATAATTAATATCATGTGTTTTTGGTCAGCTTGTAATTATCCCCACCCCCCCCACACCCCCTGATAATTAATATCATGTGGTTTTGGTCAGCTTGTAATTATCCCCACCCCCCCCACACACCTTTAATTAATTGCATGTGTATTGTGTGACCTTACCATTATATACTCCCCACCCACATCCCCATTATTATCTTCTCTGGTCCATCAGAGGGGTCATCAATCAGAGATTTGTGCCTTTTATCCTTAATCTTTTGGCTTTATTTCAAGGATTTACAAAATAAATACATATGTTCTTCCAAATTGTTTTTTAATTTGTTGCATTTAGTTTGGTGTTTTGCCTGGTTTATAATTTAAATTGTATCTTTCTGTTTGACTTCACAGTGTCCCTCCACGCCACAGGAATGGCAGACTGTGGCTTCCCAGTTTGCTGCCCGTTGGGACTTTCCCAACTGCGGAGGGGCGATTGACGGCAAACACGTGCGAATTGTGCCCCCACCCCATTCGGGGTCATACTATTGGAATTATAAGGGGTTCCATAGTATCGTGTTGATGGCGGTGGTGTCGGCACACTATGAATTTCTGTATGTGGATGTGGGGAAAAACGGCCGGATGTCGGACGGAGGAGTCTTCAACCACACGGAGTTCGGTCATCGTCTCCAAACTGGTGGGCTGGAGCTGCCACCAGATGAAGATAATGTGGAGGGACTCCCGTTCGTCTTCATTGCCGACGAGGCGTTCGGTCTGGGTGACCATCTGATGAGGCCATTTCCCCAACGATCCCTCACCCCTGAGAGGAGGATTTTTAACTATCGGTTGGCCAGAGCAAGAAGGGTGGTGGAAAATGCCTTTGGTATTATGGCCAACCGTTTCAGATTGCTCCTTACATCGCTACATCTGGCAGAGTACAAACTCAATACTATTATTCTAGCATGCTGTGTCATGCACAATTATTTGCGGAAACATTCAGGAACATACTCCTTACCAATTGGCCCTGAGGCCGGAGTGGAAGGCAACATGACAGGGCTGGATAATCGCCCTCTTGGTTCCGCACCACAATCAGCCCAGCAAGTGCGGGACCTTTATTTACAGTATTTTAATGGTAGGGGGGCCATTGAAATGGCAGCAGACCCTTAAACCATCTTTTTCATTTACAATGAATAAATACAGTTATTTATGTTTGAAATATTGGTCGTTTCGTATTGTTTTGCTTTTAATTTGGCCTGTTTTATATGTTGTCCTAGTGCACATCTTAATAGTGGGAAACTTGTTTAGCGTTTAGTAAATAAGCCCCTTTGTCAATGAACCACAACATGTTTTTGTCAAACTGGTAGTATTTAAAAAGAAGAAGCCACACATTTTTGAATTTGTGCAAACATTATTTTTTTTATTATAGTGCACATCCAAAACTTTTTATTATTTTTTTGTTATTTTTTTTTTTTTTTTGGTTGTTTTGGTATTTTTGGTTTTTTTTTTTTTTTTTTTTTTTTTTTTTTTTTTGTAACATTTTTTTTTTTTTTTTTTTTTTTTTATGTTATCTTTTTGACATTTTTTTGGTGTTTTTCTCACAACATATTGTTTTATTTTTTGGGATTGATTTTTTAAAACAAACATAAAAACATGTTTAAAATTGTTTAAAAAATTTGTCTTAGCATTTGAAATTATTTACACAATGTAAAAGTCCAGAACTTACAAAGTTCAACAGGTAACCCATGAACAGAAGAAGCCAAATTTTGAATATGCACACTAATTTAACTGGAAAATGGGTAATGTCAACATGTGCTATGTTCCATCATGGGGAATCAATGGACGTGTTTTGTGTGTGAAACCCCTTCCCTCTCACCTACTAGCATTAGGGGTTGCAAACACAAAATGCGTCCATTGAGATCCCCTGATGGCACATAGCACATGTTGACATACCGTGTGCATATTTAAAATTTGGCCTCTAAAATTAGTTAAACAGCGCTTCAAAAGGGAATGAAGGACATGATTGATGTTAAGAAATGTAAAAGGGGTCTTTAGATTCTCCCCAAAACATCAATCATGTCCTTCATTCCCTGCTGCATGGTGGCCATCTCCTTCTGCATGTTTTCCAGCTGCAGATTCCAGGCCATGATCTGCCCAATAAGCCTGTGGGCACTGTCAGTGGTAAATGGCTCCGCAGCTTGTCGTTCCACAAACAGATCAGCATCACCTAAAAGTTGGGTAGAGAAAACACAAGAAAAAAAGTGTCAAAAACATGCAGACCTTAATTTATTAGCTCAATCTGTGTTCTGAGACACTCACTTGGTGGGGTGCAGATTTGATCGACTTCAACGACCTGTTCCGCCACATCCACGCGTGGGCTTGGGCTAACTGCCCAATTAGTCTGGTGAGGCCGGGAGGTCCTCGTAGGTTCGGACTGACGTCTGAGTCTTTTGCCCCCTATGGTAATGGAACACAAAAAGGTACACTTTTGAATCACACTGATATTTGAGTGCCAAAATAGGATTAGTAAACATTGTTTAAAAGTCTTGCCAATTATTAGCAGTTTGTTAGAAGATCCTACTTGAAGACAGAATTGAAATGTCTATCTAATGAAACTCCAATACTTAAAGCGCCCTTCAACCCTAAATTTGAACTTCCGCTCATTGGATCCCTGCACCCCTGTGGTGTCTTATTTTTAACGTTTTAGGGGGGATGGGTTGCAGATACCTGTGTAAGGCAGGTATTTGCACACACATCCGGCCCTAGACTCCCACAGAAGTATACGCCACATCCCGTCCCACCGTGCTGTCTGCTGGGACACACAGGGGTCCCCGAGCTTGCGCGGACCAGTCCTATTGCATTGCGCAACTGGCGCATGCCCAATAGTGACCCGGGAAGTGAAGCCGCAAACATTAATTTCATGATTGCAAGATCAGAGATTGTAGCTGCACCATCCAAGGGACAGGTGAGTGTACTTCTTTGAAAAGTCACCACCTACAGTATTTAGAGATGATGAGCATTTTTTGGGAATTGTGAGCATGAGACCCTGCTTAACATATTTATCCCCCCCCCCCAAAACAGCCTCTGGAGTCCCTGTGTAAGTTACCCGTAAAACCCTTACTACAGCAGTAATTGTATAGATAGTGACAATAATAAACAACCTTACAACTCCAACAACCCAAAGCCAGGTAAACTCAATAAACGTTATGAAGACAAACGGAACTTTCATCAAATATGCGCAAGTTTCACGAACGAATGGTAATAACATCTGCGCAAGTTTCAGGTACGAATGGTAATAACATCTGCGCAAGTTTCACGGACGAATGGTAATTACATCTGCGCAAGTTTCACGGACGAATGGTAATTACATCTGCGCAAGTTTCAGGTACGAATGGTAATAACATCTGCGCAAGTTTCACGGACGAATGGTAATTACATCTGCGCAAGTTTCACGGACGAATGGTAATTACATCTGCGCAAGTTTCAGGTACGAATGGTAATAACATCTGCGCAAGTTTCACGGACGAATGGTAATTACATCTGCGCAAGTTTCACGGACGAATGGTAATTACATCTGCGCAAGTTTCAGGTACGAATGGTAATAACATCTGCGCAAGTTTCACGGACGAATGGTAATTACATCTGCGCAAGTTTCAGGTACGAATGGTAATAACATCTGCGCAAGTTTCACGGACGAATGGTAATTACATCTGCGCAAGTTTCACGGACGAATGGTAATTACATCTGCGCAAGTTTCAGGTACGAATGGTAATAACATCTGCGCAAGTTTCACGGACGAATGGTAATTACATCTGCGCAAGTTTCACGGACGAATGGTAATTACATCTGCGCAAGTTTCAGGTACGAATGGTAATAACATCTGCGCAAGTTTCACGGACGAATGGTAATTACATCTGCGCAAGTTTCAGGTACGAATGGTAATAACATCTGCGCAAGTTTCACGGACGAATGGTAATTACATCTGCGCAAGTTTCACGAACGAATGGTAATAACATCTGCGCACGTTTCACGGACGAATGGTAATTACATCTGCGCAAGATTAGACATATCAAGTATAACCATAGTAGCGCACGTGCTTGACTTACTTTTTTTGATGGCTTTTCGAATTCTCCTGTATTGATCGTGCTCCCTGGATTTGATGTCGGACCATCGTTTGCGCAGTTGATCCTTGCCCCTTCGTACGCCGAATTTCTGCTCCAGGGTGCTGACGATTGTAGTGAGAATCTTGTCCTTGCGCAAGTTGGGACGAGGGTACGGCCCATTTTCCCCGTCGTAATCTTCCCTTTGGAGGATGTCCACCATCTCCACCATCTCTTCAAAGGCCATATTGGTGGCCTTATATCTGCTGCTGGATGTAGATGTGTTGGCTTCTTGGCTTTCCTCCGCGCTACTGGCTGAGAATGTGTCCGCCATATTCATGAATTAATTCACCAACAATGCAACGAGGGGAAGCGGGGCGGGGAATACTCGTCATGAGGAACGTCATGGGCGGGCGACGCGGAGGACGCAGGCGGACTTCGACGCGTGCGCAGTGTATATAAGGCTGTTTGAGGGGCCCACGTGTTCCCGAACGGAAGTAGCGAGCGCTCTGTACGAAGGTAAGTGTTTTCTAGGATGCATTACTGTGTTTTTTTTTGGGTTTTGGGCCAGCATTTTTTAAGGATATGTGTGTGTTGCTGCCTGTGTGTAGGGGTTGCTGCCTGTGTGGATGTGTTGCTGCCTGTGTGTAGGGGTTGCTGCCTGTGTGTAGGGGTTGCTGCCTGTGTGGATGTGTTGCTGCCTGTGTGTAGGGGTTGCTGCCTGTGTGGATGTGTTGCTGCCTGTGTGTAGGGGTTGCTGCCTGTGTGTAGGGGTTGCTGCCTGTGTGGATGTGTTGCTGCCTGTGTGTGGGTGTGTTGTGTAATGTTTGTTAAGAAAAACTGGTTGTGCGTTTTAAGTAACATTTGTGTTTTTGGTCTTTTGTATTGCCATTACTAACAAAACAGAAACAAACATGTCATCACCCCAGTTGAATCCATTCAAGGACCAGCAGTTCATGTCCGAATTCATTGCCCTGTACAGAAAAAATACCAACCTGTGGCAGCTCAAGAACCCTTTGTATGGCAATAGGGATGTCCGGAAGGCAACACTGGGGCCACTTGTGGCTTTTGTGAAGACTAAAGTCCCCAACGCAAACACCAAGTTTGTGGAAGCCAGAATTGCAAGTTTAAGGCACATGTACAAGCGGGAGCGCAAGAAGATTGAGGAATCAGTCAGATCAGGAGCAGCAGCAGAGAATGTTTATGTACCCAAGCTGTGGTACTACAACCAACTGACTTTTATAGGTGACCAGATGGAACCCAGGGAATCACTGTCGACTCTTCCCTCCACCCTTCCCTCCACTCTTCCCTCCACTCTTCCCTCCACCCCAGCTGAGGCTTCCACGGAAGGAGAAGACCCCTCCACCTTGGAGCAGGCTGATGCGCCCAGCTGGAGCCAGGTATATATTTAGTAGCCTAAATTGTGATTGTGTGAATATTAATGCTGTCAACGTTAAAATGTGAAACAATTAACACCCTGAACTCAGAATTGTGAAAAAAACTGACAAAAATTATGCACACTTCTAAAAAGTGTTGGTGCAACATATCGATACATATATAGTGTATACATACATCCAGTAGTGGCAAAAAAAGCGTTAGACAACATTGGTGATCTGCTTGGAAAATGCAGGGGTCCAAATGATAGCCTTTTGGATCTTTTGGAAAATTTAGATGCTCGTTCCTAAGTTTACAATTGGATGATTGAGTAGGCCAGAAACCACAAAACAGGTGTTTGATTTTTGTTTTTATTTGCACACAGGATGAGCTGACCCAGGATGATGCCGGGACAAGTGGTATGGAGGAGGAGGAGGACATGCCCAGCGAGAGCCAGGAGGTGGCTGGGCCCAGCACGAGCCAGAGTGACAGCCAGACCCAATTAAGAAGTCTACCTCGACCCCTGCCCTTACCCCCAAGAAGGCCCAGGAGGATGACCATTGTGGAGGAGGAATCACTGGAACTGATTCGGAAGGCGAGTGCGATTCTCGACAAACCCCCCCTTCCAGAAGAGGGCTATGGCAGCTACGTGTCCAGCAGGTTGCTGCAAATGGAGAGGGGCCAACGGCACCTGTGTGAGGGCCTAATTTCTGAGGCAATTAGGGGGGTTTGAGGGGTGAATTACGAGAATCCACCCGCCTGACCCATGAAGGCCCGACACCAACTTCTCCTCCTCCTCCTCCTCGTCTTCCTTCTCCTCCTCCTCCTCCTCCTCCTCCTCCTCCTACTCCTCCTCCTACCACAAGTCAGCCTCCAAGGAAGCGTGCAGGGAAGACTGCAGGGAAGAGTGCAGGGAAGCGTGGTGCGAAGAGTCGGAAGTGATTGCCTGGCTTCAGTCTGGTCTCACAGAAGACACAGGCTGTTGTAGTGCCACAGCTTGGGGACATAGATGTCATCTGCTGCTGTTCCTGGTCTGTCTGATTCCTGGTCAATCTTCTTGTGCTCCCTATATTGTATGAAATGTGCCCAAGCTTAATTTTTGGCTTCACAAACTTGGTGTCTGCCGTTGGGGCAAAAAGTCTTCACAAAATCTACAAGTGGCTCCAGTGTTGCCTTCCTATTTTGTTTTGCCTTGTTTGTTTAAACCAGAATAAATGGTCATTTTATTTTCATCAAATAATGATATACGTGCTTGATATTCAAAAACATAGTTTCTTTAGGAGTAGGCAGGTACATGTCTAAACATTCATTTGACAATACAAGTGTAAAGTGCAACTTCAATGGAACTGCAAGTGCAGTCGCTGGAAAGGTGAGGTTTAAGATCGGAATTAAGGGCAAGCTCTGCTGACTCCACAATTGTATCATGTGTAATAACTAATCCTTTTGATAACCAACAAATAATAAAAAATATCTATATAGAGATATATGTACATATATAATATATAGATATATATATATATATATATATATATAATTTTATTTTTATACACGTATAGATCTATATATCTATATATATTTATATATATATATATATATATATATATATATGTAGATATCGATATATATTTTTTTGCGCTTATTGAGAAATATAGATATATTTTTCATTTGGTGATTTGGATATCTATATCTATATCTATATCTATATCTATATCTATATCTATATCTATATCTATATATATATATATATATATATATATATATATATATATATATATATATATATATATATATATATATATATATAAAAATATATAACTTCACTAAAGAATGCTGAAGAAAAAACGTTCGGGAGTACTCTGCGTGAATATACAAGCAGCAAGGCAAAATCATTCTTCAAGTACGATACCATACAAATCCCGCTGTCAGAAAAAAAAAAAAAAAAAAAATTAAACAGCGTGACGATTGTGCGAGCTTCAAAACGAAGGCTAGTTTTACCAGACCGAGCGAGTCCGTGACATAATAGCTACTGAGCATGCGTCCTTTTTGGTACGCCGGACCATACTACACACGACCGGATTATCCGCTGGACTGCCAAGTCCAGCGGATAATTTGAGAACAAAACCTGAAACTTTAGTCCGCCGTACTTTGGCCAAAAAAAGTCCGCCGGCGCCTACACACGAGGGGATTATCCGCTGGACTTCGGTCCAGCGGATAATCCCGCGGGATAGTCCCTTCGTGTGTACGCGGCATTAGGGGACCCCATTTTCCACATTGTACCATTCCAAGTACTCCCCAATTATCACTACACTCTGAACTCGCCCTTGTAGCCAGTTTTCAATCCAGGCACTCACCGTTTGGTCCATGCCGACAGACCTTAGCTTGTATAGTAAACGTTTGTGGGGAACTGTATCAAATGCCTTTGCAAAATACAGATACACTACATCTACGGGCCTTTCTTCAGCTAGATGGCAGGTCACCTCCTCATAGAAGGTTAATAGATTTGTTTGTCAAAAACGATTTTTCATGAATCCATGCTGATAACTGCTAATGATACCATTTTCATTACTAAAATCTTGTATATATTCCTTTATCATCCCTTCCAAGAGCTTGCATACTATTGATGTTAGGCTAACTGGTCTGTAGTTCCCAGGGATATATCTTGGTCCTTTTTTTAAAGATCGTTGCTACATTGCCTTTTCTCCAATCAGCTAATACCATACCAGTCAGTAGACTGTTCATAAAAATTAGGAACAACATTCTGGCAATTACTTGACTGAGTTCCTTAAGGACCCTCGGGTGCAAGCCATCTGGTCCTGGTGACTTATTAATGTAAATTTTTCAAGTCTGTTTCTGATTTTATCCTCTGTTAACCATGTGAAGTGTCATGAGGATAAACATTGCAGTTTTGGTTATTGAAGACCCCCCATTTCCTCATGAAGACTGAGGAGAAGAATATGTTTAACCACTTAAGGACCGCCTCCTGCACATTTACGTTGGCAGAATGGCACGGCTGGGCACAACGTACAGGTAAGAGCCCAGCCGTGGGTCGCACGTGCGCCGCCGGTGCGCTCGCGACCCTGTCCAGAGCTCCGTGACCGTGGCCAGGGGACCCGTGGACCCGATAGTCGCTGGTGTCCCACGATCGGGTCACAGAGCTGAAGAACGGGGAGAGGTAAGTGTAAACAAACCTCTCCCCGTGCTTCCTAGTGAGGCTGTCACTGATCGTCTGTTCCCTGTCATAGGGAAAGACGATCAGTGATGTCACACGCCAAGCCACGCCCCCCCTACAGTAAAAAAAAAACACACAGGTCACACTTAACCCCTCCCCGCCCCCTAGTGGTTAACCCCTTCACTGCCAGTGACATTTTTACAGTAATCAATGCATTTTTAATCGCACTGATCGCTGTATTAATGCCAATGGTCCCAAAAATGTGTCAAAATTGTCCGACGTGTCCGCCATAATGTCGCAGTCACAATAAAAATCGCTGATCACCGCCATTACTAGTAAAATTATTAATAAAAATGCCATAAAACTATCCCCTATTTTGTAGACACTATAACTTTTGCGCAAACCAATCAATAAACGCTTATTGCGATTTTTTTACCAAAAATATGTAGAAGAATACGTATCGGCCTAAACTGAGGAAAAAATTTGTTTTTTTATATATTTTTTGGGGATATTTAATATAGCAAAAATATTTTTGTTCATAGCGTAAAAAATAAAAACTGCAGAGGTGATCAAATACCACCAAAAGAAAGCTCTATTTGTGGGTAAAAAAGGTAAACATTTTGTTGGGAGCCACGTCGCACAACCATGCAATTGTCAGTTAAAGCATCGCAGTGCCGAATCGCAAAAAGGGGCCTGGTCCTTTAGCTGCATATTGGTCCGGGGCTTCAGTGATTAAAACCTTCGCCATCTCACCATCCTTTTTAACCAGAATCCCTTCATTATTCTTTATGGGGCCAATATGATCTGTCCTCCCTCTTTTACTATTTATGTACTTAAAGAATTTCTTGGGAATTTTCTTACTCTGCTCCGCTATGTACCTTTCGAGTTCTATCTTAGCTACCCCGATTACACCCTTACATTTTTCTATTGCATTCTTTGTACAGTTGAAATGCTGATGATTATCCCTCAGCCATGTATTTTTTGAAGGCCTTCTCCTTTGCTTTTATATGAATTTTTACATTGGCATTAAGCCACCCAGGGCTTTTATTGGCTCTTTTAAATGTATTACCCTTTGGGATGAACTGGCTAATACCCTTATTTAATATGCTCCTAAAGCATACCCATTTTTCCTCCGTGTTCCTTGTTCCTGGGATTTTATCCCATTTAGTAGCTTCTACCAAGGAGCGTAGTTTCTGGAAGTTGGCTCTTTTGAAATTCAATTTGAAATTCCACTTATGTTTCCTATATGTGTGATTTATGCTGAAACAAATGACCTGTGATCGCTGTTTTATAAGTTGCCCCGTATTTCTACATCCGCGATCAAGTCTGTATTGTTAGTAATCAGTAGGTCTACTAACGCATTGTTTCTTGTTGGTGCATTTACCATCTGACCCATGAAATTGTCCTGTAAGACATTTAGGAAATGGCGAGCCTTAGATGAATGCGCAGTTCCTTCCACCCAGTCTATATCTGGATAATTAAAATCCCCCATTATAATGACACTTCGCCAACCTTGCTGCCATTCCAAGGAGGTCTGTGATAGGCGGTAGGGATGAGCCGAACACCCCCGGGTTCGGTTCGCACCAGAACCTTCGAACGGACCGAAAGTTCGCGCAAATTTTCGAACCCTATTCGTTATAATGGACGCGAATGTTCGAAATCAAAATTGCTAATTACAACGGCCAATATGCATGTTAATGTCATAAAACAGGTTTGGGGACCCGGGTCCTGCCCCAGGGGACATATATCAATGCAAAAAGGACTTTTAAAAACTAACGTTTTTTCGGGAGCAGTCATTTTAATGATGCATAAAGTGAAAAAAAAAGTGAAATATTCCTTTAAATATGGTACCTGGGGGGTGTCTAAAGTATGCCTGTGAAGTGGCATGTGTTTCCCGTGTTTAGAACTGTCCCTGCACAAAATGACATTTGTAAAGGAAAAAAAGAAGCCATTTAAAACCACTTGCGGCTTTAATGTCATGTCTTGTCCTGGCCGCCATATGGCTGAAAATCCTTGAGAAAAATGGCATGGCTACCCCATCACCCCCCCCCCCCACACCCCAGCCCCTTTAGGTCTTGTATGGATATTAAGGGGGACCCCGCACCCAAAATAAAACCCTATACCTACAACCCTATATACTCTGAACAGCAGTATATAGGTGGTGCAAACAAGACACGGACTGTAGGTTTGTTCTTAAGTAGAATCTGAACAGGTACATTATGAAGTGTAGCTCCATCCCAAAAAAATCTATTTTTAAGCTTTTTGGAGTAACATTTGCTGTCTTTGCACATCTGTTCAGAACATTTCACCTCACTTTCCGTCCCAATGTTTTTGGAAAAGTGGGGTTTTAATTGAAACAAGGATTGGTGATAAAGCATCAGTAGAGAGGAGATACCTTTTTCCCAAATTAAATCTAACAGGATCGAATTTCCCTTCCTAGGGGTAGATTTCCTCTCACTTCCTGTTTTCTCTTTCCGTTTGCAAGTAGGAGTCGTTTGTAAGTTGGATGTTTGAAAGTAGGGGCCTGCCGTATATACTCTGCAGAAATTTGCCCTATTAGATGTTGGTGTAGCCACAACACTGTAAGCCCTCACAGTTACTCTTGGTGGGCACAGGAATGGGCCCTGCTGTGAGTTATTAGATCAAGATTTGTAATTGCATGCACCTGTTGAACAGGGCAGAAAAATTGGGCCTTTGGTGGTGGTGGTGGTGGTGGTGGCGGACAGTGTTGCCACAAGACTGTAAGCCCTCACAGTTACTCTTGGTGGGTGCAGGAATGGGCCCTGCTGTGAGTTATTAGATCAAGATTTGTAATTGCATGCACCTGTTGAACAGGGCAGAAAAATTGGGCCTTTGGTGGTGGTGGTGGTGGTGGTGGTGGACGGTGTTGCCACAAGACTGTAAGCCCTCACAGTTACTCTTGGTGGGTGCAGGAATGGGCCCTGCTGTGAGTTATTAGATCAAGATTTGTAATTGCATGCACCTGTTGAACAGGGCAGAACAATTGGGCCTTTGGTGGTGTGGTGGTGGTGGACGGTGTTGCCACAAGACTGTAAGCCCTCACAGTTACTCTTGGTGGGTGCAGGAATGGGCCCTGCTGTGAACTATTAGATCAAGATTTGTAATTACACGCCCCTATTAAACATGGGCTGAAAAATTGTGCCTTAGGCATTGGTGCTGGTGCCACAACACTGCAACCCCTCACAGATACTGTACTCTGAGCACAGCAATGGGACCTGTTGCAAAGCATTGCCTAAAAATTGTAATTACACGCCCCAACAGGGGCTGAAAAATTGTGCCTTAGGCACTGGTGCTGGTGCCACAACACTGCAACCCCTCACAGATACTGTACTTGGAGCACAGCAGTCAGACATGTTGCGAAGCATTGCTTAAAAAATTGTAATTACACGCCCCTGTTAAACAGGGGCTGAAAAATTGTGCCTTAGGCATTGGTGCTGGTGCCACAACACTGCAACCGCTCACAGATACTGTACTCTGAGCACAGCAATGAGACCTGTTGCAAAGCATTGCCTAAAAATTGTAATTACACGCCCCAACAGGGGCTGAAAAATTGTGCCTTAGGCACTGGTGCTGGTGCCACAACACTGCAACCCCTCACAGATACTGTACTTGGGGCACAGCAGTCAGACATGTTGCAAAGCATTTTTAAAAAAAATTGTAATTACACGCCCCTGTTAAACAGGGGCTGAAAAATTGTGCCTTAGGCATTGGTGCTGGTGCCACAACACTGCAACCCCTCACAGATACTGTACTTGGAGCACAGCAGTCACACCTGTTGCGAAGCATTTTTTTTAAAAAAATTGTAATTACACGCCCCTGTTATACAGGGGCTGAAAAATTGTGCCTTAGGCACTGGTGTGGTGGCATGGATCATTGAGGAGGAGGAAGAGGATAGTCAGTGAACATAAAAGGACAGTCACTCAGCATCAGCATAGGCAGTCTTGAAGGGATGTGACATTATAAATTATTCAGTTATATCCGCTTCAGGTGCCTGGTAGCTGGTGGTGATCCAAGACTGATTCATTTTTATGAAGGTCAGTCGATCAACCGAGTCGGTGGACAGGTGCACCCTGTGATCGGTGACAAATCCTCCAGCAGCACTGAATGTGCGTTCGGAAAGAACGCTGGATGCAGGACAGGCCAGTAGCTCAATTGCATACTGTGCAAGCTCTGGCCAGTGATCCATCCTCAGGACCCAGTAAGCCAGAGGATTTTCGGTGGGAAAGGTGTCCAAGTCTGACCTTGCCCCTAGGTATTCCTGCACCATGTATATCAGACGCTGGTGATGGTTGCAGGAACCGATCATACCTTGGGGCTGCGGACTAAAAAATTGTCTGAACGCATCGGTCAGACGTCCACCTTCCCCACCGCTCCTTCTGCTACTGACCGAAGCCTCAGCAACTCGTTGTCCAGGACCAGGAGTTTGTAACCTCCCAGTTTCTGGGAACGCGTTGCACAGACCTTTCTGCAAGGCCTCCCTGAGATGTCTCATCTTCTGCTCCCTCTGCGACGGCAAGATAAGGTCCGCAACCTTACCCTTGTACCGTGGATCAAGGAGAGTGGCCAGCCAGTAATGGTCCCTCTCCTTGATCCGAAGAACACGAGGATCCTTCCGCAGGCTTTGCAGGATCAGGGAGGCCATGCTACGTAGGTTAGCTGAGGCATTCGGTCCGGAGTCTTCTGGGTCACTGAGGACGACATGATCACCAGCCACCTCCTCCCAGCCACGTACAAGTCCACTGGTTTGTTGGGACTGTACATCATCCCTAAAAGACTGCTGCTGCTGCTGCTGAGTGCCAGGCTCCACCTCCATGCTCACACAATCCCCCTCCTCCTCCTCCTCCTCCTCATCCTCTTCCTGTGTGATGGGTGGGACAGAAGGAACACTGTCTGGATAAAGGGGGCCTTGAGAGGCAAGGAAGTCCTCCTCTTCCTGCCTCTGTTCTGCCTCAAGTGCCCTGTCCATTATCCCACGCAGCGTATGCTCCAACAGGTGGACAAGAGGTACAGTGTCACTGATGCATGCACTGTCACTGCTCACCATCCTCGTGGCCTCCTCAAATGGTGACAGGACAGTGCATGCATCCCTGATCATGCTCCACGCTGGCGTGGGGAAAAAAAGCCAAGCTCCCCTGACCCTGTCCTGGTGCCGTAGTCGCAAAGGTACTCATTGATGGCCCTCTGCTGCGTGTGCAGTCGCTGCAGCATGGCCAACGTTGAGTTCCACCTGGTGGGCATGTCACATACTAGGCGGTTCTTGGGCAGGTTCAGCTCCTTTTGCAGCTCAGTCAGCCGAGCACTGGCATTATAAGATCGGCGGAAATGCACACAGACTTTCCTGGTCTGCCTCAGGACATCCTGTAAGCCTGGGTACCTGCCCAAGAACCACCAGGTTGAGGACGTGAGCCATACAGGGCACATGGGTGAGCTGCCCCTGTCGCAGGGCGGAGAGGAGGTTGGTGCCATTGTCACAAACCACCATTCCTGGCTTAAGCTGGCATGGCGTCAACCACCTCTCGGCCTGCCCCTGCAGAGCTGCCAGAACCTCTGCCCCAGTGTGGCTCCTGTCCCCCAAACACACCAGCGCAAGCACGGCATGGCATCTTTTTGCCTGCGTACTCGCGTAGCCCCTTGTACGCCTACGGAGCACTGCTGGTTCCGAGGACAGAGCACTGGAGGAAGAAGAAGAGGAGGGGGTGGAGGAGAGAGATGTGTCACAACCAGTAGTAGCATTTTGGAGGTGTGGTGGCGGAACAACCTCCAACACTACTGCACCTTGTCCTGCATCCCTCCCAGCTGCCAATAGAGTGACCCAATGGGCCGTGAAAGAAAGATAACGTCCCTGTCCATGCCTGCTGGACCATGAGTCAGCGGTAATATGCACCTTACCGCTGACCGCCCTGTCCAGCGAGGCATGGACATTGCCTTCCACATGCCGATAGAGAGCCGGAATCGCCTTCCGTGAGAAAAAGTGGCGTTTGGGAACCTGCCACTGAGGAACCGCACATTGAACAAACTCACGGAAGGGGGCCGAGTCTACCAACTGAAAAGGCAGCAGTTGAAGTGCTAGCAATTTAGCCAAGCTAGCATTCAACCGCTGGGCATGTGGATGGCTGGGAGTATACTTTTTTTGACGGTCCAGCAGCTGGGGCAGGGAAATTTGCCTGCTACAATCGGACGCCGGTGTACTGCAAGTACTTGGTTGTGACACACCTAATTCTACACCTTCAGTCCTCTCAGAGCAGCTTTCAGAGAGGACTGAAGATATAGTGGGGATGGAGATCCCAGCTGATGAGGAGCAAGGAGAGGTCCGCTTTGTTCTTTGGTGTGGGTCTTTTATGTGTTCTTGCCAACGAGCTGCATGGCAGGTCGACATATGTCTGCTCATGCTTGTGGTGCCCAAGCGGCTGATGTTTTGGCCACGCGAGATACGCTTGAGACAAATATTGCAAATAGCAGTGGTGCGATCTGATGCACTCGTCTCAAAAAAGGCCCACACCAAAGAACTTTTGTGATAACGTGCAGAGGCAGCGCCCTGCACAGGCGGAGCTCTGCGGTCTGATACAGTTGGTGTGCTGGCCTGTAGCTGGCCTCCAGGGGGCCTCCTGCCTCGTTGGACATGTGACGCCGCATCCTCCTCCTCCTCCTCCTCTCTCCCTTCAGGCACCCACATGGAGTCAGTGACCTCATCATCCCCTCCCTCTTCACCACTAGAGCAAACCTGGCAGTAAGCTGCAGCTGGTGGAACAGTACTGCCAGATTGCTGTCCTTCAGCATCCCCTCTCTCTGCGCGCACACTACTGCCTTCCTCAAGCTGGGTATCATCATCCGAGCCTTCGAATCGTTGGGCATCCTCCTGGAGCATGTACCCAACACTGTGCTCAAACAGTTCGGGGGACTCCTCAGGAGGACATGGTGGGTCTAGGGAAGGGGTGCCTGATGATGCCATTGAGTACGCGTTGGCAGCTGCTCTGCCAGTACCCTGAGCCTGGGTGAGAGAGGATGAGGAGGATGAGGAGGGCTTGGTCATCCATTCTACCAAGCCTTCGGCATGATGAGGCTCAACATGTCCAGCTGCCGAAAACAAAAACAAGCGTGTCCCATGGCCACGTGCTGATGACGATGCACGACCACGTCCACGACCAGCAATATTGTCTCTAGAAACAGAGCCTGCTTGCCCTGTGTTCTTGCCTCGGGACGGTCTGCCTCTCCTTGGCGGTCTTCCAGCCATTGTAGTCGGTAGTGTATATTGTATAAAAAATAGAGCTCCTATGTGTGCTCACAAAACACTGTAGGTCCTATGGGTGCTGACACTAACACACTATAGGTATTATGTGTGCTGCTGTCAAGAACATATAGTAGCTATGTGTGCTGCCACAAACACACTATAAGTCCTATGGGTGCTGCAGACACAAAGACACTGTAGGTACTATATGTGTGCTGCTGTCAAGAAAATATAGGAGCTATGTGTGCTGCCACAAACACACTATAAGTCCTATGGGTGCTGCTGACACAAAGACACTGTAGGTACTATATGTGTGCTGCTGTCAAGAAAATATAGGAGCTATGTGTGCTGCCACAAACACACTATAAGTCCTATGGGTGCTGCTGACACAAAGACACTATAGGTACTATATGTGTGCTGCTGTCAAGAAAATATAGGAGCTATGTGTGCTTCCACAAACACACTATAAGTCCTATGGGTGCTGCTGACACAAAGACACTGTAGGTACTATATGTGTGCTGCTGTCCAGAAAATATAGGAGCTATGTGTGCTGCCACAAACACACTATAAGTCCTATGGGTGCTGCTGACACAAAGACACTATAGGTACTATATGTGTGCTGCTGACAAGAAAATATAGGAGCTATGTGTGCTGCCACAAACACACTATAAGGCCTATGGGTGCTGCTGACACAAAGACACTATAGGTACTATATGTGTGCTGCTGTCAAGAAAATATAGGAGCTATGTGTGCTGCCACAAACACACTATAAGTCCTATGGGTGCTGCTGACACAAAGACACTGTAGGTACTATATGTGTGCTGCTGTCAAGAAAATATAGGAGCTATGTGTGCTGCCACAAACACACTATAAGTCCTATGGGTGCTGCTGACACAAAGACACTGTAGGTACTATATGTGTGCTGCTGTCAAGAAAATATAGGAGCTATGTGTGCTGCCACAAACACACTATAAGTCCTATGGGTGCTGTTGACACAAAGACACTATAGGTACTATATGTGTGCTGCTGTCAAGAAAATATAGGAGCTATGTGTGCTGCCACAAACACACTATAAGTCCTATGGGTGCTGCTGACACAAAGACACTATAGGTACTATATGTGTGCTGCTGTCAAGAAAATATAGGAGCTATGTGTGCTGCCACAAACACACTATAAGTCCTATGGGTGCTGCTGACACAAAGACACTATAAGTACTATATGTGTGCTGCTGTCAAGAAAATATAGGAGCTATGTGTGCTGCCACAAACACACTATAAGTCCTATGGGTGCTGCTGACACAAAGACACTATAGGTACTATATGTGTGCTGCTGTCAAGAAAATATAGGAGCTATGTGTGCTGCCACAAACACACTATAAAGCCCCATACACACGGTCGGACAATCCGCGGACCAGGTCGGTCGGATCCTGTCCGTCGTACTTTGTCCGATGTTGTTGTTGCGTACACACGGTCGGACTACGTTGTCGGAATATCCGGTCTGCAAGAACGTCGTGACGTAAGTCGTCCTCCACGACATTAGAAAAGGGAAGTTCAGCACCACGTCAGGCACCCGTTGGGCTCCTTCTGCTGATCCCATGTTTATCGCGAGTTAGTCGAAGTTTGGTGACTTAAGATTCGCGCTTCTCAGTTTTCTGACTCAGATCGTTACTGCTCTTCAGTTTGTGCTTGTCGTGCGTATCTGTTTATTAGTGCGTGTAGTCAGTTCGCATTTGTTGGTCATTGCAGCCTATATCTTGATATAGGACGCTTTGATTTGCACTGCTTATTGTCTGCTCGTTTCTGGTATTCATTTCGTTCTTTCAGGCCTTGCTGTTTATCGGTGCTTTCTGTTTGTCCGTTCTGACCAGCCAACCTTTTGTGACCTTGTGAGCGATGTTTCCCGTGCGTACTCGTCGCCGAGTTCGTGCTGTACGCGGAATTGGTGTTGGGCTTTTAGCTTTGACCCAAGACCCGTCCATGAACAGAGTGACGAGGAGTATGTGGACCAAGAATTGGTTGCTTCAGCGTGACCAATTCTCGCACATGCCTTTGCTTCCTGAGATCCGGGAGAATAATCCTGATGATTTCAGGAACTTTCTCAGGATGACGGACCCCGATTTTCACCGTCTTTTGGCTTTGCTGACCCCCTTTATCAGCCGGCAGGATACCTGCATGAGACAAGCCATTACTCCGGAGCAGAGGTTTGTTGCCACGTTGAGGTACTTGGCGACAGGGAGAAGTCTTCAGGATTTGAAGTTCTCTTCAGGTATCTCTCCCCAGGCCCTGGGAATCATTATTCCAGAGACCTGTTCTGCCATCATCGAGGTCCTGCAGGAGGACTATATTAAGGTAACATTTATACTTTACTATTCCCTTCTATGTATGCTCTGTTTGCTAATGTCTTCTATTTTTGACCTCCTTCCCTAATTACCATGATTGCAATATGCTCTAATATGCTGTGCCCCTTTTCTCCTTCATGCATTTTTCCCTTCACTTACCTCCCCAGCATGCTCTTCTGCCCCAATAGACACCTATGGCCTAGTCACTTAAGCAATGTATTTTGTCTGCTGCATAGTATTGTTTGCCCCCAAACACCCCCTAAAATATGCACAAATGTTTGCTGTGTGGTTTACTTCATGTAGAGCCCCTTTTTTTTTTTTTTTTTTTTGTGGGGGGGGGGGGGGGGCAAACTCATTAGGAACCCCCTCCCCCAACTGCTCTGTCAGATGGTACCAATCCTCTATCTGCTGGCTTTCCCAAGGTCAATACACACTATATACCTACCTCTTTATAGTGGGCATCTTTAGGGATGAATTCTGCAAAGCATGTAGTGCAAGGGGCTGCCTCCATACTTCCCATTTCCTAATTTTTTGTGTTCTTTCTCTCCTATTAGCTTGCTTGGTAATTTCATAATGTCACAATGTGCTTTCCTTTTTTTTTGGGGGGGGGGGGGGGGTGTTTGAAATGTTAGTTTAGCTTTCCTGGGGGCTGCCAATAGTGTTAAGTACAGAGTGTCTGGCCAAACTAGCACACATTATTGAGCCATTTGCCAATCAATGAAGTGCAGAGGGTTACCTGTCCAACAACCCCCCCCCCCCCCAAAAACCCTAGTTATTGCCAATGGCCCATCAGAAGTGTGGGGATTGATGGGGGGTGAGTAATCTGTGAAGGGGAGCCTCTACTTTTCTGTGCAAATACTTTCCAGCCTCCAATTTTATACAATGCTCTTGTTCCAAGATGTTGATTGTCTAATCTGCTTGCAATGTTTATGTGCAAAGTGACTAATTATTTTTTCTTGTTTCACTCCACAGTTCCCTTCCACGCCACAGGAATGGCAGACTGTGGCCTCCCACTTTGCCAGCCATTGGGACTTTCCTAACTGCGGAGGGGCAATTGATGGGAAACACGTCCGCATCGTCCCACCGCACAACTCGGGGTCCTACTATTATAATTATAAAGGGTTTAATAGTGTAGTGATGTTGGCGGTGGTGTCGGCAACATATGAATTTATGTATGTGGACGTGGGGATGAACAGCCGGATCTCGGATGGTGGTGCCATTGCGCACACGGAGTTCTACTGGCGTCTCCAAAGTGGCAGTCTGTGCTTGCCACCTCCAGAGGAGAATGCAGAAGGACTCCCCTTCGTCTTTGTCGCAGATGAAGCGTTTGCGTTGACTCCCCATCTGATGAGGCCGTTCCCGATGAGGACCCTCACCCCAGACCAGAGGGTCTTCAACTACAGGCTGTCCAGAGCCAGAAGAGTTGTGGAGAACACTTTTGGCATCCTGGCCAGCCGCTTCCGCCTGTTCTTGACGGAAATTAACTTGGCGGAATACAAACTGAACCACATAGTTCTTGCCTGTTGCATATTGCACAACTTCCTCAAAAGACATAACAGGAACTATGTGGTGCCCGTTGGCCCAGATATGGAGGGCCCTCCAAATGCGGACCTCACAGCCCTTCAAGTGGCACGTCCAGGCTTGCCCCCTCTAAATGCCTGCGCGGTCCGCGAGCAATATATGGAGTACTTTGTGGGTAGGGGGGCCATTGCTCTGCCTGACGATGTGTGAGAGGCATTTTTGAATAAATCTGATATTTCCAACAACCTATGATTTCTTGTCATTTCAGTATTCTTTTTAGCTTATTTTACCTTGAAATTTTTTCCCTTTGCCTTCGACAGTGGGAATGCACTTTCTGGGCAAAAGGAGGTAACAGTCTCTTCTTCCCAAAAAGATTATTCTCATGTTGTGTGTTTGCTACCTAATCTTTGGTCTAGAGAAGGTTTGTACTGCCTAACTGACACCCAAAATACTCCTTTTCATCACCAGGTCAGACATGTGTGTATTCTCAAAAATGCTGTGCTCCGTGTTTTCGTACAAAGCACTGTGGGTGTCATTTACATAAGTCAAATCGACTATGCTCTACAAGTGCAGTGAAAAAGTGCCCTGGAAAAGAAACTTGCAGTGCAAAGTGGACTTGCCTTTAGTAAATAACACCCATTGCCCCCCATATCCTTTACATTTGACATACATAATGCATTGTGTTTTTTAAATAAGGAAGCCACACATTTAGAAAAATAAAATAGTTTACTTGGAAAACATTCACAAGTGCGTTTACAATCTTCACGCCCAAACTGACAACATCTTGGTTATTTACAACATTGTTTACAAACATTCCGCAATTGGTAAAACCAGGCATGGAGCAAAACAGAACCTATGAACTAGGAAAGTTCAACTTTGTAAAGTGAAGACAAGATCAGACATGACTATATGTTCAAAGTGTGTTTGATCTTGCCTTCATCACATGGGGGGGTCACCCCTGGAAAGTGGAAATTTAGAACATGCACACAATTTGGGTCTGAAAATGGTCATTAGATGGTAAAACACATGCCTAGAAGCTTCAAAAGTGCCATTTTCCATCATGGGGATGAATGGACGTTTTTTGGGGGTGCAACCCCTTCACCACAACCACTTTCGTAGTTCGTAAAGTGGTTGCACCCCCAAAAAAACGTTGGCATTCATCCACCATGATGGGAGCTAGCACATGTGGACACAATGTGTGCATGTTCCAAATTTCACACAGTTCTTAAGTTGCAAATGTGTTCAGAAGCTGGCACAAATGTGTGTTAATTACTTGGTGCGTTTTCATATTTTTCCTAAAACATCAATGATGTTCTTCAATTTTTGTTGAACATCATTGATGTTTTGCTTTATGTAATCTAGATCTCTATTGCAGACCATTATCTCCCCGATGAGTACGTGGGCACTCTCTGTGGTAAAGTGCGATTTTTCTTCCACAACATCCACGTCACCTAAAAACCACAAACAAACAAAAATCGGGTGTTGGAAATGAGGCAGCCATACATTGATTAGCTTACCAGTAGCTGTGTTCTCCCACACTCACCTGTTGTGGTGACAAGTTCTCCAAGTTCGATGATCTCTCCTTCCTCCTCCTCCTCCTCTGCTTCTGCTCTTTCACCTTTTTTGGGAGGTGTTGGTTTTGGGGTTTCCTCAGACGGCCCAAGTTTTCGCTCCCCTATGAGAATGTACAAAAGGAAGATTTAGCAACACAATCTATTGAGGGCAGAAATAGGAAATGACAAACATTGCTTGAAAGTGACGGACACTATTTTTGTTTGGCCAGTTACAAATGCCAACTACATGAATGTAGTCACTTTGTAAAGGTGCTAAACTTACTAGCTTTTTGGTAGAAGTTTGTGTGATGGAGACCCCCCTCTAGTATCCACTGGAGCACATGTGTGGAAAAGCATAATAAAAAGGGGGTTTGGGTGTCCCAGCACTAGTGCTCTAGAGTCCAGATGGGTAAACAGCTACTGGGTGACCTCTCCTTTACATTTAATAAATTGGCTTTACATTCTTGATGACATTTCTAGTGAGAACAAACTTCCTTTCCCCAAAAAAAACACCAAACATCGTATTATAAGTGGCCGAACGATCGAGGTTGCGTACGATCGAATGGACACACACGATCATGACAGTGACAGAAAGATCGAGGCTGAGTACGATCGAATGCACAGACGAACCTGAAAGTGGCCATTTTGGAATGTACAACTTTGTAAAAATCAAACCACAGGGAGCAGTATGCAAGCAAGAAAGCAAACACAAAACACAACTACTTACTTTTTTGAAGAATTCGCTTGATCTTTCTGTACTGATCGGCCTCCCTCAGTTTCAGGTCTGACCAGCGTTTCCTCAGTTGCTCCTTGGATCGTTGTACCCCAAAATGATTGTACAGCCTTCTCACAACTTTAGACATGATCTTGGCCTTGCGGACATTGGGGTTGAGGTAAGGCCCATACTTCCCATCATAGTCGCTCCTCTTTAATATGTCCACCATCTCCAACATTTCTCCAAATGACATATTGGAGGCCTTGAATTTCAGGCTCCGGGATCGGGACGTTTGTGCCTCCGGACTTTCCTCGTCCTCCTCCTCGTTGGTGGGATATTTGGGGCGCACCTGCTGTGTCCCCGCCATGTGCTCTCCCCACTGCGCCGTAAAGAGAAGGGGTGGGGAATAGACGAGAAAGATCGTCAGGGGCGGGCGGAGTTTGACGCATGCGCACTGTATATAAAACGTCACACGCCTGTGTCGTAGCCACGATCTGGGAGACGAGGGGAGAGAAAGCTCACGCACGAGACGATCGCTAGAAACGAAGGTACAATTTGACGTTGGTACATAACTAGCCTAGACTGATTAGAACTTGAGGCTTCTTTATGGAGAAGATTAGGAGAGTTTAGGCTGACATTATTTATATTGTTTTGTGTGGTGTTGTGTCTTGCAGAGGTGATGGAGGCCTTCTACGACGTGAGTTTTCTCCCCCTCTTCATTGATAAATACAGGGAATTTCCCCTATTATGGCTAGCAAAGCACCGCGACTACAGCAACAGACCAAAGAGGTACGCAGCCATGCTGAAACTTGTGGCATTTGTAAAGCCAACCCTGCCCATGGCAACCGTGGCAAACTTACAAGTCAAGATTAAGAACATGAGGAGTACCTATTTCCGGGAGCGCAATAAGGTCCGGAAGTCCCTAGCATCTGGAGCTGCAGCAGCTGATGTCTATGTCCCCACGCTCTGGTACTATGAGAGGCTCCACTTTCTCAAAGACCAGGCTAATGTCAGGAAGTCACTCTCGACTCTTCCTTGCACGCGTCCTTCCACGCACGCCACCCCTGATGAGGCTTCCGAGGACCAACCTGGGCCTTCCAGTATGGAATATGTGCAGGAGCCCAGCTTGTTCCAGGTATAGTAGTTTTGTAACCATTTTGGGGAATAATGAATGATGTTCAGTTAATTCAGGATCCCCAATTGCTTAGTTCCTAACGTGATTGACATATCAACAGACAGTGGTGTTGGAGACATTTTTGGGAAGACTCTAAACTGCAGGGCTGAGAATTGTATGGTTTTCTATTTGTAAACATTTTGCAACAGTCACTAGATGAGAATTGTGTGTGTTTGATGAACAAATAACTGAAACTATGTCCCTTTTTCATACACAGGAAGACCTCAGCCAGGAGGTGGCTGTGGAAGGTGGCAGTCAGGAGGAGGCAGGGGTTAGTGGCAGCCAACAGGGGGGTAGGCCTAGGAGCCTGACTGTCTCCCAAGTCCCTCCCCTCCGCCTTCCCTACAGAAGGGCGAAAAGCATGGGGGAGGTGGGAGAGTCAGCGCTCCAGCTGATCAAAGATGCTTCAGCCTCCCTATATGCCACACCCACCTACGAGGAGGCCTTTGCCTCCTTGGTTGGCAGTAAAATGACGGGTATGGAGGCGGGGCAACGCAGCATGTGTGAGGATGTCATCCTCAAAATCCTAAATGAGGGGATGGCTGGGGAGATGACCCCACTCACACATGTTTGCGAGAGTGACCTTGCTCCGCCTCCTCCTCCTCCTTCTGCCACCCCACCAGCACCAGCACCACGGCGTGGAAGGAAGAGTACAAGGAAGACAAGAGAGTGATGACCTTGATTCAGTCTGGTCTGAGAGAAGATGGAGCCTCTCGTAGGACCAGAGCCTGGGGACCTAGATGGCATCTGCTGCAGTTCCGGATGTTTTGGACTTCAGGACCAGATTGCACTCCCTTATTATTTAGATAGGTACTCCTCAGGCCCCCAATTTTCTAAGCGTGAAAAATGATGGTTGCCGTGGGTGTCCAAGGCTTTGCAAATTCCCCAAGTTTCACCATGGCTGCGTTCCTCTTTGGTTTGTTGCTGAGACCTAAATAAAACATTTTTGGATTTGAAATAATCATTGACTATTGTGTTTTACTTTTCTACAATGACAGTTTTTCTTTGAGTAGGCAGGTACATTTCACTAATCCTAAAGTAGAATTAACAAGGGGCACCAACAACCAACAAACTCCTAGTAAATTTAAGCAAGAAATACAAATGTTAATAATGTGGTTTTGCTAAGTTGAGACACACAACCCCCCTCCAAAAAAAAAAAAAAAATCTCCTTCAAATATGTATTCCCAAAAAAAAAAAAAAAAAAAAAGACAAATCATGCTAAAAATATAACAAAGATCCTTTTACGATCTGAGTAAAAATAAACATGTAGTGTATAAATGCTGAAAAGTAATAAAGAACTAAGTTTGTGAGAAGTGCGGGTGAATAGGAGCAGCTAAAACATGTCATTCTTGTTGCATTGTAAAGAAAAAGAGAATGCGCTGCATTAAAGACATTTTAACATTGCAGCGTGACGAATGTGCTGTGTCGATTAGGAAAGGTAGTTTTACCTGACCGAGCGCTTCCGTCACAGAATTTCTTCTGAGCATGCGTAGCACTTTGTCCGTCGGACAACCGTACACACGATCGGATTTGGTGTGATCGGACCGTGTTGTCGGCAAATCTTTCCAGCAGGAGATAAGACTTTGTCCGTCGGACAATACGACGTACACTGTCCGATGGTGCATACACACGGTCTGATTTTTCAACAACATTGTCCGATCGGACAGAATCCATGAAAAAGTCCGACCGTGTGTATGGGGCTTTAGTCCTATGGTTGCTGCTGACACAAAGACACTATAGGTACTATATGTGTGCTGCTGTCAAGAAAATATAGGAGCTATGTGTGCTGCCTCAAACACACTGTAAGTCCTATGGGTGCTGCTGACACAAAGACACTATAGGTACTATATGTGTGCTGCTGTCAAGAAAATATAGGAGCTATGTGTGCTGCCACAAACACACCATAAGTCCTATGGGTGCTGCTGACACAAAGACACTGTAGGTACTATATGTGTTCTGCTGTCAAGAAAATATAGGAGCTTTGTGTGCTGCCACAAACACACTATAAGTCCTATGGGTGCTGCTGACACAAAGACACTATAGGTACTATATGTGTGCTGCTGACAAGAAAATATAGGACCTATGTGTGCTGCCACAAACACAATATGGCTCCTATAAATCCCTGCCTGGGATGGGACAGAAGGTTGGGACAGAAGTTGGGGTGCAATGCTGTGCTAACAGCACTGCGGTTGGTGCTACTGCTATGCTGTACAAACAGCACGCACACACCAGACTAATCCCCAGCAGCAGCTAATATCACACTCACTGTGCAATCAGCAGCAATGAATGATCAGTATTCAGTAATGATGAATGACTCAGGTAGCAATGGTTTAGCAAAGAAATAGCAATCAAGCAAAGACAGAATCAGCAGACTGCTCTCTCCTAAAGCCGGAACACATGTGACCGGGGCCGACGGCGTGGCGGCCTTTTAAATGGTGGGGCGTGTACTAAAGCCCCTGAGCTTTAATTGGCTACAGGCGTCCTGCCTGGCGTCCTGCCTGGCATCTCTAGGTCTACAATCATTTTACAGCTGAAGTTTAGTGAATTAGAAAAAAAACAGCACCAGGGACTGTAGTCAACATGAATGAAGAGTGTCCTGTGTGCTGATGACTACTGTTTTCAGTTGAAATCCAAAGTCCAGGAGGCAGCTCAGATCCTCCTCTTCTCTGGTCCCTAGCTGGAGCTTCTGGCCCCTCCTTCCTGTCTAGTGCCCCCACAGCAAGCAGCTTGCTATGGGGGCACCCGAGTCCATTCAGACACAGAGCTGTGGTTCAGCTCTGCCCCCTCTCTCCTGATTGGCTAACTGAGTTTGATTGACAGCAGCGGGTGCCAATGTTGCTGTGTCTCAGTCAACAAGGAGGAAGAGTCCCGGACGGACGATTCATCGGTGGCTAGAGATGGGGCTCCTACAAATAGAGCTTTCTTTTGGTGGTATTTCTTCACTGCTGTTTTTTGTTTTGTTTTTTACACAAAAAAAAGACCAAAAATGTTGAAAAACATTTTTTTTTTATAAATTTTAGTAAATTTTATAACTAAGTAATTTTTCTCCCTCACTGATGTGCATTGATGAGGTGGCACTGATGGGCACTGATAGGCTGAACTGGTGGGCATTGATGAGGTGGCACTTATGGGCACTGATGAAGCAGCACTTATGGGCACTGATTAGGTGGCACTGATGAGGAGGCACTAATATGCCACACTTATGGGCACTGATAGCAGGCACTGATATGTGGCATTAAATAGCACTGATAGGCAGCACTGATGGGCACTGTTAGGTGGCACTGATGAGCGCTAATAGGCAGCACTGGTGGGCACTGATAGGCAGCACTGGTGGGCACTGATAGGCGGCACGTATAGGCGGTACTGATGGGCGACAATGATGGGCATTGATCGACAGCAGTGATGGGCAGGACTGATATGTGCCACGGATAGCCAGCACTGACTGGCATCTCTAATGGGCACTGATTGGTGGCACTTGTGGGCAGTGGTGGGCACTGATTGCTGCCTATGGTGGGCACTGATTGCTGCCACTGGTAGGCAATGGTGGGCACTGATTGGTGACACTATTGGCACTATATTATAATCAGTGCACTGATTACAATATCCCTGCTGGTGGGCGGGCGGCAACTAGTTAAAGACACAAATGTGTAGTTTATAAATTGTATTCCTCCTACACAAACTCAAATGTGCTCTCAAGTCCATTAGTGATCTGTATTGCATTCTTATGCCCCGTACACACAGTCGGAATTTCCGACAGAAAATGTCCTATCGGACCATGTTGTCGGAAAATCCGACCGTGTGTGGGCGCCATCGGACTTTTTCCGTCGGAAAAAAATTGAGATCCTGCTCTCAAATTTTCCGATAACAAAGTCCGATCGGACTTTTTCCAATCGTGTGTAGCGAATTCCGACGGACAAAGTGCCACGCATGCTCAGATCAAATTACAAGACCAAAGCTATTGACTACTAGCCTCTACGTAGTTCCGTCGTATGCAACGAACGTCACCACGTTCAGAATGATCGGATTTTGCGACAACTTTGTCCAACCGTGTGTATGCAATACCAGTGTCGGACAAAATCCATCAGAAAAAATCCGACGGATTTTGTGGTCGGAATTTCCGACCGTGTGTATGGGGCATAACAGTGGTCCAGCTTGGTACAATGTAAGCACACATATCTCATACCCGATGGATTAATGTGGTAGTCAATGCTACTACAGTGATGGTGGCAATCTACTGGGTCTGGTGGGTTCCCCTTTGCACACTGACCACAGAGGGTTACACTCTTAGCATTTCTCCTATTCATAGAACCTTTTGTGTTTGTTCAATAAATACAAAGCATTCTCTGATTGGACAGGGTGGAGATACTGACATCTCCATCCCACCTCTCTGCCTCATTCAATCAGAAAACTACTTGTAATTATATTTAAAGAAATACAAGAGGTTCTATGAATAGCAGCAATGCTGAGAGAGCAACCCCCTGTGGTCAGTGAGCAGAGAGGAAGCTGCTAACCCAGAACCCCAGCAGGACCCAGAATATCACTGGTGTCAATGTAGTAGCTGTCAACTACTTCAGCTTTAACCACTTTGCATCCGGCCGTAGCCGAATGACGGCCTCAGTGCGGATGCCAAATCCCGGGAGGCCGTCATATGACGGCCTCCCCTTTCCTCGCTCCCCGAGCGCGCTCACGAGCACGCATCAGGGAAATTCTGTGTTGGCCGTGTCCCTTGGACACAGCCAATCACAGATCGCTGTAAACGGCCAATCACAGCGGCCATTTACATCGCGATCGCCCTGGCCAATGAGCGATGATCTCAAATGTAAACATATGAGATCATCTCTCATTGCCGGCTCTCTCTCCTCACACAGAGACAGCGTGTGAGGAGAGAGAGGATCTGTGACAACAGTAAGAAACATCAGCCAGTACAGTGCCCCATCATTACAGTGCCCCATCATTACAGTGCCCCACCAGTGCCGATCAGTGCCCCACCAGTGCCGATCAGTGCCCCACCAGTGCCGATCAGTGCCCCACCTGTGCCGATCAGTGCCCCACCTGTGCCGATCAGTGCCCACCTGTGCCGATCAGTGTCCACCTGTGCCTATAAGTGCCGATCAGTGCCCACCTGTGCCGATCAGTGCCGATCAGTACCCACCTGTGCCGATCAGTGCCCACCTTTGCCGATCAGTGCCCACCTTTGCCGATCAGTGCCCACCTGTGCCGATCAGTGTCCACCTGTGCCGATCAGTGCCCACCTGTGCGGATCAGTGCCCACCTGTGCCGATCAGTGCCCACCTTTGCCGATCAGTGTCCACCTTTGCCGATCAGTGTCCACCTGTGCTGATCAGTGCCCACCTGTGCCGATCAGTGCCCACCTGTGCCGATCAGTGTCCATCTGCACATCTTCACAATCAGTACCCGACTGTGCCACCTCATCAGTGCCCGCCTGTGCCACCTCATCAGTGCCCGCCTGTGACGCCTCATCAGTGCGCATTTGTTCCACCTCATCAGTGCGCATTTGTTCCACTTCATTAGTGCACATCTGTGCCACCTCAGTGCCCATCTGTGCCACCTCAGTGCCCATCTGTGCCACCTCCCTGCCCCTGTTCCACAACCTCCACCGGATGAAGACACCAGCATGTGGCACCTCAGTAACCCATCTGTGCCACCTCAGTGCTGCCTCATCAGTGTCCATCGGTGCAGGCTTAGTACACACCTGTCCAAAAGAGTATTTTCCGCAGAGGAGGCGTTCCAAATCCTTTCCCAGGCCGACGAGAGCAACGGGGAGCTCTCTTCAGATTCCTCTTCATACATTGATTCTGAGACTGACATAACTTGCGAGCCAGTCCTCAGTAGCGAAACATCGAGTGACTCGGAGGAGGAAGAGATTCGGTCGGCCAAACGAAGGTGTTCTGGTGAGGAAGCAGTGCCATCCACCAGCACCGCAGTGCCATCCACCAGCACCGCAGTGCCATCCACCAGCACCGCAGTACCTCGGCAAGAAAGGCCAAGGACCCATGCCAGCCTTCCCTATGCCCTTCAGTACCCTTTGTGGCTTCCTCCTAATTCAGGAGAAGCCAACATTCCCCCTTTCACTGCCCAGCCAGAAGTCCAGGTGGACACACAGAATTTTACCCCAATAGATTTTTTAATTTAATTTTTACGGAGGACATGTTAGGATCAATTGTGGCCCAGTGCAATCTTTATGCCCAGCAATTTATTTTGCAAAACCCAACCTTATATTATGCCCATCCTATGAATGGAGAGACCTAACGGTGGAGGAGTTCAAGGTTTTTTTAGGCCTCACATTCAACATGGGACTCACCAAAAAAAACACTTTGACGTCCTATTGGTCAACCCAGCCCCTCCAACACATGCCAGTCTTCTCCAAGGTTATGTCCCGAAACAGGTACCTCATGATACAGAGGTTCCTTCATTTCAATGACAATTCCCAGTGCCCTCCCCGAAATGACCCAAATTATGACAGGCTTTTCAAAATTCGCCCACTTTTAAATTATTTTTCTTAAGTATTCCCCCAGCTGTTTACCCCGGACCAACACATATGTGTGGATGAGTCCCTTATTAAATTTAGTGGCAGGCTCAAAATAAAACAATTGATTCCCAGCAAAAGGGCCCGCTATGGGGTGAAGGTGTACAAATTGTGCGACCGAGTCACAGGGTACATGTATGCCTTCAAAGTCTACGAAGGGAAGGACACCCAGCTGCAGCCCCCTAATTGCCCGGATTACTTGGGATCAAGCGGGAAAATTGTTTGGGACCTCATATATCCCCTACTGGAAAAAGGCTACAATTTATATGTAGATAACTTCTACACATCCCTGCCCCTGTTCCACAACCTCCACCGGATGAAGACACCAGCATGTGGCACCGTTAAAAGAAACCGGAAGGGCTTTCCTCAAAGTCTTGTGAATCAAAAATTGAAAAAAGGAGAAACGGCAAGCCTGAGAAACAAAGAGATTTTGGCAGTGAAGTGGAGGGACAAAAGGGATGTCTACATGCTGTCTTCAATCCACAATAATACCTTTGTAGAAATCCCCAGAAGAAATGGCCTCATAAACAAACCCAAATGTATTTACGATTATAATTTGTATACGGGGGGAGTCGACTTCAACGACCAAATGATGGAACCATATCTTGCTACACGACGGACATACCATTGGTACAAGAAAGTTGCAATATATTTTTTTCAATTGGCAATATATAATTTGTATGTCATTTACCGGAACTCCACCCAAAACCCCAAACCCTTCCTTGGCTACCAGGAGGAAGTTTTCACTGTCCTTGTATTCCAGAGCGGCCCACCAGAAAATATCCAATCCGATGTTGTTAGTCGACTCTCCCACTGCCACTTTCCTGATAAAATCCCTCCCAAACCAACAGGCCAACGCCGTCAAAAAAAATGTAAGGTGTGTACCAAAGCAGGAATCAGAAGAGACACATCTTATCATTGTGCAGATTGTCCTTCCCAACCAGGCCTCTGCATAGGTGACTGTTTTCGCCATTACCATACTTCAATAAATTATTAGTGAAGTATGGTAAACGTAATCTTCAGTTCCTGCCCTTACACACCTTCACACCCCTTATGCCACTGCCTGCTCTGTAACTGACCCTGGCTTGTTATACGACCATGCTTATGCCTAACGATTCTGTACCTACCTCTGCCTGATCTGGAACTGACCCTGGCTTGTTATACGACCATGCTTCTGCCTAACGATTCTGTACCTACCTCTGCCTGATCTGGAACTGACCTTGGACTGTTTGACCATGATATTTGCCTGCCTCTTGGACTGATCTTGTACCCTGCTACTGGACTAGTGGGATTCAACACAGGGGTCTCACATATGTGAGGGGCTCCAGAAATGTTTTTCTGGATGAAGAAAACAATTTTTTTGTTTTCTCAATCCTAGATTAGGGTCTGGAGGCTCGGAGGCTTCAAAGAGATTTGGGTGGGAGGAGGCCCTACTTCTGCCTGCTGCCTGTAGGACTTTCTGCCGTCATGCCTCTGCCTGTCGCACTGACCACACCACATGTCCTGCCTACTACCAGGACCAATATTTTTGGCACTGCTGACAATATCTCTGCCTGCACTGACCCTGGACTTTATATGGACAGTATCCCTGCCTGGACAATTGTGTTCGCCGTTGCTGACCAAGTCCCTGCCTGCTGCCTGGACCAGTGCTATCTGAAGGGATATTTAGTTTAACTACTTCTTTTGTATTATAGTCAGCTTCCATTTTGTGTGTCTCTAACATCCATTTTGTGAAATATGCTCAAGTCATGCTATTCTAGTTTCGTTTTCCCATAATACTGTAATCTTCTGTTGAGTTTCATTTCTCGTAAAGCACGTGATATTTTAGAAATAATTAGTTTCACTGTGGGCGTCAGACTGTACTTGTGTGTCTCTGTATATGATTGGATAATCTGTTAAAGGGCGGTACTGTCTGAAAGTCCCTCTTATATCGACACCCAAGAATAAAGATTAGATTTGCTCGGAGAGAAACCTGCTGTGTATATGTTTCTTTATCTCAAAGGGCAAATCTCCCAGATCTGGTATCGGATTGTATGGCACACCAAACCAAAGCAGACAATACCCCTAATCTTGATTTATTTCCCTTCAGTTTGGGAGCTCGTCCCGGTATCGATTATTATATGTCGGGTGAGTAGACTTGTTATATATCTTCTCTCACCGTGACCTCTATTTAGAAATCGTTCCTTTAACGGGACCTGTGATTTATGTAGAAATAGTTTTTAGACTTTGAAGAAAGTCAAGCGCTGTTGAGATAACAGCACCCGTAGCCTTGAAGGCTGAACGGGATAGCTATTCTGGGTAATAGCATATGCTTTATAAGAAAGCATCTGTTCGGTGTGAACAGGGAGGATTCTGTGTAGTCCTCATTATAAGTCTGCCGCAGCCGTCTGTTCGTGGGTGGACAGTCGTTAATGTGGACCCCGGGTGGGTGCCAGGATTGACCATAGGTCAATGATAATACAGTACTGTAATTACAAAACAAAACAAGAAGTCTGCTAAGGTGTGCTGGACAAAACCAATCTCTTTGCTTTTCTTATCTTTGCGTAGATGATAAGCTAACTTGTAAACTGTCTGTGTGGAATTTGTCAGCGTTTGTAAGGTAAGACAACGCCTTCCACTGCTCCGTGTTATCATAGGACTTAGATTTAAGAGCGACAGACGTGCCTTCCTATGAATTCCGGGTTCTTTTGTGATTGATGGAAGTTCCCGATCGAAACACAGTAATGCTACAGTATCCGGTGATGTATTGATGTTTATTCTTAATGATTTATGTATGAATGTTTTGACTAGAAAGTTAGCAGAAAAATAGCAGTGTTAGTAATATTTTCTTAAGGTAATGATTCCTTTTGCTGCTATGCAGGGAAAGTGAAGATTTGGATGTTTGGCTTTTTGCCAACATGGTTCAAAAAAAAAAAAAAAAAAAAAAAAAAATTTGTTTGGTTGTAAATAATAATGTATTTGTCTTGGCTTGTCTATAAAGAAGATGCTGTGGGAGATCTCTGGCTGGCCCGGGGCTCCCTATGGCATCCTAGCCCAAAAGCTGCCCAAGATAGGTTAGCAGAGCCATGGGTTGGTGAATTTAGAGGTTAAATTAACTTTCTCCATGCCTTTATCAGGCGCCCGCTTCCTCCCCCCTCACATTCCATAAACCAGATAGGAGCAGCACAGAGCAGCACAGCAGCAAGGACACAGAGAAAAGCAGAATGAGTTTGAGTTTGAAACAAAAGGGATCTTAAAGGGAAATTACCTTGTTCTATATTAACAAAAGAGAAGGTAAGAAAAGTAAAGAAGGCAATTGTGACTATAGGTTTGTACAAGACCTAAGGGCCATCAATAGCCTAGTGGTACAGATTGCCCCAAAAGTGCCTGATGTGCCATCAATATTTACCGCCATACATTACGATGCAGAGTATTTTACTGTGATTGATTTATTGAACGCATTTTTATTTCCGTCCCTGTGGATGAGGAGGCACAACCAATCTTTGCTTTATTTATTTTTTTAAAACCGCCAACTAACATGGTGCAGAATGCCCCAGGGCTATATATAGACTCCCTTGTAGCCTATTCCAAACTACTCTCAGAGCTTGGATACCAGGATATTGTTCATCCCTGCTGCAGTATGTGGATGAATTCCTCGTCTGCAGTTCTACTCGGGTGGCCGCCCTGGAGGATGGGAGGGATCTTTTGAAATGTATTTTTGAAAGTGGTCACAAAGTGTCAAAGAAAAATTGAAATGGTGTCAGAAAAGGTTGAATATTTTGGTTTTGTACTCTCAAAAGGAGAAAGGAAAGTCAATCACAGAAGAGCTATGGCTCTTGTGGGTCTGCCCCGCCCACTTGCTAAGAAAGACATGTTCACCTTTCTTGGTAATTATGATTGGTTACTGCCGCCAATGAGTACCTGACTGTTCCTACTACAATCTCCTGAGACAAGCCACAGGTTTACACATGCCAGATTGTATAAAATGGTCAAATGAAATGTGCAATGCTTTTGTGTATTTGAAAAATGCTATGGTAATGGCTCCAGGGCTCGGCCTCCCTAACTAGGAAAAATGTTTAAATTAGTTTGCAGGAAAAATGTTTCATTTGTTTGCAAGGGAAAATTGTAAGGACGTGTCAGGTGTCCTCGCTCAGGAGCATGGAGGCAAGTTGCGCCCTATTTTTTTTTTTCAAAGATGGTTCCGGTGCAGGTTCAAGGCATGCCTGTGTGTCTCAGAGGCATCCTATTCGATGATGGTTTTGAGATGGCCACTTCTTTCACTCTGGGGCACGACACTACACTTCACACCACCCACAATGTATGAAAAATGTACATACGCAGCGCATGTCTGCTCAAAAGGTTGAGCGGCTATGAGTTGATCTTGATGTCCAATCAAAAATTGCACATCAAATATGCTTCTCCCACTTCAGGACCAGCACCAATACAAATGCCCTTTTAGGATTAAAAGGAGAGCAGAATGAGGTTGTGCCACAACATGATTGCATAGACCTCATTCACCAAGACACATCACCCAGGTCTGATGTATCTTCCACAACACTGCAGAGCATACACAGGCCAACAAACAGATAGCCAAGGGAAATGCTCTGGCTGATTAGCTGCTAAATAAGCTGCTACTTCACAAAATGCACAGATCCAAATGCCCATGCTAGCACCAGAATTGTTGTTTTGTTTTTGTTTTTGTTTTTTGATCAGGTTCTTTCAGATTTGCAGGTATGGCAAAAGAAGCTGATCTCCGAGGTTGGAACAAAATAGGTGTGCAGAAAGATCCAAAGACTGGATTTCTCTGCAAAGAGGGGAAGCCATGTATACCAGTAGCTAGTGCATCACTTTTTGTAGCTAGTGCATCACTTTTTATGCATCATTTTTATTTCCCATTTCCATGGAATAGGTCACAGAGGCTGGAAAGCCACTTGTGAACTATTGGAGAAAGACTTTTACATTACAGAACTTTCCTGGCCAATTTTATGTAGCAAGATGCATCACATGTATCAGGAACAACCCACACAAGGCCGAACATGAACACCTGATATATCCAACAACTCCTTTTACACATTTGCAGATTGACTTCACACACATGCCCAAACTAGGCAAAAGACAGGAATATCTCTTGGAAATTGTGGACAAGTTCTCAAGTTGAGTTGAACTTTTTGTCACCACAAAAGAAGATGCACAAACAGTAGTGAGGATCCTCGTTCAGGAAATCATTCCTCAATGGGGATGCCCACTTCTTATAAACTCAGACAGACAATGGACCTACATTTGTATCAAGGGTCTGCCAGGACTGGGTAAAAACTCTCAAGATAGAACGGAAGTTTCACATTCCCTAACACCCTCAAAGCTCAGGGATAGTAGAAAGAATAAACAGAACAAATAAAAAGACAAAATAAGAAAGGCCACAGGAGGAACCTTTGCCAACTGGAAGAAGGTCCTCCCAGCAGTCCTGGCAGAAATAAGAATGACCCTTCCAAGACAACAGTGTATTCACCTTTTGATGTCTTGATGGGTCAACTTTTCCCCACCCCATGGGCCAGAGCACATTTAATGATAGAAAAGGGAGATTTAGACTTATTACAGGAAGAATATGTAAGGTAATTGGTTGAAACATTGTAAACAGTTGAGAGAAATGTTGCTCGCACCTTTTCTTTTTCTTCACAGGAAACTACTCGCCCCTTCAAATTGGGAGACACCGTGGTGGTCCAACAGCTGAACAGAAATAAGAAGCAAGAGTATCCCTTTGGACCTCCTACCACAGTGGTTGCAGTGACCAGAACAGCCATCCTAGTGGAAAATTGCCAGTCCTGGATCCATGCCAACAGAGTGAAAAAGGTTGCCCAAAGCCCCAAGAGCAGGAAGGAGATCTTGGATACAGGAGGCCCTCAAGCAGAAGTCCAAGCAGATGAAGGAGTTCCTGGGAAAGCAGGTCCGGCCAGAGAAGATGACCTCGCTTACTTCACCACAGACTTCTGACAAGGCATTCTGCCCACTAATCCTGATCTCTCTGACAGTGTTCCTACCCACCTGGATCACCACTAACTGTATCTACCACCCTAAAGATTTGGGTGCAATTAAAAGTATCTGTGGGAACACAAACACACACACACACAAGAACATTATATTGACACAAGCTAGAACCAAGAGAGAGATTGGAGATAGTTTTACTGATAAGATGCTTTTGCTAAAATTTAAGTATGCTTATGCTAAAAAATCAGGGTATGAAGAATGTTAAATATGTAGCATATTAAGCGCTGCGCAAAAGGTTATATAAATCCTGTATAATAATAATAATGATAATATTACATCCTAGCACTGCCTGAATTGCCCTTTTGGCTGTACCTTTAAATGTTTCCTCCTTTCTCAATGAGACTCCTCCTGTATTCTTGACTAACATATCCACTCTGTACATAAACAACATTGTTACCTTTCCAATAGCAGGTAGAAGTCATTCCCCTGTTTGGTGTTTTAATTTAGGGAATGAGACACAGACTAACCCCTCTTTCTGCAGCAGGTCAATATTTAATATTTCCATGTGCAAATCCGGAGTCTCTGCCCCTGCCTGCTCACTGTTTCAAGTAACTGACCCAGGGTTAAACTGTACTTTGCATAACTTTTTCTTTTTCTCTAAAAATGTAGGTGAAATATTACACTAATTTATAAATCGCAACACAGGACAAGTACACTCATGAGTTTGTCGCTAAGAGACCTTTTGCACTGGGACAAAGTATCCATGTATGTTGTAGGAAAGTGTGTTATCCCTGGGTGCCCCTCCATGTTAAGGGATGGTGTTACCTTGCATCCTTGTTATCTGTCATGGGAATGGTAGGGGATTATAAAAGGGGACATCCACTAGAGGCCAGCTCCAGCAGGAAGCTAGGGACATTGCTAAAACATGGAGCCCATTTGCCAATGCAGGATTTGAGCTTGGAGGTATATTTTTATGGTTAAAAGACATTGTCCTTGTTATGGTATTTATCCTTGCTCTGATTCTTTACCTCTGTTTTAAATGTTGCACTTACATAATTGCGCACCTTCAATCTCCTGATAAGGTTCTATCTCACATGACATACATGAAGAGTCATCAGGCAATCTATGCCACAGCCCCAAAGAAGTATTAAAGCACAACATAGAATGTAGAGATCATCTTATATGATCTAAGAGGGGATTGAAGGGATATTTAGTTTAACTACTTCTTTTGTATTATAGTCAGCTTCCATTTTGTGTGTCTCTAACCTCCATTTTGTGAAATATGCTCAAGTCATGCTATTCTAGTTTCGTTTTCCCATAATACTGTAATCTTCTGTTGAGTTTCATTTCTCGTAAAGCACGTGATATTTTAGAAATAATTAGTTTCACTGTGGGCGTCAGACTGTACTTGTGTGTCTCTGTATATGATTGGATAATCTGTTAAAGGGCGGTACTGTCTGAAAGTCCCTCTTATATCGACACCCAAGAATAAAGATTAGATTTGCTCGGAGAGAAACCTGCTGTGTATATGTTTCTTTATCTCAAAGGGCAAATCTCCCAGATCTGGTATCGGATTGTATGGCACACCAAACCAAAGCAGACAATACCCCTAATCTTGATTTATTTCCCTTCACTATCCTCCTGTGTACAACTGCGCTACTACAACCACAGGTACGCTTTTGTTTACGCTTTGCTCAGCATAATGTATTTTGGGGTGTAATTCTTGGTATGTGCATGCTATGTGTCCCTGGAATACCTGATGGTGTTCCTTGCATTTTGGATCTCTGTATGTGGCCAGACTGTGTAGAAGTCTCATACGCATGGTATCGCTATACTCAGGAGGAGTAGCAGAATGTATTTTGGGGTGTAATTTGTGCTACCTAATAGCTACCTGTTGGAAATATCTTATAAACAGACAACTTTGTGTAAAAAAAATGCTTTTTCATTTTTTTTCCACATTTTCCAAAAACTTCTGGAAAAAAATTAACCATTCAAAAGACTCATTATGCCTCATAGATTATACGTTGGGGTGTTAGCTTTCCAAAATGGGGTCATTTTGTGGGCGTTTTCATTGTCCTGGTGGTCCATAATTTTATTCACATAATTTATGGACACGGATTATCTATTTATTTATTTATTTATTTGATTCACTTAATTTATGAACTTATACTGCTCATTAATTTACGAAAGTAATTTTGAATATTTATTTTCCATGGATTGCTTGAGTATTTATGATTTATTAATTTATTTCTCACACTTGGACACACAAGTTTAATTAATAAGCGCTGCTACAATTTTTTGAAAAATTACGCTTCTTGCACTAGTCTTTTTTCTTTTTATTGTAATTTTTAACATTTCACCTCTTTTAAGCAGCAGCTGCGATAATGTGCATATGATATTAATCACATAATCACATTTTTTGAGACATTTTATTTATTTATAATATCTCTGATTTATATATTTATTTCTCTCACGAGGTTATTTATATACTCATTAATTACATTGAGAATCTAGCCTCTAGCTCTCTCAATATTAGCGCATATATATTATCATTTATATCATCCTAGCGCAGAGTGGTGTTTAAATAGGAGGGCGGTACTGATTAAACATCCTTTTGCACATAGGTGGTATCAATGCCCAGTAGATATGCATAATATTAATGTTGATAATCAAGAGATATGTTGGAGATGCCTTAATGCAAGAGGAACAATGTCACATATATGGTATTATTGTCCGCCCATATTTTTATTTTGGTCAAAGATCTTTACTATCTACTGAAAAATTACAGAATCTACTATACAACCGTACATATGTATCTCTGTATCATCAATTATTCCTGGATCAATGAAATCTATTAAAAAATACATCTTAAGACATATGATTACCGCAGCACGTATGGTCATAGCCCGCATAGCCTGGCAAAAGACGGCAGGCCCCAATAGCAGAGTGGTTGTGCGAGATGAGCAAAATTCAATCCTTGGAACATATGATATTGACAGAAGAGAGCTCAACAGAACAAACCCCAAAGATATGGCAGCACTGGGCGAAACCTTGGTAATATTGTCAAAATATCTATAGCAAAACTTGATTTGGACCTTTCCTTCCTTTTCCTTATATATATATTGTACAGGACGCAGTGGCTGGGTCCTGGAAGGACGCTATGTTTCCCCTCTGTTTGGTCTGTGATCCCTTTAAGGGAAAAAAAAGGGTTAACTCACCTGTCAGAGGAGGTGGGTTTAAAAACAAGACAGGAAGTTGCAGATGGGTGGAGGAGTGCAGAGGAGATAGTGGTTTGTGTTTGGCTTGATTTGCAGCAACCAAAGTCAACAGCAGCATTCGGCCTGGAAGCCTCCTAGCAGATGAAGTCACCTGCGACAGCACCCCAGGACTGTGTTTGATTGCGATAGCAATTCGGGACTTCGATAGTCGGTGAGACTGAAACCTTTTTCTTTTGTTTTGCTGCTGTGAAGCTGTTTAAGTTTAATAAAACCTCCTTTTGAACTAAAAGCCTGTGTCCTGCGGTCTAGCTGGTCCCCCGAACTTTACAAGTGGTGGAGAATGCGGGCAGGACAGAGTAACAGGCGTGTTTTTTTTTTTTTTTTTTGCTGGCTTTTGCATTTGAATTTAAAACTGACATTTAAAGGGACAGTACAGTGAATTTATGTCCTGGGTTAAAGCTGCCCAAACCCTGAAAGCTGAAGCAATGGAGGAACTAATTAAACAACTGTCCCTGGCTAATATACAAGCGCAGACCCGCCATGAGGAAGCTAATCAGCGCTTAGCAACTCAGCTGGAGGTACAGCAAGAAAATACTCGCCTGTTGGTGGCTCAGTTGGCAGCACAGCAAGCAACCCAGCAAGGGGTTATGCAGGCTCAGGTGACTGCCTTAAAAGAAATAGTACAGCAGTTGTCTCAGGGTCGTGAGCAAGCGGCTGTTGCCCCTGGCAACCAGGTGACCGTGAGGGCAAGCCATTTTTTGCAGAAATTGTCCCTGAGTGATGATGTAGAGGCATTTCTTGCTACATTTGAGAGGACGGCAGAGAGAGAAGGGTGGCCCCAGGACCAGTGGGCCGGCCTAATTGCCCCTTTTCTCACCGGAGATCCTCAAAAAGCCTACTTCGACCTGCCACCAGAGGACGCTAAAGACTATCAAAAACTAAAGGCAGAAATACTGGCTCGTTTGGGGGTGACTACGGCCGTTCGGGCCCAACGAGTGCACCAATGGAAGTATTGTCCAGATCGTCCACCACGGTCTCAAATGCATGACCTGGTGCAACTGGTAAAAAAAATGGCTGCAGCCCGAAGTGTTGTCGGGCCCCCAAATCGTGGAGCGGGTCGTCCTGGACCGATACCTACGGTCACTGCCAGACGACCTTCAACGGTGGGTCAGCCATGGAGACCCCAAAACAGTGAACCTCCTTGTCGAGATGGTAGAGCGATATACAGTGGTGGAGGATCTGCTTGGCCCTACCAAGCGCCAAGGGCCCAGTCTGCCACGGCCTATTCGATCGACTGCCGCCCTTCGAAAGGATGTCCCCCGGAGCCCTGGAATCAACACCCCGGAAGGTCAAGAGTCACTCCCAGTACCTCCTCAGCGATCTGTTCCTGTTCGGAGAGGAGGGGATGTACAATGTTGGCGGTGTCATTCCTGGGGCCATACCCGGGCCCACTGCCCACTGCAAGAGGAGCCCATGGAATGCGGGGTTCTTCGGAGGGGGTCTTTTTATGCTCATAGAGCATGTACCACACACCTTGACCGCGGAGAAGAGAAATTTGAGTGTGTAGTCCAAGTGAACCACCTCCCTGCCTGGGCTTTGCTGGACTCCGGAAGCATGGTAACCCTTGTTCATCCTAGAGTACTTGGGAAGATCGGTCCGGTAAGCAAAACTTTACGGGTTGTATGCATTCACGGGGACACTAGAGAGTACCCTCTCATCTCGGTGTCCATCTCCACAGCATATGGCACTGGTACTCAAGAGGTGGGGGTGGTAAAGAACTTGATACATGATGTTATCATAGGACGAGACTGTCCATTTTTTGAAAAACTGTGGGGACAAGGAGAACTATCTGAACGATCCCAAGACTGGGGAGAAACTAGTTCCTCTGTTCCTATGGTTGAGGGTAATAACCCTGAGATGCCAAATGAACCTAATGTGGATCCAGTTGATACAAATGCTAATGATTGGGTTAATGGTGATGAAAGTAGTGCTGATACTGTGAAGGGTGTCAAAATGTGTGGTTCGCAGACCTACCTGAACACTGAGGAGGGGGAACCTTCCCCACTTCAGGTAATGCTGGGTGAAGAGGATGAGGAAGTGGCCTCTACCCCTGCCCTGCCGGATTTGGGTGTTCCCCAGGGGACATTTGGTACTGCCCAGATGCAGGACCCCACTTTGGCCCGTGCACGGGAACAAGTTGTAGTATTAAATGGGGTACCCCAAGAGCCAGGTGCGAATGAGCGGTGGCCCCACTTTGCCATATATAATGAATTGCTTTATCGGGTTACCAAAGTGAGAGAAAATGTGGTAGAACAATTATTGGTACCCCAACAGTATAGACGCAAGGTCCTGGACCTGGCCCATGATGATGTTTTAGGGGGACACTTGGGAGTTGAAAAGACGGAGGCACGGATCACCGACCGGTTTTACTGGCCAGGTCTGAAAGCAGAGGTAAGAAGATACTGTGCCTCTTGTCCCACCTGTCAGTTGACCGCGCCGGTGACCCACTTCCGGAGCCCTTTGGTCCCTCTGCCCATAATTGAGGTCCCATTCGAGAGAATAGCCATGGATATAGTGGGTCCTTTGGTAAAGTCAGCTCGAGGTCACTCTTACATACTGGTGATCCTTGACTATGCCACCCGGTATCCTGAAGCGCTACCTCTGCGGAATACCTCCTCTAAGGCTATTGCTCGGGAATTATTCCAGTTGTTTACACGGACTGGTTTTCCCAAGGAAATACTCACGGACCAGGGCACCCCGTTTATGTCGAGGGTTATGGCTGATGTGTGCAAGCTGTTCCGGATTAAACAGCTGCGCACATCGGTCTACCATCCACAAACGGATGGGTTGGTAGAGCGCTTTAATAAGACCCTTAAGTCTATGCTCAAGCGGGTTGTACAAAGGGATGGGAAAGACTGGGACTGCCTGTTACCCGCTCTCCTATTTGCTATCCGGGAAGTGCCCCAGGCCTCCACTGGGTTTTCGCCCTTTGAGTTGGTATATGGGCGGAGACCTCGCGGACTACTGGATTTTGTTAAAGAGGAATGGGAAAGTGAACCTATTCAGCATAAGAGTGTTCTTGAATATGTTTCCCAAATGCAGGAGAGGATCCGAACTGTGATGCCTCTAGTCAAAGAACATTTGCAAAAAGCCCAGGAGGCTCAACGACGGGTCTATAATAGGGCTGCTAGAATAAGGAACTTCCAAGTGGGGGATCGAGTAGCGGTGTTGATCCCCACTGTGGAAAGTAAATTCTTGGCCAGGTGGCAAGGCCCCTTTGAAGTTGTAGAAAAAGTGGGAGAGGTAAATTATAGAGTCCACCAACCAGGTAAGAGGAAACCCTATCAGATATATCATGTAAACTTGTTAAAGCCCTGGACAGACAGGGAACCGGTGACCTCCCTGGCTGGTGCAAGACTTGAGCCTAGGGTTGGGGTGGAGAGTGTCCAAGTAGCAAATACCCTGTCTAGAGTCCAAAGTCAGCAGGCAAAGGAGTTCTTGCAGAGAAATAAAGAGAAATTTTCAGACTTGCCAGGGCTCACTAGTGTCATAGAGCATGATATTGTCACGGAACCAGGAGTCAAAGTTTTTGTCCGGCCTTACCGCATTCCAGAGGCCCAAAGGAAGGCTGTTTCAGAGGAAGTGAAGAAGATGTTGGACCTGGAGATTATTGAGGAATCACAGAGTGAGTGGTCAAGCCCGATTGTGTTGGTACCGAAGCCCAACGGGACTCTGCGATTCTGCAATGATTTCCGGAAACTAAATGAAGTTTCACGGTTTGATGCCTACCCCATGCCCCGGGTAGATGAGCTTATTGAGAGACTAGGTCCAGCCAGGTATATCACTACATTAGACCTTACCAAGGGGTATTGGCAAATCCCGTTGACTAAGGCTGCTAGAGAGAAAACTGCTTTTTCTACCCCAGAGGGAAGTTTTCAGTACAAGAGAATGCCTTTTGGATTGCAAACTGCTCCAGCCACATTTCAGAGGGCAATGGATAGGATTTTACGTCCTCATCGGGAGTATGCCTCAGTATACTTGGATGACATAGTCATTTTTAGCAGAGACTGGGAGTCACACTTGCCCAAAGTCCAGGCAGTACTGGACTCTCTTTGGAAGGAGGGGTTTACAATAAACCCGGAAAAGTGTGCTTTGGGAATGGAGGAGGTGAAATACCTGGGCTATGTTGTGGGTAGAGGGGTAGTAAAACCTCAGGTCAACAAGGTAGAGGCTGTACAGAATTGGCCCCGCCCCCTCACAAAAAAACAGGTACGTGCATTCCTGGGTATGGTGGGATACTACAGGAGGTTTGTACCCAACTTTGCCACGTTGGCAGCTCCATTGACCGATCTGACTAAGGGTCGGAAATCGGTCATGGTGGAGTGGAATGCAGACGCTGAGAAAGCTTTTTTGGAGCTCAAGTCGGCACTGTGCCAACACCCTGTCCTAGTAGCACCCAATTTTTCAAAAGAGTTTGTTGTACAGACTGATGCTTCCGATGTAGGATTGGGAGCAGTTTTGTCACAGGTTATTCATGGCGAGGAGCACCCAGTAGTCTTCCTCAGTAGGAAGTTAACACCAGCGGAGAAAAACTACGCTATAATTGAACGAGAGTGTCTGGCCATTAAGTGGGCTCTGGAATCCCTCAGATATTACCTCTTGGGGAGGAAGTTTAGGCTGATTTCTGACCATGCCCCTTTAACATGGCTGAGACAAGGTAAAGGGACTAATGCCAGGGTTACCCGGTGGTTCCTGGCACTCCAGGAATTTAAATTTGTAGTGGAGCATAGGCCCGGGAGACTGCATCAAAATGCAGATGCCCTCTCCCGAGTCCATTGTTTGAGCTCCACGGTTGCCTCCACCTCCTTGGCGTTGGGGCACAGGGGGGGGATATGTACAGGACGCAGTGGCTGGGTCCTGGAAGGACGCTATGTTTCCCCTCTGTTTGGTCTGTGATCCCTTTAAGGGAAAAAAAAGGGTTAACTCACCTGTCAGAGGAGGTGGGTTTAAAAACAAGACAGGAAGTTGCAGATGGGTGGAGGAGTGCAGAGGAGATAGTGGTTTGTGTTTGGCTTGATTTGCAGCAACCAAAGTCAACAGCAGCATTCGGCCTGGAAGCCTCCTAGCAGATGAAGTCACCTGCGACAGCACCCCAGGACTGTGTTTGATTGCGATAGCAATTCGGGACTTCGATAGTCGGTGAGACTGAAACCTTTTTCTTTTGTTTTGCTGCTGTGAAGCTGTTTAAGTTTAATAAAACCTCCTTTTGAACTAAAAGCCTGTGTCCTGCGGTCTAGCTGGTCCCCCGAACTTTACAATATATATATATATATATATATATATATATCCCCTTTTCATATTCGGCATACAAAAATTACAGATCGTAGCTTTAGATATACCCTATTTAGGTGGAATGTTTGAGTTCTACTTGAAATCTACTGTTTGAGATACTGAGCTGCTGTAAAGTTTTGATATGACATGTAAAAATGAATACTTAGAGACAGTGGCGTAACTAGAACGCTCAGGGCCCCGATGCAAGAAACCATGGAGGGCCCCTCCTGACCTCCGGACAAAGCTCTTTTCTCCGAGCCCGATGGCAGAACACCAGGGCCCGGTCACAAGTGGGTGGCTGCATATAAAGTGCATATCAAATGCCGCCACTATGCCCATCCAGCTCTGCTACTGTGCCCATCAAATGTCGCCACTGTGCCCATCAAATGTCGCCACTGTGCCCATCAAGCTCTGCCACTGTGCCATCAAATGCCACCACTGTGCCAATAAATTGCTGCCACTGTGCCCATTAAATACTGGCAGTGTGCCATCAAATGCTGCCACTGTGAATCCCCCCAGCCTGCTCGTTGTCTGCCCGGCACTTACCCTGTCTTGGTGGGGCAGCGGGTGACGGCCACGAGTGGGGTCCTCCTTGCGTATCCTGCCATCCTCATCTCCTGTCCTCGCCTCCTGATAGGTGTCCAATAGCTGCACCTATCATTTCAGCCAATCAGGTGACGGGTAACAGACCTGATTGGTGGAGATGCGGTTCAGTGTTATTATTTCGCTTTTCTAACACACCTGGGTGGACTGTGAGCGTCAAGCATGGCGCTCGCAGTTCACCTAGTATGAAGCCTATTCGAGCCTATGGTTCTAATCAGGTGCTTCAAAAACACCCCCTGCCACTGTAATTCAGGCACCCAAAAGGGACTGGACACCTAAATATGGGGGTGGCAGCAGGGGCCATGGATAGAATCATGCTATGCATGAATCTATCCATTTGTCATAGAGGGAGTGGCTGGAGAGGGGGTGGCACCTGTGCGCCCTTTTGGATGCACCGCCACTGATGAACACATGCACATTCACATACATGCACTCTCACATACATGCACACACACATACATATATGCACACACACACACATGTGCATGCACACACACAGACAGACATACATGCATCATGCACACACACAGACATACATGCGCGCACACACACACACGCATCATGCACACACACATGCATCATGCACACACGCGCACACACACATGCATCATGCACACACACACACACATACATGCATCATGCATTGCACACACATACATGCATTCACACACACACACACATACATCATGCACACACACATACATGCATCATGCACACACAGACATACATGCATCATGCATTGCACACACATACATGCACACACACATACATCATGCACACACACACATACATCATGCACACACACATACATACATGCACCATGCACACACACACATACATACATCATGCACACATACATACATCATGCACACACACATACATCATGCACACACACACACACATACATCATGCACACACACATGCATGCACACACATGTAGATAGATAGTCTTTTATAAAAAAAAAAAAAAAAAAAAAAAAAAAAACGGCAGTCCTTTTACCTTGTCTCTTCCTGCCGGGTACTGCACTGTAGGGGGAGACAAAGAGCACACACTGTGCTTTCACTTTAGCCTAATGTGAGGATCTCCCTGCACACAGCGGCGATTATAGTTTGGAATTGGCGATCGGGGAGCTCCTCTCAGCCGCCCTCCTAGCGAAGAGTACAGGGGGGCCTTGGGCCCCCCTGCAGCAAGGGGCCCGGTCGCCATGGCGATCGCAGCGACCCCTATAATTCCGCCACTGCTTAGAGATTATAAACAAAAAGGAAAAAAAACTGCAACTGCTTATTAAGTGTTAGCTGGAGTTTGGCTTAAGTTTTTTTAGTGTATTTAAAGCTGCTAGTCCATCAAACACGTCCCTCTCCCAAGACTGACAATGCTGCTGTTCTAAGGTGCCTCTGTTGCTCCTTCATCCAGAGTGTAGGCACCCCAATGCAAGAGGTTTGTTACTGGTCAGATCACCAGGTGAAAACAGAGTAAAAAAATCCTTGCTACAATGAGAAGCTGATTAAACAAACAGTAGGTCAATCTAATTAGTGTTACTAGCAACATGAAACTGTTTATCTTCATCCTTGGGCACACCGTGGTAGACTTTAATTTAACTCAAGACCCCAGCAACCACACAACAAAGTAGTTATTTTGAGGGAACCTCTGTACTCACTTTAAGCAGTAACAATATTTGTATCAGAAGTAACATACATTTTATCTGTTATGGAAATATCATCATTAGCCATCTCTCTGTCATTTGGCTCTCACTTTTAAACTTGTAACTGTAATGCCCGTACACACGGTCTGATTTTCCGACTAAAATTGTTCGATGGGAGCCTTTTGTTGGAAATTCCGACTGTGTGTAGGCTCCATAAGGCTCAGTCTGGTAAAACTAGTGTTCGTAATGGAGATAGCACATTATGCCTCGTACACACGTACGGACTTTTCCCGGCGGACCTAAGTCCAGCGGACAATCCGCTGGACTTTCCGGCTAGGTCCGCTGGACTTTCCGAGGGTGTGGACTTGCCCACACACGCACGGACTTCTCCAGCGGATAATCCGCCGGCCAAAAGTCCGCGGGACTTTTGAAAATGAACGGACTTGCCCACACACGGAGCAGTCCGTTCATTTCGAACGTAACTTCAGGTTACGTAGCTAGCGTAGGCAGTAAATGCCGCCGCGCTAGCTCCGCAAGCTGGCATGGATTTAAAGGGAATCCCCACGCCGAAAAAACGGCGTGGGGGTTCCCCCCAAATCCATGTCAGACCCTCATCCGAGCACGCAGCCTGGCAGGCCAGGAAAGGGGTGGGGACGAACGAGCGCCCCCCCCCTCCTGAGCCGTACCAGGCCGCGTGCCCTCAACATGGGGGGTGCCCTGGGGAAAGGGGGGCCGTGCGGCCCCCCCACCCCAAAGCACCTTGTCCCCATGTTGATGAGGACAAGGGCCTCTTCCCGACAACCCTGGCCGTTGGTTGTCGGGGTCTGCGGGCGGGGGCTTATCGGAATCTGGGAGCCCCCTTTAATAAGGGGCCCCCCAGATACCGGCCCCCCACCCTATGTGAATGAGTATGGGGTACGATGTACCCCTACCCATTCACCTAAGGTGTAAAATGTAAAGTAAAAAAAAAACACCCACACTTTTGAAAAAATAGTTTATTGCACTGCTCCGGGGGTCTTCTTCCGTCTTGGGGGTCTTCTCGCCGGACTCCCCCGCCATTTACCAAGCTCTTTTACCGAGCGAGGGGAGTCCGGCTACCTTCTTCGTCGTCGCCGCCGTCTGGGGGTCTCGATCCGCCTTCGGGGGTCTTCTTCCGTCTTGGGGGTCTTCTCGCCGGACTCCTCCCCTCTCTTCTGCTCTTTTACCTAGCTCTTTCACGAGGGGAGGAGTCCGGCTACCTTCTTCGTCGTCGCCGCCGTCGTCTGGGGGTCTCGATCCGCCTTCGGGGGTCTTCCGGGGGTCTCTTCTGTTCTTGCGGCGGTCGTCGTCTTCCGCGCCGCCGGCGCCTTGTCCTTCTTCTTGTCCTTCTTGTTCTTCTTCTTCTTCCGATGTTGACCCGTCGCTGTCTCTGCCCGGAATGCCTGTGCCGATCTGCGCTCGGACTTATATAGGGACATGGGGGACAGGGTCACATGCACATGTCACATGGTGACCCCGCCCCCTTGTGTTGTCACAGTCCCGGAGGATGCTGGGACTGTGACATCGCAAGGGGGCGGGGTCACCATGTGACATGAACATGTGACCCTGTCCCCCATGTCCCTATATAAGTCCGAGCGCAGATCGGCACAGGCATTCCGGGCAGAGACAGCGACGGGTCAACATCGGAAGAAGAAGAAGAACAAGAAGGACAAGAAGAAGGACAAGGCGCCGGCGGCGCGGAAGACGACGACCGCCGCAAGAACAGAAGAGACCCCCGGAAGACCCCCGAAGGCGGATCGAGACCCCCAGACGACGGCAGCGACGACGAAGATGGTAGCCGGACTCCTCCCCTCGTGAAAGAGCTAGGTAAAAGAGCAGAAGAGAGGGGAGGAGTCCGGCGAGAAGACCCCCAAGACGGAAGAAGACCCCCGAAGGCGGATCGAGACCCCCAGACGGCGGCGACGACGAAGAAGGTAGCCGGACTTCCCCCGCTCGGTAAAAGAGCTTGGTAAATGGCGGGGGAGTCCGGCGAGAAGACCCCCAAGACGGAAGAAGACCCCCGGAGCAGTGCAATAAACTATTTTTTCAAAAGTGTGGGTGTTTTTTTTTACTTTACATTTTACACCTTAGGTGAATGGGTAGGGGTACATCGTACCCCATACTCATTCACATAGGGTGGGGGGCCGGTATCTGGGGGCCCCCTTATTAAAGGGGGTTCCCAGATTCCGATAAGCCCCCGCCCGCAGACCCCGACAACCAACGGCCAGGGTTGTCGGGAAGAGGCCCTTGTCCTCATCAACATGGGGACAAGGTGCTTTGGGGTGGGGGGGCCGCACGGCCCCCCTTTCCCCAGGGCACCCCCCATGTTGAGGGCACGCGGCCTGGTACGGCTCAGGAGGGGGGGGCGCTCGTTCGTCCCCACCCCTTTCCTGGCCTGCCAGGCTGCGTGCTCGGATGAGGGTCTGACATGGATTTGGGGGGAACCCTCACGCCGTTTTTTCGGCGTGGGGATTCCCTTTAAATCCATGCCAGGTCACGGAGCTAGCGCGGCGGCAGTAACTGCCTACGCTAGCTACGTAACCTGAAGTCACGTGCTAAATGAACGGACTTGCCGATGAGCGGCAAGTCCCTTCATTTCAAAAGTCCCGCGGACTTGCCCACTAACGGCGGGATTGTCCGCTGGACTTCCAAGTCCAGCGGATAATTTGAAAACAAAACCTGAAACTTTAGTCCGCCGTACTTTGGCGCCAAAAAGTCCGCCGGCGCCCACACACGAGGGGATTATCCGCTGGACTTCAGTCCAGAGGATAATCCCGCGGGATTGTCCCTTCGTGTGTACGCCGCATTAGTCACACTGCAATTTTTTTAATAGTTTAATGCAGAGCATTCTCTTCTTCTTTATAATGCTAGAAGAATGAAGTTGCTTTGCTGCTCATATTCACACAGAGTTCTCACAGATTTCTTATTTCTCGTGATCTCATGAATAATATTAATTTTGTTTTTCATCAGATCTCCATAATAATGTTTCTAATTTTTTTTTCCTTTTTTTGTTGTTTTTTTTTTAACCACCTGATTACTTTGCACTTAAACCCCCCTCGTGACCAGACCAATTTTCAGCTTTTGGCGCTGACGCACTTGGAATGACAATTGCGCGGTCATACGACACTGTACCCAAATGAAATTGTTATCATTTTTTCCCCACAAATAGAGCTTTCTTTTGGTGGTATTTGATCACCTCTGCGTTTTTTATTTTTTGCGCAATAAACAAAAGAAGAGCGACAAATTTAAAAAAAAAACAATATTTTTTACTTTTTGCTATAATAAATATCCCCCAAAAATATATAAAAAAACATTTTTTTCCTCAGTTTAGGCCGAAACATATTCTTCTACATATTTTTGGTAAAAAAAAAATCGCAATTAGCGATTATTGATTACTTTGCGCAAAAGTTATAGCGTTTACAAAATAGGGGATAGTTTTATAGCATTTTTATTAATATTTTTTTTTTTTTACTAGTAATGGCGGCGATCAGCGATTTTTATTGTGACTGCGACATTATGGCGGACACATCGGACATTTTTGACACATTTTTGGCACCATTGTCATTTATACAGCAATCAATGCTATTTAAATGCATTGATTGCTGTATAAATGACACTGGCAGTGAAGGGGTTAACCACTAGGGGGCGGGGAGGGGTTAATTATGTTCCCTGGGAGTGATTCTTACTGTGGGGGGAGGGGACTCACAAGGGGAGGAGACCGATCGGTGTTTCTCTGTACAGAGAACACACCATCGCCTCCTCTCCTCTGACAGGACCGTTGATCTGTGTGTTTACACACACAGATCCACGGTCCCGCTGTGTTACCGGGCAATCGCGGGTGCCCAGCGGACATCGCGGCCGCTGGGCACGCGCATCGGGTGCCCAGTGACACGGCGAGAGCGCGCGCGCGCTCCCGGTGGCGCGCGCGCGCTCCCTGGAGTGCACAGAAGGGGAGGACGTCATATGACGTGCTCCCGGCACAACAGATCCGCGCTGTAGCCGTCATTTGGCTATAGCGCGGATCTCAGCTAGTTAATCAAGATCTGCATTTTTTCTTCTAGTGCTCTCCATAATTTTATTTCTCATTTTGTGTGTCAAGTTACCCCAACACCATTATTATCTTGTATTGTTTAACCTCAAGGAGGTTGGTTGGTGTCCCTTGTTAATTTGCCATTGTATTTTTGAAATGTACCCGCCTACTCACAAAGAAACTGTCCTTTTTAAACTAAAATACATAGCCAAGTATTTGTGAAAAAGAAATAGCCATTTATTCTGGGTCATAACAAAATAAAGAGGAAGGCCACGCTGGAGAAACAGGTGAAATGTGCGAAGCCTTTGTGCCCCAGGGCACACATCAATTATTTTACAGTCAAAATTGGTGGCCTGAGGAGTCAATATAATAGTAAGGGGGTGAACCAGGAGAGGAAAGGGGATTATTGCGGTACCAATCAATAGGAGAGCACTCGTGGTTTTTCAATAAAAATAGAACAATTTATTTGACAAAAACATAATTAAACATATACACGATAAAAAGATATGTATACCAGTCAGCGTGAAGTACAGAAGAAAAGGGGGATTTACTTGACAAAAAGCTGGTAAAGACATGTACAGCCTATCAGACTTTAAGGTAACATGTGTATATATATATATAGACTGAGCTCTGTTCCCACCAATCGCCATTTTTTAGTTAGCTACCCCCACTCCCCCCAATAGCAGCTCCAGTGTGTGATACATACCGTCCGACAAGCGATAAGGCCCAACAGGGAATACCACATGGGTGGAAGAGCTCAAGAGACCTCTAATTCTAGACTGCAGGAGGTATATATAAAACCTGGTGGGAAAAGTAGATAATATTGTGATATTTAACATAGCATCTATAATTAAGATGCCGTAATTTGGCTAACATAGCCTTCAAAAAACGCTTACCCATCTGAGAAAGATATTATATATATATATGGGGGGCGCCGATAAGTGGATTGGAGATATATATGTAATAGATCTAAGTTTGGTTGTAGTTGTTACATATTCTGAAGAAAAGAAAAGAAAGATTCAGAGAATACCCCAAGACAAACATGAAGCGTTGAATCAAAGCATTTTAAATAATTGCTCACCTATGTATAGATGAAATGCTAGCAAGCATGGCAAAAAGCCATGGTTATTTCAAAGTTGATGTCCAGGTAGCAAAGCCAGCCAATAGGCTGGTATGATCCAGGTAAGACCTCTGTGTAGAGAAATATACACATACCCGGAATGAGAGCAATATCCAGCAAAAGCCACAGACTAAAAAGTATAAAGAGGTATAAAGGAAGCAAATGCGCTGCACAAACTAACCTTTTAGACAAACAATCCAGTGAACCGGCGCCCCAGAGTCCATCACCATCTGGTGTGGACTTGGCAGGATATATACACCCCCCACACCTGATCGGAATAACTACCGATCAGGCGGCGGACAAACAGACCTCCGGCGCATGCGCACAAGCGAGTCACGCCGCACAGCCTACAATACCCATGATTCCCGTAGTGGATGCGCGCGCAGCACACAGCGCGCGCACCACTCGGGGCGCTTGCTGGCTGAAAAATAACCCAGAGGATGGAAAGTGTACTACAGGGATAGTATGCGATGCATGTAGGTGGTAAGTGCATCGCATAGACACAGTGGCAAACTTATATAGAGATTACACACTGGCAACAATTAGGATGGAAGAGAAAAACAACCAAGAATATTACTGGATGGAATAGTAAATAAATGGGTATACAGCTATGAATCAAGGCAAAAAAGGGTTGAAATGCAAGCCAACCCTTGGGTGTCCATACAGTCTAGTTATAGTGGGACTTGGCCAGACCATCAGGGTATACTTTAAGATGATATCTTGGGGATATACTAATCGGAATGAACGCATCACAATCAATGTACTGCTTAGATGGAAAAAGAGAGAGGGAGGGGGGATAGCCAATCAAGGAGCCCAAATTCCCCCACAATTGAACAGGGATCCATAAAGGCAAGTAGGGAACAAGGCTCAGTAAAAACTTGTACAATTTACGTTAATTACAGCATATAGTTATGGCATCCATAGAACCAAGGAGAAATACAAAAAATAACAAATAGGCAAAATATAAATTAAACTATATCCTATGGTTATAATATGTTTCTTAAAGCATGAGAGGAACACATATAGATATTCAGATTATAGCTTATCACATAATATGCATTACATAACAAGAGAGGGTCCGGGAGGACAAGAGATGGATTTATGGATCTTGGGTAGAGCATAAAAGGTAGGAGTAGTTGGTTCGCTAATTTTCAAAAAGCTCCAAGTGTTGAGATCAATGACAGAAGACTGATAAGCTGAAAATATGAGTTGGTCAAACTGATTGGAAAAGTTTTTTATAAGTGATGGTGCAATTGGTCTGTACTATTCTGAGTTGTCAAGGATGTTGCGGCACATTAGTTCATAGGCGGCAACATCCATGACAACTACATTGCCACCTTTATCGGCCGGTTTGATAACCAGACCTGGGTGGGTCTGAAGAGATTTTAATGCCTGGAGACTAGTGGCAGTTAGATTAGATCTACCTGAGGATATTTGTTCAAGGTTTCTTATTGCCAAGCATGTTTGCTGTACAAATGCACAGATATTGGGGTTAGTAGATAGTAAGGGGAAATTCTTAGATTTCGGTTTAAAAGAGGTGGGGGGGGGGGGAGGAGACACAGAGGGCAACGATGCCAGGTTCATTTGGCTCATCGTTTTCGTCTATGGCGCCCTCCTCCCACAATGACATGAGTTCATCAATGGCTTGCATTTCTTCAAATGTAGGTGCTTGATTTGAGGAAGTAATGACTTCATTAGACTGTTTTAGGGAGGGTTTATCATAAATGACTTTATATATAAGTTTACGCGCAAACAGATGGATATCCTTGATAAATTGGAATTTATCAAAGTCAGAGGATGGGCAAAATGTTAGTCCTAGTTGTAGTATTTTGATCTGATCGCTAGTGAGCGGAACAGAAGAAAGATTCACTACATCAAGACCCGAAGGTTGAGAAGTGAACAATTTCGGGGGTGTCTAGCAGGGTTCAGTGGGGTGTCTGGGTGAGGGACTAAAAAAATAGGAGCAATTTTAGGGTCAGAGGAAGATGCACGAAGAAGATGTGGAAACATGGAGGGTAGCGTTGGTTCGCTAACTCGCCTTATGGTGAGTGAAGGAGAGGAAGTGATTGAAGTGATAGGTAAATTAGAGGACTGAGCAGTGATGTTCTGTGAGCTAAGAGAAGTGATAGGTGTCTGGATAATTGGAGTCAATATCTTACTGTTTTTAGGTCGTGCATTGGGTGGTCGGGAATTGGATATAGGTGCAGGTGTGCGAGAGGGGACATCAATTATGGTGGAGGATCTATCCCACTTTCTTTTTTTGAGAATGCGATCATGTGATAGATCCTGATAGATAGTGGAAGTGCTGAAAGAGAATGAAGCAAAAGGAGTATTCAGTTGTTCATTTGTGTTGGGTTGTGTTTCAAAATGTGGGGCTCTAGGTGCTGGTTTTTGAGTGGGAAAGTTATTCCATTTATATGCGTATTCATTGTCATAAGCCGATTTATCTCTTTTTATATTTGTTATCCTTGAATCAGGTTTGACTTTAATTAGCGATTTATCCATATGAAGTATTCTATTCCGGCTCCCTGTCTGCCTTTTCCTCGGACCCTTCTGTCAATATCCCTATGGGTTTGCCATTGGATGGAGTTAGCATCCTGGACCACCTATGCCCTATCTCATACATTACCCCTCTCTTGTTATGTAATGCATATTATGTGATAAGCTATAATCTGAATATCTATATGTGTTCCTCTCATGCTTTAAGAAACATATTATAACCATAGGATATAGTTTAATTTATATTTTGCCTATTTGTTATTTTTTGTATTTCTCCTTGGTTCTATGGATGCCATAACTATATGCTGTAATTAGCGTAAATTGTACAAGTTTTTACTGAGCCTTGTTCCCTACTTGCCTTTATGGATCCCTGTTCAATTGTGGGGGAATTTGGGCTCCTTGATTGGCTATCCCCCCTCCCTCTCTCTTTTTCCATCTAAGCAGTACATTGATTGTGATGCGTACATTCCGATTAGTATATCCCTAAGATATCATCTTTAAGTATACCCTGATGGTCTGGCCAAGTCCCACTATACCTAGACTGTATGGACACCCAAGGGTTGGCTTGCATTTCAACCCTTTTTTGCCTCGATTCACAGCTGTATACCCATTTATTTACTATTCCATCCAGTAATATTCTTGGTTGCTTTTCTCTTCCATCCTAATTGTTGCCAGTGTGTAATCTCTATATAAGTTTGCCACTGTGTCTATGCGATACATATACCATCTACATGCATCGCATACTATCCCTATAGTACACTTTCCATCCTCTGGGTTGTTTTTCAGCCAGCAAGCGTCCCGAGTGGTGCGCGCGCTGTGTGCTGCGCGCGCATCCACTACGGGAATCATGGGTATTGTAGGCTGTCCGATCAGGTGTGGGGGGTGTATATATCCTGCCAAGTCCACACCAGATGGTGATGGACTCTGGGGCGCCGGTTCACTGGATTGTTTGTCTAAAAGGTTAGTTTGTGCAGTGCATTTGCTTCCTTTATACCTCTTTATACTTTTTAGTCTGTGGCTTTTGCTGGATATTGCTCTCATTCCGGGTATGTGTATATTTCTCTACACAGAGGTCTTACCTGGATCATACCAGCCTATTGGCTGGCTTTGCTACCTGGACATCAAATTTGAAATAACCATGGCTTTTTGCCATGCTTGCTAGCATTTCATCTATCCATAGGTGAGCAATTATTTAAAATGCTTTGATTCAACACTTCATGTTTGTCTTGGGGTATTCTCTGAATCTTTCTTTTCTTTTCTTCAGAATATGTAACAACTACAACCAAACTTAAATCTATTGCATATATATCTCCAATCCACTTATCGGCGCCCCCCATATATATATAATATCTTTCTCAGATGGGTAAGCATTTTTTGAAGGCTATGTTAGCCAAATTACGGCATCTTAACCACTTCCCGACCGTCGGCCGTCATATGACGGCCTCCGGTTTGCGGGGGTATATCTGAATGATGCCTGTAGCTACAGACTTCATTCAGATATTGCCGGTTTCAGCCGGCGATTCCCTGCACCATAAGAATGATCATATTGGCTGTTACGCCGCTTCATCGTTCTTATAGGCGGTGGGAGGTGACGTCCCCCCCTCCCGCCGCCCTCTGGTGCTTCTACCGACCCACCGCTTCCATCGGTGAGTCGGACACAGGAACCGCCGGCACCGGATGATCACTATAGAGATTTCCGGCGGACCAGATGGTCAGCGGAGTCTCTATGATCGTTCGGAGGCCGGGCGCGATGTGATGACGTCACGCCCGGCCTCTGCATTCGAATAACGGCGCCACCTCCGCTGGGAAGCGGTGATCGTTTTTTATTTTTTTTTATTTTAGGCTTTCCAGCCTAGAGGTGAGATGTGGGGTCTTATTGACCCCATATCTCACTGTTAATAGGTCCGATCAGGTAATATTCCTATTACAAGGGATGTTTACATTCCTTGTAATAGGAATAAAAGTAATCAATTTTTTTTTTTTTTAAACTGTCAAATTTAAAAAATAAAAGTCAAATTAACAATAATAAAAAAAAAATTTTTTTTCAAAGCGCCCCTGTCCCCGTGAGCTCGTACGCAGAAGTGAACGCATACATAAGCCCCGCCCACATATGAAAACGGTGTTCAAACCACACATGTGAGGTATCGCTGCGAACGTTAGAGCGAGAGCAATAATTCTAGCCCTAGACCTCCTCTGTAACTCAAAACATGTAACCAGTAAAAAATGTTAAAGCGTCGCCTATGGGGATTTTTAAATACCAAAGTTTGGCGCCATTCCACGAGCGCGTGCAATTTTAAAGCGTGACATGTTGGGTATCTATTTACTCGGCGTATCTTCATCCTTCACATTATGCAAAAAAAATTGGGCTAACTTTACTTTTTTTTTTTTTTTTAAGCATGAAATTGTTTTTTTTCTGAAAAAAACGTGTTCGAAAAATTGCTGCACAAATACCGTGTGAGATAAAAAGTTGCAACGAGCGTCATTGTATTCTCTAGGGTCTTTGCTAAAAAAACATATATAATGTTTGGGGGTTCTATGTAATTTTCAAGCAAAAAAATTATGAATTTTACATGTAGGAGAGAAATGTCAGAATTGGCCTGGTTGCGAAGTGGTTAATTATAGATGCTATGTTAAATATCACAATATTATCTACTTTTCCCACCAGGTTTTATATATACCTCCTGCAGTCTAGATTTAGAGGTCTCTTGAGCTCTTCCACCCATGTGGTATTCCTTGTTGGGCCTTATCGCTTGTCGGACGGTATGTATCACACATTATTGGATCTGCTATTGGGGGGAGTGGGGGTAGCTAACGAAAAAATGGCGATTGGTGGGAACAGAGCTCAGTCTATATATATATATATATATATGATCCATATACTATTAACTGTTTTATTTGCATTTAGAAGTGAACCTCATTTTTGGTACAGATTACCCTTTGACCCCGAAGAAGCCATTGTTTGGCGAAACATGTTGGTCGTTTACATTACCATCTGAAATTATATCTGTACCCTCGACCTATACTGCTGTATAGGCCTTTAACATGTTACCTTAAAGTCTTATAGGCTGTACATGTCTTTACCAGCTTTTTGTGAAGTAAATCCCCCTTTTCTTCTGTACTTCACGCTGGCTGGTATACATATCTTTTTATCGTGTATATGTTTAATTATGTTTTTGTCAAATAAATTGTTCTATTTTTATTGAAAAACCATGAGTGCTCTCCTATTGATTGGTACCGCAATAATCCCCTTTCCTCTCCTCGTTCACCCCCTTACCATTTTGAATCTGGGATGAGGTACCTCCTGCAGTGAGGATTCCATGCCTTCACTTTTAGAGTCCATATAATAGTGAGCACAATCTGGTCCAGAACTACAAGAGATCAGGAACAGCAGCAGATGACATATCTGTCCCCAGGCTGTAGTAATACAACAGCCTGCATCTTTTGTCAGACCAGACTGAACCCAGGCCATCACTCTCTTGTCTTCCTTACATGCTTCCTTCCAGGCTGTGGCTCTGGTTTTGGAGTTGTGGCAGGAGGTGAAGGAGGAGGAGGAGGAGGACCATGGTTCAACTCACAAACGTGGCTTTGGCTTGTGAGTTCACCCTTCAACCCCTTATTTAGGGCTTGTAACATAACTTCCTCTTATAAGAGGCGTTGGCCCACAGCATTTTGCAGGCTGTCATGTAGGCATAGTCCTCTTGAAGACTGGGGGGGGGGTTTCTGAGGGCCGCATTAGTCTTAGAAATAGGCCAAGTGCTGCCTCCTCCAGGTTACTCCTCCTCCTAGCACTTTTTTGTGGAAGGCCGAGGGGAGGGACCTGGGATTTGGGCAGGCTACTGGGCCCGGCCAACTCCTGGCTGCAACTTACCCCGCCACCTCCCCTCCTGGCTGCCACTTTTCCATGGCCTCCTCCTGGCTTTGCTGTGTATTAAAAACAAGGAGGTGGAGGAGGAGGACGATGGTCGACCTCCCGGCTGCCACTTGCCACAGCCTCCTCCCGGCTGAGGTCTTCCTGTGTATGAAAATGGAACATAGTTTTAGTTTTTGGTTCATCAATCACACACAATTTTCAGCTCATGACTGTTGCAAATTGAATGTTAATAAATAGAAAAGACTATCATTCTGACCCCAGCATTTTTCATTCTTGTCCCAATCATTTGTGGCCACTACTGTCTATTGATATATAAAACACTTTGTGAAATCAGAAATTAGTTATCAAAACTAACATATATTTAAAATCATTAATTTGACAACCAGAAATAGTTTGAAGAATGCTATACCTGACTCAAGCTGGGCTCCTCCACATGTTGCTGCCTGGAAGGCCCAGGTTGGTCATCGGAAGCCTCAGCTGGGGGGGAAGGAAACCTTGAAGGAAGACTGGAGAGTACTGGCCTGGGTTCAGTCTGGCCTGCCAGAAAATATAAATGTCATCTGCTGCAGCGCCTGATCTCTGGGAATCCTGGACCTTCTTGCGCTCCCTATTATAAGTCCTCCTCATGCCACCAATTTTGGACGTTAAATACTTGATGTCTGCCGTGGGGATCATCGGCTTCACAAATTCAAGCAGTTTCTCCAGCGCTGCCTGCCTTTTTGTTTGATTATTAAAAAATGGGTGGTTCAGCTGCCACAGACAGAGCAGCTCCCTGAACATATCAATGAGTATTCCTAGAAATTCCCTATCATTGAAGGGATCCATTTTCTCTGCAAGAAACAACACAAGAAAAACCCTAATGTCAGGCGAAACTCTCCTAATCTTGACCCAATATAGGCCTCAATCTATAAGCAGTATAGGCCACTGATGCACCAAGTTAAATTTGTACCTTCATTATAACGATCGTCGCTTCCATTACTTCGTCCTCCGCTCACAGATCGTACGTATGACGCACGCATGTTCTGCTTTATATACAATGGGCATGCATGAAACTCTGCCCACCCCTGATGTTCTTTCTAGTATATTCCCCGCCCCTTCTCTTTTGGCGCAGTGGGAGTGCACATGGCGGAGAGACAACGGGTGCATGCAGAAGAGAGCAGCAACAACGGAAGGCTTCAATTATGTCCTTTATAGAGATGGTGGAGATGGTGGACATCTTGAAGAGGGCTGACTATGCTGGGAAGTATGAACCTTACCTAAACCCAAATGTGAGAAAGGCCAAGATCATGCCTAAAGTTGTAAAGCGTCTGCACAGGAATTTTGGGGTACAGCGATCCAAGGATCAATTGAGGAAACGATGGTCAGACCTCAATTTGAGGAAGCACGATCAGCACAGAAAGATCAGGAAACTGCTTCTAAAAAGTATTTGTCCTGTGTTTCTATTATTATTATTATTTTTTTTTAATTAATTTATCTTTATTAAATTTTTCACATATGACAAAAAAGAAACAAACAAGAAACTATTACACCTTCAGTACAGTTTACCTACATTCCCCATTCCCCAACTTCCATTCCTGCATTGCACTCTATAAGAGGATTTATGGTAGCTAGTTTATACAGCAGCCTCCCCACTCGCTCCCCATTCAACGCCGCCTTTCATTCCTCCACCCTCTCATCATTCCTCCTTCTGACATTCCTACCACATTCAAAGTTCGACATCCTACACCGCATCACGTTTTAGTCCAGTTCATTTGGCTGCGTATAATTTTTCTCCAACCACCGTTTCCATATCCCCTGGAATTTGGTAAGGTTTCCCTGTTTAATATATGTTGTTCTCTCCATAAGAATCACTCTCTCCATGCTCCGTTCCCATTCAAAAAAAGATGGTGGGTTTGGAGATTGCCATTTTTGTGCAATTAATTTTCTTGCCTGAAAAAGGCATCTAATGATGGCCAGATGGACTTCATTTGACCTGTTTTCCCCCTCGAGCCCCCCAAGTACACACAGGATTGGGTCCAGGGCAAGCTTGGTGTTGAATATCTGAGCGGTCCTATCTACCACCTCCTTCCAATATCGGTATAATTTCGGACATCTCCAAAACATATGGATGAGGTCGCCGCCCGGCCTCCTGCATCTAGGACATGTGTCATCTTGTCTACGGCCAAACCGAAATAACTTTGCCGGAGTAAAATATGCCCTGTGTAGTAGGAAAAGATGTGACATCCTCTGGGGGTGCGAGAGGGAGACCCGAGGCGCAAAGGCTAAAATCCTTTCCCACTGTAGAGTAGACATAGTGCCCACATCTCCTTCCCACGAAGATTTGTGGAGTCCCATTTGGGCATCTTCCCAGGTCCCCTTATGTATATGGAATTATAAGTTAGATATCATCCCTTTTCGAGTGTCCGACTCGGCTATGCTCTGTAGTACCGGGATCTTAGTCCATTCACAAGCTGTCTCTTTAAACTGTTCGGTGAGGGCATGCCTCACCTGCAGATATCTAAAGAAGGACCTCTTGGGGAGCTCATATTGATCTCTTATGTCCTGAAAGTTTCTTAACCGACCCTCCTGGTAGATCTGAGCAACGAAATTCAAACCTCTTCTCTCCCATTCTCTAATAGTCCCCATTTTTTTAAGCTCGCGCAGGTTATTGTTTTCCCACAGAGGGGAGAAATCTGAAAACCCTCTATAACCCAGTGTCTTTTTGGCTAGTCCCCATACTCTTGCTAGCAGGTCCTGAGTTGGTAACCCCTTTATGAAGGACCCTGCCTCTAACACTTCCAGCAACGACTTGTGAGTAGATTTATAGAGGAGAGTCTCCCACTCTCGCCCTCCCTTCGTGGCCTCGCATCCCCCAATGTGCTGGAGCTGGGAGGCCAGGAAGTAACTCAAAGGGTGCGGAAGAGCTACTCCGCCAGCCTTGGTAGGAAGCTGTAACGTACCTAATCGAATTCGTGGTATGCCCCCCTTCCATATTAGATCTCTAAAAAGAGTGTCTATCTTCTTAAACCATTTCTTATAGATCCAAATTGGGGAGTTGTGGAGTAAATATAGTAACTGTGGCATGAATACCATTTTAATTAAGTTACAACGACCTGCCGCTGACAGAGGAAGTTTCTTCCAAATTTGGCATTTACCCTTGAATTTGTTCAACAATGGGACGACGTTATCCTGAATAAATTGTTTAGGGTCTCTCAAGACATTTATACCTAAATACTTTATCTGCTGTACTATTTGAAGCTGAGCTGCCTCTTGAGGAAGAGGATAGTCCAATGGATCAATCGGGAGAAGATTTGATTTATCCCAATTAATCCTTAGGCCCGACAGGAGTCCAAAGTTTTCAATTCTGCGCATTGTCTCACATAGTGAGCCTTGTGTGTCACTGAGCAGGATTATTAAATCGTCTGCGTATAGCATCACTTTATCCTCCATATCACCCCTTTTAAAGCCTTTAATTTCTGGGGACAGTCGAAGGGACAGGGCCAAGGGTTCGATTGCGAGGGCGAAAAGGAGGGGGGACAGGGGACACCCCTGCCTCAGTAGACAAAGCCTGGAGGAATATTCGTTGTTTATTTTTACTCTTGCTCCAGGAGCGCTATATAGTAATCTCACCCAGTTGACGAAATTTGGCCCAAAGTGGAATTGTGTCAATGTTCTCCAAAGATACTTCCACTCCAGGGTATCAAAGGCCTTTGCGGCGTCCAAAGAGAGAATGGCCCTGTTTCCCCGATTCTCCATTGGAGTTTGAAGGTTCAAGAAGAGCCGTTTGATGTTTGTACTGGCGGACCTTCCTGGGATGAATCCCGATTGGTCCGAATGCACCAGTTTGGAAATAACTTTATTGAGTCTAGCTGCCAAGACCTTAGCTAAAACTTTAATATCCGAGTTCAGGAGCGAGATGGGTCTATATGAGGCGGGGGAGAGGGGGTTCTTATTTTCCTTGGGGATCACAATTATTGTTGACTCCATCATCGACGGGGGAAGTGCACCCTCCTCCTTCGACGAATTAAGTACCTTCAGAAGCTCGGGGAGGAGCACCTCCCCGTAGCGACGGTATATTTCGATGGGAAGGCCGTCTGGTCCCGGGGACTTCTGGCCTGCCATTTCCCGGACGGTCCGCTGGATCTCCTCCAGGGTGACAGGGCTGTCAAGGGCAGCCCTGTCCTCCTCAGAGAGGCAGGGGACCGCCATTTGATCAAAGAATTTATCCCATTCTTCACTTTTGTCCTCCTGGGTGGAGTAATATAAGTTCTCATAATAGGTTCTAAAAGTGTCCACTATTTCTGGGGTGTGTGAGGATGTTCTACCGGCGCCTATGTCTATCAACGGGATCATTGATGATGGAGAGTTGGTCTTTACTAACTGGGCAAGCATCCTACTTATACTCTCCCCCTCCCCAAAGCCAGCTTGCTTCTGGAAAATGTATTTTTGTTCTGCTTTGCTTAAAAGGATGAGGCGGTATTCCTCTTGTACTGCTATCCATTCGTTTAAATTTACCGGTAGTGGATGGTTTATATATTTTATTTCTGCAAGAGCTACTTTGTTAGCTGCGTTGTCCTCCCCCGCCCTTGACTGTTTTTTTATTCTTGAAATTTGCTGAATCAGCAAGCCCCAAAGAATAGCTTTAACTGTGTCCCAGATTACCCCCTGGGTGGCTGATCGAACGTTCAATTCTATACTTTCTTTGAGGGCATGCGCCACCTCATGTGAATCGCCCATTAATTCCAGCCAGGTCGGGTTGATTTTCCACTCCCGGTACGTTGTTCTCACCCCCGTTTCCATTGAGGCTGTCAGCGGGGAATGGTCAGAGAGACTTCTTGGCCTATACCTAATGTTGTCCAATAGAGGCATTGACTCGTCATTGCAAAACAACATGTCTATCCTCAACAAAGTAGAGTGTGTACTGGAGAAACAGGAGTATCCCCTAATCCCGGGGTTCTTCAGTCTCCAGATATCTTTCAAGACCATTTCCTCCAGGAGACGGGGGAGATGGCTATCCCCTAGCCCACCCCTCCGACTCCCCGGAGGAAGCCTGTCCAGTCCCGGGTCAAGTACCATATTGAAGTCACCAAAGACTATTACCGGTAAAGCTGGGTTGTTCATCACAAACTCCACCAAGTCGAGCATGACCCCAGTATCAAAAGGGGGCGGGATATATACATTAGCCAAGATGACGGCCTTATTTTCAATTTTGCAGTGTAGGAAAATGTACCTTCCCCGCTCATCAATTTTACTTTGGACACAGGTAAACGTAATCCCTGAGTTAATCAGTATACTGACACCTCTTGAAAAGGACGAATAAAACGAGTGGTACTGTAGTGCAAACTCTTTCCATCCTAACTTTGATGTGGAGGCATTGGTGAAGTGGGTCTCTTGGAGACAGAGGATCGAAACCCCGTAGGATCTAATCAAAGCTAGTGCTGCAGCTTTTTTCCCCGGGTCGCCTAACCCCCTTATATTCCAGGAACAAATAGTGACTTATTTCCTATTAAGTTGTGTATCGTGACTCATTAGTGATTCTAATTCTCTATAAATTAAACTGTGAGTATACCCTCCAAGAGGGGTTTTGTAAATAACTTATCATCAGTGGTATATTTCTGAACGACCTTATTGTCAAAACGTGGGTGTCTAATTAGTACTTGTGGAGTGTTACCGTCTAATCTTTCCGTGTAAGTGCATATTTTAGCGTGAAGTGTTTTCCCCCTCATCCAAACACATACATACCATCCACATCCAACCCATCTAACATTCTGGTTACACTCATCATACGTTACCAATCTAGGTTTGACCGGGGGCCTTCTAAAGTGACCTACCCATCCACCCTTCTTTTGAAGTGCCAGTAAATCTACCCCATTCCTAGCCCTCCCTTTACACCTCCCTAACCCTCCATCCCCCTCCCCCCTGTTTAAGAAAACCCTACCCCTAAGAGCATACTGCAGCACCCCAAAACCGTTGGGATGCAACACCTTTCAACCTCTTCCCACCATGCGTTCCCTCCCCCTCCTCCCCCTCCGGGGGCGACAAAACAGCATTCAATAAAAACTTTCAACAAATCACATTGCAAAGCAAACAAAATATATTGCTGTATGTCTCCACCGGTCCCCCCCCCGCTCCCTTATTCACCAAGGCAACCCGGCCCACCCCCGCCCCCCCCAAAAAGAAAAAAATAGAATAAAGTCAAGTCAGCACTTGGGTTTGATCCTGGTCAACCAGTATCATCTAATGTCCTTCTTTATGTTTTATTAGCCATTCTTCAGCCCCTTTAGGGGTGTCGAAAAGTAATGTTCCGCCAGGGCCCAACACTCTCAAGCTGGAAAAAGCAGGGCGTAAGTTAAGTTAGCTTGACTAAGGTTACGTTTTACTTCCCCAAATTGTGATCTCCTTTTTTGAAGATCTGGCGAGTAATCGGGGTAGATAGACACCCTCTTGCCACTGAAAAAAATATTTCCAAGTTCCCTTGCTTTCCTGATAATTGTTGCTTTGTCCTTGAAGAATAGCAGTTTAGCTAAGAAGGGTCTAGGAGGGGCCCCGGGTTGGATGGGTCTAGCAGGGACTCGATGGGCCCTTTCGATTGCAAAAAGTGGAGAAAATGAATCTTGGCCAAAAATCTCAAACAGCCATTTTTCTAAGAAAGTAGCGGGGTCTGGGCCCTCGGAGTGCTCTGGAAGGCCCACTATACGGATATTGTTCCTTCTCATCCTGTTCTCGACCTCGTCCATTTTATTAATTTGTTTATTAAGGAGATTTCTAATGTCGCTCATTTCGCGTTTTAATGGGGCGAGGTCGTCTTCCACCAAACTCATCCTGTCCTCAAGGATTGTGGCCCTTTCTTGGACCTTCTGTACCTCATTCCTCAAAAGACCAATTTCCTCCCGTATTGATTTCAGTTGATCATTCATATCATTCAGCGATGTTCTACAAGAGTTGATAGCCTCTAATACCTCTTTCAAAGAAGGCTCCGTCCCCGCTGAGATGTCGGCCCCCCCCTCTGGCGGTGGGCCCACCACTTCCTGTCCCCGAGGCAACTCCGCTAATTCACCCTCCTCCCCTAATGTCATCTGGGGAGATTGTGTAGGTGTTTGTACGGGTGTCTGGGTCTGCCCCTGGCTTTTCCTTCCCGCTACACCGCCTGTCGTTCCTCCTGTACGGGCAGATTGGGATTGCTGGTTGTGTGACAGGGTTTTTTGGGGAGTCTGACTCAGTAGTTGGCTTGGAGTGTGGGCAAATTTTTCCAATTTGGCTGCGGCTAAGCTAGCCTGGCTGGCGGCCTGGCTAGCTTTTGTAGTGCGCTGTGTAGGCATAATAGGCGGTGGCTGTGGTTGAGTTCTACCGACCCATTGATTTATCTTAATAAGACGTCACTCAGGGACCAGTAAGGGGACCGCAGCACGTTTCTAGACCTGGGGATGTTTTAAAGGATTTTCTTTTTGAGAATGTAAAACATAGACTCTATTACAGGATTACTCTTTTCTCTCTATTGCATGGTAAACCTGCATGGTAAACCGTCCAAGATGAGATAATCAAAAGTAAAAGCAAAGAGCAAAGAGCACCGGGCTTCCCCTTTAAAGAGCCCCTTTCACAGTTAATTTTAGCTTAAAAAAAAAAAAAACAGTTCAATACAGCAAAACAAAGGGGGTAAAAGCGGAGAGAGACTCTCCTATCTCACCCGTCCCTGGAGTCCGCAGTATGATGGTAGTGGAGATGAGGAGATGGTGGGGATGAGGTCGGCCGCTCAGCAGCTTTGGAGGGTGACACAGACTATTTTCTTTATGGTCTGTGGAGCCTGGAGTGACCCGGCTTGTCGGCTTCAGAGCTCTTTATGAGATGAGTCCTTCTCCCTGCCTCATCAGCTGTTGGATCTGCGTCGCGGCCGTCTTGCAGGTATCCGGGAGATGGTCAAAGATAGTAAGTAAGAGGGGGCCCTATCGCTGGTTCTCCCCTCCTTCGGGCTCGGGAGTGCTCCCCTCTTCTCCTGTGATGCTCCTGGGACTTTCGGCGTTTTCAACGTCGGTCGAAGCGGGTTGTCGGACGGAGCGTACTGTGAGGGGGGGGGGGGCGTTGGCGCTGACTGAGCCAGTCCCGCTGGCGGCGGCTCAGCTCCTGGACTCACCCGGCTCTGTTCTGATACGGTGGCGCGGCTGCTCCCGCTGTATAATAGAGTAGGCGGGCGGGGTGCGGGCTTCAGGCTTTCACGTTCAGGTGATAGAAAGTTAACGGAGCGGGGTTGAGGAACGAGGGAACGCCATACAGACTCACTCCACTCTCACTTCCCTCTGCATCATCTGCATCCGGTCACGCCCCTTTCTATTATTATTATTACTTGCATGCTGTTCCATGTGCTTTTTTTGCTGTTGTACATTTTAAAATTACAACTTTTATGTTCATGGGCACAGTCAGTCGTAGGAAACATTGTTTGTTCGCCCACTTATAAGATGTTTTTGGCAGATGCAGGTTAACTATATTTGTTCAAGCCTATTTGTATTAAAATACGTTTGTTGTCTACATGGTTTTGTAACTAGAATGAAGTGTAAACTTGATTCAGTGTAAGTAAAGGACACTCAGCAGCTGTTTACACATCTGGACACAGGAGGTGTGGGACACCAGAACAAACTTTTTAGGGTGTCCCACACAGGTGCTCCAGTGGATACTAGGGGTCTCTACACGTGTGATACTTTCACAAAATGGAAGTATTCCAGCTTTAGAAAGGAAATAAAATGTTCTTCAGCTTGGAACTCTGCCATACCAGACAATTCTACGACACTTCCAAGCAATGTTTTTATATTCCTATTTCTGCCCTCAAATATCTGTGTGCTAAGTATACCTATTTTTTATTCACATAGGGGAGAAAAGACTCGGGACATCTGAGGACACCAGGGTCCCCCACCTCCTAAAGAAGGGGAAATCCCCACACCACAAGCAGAGGATGAGGAGGGAGAGGTTTATGAAGTGGGTGAAATTGTCACCACAACAGGTGAGTGTTTGAGACCACAGCTTCAGGTAATAGGTCATTTATAATAAATGGTGTTTTTTTTTTCTTTTAGGTGATGTGGATGTTGTGGAAGAAGAATCTCATTTCACCAGTGAGAGTGCCCAGATCCTCATCGGGGAGAGAATGGGGTGCAATCGTGATTTAGAAAATATAAAGAAAAACATCAATGATGTTCAACAAAAAATGAAGAACATCATTGATGTTTTAGGCAGAAAAAATTTTGTACTGTTTTCTCGTGTTTTTTTTTTAATAAAAAGTTTTAAAGTATTTTAAAAGCAAATTTTTTAAGATGCACATAGGTGTGTCAACATGTGCTATCTGCCATCATGGAATAAGGATGTAAACATTTTGTGGGTGCAACCCTTTCCTCGCAACTCAATTAGGTGAGAGGAAGTGGTTGCACCCCCAAAACACGTCCATTGATCCCCCATGACGGGAGCTAGCACATGTTGACATTAGGCATGGGATCAGGAGGGAAATCCCTAGTTTGAATCCTAATCTGTGTGCATCTTCAAAATGTGGCTTTTACAGGGGTGACATCACCCCATCTGGTGAAGGCAAGATCAACACAGTTTTGACATACTCATGTCTGATATTGCCTTCACTTTATCAAAGTTAAACTCTGTAAGTTCCTGAGTTGTGTATGTTATGCTTTGAAACATGCCTTTTTCACCAAAAAAAGGATATTTACAATGTGAAAAAAAAAAATATACACCAAAGATGTTGGTTTGTTCAAAAACCCTTTCTTCCATAACGTTTTTTATTCAGGAAGAGTTAACATGAACAGGTAATAAACAATTGACAGGTTTTTTGTATAAGTACATACATTTGCAGTTATACGGGGATCTCGAGGGTTGATACAAACACAATTTATGCAGGACCATGTAGTCTACGGCAGTGGTCATCAACCCTGTCCTCGGGGCCCACTAACAGTCCAGGTTTTATGTATTACTGTTAGGTACCTGAGTGGAGAGCCTGACTTCGCTGGGAGAGGGCCTCTCTTACGGCTCTGGTTCAGGGCCCACTGGAGTGGAGACAGTGGTCCCGTGAGCACAGCGGGGTAGGAGTGCCTGGAATGGATGCTGTGGCAGATGTAGCTGGTCAGTAGCGATCTCCTGGATGCTGAAGCAGCAGAGACTGGCAGACAGTGGAGCAGGGCCCGGATGTTGGGTGACCCTGAGATGGCGTCAGCAATTCTGGAGGTATGCAGCATGCAGGGAAGCAGGCAGAGGGGTCGTCAGGCAGGCCGGGTCTGGATACACTTGGCAGGCAGGTAAGTGGGCACAGGCAATAGAGAGGTCAGACAGGCAGGAGGTCAGCGTTCAGGTATCAGTCCAAAGCAGAGTCAACAAGCCGGAATCAGGAATGGAGAAGGCAGCAGAGTCAAGTGGAAGCCGGATCAGGTTAACAGGAGTACACAAGCAGAGGCAGGTTTCACAAGGGACAAACTGTAGACGAACAGCACCTGACATGTGCAGCTGTCACTCTTTTAAAGGCCAACTGCCGCCAAACAGCGCTAGCGCGTCACGTGTGCGCCCGCGCTCGCTGCGCACGCGCGCGCGCCTGAGGGACACGCCGGTGCGTACCCTCGTTTCGACGCCCGGACGAATCAGCGGCGCGTGTGCGCATGCGCGCGCGCCGATTCGACCGCACGTCGCAAGTGGAGCCCTGACATTGCCCCCCCACAAGGGGCAACCTCCGGGTGCCCAGTTGGTCGTCCTTCTCGGGGTGTGAAATGAAAAAGGCACGAATTAGTCTTTCAGCATGTATATTGTCCTCAGGTTCCCAAGAATTGCTTTCCGGGCCGTAGCCCTTCCATTTAATCAGAAACTGTCTTTGCCCTTGTCACCTTTTACAGTCTAGTACAACTTCTACCTCGTACTCCTCGTTTCCATCCACTAGGACAGGTTCAGGAGGCCCGGACTCCCTATTGGGGAAGGGGTCGGATACCGAGGGTTTCAATAGGGAGACATGAAACACAGGATGTACCTTCATGGTGTCAGGCAGGGATAGTTCATAGGACACCTCATTAATCCTCCTCTTTACAGGAAAAGGGCCCAGGAACTTGGGTGCCAGCTTCTTAGAGGGACAGGTTAACTTTAAATTAGAAGAGGAAAGCCATACCTGATCCCCGATTTGCAGATTCAACTCTCCCCTCCTCTTTTGGTCAAAGGCTTTCTTACTGTCCGCCTGGGCCTTGGTTATGGCTTCCTGGAGGATTTGGTTGCTGCGGCTAAGGAAGGTCACCGCATCCTGGACTGCTGGAACGGAGGACTCTGTAAGAAAATCTGGGAGAAATGTTAAATGGAACCCATAATTAGCAAAAAATGGGGACTGCCCCGTGGTCGAGTGGCTGGCATTGTTGTATGCGAATTCCGCTAAGGGCAGCAGAGACACCCAATCATCTTGCACAAATGAAGTGAAACACCTAATATATTGTTCGAGAGTCTGGTTCGTGCCCTCAGTCTGCCCATTAGTTTGGGGGTGGTAAGCTGAGGATAGGGCCAGCTCGATCTTTAGGCTATCACACAGTGCCCTCCAAAACCACGAGGTGAACTGGACTCCCCTGTCCGAAACTATATTCTTGGGTACCCCGTGTAACCTAATGATTTCTCGGATAAATACACGGGCCGTCTCTGCTGCAGATGGAGTTCCCCTTAGGGGTAGGAAGTGGGCCATCTTTGAGAGTCGGTCAACAACTACAAAGATGGCCGTGTGACCTTCAGAGGGGGGCAGCTCGACTATAAAGTCCATCGTTATCATACGCCAGGGTCGGTCAGGTGCAGGGAGAGGCTTGAGTAGACCCCAGGCCCGGCCCCTAGTAGTCTTGCTTCGGGAGCACACTGGGCATGAACTAACATACTTGGAACAGAATTCCTTCAGACCAGGCCACCAGAAGGTGCGCTGCACCAGGTCGAGAGTCTTTCGGGCCCCGAAGTGTCCTGCTAGTGGGTGATCGTGGAGGAGGGCCAATACTTTAACCCGGATGGGTTCGGGGACAAACACCTGGCTATCCTTCCAGAGTAGCCCTTCTCTACGGGTTAATGAAAGTCCTGGGGGAAGGAGCGGGTTCAGGGAGGCTTCCCTGATCTGGGACAGTAAGTCTGGTTGTAGCAGAAGGAAGTTGCTTGCAGGGAGGATGGTATCAGGAGGTGTGAGGTCTTTAGGGCAGTCATACATGCGTGAGAGAGCATCTGGCTTCACATTTTTAGATCCAGGCCGGTAGGTAATGTGGAAGCTGAAACGTGAAAAGAACAGGACCCAGCGGGCTTGTCGTGGTTTTAGACGTTTCGCCGTCCTCAAGTACTCGAGATTTTTGTGATCCGTGTATATTAATACAGGGTGGACTGCTCCCTCCAGCAAGTACCTCCATTCTTCCAGTGCTGATTTAATGGCTAGCAGTTCTCGGTCATCTACATCATAGTTCCTTTCTGCGGGTGAAAGTTTCCGGGAGAAGAAGCCCACAGGGTGCATTAGGTCATTATTGCCCTGGCGTTGGGAGACCACAGCCCCCACTGCTACCTCGGAGGCATCCACTTCCAGGATGTATGGGAGAGATGGGTCAGGGTGACTGAGGATGGGAGCGGATGTGAATCGCCCCTTGAGTTTCACAAACGCCTCCTGGGCCTCTGGACCCCAATGAAACCGTACATTCTGCCTTGTTAGCTGCGTGATTGGCGAGATGATGGCCGAGAACCCCTTGATGAACTTTCTGTAAAAGTTCGCAAATCCGACAAAACGCTGCACACCCTTCTTGTCAGAGGGTGCCGGCCAGTCCAGTATAGCTGTTACCTTTTGTGGGTCCATCTCAATGCCTGCTGGGGAGATCTGAAGACCCAAGAATTGGATGCTCTGCTGTTCGAAGGTGCACTTCTCTGCTTTTGCATATAATCCGTGCTGACGGAGACGGAGTAAGACTCGGCCCACATGCCCCCGATGCTGCTCAAGCGTTCTGGAAAAGATTAGGATGTCATCCAAGTACACGATGACAAAAATGTCCAGAAAGTCCCTGAAGACCTCATTTATGAGGTGCTGGAAAGTAGCCGGGGCATTACAAAGGCCAAAGGGCATGACCAAGTACTCGTAATGCCCAAAACGGGTACGAAATGCAGTCTTCCACTCATCGCCTGGTCGGATGCGAACCAGGTTGTAGGCCCCTCTTAAGTCCAGTTTGGAGAATATGGTGGCCGCTCTTAGTTTTTGAAACAGTTCTGGTATTAAGGGTAGGGGATAACGGTTTTTAACCGTAACTTTATTTAGTTCCCGGTAGTCCACACAGGGTCGGAGTGACTGGTCTTTCTTGGTTACAAAGAATATGCCGGCCCCTGCGGGTGAGGTAGAGTGACGTATAAACCCCTTCTTTAGGTTTTCTGAAATGTAGGCCTTCAGGGCCTCTTGTTCCTTCTCGGAAAGGGGGAAGATACGCCCGAATGGAATCTCGGCCCCCGGCAAAAGTTCTATGGGACAATCGTAGGTGCGGTGTGGAGGTAGGGAGTCCGCTCCCCGTTTACTAAAGACGTCTAGAAATTCATGGTATGGTTCCGGCACCGCTTGGATCAGGTCAACATCAGAGTCCAGACATAGAAGCGTAGCGGGTTGTGCCGGAGCTTCGTGTAAGCAATGTTCCAGGCAGTAGGGTGACTGGAACTTGACCTCCCCCGTGGACCAGCTGATGGTCGGGTCGTGTGCCTGCAACCAGGGGATGCCCAGGATCACCGGGAACAGGGGGGACGAGATTACATCCAAGGTTAACAGTTCCTGGTGATGGAGAGAAGAGATAGTGAGCAGAGGTTGGGTTTCCTGAACAACTTGGCCCGATTTAATGCGAGAACCGTCAGCCAGGAAGACGGTTAGTCCGTGGGCCTTCCTCTGAAGAGGAATGACGTGCCGGCTGGCAAAAGTGACATCGATGAAACAGCTGCAAGCTCCCGAATCAAGGATAGCGTTGGTGAGAATCGTCCTTCCCAGGAACTGAAAAGACAGGGGTAGAGAGATGTGGGTGGCATGGACTGGTAAGGGAACAGAGTTGGTTGACACAGACGAAAGGCACTTACGCAGCTTGCTCGGGCATCTGTTCACAAAGTGTCCGGACCCACCGCAGTACAGGCACAAATTTAGTTGTCGGCGTCGGGCACGTTCCTCCGGAGACAGAGTGGGTCGCATGAGACCAAGCTGCATCGACTCGCCGGCATCGGGAAGAGAATGGGCAGGGGCCACTGGTTGAGCGGGCATGTAACGGCTAGCCGGTAATGGAGCCCTTGCGGTCATCCAGGCCGGGCGGTGGACTTGAGCGGATCTCTCCACTCTGCGTTCCCGGAGCCGACGATCAATCTGTATACTCAGGGTTATCAGGCCCTCCAAGGTGTCTGGGGTGCCCACGTGGGCAAGTTCATCCTTTAGGCCTTCGGAGAGGCCCATGCGGAACTGATGCCTTAATGCTGAGTCATTCCACTGGGTGTCTGCGCTCCATCGTCTAAAGTCTGTCACATAGTCCTCGGCCGTTCTGCGGCCTTGTTGGAGCGCAGACAGAGCAGATTCAGCTGTGGTGGTTAGCTGGGGGTCCTCGTAGAGTTGCGCCATGGCTTCCAGGAAAGACGAGAGGGACTGAGTCAACATGCTATTCCCTTCCAGCAGGCGATGTGCCCAGATCTGAGGTTCGCCCTGCAGCAGAGAAATCACGAACCCCACTTTGGTGGCCTCTAGGGAGAAGGTTCTGGGTTGTAGAGCAAAATATAACTGGCAGGCGTTGCGGAAGACACGGAATTTGGAACGATCTCCGGAGAACCGATCAGGAACAGGTACTCTTGGTTCAGGAGGCAGCATCATCACTGCAGGAGGAGTAGCAGGTGGTACAGGAGGCTGCGGAGGTGCAGGGGCTGCAACATTGGGGTCAGCAAGTTGCTGCACTCGACCTTCCAGTCTGGTATATCCTTCTTGGAGGGATTGCACCGCCTGAGTGAGGGCTGCCAGGTGTGAGCAGAACTCCTTCATGGCAGAGGCTTCTCCCGCAGGCTCAGTCATGGCTGTTCGTACTGTTAGGTACCTGAGTGGAGAGCCTGACTTCGCTGGGAGAGGGCCTCTCTTACGGCTCTGGTTCAGGGCCCACTGGAGTGGAGACAGTGGTCCCGTGAGCACAGCGGGGTAGGAGTGCCTGGAATGGATGCTGTGGCAGATGTAGCTGGTCAGTAGCGATCTCCTGGATGCTGAAGCAGCAGAGACTGGCAGACAGTGGAGCAGGGCCCGGATGTAGGGTGACCCTGAGATGGCGTCAGCAATTCTGGAGGTATGCAGCATGCAGGGAAGCAGGCAGAGGGGTCGTCAGGCAGGCCGGGTCTGGATACACTTGGCAGGCAGGTAAGTGGGCACAGGCAATAGAGAGGTCAGACAGGCAGGAGGTCAGCGTTCAGGTATCAGTCCAAAGCAGAGTCAACAAGCCGGAATCAGGAATGGAGAAGGCAGCAGAGTCAAGTGGAAGCCGGATCAGGTTAACAGGAGTACACAAGCAGAGGCAGGTTTCACAAGGGACAAACTGTAGACGAACAGCACCTGACATGTGCAGCTGTCACTCTTTTAAAGGCCAACTGGTGCCAAACAGCGCTAGCGCGTCACGTGTGCGCCCGCGATGCGCGCACTCGCTGCGCACTCGCTGCGCACTCGCTGCGCACGCCCGCGCTCGCTGCGCATGCGCGCGCGCCTGAGGGACAAGCCGGTGCGTACCCTCGTTTCGACGCCCGGACGAATCCGCGGCGCGTGTGCGCATGCGCGCGCGCCGATTCGACCGCACGTCGCAAGTGGAGCCCTGACAATTACCTTGGGTAGATGCAGACTAGAATACTGCAATCACTGATCAGCAAATTATATCACCTGTGATGTATTTTGGTTATCTTGCAAACCTGGCCTGTTAGTGGGCCCCGAGGACAGGGTTGATGACCACTGGTCTACGGTACCTATATTTGGTATATAGGGTATGTCCAAACATGGCTGATCGGAACGAGGGCAAAAACAGAGCGGGGTATATATAGATAAGGGCACGGTACCTAGATGTTATTGGGTTTTCAGGTTCACGTGAGAGAGAAGTTATGCCAGTGGGGCCATCGTCAGCGGGCCCCGTTCCGGCGTCAGTGTGAATTTAACCTTGTACAGGCTGCGGTCGGAAGATCTCCTATGTATTATGGTCAGGGAAGGCCGAGAATAACCAAGATATTCCAGGTCTTTCGGGGAGGCGCGGGAGGGGAGGGGGAGATGGGAAAAGAAAAAGAGAGAAAAGAGGGGGGTTAGGGGGGTTGGGGGGGCAGGGGAGGGGGGGTGGATAGGGGGAAGGGTGGGGAAATCAGGCATGTCGGGGGCCGTCTCCAGGTCCCAAGGAATCCCCCTGGTTTGTGGGGGGGATATTCGAGATCATGGGAGCACAGTCTATGAGGCCGATTCTATTGTGCGGGAATTATGGATTTGTAGTTTTCTGTTGATTTGAAGTGTATCCAGCACGCCCATGTTGTGGTGAATTTGTCTACTCTCTCTCTTGCGAAATGTGAATCAACTCCTCCATTTCCTCTATCTTAGAGATTCTGTTCAGCCATTATCTAATAGGAGGGGTGTTGGTGGACCGCCAGTGTGCTGGGAGTGGTGTAATAAGTATTGTGCAGGGCTGAAATCTAAAGTGTAAGTTGTAACTTGTTCTATAATAGAGTGGACCTCCTCCCAGAAAGGTTGAATGAGCGTGCATTCCCACCAGATGTGAAGCATCGAGCCTACTGCGGAGTTACACCTCCAGCATTTATTTGTAACTGAGGGAGAAAATTTGTGTAGGCGTTCAGGGGTCCTATACCATTTGGTGATGATTTTATAGCTATTCTCTTGGAGAGCTACATTTAGCGAGCATTTGTGTGCGTAAGTGCAAATTACTGCCCATTCGTCATCAGATAGAGATAATTGTAAGTCTCTTTCCCAGGAGGTGCGTGCGATGTCAGTTTCTTGTTTGTAGGTCGGTGATTCTTGTAAAATTGAGTAGAGGTAGGAAATGACGTGTCTCTGTGGGGAGGTCTGGGTACAAAGGGTTTCAAATTGCGTGAGACTCCTCAGGCATGCTGTCGGGGGGTTTTGTGTCAGGAGGAAATTCCTTATCTGTCTGTAGGACCAGAAGGGGAATGTTTGGGTCTGTGATATAGCGGCTAAGTCCTCAAGAGGACAGATTCGGCCACCCTTGAACAGTTGGTGAACTAGTATGTCTTCGTGTGGCCATACGTCTTGTAGGAAAAGGCGTGACTCTCCCGGAGGGAAGTTCGGGTTGCCTCGCAAGGGTGTTATCGGTCCCGGGTAAGAAGTCAGGTTAGCGGGGCCCATCAAATTTTTGAATGTTGTTAGGGCGGGGGATATGAGGGGATGCGTTCTTAGATTCGGAGGCCAGTGAGTGGGTGAGATCCATGGTAGGATATGTAGTGGGATGCTCGAGAAGGAGTTCTCGAGAGGAACCCAGGTTTTCTCCCGCTTGTGTATCTTCCAATCAACCACTCTGGCCAGTTGGCAGGCTAGGTAGTATTGATGGAGGTCTGGTAAACCAATGCCACCCCTAGACTTGGATCGAGTAAGGCGGGTATATTTTATGCGTGGGGGTTGGTTCCTCCAAACAAATATTGAGCAAGCTTTTTTATATGACTTGAAGAAAGAGGGTGGGAGATATATAGGAATGGTCTGCATAAGGTACAGCAGCTTAGGGAGTACCACCATCTTGATAAGTGCCGAACGTCCAAACCATGAGACGTTAAGGTTAGCCCATTCCTTCAAGTCAGTTTGAATTTTAGCTAGGGTCGACTGAAAGTTACGTGTGTAAAGGTCTGTTAGGTTTTTAGTGATTTGGATGCCAAGATACGTTATCTCGTCACATTTCCAAATAAAGGGGAAAGAAGATTTACAGTGGGAGACCTCTTCCATAGGCATAGATATATTAGGAGCGTATGATTTGGAGTGATTTATTTTGAGGTTTGACAATGAGCCGTATAGTTTCATATCTTCTAACAGATTGGGTAAGGAAGTGCGGGGATTTCTGAGTGACAATAAAATGTAGTCAGCGAAGGCCGAACCCTTGTATTCCCTGCCCGCAATTTGGATACCATTGATGTCAGGATTTGAACGCAATCTATTGAGAAGGGGTTCGAGTGAGAGGACAAAGATGATGGGGGAGAGGGGGCAACCCTGTCGGGTCCCGTTAGATATGGAGAAGGCGTCCGACAGGTGACCGTTAACTCTTAAGCCCCATACACACGGTCGGACAATCCGCGGACCAGGTGGGTCGGATCCTGTCCGTCATACTTTGTCTGATGTTGGTTTTGCGTACACACGGTCGGACAAAGTTGTCGGAAAATCCGATCATTCTGAACGTGGTGACGTTTGTTGCCTACGACGGGACTACGTAGAGGCTAGTAGCCAATAGCTTTGGTCTTGTAATGTGATCTGAGCATGCGTAGCACTTTGTTCGGTCGGACAACCGTACACACGATCGGATTTGGTGTGATCGGACCGTGTTGTCGGCAAATCTTTCCAGCAGGAGATAAGACTTTGTCCGTCGGACAATCCGACGTACACTGTCCGATGGTGCATACACACGGTCTGATTTTTCAACAACATTGTCCGATCGGACAGAATCCATGAAAAAGTCCGACCGTGTGTATAGGGCTTTACTCTTGCTGAAGGGGAACGATATAGAGCTTCTATGTGTGAACACATGCGAGGCGGGAGGCCCACCCCCTTCAGGACTTCTCGCATGTAGTCCCAGGCCACTCTGTCGAACGCCTTCTCCGCATCAAGTGAAAGTAAGAATCCCTGTGATTTCGAAGAGGTGAGCCAGTGTTGGAGATTAAGCGTTCTAGTGGTATTATCCCGAGCTTCACGGCCCGGGATAAAGCCGACCTGATCGGGAGAGATAAGGGTGGGTAGAAAGGGAATTATTCTATTCGCAAGGATTTTGGCATACAACTTTATGTCGACATTTAGGAGGGATATCGGTCTGTAATTGGCTACTTGGGAGGGGTCTTTACCTTCTTTGGGGATGACCGTTATGTGGGCTTCCAACAGTCTGCCTGTTTGTGAGTGTGGGTCGGCTAGATAGTTAAAGGTCGTGAGCATTTTAGGGGATAGTATATCGAGGAAGCTTTTGTAATATATGAGGGGTAGTCATTCTGGACTGGGGCTTCTGCCGGTCTTCATCTGTTTCACAGCTAATGCAAGTTCCCCGGCCGAGATGGCAGTGTCTAGGGATTCTGCCTGTTGGGGGGTGATAGGTTTGGGGGAGAAGGAGCTAATATATTCCCTGATCTTGGAGGTACGTCTTACATGTAGGTTTGAGGGAGAATTTTCATTGGTCAAGTTGTACAGTTTAGAATAGAATGATTCAAACTGTGTGGCTATGTCTTCATTTTTGGCATGGGTTGTGCCTTTATTGTCTCTGATGTGGTGAACAATAGAGGATGTTTTGGCCGAATGGACGGTACGGGCCAGTAATCTCCCGCTTTTATTCCCGTGTTCATAGAATGCAATACATAGCGCCTTCTAGTGCGTTTTCCCAACTCATCTAGAAGTAAGGCTCGTGTTGATGTCAGTTCTTGGAGTGTCCCCAGTGCAGTTGATTTCTTGTGTGAGGATTCTAGACGTCTAATTTTGGCGACTAGGGAGTTGATAAGTGCCTGTTGTCTCTTTTTCGCTAAGGTGGCTATCTCTATGAGTTTCCCTCTCACGACACATTTATGGGCTTCCCACAGGGTCGTGGGTGTGGCATCTGGGGTGGAATTCTCATTAAAGTAGAGTTGGATGGTGTCCCTAATTTGGTTCAATGTTTCAGGGTCTTTTAAAAGAGAGGGGTTTAAGCGCCAAGATTTCGTCCTAGTGGGGGAGTCGGGGAAAGTGAGGTCAATTTTGATAGGGTGGTGGTCAGAGAGGAACATTGGTTCTATTGAGGTGTTAGTTACGAGGGATAGGTCAGACTGGGAAAGAAAGAAGTAGTCCATCCGTGAGTACTTTAGATGGGGAGAAGAATAGAAGGTATAGTCCTTGGTATCGGGATGCATGGTGCGCCAAGTATCGTGGAGAGTAAGGTTTTGCAGTTGTAGTTTAATCTGTCGTAGTGCTCTGAAGGGGAGGGCAGAGGAGCCAGAGGAAGTGTCCATGGTGGGATTGAGTGGAACGTTGAAATCCCCACCCATTAATGTCAAACCTTCTTGGAAGTTGGACAGGAGATCACAGATTTTTCTGAAGTAGGAGACCTGGTGTTCATTGGGGCAATATACATTTGCGAGTGTAACTGGTTTGGTTTCGAAGAGGCCTTTGATAAAAATGTATCTGCCTTCTGGGTCTATTAGAGAATCCTTTAGTTTGAAGTTTGCATGTTTGGAGATCAGGATCGATACTCCTTTGGTCTTTGCTTGGGGGTTAGGGGCATGTAATGCGGTTCTGTATATTTGGTTTCGGAGATTGGGAATAGAATCTGATCTAAAGTGGGTCTCTTGCAGGAAGAGGAAGTGAGCTTTGTATTTGGTCAGTTCTGTAAGTATCTGGGATCTCTTCTCAGGGATGTTTAAGCCCTTCACGTTTAGGGAAACACATCTTAAGGAGGGGAGTTGTCTGGTAGTTCGAACTGTCTGCATTTTGGAGAGGTGAGAGGGGTAGTAGGTGGTCTTGGTCGGGACTGTGAGGCTGGTTAGGGACTGGGGACGGCCCCCGATTATGTGTGAGAGAATGCCTTGGGGGGGGGGGTAGAGAAGGGGGAGGGGTTAGGGAAGGAGGAGAGGAAGGGGACAAAGACAGATGGGGGAGAGGGGATAGTAAGGGAAAGGATACCCTGTCGGGAGTGAGGCAAAAGGGCTTGCAAGATTGACTCAGGGGGTGTGAAGTTAATTGTAGGGAGGAAAGAGAAAGAAGAGGAAAAAGAAAAGAGAAAAAAAGAGAAAAAAAAAGGGGGGGTGGGGTGGTTACACAAAAGTTGTGTAAGAAGGGCAACCAGAGGTGGAGCCAAACCAAAAAGGAAGAGGGGGTTTGTTCCACCTGAAAATATACAGCTGGTTGGTCAGCTAGTATCCCTAGGGGATGCTGTGTGGGGTAACGGGTACTAGTAGGGATTAGATGGCAATGCATCAGAGAGGACTCTGAACGCATAAGTAGTTTGAGTGGGGTGTGAGTAGTTTGAGTGGAATGAAATGTAAAGAGGCTAGATAACAAAGAAGACAAACTGGAGGAGGGCCCGGGCGTTGGGGGCAGAACTAATTTATCTGTCAACAAGATCTCGTAATCTGGAACAGCTAAGTTAAGAGACAAGACTGTTATCAGGATTGTCATAACCGTGTGTTCTAGCTAAGGCAGGTAGCCTAGATTCTGTAAGTGTATCACTAAGCAATGTTTGAGACAAAAAAAAAACAGGTCTTTGAAAACAGACACATTTAAAACATAAACCATAACACAATGAAAATAACGTTTCACGGTCTTGTGGGCACCCCTTTTCGGTCTGAGTTCCCGTGGGTAGGTCGCTTATACGTGGGTGGGTAAAAGTTTGGGAATTCTCTTAATTCGTGAGCTTCCTCAGTTAGGTTGAGGTTGCTTCTAATAATTAGGTTGCGGTCGTGTCTGTTAGGGACTGTGAGAACCATTTCAGTTTGATGCGCCTGTCATTCAAATAAGTAATGTAGGCTAAGTCGAGGTTGTCACGAAGGTAGGTAAATTCGTGGGGTCTTGGGACCCTGTGTTCATGCACAAAGGGTATTGGGGGGATGATCGGGGCGTAGGGGGGGGGGGTCAAAAAGGGGGGGGGAATGGGCAGGCAGCTGCCACAAATAAGGTCATGTCTGGTATCGGTGTTGTCTACCTTAAGTTGCAAACCGGTCGGGCAAGTGACGGTTGATGGTATGCGACTCTTGGTCTCCTGGCAAGCTGGGTCGTCTCTGATAGGGTATCGTCAGGATAGGTGGTCCGTGAGTATGGTAAGATGGTTCTGTGGAGAGCTAGAGAACATATAGTCAAACATCATATAAACATAAATTGAAGACTTATACAGTGCTATATCCTTCCCAGCGTAACCAACCATTGAAGGGAATGGCTTTGCTTAAGGTTTTGGAACTCTTTAGAAAAGTGAGACAGAATGCGGGATTAGTGAGTTCGCAGCGTGTGATAGTGGTAGAGTCCGCTGATAACGGGGGGCCATGTCACACTTGTCCAGACGCAGCCGCGGTAAGCTGGAGGGCAGTGGTGGTTAGCGTTCTCATGTAATCTCCCCTTGGCGTACAGGCCGTTAGGTCAAGCATTGTTGGCTGTGCGCTGGAAAGGGATTAGGGTCCAAGTTATAGCCCCCGCCTCCAACCCTCCCGTGCACAAGGTCCCAGACCCATTTTGCGCCATATCGGTATTGAGAAGTGGTCGTGAGTGCTGGATCAAGACGTAGAGGTTGTCACTTGTACAGTGTTTGTGGTTCGGCTGGGAAGAGAGCATAGGCTGAGTGTTTCTATTTGGCCCGAGTTCAAAGGGGTGACCAAAGTCCGCTTGCTTGGGTAACTGTGGGGAAGGTAGGAAGGGAATCGGGGGAGACCGGTTGGGTGGAGCACTTACATACCGCTATGAAGAGTGTGAGTTGCGCTGTGATTACCGACCGCTATGCATCTTGACGGTCCCGTCTCAGCGTATCGTAATTCGGGCTGCGTGACGGCTGGTCTCGGCGTGATAGGCGATTCTCCGGTGGTGACGTGTCCAATCGGCGTCGTCTGGACCTTTGTCTTTGCGATTTCGGAGATGTATTGAGGGTCACCTGCTTCCAAGGCTCCGACGGGAAGTAAAATGTGCACCAGTCCGGAAGTTCCATCCTCGGGATGTCGAGTTGGTCGCAGAAGATAGGAAGGTCATCAGGTGTTCGGAGCATGGCAGTGCGTCCCCTGGCGGTGGCCGAAAGGCAGAACGGGAACTTCCATCTGTAAGGTATGTTACGGGAACGGAGTACGTCCAGCAGAGGGCGCATGGATCTTCTATTTTGTAAAGTTATTTGTGAAAGATCCTGGAACAGTTTAATTTCTGTTCCGTTGAACAGAATGCGGCCTCTCAGCCTGGCTTTGCGCAGTATATCCTCCTTCAGAGGAAAGTTCACAATGCAGCACACAATATCTCTGGGTGGTTCCGCATCACGGGGTTGGGGTCTCAGGGCACGGTGGAAGCGCTCCATCCCAATTGGGGTATCAAGCGGACGATCCAATAAATCATTAAAAATAGCACATACCGCTTGTAGTAGGCCTGGTGTTTCAATGCTTTCCGGGACCCCTCTCACCCGTACGTTATGGCGGCGACCCCTGTTATCGAGGTCTTCCACTTGACGGTGGAGCTCAAAGATGTGTGGTAGCTGGGTGTCATAGGCTTGTTGGACTTGCCTGATAGCCGATGCTTGTGTATGCGTTGTTTGTTCAATGTCCGTTAGCCTGTGGGCCATGCTGTGGATGTCCGCCTTTAGGTCGGAGATTGCTGCTGTTATTGTATGCCTTATGTCTAGGGCCACCTTCTGTAGGTCGTTTTGCAGGTCTAGGAGGCTTGGGGGGTGCATCAGATTGTCGGCACCCTCCATCGTTGCTGCGGGGTTACTGCTACTGCTGGAGAGCGGGGATGAGGCCTGTGAGGCCTGTGCGGCCTGGGGCGCTTGTGATGCCTCGTGCTTTCCTGCCTTCTGGGAGCGAAAGAGCTCCGGGATGTTTTTTCCGGGCTGGGTTCCGGGATCTGTCCCCACTCTGGGGGTTGAGGTGCTCCTATTAGTTCTGCCCATCGTTGATGGGGCAAGTATTTCCCACTTTATCGGCTTTTTGAGTCCTCTCTGTGCGGGAGCTCTCACCTCAAGCTGCCATCTCGGATCCCGGCCAGGCCACGCCCCCCCCCCAAAAACCCTTTCTAACGCACATGTGAATGTGCTTTGAACAAAATGTTTTCTACTCAACAATGTGTGGCTTCTTATTTCAATGCTCAATAGCAATTGTTGTAGTAAGTTTGTGTTTACAGTGACAATGGGGGTTATTTACTAAAGGCAAATCCACTTTGCACTACAAGTGCAGTTTCAGTTCAGTTTCATGTGTACTTTTGCAGTGCACTTGGAGTGCAAAGTGGATTTGCCTTTAGTAAATAACTCCACAGTGCTTTCTAATCTAATTTAAAATTCATTCATGGTGCTGAAAATGATGAATATTTTTGGCAGTAATGCATTACATACATTAACAACAAAACAAGGTGTGTGTAGCAGACCCACAACATAATAATAGTTCGCTGAAGAAGAGATTGTTACCTCATGTATCAAATAAATTACATTTGCACTATTGAAGAAAATGTCCAAAAAGAAAAGCCCATTGGAGAACCTAGTAGACAGCTAAAAGAAACCCAGGCAGTAAATCAAAGGAAATCTTCTTTCAGTTTAAGTTCAAAAATTGTTGATAAAATGTTTCTTAACCGCTTCCCGACCGCCTCATGTAGATATACGTCTACAGAATGGCACGGGCAGGCAAAGCCACGTATATATACGCAGCCCTTTAATTGCCTGCCCATGGGTCGCACGCGCGCCGCCAGCGGCGCGCTCGTGACCCGGTCGGGAGCTCCGTGACCCCGGCCGCGGGACCAGTGGACCCGATCGCCGCTGGTGTCCCGCGATCGGGTCACAGAGCTGAAGAACGGGGAGAGGTATGTGTGAACAAACCTCTCCCCGCGCTTCCTACACTGTCTGTCATTGATTGGCTGTTCCCGGTCATCGGGAAAGCCGATCAATGACGTCAGACGTCAGCCCCGCCCCCTGATGTAAAAAAAACACACACGTCACAGCCCATAACACCTCCCCTCCCCCTAGTGGTTAACCCCTTAACTACAACTGTCATTTATACAGGAATCGATGCATTTAAATAGCATTGATTGCTGTATAGATGACAATGGTCCCAAAAATGTGTCAAAAATGTCCGATGTGTCCGCCATAATGTCGCAGTCACAATAAAAATCGCTGATCGCCGCCATTACTAGTAAAAAAAAAAATATTAATAAAAATGCTATAAAACTATCCCCTATTTTGTAAACGCTATAACTTTTACGCAAACCAATCAATAATCGCTAATTGCGATTTTTTTTACCAAAAATATGTAGAAGAATACGTATCGGCCTAAACTGAGGAAAAAAAATGTTTTTTTATATATTTTTGGGGGATATTTATTATAGCAAAAAGCTCTATTTTTGTTTATAGCGCAAAAAATTAAAACCGCAGGGGCGATCAAATACCACCAAAAGAAAGCTCTATTTGTGGGAAAAAAAGACGCCAATTTTGTTTGGGAGCCACGTCGCACGACCGTGCAATTGTCAGTTAAAGCGACGCAGTGCCGAATCGCAAAAAGGGGCCTGGTCCTTTGGCTGCCAATTGGTCCGTGGCTGAAGTGGTTAAACAGTTTCTGGCATATCAGTAGCCCCCCCACCCGCAAAGTACTCGACATACTTCTGTCTTACTTTGCGGGCGCTTTGGGGGGGCAAGCCAGGATGGCCAGCTTCAAGCGCCATCAGGGTTTCTTGTTGAAGTCTGGCCTCAGGCCCAACTGAGGCCACATAGTTCATTGAATTTCTCCTTAAATAATTGTGTAGAATGCAGCGTGCAAGAATTATCTGGTTAAGTTTATATTCCGCCATGTTGATTGGCATAAGGAATAGGCGGAACCAGCTGGCCATTATCCTGAAAGCGTTCTCCACCACTCTTCTGGCTCTGGCTAGACCGTAGTTATAAACCCTCTGGTCCGGGGTGAGGGTCCTCATGGCTTTAAACGGTCGGCTGGTCAGAACGAACTAACAGAAAGCATTGAAAAACAGAAAGGCCAGAGCTGAAAATCAGAAACAAGCGGACAAGAACTCACTGAGAATCAAATACGTAATAAAAATATCAAACCCACAAGCACAAACTGAGGAGCAGTAACGATCGGAAAAGCAGGAGGCTAAAAAGTGTGAATAGTCTGTCACTAAACTTCTACTAACACGAGATTAGCGTAGTTTAACACACTTGGTATTGAACTTCCTCTTTCTAGTGCCGTCGTATGTGTTGTACGTCACCGCCTTTTTGACGTTCGGAATTTCCGACCAACTTTGTGTGACCGTGTGTATGCAAGACAAGATTGAGTCAACATCCGTCGTAAAAAAAAAACATGGATTTTGTTGTTGGAATGTGCGATCGTGTGTATGCCGCATACGATTCCTGGCCTCTGCTGCACAACAAAGTGGGGTGATCTTACACCAAAATGATCATTTGCATCTTATAAGCAACTGAGCGCCTGTAAAAAAAAAAAAAAATTAAAAACACAAACTCTTATTTCTATGAAAGTAAAAATATCTTCATAGATACATGTGATTCACTACAGCATTACCATTGCTAAATATAAATCCCAGGAATGGAAGGAAAAAGGAAAATCTGTTATAGCAATGACTGGAGGAATAGATTCTATGTTTTCTTATTTTGGAAAGACATAAGGACAGCCCAGTTTATTTAAGGGGTGGAATAGGCCTGATTGCACAAAATAAGAATGGAGAAGAATTCTCAGAGCAGTGTTACCAGAGGGACCACCTTGCCATATCAAAGTTGTGTTAAGTGTTATTTGTATACAGAGAGAGGGGAGAAAGTGCTGGGTTTGATTTGGTGACATGAGGACATTTTAGCCCTAAGGTTTTGTGTCAGTTCCTATAATTTGCATGACCAGTGTAGCCTAGATAATACCCCCAGGTTAGAACAGCCATATACTTCCCCTTACTTAACCCCTTAAATAAGAGGCCACACCATCTTGTGGAGTAAATGGCCGCAACGGCCTTTTATTAAACATAAACTCCAATTACTAAAATATAAATACCAATAACGATAAAACACATATAAACACATAAACAATCAGTTACACCCTGTTAGTTGGTCAGTGACGGAGCTGAGTACTATAAACGTATATATATAATTCTCTGTGTATATATATATGTAACCACCAGGGGGCACTGCGGGATTTTACCGTAACCAACTGGCCTCCAACTGTACCGCCCGGAGACAAACACCTTTCCCGCAGTGCAACAACGAGTAATCATCAAAATAATTTGATGTACTACAAGGGAGGGGCCATCTAATGATGAGCCCCCCACACACCGGAGGGGCCCTCTAATGAGGAGCCCCCCACACACCGGAGGGGCCCTCTAATGAGGAGCCCCCCACATACCGGAGGGGCCATCTAATGATGAGCCCCCCACACACCGGAGGGGCCATCTAATGATGAGCCCCCCACACACTTACCACCTCCATAACTGCTACCGTCACTGACCAAACAAACAAACACCGCCAACCCCTTGCTGTTAGGACGCCAAAGCAGCCTCTGCTCCTGAAACGACAACAAAAACATTAACACCTCCAAAACTATCACATTACATTAGGGAGGGTGGGTGGGAAAACTGCCTCCTCGTGTGTTGACTACCTCCTGACTGAGGCCTTTAGCCCCGCCCCCTCTTTTATAAGGCCGCTCCCCCTGCTGCTTACAGGGCCAGCCCTGCCTGGCCACACCCCTTTACATCCTCCTAGTGTGTCACTAGACACACTGTCATGTCCGGCCCTCCCCTATCATTCCCTGCGGTCCATTTTCGTTCCGGCCCTCTCTTGACCAGTGTAGCCTAGATAATACCCCCAGGTTAGAACAGCCATATACTTCCCCTTACTTAACCCCTTAAATAAGAGGCCACACCATCTTGTGGAGTAAATGGCCGCAACGGCCTTTTATTAAACATAAACTCCAATTACTAAAATATAAATACCAATAACGATAAAACACATATAAACACATAAACAATCAGTTACACCCTGTTAGTTGGTCAGTGACGGAGCTGAGTACTATAAACGTATATATATAATTCTCTGTGTATATATATATGTAACCACCAGGGGGCACTGCGGGATTTTACCGTAACCAACTGGCCTCCAACTGTACCGCCCGGAGACAAACACCTTTCCCGCAGTGCAACAACGAGTAATCATCAAAATAATTTGATGTACTACAAGGGAGGGGCCATCTAATGATGAGCCCCCCACACACCGGAGGGGCCCTCTAATGAGGAGCCCCCCACACACCGGAGGGGCCCTCTAATGAGGAGCCCCCCACATACCGGAGGGGCCATCTAATGATGAGCCCCCCACACACCGGAGGGGCCATCTAATGATGAGCCCCCCACACACTTACCACCTCCATAACTGCTACCGTCACTGACCAAACAAACAAACACCGCCATAGCCTGAAAGGTTGACACCTCATCCTTGAAGGCACCTCCACACCCGCAGGGCCGACTGAATACCCCCCTACAATCCAAAGACCAAAGGTCCCATGCCCACGTCTGTTACGTGGACCCCATCCTTTCTCAAATAAAAGCCCACGTTCGTCTCCAGCTCCCTGGCACGATTCAACAACCCCCTTTTTTGCCAAGCCAGAAAAAAAAAAAAAAAGAAACCCCAACCACCTTACTCCCCTGACCCGCACTTTTGTTAATCCGATAAACAGATTGAGCCATCCGCCAAGTTGCTCTGGCCACCATGTCTGACCACACTAGCAACGTGTCAGGGAGTGTCACCCGCAGGTAGGTCCGATCAGCTTTTATGTCCGCAACCAGGTCCCCGATTGTCCTAACTCCCAGGTCGTTACCACCTGCGTGGATGACCAGTACATTAGGTGACCTGTCTCATCACCCAAATCACTCAAACTCTGAGACCACCCTGCCCCCCAGCAAACCTGGTCCCCCCAGTCACCGTATGGTCACCTTCTTTCTAGAAATTCCCAACTGCCTTCCACCTGGTCCCATGTCCCCTCTCTGTGCGCCCCAACACACATATGAGTGTCAAAGGATCCAGACGAGGCGTGGGAGCCCTCCTTCTGAAATGACAAACATAGTGTAAGTGACATGCCCCTTCTCCAAATCCCCCCTTAACAAATTCCAGGTACTAACAGGCAGATATCCGTAACAACAAATGCACTCCCCCTATATATATATATATATATATATATATATTTATATATATTTTTTTTTTTTTTTTTTTAAAACCAACTGAGGCCGAATATAGGTTCGGAATCGCTTAGATTCCCATCTCCCCATGCGTCGCACATCCACCTCATCCAGCCCGTACCTGGCGGCCTCAGTAGCCGCCCCAATCCGGAAGGAGTGTGAGGCGTAGGCGGAATTATACATCCCCAAATTCCCCAAACAGCTCCGAAGAACCTTCACCAACTGCCATCTCGACAGATTTGATCCATCTACGGGGGGGGGGGGGGGTCTTACACTCGCAAAACACCCCACTACTGCGACCGGGCATACTGCCCAACCCCTTACCGCATACAACGGATCTTGTACCCCCCACTCTTTAGACCGTTTAGACTTCTTCAAACGCACCAACACTCTTTCTTCCTATACCACACACCTTCCAATAATAAATCGCCCGCCCTTGCTTTTGACGTGTTAACCAACTCCCCAACACGAAATTCCCCCAAAATGCCCGTGCAAAAGGCCGCTGAAAAACAACAATCTCTCGAACCGGTCGGAACAAACCGACCCAACTGTTCCACTAACGCTACTAAATTATCAAACCTAATTGGCCAACTCCTATCCCTCGTCCCGTGTTATTTACGGTATCCCTTAATGGCCCGTTTCTCCCAAAATTCCTTCGTCCCATCCACCGTATTTGCAATGTAAACCAAAAGGCCCATACCGACTGCCCGCCTTCCATGTTCCTGGCTACCAAATACAACACCAGGAGCCGCGTTGACGGCTCGTCCCTACCAACCTCTGCCTCTTGCCGTAACGCACCCCACTCGCTCCAACCTTTTGATACACCGTCCCCGTGGGTGTACTCAACCGACCACTGTATCCATCCCGCGGCTGCCCTAGTGACACATCCCATAACCAGCCCGGGCAATGAACGCCTTCCTCCTGTGCCTCCGGTGCCCGGGCCCTGAACGTGTCTCACTGGACGCGAGGCAAAGAGTCTGCCAGTGTATTCTCTACCCCCGGAATATGCACAGCATATGGAAACACATTCAATTGCACGCTGCGCAACCCCAACTGTCGTCTCCGCCAAATGACAGGTTGTGAAGACGCCGCCATGCTAATTGATGACCTAAGCTACCCCCATACGATCGCAGTTCAACCGTAATTTAACATTTCGGCAGGGCTAACACCATAATTGCAATGCCATCACCCGGAAAAAATTCCAGGAGCACCAAATTCCGAAGCAAGCTAGCCATTTTAGCACTCCCGTGTCCCTGGAATTACACCCCATATCCAATAGATCCAGCGGCGTCTGTAACCAACTCCACGTCAAACTTACTCACCGGGCCCTACCTCCAAACCGACTTCCGATAAACTCAGTTATAAATTGATCCCATACCTGTAGATACCCCCTATATTCCTTCATCAGTCGAATGTAATGCGCAGGTGCCTTCACCCCCTCCGTGGCAGACGACATCCGACTACAAAATTCCCCATAGGAATGACCTGCCTGCAAAATTAAATTTCCCTAACAGGGATTGCAATGTACGCAACTGCACTCACTTACACCCATAGATCTCTCTAAGCTCTTTTGCAAATCCCTGGGCTTCTCTGCCGGCAACCTGCTTCCATAACCATGGAATCACTCACTATACCAAGGAAGCACAGCTCTGTCCGTGGACCTTCCGTCTTATCGGCTGCCCAATGCACCCAAAATCCCTCCGCAATGTGCCGCAACGTGGACAACAGTATCGCACACCCTTTGAAAGAAGGAACGCCCCCGCAGCGAACATCATCCAAATAATGGATGACAGATTCAATGCCTCTCACTTAACTAACCACCTCACTTCAAGAATGAACTAAATGCATCAAACCTAGCACCCGAAATATAACCGCCCGTGGGAAAACACCTATCAACCTAATATTGGTCTTGCCCCCAACAACCCAGCAGAAGAAAAACTAGCCGGGTGAACAGGCAGAAGCCTAAACGCTGCCTACACGTCTGCTTTTTTCCATTAACGCCCCTTTTTCATGCCACCATACCAACCTGACCGCGGCAACAAAGGCCGTGTATGACACCGTACAAGCCTCAGTGTCAAAGAAAATATTAACTGAACCCCCTTTTGGGGAACGATACATGGTAAAACAACCGAAACTTGTTCGGCTCTTTCTGGTGAACCCCTCCCTACCGTGACACCACTAAACTGCCTGACGGTTTTGTGCCCTTGACATGGCCGCGCCGGAGTCATTTCCGACGCCCTAAGCCACATCCACAGGCTACTGTCCCTATGGTCCCCCCGCAGAGAAGGACAAACCGCCCTGCGTTGCCGGACTTGCTCGTAATAGTGTAGCCCTGCCCTGTCTCTGTAAACCCGATACACCTCCCTTATAGCATCCATGTACCCAAATCACACCGAGCAGCGCTCAGGGTTCTTTTCCTATTACTTGCCAAATTGGCAAACGCTTGCAGCTAATTCGCAAACGTCCTGTAAATTAACCGGTATCTCCTCTGCTCCTCGTCGCCTTTCGTGGTGTCATCCGATTTCACCCTCTCCATAATAATAACTTTGCAAAGGGCAATGGGAAAGGATCTCCCCATATACCCCCTTCCAAAATGTTTCCTAGCCTCCTGCTGCCATTGTGCGCCCAGGGGTCCCTTGAAGCAGACAAACACCTCGCATCTCGCTGCCTCTGCTAATCGCACGATGACCGCTCTAACTGCCGGCTCCGCGGACCCTTTCTCCGTAGGACTCACCTTCTCCACGTCTCCCACCACCTGGGACACTGTACCGTCCGCAGCTGCTGTGACCGACACCCCCCCCAGAGGTAACTTCGCTGACCCCCCCGGTTGTACCCCAGACTCCCTGATGACGATTGACCTTGCACCAAATGGCCCACCAACGCCCTTAGGCTCTCTACCAATTCCTGCATCTGACCCCCAGACCCTCCTGCGGTCCTTGCCCGCGGATGGTCAGTGTCTGCCAACAGCGGCACTGGAGGCGCAGCCCTCCCTTCCCCTCAGATACAACCCCCCAATAACTTTGTAAGGCAGATGTAAATGCACTATTATCACTAGACTTACCGAGCTGTCTGGGCACCCTCCCCACAGCTGCTGTATCGATCTCCCTGAATTCTTGCTGGCGACCGGGCTCCTCCTCTTCCTCCGACAGTTCACCTTGCACCTCCTGCTGAGACAAAAACGGCAGACCCCCCGGGGAGGGACTCCTGGATGTCGCGTGCCTCCGTCCGCCCGAAGTTACTGCCGCTGCCATCAGGCCGTCTTCCCTGGGCCATCAGGTCCCGCGCAGTCGGGCCGGACCCGGCACCACTCCTGTCTTGGGACCTGTCTGTTACCGCCTGGTGGCGTCCGCCCACCCGCTGCGGCGCTTGTCACGCTGCCACTTGGTCTCGCTGCAGCCCTCGGCCTGATCCCCCTTCCGCCCTCCCCCTTGGCTCGTGCAGAGCCGCTGGGGGGGGGGGGGGGGGGGCTGTAGCTGAAATATCCTGGGTGTAGTAACCCCCCTCATGGCTGCACCTCTTTTTGCTGGCGACCTTCTCCCCTCGGCTCGTACAGAGCTGCTGGGGGGGGGGGGGGGGGGGGGGGGGGGCTCCTATGGAAGTGCCTGCTGATCCATCCATCCGCCCATCCCTGCTTGGTGCCTCCAGCTGTGTCTGTCCCTGCTGTAAGGGCCTGCTGATCCATCCATCCGCCCATCCCTGCTTGGTGCCTCTAGCTGTGTCTGTCCCTGCTGTAAGGGCCTGCTGATCCATCCATCCGCCCATCCCTGCTTGGTGCCTCCAGCTGTGTCTGTCCCTGCTGTAAGGGCCTGCTGATCCATCCATCCGCCCATCCCTGCTTGGTGCCTCCAGCTGTGTCTGTCCCTGCTGTAAGGGCCTGCTGATCCATCCATCCGCCCATCCCTGCTTGGTGCCTCCAACTGTGGCTGTCCCTTCTGCCTGATGTCCCCTCTGCTCGTACAGAGCTGCAGGGGATGTCGTGTCCTGGGAGTCTCCTCACTGGAGCCCGGGGATGCGGCGCCGTGTAGGCCTGTGACCCCCGCCTCCCGCATGGGCCTCCCGGAAGGCTCTGTCTGGGCTCTCTTGGCCGGGGGGGGGTCGAGTGTCCTCCCCCCCATGGCTTGCGGTACCCTGTAAGGGCCTGTAAATGCCCCAGAAAAGTACCTGGGCGCCATCCTGGAACACCGACCGCGTGTGTCCGTTCCGCCGTCGTCCGGTCGCCGCACGATCACCTCGCCTGCATCCAGATCCCGTTTATTAGACCCGCACGGCCGTGTCTGCTGTGAAGCCAGACTGACCCTCTGGTGGCCGCCGCCGTTCGTAGCCTCTCCACGAGGTCCCGGACGCCATCTTGAAAGGAAAAACGAGGAGCAGTGTATAAAACTGCCTCCTCGTGTGTTGACTACCTCCTGACTGAGGCCTTTAGCCCCGCCCCCTCTTTTATAAGGCCGCTCCCCCTGCTGCTTACAGGGCCAGCCCTGCCTGGCCACACCCCTTTACATCCTCCTAGTGTGTCACTAGACACACTGTCATGTCCGGCCCTCCCCTATCATTCCCTGCGGTCCATTTTCGTTCCGGCCCTCTCTTACCAGCAGACCTTCATCTGTCAATAACATTAGCTAATGCATTAAAAGGCTTTTTCTAAACAACAAACAATAACTCATCTCAAACATTAGCCATAAAATGTAGGCAGCATCTGCATATTTGCTAATAATTTGGTCTTTGATAGCTCTTTCTACCCCCCAGTACACTTATATTCTTACTTACATCATATCTGAAACGTGTACATGAATACATGGATAATGACACCCTTGGCACGGGTCCCATCACAGAGAATTAAAGGACAGAAACTCCCATTTTATTGGGAATCAAAGCGAAGTATTTCAGCTTAGAGTGATTGTCAATAATTCCCCTGTAACGTGCAGCTAAAAAGATCATTGATGTCAATGGTAACTTATAGGGATGTTCCCGTTTGGCGAATACCGAACATTATGGGGCATTCATGGCAAATTTGAGCACCACAGAACGCCCCCATAATGCACTGCAAGATAGCAGTGCATTGACATCTGATGATTAGGCTAAGCATGCACCTTACCTGCATGTTTTGGCCAATCACAGCGCGCTCTGCTGTGAGAGCCATGATTGGCCCAAGGCAGGATTCCTTTAGCCAATAATGGCTCAGGGGTCTAAGTCCATGCCCCACACTATATAAGGCTGCTTACACAGTGGCCGTAAGTAGTGTGTTGAAGTTGGACGGAGCTAGAGCTAACTTGAGCTAGATTAAGCAGTTAGCTAGTGGCTTGCGGGCAGTGTGTATATACAGTATCTCACATAAGTGAATATACCCCTCACATTTTTGTAAATATTTTATTATATCTTTTCATGTGACAACACTGAAGAAATTACACTTTGCTACAATGTAAAGTAGTGAGTGTACAGCTTGTATAACAATTTGTCCCCTCAAAATAACTCAACACACAGCCATTAATGTCTAAACTGCTGGCAACAAAAGTGAGTGTTCATATTGGGCCCAATTAGCCATTTTCCTTCCCCAGTGTCATGTGACTTGTTAGTGTTACAATGTCTTAGGTGTGAATGGACAGCAGGAGTGTTAAATTTAGTGTTATCACTCTCACTCACTCATACTGGTCACTGGAAGTTCAACATGGCACCTCATGGCAAAGAACTTTCTGAGGATCCGAAAAAAAGAATTGTTGCTCTATATAAAGATGGCCTAGCCTATAAGAAGATTGCCAAGACCCTGAAACTGAGCTGCAGCATAGTCGCTAAGACCATACAGCAGTTTAACAGGACAGGTTCCACTCTGAACAGGCCTTGCCATGGTCGACCAAAGAGGTTGAGTGCACATGCTCAGCGTCATATCCAGAGGTTGTCTTTGGGAAATAGACGTATAAGTGCTGCCAGCATTGCTGCAGAGGTTGAAGGGTGGGTGGTCAGCCTGTCAGTGCTCAGACCATACACTGCACACAACATCAAATTGGTCTGCATGACTGTCATCCCAGAAGGAAGCCTCTTTTAAAGATGATGCACAAGAAAGCCCGCAAAGAGTTTGCTGAAGACAAGCAGACTAAGGACATGGATTACTGGAACCATGTCCTGTGGTCTGATGAGACCAAGATAAACTTATTTGGTTCAGATGGTGTCAAGCGTGTGTGGCAGCAACCAGGTGAAGAGTATAAACACAACTGTGTCTTGCCTACAGTCAAGCATGGCAGTGGGAGTGTCATGGTCTGGGGCTGCATGAGTGCTGCCGGTGTTCTGCCGAGAAAGTTCCCCTCAGCGGATAAGGACCCCCCTGTACTGTGCAGGCGCAGCGCGTGTGCAGTACGAAGCACAACGAAGCCGCCGGAAATAGCCGAAAGAGAAGAGAGTCAATCAGCTGTACACGGCGCCTGTAACAGGGCCCCTCGCGGGCTCGCTACGCTCGCCACGCTTCGGGCACGGCCTCGCTGTGCTTGGCATATTTTTATTCTAACTCTATGTCCACTTGGATGGTGGGGCTCGAACCTGGACATAGGTTAGAATGTAGTGCGCAGGCGCCGTGTACAGCTGACTGACTGTGTTCAGCTTCGGCTATTTTTGGAAACTCCGTTGGGCTTTATTGTGCTTCGTACTGCACAAGCGCAGCGCCTGCGCAGTACAGGGGGGTCCTTATCTGCCGGGGGAACTTTCTCGGCAAGACACCGGCACTGGGGAGCTACAGTTCATTGAGGGAACCATTGTTATTATTATTATACATGATTTATATAGTGCCAACAGTTTACGGAGCGCTTTACAATGTATGGGGGGGACAACACAATTACAGTACAGTTCAATACAAAAGGTACAGGAGGGCCCTGCTCATAGAGCTTACATTCTAAAGGGAGGGGGTGGTGGTACAAAAGGTAATAGCTGCCAAGAATGATTTGACGGGGTGGCTCGGGGACAATTGTTGTTAGGTGTTTGTGGGATAGGCTTCCCTGAATAAATTCGTTTTCAGGGATCTCCTAAAGGTGGACAGGGTAGGGGCTAATCGGACAGACTGGGGCAGGGAGTTCCAGAGAATGGGAGAGGCTCTGGAGAAGTCTTGAAGGTGAGCGTGGGAGGAGGTAACAAGGGAGCTAGAAAGCAGGAGGTCCTGGGAGGGGCGGAGGGGACGATTTTGGCGATATCTGCAGATGAGGTTGGTGATGTAGATGGGGGTGATGTTGTGGATGGCTTTGTATGTTATGGTTAGCATTTTGAATTTTACATGGTGGGGTATGGCAAGCCAGTGAAGGGATTGGCAAAGAGGGGCGGCAGTCACATGAATGCCAACCATGAATGCCATTCATGTACTGTGACATACTGAAGCAAAGCATGATCCCCTCCCTTCGGAGACTGGACCGCAGGGCAGTATTCCAACATGATAACGACCCCAAACACACCTCCAAGACGACCTCTGCCTTGCTAAAGAAGCTGAGGATAAAGGTGATGGACTGGCCAAGCATGTCTCCAGACCTAAACCCTTTTGAGCATCTGTGGGGCATCCTCAAATGGAAGGTGGAGGAACACAAAGTCTCTAACATTCACCAGGTCCATGATGTCGTCATGGAGGAGTGGAAGAGGACTCCAGTGGCAACTTGTGAAGTTCTGGTGAACTCCATGCCCAAGAGGGTTAAGGCAGTGCACTTGGGCCCAATTTTGAACATTTTCACTTAGGGGTGTACCCGCTTTTGTTGCCAGCGGTTTAGACATTAATGGCTGTGTGTTGAGTTATTTTGAGGGGACAACAAATTTACACTGTTATACAAGCTGTACACTCACTACTTTACATTGTAGCAAAGTGTAATTTCTTCAGTGTTGTCACATGAAATGATATAATAAAATATTTTCAAAAATGTAAGGGGTGTACTCACTGGGTGAGATACTGTATATATATATATATACATACATACACATACATACATATATACATATATACACATACATACATATATACACATATATTATATATATATATATATATATATATATATATATATATATATATATATATATATATATATATATATATATATATATATATATACACATACATATACAGTCTAGTATTATATATATATATATATATATATATATATATATATATATATTTATGGTCGGAGCCCTCCGATCTTCGAGAGATATGAAAGAAAACACATAAACACGTCACAAGACTAACAACATAAATAGACCTGAATTGTGCCCTGGGCCTGCTGTAAGGTGAGCCCTGGTGAGCTGGGCGATAAGCCCTGGTGAGCTGGGCTATATGCCAAGAGAAGGGCGCATACCTTGACAGTAAATGGATACTTCTGTAGAGAAGGATGTTTTGAAAGAAGTACTCTGAGAAGGGAAAAGGGTGGGTGGGTACCTTGCACTGGAACCGACACAGCCTGTTGTGGGTGGTCTGGTTAAATACCCTCCGGGCTCCTCCCATAATTACAGGCCACCATGCTGGCCTTCTTATTTATGGTCGGAGCCCTCCGATCTTCGAGAGATATGAAAGAAAACACATAAACACGTCACAAGACTAACAACATAAATAGACCTGAATTGTGCCCTGGGCCTGCTGTAAGGTGAGCCCTGGTGAGCTGGGCGATAAGCCCTGGTGAGCTGGGCTATATGCCAAGAGAAGGGCGCAAAAGACTCGGTTAGGGAGGTAATTTGGTATTGTGTGAAAAGCCAACTGTGTTGGCGGCATGACATGGAAGCCAGGATGTGATGGAGGTCTCCTGTTGTCGCCCTGGGGTTTGAGGCTAGTAACCCGTGAGACAAGTTCCGGGCTGTACAGTAGGCCTTTAGGGCATTTGAGATAACGATAGATTAATGAGGCGGGTAGTATCGCGAAGGTGTTGTTCGGATGCGAGGTTAACTACAACCAATGTGGGATAAGAGACATGGTCGGGTCGGTTCCAGGTTCCTGCGAAAAGGACGACGCAAGGTTAACGGGTAATGTGACGGCTAGAGTATTGTTTGTCTGGGATGTGGACGCAGAGGACCTCTGATTGGTGCTGCGGGGATAGTGGCACTGGCCTGTGCGGGAAGGCCATGATGGCCAGCGACTTGGACCTATGTATAATACTGGCTGTGGCTTGGTTGTCTGTGGTAAACGACCCTGTTTGTCTTGCCCGGTTGCTGCACCAGATGTGGCCTGCTGCAACAATGGGGTAGAGTTCGAACAACGAGGATGACTAAGTGATCCCGGGAATCAAGAGGATTCTGACAGCCATGGCCCTGTGAACCCAAGATGGCCAAAAATTGAGGCGAGGACCTGTGGGGGCTGTGGCGTCCATGACTACCTGAGGTGAAGAGGGAGACGCTGACGGAATGAACATTGGCATGCCATGTTGGTTCGTGGGAAATTGTCTCCCATGGGCAGATCCGTTGTTGCTGGCACGTCTGAATTAAGGATTTGGTGGGGGTCTTGTACCTGGAAGAAAAACACTAAGAGGCGGGAGGTAAGGGATCACTCCCGGGTCTGAAGAAAGAATGGTGATAGTCATGGAATGAGCACCCTGCGTGCTAATGACCTAGATCCATGCTGTATGCAGATACGCGTCCCCTTCAACCTTCCTGTTGGGGTTGCCCTGCATGCGCGTCTCCGACTGTCCCTAAGGCACAGCGCAAACTCTGAAACAGTGAGCGTGCGATTAAGTCAAGGGTCGCTGGCCTTCAGGATGATGGAGACGTTTCCCCTCTAATATGATTTGTTCTTGGCCAAGTTGTGTGCTGCTATGGAGGAGGGATGCTAAGTTAACGTCATTATTGTCCCAGATGTGTGTGTGTGTTTTTTTTTTTTTTTTTTTTGTAAAGCTTGTAAGACAGGAGGGAAAAAAAAAAATAATAAAATAAAAAATAAATAAATAAAAAAGGGAGGGGGAATGGGCGTTTGTTTTTTTTTTTTTTTTCTTTTCTTTCGAGTTTGAAAGACAGGAGAAAATATATGGGCGTTTGTAGCTTGGGGAAAAAAGGGGGGGGGGGGGCAGAGCAGGATACCTGTGCGACAGGTATGGGGACAACCAGGGGTTGCGCGTGAGCGCTGAGTGGGATGTTCCTGGGCCTATATGTAAACTCCGGGGATGCGTGACACCCGAGGTGAGCCAGGAGGTGACTGGCCGGGTAGCCGATGCTCGGGTGTCCGTCTGTGCTCGGCACGGACTGGTTAACCAGAGCCCCCCCAGGGCGGCACTGGGGGGAGTGGCTACTGATTGGTTGCTAAGTAGGAATGTTTCGATCTGTAGCAAGTTGACGTAGGTTCGGTCAGCTAATACTTGCACTGCCAGCAAGTCATGAGATTAGGTGACCTTGTCTGCGTAGTGAAGGCTTGTGCTTCGAAAATAGAGTGACATGCATAGAAGTATGTGACAGTTACTAACGCCTGGAGATTTTAATCAAAACTATGGTGTTCTGCTTGGATGGGGAGGGGAGATGTGGGAAACGAAGCATGATACCGTACGACGGTATGGTAACAATCGGGGTTGCGCATGAGCGCTGAGTGAGATTGTTCCTCTGGCCTATTTGGAAACTCAAAGACTGCATGACAACCGAGGTAAGCCAGGAGGTGACTGACCAGGTAACCGATGCTCGGGTGTCCGTCTGTGCTCGGCACGGACTAGTTCAACCAGAGCCCCACCAGGGCGGTACTGGGGAGAGTGGCTGCTGGTTGGTTGCTAAGTAGGGATGTTTCGATCTGTAGTAGTTTGACGTAGGTTCGGTCAGCTAATACTTGCACTGCCAGCAAGTCATGAGACTAGGTGACCTTGTCTGCGTAGTGAAGGCTTGTGCTTCGAAAATAGAGTGACATGCATAGAAGTATGTGACAGTTACTAACGCCTGGTTACTGAGCCAAATCTGCGTTTAATAAATTAGGGGAGGGGGGTTGTGAGAACAGAGCGGAATACCGTGCGCCGGTATGGGGAGATCGGGGATTGCGCATGAGCGCTGAGTGAGATTGTTCCTCTGGCCTATTTGGAAACTCAAAGACTGCATGACAACCGAGGTGAGCCAGGAGGTGACTGGCCAGGTAACCGATGCTCGGGTGTCCGTCTGTGCTCGGCACGGACTGGTTAACCAGAGCCCCCCAGGGCGGTACTGGGGAGAGTGGCTGCTGATTGGTTGCTAAGTAGGAATGTTTCGATCTGTAGTAGTTTGACGTAGGTTCGGTCAGCTAATACTTGCACTGCCAGCAAGTCATGAGACTAGGTGACCTTGTCTGCGTAGTGAAGGCTTGTGCTTCGAAAACAGAGTGACATGCATAGAAGTATGTGACAGTTACTAACGCCTGGATACTGAGCCAAATATGTGCGTGAAACGAGGATATGTAGTGAAAGGTGTGTAGAGAGAAAGGAAACTAAAAATAACAACAACCTATGCACCTGCTTGCTACCCTAGTGCTAGAGTCTCTGTTGGGGTCGAACCTGGTACCTACGATAGGGTGACATAAAAATACTTTTTTTTTTTTTTTTTTTTTTGAAAGATGGGTTGCAAGAGCTGATTCGGGGCCATAGCTGACCCCCTGGTGAAGAGATGCGAGCCCTCGATTTTTTTTTTTTTTTTTTTTTTACCTGAGAAAGAAAGAGATGGTCTGATCCTGTTCGTAGGAGAGACCAGGTGGCAACTTACTGATCTAAAAGGTGAAAAGGGATAGAGAAAGGCGTGAGTAGCTGTGTGGGCTACTGGAGACGATTGGCCGCGGAGGCCGAAGTAGCAAGCTGCAGCGGTGGCAGTGACTTGCGTTTAAAAGGGTTGCCGCGGAGGCAAGGAGTGGGTCGGCTTGCGGAGGTTGCAAGGTGTGGGGGCCCATGACACAAACCTGTGGTGCTGTAAGATGTGTGGGGGATGGCAGTGACTTGCGTGTGAGATGGGTTTGCCGCGAAGGCAAGGAGTGGATCGACTTGCGGAGGTTGCAAGGTGTGGGGGCCCATGACACAAACTTGCGGTAACTGCAAGAAGTGCGGGGGATGGCAGTGACAGATGCTCTGATGGACTGGGGGGGGGGGGCAAAAAGGGGGAACTGACCTGGAAGGGTGAAAAAAGGGGGTAAAGAAAACGTATGAGTAGCCGTGTTGCTACTGGAGATGACAGGTGTTTAAGCAAAATGCAGAAAAACATATGCGTAGCCGTGTTGCTACTGGAGATGACAGGCGTAATGCCGGATGCAGCAAGATGTATGAGTAGCCGTGTTGCTACTGGAGATAACGGGCGTTTATGTAAAATGCAGCAAGACGTGTGGGTAGCCGTGTTGCTACTGGCGATGACGGGCGTTATGCTAAATGCAGCAAGACGTATGAGTAGCCGTGTTGCTACTGGAGATGACGGGCGTTATGCCGCTTTAGTCTCTCGAGTGCGTTGGGTAGAAAGTATGACAAAAACATGAAAGATGACATAGAACGACTTGTGAAGCCGAAAGTGCGACTTTGCGACATGGACATGATAACGTAATGATTCGAGTTTAGTAGGAGTGGTAACGACAAAGTCCTACCTGCGACAGTGAGTGTGTAGCGATAATCGATGAAAATATATGACCGATCTCGTGAGCCCAATTGTATGGACATGTGGGGGTAGGCAGAAACAGTCTCCTTGCGATGCCTCTGATGTGGATCAGTTTGAAAAGGTATGAGATGAGTCCGATATAAAATCGGTAGAATCTGATACAATTGGTTTGTAGGGTGTATGCCATCTCTTCCTGTGACCGAAAAAACACCTGACCACACCCATCCCCCAGGCTAGCCAGTGCAGAGAAGGCACCAGGTGGTTTTAATTACACCTCAATCAGCCACAGGAATCCATACAAACAAAATACATGATAATCTCAGAAAATGGAAAGGAAAAAAAAAAAAAAAAAAGCAATCCCATGGACAGTGAATTTGTAACCAGTGAATCCTATGAAAGTCATATCGGAGAACGACTGCTTGGAGGCTCGGGTCAATAACTCAGAGGTAGTTTTTGTGAAGGGGTGCCAGATAGTAAGCATGATAAGCCACAAGTTTGCACATGATATGAAAGGTTTGGCTACTACTTATCTGCGACCATGAGCGGGAACCGCCGACGAAGACCCCGAATGAAGATGCCGAAGTGGCCTGCGATTGGACGCATGGATAGACGACCGTGAGGGAGCTGAGCAGAGTCGGCCTCTTGATGTGCAGTACCTTGCACTGGAACCGACACAGCCTGTTGTGGGTGGTCTGGTTAAATACCCTCCGGGCTCCTCCCATAATTACAGGCCACCATGCTGGCCTTCTTATATATATATATATATATATATATATATATATATATATATATATATATATATAGGAAGGCCAGTATGGTGGCCTGCAATTATGGGAGGAGCCCGGAGGGTATATATACCAAACCATCCACAAACGTCCGGTGTCGGTTCCAGTGCGCCGTATCCTACGTCACCAGGCCGACAAACAACTTACTACACGTTCGTGAGTTGTCCTACGTTCCAGCCGTACTTCTCTCCCGTTCGCAGTTTTCAGTTCCCGTTCGCAGTTGCAGATCGTTACGCTTCAGCGCCGCAGGTAGGACCTTATTTGTTACCGTCGTTACCATATCGAGTCACTTTTATTGTCACGTTGCTTTCCGCATTCGTTGTTTCGCATGCGTACGTTATGGCCCGAGCCCCGCTGCCCCCACGTACGGTCGCTCCGCCACCCCATACAGGCCCCCACTGTTTTGCTTATCACTCACCGCTAGCCGATTCGAACCTAGTCGCAATCTCGCTTCTACGGTTCGGACTCTCTCGCATACCCACGCACGTCGCAGCTCCACCAATCAATTTGAGCCGGTTCGGATCCCGTCACGTTCCCCTCGGCTTCTCCGCACTTACGGCCGATTCGAGTCTAGTCGCACACCATCGCTACGATTCGAATCGGCTCGGCAACAAGCCACGAACGTACAACAACGTCCCATCACCGACCAGCTCAACCAAATCCTCAGCTCATCTCCAGCCCAAACCATGCCGAAATCACAAATCATCGCAGCACCCCCCGTGCCCCCCCCCCACACCTTGCAACCACCGCAAGTCACGCTACTTCATGCCTTCACGGCAATCCATCTTAGCGTCAATCACTGCTATCCCCCCACATCTTGCAATCACCGCAAGTTTCGTCTCACGGGCCCCACAACCCGCCCCCCCCACCACAGCTCACAATCGCTGCTATCTTCCCCATCTTGCCGTTCCGCAAGTACCCCCATACCGTTGCAATCGCTGCAGGTCTTTCTGCTTTTGCCTCTAAGCGGCCAATCATCTCCAGTAGCGTACACAGCTGCTCATACTTTTCTCTATCCCTTTTCACCTTTGTAGGTCAGTAAGTCGCCATCTGGTCTCTCCTACGAACAGGATCAGACCATCTCTCTTTTTTCCAGGTAAAAAAAAAAAAAGAGGGGGGGATTTTGTTCTCATTTTGTCGAGGGCTTGCATCTCTTCACCAGGGGGTCAACTATGGCCCCGAAACAGCTCTTGCAACCCATCTTTTACAATACTTCCATGTCACCCTACCGTAGGTACCAGGTCTACCAGGTTCGACCCCAACAGAGACTCTATCACTAGGGCAGCAAGCAGGTGTGTAGGTTGTTGTTATTTAGTTTTCCTTTCTCTCCACACACCTTTCACAACATACTCTCACTTCACGTACATATTTGGCTCAGTATCCGTGGCGTTAGTAACTGTCACATACTCCTATGCATTTCACTCTGTCTTCGAAGCACAAGCCTTCACCACGCAGACAAGGTCACCTAATCTCCTTACTTGCTGACAGTGCAAGCATTAGCAGACCGAACCCACGTCAAACTACTACAGATCGAAACATTCCTACTTAGCTAACCAATCAGCAGCCACTCTCCCCAGTACCGCCCTGGGGGGCTCTGGTTAACTAGTCTGGGCCGTGCGCAGACGGACACTTGAGCATCAGTTACCTGGCCAGTCACCTCCTGGCTCACCTCGGTGGTCACGCATTCTCTGAGTTTCCAAAAAAGAAAGAGAGAAACAATCTCACTCAGCGCTCACGCGCAAAACCGACTGTCTCCATACCTGTCGCTCCGTGTCCTGCTCTGTTTTCCCACTTCTCCCCCCATCTATTTCAAACGCCCCCATTTCCCTCCTGCTTTTCCAAACTTTCCAAAAAAAAAAAAAAAAAAAACATGCATTCCCCTTCTTTATTCTAGCAGACGCCATGTCTCTGGCCGGCAGCGGCAGTCTCACCCCCGTCCCATCATCTCCCGAGGCGGGCTCGGCAGACAACGTCCCACAGTCCTTCAGAGCTTGGACTATCCCCAGACTCTCAGCAGAGCTGAGGCGCAGGAATATCCCCTACCCCGCCACAGCCAGGAAAGCTGAACTGTTCAAGCTACTATTCCCCATCTCATCTCCACCAACCCCACCAGACACCCAGGCATCACTACAATCAATCGCCTCGGCAGTGTCTCAGCTACATGCGCTAGTTTCCTCCCTATCAACCACCATCTCCGACGTCCAGTCCAGAGTGGGGACCTTGGAGGTTCGGCAAGCAACCCCCACCTTATCGTCCGTCACCACCGCCACCCCCGCATCAACCCTTACAGGTACGCCCCACAGCGGTTCCACCGTCTTCCCCGCACATCTCATCCCTGCAAGCATAAGGAAGGACATACTAGATGACCGAGACGTCAACTTGGCATCCCTCCTTATCTCGGTACACGACGCAGCAGACAACAAAGCCTACGCTTGGGGCGACGTCTCCGTCGTCCTAAAAGCGAAAGACCACAGGCTCACACGAAAGCTCACAGTCACGGAGTTCGTGCTAGCTTTCGGCATGTTTCGAGACGTAATTTGCTCCATCAAACCCAACAGGAGGGAAGAACTAGATCTTTACCTACACGCAGTCACAGATCTAGGGTACAAGTACGGGGGCAGTTCCTTCTACGACTACCATCGCTCCTTTTCAGCAAAGGCAGCAGCCAGGCTCAGCCAGTTCCAGACGACCACTGACTGGAGCACTGTCGACACCGAACTTTTCTGTCGCTATTTCGCTGGCCTTCGCTCCCCACTTTGCACCAACTGCCAATCCTCCACCCACACGGCCAACTGGTGTTCAGACCCCGATGGCAAACGCTTCCCCAACTTCCCCTCCGTCCTAAATACAGCCCAGTATTCAGGAGCAACCCCACAACACCCCCAGGAAGATAGGCTCGGACGGCCCATCCAAGCGATAGGAGGCGCGCAGATATGCAACAATTTCAACATGGGGGGTTGCAACTTCCCACGTTGCAGACTTCTCCACGTCTGCCTCACCTGCCGCAAGGCTCACCCCAGGGCCTCCTGCAGGATTAAGAAGCTCAACCCGGCTTGACTAAGCCGTATTCACACCGGATGGCTGCAATCCTACCTTTCCTCACACCCGTCACCCTCACTAGCAGCCTTCCTGGTACAGGGCTTCACCACAGGCTTTCACACGGGGTTTATCACACTCCCCGACACCACCCACGAGTGCAAAAACCTGCTGTCAGCAGCCATCGACGAGGAAGCCATCAGTACCTTGCTACAAAATTAACTTAACCGGGAGTACATGATCGGCCCTTTCTCTCACCCACCATTTTCTGTTTGGAGAGTTAGCCCTATCGGGCTCGTCAAAGGAAAGTTTTCCAATAAACTCCGTTTAATCTATGATTTGTCCGCGCCTCATTTCTCTCACACACCTAGTTTAAATTCCCTCATACCCTCAGAGGAATTTTCCCTCAAATACTCCTCTGTCGACCTCGCTATCCAAACCATCCTAAGCGTCGGTGCGGGCGCCTGGCTGTCCAAAGCAGACGTTGCGGACGCCTTCAAGCTGCTACCAATCCAGCCATGCCTGTGGCGATGGCACGGAGTCAAGTGGAAAGGTCAGTATTACTTCGCCACGAAGCTAACCTTCGGCTCCAAGAGCAGCCCGTGGCTCTTCGACACATTCGCACAGTCCCTGTCCTGGATTCTCTCACACCACGCGTCCTGTCAGAAAGTGATCCATTACCTGGACGATTTCTTGCTCATCGAAGACCCCGGCGTACCCCCTGTAGACCTAAAGAGTCTAAGGGAGGTCTTTTCCAACCTCAACATACCCATTGCAGAAAAGAAGGTAGAAGGCCCAGCACAACGCATCACCTTCTTAGGTATCATACTGGACACTCGGGCCATGCAGGCCAGCCTACCACCCGACAAGCTAACCCGCATCAGGGAGGTCATTCATACCTTCACGACTACCCAGGGGTGCACCAGGAGGCAACTCCAGTCTTTACTCGGGATGTTAAATTTCGCTGTAAGAATCATCCCTCAGGGACGCTCTTTCGTCTCTAGCCTCCTGGTCTTTCTCACACAATTTCAAGACCCAGACCAGATCTTCAAGCTAGACCAGGCAGCAATAGCCGATCTCACCATGTGGGACCACTTCCTAGCAGATTGGAATGGCATTTCCATGTTCATACCATCAGCATCTCCCTCTTCTCCCCAGATAGTCACTGACGCCGCTGCCTCCACTGGCTTTGCAGCTATTTTTGGCCCCCACTGGTTTGCCGGTCCATGGCCGGCAGAAATCTTGGCAATCCCCGGGTTCAGCCGATCCTCTTCATTATTCGAGCTGTACCCCATAGTGGCAGCAGCACAAACCTGGGGAAGTAACTGGGCAGGTCAGACAGTGATATTCGCCACAGACAATCAGGCCACAGCCAGCATTATAAACAAAGGCCGCTCCAAGTCCTTGGCCATAATGGCCTTCCTGCGCAGGCTAGTTCAACTGTCCCTTCTGCACCAGTTTAATGTCCTCTGCATCCACATCCCGGGCAAATGTAATACCGCAGCCGATGCTCTGTCTCGCTTTAATTTTCCGTCATTCTTTTCGCAGGAGCCCGGAGCCGACCCGATCATGTCTGCTATCCCACACTGGTCTCAACTAACCCTACTCTGAGTCACTACCTTCACAGCGCCACCAGTCTTATTAACCTTTCGTTATCACATAACACGCTGAAAGCCTATCACGCTGCCTGGAAGACGTACCACCGGTTTCTAGACGCAAACCCCGGGGGGGCACCAGGGGACCTCCACCATATCCTGGCCTTCATTTCATACTGCCACACACAGCTAGCATTATCGCACAACACCATCAAACTTCATCTAGCCGGTATCCAGCATTTCATTTCTTTGCAAGACCCTTCGAAACCGTCCTTGTTCGCCTCCCACGCAGTCAAGGCAATCCTGCGCGGTATTCTCAAGCGACAGCCGCAGATCAACATCAAACGTCTCCCAGTAACCAGTGCCATTTTTCGGGACTTGTCAATCATGCTCTCTCGTTCCCCATTCGGCTTTCTTCCCAGCCTGGTCATCCAGGCAGCCATGTACCTGGCCTTCTACGGCTTCTTACGCCCCAGCGAATTTTCAGTCTCCGGCCCTAGCTGCAAGACGCTACGCAGGCGGCACCTCATACGTCATCAGACATTCTTCATCCTGCACCTAGAAGCCTCTAAAATGCAACAGGCTGGCCCAGGGGCTGACATCAAGCTTTTCGAAACTCTCAATGCCTGGTGCCCCGTAGCCATTTTAGATCAGTTACTAGCACATCTACCTGATCCCTCACCCGACAGCCCGTTATTGCCATTTCCGGTTAGACCCCTTAGCAGCAATCAGTTCGTCGCGCACATCAGGATCCTCCTTCGCAATTTAGGTCTTGACCCCGCACGATTCTCAGGACATTCCTTTCGCATTGGAGCAGCATCAGCAGCCTCACGCAATGGAGTCCCGGATCACGTGATCAGGAAGATGGGCCGGTGGAAGTCCACCTGCTTCGCCCGATACATTCCCGATCCACAATCCGAAATGTCCCGGGCTTTCAGCAACCTTGCCTTGTAGTGTTTACCTTTACACAAATAAACTATTACCTCCCTAAACCAAGTCTTTTGCGCCCTTTTCTTAACTATTCTCCTAGCAGAACGGGCCTCACCGCTCAGCTCACCAGGGCTTACCTCACGGCAGGCCAGGGCACACTTCAGGTCTATTTATGTTGTCTGTCTCGTGGTGTGTTTATGTTTGCTCCTTCATATCTTTCAGGACCGAGGGCTCCGACCATAAATATATATATATATATATATATATATATATATATATATATATATATATATATATATATATATATATATATATATATATATATATATATATATATATATATATATATATATATATATATATATATATTCTGCATTCAGTGTAGACCAGGGGTGTCCGAACTTTTTTCATAGAGGGCCAGATTTGATGAAGTGCACTAGCATGAGGGCCGACCATGTTGCCTAACATTCTTTGAACCATTAAAATTCGGTCTAATGCCCCGTACACACGGTCGGAAAATCCGACCACAAAATCCATCAGATTTTTTCAGACGGATTTTGTCCGACACTGGTGTTGCATACACACGGTCGGACAAAGTTGTCAGAAAATCCGATCATTCTGAACGTGGTGACGTTTGTTGCCTACAACGGGACTACGTAGAGGCTAGTAGCCATTAGCTTTGGTCTTGTAATGTGATCTGAGCATGCGTGGCACTTTGTCCGTCGGAATTCGCTACACACGATCGGAAAAAGTCCGATAGGACATTGTTGTCGGAAAATTTGAGAGCAGGAGATAAAACTTTGTCCGTCGGAAAATCCGACGGAAAAAGTCCGATGGAGCCTAGACACGGTCAGAATTTCCGACAACATTGTCCGATAGGACATTTTCCGTCGGACAATCCGACCGTGTGTACGGGGCATTAGTGCATCAGTGCCCATCAATGCATCCTAATCAGTGGCTATCTGCAGCCTCACCATTGCAATCAAGGGGGGACCATGCTATAAGGTGAGAGTGATTAGTTAGACCGGAGGTGGAGGGATTGTCACGCTACTGTGGGAAAATAAAATAACTTACATCAGTGCTACAGTTTGAATTTAAAACGTATTTGTGTGAACTGTGAAGTAGGGATGAGCCGAACACCCCCGGGTTCGGTTCGAACCAGAACCTTCGAACGGACCGAAAGTTCGCGCGAATTTTCGAACCCTATACGTTATAATGGACGCGAACGTTCGAAATCAAAAGTGCTAATTACAACGGCCAATATGCATGTTAATGTCATAAAACAGGTTTGGGGACCCGGGTCCTGCCCAGGGGACATATATCAATGCAAAAAGAACTTTTAAAAACTAACGTTTTTTCGGGAGCAGTCATTTTAATGATGCATAAAGTGAAAAAAAAAAAGTGACATTTTCCTTTAAATATGGTACCTGGGGGGTGTCCAAAGTATGCCTGTGAAGTGGCATGTGTTTCCCGTGTTTAGAACTGTCCTTGCACAAAATGACATTTGTAAAGGAAAAAAAGAAGCCATTTAAAACCACTTGCGGCTTTAGGTTTGATCTTAAGTAGAATCTGAACAGGTACATTATGAAGTGTAGCTCCATCCCAAAAAAAAAACAAATCTATTTTTAAGCTTTTTGGAGAACATAGGGAGGGGTTATCACCCCTGTAACATTTGCTGTCTTTGCACATCTGTTCAGAACATGTCACCTCACTTTCCGTCCCAATGATAAATGTTTTTGGAAAAGTGGGGTTTTAATTGAAACAAGGATTGGTGATAAAGTATCAGTAGAGAGGAGATACCTTTTTCCCAAATTAAATCTAACAGGATAGAATTTCCCTTCCTAGGGGTAGATTTCCTCTCACTTCCTGTTTTCTCTTTCCATTTGCAAGTAGGAGTCGTTTGTAAGTTGGATGTTTGAAAGTAGGGGCCTGGCGTATATACTCTGCAGAAATTTGCCCTATTAGATGTTGGTGTAGCCACAAGACTGGTGGGCACAGGAATGGGCCCTGCTGTGAGTTAATAGATCAAGATTTGTAATTGCATGCACCTGTTGAACAGGGCAGAAAAATTGGGGGTGGTGGTGGTGGTGGTGGACGGTTTTGCCACAAGACTGTAAGCTCTCACAGTTACTCTTGGTGGGCGCAGGAATGGGCCCTGCTGTGAGTTATTAGATCAAGATTTGTAATTGCAAGCACCTGATGAACAGGGCAGAAAAATTGGGCCTTTGGCGGTGGTGGTGGACGGTGTTGCCACAAGACTGTAGGCCCTCATAGTTACTCTTGGTGGGCGCAGGAATGGGCCCTGCTGTGAGTTATTAGATCAAGATTTGTAATTGCAAGCACCTGATGAACAGGGCAGAAAAATTGGGCCTTTGGCGGTGGTGGTGGACGGTGTTGCCACAAGACTGCAGGCCCTCATAGTTACTCTTGGTGGGCGCAGGAATGGGCCCTGCTGTGAACTATTAGATCAAGATTTGTAATTACCCGCCCCTGTTAAACAGGGGCTGAAAAATTGTGCCTTAGGCACTGGTGCTGGTGCCACAACACTGCAACCCCTCACAGAGACTGTACTTGGAGCACAGCAGTCACACGTGTTGCGAAGCATTTTTTTAAAAAATTGTAAGTACACGCCCCTGTTAAACAGGGGCTGAAAAATTGTGCCTTAGGCACTGGTGCTGGTGCCACAACACTGCAACACGGCCCTCACAGAGACTGTACTTGGAGCACAGCAGTCACACGTGTTGCGAAGCATTTTTTTAAAAAATTGTAAGTACACGCCCCTGTTAAACAGGGGCTGAAAAATTGTGCCTTAGGCACTGGTGCTGGTGCCACAACACTGCAACACGGCCCTCACAGAGACTGTACTTGGAGCACAGCAGTCACACGTGTTGCGAAGCATTTTTTTAAAAAATTGTAAGTACACGCCCCTGTTAAACAGGGGCTGAAAAATTGTGCCTTAGGCACTGGTGCTGGTGCCACAACACTGCAACACGGCCCTCACAGAGACTGTACTTGGAGCACAGCAGTCACACGTGTTGCGAAGCATTTTTTTAAAAAATTGTAAGTACACGCCCCTGTTAAACAGGGGCTGAAAAATTGTGCCTTAGGCACTGGTGCTGTGGCATGGATCATTGAGGAGGAGGAAGAGGATAGTCAGTGAACATAAGAGGACAGTCACTCAGCATCAGCATAGGCAGTCTTGAAGGGATGTGACATTAAAAATTATTCGGTTATATCCGCCTCAGGTGCCTGGTAGCTGGTGGTGATCCAAGACTGATTCATTTTGATGAATGTCAGTCGATCAACCGAGGCGGTGGACAGGCGCACCCTATGATCAGTCACAAATCCTCCAGCAGTACTGAATGTGCGTTCGGAAAGAACGCTGGAGGCAGGACAGGCCAGTAGCTCAATTGCATACTGTGCAAGCTCTGGCCAGTGATCCATCCTCAGGACCCAGTAAGCCAGAGGATTTTCGGTGGGAAAGGTGTCCAAGTCTGACCTTGCCCCAAGGTATTCCTGCACCATGTATATCAGACGCTGGCGATGGTTGCTGGAACCGATCATACCTTGGGGCTGCGGACTAAAAAATTGTCTGAACGCATCGGTCAGACGTCCACCTTCCCCACCGCTCCTTCTGCCACTGACCGAAGCCTCAGCAACTCGTCGCCCAGGACCAGGAGTTTGTAGCCTCCCAGTTTCTGGGAACGCGTTGCACAGACCTTTCTGCAAGGCCTCCCTGAGATGTCTCATCCTCTGCTCCCTCTGCGACGGCAAGATAAGGTCCGCAACCTTACCCTTGTACCGCGGATCAAGGAGAGTGGCCAGCCAGTAATGGTCCCTCTCCTTGATCCGAAGAACACGAGGATCCTTCCGCAGGCTTTGCAGGATCAGGGAGGCCATGCAGCGTAGGTTAGCTGAGGCATTCGGTCCGGAGTCTTCTGGGTCACTGAGGATGACATGATCGCCAGCCACCTCCTCCCAGCCACGTACAAGTCCACTGGCTTGTTGGGACTGTACATCATCCCTAAAAGACTGCTGCTGCTGATGCTGAGTGCCAGGCTCCACCTCCATGCTCACACAATCCTCCTCCTCCTCCTCCTCCTCCTCATCCTCTTCCTGTGTGATGGGTGGGACAGAAGGAACACTGTCCGGATAAAGGGGGCCTTGAGAGGCAAGGAAGTCCTCCTCTTCCTGCCTCTGTTCTGCCTCAAGTGCCCTGTCCATTATCCCACGCAGCGTATGCTCCAACAGGTGGACAAGAGGGACAGTGTCACTGATGCATGCACTGTCACTGCTCACCATCCTCGTGGCCTCCTCAAATGGTGAGAGGACAGTGCATGCATCCCTGATCATGCTCCACTGACGTGGGGAAAAAAACCCAAGCTCCCCTGACCCTGTCCTGGTGCCGTAGTCGCAAAGGTACTCATTGATGGCCCTCTGCTGCGTGTGCAGTCGCTGCAGCATGGCCAACGTTGAGTTCCACCTGGTGGGCATGTCAGATATTAGGCGGTTCTTGGGCAGGTTCAGCTCCTTTTGCAGCTCAGTCAGCCGAGCACTGGCATTATAAGATCGGCGGAAATGCACACAGACTTTCCTGGCCTGCCTCAGGACATCCTGTAAGCCTGGGAACCTGCCCAAGAACCGCTGCACCACCAGGTTGAGGACGTGAGCCATGCAGGGCACATGGGTGAGCTGCCCCTGTCGCAGGGCGGAGAGGAGGTTGGTGCCATTGTCAGAAACGACCATTCCTGGCTTAAGCTGACGTGGCGTCAACCACCTCTCGGCCTGCCCCTGCAGAGCTGCCAGAACCTCTGGCCCAGTGTGGCTCCTGTCCCCCAAACACACCAGCGCAAGCACGGCATGGCATCTTTTTGCCTGCGTACTTGCGTAGCCCCTTGTACGCCTACGGAGCACCGCTGGTTCCAAGGACAGAGCACTGGAGGAAGAAGAAGAGGAGGGGGTGGAGGAGAGAGGTGTGTCACAACCAGTAGCAGTAGTCGCGTTTTGGAGGCGTGGTGGCGGAACAACCTCCAACACTACTGCACCTTGTCCTGCATCCCTCCCAGCTGCCAATAGAGTGACCCAATGGGCCGTGAAAGAAAGGTACCGTCCCTGTCCATGCCTGCTGGACCATGAGTCAGCGGTAATATGCACCTTACCGCTGACCGCCCTGTCCAGCGAGGCATGGACATTGCCCTCCACATGCCGGTAGAGAGACGGAATCGCCTTCCGCGAGAAAAAGTGGCGTTTGGGAACCTGCCACTGAGGAACCGCACATTGAACAAACTCACGGAAGGGGGCCGAGTCTACCAACTGAAAAGGCAGCAGTTGAAGTGCTAGCAATTTAGCAAGGCTAGCATTCAACCGCTGGGCATGTGGATGGCTGGGAGTGTACTTCTTTCTACGGTCCAGCAGCTGGGGCAGGGAAATTTGCCTGCTGCATTCGGACGTCGGTGTACTGCAAGTACTTGGTTGTGACACACCGAATTCTACACCTTCAGTCCTCTCAGAGCAGCTTTCAGAGAGGACTGAAGGTGTAGTGGGGATGGAGATCCCAGCTGAGGAGGAGCAAGGAGAGGTCCGCTTAGTTCTTTGGTGTGGGTCTTTTATGTGTGCCTGCCAACGAGCTGCATGGCAGGTCGCCATATGTCTGGTCATGCTTGTCGTGCCCAAGCGGCTGATGTTTTGGCCACGCGAGATACGCTTGAGACAAATATTGCAAATAGCAGTGGTGCGATCTGCTGCACTCGTCTCAAAAAAGGCCCACACCAAAGAACTTTTCTGATAACGTGCAGAGGCAGCGCCCTGCACAGGCGGAGCTCTGCGGTGTTGTACAGTTGCTGTGCTGGCCTCTACCTGGCCTCCAGGGGGCATCCTGCCTCGTTGGACATGTGACGCCGCATCCTCCTCCTCCTCGTCCTCCTCCTCATCCTCTCTCCCTTGAGGCACCCACGTGGAGTCAGTGACCTCATCATCCCCTCCCTCTTCACCACTAGAGCAAACCTGGCAGTAAGCTGCAGCTGGTGGAACTGTACTGCCAGATTCCTCAAGCTGGGTATCGTCATCCGAGCCTTCGAATCGTTGGGCATCCTCCTGGAGCATGTACCCAACACTGTGCTCAAAGAGTTCGGGGGACTCCTCAGGAGGACATGGTGGGTCTAGGGAAGGGGTGGCTGATGATGCTCTGTCAGTACCCTGAGCCTGGGTGAGAGAGGATGAGGAGGATGAGGAGGGCTTGGTCATCCATTCTACCAAGCCTTCAGCATGATGCGGCTCCACATGTCCAGCTGCCGAAAACAAAGACGCGCGTGTCCCATGGCCACGTGCTGATGACGATGCACGACCACGTCCACGTCCACGGCCACGTCCACTAGAAACAGAGACTGTCTGCCCTGTGTTCTTGGCTCTGCACGCTCTGCCTCCCCTTGGCGGTCTTCCAGCCATTGTAGTCGGTAGTCCTGTGGGTGCTGCTGAGAAGAAAATATAGGAGCTCTGTGTGATGCCACTAACACACTAGAAGTCCTATAGGTGCTTCTGCAAAGAAAATATAGGAGCTCTGTGTGATGCCACTAACACACTAGAAGTCCTGTGGGTGCTGCTGAGAAGAAAATATAGGAGCTCTGTGTGATGCCACTAACACACTAGAAGTCCTGTGGGTGCTTCTGCAAAGAAAATAGAGGAGCTCTGTGTGATGCCACTAACACACTAGAAGTCCTATAGGTGCTTCTGCAAAGAAAATATAGGAGCTCTGTGTGATGCCACTAACACACTAGAAGTCCTGTGGGTGCTGCTGAGAAGAATATATAGGAGCTCTGTGTGATGCCACTAACACACTAGAAGTCCTATGGGTGCTTCTGCAAAGAAAATAGAGGAGCTCTGTGTGATGCCACTAACACACTAGAAGTCCTGTGGGTGCTTCTGCAAAGAAAATAGAGGAGCTCTGTGTGATGCCACTAACACACTAGAAGTCCTATAGGTGCTTCTGCAAAGAAAATATAGGAGCTCTGTGTGATGCCACTAACACACTAGAAGTCCTGTGGGTGCTGCTGAGAAGAATATATAGGAGCTCTGTGTGATGCCACTAACACACTAGAAGTCCTATGGGTGCTTCTGCAAAGAAAATAGAGGAGCTCTGTGTGATGCCACTAACACACTAGAAGTCCTGTGGGTGCTTCTGCAAAGAAAATAGAGGAGCTCTGTGTGATGCCACTAACACACTAGAAGTCCTATAGGTGCTTCTGCAAAGAAAATATAGGAGCTCTGTGTGATGCCACTAACACACTAGAAGTCCTGTGGGTGCTGCTGAGAAGAATATATAGGAGCTCTGTGTGATGCCACTAACACACTAGAAGTCCTATGGGTGCTTCTGCAAAGAAAATAGAGGAGCTCTGTGTGATGCCACTAACACACTAGAAGTCCTGTGGGTGCTTCTGCAAAGAAAATAGAGGAGCTCTGTGTTAGGTGCTTCTGGGAAGAAAATATAGCTCTGTGTGTGTGATGGGACTAACACACTTCAAGTCATAGGTGCTTCTGGGACCATGCTATAAGGTGCTTCTGGGAGAGTGATTAGTTAGACCGGAGGTGGAGGGATTGTCACGCTACTGTGGGAAAATAAAATAACTTACATCAGTGCTACAGTTTGAATTTAAAACGTATTTGTGTGAACTTGAACAAAATAGTTAAGTGCTCTGTGTGTGTATGGGACTAACACACTTCAAGTCCTATAGGTGCTTCTGGAAAAAAGTATAGCTCTTTGTGTGTAATGGGACTAACACACTTCAAGTCCTATAGTGCTTCTGGGAAGAAAATATAGTGTGTGTGTATATAGCTCTGTGTGTGTAATGGGACTAACACATTTACCACTGACTAATGCAGAGATTTGACTAACACACTTCAAGTCCTATAGGTGCTTCTGGGAGAGGTGCTTCTGGGAAGAAAATATAGCTCTGAATATAGTGTATACCACATTTACCACTGACTAATGCAGAGTTGCAATGCAATATCAGTGGATCTATATGTGCGTTATAATTAATCAAAATTAGTCAATTAATAAATTCAAAAAAAAAAACGATTAATCGAACAGGAAAATTTTAATCAGTAACAGCCCTTTGTTCCCTGATGCCATGCCTCTATATGTTGCCTCAGCTCCCATGCCAGTTTTTGACCCCAGTCCACTGTTGGTGATCCTGCCACACCCGAGACTCATGGTTAGCTTTGTAAGTATGGGTGGAGGTTATATTACCTCCCCTCAATCTAACTTAAATGCTCTATTTATGTAATCAGTCTGACCCTTTTTTTTATATTTTATAGGCTTTAGCCATAATTGCTCCTGATGAGTGGTCATCAACCACGAAACACGTCGAGCTATAGATGCTACACCTATGCATCTTTTATTTATAGTAAACACCCAGATATTTGCAACAATGTGCTTATTCAATACCAGACTAGATATTTACTTTTTATCATGTTATTATCTGTTTTTTAGCTACTTGCATTGAACGATCATGCGTTATTGTGCCTTGCATTTATGTGTGTGTACATATATATATATATATTTACTCTATATGTATATTTATGAAATGAATTGTTGGACTCACGGTGGTGTGTGTCTTGTTTTTATCATTCATCAATATATGGAATAAACCTGTTACGAATAATTAATTATTTTCCAAGTGCATGTTTCATTCAATGTCCCAACCCTTTATTTAGCTTCTTACCAGAATCAGGGATGGAGGTAACCTTGACTTTTTGTCATAGACCTCATTTAAAGTCCCATAGTCCCCCCTTTTCCATTTTTACAGCGCTACCATTGCAATCAATGCAGCCTTACCATTGCCATGAATGCAGCCTTACCTTTAGCATGAATGCAGCCTTACCATTGCCATCAGTGCAGCCTGATCAATGCCCATCTGCAGCCTCGAAGGGGACAGGGAGGGGGGCAGGAAGAGTGCCAACAGATTATATACAGGAGAATCTCCTGTTTACGCCTTTTTAATACAAACTCCCGCCTCTTATGACAGACAGAGCAGTCATCCAATGGCAGCCCAGGAGATGGGACTTCCTATTACAGATGCCATCGATTAAACATCTGACACGTGACTGGCTCAGATTGTGGGACTAGACGCTAATTTGCAACAACTTGACCCCAGGACCAAGAGCATCAGCCCCCCAGGAGGCTGTGCAAGGACCTGATGAGCTGACATCGCTGAGGTGAGAGACCCTGACACAGCTGACCCCCCACATCAGGCTGCATTGATGGTCATTATACTGCGGCAGGTCGGCACGATCCTGCGAATCGCCGTATCTGTACGTCAGCTCGCGGGATCAGGATAGCAGGCGCACCGCCGGAAGCGCACACATGTGCCCGCTGCATTGCAGGGGTGCCGATGCTCGTGGCCGACGGTTGCGATGACCGTTGGCCACAAGCGATCGCGGGCACGAGAGAGCATCAGCCCCCCAGGAGGCTGTGCAAGGACCTGATGAGCTGACATCGCTGAGGTGAGAGACCCTGACACAGCTGACCCCCCACATCAGGCTGCATTGATGGTCATTATACTGCGGCAGGTCGGCACGATCCTGCGAATCGCTGTATCTGTACGTCAGCTCGCGGGATCAGGATAGCAGGCGCACCGCCGGAAGCGCACACATGTGCCCGCTGCATTGCAGGGGTGCCGATGCTCGTGGCCGACGGTTGCGATGACCGTTGGCCACAAGCGATCGCGGGCACGAGAAGCAGAACAGGGACGTGTATGTAAACCCACAAATCCCTGTTCTGTGAGGAGAGACAGATCGTGAGTTCCTAATTGCTAGGAATCTCAATCTGTCATTCCCTCTAGTCAGTCCCCTCCCATACAGTTATAAACACACACAGGGAACACAGTTAACCCCTTGATCGCCCCTAATTTTAACCCCTTCCCTGCCAGTGAAATTTTTACAATAATCAGTGCATTTATACAGCATTGATCGCTGTATAGATGCCAATGGTCCCAAAAATGTGTCAAGTGTCCGATGTGTCAACCATAATGTCGCAGTCCCGATAAAAATTGCAGATGCTGCCATTACTAGTAAAACAAATAATAATAATAAAAATGCTATAAATCTATCCCCTATTTTGTAGACATTATAACTTTTGTGCAAACTAATCAATATACGCTTATTGCGTTTTTTTTTACCAGCAATATGTAGAATACATATCAGCCTAAACTAAGAAAAAATTTGCGTTTAAAAAAAAAAAATGGGGATGTTTATTATAGCAAAAAGTACAAAATATTGTGTTTTTTATTTCAAAATTGTCGCTCTTTTTTTGTTTATAGCGCAAAAAAATAAAAACCGCAGAGGCGATCAAATACCCTCTGTTTGTGGGAAAAAAAGGACGTCAATTTTGTTTGGGTGCATCGTCGCTCGCCCACACAATTGTCAGTTAAAACGTCGCAGTGCCGAATCGCAAAAAATGGCCCGGTCATTCAGCAGCCAAATCTTCCGGGGCTGAAGTGGTTAAGAAAGCACATGTACTGGACCGTCTGAACTCGCCGTATTTGGAGAAGGAATGCTGCCTATGACCCCAAGAACACCATCCCCGCCATCAAATATGAAGGTGTAAACATTATGCTTTGGGGGTGTTTTTCTGCTAAGGGGACAGGACAACTTCACTGCATCAAAGGGAGAATGAACGGGCCATGTACTGCCAAATCTTGGTGAGAACCTCTTTTCCTTAGCCAGAGCATTGAAAATGGGCCATGGAAAGATATTCCAGCATGACAATGACCCAAAACACATGGCAACAAAGGAATGGCTCAAGAAAAAGCACATTAAGGTCCTGGAGTGATCTAGCCAGTCTCCAGACCTTAATACCATAGAAAGTATGTGGAGGGAGCTGAAGGTTCTAGTTACCAAACGTCAGCCACAAAACCTTTATTAAGAGTATCTGCAAAGAGGAGTGGGACAAAATCCCTCCTGAGATGTGTGCAAACAGGGCCGATCCGAGGCAGGGTGTACGGGGTGAAGTGCACCCCAGCGCCTGCAGAGGTGGGGGTGCCAAAGTGCCAGAATGCTCCCTTCCATCCTCCCTCTCCTTGTTTGTTTCACACACAAACACACGAGTCGGGCTGTATCTGCTTGTCGCCCATCGCCACTGTCTTCCTAGCTCCTCCCCCACTCAGCCGCCTGTCCAATCTGACATTCCTCCTCCTCCCATTTGTTTCCGTCCAAACCCCGCCCACACTCCAGCCTTTTGCATGGACTCCTGTTGTGGAAACTAATCCGAGGGTGAAGCTACATGAGTAGCAAACTGGGCGGGGGGAGGGTTCTGACTGGGGGTGGGGTAATTGTGCAGACTGGGAGAAGGGGGGTTGTGCAGACTGGGGGAAGGGGGTAATTGTGCAGACTGGGGTAAAGGGGGGTTGTGCAGACTGGGGGAAGGGGGGTTGTGCAGACTGGGGGGTAATTGTGCAGACTGAGGAAGGGGGGTAATTGTGCAGACTGATGTAAGGGGAGGGGTTGTGCAGACTGGGGGGTAATTGTGCAGATTGGGGGAAGGGGGGGGGGGGGGTTATGCAGACTGGGGGAATAATTGTGCAGACTGGGGGAAGGGGGGTTGTGCAGACTGGGGGGGGGGTAATTGAGCAGACTGGGGAAGGGGGGGTTGAGAAGACGGGGGAAGGGGGGGTATTTGTGCAGACTGGGGGGAGGTGAGTAATTGTGCAGACTGGGGAAGGGGGGATTGTGAGGACTGGGGGGAGGGGGTAATTGTGCAGACTGGGGAAGGGGGATAGTGCAGACTGGGGGAGGGAGGATTGGGGGAGGGGGGATTGTGCGGACTGGGGGGAGGGAGGATTTTTCAGATGGGGGGGTTCAGACTGGGGGTAAGAGGGATTTAACAGACCAAGGGGAATTGTGCAGAATGGGAGGGGGTGGAGAACTGAGAGCAGCACAGAGGGAACTCCCAGAGTAGGGATGGGCCCGGAGCTCGATTCGAACCCACGTTCGAATCGAGCACCGGGCGTTCGCTCGCTCGGCGAGCCCAGAACTATTTGGGCCGTTCGCATCACATTCGTGTGATGCGAGCGGCCCCGCAATGCATTGCGGCCGGCGCCGCCGGCGCAGTGCATTGCTGGCTGATGATTGGCCAAGCATGCACTGTGACCCCGCATGCTTGGCCAATCACAGCGCCGGAAACTCGGAGAGCAATAATTGGCTACAGGCAGGACGCCTGTAGCCAATTAAAGCTCAGGGGCTTTAGTACACGCCCCACCATTTAAAAGGCCGCCACGCCGTCGGCCCCGGTCACATGTGTTCCGGCTTTAGGAGAGAGCAGTCTGCTGATTCTGTCTTTGCTTGATTGCTATTTCTTTGCTAAACCATTGGCTATTTCTTTGCTAAACCATTGCTACCTGAGTCATTCATCATTAGTGATCGTTCATTGCTGCTGATTGCACAGTTAGTGTGTTATTAGCTGCTGCTGGGGATTAGTCTGGTGCGTGCGTACTGTTAGTACAGTATTGCAGTAGCACCAACCGCAGTGCTGTTAGCACAGCATTGCACCCTAACAGCACCCATAGGACTTCTAGTGTGTTAGTGGCAGCACACAGAGCTCCTATATTTTCTTCTCAGCAGCACACATATACTACCTATTGTGTCAGCAGCACCCATAGGACTTCTAGTGTGTTAGTGGCATCACACAGAGCTCCTATATTTTCTTCTCTGCAGCACCCATAGGACTTCTAGTGTGTTAGTGGCAGCACACAGAGCTCCTATATTTTCTTCTCAGCAGCACCCATAGGACTTCTAGTGTTTTAGTGGCAGCACACAGAGCTCCTATATTTTCTTGACAGCAGCACACATATTTTACCTATTGTGTCAGCAGCACCCATAGGACTTCTAGTGTGTTAGTGGCATCACACAGAGCTCCTATATTTTCTTCTCAGCAGCACCCATAGGACTTCTAGTGTGTTAGTGGCAGCACACAGAGCTCCTATATTTTCTTCTCAGCAGCACCCATAGGACTTCTAGTGTGTTAGTACCAGCACACAGAGCTCCTATATTTTCTTCTCAGCAGCACCCATAGGACTTCTAGTGTGTTAGTGGCAGGCAGCACACAGAGCTCCTATATTTTCTTGACAGCAGCACACATATACTACCTATTCTGTCAGCAGCACCCATAGGACTTCTAGTGTGTTAGTGGCAGCACACAGAGCTCCTATATTTTCTTGACAGCAGCACACATATTTTACCTATTGTGTCAGCAGCACCCATAGGACTTCTAGTGTGTTAGTGGCATCACGCAGAGCTCCTATATTTTCTTCTCAGCAGCACCCATAGGACTTCTAGTGTGTTAGTGGCAGCACACAGAGCTCCTATATTTTCTTCTCAGCAGCACCCATAGGACTTCTAGTGTGTTAGTGGCAGGCAGCACACAGAGCTCATATATTTTCTTGACAGCAGCACACATATACTACCTATTGTGTCAGCAGCACCCATAGGACTTCTAGTGTGTTAGTGGCAGCACACAGAGCCAGGGCCGGACTGGGAATAAAATTCAGCCCTGGAAAAAATTTCATACCAGCCCCACAGCATTATTATACCAGCACAACAACATAACGTCATTATTTTCTGGTTCATGAAAGGGAAAACCAGACATTTTAAAGCACATTTGAAGACTGTATTATATACAGAAAAGACAGATATGAAATCACATAGGGCTTTATACATATATATATATATACACAGGGGTGCTGAAGAGCACTGGGGTGGGGGCTGGAGAGCACTGTGGGGGTGGGGAGCACGGGGGGGCTGGAGAGCACTGTGGGGGCTGGAGAGCACTGTGGGGGGTGGAGAGCACTGTGGTGGGATCTGGAGACTGATGGGGAGAGCTGGAGAGCACTGGGGGCAGACAGAACAGGGGTGGGGAGCACGGGGGGCTGGACAGCACTGTGAGGGGTGGGGAGCACGGGGGGCTGGACAGCACTGTGAGGGGTGGGGAGCACAGGGGGGCTAGAGAGCACTGTGGGGGTGGGGAGCACAGGGGGCTGGAGAGCAATGTGGGGGGTGGAGAGCACTGTGGTGGGAGCTAGAGACTGATGGGGAGAGCTGGAGAGCACTGGGGGCAGAAAGAACAGGGGTGGGGAGCACGGGGGGCTGGACAGCACTGTGGGGGGGGGGCTGGAGTCGGAGAGCACCGGGGGCAGAAAGAACAAGGGTGGGGAGCACGGGGGGGCTGGGGAGCATGGGGGGGGCTGAAGAGCACTGTGGGGGGTGGAGAGCACTGGGGTGGGGGCTGGAGAATGATGGGGAGAGCTGGAGAGCACCGGGGGTAGAAAGAACAGGGGTGGGGGGGCTGGAGAGATCTGTGGGGGGTGGAGAGCAATGGGGTGGGGGCTGGACAGCACTGTGGGGGGTGGGGAGCACTGGGGTGGGGGCTGGACAGCACTGTGGGGGTGGGGAGCACGGGGTGGGGGCTGGAGAGCACTGTGGGGTGTGGAGAGCACTGTGGGGGTGGGGAGCATGGGGGGGCTGGAGAGCACTGTGGGGGGTGGAGAGCACTGTGGTGGGAGCTGGAGACTGATGGGGAGAGCTGGAGACTGATGGGGGCAGACAGAACAGGGGTGGGGAGCACGGGGGGCTGGACAGCACTGTGAGGGGTGGGGAGCACGGGGGGGCTAGAGAGCACTGTGGGGGTGGGGAGCACTGTGGTGGGAGCTGGAGACTGATGGGGAGAGCTGGAGAGCACTGGGGGCAGAAAGAACAGGGGTGGGAGCACGGGGGGCTGGACAGCACTGTGGGGGGAGGGGCTGGAGTCGGAGAGCACCGGGGGCAGAAAGAACAGGGGTGGGGAGCACGGGGGGCTGGGGAGTATGGGGGGGGGCTGAAGAGCACTGTGGGGGGTGGAGAGCACTGGGGTGGGGGCTGGAGAATGATGGGGAGACCTGGAGAGCATCGGGGGTAGAAAGAACAGGGGTGGGGGGGGCTGGAGAGCACTGTGGGGGGTGGAGAGCAATGGGGTGGGGGCTGGACAGCACTGTGGGGGGTGGGGAGCACTGGGGTGGGGGCTGGACAGCACTGTGGGGGTGGGGAGCACGGGGGGGGGGCTGGACAGCACTGTGGGGGGTGGGGGGCTTGAGACCACTGTGGGGGGTGGGGAGCATGGGGGGGGGCTGGACAGCACTGTGGGGGGTGGGGGGCTGGAGAGCACTGTGGGGGGTGGAGAGCAATGGGGTGGGGGCTGGACAGCACTGTGGGGGGTGGGGAGCACTGGGGTGGGGGCTGGACACCACTGTGGGGGTGGGGAGCACGGGGGGGCTGGACAGCACTGTGGGGGGTGGGGGGCTTGAGACCACTGTGGGGGGGTGGGGAGCATGGGGGGGGGGCTGGACAGCACTGTGGGGGGTGGGGGGCTGGAGAGCACTGTGGGGGTGGAGACCACTGGGGTGGGGGCTAGACAAGGACCTGGAGAGCAGGGGAGGCAGAAATAGCAGGGGTTGAGAGAACTGGGGGGGGGGGGGGCTGGAGACAGTGGAGAGTGTGGTGGGGGAGGAGAGCACTGGGGGGAGCACAAGGAGAACTGGGGGGGGGGGGGGGGGGGGGGGCAGTAAAATAATTTGGATAGGGGGATCAGCAGGAGGCGGCATATAGAGGAAATGAGCTTTCTATTATTCCTCCATGCAGCCGCTGAATGCTTTATTCTCCTCCTCTCCCTCCTCCAAGCATTCAGCGGCTGCATGGAGGAATATAGAAAGCTAATCTCCTCTATATGCTGCCCCCGCTGATCCCCCTATCCAGGCACACAGTTAGGGCTGTACTGAATAGTACTCACAGCCTGAGCCATCTCTCCTCCTGTGATCTCGGAGCTGGCCGGGTCAGTGTTCTGGGGCCGCGCACCGCGCTGTAACATGGTCCCGCCCCCCCCAGACCGGCTGTGTGATAGGTGGAACACTGATTCTAGATACTATCACACGAGCCGTTCTAGGGGGGCGGGACCATGTTACAGCGCGGTGCGCGGCCGCAGAACACTGACCCAGCCAGCTCCGAGATTACAGGCGCCTGAGAGTGGAGACAGGGGAGCACTGTAGCCGCAAAACGGCCCCAGGGCAGGCAGCCTACCGGGAAATATCCCGGTATCCCGGTAGGCCAGTCCGGCCCTGCACAGAGCTCCTATATTTTCTTGACAGCAGCACACATATTTTACCTATTGTGTCAGCAGCACCCATAGGACTTCTAGTGTGTTAGTGGCATCACACAGAGCTCCTATATTTTCTTCTCAGCAGCACACATATACTACCTATTGTGTCAGCAGCACCCATAGGACTTCTAGTGTGTTAGTGGCAGCACACAGAGCTCCTATATTTTCTTGACAGCAGCACACATATACTACCTATTGTGCCAGCAGCACCCATAGGACTTCTAGCGTGTTAGTGGCAGCACACAGAGCTCCTATATTTTCTTCTCAGCAGCACACATATACTACCTATTGTGTCAGCAGCACCCATAGGACTTCTAGTGTGTTAGTGGCAGCACACAGAGCTCCTATATTTTCTTCTCAGCAGCACACATATACTACCTATTGTGTCAGCAGCACCCATAGGACTTCTAGTGTGTTAGTGGCAGCACACAGAGCTCCTATATTTTCTTGACAGCAGCACACATATAGTACCTATAGTGTCTTTGTGTCAGCAGCACCCATAGGACTTATAGTGTGTTTGTGGCAGCACACATAGCTCCTATATTTTCTTGTCAGCAGCACACATAGTACCTATAGTGTGTTAGTGTCAGCACCCATAGGACCTACAGTGTGTTGTGAGCACACATAGGAGCTCTATTTTTTATACTATATACACTACCGACTACAATGGCTGGAAGACCGCCAAGGAGAGGCACAGCGTGCCGAGGCAAGAACACAGGGCAGGCAGGCTCTGTTTCTAGAGACAACAGTGCTGGCCGTGGACGTGGTCGTGCATCGTCATCAGCACGTGGCCATGGGACACGCTTGTCTTTGTTTTCGGCAGCTGGACATGTGGAGCCGCATCATGCCGAAGGCTTGGTAGAATGGATGACCAAGCCCTCCTCATCCTCCTCATCCTCTCTCACCCAGGCTGAGGGTACTGGCAGAGCAGCTGCCAACGCGTACTCAATGGCATCATCAGCCACCCCTTCCCTAGACCCACCATGTCCTCCTGAGGAGTCCTCCGAACTGTTTGAGCACAGTGTTGGGTACATGCTCCAGGAGGATGCCCAACGATTCGAAGGCTCGGATGATGATACCCAGCTTGAGGAAGGCAGTAGTGTGCGCGCAGAGAGAGGGGATGCTGAAGGCCAGCAATCTGGCAGTACTGTTCCACCGGCTGCAGCTTACTGCCAGGTTTGCTCTAGTGGTGAAGAGGGAGGGGATGATGAGGTCACTGACTCCACGTGGGTGCCTGAAGGGAGAGAGGAGGAGGAGGAGGAGGATGCGGCGTCACATGTCCAACGAGGCAGGATGCCCCCTGGAGGCCAGCTAGAGGCCAGCACAGCAACTGTACCACACCGCAGAGCTCCGCCTGTGCAGGGCGCTGCCTCTGCACGTTATCACAAAAGTTCTTTGGTGTGGGCCTTTTTTGAGACGAGTGCATCAGATCGCACCACTGCTATTTGCAATATTTGTCTCAAGCGTATCTCGCGTGGCCAAAACATCAGCCGCTTGGGCACCACAAACATGAGCAGACATATGTCGACCTGCCATGCAGCTCGTTGGCAAGCACACATAAAAGACCCACACCAAAGAACAAAGCGGACCTCTCCTTGCTCCTCATCAGCTGGGATTTCCATCCCCACTATATCTTCAGTCCTCTCTGAAAGCTGCTCTGAGAGGACTGAAGGTGTAGAATTAGGTGTGTCACAACCAAGTACTTGCAGTACACCGACGTCCGATTGTAGCAGGCAAATTTCCCTGCCCCAGCTGCTGGACCGTCGAAAGAAGTATACTCCCAGCCACCCACATGCCCATGCCCAGAATGCTAGCTTGGCTAAATTGCTAGCACTTCAACTGCTGCCTTTTCAGTTGGTAGACTCGAACCCCTTCCGTGAGTTTGTTCAATGTGCGGTTCCTCAGTGGCAGGTTCCCAAACGCCACTTTTTCTCACGGAAGGCGATTCCGTCTCTCTACTGGCATGTGGAAGGCAATGTCCATGCCTCGCTGGAGGCAGGGCGGTCAGCGGTAAAGTGCATATTACCGCTGACTCATGGTCCAGCAGGCATGGACAGGGATGTTATCTTTCTTTCACGGCCCATTGGGTCACTCTATTGGCAGCTGGGAGGGATGCAGGACAAGGTGCAGTAGTGTTGGAGGTTGTTCCGCCACCACGCCTCCAAAATGCTACTACTGGTTGTGACACACCTCTCTCCTCCACCCCCTCCTCTTCTTCTTCCTCCAGTGCTCTGTCCTCGGAACCAGCGGTGCTCCGTAGGCGTACAAGGGGCTACGCGAGTACGCAGGCAAAGAGATGCCATGCCGTGCTTGCGTTGGTGTGTTTGGGGGACAGGAGCCACACTGGGGCAGAGGTTCTGGCAGCTCTGCAGGGGCAGGCCGAGAGGTGGTTGATGCCACGTCAGCTTAAGCCAGGAATGGTGGTTTCTGACAATGGCACCAACCTCCTCTCCACCCTGCGACAGGGGCAGCTCACCCATGTGCCCTGTATGGCTCACGTCCTCAACCTGGTGGTGCAGCGGTTCTTGGGCAGGTACCCAGGCTTACAGGATATCCTGAGGCAGGCCAGGAAAGTCTGTGTGCATTTCCGCCGATCTTATAATGCCAGTGCTCGGCTGACTGAGCTGCAAAAGGAGCTGAACCTGCCCAAGAACCGCCTAATATGTGACATGCCCACCAGGTGGAACTCAGCGTTGGCCATGCTGCAGCGACTGCACACGCAGCAGAGGGCCATCAATGAGTACCTTTGCGACTACGGCACCAGGACAGGGTCAGGGGAGCTTGGCTTTTTTTCCCTACGCCAGTGGAGCATGATCAGGGATGCATGCACTGTCCTCTCACCATTTGAGGAGGCCACGAGGATGGTGAGCAGTGACAGTGCATGCATCAGTGACACTGTACCTCTTGTCCACCTGTTGGAGCATACGCTGCGTGGGATAATGGACAGGGCACTTGAGGCAGAACAAAGGCAGGAAGAGGAGGACTTCCTTGCCTCTCAAGGCCCCCTTTATCCAGACAGTGTTCCTTCTGTCCCACCCATCACACAGGAAGAGGATGAGGAGGAGGAGGAGGATTGTGTGAGCATGGAGGTGGAGCCTGGCACTCAGCATCAGCAGCAGCAGTCTTTTAGGGATGATGTACAGTCTCAACAAACCAGTGGACTTGTACGTGGCTGGGAGGAGGTGGCTGGCGATCATGTCATCCTCAGTGACCCAGAAGACTCCAGACCGAATGCCTCAGCTAACCTACGTAGCATGGCCTCCCTGATCCTGCAAAGCCTGCGGAAGGATCCTCGTGTTCTTCGGATCAAGGAGAGGGACCATTACTGGCTGGCCACTCTCCTTGATCCACGGTACAAGGGTAAGGTTGCAGACCTTATCTTGCCGTCGCAGAGGGAGCAGAGGATGAGACATCTCAGGGAGGCCTTGCAGAAAGGTCTGTGCAATGCGTTCCCAGAAACTGGGAGGTTACAAACTCCTGGTCCTGGACGACAAATTGCTGAGGCTTCGGTCAGTAGCAGAAGGAGCGGTGGGGAAGGTGGACGTCTGACCGATGCGTTCAGACAATTTTTTAGTCCGCAGCCCCAAGGTATGATCGGTTCCAGCAACCATCGCCAGCGTCTGATATACATGGTGCAGGAATACCTAGGGGCAAGGTCAGACTTGGACACCTTTCCCACCGAAAATCCTCTGGCTTACTGGGTCCTGAGGATGGATCACTGGCCAGAGCTTGCACAGTATGCAATTGAGCTACTGGCCTGTCCTGCATCCAGCGTTCTTTCCGAACGCACATTCAGTGCTGCTGGAGGATTTGTCACCGATCATAGGGTGCGCCTGTCCACCGACTCGGTTGATCGACTTACCTTCATAAAAATGAATCAGTCTTGGATCACCACCAGCTACCAGGCACCTGAAGCGGATATAACTGAATAATTTATAATGTCACATCCCTTCAAGACTGCCTATGCTGATGCTGAGTGACTGTCCTGTTATGTTCACTGACTATCCTCTTCCTCCTCCTCAATGATCCATGCCACCACACCAGTGCCTAAGGCACAATTTTTCAGCCCCTGTATAACAGGGGCGTGTACTTACAATTTTTTTAAAAAATGCTTCGCAACAGGTGTGACTGCTGTGCTCCAAGTACAGTATCTGTGAGGGGTTGCAGTGTTGTGGAACCAGCACCAGTGCCTAAGGCACAATTTTTCAGCCCCTGTTGGGGTGTGTAATTTCAATTTTTAGGCAATGCTTTGCAACAGGTCTCATTGCTGTGCTCAGAGTACAGTATCTGTGAGGGGTTGCAGTGTTGTGGCACCAGCACCAATGCCTAAGGCACAATTTTTCAGCCCCTGTTGGGGCGTGTAATTACAATTTTTAGGCAATGCTTTGCAACAGGTCTCATTGCTGTGCACAGAGTACAGTATCTGTGAGGGGTTGCAGTGTTGTGGCACCAGCACCAATGCCTAAGGCACAATTTTTCAGCCCCTGTATAACAGAGGCGTGTAATTACAATTTTTTAAAAAGATGCTTCGCAACAGGTATGACTGCTGTGCTCCAAGTACAGTATCTGTGAGGGGTTGCAGTGTTGTGGCACCAGCACCAATGCCTAAGGCACAATTTTTCAGCCCCTGTTGGGGCGTGTAATTACAATTTTTAGGCAATGCTTTGCAACAGGTCTCATTGCTGTGCTAAGAGTACAGTATCTGTGAGGGGTTGCAGTGTTGTGGCACCAGCACCAATGCCTAAGGCACAATTTTTCAGCCCCTGTATAACAGAGGCGTGTAATTACAATTTTTTAAAAAATGCTTCGCAACAGGTATGACTGCTGTGCTCCAAGTACAGTATCTGTGAGGGGTTGCAGTGTTGTGGCACCAGCACCAGTGCCTAAGGCACAATTTTTCAGCCCCTGTTGGGGCGTGTAATTACAATTTTTAGGCAATGCTTTGCAACAGGTCTCATTGCTGTGCTAAGAGTACAGTATCTGTGAGGGGTTGCAGTGTTGTGGCACCAGCACCAATGCCTAAGGCACAATTTTTCAGCCCCTGTTTAACAGGGGCGTGTAATTACAAATCTTGATCTAATAGTTCACAGCAGGGCCCATTCATGCGCCCACCAAGAGTAACTATGAGGGCCTACAGTCTTGTGGCAACACCGTCCACCACCACCACCACCACCACCAAAGGCCCAATTTTTCTGCCCTGTTCAACAGGTGCATGCAATTACAAATCTTGATCTAATAACTCACAGCAGGGCCCATTCCTGCAACCACCAAGAGTAACTGTGAGGGCTTACAGTCTTGTGGCAACACCGTCCACCACCACCACCACCACCAAAGGCCCAATTTTTCTGCCCTGTTCAACAGGTGCATGCAATTACAAATCTTGATCTAATAACTCACAGCAGGGCCCATTCCTGCACCCACCAAGAGTAACTGTGAGGGCTTACAGTCTTGTGGCAACACCGTCCACCACCACCACCACCAAAGGCCCAATTTTTCTGCCCGGTTCAACAGGTGCATGCAAGTACAAATCTTGATCTATTAACTCACAGCAGGGCCCATTCCTGTGCCCACCAGTCTTGTGGCTACACCAACATCTAATAGGGCAAATTTCTGCAGAGTATATACGGCAGGCCCCTACTTTCAAACATCCAACTTACAAACGACTCCTACTTGCAAACGGAAAGAGAAAACAGGAAGTGAGAGGAAATCTACCCCTAGGAAGGGAAATTCGATCCTGTTAGATTTAATTTGGGAAAAAGGTATCTCCTCTCTACTGATGCTTTATCACCAATCCTTGTTTCAATTAAAACCCCACTTTTCCAAAAACATTTGTCATTGGGACGGAAAGTGAGGTGAAATGTTCTGAACAGATGTGCAAAGACAGCAAATGTTACAGGGGTGATAACCCCTCCCTATGTTCTCCAAAAAGCTTAAAAATAGATTTTTTTGGGATGGAGCTACACTTCATAATGTACCTGTTCAGATTCTACTTAAGAACAAACCTACAGTCCGTGTCTTGTTTGCACCACCTATATACTGCTGTTCAGAGTATCTAGGGTTGCAGGTATAGGGTTTTATTTTGGGTGCGGGGTCCCCCTTAATATCCATACAAGACCCAAAGGGGCTGGGGTGGGGGGGGGGGGGGGTGATGGGGTAGCCATGCCATTTTTCTCAAGGATTTTCAGCCATATGGCGGCCAGGACAAGACATGACATTAAAGCCGCAAGTGGTTTTAAATGGCTTCTTTTTTTCCTTTACAAATGTCATTTTGTGCAGGGACAGTTCTAAACACGGGAAACACATGCCACTTCACAGGCATACTTTAGACACCCCCCAGGTACCATATTTAAAGGAAAATTTCACTTTTTTTTTTTTTCACTTTATGCATCATTAAAATGACTGCTCCCGAAAAAACGTTAGTTTTTAAAAGTTCTTTTTGCATTGATATATGTCCCCTGGGGCAGGACCCAGGTCCCCAAACCTGTTTTATGACATTAACATGCATATTGGCCGTTGTAATTAGCAATTTTGATTTCGAACGTTCGCGTCCATTATAATGAATAGGGTTCGAAAATTTGCGCGAACTTTCGGTCCGTTCGAAGGTTCTGGTGCGAACCGAACCCGGGGTGTTCGGCTCATCCCTATCCCAGAGTCTTAGAGGCAGGCAGAGGCAGGGCACACGTGACTGGCTCAGGTTGTGGGACTAGACGCTAATTTTCAACAACTTGACCCCAGGACCAAGAGCATCAGCCCCCCAGGAGGCTGTGCAAGGACCTGATGAGCTGACATTGCTGAGGTGAGAAGTCCTGACACAGCTGACCCCCCACATCAGGCTGCATTGATGGAAACTGTTGAGGCTGCACTGATGGGCACTGATGAGGCTAAGCTTATGGGCACTGGTGAGGCTGCATTGATGGGCACTAATGGGCCGTACACACGGTCGGATTTTCCGCTGACCAGTTCCATCGGATCATGTCCGTCGGACTTTGTCCGATGTTGGTGTTGCGTACACACGGTCGGACAATGTTGTCGGAATTTCCGGTCTGCAAGAACATCGTGACGTAAGTCGTCTTCCACGAGACTAGAAAAGGGAAGTTCTGCACCACGTCCTGCACCCGTTGGGCTCCTTCTGCTGATCCCGTGTTTATCGCGAGTTAGTTGAAGTTTGGGGACTTACGATTCGCGCTTCTCAGTTTTGTGACTCAGATCGTTACTGCTCTTCAGTTTGTGCTTGTCGTGCGTATCTGTTTATTAGTGCGTGTAGTCAGTTCGCATTTGTTGGTCATTGCGGCCTATACCTTGATATAGGACGCTTTGATTTTCACTGCTTATTGTCTGCTTGTTTCTGGTATTCATTTCGTTCTTTCAGGCCTTGCTGTTTATCTGTGCTTTCTGTTTGTCCGTTCTGACCAGCCGACCGTTTGTGAGCGATGTTACCCGTACGTACTCGTCGCCGAGTTCGTGCTGTACGTGGAATTGGTGTCAGGCTTTTAGCTTTGAGCCAAGACCCGTCCATGAACAGAGTGACGAGGAGTATGTGGACCAAGAATTGGTTGCTTCAGCATGATCAGTTCTCGCACATGCCTTTGCTTCATGAGAGAACCGGGAGAATAATCCTGATGATTTCAGGAACTTTCTCCGGATGACGGACCCTGTTTTTCACCGTCTTTTGGCTTTGCTGACCCCTTTTATCAGCCGGCAGGATACCTGCATGAGACAAGCCATCACTCCGGAGCAGAGGCTTGTTGCCACGTTGAGGTACTTGGCGACAGGGAGAAGCCTTCAGGATTTGAAGTTCTCCTCAGGTATCTCTCCCCAGGCCCTGGGAATCATTATTCCAGAGACCTGTTCTGCCATCATCCAGGTCCTGCAGGAGGACTATATTAAGGTAACATTTCTCCTTTACTATTCCCTTCTATGTATGCTCTGTTTGCTAATGTCTTGTATTTTTGACCTCCTTCCCGAATTACCATGATTGCAATATGCTCTAATATGCTGTGCCTCTTTTGTCCTTCATGCATTTTTCCCTTCACTTACCTCCCCAGCATGCTCTTCTGGCCCAATAGACACCTATGGCCTAGTCCCTTAAGCAATGTATTTTGTCTGCTGCATAGTATTGTTTTCCCCCAAACACCCCCTAAAATATGCATAAATGTTTGCTGTGTGTTTTACTTCATGCAGAGCCCCTTTTGTTAACCTTTTTTTGGGGGGGGGGTGCCAAACTCATTAGGAACCCCCTCCCCCAACTGCTCTGTCAGATGCTACCAATCCTCTATCTGATGGCTTTCCCAAGGTCAATACACACTATATACCTACCTCTTTATAGTGGGCATCTTTAGGGATGAATTCAGCAAAGCATGTAGTGCAAGGGGCTGGCTCCATACTTTCCATTTCCTCGTTTTTTGTGTTCTTTCCCTCCTATTAGCTTGCTAGGTAATTGCAGAATGTCAAAATGTGCTTCCATTTATTTTTTTTTGGGGGGGGGGGGTGGATTTGGAATGTTCTTTTATGTTTCCTGTGGGCTGCCAATAGTGTTAAGTAAGGAGGGTCTGGCCAAACTAGCACACATTATTGAGCCATTTGGCAATCAATGAAGTGCAGAGGGTTACCTGTCCAAACCCCCCCCCCAAACCCCTAGTTATTGTCAATGGCCCATCCGAAGTGGGGGGATTGATGGGGGGGGTAATCTGCTAGGGGGACCCTCTACTTTGGGGTGCAAATACTTTCAAGGTTAAAATGTAAAAGTCTGATCTTGTTCCAAGATGTTAGTGTCTAATCTGCTTGCAATGTTTATGTGCAAAGTGACTAATTATTTTTTCTTGTTTCACTCCACAGTTCCCTTCCACGCCACAGGAATGGCAGACTGTGGCCTCCCACTTTGCCAGCCGTTGGGACTTTCCTAACTGCGGAGGTGCAATTGATGGGAAACACATCCGCATCGTCCCACCCCCCAACTTGGGGTCCTACTATTATAATTACAAGGGGTTTAATAGTGTAGTGATGTTGGCGGTGGTGTCGGCGACATACGAGTTTTTGTATGTGGACGTGGGGATGAACGGCCGGATCTCGGATGGTGGTGCCATTGCGCACATGGAGTTCTATTGGCGTCTCCAGAGTGGCAGTCTGTGTTTTCCACCTCCAGAGGAGAATGCTGAAGGACTCCCCTTCGTCTTTGTCGCAGATGAAGCGTTTGCGTTGACTCCCCATCTGATGAGGCCGTTCCCGATGAGGACCTTCACCCCAGACCAGAGGGTCTTCAATTACAGGCTGTCGAGAGCCCGCAGAGTGGTGGAGAACACCTTTGGGATCCTGGCCAGCCGCTTCCGCCTGTTTTTGACGGCTATTAACTTGGCGGAATACAAACTCAACCATATAGTTCTTGCCTGTTGCATATTGCACAACTTTTTGAAAAGACACAACAGCAACTATGTGGTGGCCATTGGCCCAGATGTGGACGGGCCTTCTAATGCCGACCTCACAGCCCTTCAAGCGGCATGTCCAGGCTTGCCCCCTCTAAATGCCCGCAAGGTCCGCGAGCAATATATGGACTACTTTGTGGGTAGGGGGGCCATTGCTCTGCCTGACGATGTGTGAGAGGCATTTTTTAATAAATATATTTTTTAAACCTACCTATGATTTCTTGACATTTCCTGCTTGTGTTTCTTGTAGGTGTATTCTAGGTTATTTGTGTTGGATATTTTTGCCCTTTAGCTTCAACAGTGGGAATGCACTTTCTGGGAAAATGGAGGTAACAGTCTCTTCTTCCCAAAAAGAATCTTCTCATGTTGTGTGTGTGATACCTAATCTTTTGTCTAGAGTAGGTTTGTAGTGCATAACTGACACCCAAAATACTCCTTTTCATCACCATGACAGAAATGTGTGTATTCACAAAAATGCTGTGCTACGTGTTTTCGTACAAACCACTGTGGGTGTCATTTACATAAGCCAAATCCACTATGCACTGCAAAAGTGCCCTGGAAAATACACTTGCAGTGCAAACTGGAAAAGCCTTTAGTAAATAACACCCATTGCCCCACAAATCATTTACTTTTGACATAAATAATGCATTGGTGTTTTTAAAGAAGGAAGCCACACATTTTTTGGATTCAAATAGTTTACTTACAACACATTCACAAGTGCCTTTCTAAACTTCGTGGCAAAACTGACAAGATCTTGGTTCTTTAGAACATTGTTTACAAACATTACGCATTTGTTAAAACCAGGCATGGAGCAAAACAGAACACACAGAACCTAGGAACTTGCAAAGTTCAACTTTCTAAAGTGAAGACAAGATCAGACATGACTATATGTTGAAAGTGTGTTTGATCTTGCCTTCAGCACATGGGGGGGCACCCCTTGAAAAAGGTAATTTAGAACATGCACACAATTTGGGTCTCAAAATGGACATTAGATGGTAAAACACATGCCTAGAATGTTCCAAAGTGCAATCTCCCATCATGGGGATCAATGGACGTGTTTTGGGAGTGCAACCCCTTCACCACAGCCACTTTTGTAGTTAGTAAAGTGGTTGCACCCCCAAAACCTTGTCATTCATCCACCATGATGGGAGCTAGCACATGTGGACACAATGTGGGCATCTTCCAAATTTGCCACAGTTCTTAAGTTTCAAATGTTGTCACAAACAGCCACCAATCTGTGTTAATTACTTGGTGCGTTTTCAGATTTTACCTAAAACATCAATGATGTTCTTCAATTTTTGTTGAACATCATTGATGTTTTTCTTTATCTCATCTAGATCTCAATTGCAGACCATTATCTCCCCGATGAGTACGTGTGCACTTTCAGTGGTAAAGTGCGATTCTTCTTCCACAACATCCACGTCACCTAAAAAAACAACAAAAAAAAATGTATCTTGGAAATGAGGCAGGCATACATTGATTAGCTTACCAGTAGCTGTGTTCTCCCACACTCACCTGTTGTGGTGACAAGTTCTCCAAGTTCGATGATCTCTCCTTCCTCCTCCTCCTCCTCTGCTTCTGGTCTTTCCCCTTCTTTGGGAGGTGTGGGTTTTCTGGTTTCCTCAGACGTCCCGAGTCTTCGCTCCCCTATGAGAATGTACAAAAGGAAGATTTAGCACAACAATCTATTGAGGGCAGAAATAGGAAATATCAAACATTGCTTGAAAGTGAGGGACAATATTTTTGGTTGGCCAGTTTCAAATGACAACAACATGAATGTAGTCACTTTGTAAAGGTGCTAAACTTACTACCTTTTTGGTACACCCCTCTAGTATCCACTGGAGCACATGTGTGGACCAGCATAAAAAAAAGGGCGTTTGGTTATCCCAGCACTAGTGCTCTAGAGTCCAGATGGGTAAACAGCTACTGAGTGACCTCTCCTTTACATTGATTAAATTTGCTTTACATTCTTGATGACATCTCTATTGAGAACAAACTTCCTTTCCCTCCAAACTTCACCAAACCTCGTATTATAAGTGGCCGAACGATCGAGGTTGAGTACGATCGAATGGACACACACGAACATGACAGTAGCAGAAAGATCGAGGTTGAGTACGATCGAATGCACAGATGAACATGAAAGTGGCCATTTTCCAAGGTACAACATTGATAAAAACAAAACACATGGAGCAGTATGCAAGCAAGAAATCATACACAAAACACAACTACTTACTTTTTTGAAGAACTCGCTTGATCTTTCTGTACTGATCGGGCTCCCTCAGTTTCAGGTCTGACCAGCGTTTCCTCAGTTGTTCCTTGGATCGTTGTACCCCAAAATTATTGTGCAGCCTCCTCACAACTTTAGACATGATCTTGCCCTTTCTGACATTTGGGTTGAGGTAAGGCCCATACTTCCCATCATAGTCGCTCCTCTTCAATATGTCCACCATCTCCAACATTTCTCCAAATGACATATTGGAGGCCTTAAATTTCAGGCTCCGGGATCGGGACGTTTCTGCCTCCGGCCTCTCCTCGTCCTCCTCCTCGTTGCTGCAATATTTGGGGCGCACCTGCTGTGTCCCCGCCATGTGCTCTCCACACTGCGCCGTAAAGAGAAGGGGTGGGGAATAGACGAGAAAGATTGTTAGGGGCGGGCGGAGTTTCACGCATGCGCACTGTATATAAAACGTCAGACGCATGTGTCGTAGCGACGATCTGTGAGACGAGGGGAGAGAAAGTTCACGCATGAGACGATCGCTAGAACGAAGGTACAATTTTAACTTGGTACATAACTAGCCTAGACTGATTAGACCTTGAGGCTTATTTATGGAGAAGATTAGGAGAGTTTAGCCTGACATTATTTATAGTGTTTTGTGTGGTGTTGTGTCTTGCAGAGATTATGGAGGGCTTCAACCATGTGAGTTTTCCCCCCCTCTTCATTGATAAGTATAGGGAAATGCCCCTATTATGAGGAGTACCTATTTCAGGGAGTGGAATAAGGTCCTGAAGTCCCAAGCATCTGGAGCTGGAGCAGATCAGGTCCATGTCCCCACGCTCTGGTACTATGACAGGCTCCATTTTCTCAAAGACCAGGCTAATGTCAGGGAGTCACTCTCGACTCTTCCTTGCACGCGTCCTTCCATGCACGCCACCCCTGATGAGGCTTCCGCGGAGCAACCTGGGCCTTCCAGTCTGGAAGATGTGGAGGAGCCCAGCTTGAGCCAGGTATAGTAGTTTTGTAACCATTTTTGTGAATAATGAATGATGTTCACTTAATTCAGAATCCCCAATTGCTTAGTTCCTAATCGTGTTTGACATATCAACAGACAGTAGTGTTGGAGACATTTGGGGCAAGAATCTAAACTGCTGGGCTGGGAATTGTATGGTTTTCTATTTGTAAACCTTTTGCAACAGTCACTAGATGAAAATTGTGTGTGTTTGATGAACAAATAACTCAAACTATGTCCCTTTTTCATACACAGGAAGACCTCAGCCAGGAGGTGGCTGTGGAATGTGGCAGTCAGGAGGAGGCAGGGGTTAGTGGCAGCCAAGAGGTGGGTAGTGGCAGCCAAGAGGGGGGTAGGCGTAGGAGCCTGACTGTCTCCCAAGTCCCTCCCCTCCGCCTTCCCTACAAAAGGGCAAGAAGGGGGGGGTGAGGTGGGAGAGTCAGCGCTCCAGCTGATCAGAGATGCTTCAGCCTCCCTACATGCCACACCCACCTACGAGGAGGCCTTTGGCTCCTTGGTTGCCACTAAAATGAAGGATATAGAGGCGGGGCAACGCAGCATGAGTGAGGAGGTCATCCTCAAGGTCCTAAATAAGGGTATGGCTGGGGGGATGACCACACTCACACATGTTTGTGATAGTGACCATGCTCCGCCTCCTCCTCCTCCTCCTTCTGCCACCCCACCAGCACCACAGCGTGGAAGGAAGCGTACAAGGAAGACAAGAGAGTGACGACCTGGATTCAGTCTGGTCTGAGAGAAGATGGAGCCTCTCGTAGTACCAGAGCCTGGGGACCTTGATGGCATCTGCTGCAGTTCCGGATGTTTTGGACTTCAGGACCAGATAGCACTCCCTTATTATTTAAGATAGGTACTCCTCAGGCCACCAAGTTTTGAAGCTTAAATAATGATGTTTGCCGTGGGTGTCCAAGGCTTTGCAAATTCCCCAAGTTTCTCCATCGCTGCGTTCCTCTTTGGTTTGTTGCTGAGACCTAAATAAAGGTATTTTTGAGTTCAAAAAATCATTGCCTATGTGTTTTACTTTTCTACAATGACAGTTTATTTGTGAGTAGGCAGGTACATTTCACGAATCATAAGTATAATTAACAAGGGGCACCAACAACAAACAACCTCCTAGTAAATTTAAACAACAAATACAAATGATAAGAATGTTGTTTTGCTAAGTTGAGACACACAACCCCCCTCAAAAATCTAAATAAATTATCCTGAAAATATGTATTCCAAACCAAAAATAAAAAATGACAAATCATCCCAAAAAATATAACAAACATTCTTTTACGATCTGACGAAAAATAAACATCTAGCCAAGAAATCCTGAAAAAGAATAAATCAATACGTTTGTGAGAAGTGAGGGTGAATAGGAGCAGCTAAAACACGTCATTCTTCTTGCATTGTAAAGAAAAAGAGAATGCGCTGCATTAAAGACATTTTAACATTGCAGCGTGACGAATGTGTCGATTAGGAACGGTAGTTTTACCTGACCGAGCGCTTCCGTCACAGAATTTCTTCTGAGCATGCATAGCACTTTGTCCGTCGGACTACGCTACACGCGATCGGAATTGGTATGATCGGACTTTGTTGTCGGAATATTTATAGAGCAGGAGATAGAACTTTGTCCGTCGGACAATCCGATGGAAACTGTCCGATGGTGCCTACACACGGTCGGAATTCCCGACAACATTGTCCGATAGGACAGAATCCATCAGAAAATCGCGCTAATCACAGGCAGTGAGACATTTCCCGATGCGCGGTTACAAAGATCGGGAAATGTCTCACTGCCTGTGATTAGCGCAGAGCAGTGCCGACTTCCTGGCGGTCTCTGCACGTGGGCTGTGCAAACACACTGGATCTCATCCTTAATGGGCACTGATCTGGCAGTCTCCCACCATTTCTTGTATAATGTCTGCTGTCTCTGACCAGCTCTTGTATCATGTCTGCAGTCTCTGGCCATCTCCTGTAGTATGTTTGCAGTCTCTGATCAGCTCTTGTACTATGTATGCAGTCCCTGACCATCTCTTGTATCATAACTGCAGTCCCTGACCATCTTCTGCATCATGTCTGCAGTCCCTGACCATTTAATGTATCATGTCTGCAGGCTCTGACCATCTTCTGTAAAATGCCTGCAGTCTCTGACCAGCTCTTGTATCATGTCTGCAGTCTCTGACCAGCTCTTGTATCATGTCTGAAGTCTTTGACCATCTTCTGTAGTATGTCTGCAGTCTCTGACCATCTCTTGTACTATTAATGCAGTCTCTGACCATCTCTTGTACTATGTCTGCAGTCTATGACCATCTTTTTATTATGTCTGCAGTCTCTGACCATCTCTTGTATTATGTCTGCAGTCTCTGACCAGCTCATTTATCATGTCTGCAGTCTCTGACCAGCTCTTGTATCATGTCTGCAGTCTCTGCCCAGCTCTTGTATCATGTCTGCAGTTTCTTGCCATCTATTGTACTATGTCTGCAGTCTCTGGCCATCTCTTGTACTATGTCTGCAGTCTCTGGCCATCTCTTGTACTACGTCTGCAGTCTCTTATCATCTCTTGTACTATGTCTGCAGTCTCTGGCCATCTCCTGTACTATGTCTGCAGTCTCTGGCCATCTCTTGTACTATGTCTGCAGTCTCTGGCCATCTCTTGTACTATGTCTGCAGTCTCTGGCCATTTCTTGTATCACGTCTGCAGTCTCTGACCATCTTGTTCTCTTTATTGTTAAGAGATCATGGGTGGATCCCAGGTTAACAAAGACTCATTATAGGGAGCATATTTGTGTTTGAGTAGTTGCCATAGAAACATTTGCAAAGGGGAGGAGTTAGTAAGATGACTACGCCCACGTGGGGGCGCCCAAAATATTTCTGCACCCAGGCGTCTGTGACCCTAGGATCGGCCCTGTGTGCAAACCTAGTGGCCAACAACAAGAAATGTCTGACCTCTGTGATTGCCAACAAGGGTTTTGCCACCAAGTACTAATTCATGTTTTGTGAAGGGGTCAAATACTTATTTCACTCATTAAAATGCAAATCAATTTATAACTTTTTTAAATGCGTTTTTCTGGATATTTTTGTAGTTATCCTGTCTCTCACTGTTAAAATAAACCTACCATTAAAATTATAGACTGATCATTACTTACAAAATCAGCAGGGGATCAATACTATATATATATAAAGGCCAGTATGGTGGCTTGAAATTATGGGAGGAGCCCAGGGTGTATTTAAGCAGACCACCCACACTGTTCTTTGGCGGTTCCAGTGCGCGGTACTACACGTCACTAGGTTGACTCCTCCAGCTCACCTCATGTTTGTGAGTCTGTGCATTCGATCGCAAGTGCGTTGCGGCTTCTCCGTTCGCGGTCTTTGTGACCAGTTTCCACTCACTGTTGCAGGTGGGATTTGAACCTTTTCGTAACATGTGCAATCTTGCGATTCGTTATGCTTCCTATCCCACATCCCTTTACAAAACCTGCCGCCGAGTTGTTGTCGCTCATGACCCTACATCATTTGGCACAGGCGTAGTACGTTCGTAGGTTCTTCTGCCTTGTTTGTCATTCCATCTACAAACATACGATTCATTTGTAGATCCAAGCCTCCGAGCCACTGTCAGATGTTGTCCGATATCACTCGACATAGGCTTCACTGCTTATAAGATTCACTGTCCATGGGGTTGCTGTCTCATCCATTTGGAGATGAGCATGTATTGCTTGTACGGGTTCTGTGGCTGATTGAGGTGGTAAGTAGACCCACCTGGTACCTTGCCTGCACCTTGATCAGCCTGGGGGGTTGGGTGCTTGGTTGTGTTTGGTTACAGAGATAGGGGTGGCATACACTCTACAACCAGTTCACATCAGATCCATTTAATACTACTTACTACCGATTCTTATTGGATTTGTTTCATACATTTATAACCAATTCGTATCGGAGTCATCTATCTTTACAAACCAATTTGTAGCAGATATAATTTCATACGTTCAAACCATTGTCTATCGTGTTCCCCATTCGTAAAAAACTGTTGTCACCTCATGTCGTAAGTCCCTTGCCTCATTCTTACTGCTTCCTAGAAATTTCACTATATCATTTGCATGTATTAGTACTCATTCGTTAAGATTTATACCTCATTCAAGCCCAGTCACATCAGCGACGTAATGACTCGTGGCAGCCCACTGCTCGGGACCATTCATGTCTAGTTGACCTAGGCGGCACGAACGTTACGAATCCACGTAACTCACTTACACTACAGCCACTTCCGAATCAAGTCGCTTTGGCGGCGTATGTCCCAAATTTTTGACACCCTAGGCAAAACCTAATTTTTCCACCCCTTTTGGGGGGTGGAGTCAGTCACTGAGCCTGGAGGTGTTGGGGGCATTGGTACGGTGCCCCTGACTGATGTGCTCTAGGCCGGCGCCTGCCTTGTCTATAGGTAGCGCCGGCCCTGTACATAGGGATATGTAAACAGATAATCAAGGCAACTATCAGTGCCCATGGGCACTGAGTGCCACTCCCAGCAGTGCAACCTCTTAGTGGGAACCCCTCATACTGGGCACAGCAGGTGTACATACCTGGGAACTCAGCACAGGGATGGTGGGAACCCCTCATAATGGGCACAGCAGGTGTACAGACCTGGGAACTCAGCACAGGGATGGTGGGAACCCCTCATAATGGGCACAGCAGGTGTACAGACCTGGGAACTCAGCACAGGGATGGTGGGAACCCCGCATACTGGGCACAGCAGGTGTACAGACCTGGGAACTAAGCACAGGGATGGTGGGAAACTGCCATTCCACTCCTTGACAGTGAGGTGTGAGGTTGCTAGTTCCTTAGCTCCTGTGCTTCCAGAATTGAGGTAGAGATTGGGAGATGCATGGTCTTGGACATCTCTGTAAGGAGGCAGGATCTGCGCCTGATTAACATCTATGGTCCCCAGACGAAGTGGGACAGGAAATGCCTCTTTGCAAAGATTAAGCCTTTTCTTTTTACGGCCCAGCAGGTTATCTTTGGAGGTGATTTCAACACCATTACTAGGTCTAAAGACAGGAGAGGTTTCAGAGATAAGCTGGGCTATGACACCCTTTTTCTTAATGCGATCATTAGGGAAGCAGGTCTGGTAGATGCACACATTAAGCGCTGCCCAGACCGCTTGGGGTTCACTTTTCAGCGAGGTAGTAGTCAGTGTAGGATAGATAGTTTTTTTTTTTTAAAGGGAGACTGCTTTTTCGTCACCTGTGTGTCGGGCAGTGGAGTTTTCTGATCACTGTATTTTATCTGTGACTCTGAATGCCTCAGACATGCCACCTAGGGGAGGGGTATCTGGAGATTGAATTCGGCCCTCCAGGAAGACGAGAGAGTAACGCCCCGTACACATGGTCGGACATTCCAACCAAAAAATCTGTCGGATATTTTCCGACAGATTTTGTCCGAAACTGGTGTTGCCCACACACGGTCGGACAAAGTTGTCGGAATTTCCGATCGTCAAGAACGCTGTGACGTAAACCGCGTATGACGGGACTATAAAAGGGAAGTTCAGCACCACGTGCATCACTCTTTGGGCTCCTTCTGCTGATCTCGTGTTTATTGCGTGTTAGTAGAAGTTTGGTTAGAGACAATTTGCGCTTTTCAGACTTACTGCTCTTCAGTTTGTGCTTGTCGGTGCATATTTGCTTATCAGTGCGAGTAGTCAGTTCGCATTTGTTTGTCATTGCGGCCTATATTTAGATATAGTACTCTTTGATGAACAGTGCTTATTGTCCACTCGTTTCTGGTTTTCAGTTCGTTCTTTGAGGCCTTGCTGTTTATCGTTGCGTTCTGTTGGTCCATTCTGACCAGCCGACCGCTTTGAAGCCATGTTGCGCGTACGTACTTGTCGTTGAGTTTGTGCTGTGCAGGGGCTTGTTGTTGGGCTTTTAGCTTTGACCCAAGCCCAGTCCATGAACAGGGCGAGGAGGAGTTCATGGAGCAAGAATTGGCTGCGCCAGCATGACCAATTCTCGCACATGCCTTTGCTTCCTGAGATCCGTGAGAATATTTCGATGATTTCAGAAATTATCTCAGGATGACGAACCCCGTTTTTCACCGTCTGTTGGCTTTGCTGTCCCCTTATATCAGCAGGCAGGATACTTGCATGCGGCAAGCCATCACTTCGGAGCAGAGGCTAGTTGCCACGTTGCGGTACTTGGCGACGGGGAGAAGCCTTCAGGACCTCAAGTTCTCGACAGACATCTCCCCCGAGGCTCTGGGGATCATTATCCCAGAGACCTGTTCTGCCATCATCCAGGTCCTGCAGAAGGACTATATTAAGGTAAGATTTCTCCTTTAACATCAGATTCTATGTATTTAATGTTTGCTAATGTATTGTATTTATTTAATCGTTCCCTAATTACCATGATTGTAATATGCTGTGCCCCTTTGTCCTCACGCATGCTGGAAGCTTTAAAAGTTCCTTTTTTGTCCTTCATGCATATTTGCCTTCACTAACCACCCCAGTATGCTGTTCTGTGCCCATACACCTATAGCCTAGTCACTTAGCAATGTATTTAGTCAGCTCCATAGTAGTGCTTTGCCTTAAACACCCCTAAAATGTGTACAAATGGTAGTTGTATCCTTAAACTCATGCATAGTTCCAGAGGTTTTCTTTTTTTTGTGGGCCAAACTCATTAGGAACCCCCCTCCCCCCAACCACTAAGTCAGCTGATACCAATCCTCTATCTGCTGACTTTGCCAAACCCATACACATTATACCTACCTCTATAGTGGTCAGATTTATGGATTTATTTCCCAAAGCATGTAGTGCAAGGGCCTGCCTCAATACTTTCAAATGCTACTGTGTTCATTTTTTTGTGCCTATTATTATCTTGATAAGGTAATATCAGAATGTAAAAATGTGCTTCCATTTTTTTTTTCAATTTTGTATTCTGACGCTTCTTACCTGTCCAGTGGGCTGCCTATAGTGTAAGTAAGGAGGGGCTGGCCAAAGTAACACACATTACTTATGCATTCAGCTCTCAATGAAGTGGAGAGGGCTACCTGTCCAAAACATTTACCCCTTCCCTAATTTTTTTCAATGGGCCATCAGATGGGGGACCTTATACTTTTGCCTTTAAATACTCATTTCCAAAAATGTTATACTGATCTTGGCCAAAAATGTTTGTGTCTAATCTGCTTGCAATGTTGATGTGCAAAATTACACATTTTTTTTTCTTGTTTGACTCCACAGTTTCCTTCAACGCCACAGGAATGGCAGACTGTGGCCTCCCACTTTGCCATCCGTTGGGACTTTCCCAACTGTGGAGGGGCAATTGATGGGAAACACGTCCGCATCGTCCCACCCCCCCCCCCCAAGTTGGGGTCCTACTATTATAATTACAAGGGGTATAATAGTATTGTGATGTTGGCGGTGGTGTCAGCGACATACGACTTCCTGTATGTGAACGTGGGGAAAAATGTCTGAATGTCGGATGGTGGAGTGATTGCACAGATGGAGTTCTACTGGCGTCTCCAGAGTTGCAGTTTGGGCTTGCCACCTCCAGAAGAGAATGTGGAAGGACTCCCTTTAGTCTTCGTCGCGGATGAAGCATTTGCACTGGGAAACCATCTGATGCGGTCATTTCCGATGAGTACCCTCACCCTGGACCAGAGGGTATTTAATTTCTGGCTGGCCAGAGCCAGAAGGGTAGTGGAAAACACTTTTGGGATAATGGCCATCCGGTTTCACCTATTCTTGACCCCCATCCACATGGCGGAATACAAACTTAATCATATTGATTAAAAATATTCTACAAACTGTGGCCTCAGTTGGGCCAGATGCCAACTTATTTCCACATGACAACCTGACGGACCTTGAAACAGGCCGTCCTGGCTTGCCCCTACCCTCGAGGTCAGAAACAGATAAACAGAGTACCTTGCGGGTAGGGGGGCCATTGATATGCCAGACAATGTCTGAGAGGCATTAGTTAAATACATTTTTCTTGGAAACTGCAATAATATTTGTTTGCATTTACTGCTTGGGTGTTGTTTTAGGTGTCTCCTAGGTTTCTTTATTATTTTTGGGCCTTTTAATTCAACAGTGCTAAACAAAGTTCTGTGCCAGATAAGGTGACAGTCTCTTCTTCAGAGAACATTCTTCTTATGTTGTGGGTCTGCTACACACACACACCTTTTTTTTGTTGTTAATGTATGTAGTGCAATACTGACAAAAATATTGCATATTTTCAGCACCATGGCAGAAATGTGTGGAGTCCTGAAAATGGCATGATTAGGCCTAATTTTGGAGCACTGTGGGTGTTATTTACAAAAGACAAATCCACTATGCACTACAAGTGCACTGCAAAAGTGCACCTGAAACTGCACTTGGAGTGCAAAGTCGATTTGCCTTTAGTAAATAACACCCATTGCCACCGAAAACAACAACTTTACTACAAATACTACTTTTGCGCATTGAAAAAGATAGCCACACATTGTTGCTAATTAAACTTTTTACTCAAAGCACATTCTCATGTGCGTTTATCAAAGGGTTTTACAACAAACCAACATATTTGGTGTATATAACATTATTTTTAGTAACATTAATATAACTCGCCGTTTTTGAGGAAACAGGCATGTATCAAAGCATAACATACAGAACTAAGGATTTTACAAAGTTCAACTTTGAAAAGTGAAAAGTGAAAACAATATCAGACATGAGTATGTCCAAACTGTGTTAATATTGCCTTCATCACATGGGGTGTCACCCCTGTAAAAGCCAAATTTGGAAGATGCACACAAATTGAGAATCAACCTGGGAATTTTCCTCCTGATCCCATGCCTAAAGTCAACATGTGCTATCTCCCATCATGGGGGATCAATGGACGTGTTTTGGGGGTGCAACCCCTTCATCTCAGCCACTTTAGTAGCAAGGAAGGGGTTGCACCCACAAAACACGTACATTGATCCCCCATGATGGGAGATAGCACATGTTGACACACTGTGTGCATCTTCCAAATTTGGCTTTTTCACAAGTGTTTTTTAAAAACAAAAAATGGATGCTATGTAGTTTGGTGTGTTTCAGATTCTCCCTAAAACATCAATGATGTTCTTCATTTTTTGTTGAACGTCATTAATGTTTTTCTTGATAATATCTAAATCGCGATTGCACCCCATTATCTCCTCGATGAGGATCTGGGCACTTTCACTGGTAAAATGTGATTCTTCTTCCACAACATCCACATCACCTAAGAATAAGCCAAAAAAAACACACCATGTATTATAAATATGCAGGCATACATCGATTACCTTACCTGAAGCTGTGGTCTCAGACACTGTTGTGGTGACAATTTCGCCAATTTAAACAACCTCTCCTTCCACCTCCTCCTCTCCTTCTGGTGTTGTTATTTCTTCTTCTTTTGAAGGTGTGGGGTCCCTGGTGTCCTCAGATGTTCAGAGTCTTCTCTTCCATATGAGAATATAAAAAAGGAATTCTTTGCACACAGATATTTGAGGGCACAAATAGGAAGATGAAACATTGCTTGGGAAGTGTCATACAATTGTCTTTTTTTGCAGAGTTCAAAGCTGAAAATATTATTTTAGATCCTTTCTCTAGCTGGAATGCTTACCTGTTTTGTGAAAGTTTCACAGATGGAGACACCCCTATAGTATCCACTGGAGAAAGTGTGTGGTACACCTTAATAAAAAGGGTGTTCTGGTGTCCCACACTAGTGCTCCTGAGTCCAGATTCCTTTACACTGAATAAAGTTTGCATTTCATTCTAGTTACAAATCCCTCTATACAACAAACTTGCTTTGACTAGAAATAGGCCTGAAGAAATGTAGTTAACTCCAACTTTAAAAAACATCGTATTTGAAGTGGGCGAACAAACAATGTTTACTGCGAACGATACAAGCAATAATAATAATATGAACACACAACATCTGCTTACTTTTTTGAAGAACTCTCTTGATCTTTCTGTACTGACCATGCTCCCTCAGTTTCAGGTCTGACCAGCATTTCCTCAGTTGATCCTTGGATCGTCGTACCCCAAAATTCTTCTGCAGACTCTTCACAACTTTAGCTATGATCTTGGCCTTTCTGACATTTGGGTTGGGGTAAGGCCCATACTTCCCATCATAGTTTTTCCTCTTCAATATGTCCACCATCTCTGCCATCTCTACAAAAGACATATTTGAGGCCTTAAATCTTCTCCTCCGGGATCGGGACGTTTCTGGCTCCGGGCTTTCGTCGTTCTCCTCCTCGTTAGTAGAATAATTAGTGCGCACCTGCTGTGTCTCCGCCATGTGCTCTCCCCACTGCTCCGAAAGAGAAGGAGTGGGGAATAGACTAGAAAGAACGTCAGGGGCAGGCGGAGTTTCACGCATGCACACTATATATAAAACGTAACACACGTGCGTGCGTGCGTACGTACGATCTGTGAGCGGAGGAAGGAGTAGCGGAAGCGCCGATCGTTCGAACGAAGGTCCAATTTTAACTTGGTACATCGCTAGCCTATACTGCTTCTAGATTGAGTCCTATATTGGGACAAGATTAGGAGAGTATAGCCTGACATTAGGGTTTGTCTTGTATTGTGTCTTGCAGAGAATATGGATGGGTTCAAGGAACCACATTTTCTGGGGCTAGTCATAGATACGCTCAGGGAGCTGCCCTGCTTGTGGCAGATGAACACTCGAAGAAAGAGGATTGGTGGTGTAAATTGGTGGCCTGAGGAGCACATATCTGAGGGAGCTGAGGAAGGTCCAGAATTCCCTGAGATCAGGAGATGCAGGTGGCATTTATGTCCCCAGGATGTTGTTCTATGACAGGCTGCATTTCCTGGCAGACCCGAGGAAACCCAGGCCACCACTCTACAGTCTTCCTACAAGGCTTCCTCCCCCCCCCCAGCTGAGGCTTCCGATGTCCATCCTGGGCCTTCCAGGCAGGAAGATGTGGAGGGGCCCAGCTTGAGACAGGTATAGCATTGTTCAACATATTGATTGTCGTTAGGGATGAGCCGAACACCCCCGGGTTTGGTTCACACCAGAAAAAATATATGTATGGTTTTCCCCGTGGGGTTTTTAGGCAAGGATGAAGACCATATGTGAAATCATTGGTATTTTATTCTAGATCAAAAAAATGACAACTAGAAATAGTACATAAAGTATAAAAATGCGAACTCTGGTTTACAAGCGGCTATAATTCCAATAGGTACAAGCAAATATATACAGAGAAATGCAACATTGTATTATAATTACAAAAATAGTAACCAGGAATACACATTCCATACACAATTCATATGCTGATAATGCACCCCTCAACCCTGATGCATTTCGACCATATTGGGTCTTTTTCGGGGGGGAATTAATTTATATGAGAAAAGGGTGGATGACTTTGTTACATCTCTGTGAAATATCAAAGGAAAACTTGTAAATTTTTACAGTACAGTAATTTACAATATGTATTAATAATGCTTAAGTAAGCCATTTCGTATACATCATATTTACCCCTCCGTTTTGGAAATCTGTTGCTCGAATCAGAGATTTAATTGTATTAAAAGCAAAATATGTATTCCTCTTAGTCTCCAAGGATGCCCATCAACACCTCCACCAGACCTGCAGCTCCCATCACTCCCACTATCATGGGGAGGGAAGGGACCCCCAATAAATGGGGGGGGGAATAGACACGGATCAGAGCTTACAAGGGGCAACAATTTTATGGCGCCCGTCACCTTAGGAGGGGATAGTCCCGGCGGAACAAACACACCTAAAAGTAACAATTTTAGTTATTAGTGGGATAGTATGTTATATATAGGTTACGTATTAGTTGTTAGAACTAAGCTAATAGCAGGAAGCATGAGGGCTTTATTTGACAAGAAAAAATTATTTTATATTAGATTCGATTTATAATAATTGCATCATGGGTACTTTTGATAGTTTGAATGATAGAACGGGCATTAGACCAAACACATTCTATCTATATTGTATATATTATTTATTAATCTTGATGATGATGACATGTGGTAAACATATAGGCTATAGAATCTATGTATAATTATTGATAAAATAAGTGAGCTTGTGATAAAAATATATTAACCTTGCATATCATTAATGCAAAGAGTGTGCGAGTTGTAACATATAAGCAAAATGCTGAAAAATAAAAATAAAATAAAATAAATAAAGTAAAGAGTGAATAGTTATTATGTGTGACAGAACTGTGTTGGGTTAAAGGTGCTGTTAGGACAGGAATAAATAAGTGTAGCATGAAAAATACTTCAACATGTATAGTAATAAAAATTACCTGCAGTAATGATGGTGCTTATGCTAGCTTGAGATGACCAGGATAGGCCTATGATTGGCCACCTGGATCACAACAATTGTGGCAGGGGCTGTAATAAAATGCAGCCAAAGGGATATAATTATTATAGGAAGTGTGCCGAGGTCTTCTATGATAGCATAGTCGACCCCCCATTCAAATTAAAATTAAAAAGTAAAGGTAGCAAAATGACAGTGTAAAGAGTACATACCTATTTTAGTATCATATGGTGGATGTGCTTCCCGGAGTTCAGAATGACAACTAACATTGTTAAGCTCTTGATATGTATAGGGAGTCTACTTACATTAATTAAAAGAAATGTTTTGAAGGGACAAATTTTTTTATCCTTAGTAGAGTATCTTCTTTTTGAAAATTATCAGCTACTTATTGACAAACTAGATTTATATATTTTATTTTATCATAAATGCAGGGTAGCAATTAGGAGATGTATAAGAAAAAAGTAATTATTACGGTAAGAATATTATAATAAATGAGTTAAAGTAATGATATACGGTATACATCTATATGACAATTTTATTAAATCTTATTAGTGGCCAATTTACGTGTCAGACATTGGATCACTAGATCCATATTTAATCCACTGAGGAATGTAGCACATATGGCTAGTTACATCTTGGTATATAATATACATTGGATAAACATAATGATTCCTCCTTAGTTGCTTGGAATATCATATACTAAAAATTAGACCGTCTTTGTCACTACTACATATCATCTCTAGCTAGTTTTCCCTGATGTGTATCCTTTTAAAAAAGGTACAAAGGACACAGCTTCATTTAGGCCTGGATATATGGTTGCCTTTAAGGTGTATATCCACTTCTGTTCCATCTGAAGTAATTCCTTGTTCCAGTCGCCGCCTCGATCGGGAATATGTACCCGATCAAGAGCGACAAATGAAATTTTGGGCATTTTATAGTTGTGGTATATGGCTGCGTGACGACCAAGGGGAAGATAGATATTCCCTATTTCCATGCTATAGACGTGTTTGGAGGTCCTACACCAAAACCTTTGTCTAGCTTTGCCTATATAAAATGCGCCACATTCGCATGCCATCAAATACATAACGCCAACAGTCTGGCAATTTATATAGTGCTTGGGTCGAAAGGTTTCCCCGTTAGGTAAGGTAAATGTTGTCTCTCTACGTATAAATGGACAGTGGGCACAATTTCCGCAAGGGAAAGTGCCCAGTGTTGTGCAATGTTTTTTATAGGGTTTTTTGTATTTACTTTTCACCAACCTATCTCTTAAAGACACTGCCCGTTTGTAAGTGATCGATGGAAATGGTGATACAAAGTGTTTGATCACCTCATCGTCACTCAAAATGGGCCAGTGTCTATTAAGTATAGTGGTGATTGCCGAATGTTGTGTAGAGAATCGCATTATTATCCGAGTTTTCTCTTCCTTAACCTTGTGCGTATAGCTGGTTTTATCTTTTCTTTCTTGGCTAAATGCACAATTGTAGGCCCTTCTTAAACAATTGCGACTGTAGCCGCGATCTAACAGTCGAACTTGTAAGTGACCTGCTTCAGTTTAAAAAAAAGTAATCATTGGAACAGTTTCTCCTGAGTCTGAGATACTGTCCATAGGGTATTGATTTTAAAAGGGGAGAGGGGTGAAAACTATTGGCGTGCAACACTGTATTCCCTGCAGTCTCTTTCCAGTACAGAGTAGTGGTCAGATTACCCATAGGGTCTGTCTCCACCTTCACATCCAAAAATGTCACCATGTGAGAGTCATAGTTCATAGTGAATTTTAAATCAAATGTATTCACATTAAGCAAATCAAAAAACTCCAAAAGGGCCGCCTCAGAGCCTCCCCAGATGACTAAGACGTCGTCGATGTACCTGAGCCAGATAATAATCTGGTCCAGTTACCCGACGAGGCCCTCGTCTCTGGGGAGTGGTTTCTCCCGCTCCCCTAGGTACAGATTTGCGTAGGATGGGGCACAACATGTCCCTATCGCTACGCCCTGTAACTGGAGGTAGTGGGAGCAGTCAAACAGAATTTTTTTTTATTTAGAATATAATCCAATGCATCCAAAATGAATGCATTGAAAGGTTTGTCATACTTAGGATTGCGAGTCAGTACATTATAGATTGCCTGTCGGCCAGATTCATGTGGAATTGAGCAATACAGGGATTCAACGTCAATCGTAACTAAGAATGCATGTTTGGGTACACTTAGTGATCTAATTCTGGTTAAGAAATGTATGGTATCTTTAACAAAAGATTGTAAGACTATAACAAATGGTTGTAAATATGTGTCTATTACCCTACTAAGGTTTTCAGAAATGCCTCCATTGCCGGACACTATGGGGCGTCAGGTGGGGTTGCTACAACTTTTGTGAATTTTGGGGGTACTGTAGAATGTGGGCACTTTGGGGTGCTTGATTCTGATATAATCATAAAGTTGTTGATTTATAGTTTTTTCTCTAAACGTCTTGTCAACAAGATCATAGATAATCTGATAAGATCTATTTATTTGCCGCTGATGTACAGTTTTGTACCATTCCTTATTGTTGAGTATATTTAGACACATAGATCTATAGCTTAGATGATCCATTAGCACAACATTTCCTCCCTTCGTCGGAAGGTTTGATTTGACCAAGGTAGCCTTGGACTGTAGTGTTTTTAAAGCTTTATTTTCTTCCGGCGATAAATTCCTTGCATCATGAGAGGTGCATTGAATTTTTGTGATGTCGCGAAAAACTTGTTTTACAAATGTGTGGACACTTGATTTTGTACTAAGCGGTGGAAATTTAGAGGGTTTTTTAAAGGTAATGGGTTCTGGCTTTGTTGATTTTTCAACTTCCGCAAATAAAGCCGTCAAATCGATTTGATCGATCAAGTCATCAGTATGATTTTCATTATACAGAAATGTTAGATCCCGTAGAGCTCGAAATTCGCGCATTGAATATCTAGACCAGTCTGTACAATCTAATTAGTTTTAATGCAGGTGCATATTGACATTTTAGCAGCAATTTCCTAGCGGACAAATGTAAATCTGTAATCAATTCAAATAAATTAATACTTTATTCTGGACAATAATTCAGGCCCTTGGATAGGAACCTGAACCTGCGAACGGACCGAAAGTTTGCGCGAATATTCTAACCCTATTAGTTACAATGAACGCGAATGTTCGAAATCTAAAGTGCTAATTATAACGGCCAATATGCATGTTAATGTCATAAAACAGGTTTGGGGACCCGGGTCCTGCCCCAGGGGCCATGTATCAATGCAAAAAGAAGTTTTAAAAACAGAAGTTTTTTCGGGAGCAGTCATTTTAATGATGCATAAAGTGAAAAAAAATTAAATATTTAAATATGGTACCTGGGGGGTGTCCAAAGTATGCCTGTGAAGTGGCATGTGTTTCCCGTGTTTAGAACTGTCCCTGCAAAAAATGACATTTGTAAAGGAAAAAAAGAAGCCATTTAAAACTGCTTGCGGCTTTAATGTCATGTCTTGTCCTGGCAATATGGATGAAAATCTTTGAGAAAAATGGCATGGCTACCCCATCCTCTTGTATGGATATTAAGAGGAACCCCGCACCCAAAATAAAACCCTATACCTACAACCCTATATACTCTGAACAGCAGTATACAGGCAGTGTAAACAAGACAGGGACTGTAGGTTTGTTCTTAAGTAGAATCTGTTTGTAATTTTGAACAGGTAAATTTTTAAGTGTAGCTCCATCCAAAAAAATCTATTTTTAAGCTTTTTGGAGAACATAGGGAAGGGTTATCACCCCTGTAACATTTGTTTTGCTGTCTGTGCACCTGTTCAGAACATTTCACCTCACTTTCTGTCCCAATGACAAATGTTTTTGGAAAAGTGTTTTTTTTTTATTGAAACAAGGATTGGTGATAAAGCATCAGTAGAGAGGAGATACCTTTTTCCCAAATTAAATCTGACAGGATAGAATTTCCCTTCCTAGGGGTAGATTACCTCTCACTTCCTGTTTTCTCCTTCCGTTTGCAAGTAGGAGTCGTTTGTAAGTTGGATGTTTGAAAGTAGGGGCCTGCCGTATATACTCTGCAGAAATTTGCCCCGTTAGATGTTGGTGTTACAACACTGTAAGCCCTCACAGTTACTCTTGGTGGGCACAGGAATGGGCCCTGCTGTGAATTATTAGATCAAAATTTGTAATTGCATGCACCTGTTGAACAGGGCCAGAAAAATTGGGCCTTTGGTGGTGGACGGTGTTGCCACAACACTGTAAGCCCTCACAGTTACTCTTGGTGGGCACAGGAATGGGCCCTGCTGTGAATTATTAGATCAATAATTGTAATTACATGCACCTGTTGAACAGGGCAGAAAAATTGGGCCTTTGGTGGTGGTGGTGGACGGTTTTGCCACAACACTGTAAGCCCTCACAGTTACTCTTGGTGGGCGCAGAAATGGGCCCTGCTGTGAATTATTAGATCAAGATTTGTAATTACATGCCCCTGTTAAATAGGGGCTGAAAAATTGGGCCTATGGTGGTGGTGGTGGACGGTGTTGCCACAAGACTGTAAGCCCTCACAGTTACTCTTGGTGGGCGCAGGAATGGGCCCTGCTGTGAACTATTAGATCAAGATTTGTAATTACATGCCCCTGTTAAACAGGGGCTGAAAAATTGGGCCTTAGGCACTGGTGCTGGTGTCACAACACTGCAACCCCTCACAGATACTGTACTTGGAACACAGCAGTCAGACCTGTTGCAAAGCATTGCATAAAAAATTGTAATTACACGCCCCTGTTAAACAGGGGCTGAAAAATTGGGCCTTAGGCATTGGTGCTGGTGCCACAACACTGCAACCCCTCACAGATACTGTACTTGGAACACAGCAGTCAGACCTGTTGCAAAGCATTGCATAAAAAATTGTAATTACACGCCCCTGTTAAACAGGGGCTGAAAAATTGGACCTTAGGCACTGGTGCTGGTGCCACAACACTGCAACCCCTCACAGATACTGTACTTGGAGCACAGCAGTCAGACCTGGTGCAAAGCATTGCATAAAAATTTTTAATTACACGCCCCTGTTAAACAGGGGCTGAAAAATTGGACCTTAGGCACTGGTGCTGGTGCCACAACACTGCAACCCCTCACAGATACTGTACTTGGAGCACAGCAGTCAGACCTGTTGCAAAGCATTGCATAAAAAATTGTAATTACACGCCCCTGTTAAACAGGTGCTGAAAAATTGGGCCTTAGGCACTGGTGCTGGTGCCACAACACTGCAACCCCTCACAGATACTGTACTTGGAGCACAGCAGTCAGACCTGGTGCAAAGCATTGCATAAAAAATTTTAATTACACGCCCCTGTTAAACAGGGGCTGAAAAATTGGACCTTAGGCACTGGTGCTGGTGCCACAACACTGCAACCCCTCACAGATACTGTACTTGGAGCACAGCAGTCAGACCTGTCGCAAAGCATTGCATAAAAAATGTAATTACATGCCCCTGTTAAACAGGGGCTGAAAAATTGGGCCTTAGGCACTGGTGCTGGTGTCACAACACTGCAACTCCTCACAGATACTGTACTTGGAGCACAGCAGTCAGACCTGTTGCAAAGCATTGCATAAAAAATTGTAATTACACGCCCCTGTTAAACAGGGGCTGAAAAATTGGGCCTTAGCCACTGGTGGTGGCACCCAGAAACAAAAATGTTCTTCCAAGCTATCATCAGGATCATTGAGGAGGAAGAGGATAGTCAGTCAACATAACAGGACAGTAACTCAGCATCAGCATAGGCAGTCTTGAAGGGATGTGACATTTCAAAATAAATTATTCTGTTATATCAGCTTCAGGTGCCTGGTAGCTGGTGGTGATCCAAGACTGATTCATCTTTATGAAGGTCAGTCGATCAACCGAGCCAGTGGACAGGCGCACCCTGTGATCGGTGACAAAGCCTCCAGCAGCACTGAATGTGCGTTCGGAAAGAACGCTGGATGCAGGACAGGCCAGTAGCTCAATTGCATACTGTGCAAACTCTGGCCAGTGATCCATCCTCAAGACCCAGTAAGCCAGAGGATTTTCGGTGGGAAAGGTGTCTAATGCCGCATACACACAAAGGGACTATCCCGCGGGATTGTCCGCTGGACTCAAGTCCACCGGACAATCCCCTCGTGTGTGGGCGCCGGCGGACTTTTTGGCGCCAAAAGTCCGGCGGACTAGGTTTTAAGTTTTGTTTTAAAATTGTCCGCTGGACTTGGCAGTCGCCGGACTTTTGAAATGAACGGACTTGCCGCTCATCGGAAAGTCCGTTCATTTAGCACGTGACTTCAGGTAGACGTATCTAGCGTAGGCAGTGAATGCCGCTGCGCTAACCCCGTCACCTGGCATGTATTTAAAGGGACTCCCCACGCCGAAAAAACGGCGTGGGGGTCCCCCCCAAATCCATCTCAGACCCTTATCCGAGCACGCAGCCCGGCAGGCCAGGAAAGGGGTGGGGACAAGCGAGCACCCCCCCCTCCTGAGCCATACCAGGCGCATGCCCAGATCCCGGCCCCCCACCCTATGTGAATTAGTATGGGGTACGATGTACCCCTACCCATTCACCTAAGGTGTAAAATGTAAAGTAAAAAAACCACACAATTTTGAAAAAATATTTTATTGCACTGCTCCGGGGGTCTTCTTCCGTCTTGGGGGTCTTCTCACCGGACTCCCCGCCATTTACCTAGCTCTTTTACCGAGCGGAGAAGGCCGTCGTCTGGGGGTCTCGATCCGCCTTCGGGGGTCTTCTGGGGTCTTCCGGGGTCTCTTCTGTTCTTGCTGCGGTCGTCGTTTTTCTTCTTCTTCTTCTTCTTCCGATGTTGACCCGTCGCTCCCTCTGGCCGGAATGCCAGAGCCGCGCTGTGCTGGGACTTATATAGGGACAAGGGGACAGGGTCACATGCTCATGTCACATGGTGACCCCGCCCCCCTGTGATGTCACAGTCCCAGCATCCTCCATGGGTGACATGAGCATGTGACCCTGTCCCCTTGTCCCTATATAAGTCCCAGCACAGCGCGGCTCTGGCATTCCGGCCAGAGGGAGCAACGGGTCAACATCGGAAGAAGAAGAAGAAGAAGGCGGCGCCAGCAGCGCGGAAAACGACGACCGCGGCAAGAACAGAAGAGACCCCGGAAGGCGGATCGAGACCCCCAGACGACGGCGTCGACGACGAAGAAGGTAGCCGGCCTCCTCCGCTCGGTAAAAGAGCTTGGTAAATGGCGGAGGAGTCCGGCGAGAAGACCCCCAAGACGGAAGAAGACCCCTGGAGCAGTGCAATAAAATATTTTTTCAAAATTGTGTGGTTTTTTACTTTACATTTTACACCTTAGGTGAATGGGTAGGGGTACATCGTACCCCATACTCATTCACATAGGGTGAGGGGCCGGGATCTGGGGGCCCCCTTATAAAAGGGGGCTCCCAGATTCCGATAAGCCCCCCGCCCGCAGACCCCGACAACCAACGGCCAGGGTTGTCGGGAAGAGGCCCTTGTCCTCATCAACATGGGGACAAGGTGCTTTGGGGTGGGGGGGCGCACGGCCCCCTTTCCCCAGGGCACCCCCCATGTTGAGGGCACGCAGCCTGGTATGGCTCAGGAGGGGGGGCGCTCGCTTGTCCCCACCCCTTTCCTGGCCTGCCGGGCTGCGTGCTCGGATAAGGGTCTGAGATGGATTTGGGGGGGACCCCCACGCCGTTTTTTCGGCGTGGGGAGTCCCTTTAAATCCATGCCAGGTGACGGGGCTAGCGCGGCGGCATTCACTGCCTACGCTAGCTACGTCTACCTGAAGTTACGTTCTAAATGAACGGACTGCTCTGTGTGTGGGCAAGTCCGTTCATTTTCAAAAGTCCCGCAGACTTTTTCCAGCGGATTGTCCACCGGAGAAGTCCAGGCGTGTGTGGGCAAGTCACACGCTCGGAAGTCCGGGCGTGTGTGGGGAAGTCCCGCCGGACTAGGTTCGGCGGACAAAGTCCGAACTTGTGTACGCGGCATAAGTCTGACCTTGCCCCTAGGAATTCTTGCACCATGTATATCAGACGCTGGCAATGGTTGCTGGAACCGATCATACCTTGGGGCTGCGGACTAAAAAATTGTCTGAACGCATCGGTCAGACGTCCACCTTCCCCACCGCTCCTTCTGCTACTGACCGAAGCCTCAGCAACTCGTCGTCCAGGACCAGGAGTTTTGTAACCTCCCAGCCTCTGGGAACGCGTTGCACAGACCTTTCTGCAAGGCCTCCTGGAGATGTCTCATCATCTGCTCCCTCTTCGACGGCAAGATAAGGTCCGCAACCTTACCCTTGTACTGTGGATCAAGGAGAGTGGCCAGCCAGTAATGGTCCCTCTCCTTGATCCGAAGAATACGAGGATCCTTCCGCAGGCTTTGCAGGATCAGGGAGGCCATACAATGTAGGTTAGCTGAGGCATTCGGTCCGGAGTCTTCTGGGTCACTGAGGACGACATGATCCGCAGCCACCTCCTCCCAGCCACGTACAAGTCCACTGGTTTGTTTGGACTGTAAATCATCCCTAAAAGACTGCTGCTGCTGATGCTGAGTGCCAGGCTCCACCTCCATGCTGACACAATCCTCCTCCTCCTCCTTCTCCTCCTCATCCTCTTCCTGTGTGATGGGTGGGAGAGAAGGAACACTGTCTGGATAAGTCTCGGAATCCATCTATTGGATATATTAATAGGGTTATTTAGAATTGATTGATAGCCAAGATGATAAGGATGAGAGTCAAGGAAGTCCTCCTATTCCTGCCTCTGTTCTGCCTCAAGTGCCCTGTCCATTATCCCACGCAGCGTATGCTCCAACAGGTGGACAAGAGGTACAGTGTCACTGATGCATGCACTGTCACTGCTCACCATCCTCGTGGCCTCCTCAAATGGTGACAGGACAGTGCATGCATCCCTGATCATGCTCCACTGGCGTGGGGAAAAAAATCCGAGCTCCCCTGACCCTGTCCTGGTGCCGTAGTCGCACAGTTACTCATTGATGGCCCTCTGCTGCATGTGCAGTCGCTGCAGCATGGCCAATGTTGAGTTCCACCTGGTGGGCATGTCACATATAAGGCGGTTCTTGGGCAGGTTCAACTCCGTTTGCAGCTCAGCCAGCCGAGCACTGGCATTATATGATCGGCAGAAATGCACACAGACTTTCCTGGCCTCAGAACATCCTGTAAGCCTGGGTACCTGCCCAAGAACCGCTGCACCACCAGGTTAAGGACGTGAGCCATACAGGGCACATGGGTCAGCTGCCCCTGTCGCAGGGCGGAGAGGAGGTTGGTGCCATTGTCACAAACCACCATTCCTGGCTTAAGCTGGCATGGCGTCAACCACCTCTCGGCCTGCCCCTGCAGAGCTGACAGAACCTCTGCCCCAGTGTGGCTCCTGTCCCCCAAACACACCAACGCAAGCACGGCATGGCATCTTTTTGCCTGCGTACTTGCGTAGCCTCTTGGACGCCTACGGAGCACCGCTGGTTCAGAGGACAGAGCACTCGAAGAGGCCATGGAGGACCTTGTCCTGCATCCTTCCCAGCTGCCAAAAGAGTGACCCAATGGGCCGTGAAAGACAGGTAACATCCCTGTCCATGCCTGCTGGACCATGAGTCAGAGGTAATATGCACCTTACCTCTGACCGCCCTGTCCAGCGAGGCATAAACATTGCCTTCCACATGCCGGTAGAGAGCTGGAATCGCCTTCCGTGAGAAAAAGTGGCGTTTGGGAACCTGCCACTGAGGAACCGCACATTGAACAAACTCACGGAAGGGGGCCGAGTCTACCAGCTGAAAAGGCAGCAGTTGAAGTGCTAGCAATTTAGCCAGGCTAGCATTCAACTGCTGGGCATGTGGTTGGCTGGGAGTAAACTTCTTTTGACGGTCCAGCAGCTGGGGCAGGGAAATTTGCCTGCTACAATCGGACGTCGGTGTACTGCTAGCAGAGTGCCCGCAAGTACTTGGCTCTGACACACCTAATTCTACACCTTCATTCCTCTCAGTGCAGCTTTCAGAGAGGACTGAAAGTATAGTGGGGTTGGAGATCCCAGCTGATGAGGAGCAAGGAGAGGTCCGCTTTGTTCTTTGGTGTGGGTCTTTAATGTGCGCTTGCCAACGAGCTGCATGGCAGGTCGACATATGTCTGGTCATGCTTGTGGTGCCGAAGCGGCTGATGTTTTGGCCACGCGAGATACGCTTGAAACATATGTTGCAAATAGCAGTGGTGCGATCTGATGCACTCGTCTCAAAAAAGGGCCACACCAAAGAACTTTTGTAATAACGTGCAGAGGCAGCGCCCTGCACAGGCGGAGCTCTGCGGTGTGATTCAGTTGGTATGCTGACCTCAAGCTGGCCCCTGGAGGGCATCCTGCCTCGTTGGAGATGTGCCACTGCCTCCTCCTCCTCCTCCTCTCTCCGTTCAGGCACCCACGTGGAGTCAGTGATCTCATCATCCCCTCCCTCTTCACCACTGGAGCAAACCTGGCAGTAAGCTGCAGCTGGTGGAACATGACTGCCAGATTGCTGTCCTTGAGCATCCCCTCTCTTTGCGCTCACGCTACTGCCTTCCTCTAGCTGGGTATCATCATCCGAGCCTTCAAAATGCTGGGCATCCTCCTGGAGTATGTACCCAACACTGTGCTCAAACAGAAAATTTGAATTATGAGCAAGATTGCTGAAGCTATGGTTATAGTGCCACATCCCTTTTAAATATAGTCAAAATTATTGGTAAAACCAGAAATTGGGACTTTAAAGGCGCAGAAAACATATAATTGAATATAAAAAAAAATTTATTGAGAAAATATTTGGTACAACGTTAATGACATCATATGTCTAGAACAATGTTTAAAAGCAATACATCACTGAATAAGGATGAAAATTGGCAAAGTTTAGTATATCTCAACATGTTTCACCCTAATTAGGGCTTCCTCAGGAAAACTAAACAATATCATACAATATTCACTGAAACGAGAAAAGCAGAATCAAATACTGAACACATATAATCACACATGCAAGTAAATTGATATAGAATGGGCATCATGTATAAAGCAAGTGGGTGGAGCAATAAGCCCCCAAGCTAACCTGTGTGTCCATGTGCGGTGTCTCGTAGTCGGCTAAAATGCTGAATACGTGAGATTCATTAAGTGCGTCATAGAGAGGGAGATAACAACCAAGACCAAATAAGTCTCGGAATCCATCTTTTGGATATATTAATAGGGTTATTTAGAATTGATTGATAGCCAAGATGATAAGGATGAGTGAATAAAGTATATTATAACATATACCTACCTAGAAAATCTTTTATTTAAAGATATGTCAAATCTATATTGCTGGAAAAGACATTTGCAAAATGCCCATAGCCACACCGCAATAAAGCCTTGAATTAGCTCTGAAAAAATATATAAAAAAAAAGTTTGTTTTAGGAAAGTAGAGGACAGATCAAACCCCATCCAATACTGAAGATGATCACATAAAGCCTCAATTGTATGTTTACCTGTATAGAAAGTTTTCATCCACTCCTGTGTCAGCCAGGGTAAAAACTATCCAAGTATAGGAAGGTCAGAGTGAGATATGATCATCCCCTTTTTAAAAGAAAATTATTGAGGCATTTTAGTGATCAATTCCTCAGCACAAGATAGGTAGGCTGTCTCTTTCTCTGTCTCTGAGTCTTTTATTGGATTCTTCCTTTAGAGATTCGGAACTTGCTTTGGAAAAACATTTGGAAGTATCTGTAACCGAAATTTTGAAAACTAAAGACAAAAAATACTACAGAGATAGACTCTCATATGAAACAAGTACAGCTTATAAATGGCCTATGGAGGTAGGGGGCGTAAGAGAAAACCTCCTCTCCAAAGGAACACTAATTCTAATCACGAGCCATCAGATTCAGATGAGTCAAACTTTTCTTCTGTTTCTTCTCAACAAGCAGGCTCCTTTCAAGGCTCTACAACTGGTACTGATAAACGTAAATATAGTTTTTCTGCACAAAAGTCGTCAGGTAAAAGAAATCAACAAGATAATATTAGTTCGGGTCTTCGATCCCAGAACAAAAGTGTAGCCCTAATTGACTCCCATCCTCAAGCAGAAGTAGGTAATCAATCACAAATTAATTTGAATCATGTAGCTCTTCCCAAGGTCAGTCAGGCAACTTCAGTCTCCCTATCGGGGGACCATCTATTGGTTCCCGTGCTAGGGGAACTAAAAAATGCACCAATCTTCACTTCTCAGATGACAATGGATTCAAAAAAAGCCACCAAATGTTCAGGGAGCAACTCCCAAGATAACAAATAAAACAGTTTCCAAATAATTAACCTATCCTCCTGTCCTTTATCAGAAGAGCAGGCCCAGGTTCTTAGCCTGGGCCTGACCTTCTGTCCGGATCAGGAGGTGGATTCTTTTGAGATCACAAAAGATGTCAATCTGTTTGCTCGCAAACTTATGTTTAAGGCAATTTATGATAAACAGATCACCCCTGAAACAGATCAATTTTCAAGGGAGATCTGGAAAAATAAAACAATAAATGAAATTAAAGCATTAAATGAATTAATGGAACTATGGGAAGAGAGTAACCCATTGCATGTTCCTCTCGAAGATCCATCAATATGTCCTTTACCTTCATTAGATACTGGTTTGGGGACTTGCTTTCCTCTACCCTCTATGTATAAACCAAAATCCAGATTTTTCCCTGTGCTTCAGGGGAATCCCAATATTTGGGCATTTACCCAACAAGTTTGTAAAGAAATTCAAAATACCAAATGGCGGCATTGGAACAGTAGATCCAATATCAACTCTAATCAACGCAAGGCAATTATTTCGTTGCAAACCAATGATCAATTAATCATAAAGCCGTCCGATAAGGGGGGCAATATTGTTTTGATGGATCTTATAAATTATAAAACTATGGTTATGGATCTCCTGTCCAACCGCCAATGGTATCGTCCTATTCCTGCATCTCAGGTATCATATATACAAACCAAATATAAACGTCTTATTACTCAAGCTTTTCTTGCTGATCTGGTAGACAAAAAAACATGTGAATTTCTACTTGTTGAAAATCCCAGATTGCCAACAATGTGTGCATTGCCCAAAATCCACAAAAATGCTTCTTTTCCCCCAGGGGGTCCAATTATATCCGGAAATGGCTGTCTAACAGAACCTGCTAGTAAACTAGTGGATGATTATTTGAGACCGCATGTCAAGTCCCTGAGTTTGTATATTCAGGACACAGCTGATTTGCTGTGATCTCTGGATGGTTTATGCTAACCTGATCATGCCTGGCTGGTGGCCATTGATGTGGAGGCCCTTTACAACTCGATCCCCCACAAATTGGGGGCTCGAGTTGTGGACGGTTTCCTCTCTGAACGGGGGTCATCAGCCAGGCCATATAACAATTTTGTCATTGAGTGCTTTTTATTTTAAGCAACAATATTTTTATCTTCGATCGCTCCCACTACCTCCAGGTACAGGGGGTGGCGATGGGGACCAATGGTGCCCCATCGTACGCCAACCTGTATCTGGGGGGGTGGGAGCGGGAGATATTTTCAGCTGCAGAATTCAGTGGCTTTTTCCAGAATATTTTAATCTGGAAAAGATTCATCGACGATATTTTTATTGTCTGGACCGGGACTCGGGATGAGCTATCGCAATTTTTATTATGTTTAGAGGTTAATTCATACAATCTTAAATTCACTATGACCTGTGATCAGGTCTCTGTTAATTTTCTTGATATTAAGATTTATATCAATGATGACAAAACCATAGGTTCATCCCTATATAGAAAGCCTTCTGCAGGCAACACAATCCTTCATGCAGATCTCTTATCCCAAGTCTCTTGTCCAGAGTATACCATGCAGTCAGTATTTAAGACTAAAAAGGAATTGTAGCAAGGAGGCAGACTTCGAATTTTAAGCCAAAGCTCTTCAGATTTGATTATTAGAAAGAGGTTATAGTAGGAATTGCCTTAAACATACAATAGAGCAAAGCAAAAAGATAGACACCAGTTGATCCACCAAGTGAAGCCACGAAAATCTGAATCCAAAGTTCGCCTCATTACTTCCTATGAGAAACAAACAACCACCGCTCCAAGACTCTCCTTCCCAAGCGAATGATCCTGCTCCTGTGTGGGAGCCCCAGGTGCTGGCTAATAGCACAATGATTGGAAATCAAAAAAGGAAGAACTCCGGACAGCCGCACACCGAGAAAATAAAATCCAAAAAGTTTATTTAAAAGCAAAAAACACTGCAATCCATACACGGCAAAAAAGGGGGGTACAGAGCTGACGCGTTTCGCACCACAACTAGTGCTTACTCATAGCTGATGAGTAAGCACTAGTTGTGGTGCGAAACGCGTCAGCTCTGTACCCCCCCTTTTTTGCCGTGTATGGATTGCAGTGTTTTTTGCTTTTAAATAAACTTTTTGGATTTTATTTTCTCGGTGTGCGGCTGTCCGGAGTTCTTCCTTTTTTGATTTCCAATCATTACTACCTATGTGGGCGAACATAAAAAATGATGTCACATTTTTGAAAAATATTGGCATCTCCTCTCAACGGATGATGTACTTTCAAAATATGTGGGTGCTCATCCACAGATAACATATCGTAAGTCCACTTCTTTAAAAGACAAGTTAGTTCATAGTCATCTAACACCAAGAACAAAGACACATAGGAAAGGTACTTCTCCTTGTGGGAAAATTGAATTATGTGAATTATTAACAAACTCTACTGAAATTACTTTACCAAATGGTCAGATTTTTAGGCCAAATTTTTATGCTACATGTAAGACTATTGGGGTTGTCTATCTCATGACCTGCACTTGCCAGGCATTCTATGTCGGTAAAACAAAAAAAAACTTTTTATCATAGAATCAGAGACCACGTCTCTCTCATTAAAAAGAAAAAAATGGAGACCCCCATTAGTCGTCACATGGGGCTTTATCATTCATTTGATATATCACAAATTAAGTTCTTTGCCTTGGAATCTATACCGGACTTTGATTGTGGAGGTGATATAGATAAGACTCTTTTACAGAGAGAATCAAAATTGATTCATAACCTGAAGGCCACTGTCCACCCGGGCCTGAATGAATCCCTAAGCTTCAAACCCTTTTTATAGGGTTAGGTCGCCATTGACAAATTTATGAGGTTAATTTCTCATTTAAAAAATTCATGTAATTATTTTTGTGTCTGTGAAATTTACTTTTGTGACATACACATTTATTCTTCAATGTTCATTATGTATTAAGCTAGTGTTTTTTTGCTCACTACTGTGATGTTCTGATGGAGTGTTCTCGCTGTAGCCATAATTTCTATATGCCAAATAAAAAACCTTTTAATTCTACTGACCAAATAGCCTATCAGTGGATGGTTTCTAACCAGCAATTTGTGCTGGTTTTGTATGCATATCTAGGATGATAAAATGCCTCATATGGACACCCAAGGCGTTCTGGGAGGTCCCCAGGCTCTATGGGCTTTCTGACCCCTTGAGCGCCTATTAGTCGCTTTTGGCTAGCGCCTCGCTAAAGTGCAGCTGTTTTAAGTGACATTTATATGTCCTTAAAATGTGGGTTATGTTGAAGGATGCCTTTGTGACCTTTAACAATCTTAAACATCGTCCTAATCTAGTTTTAGGGTCTTTTTTCCTCTAACTTCATTGATTTGGCATCTCTTTGCCATTGCATCTTTCCTTTACCCCCTTTGCTGACACTTTTTCTGGTCTCTGCTTTTAACATCCTGGGCGGTTCCCAGTGTTTTCAGCACAGAGGTCAGTTCCTGGCTTCCTGTTGCTGAATTCACTTCCTGTCCCACTGCGACGCGCACCTGTTGTGACGCTGGATGTCCTCACCTGACTGTTTTGGCGCCGGAATTTGGCGCCAAAACAGCGGTGGAAAAGGATTTAAAAGGGGTTGGTTTGGGCTGAAGGTTTGTGCAGCTCAGCAGAGGTTTTCCTCCTGGCGTTACTTTGATAAGGTAAGAAAATTTTCAGAGACAGCCTACCTATCTTGTGCTGAGGAATTGATCACTAAAATGCCTCAATCATTTTCTTTTAAAAAGGGGATGATCATATCTCACTCTGACCTTCCTATACTTGGATAGTTTTTATCCTGGCTGGCAAAGGAGTGGATGAAAATTTTCTATACAGGTAAACATACAATTGAGGCTTTATGTGATCATCTTCAGTATTGGATGGGGTTTGATCTGTCCTCTACTTTCCTAAAACAACCTTTTTTTATATATATTTTTTCAGAGCTAATTCAAGGCTTTATTGCGGTGTGGCTATGGGCATTTTGCAAATGCCTTTTCCAGCAATATAGATTTGACATATCTTCAAATAAAAGATTTCTAGGTAGGTATATGTTATAATATACTTTATTCACTCATCCTTATCATCTTGGCTATCAATCAATTCTAAATAACCCTATTAATATTTCCAATAGATGGATTCCGAGACTTATTTGGTCTTGGTTGTTATCTCCCTCTCTATGACGCACTTAATGAATCTCACGTATTTAGCATTTTAGCGGACTGCGAGACACCCCACATGGATACACAGGTTAGCTTGGGGGCTTATTGCTCCACCCACTTGCTTTCTACATGATGCCCATTCTATATCAATTTACTTGCATGTGTGATTATATGTGTTCAGTATTTGATTCTGCTTTTCTCGTTTCAGTGAATATTGTATGACATTGTTCAGTACTCCTGAGGAAGCCCTAATTAGGGTGAAACATGTTGAGATATACTAAACGTTGCCAATTTTCATCCTTAGTCAGTGATGTATTGCTTTTAAACATTGTTCTAGACATATGATGTCCTTAATGTTGTACCAAATATTTTCTCAATAAATTTATTTTTATATTCAGTTATATGTTTTCTGCGCCTTTAAAGTCCCAATTTCTGGTTTTACCAATAATTTTGACTGTGCTCAAACTGTTCGGGGGACTCCTCAGGAGGACATGGTGGGTCTAGGGAAGGGGTGCCTGATGATGCCATTGAGTACGTGTTGGCAGCTGCTTTGCCAGTACCCTGAGCCTGGGTGAGAGAGGATGAGGAGGATGAGGAGGGCTTGGTCATCCACTCTACCAAGCCTTCAGCATGATGCGGCTCAACATGTCCAGCTGCCGAAAAGAAGGACAAGCGTGTCTCATGGCCACGTGCTGATGACGATGCACCACGTCCACGACCAGCACTGTTGTCTCTAGACACAGAGCCTGCTTGCCCTGTTTTCTTGCCTCGGGACAGTCTGCCTCTCCTTGTCGGTCTTCCAGGCATTGTAGTGGGTAGTGTATATTGTGCTGGAGTCACACAGCACACACACTAACTCCTGCAGATGGCTGTCTTAGATGACAACAGGGCCTTAGGGCAGATAAAGGCTGAGGTGGTTTAATGTGCTATGCTATACTCACACAGCACACACACACGCTAACTCCTGCAGATGGCTGTCTGGCTGCCTTAGATGACAACAGGGCCTTAGGGCAGATACAGGCTGAGGTGGTTTCGTGTGCTGTGCTATACTCGCACAGCACACACACACGCTAAATACTGCAGATGGCTGTCTGGCTGCCTTAGATGACAACAGGGCCTTAGGGCAGATACAGGCTGAGGTGGTTTATTGTGTGCTGTGCTATACTTACACAGCACACACACACGCTAACTCCTGCAAATGGCTGTCTGGCTGCCTTAGATGACAACAGGGCCTTAGGGCAGATACAGGCTGAGGTGGTTTATTGTGTGCTGTGCTATACTCACACAGCACACGCACACACGCTAACTCCTGCAAATGGCTGTCTGGCTGCCTTAGATGACAACAGGGCCTTAGGGCAGATACAGGCTGAGGTGGTTTTGTGTGCTGTGCTATACTCACACAGCACACACACATGCTAAATACTGCAGATGGCTGTCTAGCTGCCATAGATGACAACAGGGCCTTAGGGCAGATACAGGCTGAGGTGGTTTATTGTGTGCTGTGCTATACTTACACAGCACACACACACGCTAAATACTGCAGATGGCTGTCTGGCTGACTTAGATGACAACAGGGGCCTTAGGGCAGATACAGGCTGAGGTGGTTTATTGTGTGCTGTGCTATACTTACACACACACGCTAACTCCTGCAAATGGCTGTCTGTCTGCCTTAGATGACAACAGGGCCTTAGGGCAGATACAGGCTGAGGTGGTTTATTGTGTGCTGTGCTATACTCACACAGCACACACACACGCTAACTCCTGCAATTGGCTGTCTGGCTGCCTTAGATGACAACAGGGCCTTAGGGCAGATACAGGCTGAGGTGGTTTTGTGTGCTGTGCTATACTCACACAGCACACACACACGCTAAATACTGCAGATGGCTGTCTGGCTACCTTAGATGACAACAGGGCCTTAGGGCAGATACAGGCTGAGGTGGTTTATTGTGTGCTGTGCTATACTCACACAGCACACACACACACACACACGCTAACTCCTGCAAATGGCTGTCTGGCTGCCTTAGATGACAACAGGGCCTTAGGGCAGATACAGGCTGAGGTGGTTTTGTGTGCTGTGCTATACTCACACAGCACACACACACACTAACTACTGCAGATGGCTGTCTGGCTGCCTTAGATGACAACAGGCCAGAAGGGTAAAGGTGGTTTAATGTGATGCTGCAATGCTGTACTAACAGCACGCACACACTACACTAATCCCCAGAATCACAGCAGATAATGTCAGACTCAGCACTCAGCAGAATAATCACAGCAGATAATTCAGATAAAGCAGATAATGCACAAGCAGACACTGTACAGTGTCACTGTTCCTAACGCCAGAACACACTACATGAGGCCGCCGGCGCGGCGGCCTTATATAGTGTGGGGCGTGTACTAAACCCCCCCGAGCTATAATTGCCCACAGGCATCCTGCCTGTGGCCAATTATTGCTCTCCTCGCCGCTGGCTCTATGATTGGCCAAGCATGCGGGGTCACAGTGCATGCTTGGCCAATCATCAGCCAGCAATGCACTGCGACTGGCGCAGTGCATTGTGGGCCGTTCGCATCACACGAATTTGATGCAAACGGCCCACATAGTTCTGGGCTCGACGAGCGGTCGAACGCCCGATGTTTGATTCGAACGTGGGTTTGAATCGAACACAGGGCCCATCCCTAATTGTCGTACATTTAATGTTAACTAGATCAGACTAGATGTTAACTAGATGTTATTAGTGATCAGTAAGTTCTGATGTAACAAAGTGTTTTACAAATCAATAGACAGTAGTGACCTAAAATGATTGTGACAAGAATGAAAAATGCTGGGCTCAGAATGATAGTCTGTTCTATTTATTAACATTCAATTTGCAACAGTCATGAGCTGAAAAATGTGTGATTGATGAACCAAAAACTAAAACTATGTCCCATTTTCATACACAGGAAGACCTCAGCCGGGAGGAGGCTGTGGCAAGTGGCAGCCGGGAGGTCGACCATTGTCCTCCTCCTCCACCTCCTGCCACAACTACAAGAGCAGAGCCACAGCCTGGAAGGAAGCCTGGAGGGAAGTGCCTAAGGAAGACCAGAGAGTGATAGCCTAGGTTCAGTCTGGTTTGACAAAAGATGCAGGTTCTTGTATGACCACAGCCTGGGTGGATGTCATCTGCTCTTCCTGATCTCTTGGACTTCTGGACCAGACTGTACTCCCTTAGATATGGATTCCTCAGGCCACCAATTTTTCCATTTAAATAGTTGATGTCTGCCCTGAGGGCCAAAGGCTTTGCCAATTTCCCCAGTTTATCCAGGGTTGCCTCCCTCTTTATTTTAATATGACACCTAATAACGTTTTTTTTTTTAGTTAAATACTTGCTTATGTGTTTTACTTAAAAAAGGACAGTTTTTTTGTGAGTAGGCAGGTACATTTCAAAAATACAAAGTCAAATTAATTAAGTATTGAAGAACCAAGGATTGGGACTTTAAAGGCGCATGAAACACATATTTAAATACAAAAATAAATGTATTGAAAAATATTGGTACAGCAACATGATTGACATCATATGTCTAGAACAATATTAAAAACAGTACATCACTGAATAAAGATAACATTTGGCAAATGTTAGTATATCTCAACATGTTTCACCCTTATTAGGGCTTCCTCAGGAGAACTGAACAATGTCATACAATATTCACTGAAACGAGAAAAACAAGATCAGATACAAAACACATCAAATAAAACAAATTACAAAAGAAATGAACATAGAACGGCCATCCCAGAGAAAATGAAATGGATGGAGCTATACACTCCAAAGCTGACCTGTGTGTCAAAACAGGATGCCTTGCAGTCCACTAAAATGTTGAATGCGTGGGATTCATTAAATGCATCATAGAGAGCAACCAAGACCAAACAAGTCTCGGAATCCATCTATTGGATATATATATAGGGGTTAATTAATTTGTGGACAACCATGGTGATAGAGGTAAATTAGTGTGATAGAATATAGAAAAGAGCACGTAGTAAAATACACCTACCTAAGAATTCTTTCTCTGGGAAGGTATATTAGGATGTATTAGGGGAGACCTTTAGCAAAATGCCCATAGCCGCATAATACAGCCTTATGATCTCAATTGGCTCTGAAAGATTATAATAAAAAATTGGTTCAGAAAAATAGGAGACAGATCTAACCTTATCCATATAATGAAGAAAATCACCAAAAACTTCTGGCTTCAATTTGTATTACCTGTATGATATATTTACATCCAAGACTGCACAAGCCAGAATAATGGCTGTCCGTATGCAGGAGAGGTAATAGGATATACAGATATCCTCAATCAACCCCTTTTAAAGAAAATTAATGAAGCGTTTTAGTGATCTAAATTCAATATACAGAGTGATAAAGCTGTCTCAAGAGAGTATTCTTACCTCATCAAAGTGACGGCAGAGAGTAAACCCCGGCAGAACTGCTCAATCTTACAGTTCAGATTAGCCCCTTTTAAATCCCTCTCCACCGCTGTTTGGTGCCAAATTTTGGAAACACAGGTCAGCTTTGGAGTGTATAGCTCCACCCATTTCATTTTCTCTGGGATGGCCATTCTATGTTGATTTCTTTAGTTATATGTGTTATTTGATGTGTTTTGTATCTGATCTTGTTTTTCTCGTTTCAGTGAATATTGTATGACATTGTTCAGTTCTCCTGAGGAAACCCGAATAAGGGCGAAACATGTTGAGATATACTAACATTTGCCAAATTTCATCTTTATTCAGTGATGTACTGTTTTTAATATTGTTCTAGACATATCATGTTGCTGTACCAATATTTTTCAAAAAATTTATTTTTGTATTTAAATATGTGTTTCATGTGTTTCAATCCTTGGTTCTTCAATATTTTGTTAATATAAAGGGATGTGGCGCTATAACTATAGTTTCAGCAATCTAGCTCATAATTCAAAGTCAAATTAATAACAAGGGGCACCAACACCAAACAACCTCCTTCAGATTAAAAAATTCAACAATAAAATAAAAAGATAATAATGGTGTTGTGTTAAGTTGACACACAAAAGACACCCAAACATTTTTGAAGATTAGCAAAATGTATAAAAAAGGAGATCTTGATTCAAAAAACAACCACAAAATAAAAAATAAAAAATAAAAAAAGATTCGAGAGATCTGACTATTCATGAAATCAGGAAAAAGAATAAAGGAATACGTTTTGGAGAAGTCTGTGTGAATATGAGCAGCAAAAGAACTTAATTCTTCTAGCATTATAAAGAAAAATAGAATGCGCTGCATTAAACAATTTTTAACATTGCAGCTTGACGAATGTGCTATATCGATTACGAACACTAGTTTTACCTGACCGAGCGCTTCTGTCTCAGAATTTATTGTGAGCATGCGTGGCACTTTGTCCGTCGGACTAGGCCACACACGATCGTAATTGATGTGATCGGACCATGTTGTCGGAAAATTTGAGATCCAGCTCTCAAACTTTGTGCGCTGGAAATTCCGATGGAAAAAGTCCGATGGAGCCCACACACGGTCGGATATTCCGACAACATGATCCGATCGCACATTTTCCGTCGGAAAATCCGACCGTGTGTATGGGGCATAAGACAATCCTTTGAGGATTTTTTTCAAGCACAGGTAACAATCTTAGACTTTTGCAACAGCAAGTCAGAATGGTGGGAGCTTGTAAAACAGCGGACTGTTGGGCTTTTCAAGGCCATAGGAAAAAAAGAAGCAGCAAGATAAGTATATCGCCTACCAGCGTTTGCGAAGGAAACTTGACCGCCTTGTTTCAAATGGAGGAGATTCTGGGGTGATCTCTGAGGTGAAGCTCCTCCTTAGGAGACATCAATATGACCGCCACGCCTCTTTGGTTCAGGAGAGGGATTACGGGAAATACCATTCGCCTGACCCTCACCAGAACTGTAAACAGAGCGCAGCAGTTAAGATGGTCAATGGCCTGAAGGACAGTACAAGCTCTCTGACGAAGTCTAGGTCAAGGATCCTGGAGGTTGTCAGATCATACTATGCCAATCTCCTGGGAGGAAGGAACCTTGATCGGACAAGGATGTTGGGTTTTTTGGACTTTACACCAGGACTGGAAAGTAATGTTCCTTTGATGAATTTGACAGATGAAATCACTGCAGATGAGGTAGTCCAGGCTATTGATAAACTGGCCATCAAGAACACGCCAGGGCCAGATGGTTTGACAGCCGAATTTTATAAATGTTTTAAGATGATCCTGGCTCCTTACATTGCAGAGGTTTTTTTTTTTTCTTTTACTCAAAAAGCAATCGACGATCGTTTCACTAGTGTGCCCTTAGAAGCCATCACAGCCATGCCTACTAATGGCATGGCTGTGATTGGCCAGTGCAGCATGTGACCCAGCCTCTATATATAGTTCACACACAGCACACAGCGTCATTCTGCTATAGACAGACACTGTTAGTCAGGTTCCTGTGCTGCAGAGAGATAGAGGATTTTAGGAGTTAAGCCCCATACACACGGTCGGATTTTTTCATGGATTCTGTCCGATCGGACAATGTTGTTGAAAAATCAGACCGTGTGTATGCACCATCGGACAGTGTACGTCGGATTATCCGACGGACAAAGTCTTATCTCCTGCTGGAAAGATTTGCCGACAACCCGGTCCGATCACACCAAATCCGATCGTGTGTACGGTTGTCCGACCGGACAAAGTGCTACGCATGCTCAGATCACATTACAAGACCAAAGCTATTGGCTACTAGCCTCTACTTAGTCCCGTCGTAGGCAACAAACGTCACCACGTTCAGAATGATCGGATTTTCCGACAACTTTGTCCGACCGTGTGTACGCAAAACCAACATCAGACAAAGTATGACGGACATGGTCCGACGGACCTGGTCCTCGGATAATCCGCGCGTGTGTATGGGGCTTAAGTGTGCTAAAGTCAGTTAGTCAGTCAGTCCACATTCCTTGAATTCTGTTCTAATTAGTTAGATCAGTGAGCGATCTAGATAGCTAGAGTAGGGAGTTTCTTAATTAAGCAAAAGAAAGAGGCAGAGATAATTATTGAAGAGATTCCTAAATCAATTGTACCCTGGCTGGGGTGCAGTGCACAGTCTTTTAATAGTGCCATGAGGCCAGTGCCAGACAAAATATAAAAGTTTTACCTGCAAGCTCAGTGCAACATTAGGACCAACTCTGCATATACTAAGAGATACACCATAGTCGGTGTGTATTCTGCTATTGGAAAAACATTGCATAAAAATTTAATTTTGCTTTTTTTTTCCCAATAGCATTTTCTGCGTGTTCATACATACACGCTGTAGACACTAACCGTGTATTCTGATATTGCAAAAACATTGCAAAAAAAATAAATTTTGCAGTGTTTTTTTTCTTCCCAATAGCATTTTCTGCTTTTTCATAAACGCTTTACATACTGTCCGTGTGTTCTGATATTGCAAAAACATTGCAAAAAAATTTAATTTTGCAGTGTTTTTTTTCTTCCCAATAGCATTTTCTGCATTTTCATAAACACTTTACATACTGTCCGTGTATTCTGATATTGCAAAAACATTGCAAAAAAATTTAATTTTGCAGTGTTTTTTTTCTTCCCAATAGCATTTTCCGCGTTTTCATAAACACTTTACATACTGTCCGTGTATTCTGATATTGCAAAAACGTTGCAAAAAAAATAAATTTTGCAGTGTTTTTTTTTCCCAATAGCATTTTCTGCGTTTTCATAAACGCTTTAGACACTATCCGTTTATTCTGATATTGTAAAAACATTGCAAAAAAAATTAAATTTTGCAGTGTTTTTTTTCTTCCCAATAGCATTTTCTGCGTTTTCATAAACGCTTTACATACTGTCCGTGTATTCTGATATTGCAAACACATTGCAATTTTTTTTTATTTTGCAGTGTTTTTTTTCTTCCCAATAGCATTTTCTGCATTTTCATAAACGCTTTACATACTGTCCGTGTATTCTGATATTGCAAAAACATTGCAAAAAATTTTTATTTTGCGGTGGTTTTTTTTCCCAATAGCATTTTCTGCGTTTTCATAAACGCTTTAGACACTATCCGTTTATTCTGATATTGTAAAAACATTGCAAAAAAATTTAATTTTGCAGTGTTTTTTTTCTTCTCAATAGCATTTTCTGCGTTTTCATAAACGCTTTACATACTGTCCGTGTATTCGGATATTGCAAACACATTGCAAAAAAATTTAATTTTGCAGTGTTTTTTTTTTCCCAATAGCATTTTCTGCATTTTCATAAACGATTTAGACACTATCCGTTTATTCTGAAATTTGGAAAAACATTGTAAATAAAAATTTAATTTTGCAGTGTTTTTTTTCTTCCCAATAGCATTTTCATAAACGCTTTAGACACTGTACGTGTATTCTGCTATATACAAAAACACGCATTTAGGGCGAGATCATAAATTTTGAAAATATGAGGAGATCATCAAAAAGGGGACGTGGCCCGGGTCGTGGTGCTGCTGGTGGCGCTCCTGTTGCAGGGAGAGGACGTGGTCGATCTGTGCCAGCTACACGCACTAGTGAAACACCTTCCTCAGGTGCGAGTAGGCGACAGAGCCTGCAGGAGTATTTTGGTGCGCCTAATGAGGCTGTACGAATGTCGAGGCCAGGACAAATACAGGCAATAGTAGATTGGGTTGCTGCTGACAGTGCCTCCGGTTCCTTCACATTGTCTCCCACCCAGTCTCCTGATGAAAGTTCAGAGTTGGCACCTGCAGCCGATGTCCATCAGTCTTTCACCTCACCCCCTTGCAAATCAGCCAATCAGTCTGAGCCCCAAATCATGCAGCAGTCTCTTCTGCTTTTTGATGACTCTCTTAGCAGGGTTTCCCAGGGCCATCCACCTAGCCCTGCCCCAGAAGTGGAAGAGATTGTGTGCACCAATGCCCAACCACTTATGTTTCATGATGAGTACAGGGGAGGACCATCGCAGCACATCTCGGATGATGACGAAACACAGGTGCCAACTGCTGCTGCTTTCGCCATTGTGCAGACCGACAAGGAGGGCAGAGGTGAATTTTGGGTGGAAGATGATGTGGAGGACGATGAGGTCCTTGACCCCACATGGAATCAACGTCATGCAGGTGACCAGTGTAGTTCAGAGGAAGAGGCGGTGGTCGCACAGAGCCACCAGCACAGCAGAAGAGGGAGCAGGGTGCAAAAGCGGAGCGTCCGTCCCCTAGACAGTACGTCTGCTACTGCCCAACGCAGCAAGGGACCGAGCACACCAAAGCCAGGTCCAAGGAGTTCCCTAGCGTGGCAGTTCTTCAGACAATGTCCCGATGACAAGACACAAGTGGTTTGCACGCTGTGCAATCAGAGCTTGAAGCGAGGCATAAACGTTCTCAACCTGAGCACAACCTGCATGACCAGGCATCTAAGTGCAAAGCACGAGATGCAGTGGAGTAGACACCGCAAAAACCAAGAAAGGTCTCTGGCTCCTCCTGCTTCCTCTTCTGCTGCAGTCTCGGCCTCTTCATCCACCTCTGTAGTGACAGTGACACCTGCCAACCCGCAAACAGAGGATCTGCCAGCAACACTACCACCTGGGTCACCAACCATCTCCACAATGTCCCATGGAAGCTTTCAGCTCTCTATTTCCCAAACACTGGAGCGGAAGAGGAAGTACCCCCCTAGCCACCCGCGATCCCTGACCCTGAATGCCAGCATTTCAAAATTGCTCGCCTTTGAAATGCTGTCATTCCGTCTGGTGGAGACGCAGAGTTTTCAAAGGCTGATGTCATTGGCTGTCCCACAGTACGTGGTGCCCAGCCGCCACTACTTTTCCAGACGAGCTATTCCTTCCCTGCACAACCAAGTGGGGGACAAAATCAGGTGTGCACTGCGCAACGCCATCTGTGGCAAGGTCCACCTAACTACGGATGCGTGGACCAGTAAGCACGGTCAGGGACGTTATATCTCCCTAACAGCACACTGGGTAAATGTAATGGCGGCTGGGCCTGAGGTGGATAGCAGTTTGGCACATGTCCTTCCACCACCGAGGATTGCAGGGCACTTCAGTTTGCCTCCTGTTGCTTACAACTCCTACTCCGCCTCCTCATCCTCTACCGCCTCCTTATCCGGTCAGCGTAACACCTTCACCACCAACTTCAGCACAGCCAGGGCTAAACAACAGCAGGCAGTTTTAAAACTTTCCTGTTTGGGGGAAAAAACCCACACCACGCAGGAGTTGTGGAGGGACATGGAACATGAGTGGTTGATGGCAGTGAGCCTCAAGCCCGGCCTGGTGGTGTGCGATAATGGGCAAAATCTCGTAGCAGCTCTGGGCCTTGCGGGTTTGACGCACTTGGTGCGTCCAGTGGTTCCTGAAGAATTACCCCGATATGCCAGAGCTGCTGCAGAAAGTGCGGGCCGTCTGTGCGCACTTTCGGCGTTCTCACCCTGCTGCTGCTCGCCTGTCAGCGCTGCAGCGTAACTTCGGCCTTCCCGCTCACCGTCTCATATGTGACGTGCCCACAAGGTGGAACTCCACCTTGCACATGCTTGCCAGACTGTGCGAGCAGTAGCAGGCGATAGTGGAGTTTCAGCTGCAGCACGCACGCGTGAGTCGCTCTGTGGAACAGCACCACTTCACCGCCAATAACTGGGCCTCCATGCAAGACCTGTGTGCCTTGTTGCGCTGTTTCGAGTACTCCACCAACATGGCCAGTGCCGATGATGCCGTTCTCAGCGTTACTATCCCAGTTCTATGCCTCCTTGAAAAAACTCTTAAGGCGATGACGGAAGAAGATGTGGCACAGGATGAGGAGGAGGAGGAGGAGGAGGAAGAGGGTTCATTTCCAAGGCTTTCAGGGCAGTCATTTACAAGTGGCTACGAGGGTAGGTTCCTGCACCAACAAGCGCCAGGTACACAATTGTCTGGCAGCAAGGGCACAGTTCTGGAGGATGACGAGGTGGAGGATGAGGAGGAGATGGAGGAGGAGGAGGAACCATGTTCACAGCAGGGTGGCACCCAGACCAGCTCATGTCCATCACTGGTGCGTGGCTGGGGGGATACAGAGGACACAGACGATACACCTCCCACAGAGGACAGCTTTTCCTTGCCTCTGGGCAGCCTGGCACACATGAGCGATTACATGCTGCAGTGTCTCCGCAATGACCACCGAGTTGCCCACATTTTAACTGGTGCTGATTATTGGGTGGCCACCCTGCTGGATCCCCGTTACAAGGACAACGTGCCGTCCTTAATTACCTCACTGGAGCGTGATCGTAAGATGCGCGAGTACAAGCGCACGCTGGTAGACGCGCTGCTGGTGGCATTCCCACTTGGAAGCGGGGGTACGGTGGAAGCACAAGGCGAAGGCAGAGGAGGAGGAAGAGGTCGCCAATGCAGCCAGGGCACCGCCAGCACCTCGCAAGGCAGGGTTAGCATAGCCGGAATGTGGAAAAGCTTTGTCGGCATGCCACAACAACCAGCACCACCAGCTGAGATGGAACGTCTTAGCAGGAGGCAGCATTTCACCAACATGGTGGAGCAGTATGTGTGCACACGCGTACACGTACTGCATGACGGGTCTGCCCCCTTCAACTTCTGGGTCTCCAAATTGGGCACATGGCCTGAGCTTGCCCTTTACGCCTTGGAGGTTCTGGCCTGCCCTGCCGCCAGTGTATTATCTGAACGTGTATTTAGCACGGCAGGGGGCGTTATCACAGACAAGCGCAGCCGCCTGTCCAGAGCCAATGTGGACAAGCTCACGTTCATTAAAATGAACCAGGCATGGATCCCACTTGTGCAGAATAGACACATATACCGGTATTCTGACGAAAACTGTCTTGCTATCGGATAGTGTCCGGCCACTTACTGCGCAGGTGCAGTGCTTGAGCAGTACGGAGGACAAGGAGATTCACAAAATCTCCAAAGATGAACGGCGCCTGCGCAGTGAGTGCAGATTCAAGCCCCACCATCCAAGTGGACATACGGTAGCACATAGTAACAGGGCCCCTCACAGGCTCGCTTGGCTAGGCTTCAACCTCGGATGATGTTGCTTGAACCTGGAGTCACCGCGCATCGTCTTCGGAGAGTTTCGAAATCCCCTTGTCAGCGCAGTACAGGGTGGACACTATGCGACGGGGGACAGAATTTGACACATCATTTACCACTAGCCTTACCCAGCCATTGTTTTATTTTTGAACCAGTGTTGGTTACCTCGTCCTCCTCCACCGCCGCTTTCACCTACACCGCCACATCCACCGCCACCTCAACCTCCTACTCCATTTGAATTTCGTCCTCCTAGGTCAAGATTATAATTTTTTAATTTTTTTTAATTTCCAAGTATTTTATTTTCCCACTATCTTATCCATTAAATTGAATATTTTTTTTCAGAAAGTGCGTATTCTGGGGTATTCCCACCATATGTGTGGCATCGTGCTGTTGAGTTTCTGAGGTTCTTAATGACTTCCTGTACCTCTTCTGCTGAGAAGGGGGCCTCAGCATTTTATTTTTATTTTTTATTTTTTTATGTTATTTTAAGTTATTTCCCTATCCACATTTGTTTGCAGATCACTTGCCATGCTCTTAACAACATTTTGTTGCCATTTGCATCCCTCTAGCCCTTTCCATGACCTTTTTACAGCCATTTATTGTTCAAAAGTGCGGGTCCCCATTGACTTCAATGGGGTTCGGAGTTCGGGGTCAAGTTCGGGTCAAGTTAGGTCCCGAACCCGGACTTTTTTCCGAAGTTCGGCCGAACCCGAACATTCAGGTGTCCGCTCAACTCTAATCACAGGTACAAGCATTTACAACAATAGGTGTATACATGTTATCTTTACAAAATAGGGTGAATATACAGTGAGTATTACAGTAGTAGGTATTTATACATTTGTACTCAATTGTTGTGCTCATTAGGTACATAAATTGACATATGTCACGATCAAAGGGTAGATACATCTCTTTACTGAATGTTGGGATTGGTTAGGTGCATGTTTCAGATTCTTGGAGCCATTGGTCCCATATCTTGTAGTATTTATCTGGGCATCCTCTATTAATATAGAGAAACTGTTTGTATGGGAGGCAAGCGTTTACGTCCGCCTTCCACTCTGTGATATCAGGGAGCATTGTTCTCATTCATTTTCTAGCAATGACCTTCCTACCAGAGAAGAGGGTCTCCTGGAGAAATATTTTAGTATACATATCAAGGACATCCGGGAATATCCCCAGTAGACATTGTTTTGGGTCTAGCGCCAGGGGGAAACCCATGTTGTCATGTAGGAATGTCACAACTTGTTCCCAGAAGCCTTGTGATGTTGGACAGGCTCAGATAAGGTGGAAGAAGTTGCCTATTTCTATGTTACACATAGGCATAAGTATTGGGTTGATCCCTTTTGTATTTGGCCATGCTGAGTGGGGTAAGATATGCATGATGCAGTATATATATTTGTGTCAGCCTGTCTGAAAGTTTGGGGGACACTTGTTTACAGGTTTCCATCGCCTCTTCCCACTCCTCATCCTCCAGTGGGCCCAAGTCTCCCTCCCAGCGGGGCTTTAAACTGCTATCGACATTCAAAATGCTATCTTGGATGAGATTGGTGTTCTGAGCATATTATAGAAACATGATATTAGCTTTTTGGTATCTGTGCCTTTAATAATTGCTATAATGGGGTTAGGGGTGGGCTGTGGAGGGGAGCGTAGGAACTGAGTCTGGGTTACATGTCTTAGTTGGATGTACCTGAAGAACATACAGTTGTGCAATGCAAACTCCTCCTTGAGTATGTCATATGGTTTAAACGTTCCATTTGCAAGTAGCCAGAGTTGTGCATCCTGAAAACCGTGAAAGTCCTGTAGTTTCCTATTGTGCCATAATGGGGTGTACTCATTAAGTGGGGGTATTCCTAACTTAGAGACTGCTAAGTCCCATATGCGTTTATAGTGGTGTATCAACGAATGTCTGTCACGTCCTGTCTGGATAGTCTCAGCCCCTGTGGTTATGGCATAAATCGGGTCGCCTGTTGATTGTGCCCACTTGGGACACAGTAGAGTGAGGAATCCCTCTTTGTCTACCTTGTCTATGTGGAAGAGTTGGGAAAGTTGGGATGCTATGTAGTAGTGGTTAAAGTCTGGAAGTGCTGTGCCGCCCATGTCAGTAGGGTTTTTGAGCACTTGCTACTTGAGTTTATGCCTGCTGTTCCCCCAAGACAAAGGGTTTGAGAAGTGCTTCGATTGACTTGAAGTATCTAAGGGGTAAATAGATCGGGGTGTGCCACAGGACATAAAGAATCTTTGGTAGCAGTACCATTTTTATTAAGTTAATGCGGCCCCAAATCCCGAGAGGTAGGCGAGACCAAGCTTGTATCTTGGTTTTTATTAGGGAAAATAAGGGTTCAATATTGAGCTTGATATAATCAAGTATTTAATTACCTCTACGCATTGTAGTTGCATGTTGGCTTGGGATTCTGGGGGTGGGAAGCTGTCAATTGGGAGAATTTGGGATTTTTCCCAGTTCATCTTGAGTCCTGAGAATTTCCCAAATTGTTCGATTGTTTTGAGGCCAGTAGAGAGGGATGGACCGGAGTCCGCTAAGTATAGTAGGGTGTCGTCTGCATACATGCTTATTTTCTCGGTCAGGGATCCTAATTTTAAGCCTTTAATCTTCACGTTTGCCCGGATGGATAAAGCAAGTGGTTCTGCAGCCAGAGCATAGAGCAGGGGGATAGTGGACAGCCCTGTCTCATGCCTCTACTGAGGTTAAACATTGGAGACGGCCACCCATTTGCCACCACCTTGGCTGTCGGGTCATAGTATAGGAGCTGAACCCATTTGATGTACCTTGGGCCGAAGCCATATCCCTCAAGGCATTTCCAAAGATATTTCCACTCTACCTAGTCGAACGCTTTGGCCGTGTCCAGAGTCACCACCACCCTAGTGCAGACATTATCATGGGGGGGTTGTAAGTTGCTAAAGAGTTTTTGGAGTTTAAAAGAAGTGTTGTAAAAAAAGTAAAGGATTCCCCCACGTTGGGGTTTTTATGCAGCATGCAATGAAGAAGTTGAGGGTAATGTGTATAAAAAATAAATGTATTAGATGAAAAAAATATGACAACTAGGTTAAAGCATGAGCTCCAGTGGGAAAACAGTTATAAAAAAACATGGACGTACACTTGGCAGACTAGTAATCTCATATCAACATAATGCTTTATCTGTCATACATGTGAGAAGATAGCCCTGATGCTTTCAACCCACATGGGGTCTTCTTCAGAGGGACAAGTCCGCTAAAAGAAACATAACATCAATATATTTGACATAATATAATTGTAAGGTAACAAAGCTCTCAAGCGATAGTATGCAGTACAAGTATTACATATAGTTACCACAGAGGTGTGTAGATAAAAGAACAATGCTCCCACGTGGAGAACCCTTTGTGTGAAAATGCCTTCCACCCCGCCTGGGATATGGCAGAATGTTACACATCCGCCAAAAGCCTCACGGGTCTGGAAACGTCAGTATGTCTTGCGAGGGGTCACACGTCAAGCGTCCTCTCCTCCTCCCCCCACCAAGTAGGCGAAGGTACTGGAGGGAGAGAATGCACCCAAAAGTGGACGGGAGATGTGCAGGCAATACCTGTGGCAAAGATCAGAGGAGGAAACTATATTTAGTTATATCTGCTAGACAGTATCTAGACAGTAAGGTATGTAATTCTATAACCCCACGATATATACATGGGGATAGAATCATATATAGAAGTCCATGAAACAGCATGGAATACAAAAATGTCCATGGGGTTTTTATTAGTCCATGCGGGGTAGAGACCAAAGGTAAAACTTTTAGTACCAAAATACCAACCAACCCGCTCTCTTCGGTCCTCCCAAGACCTCCTGCTCTCTAGCTCCCTTGTCACCTCCTCCCATGCTCGCCTCCAGGATTTCTCCAGAGCTTCTCCCATCCTTTGGAACTCTCTACCCCAATGTGCCCGACTGTCCCCTAATCTATCCATCTTTAGATGATCCCTGAAAACCTTTCTCTTTAAAGAAGCCTATCCTGCTTCTAACTAACACTGTTTTACTTCCGCCATCAACTCATCCCCCACAGCTATTACCTCTTGTATCAATTGACCCTTTCTTTTTAGATTGTAAGCTCTAACGAGCAGGGCCCTCTGATTCCTCTTGTACCAAATTGTAATGTAATTGTAATGTCTGCCCTTATTTTGTTAAGCGCTGCGCAAACTGTTGGCGCTATATAAATCCTGTATAATATAATAATAATAATAAAACATACAGCCATAAAACAAACATCAGTGTGCAGGAGAAGTGGGTGATGTGAACACTGGGTGACAAGCAGTGTGAGGAGTGATGAAAAAAATGTGTAGGCAAACACGTGATGCACAGAAGAAATATAATAGAAAAGGGAACAAAGTAGAGGGTGGGGAGGGGGAAAAGGAGAAAAGGAAGAACAGAGAAAAGAGGAAGAGAGAATAAAAAAAGGAAAAAAGAAGAGAAGGAAGAAAAATAATAATAAATAAACTGAAATGAAAAAATAATAAGCGTGGGAAGGGGAAAAGGGGGAAAGGGGAAAAAAGAGGGTGAAAAAAAATATATATAGTGAAAAGGAGGGGAAAAGATGGGAGGAAGACAGGGGAGAAAAAGGACCGAAGGGGAAAGACAGGGAATGGGGAAGAACCAAGATGATGTGACAGTGAAGTGTGTGGATAGTGGAGGACAGGTGAGAGCAAATGTTTGAGTGAGGCAAAATACGAGGTAAGGTGAAGGAAAATACATGATGCATGCAAAAGTGAGTGAGATTGGGAGAAAGAGTGAACCAGCCAAAAGGAAAAATGAAAACAGCGAAGAAGACAAAAGAGAAACAGGGACCAAGGTGGAATGTGGTGATGAAAAGTGTGAAAATATGGAAAAGAAGGAAATAAATGGTGTATGTGAAGAAAAGATAATGGAGAATGGTGACGTGACGGGGGATAAGAAATGGTGATGGTGCAGGTGGGTGAAGTAAATGGCTGGAATATTACCTAAATGTTTCGGACTGGATGGGATTTAGTGCCACCCACTGCTATAGGTAACAGACTGTCACTGGTGGTTAGTCCCGGGTTTACATCACAAGTGCAGTGATCTTTGGGGAGACATTAGTCCCAAAGGTAGAAAACACCCAGTCTGGAGGTAAGAAACAAACTATAAGAAACATTAGAAGGATATTATCCAATCCAAATGTTCTAGTGTGGGGGCAAAATAAGAAATATAGCAGCCCGGAAGTCCGTCCAGTCAGGGTAAAGGTGGCGCCATGCTGGTCGACCGCGTGTGGCATCCCCGTCGTTCCTGTCGGCCCGTGATTCGTGACGTAATAACGTGACGTGCGCTCATCACGCGCACCAGCGGGGCCCCGTGCGTGCGCAGTGAGGAGCGCCATCCGGGAATGTCCAGGGATGCCGCCGACAAGGGGAACTACTCTCGATCAGACACATGGGACCAGCCCAAATGCACAATCCGAGAAGCAAAGGGAGGAGCACCAAGATGGAGAAATGCTCCTCCCCCTTGTCGGGAAGACATAGAGAAGCCAACAGACATCCGGGGCATGGCGGGAGTGAAGGGCAGATCCCAGGGGAGGGGAGGATAGACACCAAAGGAAAATAACAAAGCAGTCCATCTGCAACATAATTAACATCACATAGGATATGGTTAGAAACAGGTCATATCAAACATCAATAACCCATGGCTTCCTAGTATGAGAACAAGGATCAATAAATGCTTTTAGATTCATGTTCTAATAATACATACTATATTTGCAAAAAATACATGAGACATTGGTTAAATAATAAATGCCAATCATCTGCATATGATATAATTGAATGGTGCTCCATTATGATTAGGGACAGTATATTCAATAAATAGTGATAGTGGAATATCATAGGTATTATAGATATTAGTGATGGTCGGAGGTGTCCAATAAGAAAAGACAAAGCAGGAATTGCAAGGACACATGTAACCAAGATTGCAATGACCACATATGTGGTCTAGGGATGAGCCGAACACCCCCGGGTTCGGTTCGCACCAGAACCTGCGAACTGAGCGAAAGTTTGCGCGAACGTTAGAACCCTATTAGTTACAATGGACGCGAATGTTCGAAATCTAAAGTGCTAATTATAATGGCCAATATGCATGTTAATGTCATAAAACAGGTTTGGGGACCCGGGTCCTGCCCCAGGGGACATGTATCAATGCAAAAAGAAGTTTTAAAAGCTGACGTTTTTTCGGGAGCAGTCATTTTAATGATGCATAAAGTGAAAAAAAAAAGTCTGCAACCTTACCCTTGTACCGTGGATCAAGGAGAGTGGCCAGCCAGTAATGGTCCCTCTCCTTGATCCAAAGAATACGAAGATCCTTCCGCAGGCTTTGCAGGATCAGGGAGGCCATACAACGTAGGTTAGCTGAGGCATTCGGTCTGGAGTCTTCTGGGTCACTGTGGATGACATGATCGGCAGCCACCTCCTCCCAGCCACGTACAAGTCCACTGGTTTGTTGGGACTGTAAAAAAAAGAAAAAACTAAAGGGCGCACCGACCTTTGTGCATTACCACTAAAAAGGCTTTATTAAAAAGGATAAAACAGCAGATTTTCTACTCACAAACGAGTACAAGTTGAAAGCAAATGCATAGATGAAAACATCCACAGCTAGGAACTTTTGCTTTCAACTTGTACTTGTTTGTGAGTAGAAAATCTGCTGTTTTATCTTTTTTAATAAAGCCTTTTTAGTGGTAATGCACAAAGGTCGTGCGCCCTTCTGTTTTTTCTTTTTTCTAGTATTCATGAACACCCATTGTTCTGAGGAGGGCTGCAAGACTTTAGACATTACCTTGAGGAATTTTTCACATCTTGAATCAAGAGACTAGACACCAGAGCGCAGGAGAATTTGTTGTGTGTTTATTGGGACTGTAAATCATCCCTAAAAGACTGCTGCTGCTGATGATGAGTGCCAGGCTCCACCTCCATGCTGACACAATCCTCCTCCTCCTCCTCCTCATCCTCTTCCTGTGTGATGGGTGGGAGAGAAGGAACACTGTCTGGATAAAGGGGGCTTTGAGAGACAAGGAAGTCCTCCTCGTCCTGCCTCTGTTCTGCCTCAAGTGCCCTGTCCATTATTCTACGCAGCGTATGCTCCAACAGGTGGACAAGAGGTACAGTGTCACTGATGCATGCACTGTCACTGCTCACCATCCTTGTGGCCTCCTCAAATGGTGACAGGACAGTGCATGCATCCCTGATCATGCTCCACTGGCGTGGGGAAAAAATCCGAGCTCCCCTGACCCTGTCCTGGTGCCGTAGTCGCACAGGTACTCATTGATGGCCCTCTGCTGCGTGTGCAGTCGCTGCAGCATGGCCAACGTTGAGTTCCACCTGGTGGGCATGTCACACATAAGGCGGTTCTTGGGCAGGTTCAACTCCTTTTGCAGCTTAGCCAGCCGAGCACTGGCATTATATGATCGGCGAAAATGCACACAGACTTTCCTGGCCTGCCTCAGGACATCCTGTAAGCCTGGGAACCTGCCCAAGAACCGCTGCACCACCAGGTTAAGGACGTGAGCCATACAGGGCACATGGGTCAGCTGTCCCTGTCGCAGGGTGGAGAGGAGGTTGGTGCCATTGTAACAAACCACCATTCCTGGCTTAAGCTGCCATGGCATCAACCACCTCTCGGCCTGCCCCTGCAGAGCTGACAGAACCTCTGCCCCAGTGTGGCTCCTGTCCCCCAATCACACCAGCGCAAGCACGGCATGGCATCTTTTTGCCTGCGTACTTGCGTATCCTCTTGGACGCCTACGGAGCACTGCTGGTTCCGAGGACAGAGAACTCGAAGAGGCCATGGAGGAAGAAGAAGAGGAGGGGGTGGAGGAGAGAGGTGTGTCACAACCAATAGTAGCATTTTGGAGGCGTGGTGGCGGAACAACCTCCAACACTACTGCACCTTGTCCTGCATTCATCCCAGCTGCCAAAAGAGTGACCCAATGGGCCGTGAAAGACAGGTAACGTCCCTGCCCATGCCCGCTGGACCATGAGTCAGTGGTAATATGCACCTTACCGCTGACCGCCCTGTCCAGCGAGGCATGGACATTGCCTTCCACATGCCAGTAGAGAGCCGGAATCGCCTTCCGTGAGAAAAAGTGGCATTTGGGAACCAGCCACTGAGGAACCGCACATTGAACAAACTCATGGAAGGGGGCCGAGTCTACCAACTGAAAAGGCAGCAGCTGAAGTGCTAGCAATTTAGCCAAGCTAGCATTCAACCGCTGGGCATGTGGATGGCTGAGAGTACACTTCTTTCGACGGTCCAGCAGCTGGGACAGAGAAATTTGATTGGTACAATCGGACGTTGGTGTACTGCTAGCAGAGTGCCTGCAAGTACTTGGCTATGACACAGCTAATTCTACACCTTCATTCCTCTCAGTGCAGCTTTCAGAGTGGACTGAAGGTATAGTGGGGTTGGAGAGCCCAGCTGATGAGGATCAAGGAGAGGTCCACTTTGTTCTTTGGTGTGCAACGAGCTGCATGGCAGGTCAACATATGTCTGGTCATGCTTGTGGTGCCCAAGCGGCTGATGTTTTGGCCACGCGAGAGGCGCTTGAGACATATGTTGCAAATAGCAGTGGTGCGATCTGATGCACTCGTCTCAAAAAAGGCCCACACCAAAGAACTTTTGTAATAACGTGCAGAGGCAGCGCCCTGCACAGGCGGAGCTCTGCGGTGTGATTCAGTTGGTGTGCTGGCCTCAAGCTGGCCCCCAGAGGGCATCCTGCCTCGTTGGAGATGTGCCGCCTCCTCCTCCTCCTCCTCTCTCTGTTCAGGCACCCACGTGGAGGGGACCTCATCATCCCCTCCCTATTCACCACTGGAGCAAACCTGGCAGTAAGCTGCAGCTGGTGGAACATGACTGCCAGATTGCTGTCCTTGAGCATCCCCTCTCTCTGCGCTCATGCTACTGCCTTCCTCTAGCTGGGTATCATCATCCAAGCCTTCAAAACGCTGGGCATCCTCCTGGAGCATGTACCCAACACTGTGCTCAAACAGTTCGGGGACTCCTCAGGAGGACATGGTGGGTCTAGGGAAGGGGTGCCTGATGATGACATTGAGTACGCGTTGGCAGCTGCTTTGCCAGTACCCTGAGCCTGGGTGAGAGAGGATGAGGAGGGCTTGGTCATCCACTCTACCAAGCCTTCGGCATGATGCGGCTCAACATGTCCAGCTGCCGAAAATAAGGACAAGCGTGTCCCATGGCCACGTGCTGATGACGATGCACCATGTCCACGACCAGCACTGTTGTCTCTAGACACAGAACCTGCTTGCCCTGTTTTCTTGGCTCGGGACTGTCTGCCTCTCCTTGTTGGTTTTCCAGACATTGTAATGGGTAGTGTATATTGTGCTGGAGTCACACAGCACACACACTAACTCCTGCAGATGCCTTAGATGACAACAGGCCAGAAGGGCAGATACAGGGTAAGGTGGTTTAGTGTGCTGTGTTATAGTCACAGAGCACACACACACACTAACTCCTGCAGATGGCTGGCTGACTGACTGCCTTAGATGACAACAGGCCAGAAGGGCAGATACAGGGTAAGGTGGTTTAGTGTGCTGTCTTATAGTCACAGAGCACACACGCACACACACACACACACGCACACACTAACTCCTGCAGATGGATGGCTGTCTGCCTTAGATGACAACAGGCCAGAATGGCAGATACAGAGTAAGGTGGTTTATTGTGCTGTCTTATAGTCACAAAGCACACACACACACACTATCTCCTGCAGATGGCTGGCTTGCTGGCTGGCTGCCTTAGATGACACCTGGCCATAAGGGCAGATACAGGGTAAGGTGGTTTAGTGTGCTGTCTTATAGTCACAGAGCACACACACACACACTAACTCCTGCAAATGGCTGGCGGCCTTAGATGACAACAGGCCAGAAGGGCAGATACAGGGTAAGGTGGTTTAGTGTGCTGTCTTATAGTCACAGAGCACACACACTAACTCCTGCAGATTGCTGGCTGGATGGCTGCCTTAGATGACAACAGGCCAGAAGGGCAGATACAGGGTAAGGTGGTTTAGTGTGCTGTCTTATAGTCACAGAGCACACACACTATCTCCTGCAGATGGCTGGCTGGCTGGCTGCCTTAGATGACAACAGGCCAGAAGGGCAAATACAGGGTAAGGTGGTTTAGTGTGCTGTCTTATAGTCAAAGAGCACACACACACACTAACTCCTGCAGATGGCTGGCTGGCTGGCTGCCTTAGATGACAACAGGCCAGAAGGGCAGATACAGGGTAAGGTGGTTTAGTGTGATATCTTATAGTCACAGAGCACACACACACACACACACACTAACTCCTGCAGATGGCTGGCTGGCTGCCTTAGATGACAACAGTCCAGAAAGGGCAGATACAGGGTAAGGTGGTTTAGTGTGCTGTCTTATAGTCACAGAGCACACACACACACTATCTCCTGCAGATGGCTGGCTGGCTGGCTGGTTGCCTTAGATGACACCTGGCCAGAAGGGCAGATACAGGGTAAGGTGGTTTAGTGTGCTGTCTTATAGTCACAGAGCACACACACACACACTATCTCTTGCAGATGGCTGGCTGGCTGCCTTTGATGACACCTGGCCAGAAGGGCAGATACACTGTAAGGTGGTTTAGTGTGCTGTGTTATAGTCACAGAGCACACACACATACACTAACTCCTGCAGATGGCTGGCTGGCTGGCTGCCTTAGATGACAACAGGTCAGAAGGGCAGATACAGAGTAAGGTGGTTTAGTGTGCTATCTTATATTTACAGAGCACACACACACACACACACTGACTCCTGCAGATGGCTGGCTGCCTTAGATGACAACAGGCCAGAAGGGCAGATACAGGGTAAGGTGGTTTAGTGTGCTGTCTTATAGTCACAGAGCACACACACACACACACACACACACACACTAACTCCTGCAAATGGCTGGCGGCCTTAGATGACAACAGGCCAGAAGGGCAGATACAGGGTAAGGTGGTTTAGCGTGCTGTCTTATAGTCACAGAGCACACACACACTAACTCCTGCAGATGGCTGGCTGCCTTAGATGACAACAGGCCAGAAGGGCAGATACAGGGTAAGGTGGTTTAGTGTGCTGTCTTATAGTCACAGAGCACACACACACACACACTAACTCCTGCAGATTGCTGGCTGGCTGCCTTAGATGACAACAGGCCAGAAGGGCAGATACAGGGTAAGGTGGTTTAGTGTGCTGTCTTATAGTCACAGAGCACACACACTATCTCCTGCAGATGGCTGGCTGGCTGGCTGGCTGCCTTAGATGACAACAGGCCAGAAGGGCAGATACAGGGTAAGGTGGTTTAGTGTGCTGTCTTATAGTCACAGAGCACACACACACACTAACTCCTGCTGATGGCTGGCTGGCTGGCTGCCTTAGATGACAACAGGCCAGAAGGGCAGATACAGGGTAAGGTGGTTTAGTGTGCTGTCTTATAGTCACAGAGCACACACACACACACACACACACACACACTAACACCTGCAGATGGCTGGCTTTCTGGCTGCCTTAGATGACAACAGTCCAGAAGGGCAGATACAGGGTAAGGTGGTTTAGTGTGCTGTCTTATAGTCACAGAGCACACACACACACTAACTCCTGCTGATGGCTGGCTGGATGGCTGCCTTAGATGACAACAGGCCAGAAGGGCAGATACAGGGTAAGGTGGTTTAGTGTGCTGTCTTATCGTCACAGAGCACACACACTATCTCCTGCAGATGGCTGGCTGGCTGGCTGCCTTAGATGACAACAGGCCAGAAGGGCAAATACAGGGTAAGGTGGTTTAGTGTGCTGTCTTATAGTCAAAGAGCACACACACACACTAACTCCTGCAGATGGCTGGCTGGCTGGCTAGCTGCCTTAGATGACAACAGGCCAGAAGGGCAGATACAGGGTAAGGTGGTTTAGTGTGCTGTCTTATAGTCACAGAGCACACACACACACACACACACACACACACACACTAACTCCTGCAGATGGCTGGCTGGCTGCCTTAGATGACAACAGTCCAGAAGGGCAGATACAGGGTAAGGTGGTTTAGTGTGCTGTCTTATAGTCACAGAGCACACACACACACACACACACACACTATCTCCTGCAGATGGCTGGCTGGCTGGCTGGTTGCCTTAGATGACACCTGGCCAGAAGGGCAGATACAGGGTAAGGTGGTTTAGTGTGCTGTCTTATAGTCACAGAGCACACACACACACACACACTATCTCTTGCAGATGGCTGGCTGGCTGCCTTTGATGACACCAGGCCAGAAGGGCAGATACAGGGTAAGGTGGTTAAGTGTGCTGTGTTATAGTCACAGAGCACACACATACACTAACTCCTGCAGATGGCTGGCTGGCTGGCTGCCTTAGATGACAACAGGTCAGAAGGGCAGATACAGAGTAAGGTGGTTTAGTGTGCTATCTTATATTCACAGAGCACACACACACACACACACTGACTCCTGCAGATGGCTGGCTGCCTTAGATGACAACAGGCCAGAAGGGCAGATACAGGGTAAGGTGGTTTAGTGTGCTGTCTTATAGTCACAGAGCACACACACACACACACACACACACACACACACACTATCTCCTGCAAATGGCTGGCGGCCTTAGATGACAACAGGCCAGAAGGGCAGATACAGGGTAAGGTGGTTTAGTGTGCTGTGTTATAGTCACAGAGCACACACACACACTAACTCCTGCAGATGGCTGGCTGCCTGGCTTAGATGACAACAGGCCAGAAGGGCAGATACAGGGTAAGGTGGTTTAGTGTGCTGTCTTATAGTCACAGAGCACACACACACACACACTAACTCCTGCAGATTGCTGGCTGGCTGGCTGCCTTAGATGACAACAGGCCAGAAGGGCAGATACAGGGTAAGGTGGTTTAGTGTGCTGTCTTATAGTCACAGAGCACACACACTATCTCCTGCAGATGGCTGGCTGGCTGGCTGGCTGCCTTAGATGACAACAGGCCAGAAGGGCAGATACAGGGTAAGGTGGTTTAGTGTGCTGTCTTATAGTCACAGAGCACACACACACACTAACTCCTGCTGATGGCTGGCTGGCTGGCTGCCTTAGATGACAACAGGCCAGAAGGGCAGATACAGGGTAAGGTGGTTTAGTGTGCTGTCTTATAGTCACAGAGCACACACACACACACACACACACACACACACACACACACACACACACACACACACTAACACCTGCAGATGGCTGGCTGGCTGGCTGCCTTAGATGACAACAGTCCAGAAGGGCAGATACAGGGTAAGGTGGTTTAGTTTGCTGTCTTATAGTCACAGAGCACACACACACACACACTAACTCCTGCAGATGGCTGGCTGGCTAGCTGGCTGCCTTAGATGACAACAGGCCAGAAGGGCAGATACAGGGTAAGGTGGTTTAGTGTGCTGTCTTATAGTCACAGAGCACACACACACACACACACACACACACACACACACACACACACTATCTCCTGCAGATGGCTGGCTGGCTGCCTTAGATGACACCTGGCCAGAAGGGCAGATACACTGTAAGGTGGTTTAGTGTGCTGTGTTATAGTCACAGAGCACACACACATACACTAACTCCTGCAGATGGCTGGCTGGTTGGCTGGCTGGTTGGCTGGCTGGCTAGCTGCCTTAGATGACAACAGGTCAGAAGGGCAGATACAGAGTAAGGTGGTGTAGTGTGCTGTCTTATAGTCACAGAGCACACACACACACACACACACACTGACTCCTGCCGATGGCTGGCTGCCTTAGATGACAACAGGCCAGAAGGGCAGATACAAGGTAAGGTGGTTTAGTGTGCTGTCTTATAGTTACAGAGCACACACACACACACACACACACACACACACACACACACACACACACACTAACTCCTGCAGATGGCTGGCTGCCTTAGATGACAACAGGCCAGAAGGGCAGATACAGGGTAAGGTGGTTTAGTGTGCTGTCTTATAGTCACAGAGCACACACACACACACACACACTAACTCCTGCAGATGGCAGGCTGGCTGCCTTAGATGACAACAGTCCAGAAGGGCAGATACAGGGTAAGGTGGTTTAGTGTGCTGTCTTATAGTCACAGAGCACACACACTAACTCCTGCAGATGGCTGGCTGGCTGGCTGCCTTAGATGACAACAGGCCAGAAGGGCAGATACAGGGTAAGGTGGTTTAGTGTGCTGTCTTATAGTCACAGAGCACACGCACACACTATCTCCTGCAGATGGCTGGCTGGCTGGCTGGCTGCCTTAGATGACACCTGGCCAGAAGGGCAGATACAGAGTAAGGTGGTTTAGTGTGCTGTCTTATAGTTACAGAGCACACACACACACACACACACACACACACACACACTATCTCCTGCAGATGGCTGGCTGGCTGCCTTAGATTACACCTGGCCAGAAGGGCAGACACACTGTAAGGTGGTTTAGTGTGCTGTGTTATAGTCACAGAGCACACACACATACACTAACTCCTGCAGATGGCTGGCTGGCTGGCTTAGATGACAACAGGTCAGAAGGGCAGATACAGGGTAAGGTTGTTTAGTGTGCTGTCTTATAGTCACAGAGCACACACACACACTCACACACACACACTAACTCCTGCAGATGGCTGGCTGCCTTAGATGACAACAGTCCAGAAGGGCAGATACAGGGTAAGGTGGTTTAGTGTGCTGTCTTATAGTCACAGAGCACACACACACACACTAACTCCTGCAGATGGCTGGCTGGCTGGCTGCCTTAGATGACAACAGGCCAGAAGGGCAGATACAGGGTAAGGTGGTTTAGTGTGCTGTCTTATAGTCACAGAGCACACACACACACTAACTCCTGCAGATTGCTGGCTGGCTGGCTGCCTTAGATGACAACAGGCCAGAAGGGCAGATACAGGGTAAGGTGGTTTAGTGTGCTGTCTTATAGTCACAGAGCACACACACTATCTCCTGCAGATGGCTGGCTGGCTGGCTGGCTGGCTGCCTTAGATGACAACAGGCCAGAAGGGCAGATACAGGGTAAGGTGGTTTAGTGTGCTGTCTTATAGTCACAGAGCACACACACACACACACACACACACACACTATCTCCTGCAGATGGCTGGCTGGCTGCCTTAGATGACACCTGGCCAGAAAGGCAGATACACTGTAAGGTGGTTTAGTGTGTTGTGTTATAGTCACAGAGCACACACACATACACTAACTCCTGCAGATGGCTGGCTGGTTGGCTGGCTGGCTAGCTGCCTTAGATGACAACAGGTCAGAAGGGCAGATACAGAGTAAGGTGGTTTAGTGTGCTGTCTTATAGTCACAGAGCACACACACACACACACACACACACACACACACTGACTCCTGCCGATGGCTGGCTGCCTTAGATGACAACAGGCCAGAAGGGCAGATACAGGGTAAGGTGGTTTAGTGTGCTGTCTTATAGTTACAGAGCACACACACACACACACACACTAACTCCTGCAGATGGCTGGCTGCCTTAGATGACAACAGGCCAGAAGGGCAGATACAGGGTAAGGTGGTTTAGTGTGCTGTCTTATAGTCACAGAGCACACACACACACACACTAACTCCTGCAGATGGCTGGCTGGCTGCCTTAGATGACAACAGTCCAGAAGGGCAGATACAGGGTAAGGTGGTTTAGTGTGCTGTCTTATAGTCACAGAGCACACACACTAACTCCTGCAGATGGCTTGCTGGCTGGCTGCCTTAGATGACAACAGGCCAGAAGGGCAGATACAGGGTAAGGTGGTTTAGTGTGCTGACTTATAGTCACAGAGCACACGCACACACTATCTCCTGCAGATGGCTGGCTGGCTGGCTGGCTGCCTTAGATGACACCTGGCCAGAAGGGCAGATACAGAGTAAGGTGGTTTAGTGTGCTGTCTTATAGTTACAGAGCACACACACACACACACACACACACACACACACACACACACACTATCTCGTGCAGATGGCTGGCTGGCTGCCTTAGATGACACCTGGCCAGAAGGGCAGACACACTGTAAGGTGGTTTAGTGTGCTGTGTTATAGTCACAGAGCACACACACATACACTAACTCCTGCAGATGGCTGGCTGGCTGGCTTAGATGACAACAGGTCAGAAGGGCAGATACAGGGTAAGGTTGTTTAGTGTGCTGTCTTATAGTCACAGAGCACACACACACACTCACACACACACACACACACACACTAACTCCTGCAGATGGCTGGCTGCCTTAGATGACAACAGTCCAGAAGGGCAGATACAGGGTAAGGTGGTTTAGTGTGCTGTCTTATAGTCACAGAGCACACACACACACACACTAACTCCTGCAGATGGCTGGCTGGCTGGCTGCCTTAGATGACAACAGGCCAGAAGGGCAGATACAGGGTAAGGTGGTTTAGTGTGCTGTCTTATAGTCACAGAGCACACACACTAACTCCTGCAGATTGCTGGCTGGCTGGCTGCCTTAGATGACAACAGGCCAGAAGGGCAGATACAGGGTAAGGTGGTTTAGTGTGCTGTCTTATAGTCACAGAGCACACACACTATCTCCTGCAGATGGCTGTCTGGCTGGCTGGCTGGCTGCCTTAGATGACAACAGGCCAGAAGGGCAGATACAGGGTAAGGTGGTTTAGTGTGCTGTCTTATAGTCACATAGCACACACACACACACACACACACACACACACACACACACACTAACTCCTGCAGATGGCTGGCTGGCTGGCTGGCTTCCTTAGATGACAACAGTCCAGAAGGGCAGATACAGGGTAAGGTGGTTTAGTTTGCTGTCTTATAGTCACAGAGCACACACACACACACTAACTCCTGCAGATGGCTGGCTGGCTGGCTGGCTGCCTTAGATGACAACAGGCCAGAAGGGCAGATACAGGGTAAGGTGGTTTAGTGTGCTGTCTTATAGTCACAGAGCACACACACACACACACTATCTCCTGCAGATGGCTGGCTGGCTGGCTGGCTGGCTGGCTGCCTTAGATGACACCTGGCCAGAAGGGCAGATACAGGGTAAGGTGGTTTAGTGTGCTGTCTTATAGTCACAGAGCACACACACACACACACACACACACACTATCTCCTGCAGATGGATGGCTGGCTGCCTTAGATGACACCTGGCCAGAAGGGCAGATACACTGTAAGGTGGTTTAGTGTGATGTGTTATAGTCACAGAGCACACACACATACACTAACTCCTGTAGATGGCTGGCTTGCTGGCTGGCTGCCTTAGATGACACCTGGCCAGAAGGGCAGATACAGGGTAAGGTAGTTTAGTGTGCTGTCTTATAGTCACAGAGCACACACACACTAACTCATGCAGATGGCTTGCTGGCTGGCTGGCTGCCTTAGATGACAACAGGCCAGAAGGGCAGATACAGGGTAAGGTGGTTTAGTGTGCTGTCTTATAGTCACAGAGCACACACACACACACACACACACACACTAACTCCTGCAAATGGCTGGCGGCCTTAGATGACAACAGGCCAGAAGGGCAGATACAGGGTAAGGTGGTTTAGCGTGCTGTCTTATAGTCACAGAGCACACACACACTAACTCCTGCAAATGGCTGGCTGCCTTAGATGACAACAGGCCAGAAGGGCAGATACAGGGTAAGGTGGTTTAGTGTGCTGTCTTATAGTCACAGAGCACACACACACACTAACTCCTGCTGATGGCTGGCTGGCTGGCTGCCTTAGATGACAACAGGCCAGAAGGGCAGATACAGGGTAAGGTGGTTTAGTGTGCTGTCTTATAGTCACAGAGCACACACACACACACACACACACACACACACACACACACACACACACACACACACACACACACTAACACCTGCAGATGGCTGGCTGGCTGGCTGCCTTAGATGACAACAGTCCAGAAGGGCAGATACAGGGTAAGGTGGTTTAGTTTGCTGTCTTATAGTCACAGAGCACACACACACACACACTAACTCCTGCAGATGGCTGGCTGGCTAGCTGGCTGCCTTAGATGACAACAGGCCAGAAGGGCAGATACAGGGTAAGGTGGTTTAGTGTGCTGTCTTATAGTCACAGAGCACACACACACACACACACACACACTATCTCCTGCAGATGGCTGGCTGGCTGCCTTAGATGACACCTGGCCAGAAGGGCAGATACAGGGTAAGGTGGTTTAGTGTGCTGTCTTATAGTCACAGAGCACACACACACACACACACACACACACACACACACACACACACACACTATCTCCTGCAGATGGCTGGCTGGCTGCCTTAGATGACACCTGGCCAGAAGGGCAGATACACTGTAAGGTGGTTTAGTGTGCTGTGTTATAGTCACAGAGCACACACACATACACACACTGACTCCTGCAGATGGCTGGCTGGTTGGCTGGCTGGCTAGCTGCCTTAGATGACAACAGTTCAGAAGGGCAGATACAGAGTAAGGTGGTTTAGTGTGCTGTCTTATAGTCACAGAGCACACACACACACACACACACTGACTCCTGCCGATGGCTGGCTGCCTTAGATGACAACAGGCCAGAAGGGCAGATACAGGGTAAGGTGGTTTAGTGTGCTGTCTTATAGTTACAGAGCACACACACACACACACACTAACTCCTGCAGATGGCTGGCTGCCTTAGATGACAACAGGCCAGAAGGGCAGATACAGGGTAAGGTGGTTTAGTGTGCTGTCTTATAGTCACAGAGCACACACACACACACACTAACTCCTGCAGATGGCTGGCTGGCTGCCTTAGATGACAACAGTCCAGAAGGGCAGATACAGGGTAAGGTGGTTTAGTGTGCTGTCTTATAGTCACAGAGCACACACACTAACTCCTGCAGATGGCTGGCTAGCTGGCTGCCTTAGATGACAACAGGCCAGAAGGGCAGATACAGGGTAAGGTGGTTTAGTGTGCTGTCTTATAGTCACAGAGCACACACACACACTATCTCCTGGAGACGGCTGGCTGGCTGGCTGGCTGCCTTAGATGACACCTGGCCAGAAGGGCAGATACAGAGTAAGGTGGTTTAGTGTGCTGTCTTATAGTTACAGAGCACACACACACACACACACACACACACACACACACACACACACACACTATCTCCTGCAGATGGCTGGCTGGCTGCCTTAGATGACACCTGGCCAGAAGGGCAGACACACTGTAAGGTGGTTTAGTGTGCTGTGTTATAGTCACAGAGCACACACACATACACTAACTCCTGCAGATGGCTGGCTGGCTGCCTTAGATGACAACAGGTCAGAAGGGCAGATAGAGGGTAAGGTTGTTTAGTGTGCTGTCTTATAGTCACAGAGCACACACACACACTCACACACACACACACTAACTCCTGCAGATGGCTGGCTGCCTTAGATGACAACAGTCCAGAAGGGCAGATACAGGGTAAGGTGGTTTAGTGTGCTGTCTTATAGTCACAGAGCACACACACACACACACACACTAACTCCTGCAGATGGCTGGCTGGCTGGCTGCCTTAGATGACAACAGGCCAGAAGGGCAGATACAGGGTAAGGTGGTTTAGTGTGCTGTCTTATAGTCACAGAGCACACACACTATCTCCTGCAGATGGCTGGCTGGCTGGCTGGCTGGCTGCCTTAGATGACAACAGGCAAGAAGGGCAGATACAGGGTAAGGTGGTTTAGTGTGCTGTCTTATAGTCACAGAGCACACACACACACACACACTATCTCCTGCAGATGGCTGTCTGGCTGGCTGGCTGCCTTAGATGACACCTAGCCAGAAGGGCAGATACAGGGTAAGGTGGTTTAGTGTGCTGTCTTATAGTCACAGAGCACACACACACACACACACACACACACACACACACACACACACACACACACACACACACACACACACTATCTCCTGCAGATGGATGGCTGGCTGCCTTAGATGACACCTGGCCAGAAGGGCAGATACACTGTAAGGTGGTTTAGTGTGATGTGTTATAGTCACAGAGCACACACACATACACTAACTCCTGCAGATGGCTGGCTTGCTGGCTGGCTGCCTTAGATGACACCTGGCCAGAAGGGCAGATACATGGTAAGGTGGTTTAGTGTGCTGTCTTATAGTCACAGAGCACACACACACTAACTCATGCAGATGGCTTGCTGGCTGGCTGGCTGCCTTAGATGACAACAGGCCAGAAGGGCAGATACAGGGTAAGGTGGTTTAGTGTGCTGTCTTATAGTCACAGAGCACACACACACACACACACACACTAACTCCTGCAAATGGCTGGCGGCCTTAGATGACAACAGGTCAGAAGGGCAGATACAGGGTAAGGTGGTTTAGCGTGCTGTCTTATAGTCACAGAGCACACACACACTAACTCCTGCAGATGGCTGGCTGGCTGGCTGGCTGCCTTAGATGACAACAGGCCAGAAGGGCAGATACAGGGTAAGGTGGTTTAATGTGCTGTCTTATAGTCACAGAGCACACACACACACACACTAACTCCTGCAGATTGCTGGCTGGCTGGCTGCCTTAGATGACAACAGGCCAGAAGGGCAGATACAGGGTAAGGTGGTTTAGTGTGCTGTCTTATAGTCACAGAGCACACACACTATCTCCTGCAGATGGCTGGCTGGCTGGCTGGCTGCCTTAGGTGACAACAGGCCAGAAGGGCAGATACAGGGTAAGGTGGTTTAGTGTGCTGTCTTATAGTCACAGAGCACACACACACACACACTAACTCCTGCTAATGGCTGGCTGGCTGGCTGCCTTAGATGACAACAGGCCAGAAGGGCAGATACAGGGTAAGGTGGTTTAGTGTGCTGTCTTATAGTCACAGAGCACACACACACACACTAACACCTGCAGATGGCTGGCTGGCTGGCTGCCTTAGATGACAACAGTCCAGAAGGGCAGATACAGGGTAAGGTGGTTTAGTTTGCTGTCTTATAGTCACAGAGCACACACACACACACACTAACTCCTGCAGATGGCTGGCTGGCTAGCTGGCTGCCTTAGATGACAACAGGCCAGAAGGGCAGATACAGGGTAAGGTGGTTTAGTGTGCTGTCTTATAGTCACAGAGCACACACACACACACTAACTCCTGCAGATGGCTGGCTGGCTAGCTGGCTGCCTTAGATGACAACAGGCCAGAAGGGCAGATACAGGGTAAGGTGGTTTAGTGTGCTGTCTTATAGTCACAGAGCACACACACTATCTCCTGCAGATGGCTGGCTGGCTGGCTGGCTGGCTGGCTGCCTTAGATGACAACAGGCCAGAAGGGCAGATACAGGGTAAGGTGGTTTAGTGTGCTGTCTTATAGTCACAGAGCACACACACACACACACACACTATCTCCTGCAGATGGCTGGCTGGCTGCCTTAGATGACACCTGGCCAGAAGGGCAGATACACTGTAAGGTGGTTTAGTGTGTTGTGTTATAGTCACAGAGCACACACACATACACTAACTCCTGCAGATGGCTGGCTGGTTGGCTGGCTGGCTAGCTGCCTTAGATGACAACAGGTCAGAAGGGCAGATACAGAGTAAGGTGGTTTAGTGTGCTGTCTTATAGTCACAGAGCACACACACACACACACACACACACACACTGACTCCTGCCGATGGCTGGCTGCCTTAGATGACAACAGGCCAGAAGGGCAGATACAGGGTAAGGTGGTTTAGTGTGCTGTCTTATAGTTACAGAGCACACACACACACACACAAACTCCTGCAGATGGCTGGCTAACTTAGATGACAACAGGCCAGAAGGGCAGATACAGGGTAAGGTGGTTTAGTGTGCTGTCTTATAGTCACAGAGCACACACACACACACTAACTCCTGCAGATGGCTGGCTGCCTTAGATGACAACAGTCCAGAAGGGCAGATACAGGGTAAGGTGGTTTAGTGTGCTGTCTTATAGTCACAGAGCACACACACTAACTCCTGCAGATGGCTTGCTGGCTGGCTGCCTTAGATGACAACAGGCCAGAAGGGCAGATACAGGGTAAGGTGGTTTAGTGTGCTGACTTATAGTCACAGAGCACACGCACACACTATCTCCTGCAGATGGCTGGCTGGCTGGCTGGCTGCCTTAGATGACACCTGGCCAGAAGGGCAGATACAGAGTAAGGTGGTTTAGTGTGCTGTCTTATAGTTACAGAGCACACACACACACACACACACACACACACACACACACTATCTCCTGCAGATGGCTGGCTGGCTGCCTTAGATGACACCTGGCCAGAAGGGCAGACACACTGTAAGGTGGTTTAGTGTGCTGTGTTATAGTCACAGAGCACACACACATACACTAACTCCTGCAGATGGCTGGCTGGCTGGCTTAGATGACAACAGGTCAGAAGGGCAGATACAGGGTAAGGTTGTTTAGTGTGCTGTCTTATAGTCACAGAGCACACACACACACTCACACACACACACACACTAACTCCTGCAGATGGCTGGCTGCCTTAGATGACAACAGTCCAGAAGGGCAGATACAGGGTAAGGTGGTTTAGTGTGCTGTCTTATAGTCACAGAGCACACACACACACACACTAACTCCTGCAGATGGCTGGCTGGCTGGCTGCCTTAGATGACAACAGGCCAGAAGGGCAGATACAGGGTAAGGTGGTTTAGTGTGCTGTCTTATAGTCACAGAGCACACACACACACACACACACACTAACTCCTGCAGATTGCTGGCTGGCTGGCTGCCTTAGATGACAACAGGCCAGAAGGGCAGATACAGGGTAAGGTGGTTTAGTGTGCTGTCTTATAGTCACAGAGCACACACACTATCTCCTGCAGATGGCTGTCTGGCTGGCTGGCTGGCTGCCTTAGATGACAACAGGCCAGAAGGGCAGATACAGGGTAAGGTGGTTTAGTGTGCTGTCTTATAGTCACAGAGCACACACACACACACACACACACACACACACACACACACACTAACTCCTGCAGATGGCTGGCTGGCTTCCTTAGATGACAACAGTCCAGAAGGGCAGATACAGGGTAAGGTGGTTTAGTTTGCTGTCTTATAGTCACAGAGCACACACACACACACTAACTCCTGCAGATGGCTGGCTGGCTGCCTTAGATGACAACAGGCCAGAAGGGCAGATACAGGGTAAGGTGGTTTAGTGTGCTGTCTTATAGTCACAGAGCACACACACACACACACACTATCTCCTGCAGATGGCTGGCTGGCTGGCTGGCTGGCTGCCTTAGATGACACCTGGCCAGAAGGGCAGATACACTGTAAGGTGGTTTAGTGTGATGTGTTATAGTCACAGAGCACACACACATACACTAACTCCTGTAGATGGCTGGCTTGCTGGCTGGCTGCCTTAGATGACACCTGGCCAGAAGGGCAGATACAGGGTAAGGTAGTTTAGTGTGCTGTCTTATAGTCACAGAGCACACACACACTAACTCATGCAGATGGCTTGCTGGCTGGCTGGCTGCCTTAGATGACAACAGGCCAGAAGGGCAGATACAGGGTAAGGTGGTTTAGTGTGCTGTCTTATAGTCACAGAGCACACACACACACACACACACACTAACTCCTGCAAATGGCTGGCGGCCTTAGATGACAACAGGCCAGAAGGGCAGATACAGGGTAAGGTGGTTTAGCGTGCTGTCTTATAGTCACAGAGCACACACACACTAACTCCTGCAAATGGCTGGCTGCCTTAGATGACAACAGGCCAGAAGGGCAGATACAGGGTAAGGTGGTTTAGTGTGCTGTCTTATAGTCACAGAGCACACACACACACACTAACTCCTGCAGATTGCTGGCTGGCTGGCTGCCTTAGATGACACCTGGCCAGAAGGGCAGATACACTGTAAGGTGGTTTAGTGTGCTGTGTTATAGTCACAGAGCACATACACATACACACACTGACTCCTGCAGATGGCTGGCTGGTTGGCTGGCTGGCTAGCTGCCTTAGATGACAACAGTTCAGAAGGGCAGATACAGAGTAAGGTGGTTTAGTGTGCTGTCTTATAGTCACAGAGCACACACACACACACACACTGACTCCTGCCGATGGCTGGCTGCCTTAGATGACAACAGGCCAGAAGGGCAGATACAGGGTAAGGTGGTTTAGTGTGCTGTCTTATAGTTACAGAGCACACACACACACACACACACACACTAACTCCTGCAGATGGCTGGCTGCCTTAGATGACAACAGGCCAGAAGGGCAGATACAGGGTAAGGTGGTTTAGTGTGCTGTCTTATAGTCACAGAGCACACACACACGCACACTAACTCCTGCAGATGGCTGGCTGGCTGCCTTAGATGACAACAGTCCAGAAGGGCAGATACAGGGTAAGGTGGTTTAGTGTGCTGTCTTATAGTCACAGAGCACACACACTAACTCCTGCAGATGGCTGGCTAGCTGGCTGCCTTAGATGACAACAGGCCAGAAGGGCAGATACAGGGTAAGGTGGTTTAGTGTGCTGTCTTATAGTCACAGAGCACACACACACACTATCTCCTGGAGACGGCTGGCTGGCTGGCTGGCTGCCTTAGATGACACCTGGCCAGAAGGGCAGATACAGAGTAAGGTGGTTTAGTGTGATGTCTTATAGTTACAGAGCACACACACACACACACACACACACACACACTATCTCCTGCAGATGGCTGGCTGGCTGCCTTAGATGACACCTGGCCAGAAGGGCAGACACACTGTAAGGTGGTTTAGTGTGCTGTGTTATAGTCACAGAGCACACACACATACACTAACTCCTGCAGATGGCTGGCTGGCTGCCTTAGATGACAACAGGTCAGAAGGGCAGATAGAGGGTAAGGTTGTTTAGTGTGCTGTCTTATAGTCACAGAGCACACACACACACTCACACACACACACACTAACTCCTGCAGATGGCTGGCTGCCTTAGATGACAACAGTCCAGAAGGGCAGATACAGGGTAAGGTGGTTTAGTGTGCTGTCTTATAGTCACAGAGCACACACACACACACACACACTAACTCCTGCAGATGGCTGGCTGGCTGGCTGCCTTAGATGACAACAGGCCAGAAGGGCAGATACAGGGTAAGGTGGTTTAGTGTGCTGTCTTATAGTCACAGAGCACACACACACACACTAACTCCTGCAGATTGCTGGCTGGCTGGCTGCCTTAGATGACAACAGGCCAGAAGGGCAGATACAGGGTAAGGTGGTTTAGTGTGCTGTCTTATAGTCACAGAGCACACACACTATCTCCTGCAGATGTCTGGCTGGCTGGCTGGCTGGCTGCCTTAGATGACAACAGGCAAGAAGGGCAGATACAGGGTAAGGTGGTTTAGTGTGCTGTCTTATAGTCACAGAGCACACACACACACACTATCTCCTGCAGATGGCTGTCTGGCTGGCTGGCTGCCTTAGATGACACCTAGCCAGAAGGGCAGATACAGGGTAAGGTGGTTTAGTGTGCTGTCTTATAGTCACAGAGCACACACACACACACACACACACACTATCTCCTGCAGATGGATGGCTGGCTGCCTTAGATGACACCTGGCCAGAAGGGCAGATACACTGTAAGGTGGTTTAGTGTGATGTGTTATAGTCACAGAGCACACACACATACACTAACTCCTGCAGATGGCTGGCTTGCTGGCTGGCTGCCTTAGATGACACCTGGCCAGAAGGGCAGATACAGGGTAAGGTGGTTTAGTGTGCTGTCTTATAGTCACAGAGCACACACACACTAACTCATGCAGATGGCTTGCTGGCTGGCTGGCTGCCTTAGATGACAACAGGCCAGAAGGGCAGATACAGGGTAAGGTGGTTTAGTGTGCTGTCTTATAGTCACAGAGCACACACACACACACACACACACACTAACTCCTGCAAATGGCTGGCGGCCTTAGATGACAACAGGTCAGAAGGGCAGATACAGGGTAAGGTGGTTTAGCGTGCTGTCTTATAGTCACAGAGCACACACACACTAACTCCTGCAGATGGCTGGCTGGCTGGCTGGCTGCTGCCTTAGATGACAACAGGCCAGAAGGGCAGATACAGGGTAAGGTGGTTTAGTGTGCTGTCTTATAGTCACAGAGCACACACACACACACACTAACTCCTGCAGATTGCTGGCTGGCTGGCTGCCTTAGATGACAACAGGCCAGAAGGGCAGATACAGGGTAAGGTGGTTTAGTGTGCTGTCTTATAGTCACAGAGCACACACACTATCTCCTGCAGATGGCTGGCTGGCTGGCTGGCTGCCTTAGGTGACAACAGGCCAGAAGGGCAGATACAGGGTAAGGTGGTTTAGTGTGCTGTCTTATAGTCACAGAGCACACACACACACACACTAACTCCTGCTGATGGCTGGCTGGCTGGCTGGCTGCCTTAGATGACAACAGGCCAGAAGGGCAGATACAGGGTAAGGTGGTTTAGTGTGCTGTCTTATAGTCACAGAGCACACACACACACACTAACACCTGCAGATGGCTGGCTGGCTGCCTTAGATGACAACAGTCCAGAAGGGCAGATACAGGGTAAGGTGGTTTAGTTTGCTGTCTTATAGTCACAGAGCACACACACACACACTAACTCCTGCAGATGGCTGGCTGGCTAGCTGGCTGCCTTAGATGACAACAGGCCAGAAGGGCAGATACAGGGTAAGGTGGTTTAGTGTGCTGTCTTATAGTCACAGAGCACACACACACACACACACACACACACACACACACACTATCTCCTGCAGATGGCTGGCTGGCTGGCTGGCTGGCTGCCTTAGATGACACCTGGCCAGAAGGGCAGATACAGGGTAAGGTGGTTTAGTGTGCTGTCTTATAGTCACAGAGCACACACACACACTATCTCATGCAGATGGCTGGCTGGCTGCCTTAGATGACACCTGGCCAGAAGGGCAGATACACTGTAAGGTGGTTTAGTGTGCTGTGTTATAGTCACAGAGCACACACACATACACTAACTCCTGCAGATGGCTGGTTGGTTGGCTGGCTGGCTGGCTGCCTTAGATGACAACAGGTCAGAAGGGCAGATACAGAGTAAGGTGGTTTAGTGTGCTGTCTTATAGTCACAGAGCACACACACACACACACTGACTCCTGCTGATGGCTGGCTGGCTGGCTGGCTGCCTTAAAAGACAACAGGCCAGAAGGGCAGATACAGGGTAAGGTGGTTTAGTGTGCTGTCTTATAGTCACAGAGCACACACACACACACACACTAACTCCTGCTGATGGCTGGCTGGCTGGCTGCCTTAGATGACAACAGGCCAGAAGGGCAGATACAGGGTAAGGTGGTTTAGTGTGCTGTCTTATAGTCACAGAGCACACACACACACACACACTAACACCTGCAGATGGCTGGCTGGCTGGCTGCCTTAGATGACAACAGTCCAGAAGGGCAGATACAGGGTAAGGTGGTTTAGTTTGCTGTCTTATAGTCACAGAGCACACACACACACACTAACTCCTGCAGATGGCTGGCTGGCTAGCTGGCTGCCTTAGATGACAACAGGCCAGAAGGGCAGATACAGGGTAAGGTGGTTTAGTGTGCTGTCTTATAGTCACAGAGCACACACACACACACACACACACACACACACACACACACACACACACACACACTATCTCCTGCAGATGGCTGGCTGGCTGGCTGGCTGGCTGCCTTAGATGACACCTGGCCAGAAGGGCAGATACAGGGTAAGGTGGTTTAGTGTGCTGTCTTATAGTCACAGAGCACACACACACACTATCTCATGCAGATGGCTGGCTGGCTGCCTTAGATGACACCTGGCCAGAAGGGCAGATACACTGTAAGGTGGTTTAGTGTGCTGTGTTATAGTCACAGAGCACACACACATACACTAACTCCTGCAGATGGCTGGTTGGTTGGCTGGCTGGCTGGCTGCCTTAGATGACAACAGGTCAGAAGGGCAGATACAGAGTAAGGTGGTTTAGTGTGCTGTCTTATAGTCACAGAGCACACACACACACACACTGACTCCTGCCGATGGCTGGCTGCCTTAGATGACAACAGGCCAGAAGGGCAGATACAGGGTAAGGTGGTTTAGTGTGCTGTCTTATAGTTACAGAGCACACACACACACACACACTAACTCCTGCAGATGGCTGGCTGCCTTAGATGACAACAGGCCAGAAGGGCAGATACAGGGTAAGGTGGTTTAGTGTGCTGTCTTATAGTCACAGAGCACACACACACACACTAACTCCTGCAGATGGCTGGCTGGCTGCCTTAGATGACAACAGTCCAGAAGGGCAGATACAGGGTAAGGTGGTTTAGTGTGCTGTCTTATAGTCACAGAGCACACACACTAACTCCTGCAGATGGCTGGCTGGCTGCCTTAGATGACAACAGGCCAGAAGGGCAGATACAGGGTAAGGTGGTTTAGTGTGCTGTCTTATAGTCACAGAGCACACGCACACACTATCTCCTGCAGATGGCTGGCTGGCTGCCTTAGATGACACCTGGCCAGAATTGCAGATACAGAGTAAGGTGGTTTAGTGTGCTGTCTTATAGTTACAGAGCACACACACACACACACACACACACACACACACACACACACACACACACACACACACACACACACACACACACACACTCTCTCCTGCAGATGGCTGGCTGGCTGCCTTAGATGACACCTGGCCAGAAGGGCAGACACACTGTAAGGTGGTTTAGTGTGCTGTGTTATAGTCACAGAGCACACACACATACACTAACTCCTGCAGATGGCTGGCTGGCTGGCTTAGATAACAACAGGTCAGAAGGGCAGATACAGGGTAAGGTTGTTTAGTGTGCTGTCTTATAGTCACAGAGCATACACACACACTCACACACACACACACTAACTCCTGCAGATGGCTGGCTGCCTTAGATGACAACAGTCCAGAAGGGCAGATACAGGGTAAGGTGGTTTAGTGTGCTGTCTTATAGTCACAGAGCACACACACACACACTAACTCCTGCAGATGGCTGGCTGGCTGGCTGCCTTAGATGACAACAGGCCAGAAGGGCAGATACAGGGTAAGGTGGTTTAGTGTGCTGTCTAAAGCCCCATACACACGGTCGGACTTTTTCATGGATTCTGTCCGATCGGACAAGGTTGTTGAAAAATCAGACCGTGTGTATGCACCATCGGACAGTGTTCGTCGGTTTGACCGACGGACAAAGTCTTATCTCCTGCTGGAAAGATTTGCCGTCAACACGGTCCGATCACACCAAATCCGATCGTGTGTACGGTTGTCCGACCGGACAAAGTGCTACGCATGCTCAGATCACATTACAAGACCAAAGCTATTGGCTACTAGCCTCTACATAGTCCCGTCGTAGGCAACAAACGTCACCACGTTCAGAATGATCGGATTTTCCGACAACTTTGTCCGACCGTGTGTACGCAAAACCAACATCGGACAAAGTATGACGGACATGGTCCGACGGACCTGGTCCGCGGATTGTCCGACCGTGTGTATGGGGCTTTATAGTGACAGAGCACACACACACACTATCTCCTGCAGATGGCTGGCTGGTTGGCTGGCTGCCTTAGATGACACCTGGCCAGAAGGGCAGATACAGGGTAAGGTGGTTTAGTGTGCTGTCTTATAGTTGCAGAGCACACACACACACACACACTATCTCCTGCAGATGGCTGGCTGGCTGCCTTAGATGACACCTGGCCAGAAGGGCAGATACACTGTAAGGTGGTTTAGTGTGCTGTGTTATAGTCACAGAGCACACACACATACACTAACTCCTGCAGATGGCTGGCTGGCTGGCTGCCTTAGATGACAACAGGTCAGAAGGGCAGATACAGAGTAAGGTGGTTTAGTGTGCTGTCTTATAGTCACAGAGCACACACACACACACACACTATCTCCTGCAGATGGCTGGCTGGCTGGCTGCCTTAGATGGCACCTGGCCAGAAGGGCAGATACAGGGTAAGGTGGTTTAGTATGCTGTCTTATAGTCACAGAGCACACAAACACTAACTCCTGCAGATGGCTGACTAGCGGGCTGGCTGCCTTAGATGACAACAGGCCAGAAGGGCAGATACAGGGTAAGGTGGTTTAGTGTGCTGTCTTATAGTCACAGAGCACACATACACTAACTCCTGCAGATGTCTGGCTGCCTTATGCCACGTACACACGATCGGAATTCTCGTCGGAAAAAACTCTGATGGTTTTTCCGACGGAATTCCGCTCAAGCTGTGTTGCCTACACACGATCACACCAAATTCCGACGGTCAATAACACAGCGGCATAAAACACATTTGACAGCACTATAAAAGGGAAGTTTAATGCTTCCGAGCATGCATCAAATTGTTTCCGAGCATGCGTCGGAATTTTGCGTGTCGGAATTGCATACACACGATCGGAAAATCCGATAGAAAGGTTTTCCTTCGAAAAAATTGAGAACAGGTTCTCAATTCAAAGTCCGTCGGAAATTCCGACTGAAAAAGACCGTTGGGCATACACACGATCGGAAAATCCGATGAAAAGCTCCCATCGGACTGTTTCCATCATAATATCCGACCGTGTGTACGCCGCATTAGATGACAATAGGCCAGAAGGGCAGATACAGGGTAAGGTGGTTTAGTGTGCTGTCTTATAGGCACAGAGCACACACACACACACTAACTCCTGCAGATGGCTGGCTGGCTGGCTGCCTTAGATGACAACAGGCCAGAAGGGCAGATACAGGGTAAGGTGGTTTAGTGTGCTGTCTTATAGTCACAGAGCACACACACACACACACACACACACTATCTCCTGCAGATGGCTGGCTGCCTTAGATGACACCTGGCCAGAAGGGCAGATACAGGGTAAGGTGGTTTAGTGTGCTGCCTTATAGTCACAGAGCACACACACACACACACACACTATCTCCTGCAGATGACTGGCTGGCTGGCTGGCTGGCTGGCTGGCTGGCTGGCTGCCTTAGATGACACCTGGGCAGAAGAGCAGATACAGGGTAAGGTGGTTTAGTGTGCTACTGCTGTGCTATACTAACACAGCACACACACGCACTAACTCCTGCAGATGGCTGGATTGGTAGAGATTGAAAACAGCACTGAGAAGAATAAACTATCCCTGCCTATTTTTCCTATTTCCCTACACTAATCCCCACACAGAAATGAATCACAAGCAGATAACTATATGTCACTGTCACTGACACTGTTTCTAACGCCGGAAGACACGTGGGGCGTGTACTAAACCGTATACTAAACCCCCTGACCTATAATTGGCCACAGGCATCCTGCCTGTGGCCAATTATTGCTCTCCTCGCCGCTGGCTCTATGATTGACCAAGCATGCGGGGTCACAGTGCATGCTTGGCCAATCATCAGCCAGCAATGCACTGCGACTGGTGCAGTGCATTGTGGACCGTTCGCATCACATGAATTTCATGTGAACGGTCCACATAGTTCTGGACTCGACGAGCAGACGAACGACCGATGTTCGATTCGAACATGGGTTTGAATCGAACACTGGGCCCATCCCTAATGTGGTCATTGAAAGAGGCATCTAGGAGAAAATAAGTGAATAACATTATTGTGTTTTTCCAGAGGTAAAGCCCTTTAGAAATGGGGCAAAGGAAATTAATTCATTCAATCCCAGTGCCGAGGTGGCATTTAGTTTAAAAATCCACCTTTGTTCATGCTGAAGTAATGTTTTGTTCCAATCACTGCCTCGATCGGGAATATGAATTCGATTGAGCGGAATCGCAGCTGTACGGAGGACCTTACAACACAGCCCTAAGTATGACAACATGCTCAATGATTTTATCATTAATGGGCTGGACTAGATCCTGCATCATAATTTTTTCATGTTCAACAATTCCCACTACCTCCAGGTGCAAGGCGTGGCCATGGGCATATGTTGTGTCCCGGCCTACGCCAACTTGTACCTAGGGGAGTGGGAGCAATCCCTCCTCGGTGACGAGGACCTCGTCATGTACACTAGCCATATTTCCACATGGCTACGGTACATTGACGACATCCTCATCATCTGGGAGTGACCTGAAGACCTACTGTTGCAGTTTTTTGCCCATATTAACCAAAATGAGCATAACCTCAAATTTACAATGACATATGATCCGAATCAAGTGACCTTCCTGGATGTTACTATTGGACTCTCCCCTGACAATCAAATCTGTACCACACTATTCCACAAAAGCACCGCGGGTAACGCAGTCCTCCACGCGGAGAGTTTCCACCCGACCACACTTAAATTATCCATTCCCTACGGGCAGTACCTGCCTCTATGCAGGAACTGCTCCAATGACTCCTTTTTCAACCTGGAGGCAGGTAAACTCCAATCTAGGTTACTGGCACGTGGCTACAGCCAGTCATTCCTGCACAAGGCCTATAACCGAACCTTCGCGCAGCCCCGGCTTAATATGTTATCAAAAAAGAGAGTCAAAAATGACTTTGGTTTGGATTCAACCCGAATCATCATGAGATTCTCAAAACAGCACCACAGCATCAAAAATATTGTCCTACGGCATTGGTCCATACTGATGGACGATCCTAAGGTCAATAATTTTATCTCTGCCATTCCTGCCATCACCTTCAGGCGGGCCACCTCATTGCATGATAAACTTGTACAGAGTGAATTCAAAAATTAGTCAAAAAGGCTCAAACACTGTTCCACCTTAGTTTTTTTTCCCTGTAGTCACTGCTCGTGCTGCAGATACATTAGACGTGAGAAAACATTCTCTCTCCCCAATGGGGAAATTTTCCACCCCTCGCATTTTGCTAATTGCCAAACACGAGGGGTTGTGTATCTTATGTCGTGCGAGTGCGGGGTGTTTTATATTGGGAAGACAAAGCAGGAATTTCATCGACGCATGTCCAAGCATATTTATAGTATGCAAATTGGCAATCACTATTTGACATTAGGACGCCATGTGGTACTTGTACATAACTATAAAATGCCTAATGTTTCCTTCACCACGCTCGATCGAATTCATATTCCCGATCGAGGCGGTGATTGGAACAAAATATTACTTCAGCATGAACAAATGTGGATTTTTAAACGAAATGCCACCTCGGCCCCCGGGATTGAATGAATCCATTTCCTTTGCCCCATTTCTAAAGGGCTTTACCTCTGGAAAAACACAATAATGTTATTCACTTATTTTCTCCTAGATGCCTCTTTCAATGACCACATATGTGGTCATTGCAATCTTGGTTACATGTGTCCTTGCAATTCCTGCTTTGTCTTTTCTTATTGGACACCTCCGACCATCACTAATATCTATAATACCTATGATATTCTACTATCACTATTTATTGAATATACTGTCCCTAATCATAATGAAGCACCATTCAATTATATCATATGCAGATGACTGGCATTTATTATTTAACCAATGTCTCATGTATTTTTTGCAAATATAGTATGTATTATTAGAACATGAATCTAAAAGCATTTATTGATCCTTGTTCTCATACTAGGAAGCCATGGGTTATTGATGTTTGATGACCTGTTTCTAACCATATCCTCTGTAACAATACATGTTAATTATGTTGCAGATGGACTGCTTTGTTATTTTCCCTTTGTGTCTATCCTCCCCTCCCCTGGGATCTGCCCTTCACTCCTGTCGTGCCCCCGATGTCTGTTGGCATCTCTATGTCTTCCCAACAAGGGGTGAGGAGCATTTCTCCATCTTGGTGCTCCTCCCTTTGCTTCTCGGATTGTGCATTTGGGCTGGTCCCATGTGCCTGATCGAGAGTAGTTCCCCTTGTCGGCGGCGTCCCTGGACATTCCCGGACGGCTCACCTCACTGCACACGCACGGGCCACCTTTACCCTGACTGGACGGACAATTGCAGGTGTGTTATTCACCGTGGAGGATTCCCGCCAACCACCTCCTGTGGTGAATCTCCGGTAATCATCTCTAATAAGTTCCCTTATATATTGTTGGAGGCATGGTAATACACACTATTCCCACCATCCCAAAAAGATGATATATACACTCCAGATATCTCCATGCGGTATGTACTGAACTTACTTCCGGGCTGCTATATTACTTATTTTGCCCCCACACTAGAACATTTGGATTGGATAATATCCTTCTAATGTTTCTTGTACTTTGTTTCTTACCTCCAGACTGGGTGTTTTCTACCTTTGGGACTAATGTCTCCCCAAAGATCACTGCACTTGTGATGTAAACCCGGGACTAACCACCAGTGACAGTCTGTTACCTATAGCAGTGGGTGGCACTAAATCCCATCCAGTCCGAAACATTTAGGTAATATTCCAGCCATTTACTTCACCCACCTGCACCATCACCATTTCTTATCCCCCGTCATGTCACCATTCTCCATTATCTTTTCTTCACATGCACCATTTATTTCCTTCTTTTCCACATTTTGACACTTTTCATCACCACATTCCACATTGGTCCCTGTTTCTCTTTTGTCTTCTTCGCTGTTTTCGTTTTTCCTTTTGGCTGTTTACTCTTTTTCCCTAACTCACTCACTTTTGCATGCATCATGTATTTTCCTTCACTTCACCTCGTATTTTGCCTCACTCAAACTTTTGCTCTCACCTGTCCTCCACTATCCACACACTTCACTGTCACATCATCTTGGTTCTTCCCCATTCCCTGTCTTTCCCCTGCGGTCCTTTTTCTCCCCTGTCTTCCTCCCCTCTTTTCCCCTCCTTTTCACTATATATATATTTTTTTCACCCTCTTTTTTCCCCTTTACCCCTTCCCACACTTATTATTTTTTCATTTCAGTTTATTTACTATTATTTTTATTAAAGGACCGGCTCCCCCGCAGGTAAAAGAGCTGCAAGAAGATAGCGGAGGAGCCGGCAGAAGAGCGGGAGATGACACCGGAGATCGGGAGAAGAGGCCGGACACCGGGAGAAGAGGCCGAACAGAGCGGAGAAGTCGGAAGAAGGCCCCCGAAGTCGGAAGAAGACCCCCGGAGCTGATTAATAAATTACTTTAAAAACCTGTTGTGTTTTTTTCTATTGACGCTTTCTTTCCCCAGGTGAATGGGTAGGGGTATGATGTACCCCATACGCATTCACATAGAGTGGGGGGCCAGGATCTGGGGCCCCCTTATTAATGGGGGCTCCCGGATTCCGATAAGCCCCCCACCCGCAGCCCCCGACAACCAACGGTCAGGGTTGTCGGGAAGAGGCCCTTGTCCTCATCAACAACGTGCTGTGGGGTGGGGGGCCGCAGGTCCCCACCCCCCTTCCTGACCAGCCAGGCTGCGTGCTCGTATAAGGGTCTGGTATGTATTTTGGGGGGACCCCCACGCTGTTTTTTCGGCATAGGGGGAACCCATGCCGTTTTTTTATTTAAAATTTGCCGTGGAGTTCCCCCTCAAGGCAACACTGCGTCAATATAGATGGAGATCTGACTTGGAGGCGACTTCCATTGAAATCAATGAGTACAAGTCGACTTGAAGTCGGATTGAAGTAGTACAGGAACCTTTTTTGAAGTCGAAGCGACTTCAGTAGTGTGCATTGAGACGGCTCCATAGACTAACATTACAGCGCGACTTGGGGCGTCTCGGGGCGACCTGAAGTCGGATCCTGAGTCGCCCTGGTGTGAACCGGCTCTTATTAAAATCACTGCTCCTGAAAAAACTTCCATTTTTAAAACTTTTTTTTTCCATTGATACATGTCCCCTGGGGCAGGACCCAGGTCCCCAAACACTTTTTATGACAATAACTTGCATATTAGCCTTTAAAATTAGCACTTTCGATTTTGAATGTTCGAGTCCCAAAGACTTTAATAGGGTTCTAAAGTTCACACAAACTTTAGGTCTGTTCGCAGGTTCTGGTGTGAACCGAACAGGGGGGTGTTCGGCTCATCCCTAGTCTTCACAAAGGTTGAGTGGATATGAGATAATCCTACTATCCAATAGTGATCAAATTATCAAGTATGCTGCCCCAACAGCTGGCTCAGCTCCAATTTTGAATGCCCTGCTAGGTCTTAAACGTAAGGAAGATGAGGTAGTGGATGAACATGACTGTATGCAGATTGTTCAGGAAGATACTTCCCCTAGGTCAGATTTAGAAACAAAACCGAAAGAGGGAGTACAAATTTTTTTGTAGATGGTTCCTGTTCAAGGCCAAATGGCGACACATATCATGCAGGATATGCAGTAGTCCAGTTGCCAGACATAGTGATTGAAGCCCAATCAATACCTTACCAATCAGCCCAGGCAGCAGAATTAATAGCCTTGACAAGAGCTTGTCAACTTTTTGAAGGCTAAGATGTTAATATCTTTACAGATTCCAAATATGGTTTCGGGGTCGTACATGACTTCGGGGTCATATGGTCAAGAAGGGGATTTGTAGCAGCTGATGGCAAGGGGATCTCACACTCAATGTTGGTAAAAAAAATCTATTGCAGGCCATACAGTTACTCAACAAAATAGCCATCATCCACTGCAGGGCACACACTAATGACACCACTGAAATAGCATGAGGACATGCTCTTGCTGACAAAGTGGCTAAACTTGCAGCCACTACACAAGAAGCACAAATCGCCATGCCGATGTTAACACAGGAAATCAATCTCCTGGACCACACATTGATAAAACTCCAGAAACATGCCACTGAACAAGATTTGAAAGGGTGGGTTAGGGAACCAGAGTCTGAGGATGAGGATGGGATCCCGAAGGAAGAGGAAGAGGACAGGTGGGAAAAGTCCACAGGTGGACTTATCCTCAAAGAGGGGAAGCCATGCATCCCTGCAGCAAGTGCACCATTTTTCATAGCTAGGGTTGAGCGAACCCGAACTGTAAAGTTCGGGTCCGTACCAGACTTTTGAATTGACTGTATGTTCGGGTTCGGGTCCGGTGTTCGGCGATGTATTGGCGCCTTTTTAAAAGCTGCAGGGCAGCCAATCCACATTAGTTTCACTAGTGTGCCCTTAGAAGCCATCACAGCCATGCCTACTAATGGCATGGCTGTGATTGGCCAGTGCAGCATGTGACCCAGCCTCTATATAAGGTACAGGCACACAGCACAGCGCGTCACTCTGCTTTCGACAGGTTCCTGGCTGTTGTTGAGAGAGAATTTCATGATAGGAGTCAATCTGATAGGAGTCAGTCCACATTCCTGAAATATCTTCTAATTAGTAATAGTCAGCGAGCGATCTACATAGCTAGAGAGTGTCTTTATCGAGGGAGAGAGAATTATCCACCAGATTCCTAAATCAATGCTACCCTGGCTGGGGTGCAGTGCACAGTCTTTTTACAGTGCCATGAGGCCAGTGCCAGACAAAATATAACTTTTATCTGCAAGCTCAGTGCACCAGCACTGCATATGTTACTGAGAGATACACCCTGTACATACTGTGGGTGTTTTCTGCTATTGCAAAAACATTGCAAAAAAAAATAATTTGACAGTGTTTTCTGCATGTGTGCAGGAGTGTGACATATAAAATCGATCTATATTTCTTCTATTGTGCTATCCCCAAAAAAAAATTTGAGTGAAAAAAAAAATTTCCATAGCATTTTCTGCAGTTTTGCAGTTTTTGAGATACACGCTTTACATACTCTTGTGTATTCTGCTATTGCAAAAACATTGCAAAAAAATAAAATTTTGCAGTGTTTTCTGCATGCTTGCAGGAGTGTGTGACATTCAATCGATCTATCTTTCTTCGATTGTGCTATTCCCAAAAGAAAATCTGAGTTAAAAAAAAAAATTTCATATCATTTTCTGCAGTTTTGCATTTTTTGAGCTAAACGCTGTACATACTCTGGGTGTATTCTGCTATTGCAAAAACATTGTAAAAAAAAAAAAATTTGCAGTGTTTTCTGCATGCTTGCAGGAGTGTGTGACATTCAATCGATCTATCTTTCTTCGATTGTGCTATTACAAAAAAAAATAATCTGAGTGAAATTTTTTTTTTTCAGAGCATTTTCTGCAGTTTTGCATTTTTTGAAATACACGCTTTACATACTGTGGGTGTATTCTGCTATTGCAAAAACATTGCAAAAAAATAACATTTTGCAGTGTTTTCTGCATGTGTGCAGGAGTCTGACATATTCAATCGATCTATATTTCTTCTATTGTGCTTTTTCAGAGCATTTTCTGCAGTTTTGCATTTTTTGAGATACACGCTTTACATACTGTGGGTGTATTCTGCTATTGCAAAAACACCCATTCAGGGCAAGATCATACATTTTTAAAATATGATGAGATCGTCAAAAAAGGGACGTGGCCCCGGTCGTGGTGCTGCTGGTGAAGCTCCTGTTGCAGGGAGAGGACGTGGTCGATCTGTGCCAGCTACACGCACAAGTGAAATACCTTCCTCAGGTGTGAGTAGGCGACAGAGCCTGCAGGAGTATTTTGGTGCGCCTAATGAGGCTGTACGAATGTCGAGGCCAGGACAAGTACAGGCGATAGTAGATTGGGTTGCTGACAGTGCCTCCGGTTCCTTCACATTGTCTCCCACCCAGTCTCCTGATGAAAGTTCAGAGTTGGCACCTGCAGCCGATGTCCATCAGTCTTTCACCTCACCCCCTTGCAAATCAGCCAATCAGTCTGAGCCCCAAATCATGCAGCAGTCTCTTCTGCTTTTTGATGACTCTCTTAGCAGGGTTTCCCAGGGCCATCCACCTAGCCCTGCCCCAGAAGTGGAAGAGATTGTGTGCACCGATGCCCAACAACTTATGTTTCATGATCAGTGCATGGGAGGACCATCGCAGCACGTCTCAGATGATGACGAAACACAGGTGCCAACTGCTGCTGCTTTCGCCATTGTGCAGACAGACAAGGAGTGCAGGGGTGAAGACTGGGTGGAAGATGATGTGGAGGACGATGAGGTCCTTGACCCCACATGGAATCAACGTCATGCAGGTGACCAGTGTAGTTCAGAGGAAGAGGCGGTGGTCGCACAGAGCCACCAGCACAGCAGAAGAGGGAGCAGGGTGCAAAAGCGGAGCGTCCGTCCCCTAGACAGTACGTCTGCTACTGCCCAACACAGCAAGGGACCGAGCACACCAAAGCCAGGTCCAAGGAGTTCTCAAGCGTGGCAGTTCTTCAGACAATGTGCTGATGACAAGACACGAGTGGTTTGCATGCTGTTCAATCAGAGCCTGAAGCGAGGCATAAACGTTCTCAACCTGAGCACAACCTGCATGACCAGGCATCTAAGTGCAAAGCACGAGATGCAGTGGAGTAGACACCTGAAAAACCAAGAAAGGTCTCTGGCTCCTCCTGCTTCCTCTTCTTCTGCAGTCTCGGCCTCTTCATCCACCTCTGTAGTGACAGTGGCACCTGCCAACTTGCAAACAGAGGATCTGCCAGCAACACTACCACCTGGGTCACCAACCATCTCCACAATGTCCCATGGAAGCGTTCAGCTCTCTATCTCCCAAACACTGGAGCGGAAGAGGAAGTTCCCACCTAGCCACCAGCCATCCCTGGCCCTGAATGCCAGCATTTCAAAATTCCTCGCCTTTGAAATGCTGTCATTCTGTCTGGTGGAGACGCAGAGTTTTAAATGTCTGATGTCATTGGCTGTCCCACAGTACGTCGTGCCCAGCCGCCACTACTTTTCCAGGTGAGCTATCCCTTCCCTGCACAACCAAGTGGGGGACAAAATCAGGTGTGCACTGCGCAACGCCATCTGTGGCAATCAGAAGGAGAGGGGGGGGACTTTGGACTACTATTAATTCCCTTCCCACTCCCTCACAACTTTCGATGTTCACGCGACAAAGCACTTTAGATGCACATATCTCACAATCCAATCCTGCGGTAAATTTTCAGTTGCCCCTCAACACGCCACTAATAACCTAACTAATAATGGTGCGGTCATCAACTTGACCCCATATCCACTATCTGACACTGAAATAGAGGTCTTGAGCCTAGGCTTAAGCTTCTGTCCCTCTATGGACATTGACAAATACGAAGCCATTAAGGATTTATACCTTTTCTCACGGAACCTAACCTACAAATATATGTTCGATGGAGACCGGACCAGATCCCTACAGGATAAAAATATCTCAGAGAAAGTCAAGAACTACACTATGGAGGAATTCCGAGCTCTTCGGAACTTAATCCTATTGCTTGACGAGAATGATTCCCAAGAGGAATCAACTAATATATCTGACATAAACCTACCTACTATAGGTTCGACAGCTCCAGCATGCAAAACTTTTAGGCCTAAGTCCCAGCGGTTCCCAGACCTCATGACCAACCCTCACATTTGGGCCTTCCTGATGTGCATGGTTAATGATCTGAAGTTGCTCACGATTAAACCCCATGCCAATAATCTAACACCCCCCCAAAGATTGGCGATTCAACGCCTTCAACAACATTCTGATATAGAGATTAAACCGGCAGACAAAGGGGGCAATATTGTCTTAATGACAAAGATGTTCTATGAAACTATGGCACACAATATTCTTAAAAATAAAGAATGGTACCTTCCAATTGACCCAATGAGAATCAACACTTTTAGAAGTGAGTACCTTTCGATCATTGGCTCTGCCCATCAGGAGGGCCTCATAGACCTTGATACTTACAAATATCTTAATGTGACTAATCCAAGAGTAGCGACGTTCTATGTTCTTCCCAAGATCCACAAGCACCCCCTTTTACCTCCGGGTAGGCCCATTGTATCGGGCATAGGAGCCCTTACGGAAAATGCAAGCCGCCTGGTAGACTCTGCTCTGATGCCCCATGTACTATCCCTTCCCTCCTACACTAGGGACACCCTAGACCTTCTTAAACATATTGAGGGAATGGTCGTGCCTCCTGATGCCCTGCTCGTGACCATTGATGTTGAGGCACTGTACTCTAGCATCCCACACGAGCAGGGCATCAGGACAGCAAGGACCTTCCTTCAGGAACAAGACAACCATCGTTGGGATTATTGTGAATTCATATTGGACCTGTTGAAGTTCATTTTGACAAAAAACTGTTTTACTTTCCAAGAGTCCGACTTCCTCCAGGTACAGGGCGTGGCTATGGGCACCTGTTGTGCGCCTGCCTACGCCAATCTGTACCTGGGGGGGTGGGAACGTACGATCTTCTCAGATGATACATTGTCGCCCTATACTAGCCAGGCACTTTTCTGGCTACGTTATATAGACGACATATTTATGGTATGGACAGGTTCCCCTACTCTGTTGAAAATGTTTATGGCTGCCATCAATCAAAATACCTTTAACTTAAAATTCACATATTCGGTGAATCCAGAACAAATTACCTTTTTGGATCTCCTTTTAGAGACAAAAATGGTTGTTTGGCATCCACATTATACAGGAAGGAAACGGCTGGCAACACTCTGCTTCACGCAGATAGTGCCCATCCGAAAACACTGATTCGGAGTATCCCATACGCACAGTATCTCAGACTTAGACGGAACTGTACACATACCGAAGAATTTGAACTGCAGGCCAATTCCCTCCGTGACCGACTAAAAGCTAGAGGATATAGCAAATCCATCCTGAGGAAATCCTTTAATAAAGCTCTCAGACAATCACGCAATTCACTCCTCTATAAAACCAAAACTACCAAAACCAACGAGATAGTTAGATACATAACCAGATATTCACAACAACACGTCGAGCTATGGGAAATACTTGCTAGGCATTGGCCTGTTCTCCGCGAGGACCCTATCCTATGTAAATACTTAGGCCCCAACCCTGTTATTACATTCTGTAAATCACGTTCGCTACGCGACAAGTTCACATCAAGCCATTATATTAGAAACACTCATCTACAACAACGAGGTCATGGTATTACCCGCTGTGGACGGTGTGCATATTGCCCATGGGTGAGACCAGGGACCACATTTATCCTCCCCAATGGGGAAACCTTTACCCCCCGATTTCACGCTGACTGCGAAACCCAAGGGGTGGTGTATTTAATGTCCTGCACTTGCGGTGCGTTCTATATCGGGAAGACTTTTCGCCATCTCCGCTCCCGCATCAAAGACCACATCTACTACTCTGCGGGTGGCAAAATGATCACCTCGGTTAGCAGACACCTTGACCTATACCACAAATTTGACACCTCAGTAGCCTCATTCATCGTCCTGGCGGTCATCCCTAGGGATCCGCGAGGAGGTGATTGGGACAAAGAAATCCTCAAAAGGGAAACCACATGGATAGAACGCCTCAACGCTACCCGCTCTCCGGGTATCAATGAGGCACAATCCTACAGACCATTTTTATAGAATAAGATAACTCGCTATTTCCACAAAGTTCCAACATGTATATATACCCCCTATACCATCGAATAGATTTGGTCCCACACCTCTATCCACGGACAATCAGCCAATCTGTATCATCCGGCTGACTATCCTAATGGAACACCAGCATTTCCTTCTGGGATCCCATAGAAAGCCGATTTCACCCACCGCCATCCATTTTGACCTACATCCGCATGCCTGGTTACCTATATGTCTCCTTTCTCTCTGATCCATATTTCCTAGCTTCCATCTATCTCTAGATCCAGATCTGCATTTCTGGATCGAGATATATATCTCACCTTGTTCTCTGTCCATTGTGCCATTATAAGCCCTATAGTGAACTAATATGTATCTATTCTCCGTATACGTGCACTGATTAAGGGATTATACTGTTTTTGTATAAATACCTCCATGTAATTGTTTTCTATCATTGAGCTGTATACCTATTTGTGGATATTCTCCCCTAAACTTGAAATGTTCAAACTATCTATTGTTGCCTCCTGACGGTGTTGGGGTATGCTGTCAGTTCTGTACAGTCTGTTGGCCGCACCCCTGGGCCGGTCCCAACACTCAGTGCGGCCGCCCATCGTCACTTTTAACATCCTTGTGACGATCTACAGGGTCCGCCAGAGGCGGTACTTTGATACGCCCTCTGTTGTCTTCCTGTTGGACGCACATGCGCAGACTGCCATACACGGTCGCGCCTCACCACGCAGGCGCGACGCGATGTATTGGCGCATGCGCAATGCGTCGTTGCGGCCGATCCGGATGACGTCACGCCGGCCTACGCCGGAAATTGTGACTACGGATGGGACGTGTATATAAGCACACTACTGTGTGCTTCTGGCTAGCGTCCCCCACCAGGATACCGCTCCGACGCCACTGGGTATTAGTGAAGCTGAACTGTCCCTACGGTAAGCACCTGCCTTTAGCCACACTCACCAACAGGCCATTTCTTCCTCCCCCCTGTCTCTGGGGTCCTTATTTGGCGGGTCTATTTATAAATATTGCCTATACACTTTTTAGATACCTGGTCTGTACACGCCAACCAGCGCTCCCTGGACCCTATATGCGAACTATATGGACACTTAGCCTATGTTCTGTCTACTCTGTGCAACTACTGGTTCGTGCGTTACCAATGTACATTCCTATATAGACGTAAGGTCCACACACTCATGCAATATTAATCCAGGTGAGTCCACATTTTACAACCACTTTGTGGCTCTAATTACATAATGTCTAGTGTCAGCTTTATCATCTGTAATAATACAACTATATATATGTATCCTGCAATCTTCTCGCCAATTAGGACTGGACTTATAATCAGCTTGTGACACTGTATACTCACCCCCAGTTGGCGGGCTACCTATACACGGTTCCACTGGAATGTTGGGGTTTCCGTTCTAGTCTATTACATCTGTCAGTCAGACTGAATTTCAGTAAGTACTGTTTTGTATTTTTTTGTCGCAGCAGTTCATCATATTATACACGCCCCCACTGAGTGATGGACCACCGGCCTCCATGTTTGTGGCCACATTCTGTGTTCTGATGTTCCCCCAGTACCGTCATGAGTCAATTAATCTAACATAATATATAGATCTTTATTATTATTATTTATATATTAATTACAATGTTGTGTACATATACTCATTATGTGTCTTTTAAACTACATTTTTTCTGTCAGTTATCTCCTTGTTATGCTCCAGATGAAGCGTCAACGTAAACGCGAAACATGTAGAGCTTCTGTTACGAATATCTTCGCCCCACTGTACCCTCGCCTCATCGTTGGACACCCCAACAACTACTGGACAAGCTAACCATAGCTGACCGTCCCCTTTGGTGTCCCTAAGGCTAGACATTATAGGTTACAAATGTGGCTTATATTTTCCATATTGATGTCCTGACAAGATGTGTTTTTTAAATGTATTTTGATGTATATGTATTTCTCCTTTTAAAGAATAAATTTTGTAAAAACTACATTTCGTCTATGGTGCCTAAAAAGTCCAAAGTCCCCCCCCTCTCCTTCTGATTACTAATTTCAGGACGTGGCACGTTATTATTTGCGAAGTATCCACAGTACCACACTGTCAGGATACTATTCCCTCTTGCCATCTGTGGCAAGATCCTCCAAAGTACGGATGCGTGGACCAGTAAGCACGGTCAGGGACTTTATATCTCCCTAACAGCACACTGGGTAAATGTAGTGGCGGCTGGGCCTGAGGCGGATAGCAGTTTGGCGCATGTCCTTCCACCACCGAGGATTGCAGGGCGCTTCAGTTTGCCTCCTGTTACTAACTCCTCCTACTCCGCCTCCTCATCCTCTACCGCCTCCTCATCCTGTCAGCATAACACCTTCACCACCAACTTCAGCAAAGCCAGGGGTAAACGACAGCAGGCAGTTTTAAAACTTTCCTGTTTGGGGGAAAAACCCCACACCGCGCAGGAGTTGTGGATGGACATGGAACAACAGACCGATGAGTGGTTGGTGGCAGTAAGCCTCAAGCCCGGCCTGGTGGTGTGCGATAATTGGCGAAATCTCGTAGCAGCTCTCGGCCTAGCCGGTTTGACGCACATCCCTTGCCTGGCGCATGTGCTGAACTTGGTGGTCCAGAGGTTCCTTAAGAACTACCCCGATATGCCAGAGTTGCTGCAGAAAGTGCGGGCTGTCTGTGCGCACTTTCGGCGTTCTCACCCTGCTGCTGCTCGCCTGTCAGCGCTGCAGCGTAACTTCGGCCTTCCCGCTCACCGTCTCATATGTGAAAATGCCCAAAAGGTGGAACTCCATCTTGCACATGCTGGCCAGACTGTGCGAGCAGCAGCAGGCGATAGTGGAGTTTCAGCTGCAGCACACATGCGTGAGTCGCTCTGCGGAACAGCACCACTTCACCACCAATAACTGGGCCTCCATGCGAGACCTGTGTGCCTTGTTGCGCTGTTTCGAGTACTCCACCAACATGGCCAGTGCTGATGACGCCATTCTCAGCGTTACTATCCCAGTTCTATGCCTCCTTGAAAAAACGCTTCAGGCGATGATGGAAGAGGATGTGGCACAGGAAGAGGAAGAGGGATCATTTCCAAGGCTTTCAGGGCAGTCATTCACAAGTGGCTACGAGGGTGGGTTCCTGCACCAACAAGCGCCAGGTACACAATTGTCCGGCAGCAAGGGCACAGTTCTGGAGGATGACGAGGTGGGGGATGAGGAGGAGGAGGAACCATGTTCACAGCAGGGTGGCACCCAGACCAGCTCAGGTCCATCACTGGTGCGTGGCTGGGGGGATACAGAGGACACAGACGATACACCTCCCACAGAGGACAGCTTTTCGTTGCCTCTGGACAGCCTGGCACACATGAGCGATTACATGCTGCAGTGTCTCCGCAACGATCGCAGAGTTTCCCACATTTTAACTGGTGCTGATTACTGGGTGGCCACCCTGCTGAATCCCCGTTACAAGGAAAAGGTGCCGTCCTTAATTACCTCACTGGAGTGTGATCGTAAGATGCGCAAGTACAAGCGCACGCTGGTAGACGCGCTGCTGGTGACATTCCCACTTGACATCGGGGGTACGGTGGAAGCACAAGGCGAAGGCAGAGGAGGAGAAAGAGGTGGCACCGCCAGCACATCGGAAGGCAGGGTTAGCATGGCCAAAATGTGGAAAAGCTTTGTCAGCACGCCACAACAACCAGCACCACCAGCTGAGATGGAGCGTCTTAGCAGGAGGCAGCATTTCACCAACATGGTGGAGCAGTATGTGTGCACACGCCTACACGTACTGAATGACAGGTCTGCCCCCTTCAACTTCTGGGTCTCCAAATTGGGCACATGGCCTGAGCTTGCCCTTTGCGCCTTGGAGGTTCTGGTCTGCCCTGCAGCCAGTGTATTATCTGAACGTGTATTTAGCATGGCAGGGGGCGTTATCACAGACAAGCGCAGCCGCCTGTCCAGAGCCAATGTGGACAAGCTCACGTTCATTAAAATGAACCAGGCATGGATCCCACAGGACTTGTCCGTACCTTGTGCAGAATAGACACGCATACCGGTGTTCTGACAAAAACTGTCTGGCCATCGGATAGTGTCCGGCCACTTACTGCGCAGGCGCAGCGCTTGCGCAGTACGGAGGACAAGGAGATTCACAAAATCTCTGAAGATGAACGGCGCCTGCGCAGTGAGTGCAGATTCAAGCCCCACCATCCAAGTGGACATACGGTAGCACATAGTAACAGGGCCCTTCACGGGCTTGCTTGGCTAGGCTTCAACCTCGGATGATCTGGCTTGAACCTGGACTCACCGCGCATCGTCTTCGGAGAGTTTAGAAATCCCCTTGTCCTACGTACTGAGCAAGCGCAGTACAGGGTGGACACTATGCGACGGGGGACAGAATTCGACACATCACCACCAGCCTTACCCAGCCATTGTTGTATTTTTGAACCAGTGTTGGCTACCTCGTCCTCCTCCACCGCCGCTTCCACCTACACTGCCACATCCACCGCCACCTCAACCTCCTACTTCATATGGACCTCGTCCTCCTAGGTCAAGATTATAATTTTTTTATTTTTTTTATTTCCAAGTATTTTATTTTCCCACTATCTTATCCATTAAATTGAATAACTTTTTCCAGAAAGGGCGTATTCTTGGGCATTGCCACCATATGTGCGGCATCGTGCCGTTGAGTTTCTGAGGTTCTTAATGACTTCCTGTACCTCTTCTGCTGAGAAGGAGGCCTCCATCATATTATTATTTTTTTTAATTTTTTTATGTTATTTTAAGTTATTTCCCTATCCACATTTGTTTCCAGAGCACTTGCTATGCTCTTAACAACATTTTGTTGCCATTTGCAGCCCTCTAGCCCTTTCCATGACTTTCTTACAGACATTTTAGTCTTGAAAAGTTTGGGTCCCCATTGACTTCAATGGGGTTCGGAGTTCGGGGTCAGGTTCGGTCCCGAACACAGACTTTTTTCCGAAGTTCGGCCAAACCCGCCAAACCCGAACATCCAGGTGTCCGCTCAACTCTATTCGTAGCTCAATACCATGGAGTTAGCCACAGAGAGTGGAAAACCACATGTGAGGTATTACTGAAAGACTTTTAAATTTCAGGTTTGCCAAAAGAGACTATGTAGCCCGCTGCATTACATGCATTAGAAACAATCCAAATATCCCCCACAAGGCAAAACATGAACATCTTCCATATTCTACCACCCCCTTCACACATTTACAGATTGATTTTACTCACATGCCCATGAAAGGCACCAAACAGGAATATCTTTAAGCTTAGGAAAGCCACAAGAGGTACTTTCCACAAATGGGATAAAATGCTGCCCATAGTGCTAGCAGAAATCAGGATGACCCCTAGCACAACTTTGAGATATTTCCCGTTTGAAGTCTTAATGGGTAGGCCTTTTCCTACACCCTTGGCTAGAACACCTTTAGTTTTGGAAACAGGAGATTTAGACCAGGTTAGGGAAGGGTATGTCTGAAAACTGATTGAAATTTTAGATCAAGTAGAAAGAAATGTTACTCGCACCTCTCCTCTTTCTCCACAGGATCTGCCTACACATCCCTTCAAGTCCGGTGACTGGGTCGTGGTGAAACAGTTGGCACAGACCAGAAAAGGAGGATACCCGGTTGGACCAGAAACCAAGGTGGTGGCCGTGACGAGTACTGCAGTCCTGGTTGAAAACCAACAAGCCTGGATCCATGCCAACCGTCTAAAACCCTTACACAAGGAGAGTGCAAAGTAAGCTGCTAGAACACGAGCTGACCAACCCTTACACAAGGAGGTGTGAAGCAAGCTGCTAGAACGCAAGCTGACCCAGAGATAAAAGACAAGGAAAAAGGAGGCGCAGCAGGTGACATCAGCCCTCGAAGAGCGAGCGAAGGTGTTTTAGACTCTGAATCTTCAAAATGACTGTGCTCTTAGCCAAGGACTCTGGCAAACTCTGGATGTTGCTTTTGACAACCGTAGTCTTTATTCTTGTCCCTGTCTGGGTGGTAACGAACTGTATCTACCACCCGGAAGATTTGGGTGCAATTAAAAGTATGTGTGGGAACACACATACACAGGACAATATTACAATGAACACAAAACAGTAATCCACTGAGGGAAGGCCCAATAGAAAAACTTAAAGGGGGCTTAACCCCAGATTAGACATGTAAGGTATTTTGCCTCTACCTGTATCGTTGACATTATGCAAAGTTAGAGAAAACATATAGATTAATGTTTAAAGAGGGGATTGAAAGAATATGTATAGTTTGTCTTCAGCAACTAGGACTCCATTTTAGGATCAGTATCCATCTTGTCAGTATGCATATAGTCAAACATAACTTGTCTGTCTTGGGAATTCGCCAACGCAGAAAAAAAATGGCGTGGGGTCCCCCTCAAAATCCATACCAGACCCTTCAGGTCATGGATTTTAAGGGGAACCCCGCACCAAAAAAAAAATGGCGTGGGGTCCCCCTCAAAATCCATACCAGACCCTTATCTGAGCACGCAACCTGGCAGGCCGCAGGAAAAGAGGGGGGGGGCGAGAGAGCGCCTCCCCCTCCTGAACCGTACCAGGCCACATGCCCTCAACATTGGGAGGATTCTTTGGGGTCCCCCCCAAAGCACCTTGTCCCCATGTTGATGAGGACAAGGGCCTCGTCCCCACAACCCTGGCCATTGGTTGTGGGGGTCTGCGGGCGGGGGGCTTATCGGAATCTGGAAGCCCCCTTTAACAAGGGGACCCCCAGATCCCAGCCTCCCCCCTGTGTGAAATGGTAAGGGGGTACAAAAGTACCCCTACCATTTCACCAAAAAAGGTGACAAAAGAGTTAAAAATGACAGGAGACAGTCTTTGTCAATTCCTTTATTAAAGTCTTCTTTCTTCTGGTCTTCTTCCTTTCTTCCTCCATCTTCTTCTTCCTCGGATCCGCTTCTTCTTGCTCCGGTGTTCTCGTCCAACATCTTCCTCCATGGCATCTGTTCTTCGTTATCGGGCCGTTCCGCTCAATGGGAGGCTCCCGTTGTGTGATGCTTCTCTTCTTCTTCATCTTCTTCTTCCTCTGATCCTCTTCTTGGTCCGGTGTTCTCGTCCGGCATCTTCCTCCACGGTGTCTCTTCTTCTGGGTCGCTCCTCGCAATGGGAGGCTCCCGCTGTGTGACGGGGGGGAGGCCGGGATCTGGGGGTCCCCTTGTTAAAGGGGGCTTCCAGATTCCGATAAGCCCCCCGCCCACAGACCCCCACAACCAATGGCCAGGGTTGTGGGGACAAGGTGCTTTGGGGGGGGCCTGCCAGGTTGCGTGCTCGGATAAGGGTCTGGTATGGATTTTGAGGGGGACCCCCACGCCATTTTAAATTTTTTTTGGTGCGGGGTTCCCCTTAAAATCCATGCCAGACCTGAAGGGCCTGGTATGGATTTTGAGGGGGACCCCCACGCCATTTTTTATTTTATTTTGCCACGGGGTTCCCCTTAATATCCATACCAGACCTGAAGGGCCTGGTATGGATTTTTAGGGGGGACCCCCACGCCAATTTTATTTTAAAATTAAAGTCACCTGGCCTGGTGGCGACTTCAAGTCGTGTTGGAAGTCGCCCCAAGTCGCGCTGTGATTCACACTCAAGTACAAGTTGTCTCCCAAAGTCGCGCTGGAAGTCGTGTTGCCCCTGTGTGTATGGACTGTATGATACGGCGTTCGCTATTATCAATGGGAGATCATTTTTAGTGGGTAGCGTTGGTTTTTAAAGGTGAATTCCACACTACAGTACTCTTGTGCCCTTATAATGCATGGTTTTTTGCCTAGACAAATTTTAGCTTTTAAAGGGGAACTCTACACTCCAATGCTCTTGTCTTCCTCTTAGAATGCCTATAATTCTTTTGAGCTAGCTTTTGCTTTTAAAGGTGAACTCCACACCCCATTCTCCAAAGGCTGTGAGCAGCCTTCACCAATCCAAAACAAATACTTTTTCCCAGCATACAACAGGGCCAGCTAGGAAAGGGGCGAGAAGAGCGATCACACAACTCTCTCCCGAACCATTCAAGGCCACATGCACTCAACATAGCTGGCTAAATGAAAATTTGTATGCATATAAATTCTGTCCGAAATTCTAAATTTCCTCTTCGAATTTTGTATCCTAAATCATAAGTAAAATTTGTAATTGTTACGAAAAGTTAACTCACCAAAAAGCTATCAACCCAGGAAGTCAGCAAAGCACAGGGATGGTGGGAACCCCTCATAATGGGCACAGCGGGTGTACACACCCGGGAACTCAGCACATGGATGGTGGGAACCCCTCATTATGGGCACAGCAGGTTACAGGCACAGCGGGTGTACAGACCTGGGAATTCAGCACAGGGATGGTGGGAACCCCTCATAATGGGCACAGCGGGTGTTCAGACCCGGGAACTCAGCACAGGGATGGTGGGAACCCCTCATAATGGCCACAGCAGGTGTACACACCCAGGAACTCAGCACATGGATGGTGGGAACCCCTCATAATGGGCACAGCAGGTGTACAGGCACAGCGGGTGTACAGACCTGGGAACTCAGCACAGGGATAGTGGGAACCCCTCATAATGGGCACAGCGGATGTACAGACCCGGGAACTCAGCACAGGAATGGTGGAAACCCCTCATAATGGACACAGCGGGTGTACAGGCACAGCGGGTGTACAGACCTAGGAACTCAGCACAGGGATGGTGGGAACCCCTCATAATGGGCACAGTTTGTGTACAGACCCTTGAACTCAGCACAGGGATGGTGGGAACCCCTCATAATGGGCACAGCGGGTGTACAGACCTGGGAACTAAGAACAGGGATGGTGGGAACCCCTCATAATGATAAATTCATCATAACAAACTTTCGTTATTTTAATGAAAAGTTTACTAATCAAACGAAAATGCTAAGATCTTATAAAATGGAAAATTTGTATCAAATACTTACCGTAATTTTCCTTTCCTGATGGACTCCATGGCAGCCAACGTATGGGTTAATCCCGCCTCTCCTACCTCATAGGACCCCACTCCCATAAATCTTTGCTCCCAGCTAGGTACCGTGTTCCATAACTTAGCCTACTCCAGCAATGGGAGGGAACTCCTGCTGCCATGGAGTCCATCAGGAAAGGAAAATTACGGTAAGTATTTGATACAAATTTTCCATTTTCCTGACAGACTCCATGGCAGCCAACGTATGGGAAATAACTAGCCATACACTTCCGGGTGGGACAAATTGCTGGTTTTAGAAAAAAAAATTTAATTGGCATTGTCAACAGATAAGACATTCAAACCAAAATTAACTGAAGAAAGAGCCGCCGGCTCAACACAATAGTGTGTCATAAATGTATTTATCGATGACCATGATGCTGCTTTGCAAATCACTTCCGCAGACACATGACGGGAAGCTGCCCAAGACGTCAAAACACTTCTAGTCGAGTGTGCTGTCACCGCCTCTGGAGGGACCATACCCTTAGCCGTATACGCCCTTTGAATAGCCTGGACAATCCAGGCTGATATGGATCTGGAGGAAGCACGTAATCCTCTATTCTTCCCTTGGAAGTAAATGAAGAGGTAATCCGATTTCCGGAAGGGAGCCGTTGCTTCCAGATAGACTCTTAGGATTTCTCCGACATCTAGAGGATGGATACTAGAATCGTCAGATGAATGGAATGTTGGGAGAACTATTTCTTGATTCTCATGAAAGACGGACGTCACTTTGGGATTTGATCCCAACATAGGGATCAAGACCACCCTATCAGGAAAAAAGGTGATAAACGGTTCCTTGAAACCCAGAGAGCTGATCTCAGATACCCTTTTGGCAGATGTTATGGCCACCAGGAACACTGTCTTGAGAAAAAGATCTTTGATGGACAATTGATCCATTTGTCGAAAATCCTCTCCTGAAAAGAAGTCCAAAACGAGGGGAAGATCCCACTTGGAGAATCTTGGCCTCCTTTGAGGTCTAAGTCTTGTTGCACCTTTAAAGAATTGCCTGACGAGAGGATGTTTTGCCCAAGCAACGCCTGTGAATGCAGAAATCGCAGAGACCTGAACTCTAAGAGAGCTAACGGCCAAGGGCAACTCTAGGCCTGTCTGCAGGAAACCCAGAATGTCCGATATTTTCGGGTCTTTAAATGAACCTCCAACAGTAGGGATGAAACTCACGAATCTTGCCCAGATCCTTTGGTACACTCTGTTAGTACCCTCTCTCCTGGAACTCATCAAGGTTTAAATTGCTGTGTCAGGACACCCTAAGGCTGTCAACCTTTCCCTTTCAACCACCAGACCATCAGGTGGAGATGGGATGGACATGGGTGAAGCGATGCTCCCTGTAGCAGGAGATCTGGCCTGGGAGGAAGAGGGACTGGGTCCCGACAACTGAGCTGCGTCAGGAGAGGAAACCATGGCCTGTTGGGCCAATATGGAATTACCGCTATTATTTCGGCTTCTTCCCAGCGGAGTCTTGACAGAAAACGGAGAATGACCGGTACTGGGGGAAAGGCATACGCCTTGAGAAACCTCCACTGGTCCGTCAACGCATCTATCCCATAAGCTTGGGGACAACGATTCCTCGTGTAATACTTCTCGAGTTTCGCATTGCAGGGTGATGCAAAGAGGTCCACTTCTGGTGTTACTCCTAGAGACAGAATCCAATTGAACACTTCTATGTGGAGGGACCACTCGTTGTTGTCCAATGCTACTCTTGAGAGGAAGTCCGCCTGGACATTCTGGACTCCGGGGAGGTAAACAGCCGTTAGATTCGACAAATTCGCCTGGGCCCAAGCCATAATTGGACTGACCTCCTCTAGTAGATCTAGACTGCGAGTACCCCCTTGTCTCTTGATGTAGGCTACCGCAGTCGTGTTGTCCAACCTCAACAGAACCGAAGCTCCTGAAATCAGGTGACGGAAGGCTTGAAGAGCTTGAAAGGCAGCTCGGAGTTCCAAGACATTTGACACCACCCCTTGAGATGGGAAGTCCCATTTCCCCAGGGCTACTTCTGATAGACAGAGGGCTCCCCAGCCGCCGTTGCTGGCATCCGTCGTCACCACAATCCAGGAGATTGGTGCAATAGAGTGGCACTTGAGGAGATTCTCCTGATGAAGCCACCATGGAAGACACTCCCTCATGGACGGGGTCATTCTGACAAAGTGATCTTGTGACTCTGGGATCCATTGTTGAAGAAAACCCTTTTGGAAGGGTCGCATCCTCCACTGTGCCCATTTTACCATGGGAGCTGTGGCCACCATGGTGCCGATAACTCTGAGGCAATATGATGCCCTGAGGCGAGGACATGCCAGGGCGAGCCGAATCCTGTCTTGAATTACTGGGATCTTCTCCATGGGTAAGGAGATGGTACTCTTTACCGTGTCGAACTGCGCCCCTAGGAATATCAGGGACTGGGTCAGATCCAACTGACTCTTCTCCCTGTTCAACAACCAGCCGAACTCCGTCAAGACCGAGATGACTTGGTCCCGATGTAAACGAAGCTGGTCTCTGTCCTGCGAGAGCAGGAGTAGATCGTCCAGGTAGTGGTGTAACCGGACACCTTTGACCCTGATTAGGGCTACCACTGCCAGTAGTACCTTTGAGAACACTCGAGGCGATGTTGTCAGCCCGAAAGGAAGACAGGTGAACTGGAGATGTCTCTGCTCCACTGCGAACCTGAGGTATTGCTGAAAATTCTTCGCGATTGGAACATGAAAATACGCATCCTTCAGGTCTACTGAGACCATCCAATCCCCTGGCTGAATCGTTTGACTTATGGTCAAGAGGGTCTCCATCTTGAACCTCTCCTTCTGGATGAAGGAGTTCAAATACGTTAGGTCGATGACTGGCCTCCATGACCCGTTCTTTTTGAGAACCATGAAGAGAGGAGAATATATTCCCTGAAATTTTTCTTCTACTGGTACCGGAATGACGGCCCCTTGAGATATCAGAGAGTCCGTGTAGGATAATAGAATTTCTCTCTTCTCTTCTGACTGTGGAAGAACTGTGGGAATAAAGCGGTGTGTAGGTGGGTTGGTGAAAGTCCAGGTATGACCTGTAGAGATAGTTTTGACTGTCCAGAAATCTTGGACCGAGGCTGCCCAGACGTGCTGGAAACGGAGTAATCGTGCTCCTACCTGCTCCACCTGGACAGGCTCCATATCAAAAGGACTTAGTCGTATCCCGACCCCCAGAGGGTGTGGCTTTTGTGGACTTCTGTCCTGAAGGTTGATTTCTTCGCCAGTTTTTCCTGAATTCCCTGCCAGGTCTGTGACGACGTGCGTCTCTAGCACGCTCCTGATCATGTCTAGGTTGAGCTCTTCTCTGGCTCAAGAGACGACGATCCTGGGGTAGGAAACCTGACTTACCCCCGGTAGCGCGTGTGATGGCCGAGTCCAGCTTGTTCCCGAAGAGGGAGGAACCCTCAAAGGGAATTTTGCACCATGCCTGTTTGGAGGCAGGATCCGCCACCCATGGACGCAACCACAGGGCCCGTTTAGCTGTGACCGAGGATAGCATGACACGCGATACCAACCGGATAATGTCCAGGGATGCCTCACCCAGAAAAACCGATGCCATCCTCAATTCGTGCACTGGGGAATTCCTGACCACGTCATCGGATATACTTCCCAGGGTTGCACCTACGTCATCTGTCCATGATTCCATGGCTTTCGACAAAGCCGCAAGAGCTAAGGCCGGTTTGCAGGCCATCCCTGCAGTAATATATATCCGTTTGAGATCAGTGTCGATCTTCCTTACCAAACCATCTCTGAATGACACTGTATCTTCCAGTGGAAGCGTGACATGTCTCACCAATCTCATGAGCGCCGCATCAATGAGGGGGGCTGAATCCAGATATTTCACCTCCTCGCTCTTAAATGGGTACATTTTTGCCACTTTGGTGATTAAAGAGTTCTTTCTTTCAACCTTTCCCCACTCATCAGATATGATTTCACCAAGCTCACTTAGGAAAGGGAAATTCGGGCGCTCTTTTTTCAGATGTTTAAAATACTTCTTTTGTTTGGAGGGCATCTCTATTGGGTCTTCCCATTTTAGCGCATCTTTAACTGCCCTGACCAAATGAGGGACTTGAGAGAAGTCGAATCCCGCTCCATATTCATCCACCTCGACCTCCTCATCTGAGGATCCATTTGACGAGACATAGTCATGAGAGGGACCCGGAACTTCAAGTTCGACTGCGTCCGCAGTTGAGGCCGGTGCTGAAGGGGGAATGGTTATGTTGGCTGACTCTGTCCTGCTCAGAGATTCTTGCACAACCTTCCTGACCAGTGCTTCCACCTGCTGGTCACCTGCACCTCTCTCTTTCGCAGCTCTAGAGTAGCATGCTTCGCAGAGAGATCTGTCCTCCGGGACATAAGCCCTACACCCCCAGCAGGCTTTTTTCTCCGTGCGACCGGAATGGCGGCGGGAATCATGTTTAGAGCCGGACCTCCGTGTGATGTTTAGAAGAAGATCTTGACTTTGATTGGTCACGCTGTGACCTGGATTTCTCTTCACGTGCTACTGGATGATGATCGGACCTAGAAGGGCTGAGAAAAGAACAGGAAACAAAATATTTTATAATTCCCCAATAACCCTGACAACCCCTGCAAAACAGGTAGAGGAAAAAAATTCCGTCCTACCTGCGGCATAAGGGCTGACCACTAGGCGGCGACGACACATCCATGGCAATGGAAAAAACAGCAGAGACTGCAGGCAAGACATAATATATAAACATCCCACAATAGCCTAGGCAAGTAACATATTGCTGCATAAGACAAAGGGGTGTTCAGCCTACCTTCCACAGAAATCGCTATATGAACAAGAAAGCCAGCGTTTGCAGATTCCTCATAGAAGCCAGGGCATAGCTGTATCTGACAGCTATTTGAATCTGCCGCCCTGGATGACGTCACGGCGCTCCGAGCGTCGTCGTGCGCCGCCTTACGACGTCCGCGCGCATGCGCGGCCACCGCCGTTCCGCCCGGACCGCGCATGCGCGAGCCAAGCCTCAATCTGGCTCGGGGCCGTGCGCATGCGCCGTAGGGACGAACAGCGGCGGACTGGAACGCAAATGCGCTCCAGCCGCCATACTGAGGACAAACAGGAAACGAACACACAGAAATAAACACCGGCTGCCATGGAATATGATAAAAGCATACGATACCCATCCAGTATGACGAAGCGATCCGACCTGACCCTCCAAGCGCCGTTCACAGGCGGGCACGACCGGGCATCAAATGGAAGGCCTCCTGCTAATAGCGAGGACGAATGGCCAAATTGCCGCTTGCCAGTCAATGACTGGATAGTAAGCTCTTCAGGCACCACAACATCACCCGTGTCCACCCTGCTAATAGCTGGGCAACTGGACTCCAAAACCGCCATCTCTTCACCGCCAACGCAAGGGGAAACGCCAGGACTGGATCACTACTCCTTAAGGTAAGAACTACCTCTTTAGTCCTAAGGAGGAGGACAAAAAAGGAACACGGTACCTAGCTGGGAGCAAAGATTTATGGGAGTGGGGTCCTATGAGGTAGGAGAGGCGGGATTAACCCATACGTTGGCTGCCATGGAGTCTGTCAGGAAATAAACATTTAATTTCAAACACAAATGACAACATTTTTCTGGTTTATTCATACCAAACCCAACAAAATTTTGTTACGCGCCCATGTCTACCAATAACTAGAAAATAAGCCAGCCAAGTGGGGACTAGCAAAATTACCAAGTCAGTTCCCTTAAGCCCCATACACACGGTCGGATTTTTGCATGGATTCTGTCCGATCGGACAATGTTGTTGAAAAATCAGACTGTGTGTATGCACCATCGGACAGAGTACGTCGGATTGTCCGACGGACAAAGTCCTATCTCCTGCTGGATAGATTTGCTGACAACACGGTCCGATCACACCAAATCCGATCGTGTGTATGGTAGTCCGACCGGACAAAGTGCTACGCATGCTCAGATCACATTACAAGACCAAAGCTATTGGCTACTAGCCTCTACGTAGTCCCGTCGTAGGCAACAAACGTCACCACGTTCAGAATGATCGGATTTTCCGACAACTTTGTCCGACCGTGTGTACGCAAAACCAACATCAGACAAAGTATGACGGACATGGTCTGACGGACCTGGTCCTTGGATAATCCGCACGTGTGTATGGGGCTTTAGACTGCAATGGTATTTGTTGTTGTGCTTAACCACTTCAATACAGGGCTTTTAAACACCCTTCCTTACCAGAGCACTTTTTGCGATTCGGCACTGCGTTGCTTTAACTGACAATTGCGCGGTTGTGCGACGTTACACCCAAACAAAATTGACCTCCTTTTTTTCCCACAAATAGAGCTTTCTTTTGGTGGTATTTGATCGCCCCTGCGGTTTTTATTTTTTGCGCTATAAACAAAAGAAGAGCGACAATTTTGAAAAAAAACACAATATTTTTTACTTTTTGCTATAATAAATATCCAATTTTTTTAAAAAATATATATTTTTTTCCTCAGTTTAGGCCGATACGTATTCTTCTACATATTTTTGGTAAAAAAAAAACGCAATAAGCGTATATTGATCGGTTTGCGCAGAAGTTATAGCGTCTACAAAATAGGGGATAGATTTATTGAATTTTTTTTTTTTTTTTTTTTTACTAGTAATGGCGGCGATCTGCGATTTTTTTTCATGACTGCGACATTGCGGCGGACACTTCGGACACTTTTGACACATTTTTGGAACCATTCACATTTACACAGCGATCGTTGCTATAAAATTGCAATGATTACTGTGTAAATGTGACTGGCAGGGAAGGGGTTAACACTAGGGGCGCTGTAGGGGTTAATGTGTTCCCTAATAGAAGTGATTCTAACTGTGGGGGGAGGGGACTCAAGTGGAGGAGACCGATCATGTGTTCCTCCGTACTGGGATCACATGATCGGTCTCCTCCTCGCTGACAGGACGTGGAGCTGTGTGTTTACACACACAGCTCCACGGTCCCGCCCGGTCCCGTTGTTTTAACGGGCAGTCGCGGGTGCCCGGCGGACATCGCGGCCGCCGGGCACTCGCACCGGGTCCCGAGCGATGCCGCGGGCGTGCGCGCACGCCGCCGGCGGCGCGCGCGCCCCCCCCAGGCGGCCGGGAATGCGAGGACGTCATATGACGCCCACCCAGGATGGTAGATACACCTTGTGGGCGTCATATGACTATAGCGCGGTATTGAAGCGGTTAATTGTGGACAGGGGGGTGCCTTTTTTTGTGCTAGCTGCATTTGGTTTGCTCTGGGCATGCTCAGGGATTAGCATGTTTTTTTGCTGCTTTTTGTGTGTGAACAGCACTTGGATATTTCTGGGCATGCTCAGAGAGTGGTTTTTTTTTTTTTTTGGGTTAGTAATTTAAAGACATCATTTACAGGTGTACGCACTTTGAAGTTCTGTCTCTACATTGGGTGAACTTGCATTTTGTGTGTTTCATGGACTGTGCATGTGTTTGCAATTGCCTCATTAGCACACAAACCTATGTTATATAAAGCTTGCAGATAGCATGCTTTACTTTGCCCTGAAAAGAGCCAAGATTGTGTGTGGAAAGCTGAGAAGGTCAGGTTTTTTTTTTTTTGCTGTGATTTGTGGGGGAGGAGGGCCTAAGAACAGGCCAGAATCTTCCTTACAGAGTGCTGCTCGCCCTTCTGACTTACGATCGGGTGTCATATACGCCTAGGTTTTGAGTTGGGGGGTGTTCTGGGGGCCCCTCTTCTGGGAGGACCCCCGGATAAACGAGAGGCCAAAGAAAAGCGGAACCAAAAGAGGACGTTGCCATGTCGCGGGGTCCGGTGCGTTTGAGAAATTCTATGGGAATCCAGGTAAAGCCTGAATATCGTGGTGAAGTGGGTCTGAAGACGATTGCTGTGGATGTTTTACAGAAGTTGCTGAATTCACAGGTCAGTGATTTATTTGCTCTCCAAGATTTTGTGGCCAGTGGTCAATACGATGTTTCTTTTCATACTGAGAATACCTGCCAAGCTGCATATGAGAATTGGGTGATGGCGAATCTGGGAGGAAATTTGCTAACTAAGAAGATTGATGGAAGTTTACTGTTTGATCCTGGATTGAAGACCATGACTGTACATTTTTATAATCCTTTTTTGGAGCCGGAATTGGTGAGACGAGAGAGAGAAGCTTTATAACCAGTATGGCATGTATAGAGGTAAACTGCGTTTAAAAGTACGCATGAAAAGGGACGCATCAGGTTTTTGTGGTGTGTGTCACCCTCTCCCGGCATTTACCATTGCTGGGGAGCGGTGTACTGTTTTCTATTCTGGGCAACCCCGGTACTGCAGGGGGTACTTTCAGTATGGACATATTCGTGAGGACTGCCCTTCTAAGCATTGCTGTAGAGTGTGTTTGAAGCCGGGACACAATGCAGCAGAGTGCAAGGAAAAAAAATGTGACCTGTGCAGGGGAGCATATGGTCAGAAACTGTCCGAAAATAGTGGGGAGGAAGATGTTCTCATATGCGGAGGCTGTGCAGGGATGGCGGTTTGCAGGGCAGAATGTGAGCTGAGAACCAGAGGCGCAGGAGACTGAGCGGGCGGATGAAGGGGGTGAGCAGGTGGCCGGCACGGACCCCCCCAGATGCTGAAAACACCGCTAGTAGCTCCAAGGAAGGTGTCGGACAGGAACTGCAAGAGAGTATGGGTAAAAATGGAGTGAATATTAATCTGACAGAGGAGGGGGATAATGAGATGCAGGTTGGTGAGGCAGAAGAAGCTGTGGCGGATAAGGGTATGGAGGGAGGGAGGTGGATGGAGTGTGTGAAGAGTTGATCGCTTTGATAAAACATGTGGAGGCAGAGCTGGAGAGTCAATATGTAGATGAGGAGGTTGGTGAGTGGGCTGAAGATATGGAGGTGCTGGAGGTGAGGAGGAAGGAGGGGTCAGGATCAAAAGACCTTTTAACCGCCACTCAAAGACCAGGGCCTGAGGTGGAGCAGGGGAGTGAGGCACAGAGAAAGAAGCCTAAATGGGACTTGTCTCTGGGTTCATGCCCAGGTGGCGGTGTGTGTGTACTGCCAAGTTTAAGTATGAATTCACAGGTGTCAGATGATTCAAGTGGAGCAACATCACCATTGGGCTTGGTAGGTTCTCATCTCATGCAATATTTGGGGAATGAATCAGTTGATCCTCGTATAAAAGGGACAGGGAACGGAAGTGGAAAAGAGCATCCTGATGGAGGGGTTTAGTGTTTTCTGCAGGTTTTTTTTTATCCTTCTCATGGCTTTATCCATATGTAGTGTGAATGTGCGTTCGATTGGATCTGTCTATCGTCGTGCAGCTGTTTTGTCTGAGTTGGCTAAGATTGAGTGTGATGTCTTGTGTTTGCAAGAGTGTGGTTTGCGGTATGCTCCAGGCCATGGGGACTGGTCTGCAGGACCAGCGGTTTGGTCTTGTGCTGTGGAAGATAAAAGTGAAGGGGTGGGGGTGCTCTTTACAAACCCAGAAATTAAAGTTGAATCGTGGGAGGAAGTGGTGATAGGAAGAGTTCTGAGTGTAATGTTTACCTACCTGGAAGAATACTTTAAGTTGGTATGTGTTTATGCACCGGTGCGGAAAACTGCCAGGATGGATTTGTTGGAAAGTTTGAGGCTTCACCTTGTGGGGAGAGGAAAGACCATTGTTGCTGGAGACTTTAATCTTATTAGGACTGCTGAAGATGGAGTAGGCCAAGGTGAAAGTCGGACCGATGTCACCAGCACAGCTTTTAATGCAATTTTGCAGGATTTTTGTTTGCAAGATGGAGCGGTTTGCTACTATGGAAATGGTAAAGCCCCAGCAACTTTTTTTCAGCTAAGGGAAGCGTGAAATCCCGAATTGACTTTATTTTAGGTTCCAGGACACTGAAGGTCACAGATTGGAAGCAATGGGAGGTGTCTTTCTCTGACCACCAGGTTTTGGTGGGAAAGTTTATTTTTGATCAAGATGTCAAGACTGCGAGAGGAATCTGGAAATTAAGTAATCTGCTATTGGAAGACCAAGGGATTTTTGAGAAGTTTGCTCTGCAATACAAAGTGTGACTGGGAAGGAAGGGGGATTTTGAATCCTTTTTCAAGTGGTGGGACTGGCTGAAGGAGCGAATCAAGCTCTTCTTTCTTCAGGCAGGTGTGAAGAAGGCAAGGAAAGAGAAACAAGAAGGGAGGGCTCTCCAGCATAGGTTGAGACTCCTGCTTAAATTAAGGCAGGGGGGCTGGGAGTTAGAAGAGGAGATTGGAAAGCTTCGGGAGGAGATAAAGAAAGCTTGGGTGATGAGGGGGAAGAAGATAATCTTCCAAGCTAAAGTGAAGGACATGGAGGAAGGGGAGACATATTTGCGGTTCTTCTTCAAGAAGCTCTTGAGGGGACGCAATGTGATGAAATCGGTGATGGTGCAGGGACAGGAGGTGAATGGTGAGAAGATGGTGGAGGCAGTGAAGGAGTTTTATACGGATTTGTTTGCAGGTGGACGTGGAGTAAGTGCTGAGGAGATGCGAGAGTATTGCGGATGGGATTAGATGGGATGAATCGGAATAAGTCACTTGGGAAGGATGGGTTGACTGTTGAGTTCTTTTGTAAAGCATGGGAGGTGATGAAGAATGAGGTGTTTGAGTTGGTGAGGCTGGTGTTTGAAGTAGGTGAGATGCCAAAGTCCTTAAGGGAGGGGGTGATTACCCTCATCTATAAAAAGGGCGACAAGAGAGACATTCGGAATTGGCGGCCAATTACACTGTTGAATGTTGACTACAAGATTGTGGCACGGTTGATTGCCAATCGAGTCAAGCTTGTGGTTGGCAAAGTGATTGGGGAGCAGCAGGTGTGTGCGGTTCCTGGTCGGCGGATTTCCGATAACCTATCATTGCTGAGGGATGTCGTAAACTACACGCAATCTAACAACTTGCCGTGCCTTCTAGAGTCGATTGACCTTGAAAAGGCCTACGACAAAGTCTCCCATCAGTTTCTGTTTCAGATTCTGGAGGTTCTAGGGTTTCCGAACCAGCTGATGAAGGTTATCAGAGGACTATACAAAGGGGTCTCAAGTCAGGCTTTGGTCAATGGTACCCTAGGGGGGAGTATCCCTGTGATGTCTGGTGTTAGGCAGGGGTGCTCCCTGTCGCCTTTGATGTTCATCTGCATGATGGAGCCATTACTGAGTGCAGTGAAGAAGGACAAGGCATTCAAGGGTGTGTTTGTGCCTGGCAGTGGCGGAAGTAGTGTGAAAGTGTTGGGGTACATGGATGATGTTGTGTTGGTGGCTGGTGGAATGTCTGATGTGCGGTGTGGAAGATTGCAAGTGAGTCTGTTCTGCAGTGTGTCTGGGATGAGTGTGAATTGGAGTAAGTGTCAGGTGTGTAGTGTGGGCCATGAGGTGGAGGTGAATGAGGGATGGAGTCAGAAGGTGGAGAGGATGCAGGTGCTGGGTGTGTGTTTCGACAGGGAGTTGAGGGGAAGTCGTAGTTTTCAGAAGGTGACTGAGCGAGTGGAGAAAAATTTGTCTATGTGGCGGATGCGTGAATTGTCCTGCACCGGGAAAGTTCTGATCATCAAGTCAGTGATCCTTCCAATTATGTTGTATGTCTCTGTTATCTTCCCACCTCCTGATGGTTGGGTGAGGAGGATGACGAGGCTACTGTTCTTGTTCTTTTGGGGAGGGAGGATGGAGAAGTGTGCAAGGGAGAAGATTACTAAACCAAGGGCCAAAGGTGGCTTTGGACTTCCAAAGATCGGGGACTTTTTGATGTTGCATTACTGGGTCACATTGGTAAAGACCCTAGGAGGTAACGGAATTGGGAAGGAGATGATGCAGTACCTTGGAGGAAGATTGTTTACAAGGTGGGGACTCTACAGGCAGGCCCTGGAAAAGCCACAGGCATGGGTCGTTCCTCAGTATTTTTTGGTCTTAACCAAGATCTTGGAAGGATGGAGGTTGGGGGGTTTGGGGAGGGATGTTGGTGACAAAAAGAAACTTAAAGCTTGGATTGCTGGGGAGTTTTTTCCTAATGGGATACAGTACTTAAGAGAGAAGGAAAGTGTGCAAATTTGGAAGAGTATGAACACAAGAGGAGTGACTAACCGCCAAAGGGACATATCCTGGATGACCTTTATGGGGTGTCTGCTGACCATGAGTTTTCTGAAAAGTAAGGATTTGGTAAGATCGGAGTTGTGTCCAAGGGAGGGCTGTGGGGGAGTGGAGGATGTGTTCCATGTGTTTTGGAACTGTGTCTTCGCTAAAGAAGTGCTGGGAAAGTTGAAGGGCTTCCTGAGGGAGGTGGTGGGGGTGTTTTTTGTAAGGGAGGAAATGGTGGTTCTGGGTTTGTGGAGATTGGAGAAAAATGCAGCCAGGAAGGCATTGGGTTTTTTAGTTGTCTATAAGGAAGTAATGTGGGATGTTAGGAATATATGGGTAGGAAGGAAGAGGTTCATCTCTGTAGAAGATACAGTGAGTTTGTTTTTGGCTAGGATGTATATTGTTTATCTTTTTGATGTGAAAGGGATGGGGGAGGAAGAAGCTGGGAGATATTGGAAGAGGGATAAATGGAATGTCTTTTGATGTATTTGCATGATTATTAAGATGTGCGCTGTATTAATTTGTTTGGTCATATGATGTGGAGGAGGCAGTCACTAAGTACTGACAGTATATGTGTGATATTGTCCAGTTACTGAGACCAAAAAAAATATATATAAAGCTTGCAGATAGAATGCTTTACTTTGCCCTGAAAAAAGCCAAGATTGTGTGTGTGGTGGCGGTGGCAGCAGCAAGAGAGCACATTTCAGTGTCCTGACCACTTTCTAACACGTTTATATTTTGTTTATGTCTTTGCAAAACAGATGTGTTTTCTGCAATTTATTTGTTACTTTGGTTTGGTGGGGTTTTTTTGGTGGTGGTTATTTCAACATGAAATATTTTTGATGTTGGCAATGTTTGTTGTTTTTACTTTCACTTTTATTTAATTGTCTGTGCTGCATTATTTTAAAAACGTTCTCAAGATGTGCCTAATGTAGTTTTAATCCTTTTTATATAGATGTCCATTTTGTGTGTGTGTGCGCCCCTTTCAACTCCTGTTAATTAACAATGCAAAAGGGTCAAACCTCTAACATATTCTGTTAGTGTCTCAAATTAACATGTATGTGTGTATTTTGATTTCCTTGCTGCTTTTCCAAGTCCTGTTGGTTTTTTTCTATTTATTTTTTTTGGACCAATAAAATTGTTTGCAATGTTTTATGTGTGTTCTTTTCATGCAATGGATTTCCCAGCTGTAGCTTAACGAGGCTGATTGCCATGTCTTAGAGAAATCCAGACATTTCAGAGCGGTAAGTCTTCAATTCGATTTTTTAATCAATACATTTTTATTGAGAATTTTTTTTTAACAACATAGCAAAGAAAAGGGTATTACATATCAAATTTCAAGTACTTGTAGACTACAAAGCGTTTGCTGGAAATACATAACATTAATTATTTCTAGACCAATATTAACCAACCTTTATAATTATCCAAAATATGCATATTTAGTAATACCAACATATTAACTGTGATCAATAGGTAGGTGCCCCGGACCACCCACCCCCAAGGACGCCCCGTTCGGGATCATGCTGCGCCCTGAAGGGAAGTAATCCAGAGCCCCCAAGTGTCCATCTGTAGCCTTGGTTTGAAGCTTGAGGCTTTCCAGAGACATTGAGTTATCAAGCATTTCCCTGAGATTGAACATCATTAACTGGAAAATCAATATGTAGAAGGAAAGAAAATGTAATTTTAACTGGGGGGGGATAAAGAGGGGGAAGGGGAGGAAGAGAGCCTGTAATAAGGCTCTAATTGGCAGGAAGATTGTCAATAAGGAGGAGTTGAGTTCCTATGTATATTAAGTCTCATCTACTCTATAGACTCTCTGAGTATGACTAATTTTGCTGCTAAAAATAGGTGGGTGGTGAATTGACGTAGTGTTGGTGGGATATCTTCTATGCCAATATTTAGTAGAGCTAGGGAAGGGGAGATAGGAATATTCAGACCTGTCACTTTTCGATAGATTGCAAATATAGTCAACCAAAATTTTGCAAGCTTACTGCAAGACCATAATATGTGGAAGATGTTGCCTATTTGGGAGCATTGCCTCCAGCAAAGAGGGGAGGCTGTAGAGCTAAACTTAGAAATTCTGTTGGGTGTCAAGTACCTTATGTGTGTGACCTTATGGGATAATTCCCAGAGGGATGTACTTTTTGTGGCAGAGTATGCGTGATTAATTGCTTTACTCCATTGTTCTATTGAGAAGCTAGTATCTAAGTCCCTTTCCCAGGCCAGCATAGATTCGGATTGAACCATTACGGATTTGTTGTGTAAAATGTTGTAGAATAGGAATATTCCGCCTCTACGACATTCGTTGGAGGTTAGATACTTTTTAATTTGCCAATGTATTTCATACGGTGGTATATAGTTACTTGTGGTATATGATTTTAATCGAACATAGGTGAAGTATTCTAGATGTGATAAGTTATATTCCTTTTGAAGAGACACAAAAGGTTTAAGTGTAGAACCATTGTATAAATCCTGCAACCATGTGATACCCTTGGTAGTCCATTCATCTAAGGATAGTTCAGGAATCAATATTGGTAATATGGATAAGGGTATTGGGATTTGAGTAGTTGGACAGCTAGAAGCGCGTTGTATAGATAGGGTTTTCCAGGATTGTAGAGTCGCTAGGACTGGTAGAGGTAGGTGTTTTCAATTCGATTTTTGAGCAGTGGTTTTCAGCCTCAGGACATGTTTAGGACATGTTTATTATCTAAAAAATGTTTTTGTGTACAAAATACCAAGCCATTGACTTTGATTTAAAACACCTGTGCAAGATGGAAAACCTGCAAACATGGCCTGTTGGGGGTACTTGAAGACAGGTTGAGGAGCTAAAATCAAGCTCAAAACAATCCTATTCTAATTGTGGACAATTCAGAGAAAGCCCAGACTATTTTTTTGGTGTTTTTATATATATTTTTTTTTTTTTTTGTATTTTTGGGGTGTTTTCTTTTTGTTTATTTATTTTTTGGGCTTTGAGTCCCTTTTCTTAAAATTAGCTTTGCTTCCTGTCACATAGCCAAACAGGAAGTGAGAGTAAAACCATAACACTATTTTTAGTTCTTGGGGACACAGGTTAATTTAACTAACTAGTGTCCCCATTAGGCAAATTGCAGTCTAGCACTTTGTTGTGTGCACCCCAAATTATTAGGTATTTTGGGGTTTAAGAAAGGCAAATCCTTTATGCAATACAAGTGTAGAGGGGAAGCACTGGTGATTTTATCATCCAATCATGTAGAGGCAAATATGCGGTTTTCTTTCCCTTGCATGTTGCCCTCGGATCTCCAGCAAGTGCATTTGTAGTGCAAAGTCGATTTCCCTTTAGTAAAGAAACCTCAAGATACCTAATAATTTGGGATGTACATAGCAAAATGCTAGAGTGCAATTTCCCAAATGGGGAAACTATTGAAATTGGCTTGTGTGTCCCCAAAGAAAAACACTGGTAGTGTTTTATCCTCACTTCCTGTTTGGCTTTGTGACAGGAAGTGAATAATTTTGAAGGACAAATTGTCAAAATTTGGGAGTTGTCTTCACCCTATCAGGGGTGTAGAGATCCCCCAACACTTCAAATCCCTCTGCACTCTCCAAGCACTCTCCAAGCAAAAATCGGAAAGGATTTTCTTTAGTTTAACTTTGCAAAGACACATTCCTAAAATCAATTGTGATTCATGTTAATGGCCCATTTAGACCTTTAATGTGAAGTCATAAGTTGTCTTTGACTTTAATCATTATTTTTGGCCAGTCCTAGAAATCTACATCTGTTTTTCTATTAACCACTTGGTGTCTGTGCTATATCCTAATTACGGCCACAGCGTGGACCTTAATTTCTGGGAGGCCGTCATAGGACGTGCTCCCTGCAGGGCGCACTGAGACTTAGGTGATCGCAGTAAGGGCCTATCCTGGCCCATTACCACGCGATTAGCTGTCAGCCTTTGACAGATGATCACATGATGTAAAATAAAGCTTGGTAATTGTTTATTTGTGTGAGCATTACAAATAGTCCTAGTCAAATAGATCCTTGAGACATACATTTAATAATAAATCGTATTTCTCCAAATGTAGTCCAGAGTGGGCCCTAGCATTGATAAGATCATAAGGCTCACATTGGTTGTGGGCCAAAGACAATCCATAAGCCCTGGTTCACATTGGTAGTTGGGTACAATTTGATATGTCCAATTGGCAGCAAGTGGCAGCAATGGAATTGTCCTAATCAGTGCAATGCAGCATTTTCAGTGCGGAAACAATTGTTAAATATTTCATGGACTTATTTTTGCAATTTGGGGCTGCGATTTCCATTGATCTGGACTGACACGCTAGTGTTAAATTGTGTAGTCCAGCTCAGCGATTACCTGGGCTAAATGTGCTTTGAACAAAACTAGCTCAGGTAAGCACAGTCAAATAGAAACCGAAAATCAGATTTTTATAAACAATAAAGTCCTGTAAAAATCTCCATTACAAATGTTTGAATTAAGATGGTCAGACACTACACAATCTGATTGTACAATCTCTGTCCAATTCAACATTAAGGCTCGGTTTCCACTATTGCAAACCCAAAGTCGCGCATTGTTGCCGTGAGTTTGGCCGCAACTTGAAGCAATGGCTGGGTATTTTTGTGGTGTAGGGACCTCAATTCGCATCAAAGGGGGAACAAAGTAGTGCAGGGACTACTTTGAGGTTGGTGCGACTTGAAGTTGCAGATGTATGAACGGTACTCGTTGTAAATCATGGGGTACAACTTGTCATGCAACTTTTCAGTCCCAAGTCACATGCCAAGTCTCAATAGTGGAAACCAAGCCAAAAATGAACATTGTAAATCACGCAACTTTGGGTTTGAAATAGTGGAAACAGAGCATTAGGCTAAACCGATAATAGGAAGATGCACTGGAAGAATTACTTATAATTGTAGAAAATCAAACAGGCTTGTGCACTGAATCGAATTTATGAAAGATCTGATTGCCCAATGTATGGTAACCTTTAACCACTTGCCGACTGCTCACTCTATATATACATCATTTATTTGAAGAGGGATATCCCGGTAACGGCAGCAGCTGCTGCCACAACCGAGATATCCATCTTTACAGTGAGCGGTCATGTTTACGATAATGGTGGTCTCTGTGGCAGGTTCGCTGCAAGATCACCGTTATCGGCGGCGGGAGAGGTGCCACCCCCCCGGTAGACATGGGAACTGTCAAAAAATTTGTTTTGTATATAAAAAAAAACGTAATTCGTGTACGAAATTCCGTTCGAATTCGTACGAAATACGAATTTTGTACGAATCGTCATTTTTTTTCGAATCATTACGAATCGTTAGTAAAGTTACGAATCGTTAACGCGGCTAATGAATTGTCGGTTCCCGTAACACAGAGAACAATTCGAATCCAACTACAAATATCGAATTTCAATTTCAAGTTACGAATCATTAACGCGGCTAATGAATTGTCGGTTCCCGTAACACAGAGAACAATTCGAATCCAACTACAAATATCGAATTTCAACTAATACGAAAGAAATTATTATAGCGGATATAACGAATGCTTCGAATGATTAGAATGAATTCGAGATTCAGTATATGTAATATTGAGAACTGTTCCTGCACAAAGTGTCATTTTTTGCAGGAAAAAAAGCTATTTAAAATCACTCGCGGCTAATAAATTGTCGGCTCTGTAACACAGAGAACAGTCATTCATTGATAAAAAAAAAAGCGTGGAGGTCCCCCCAAATTCAATAACTAGGCCCTTCAGGTCTGGTATGGATATTAAGGGGGACCCCAGCCATAATAAAATGGCGTAGGGTCCCCCCTAAATATCCATATCAGACCCTTCAGGTCTGGGATGGATTTTAAGGGGAACCCCGGCCAAAAAAAAAAATGGCGTGGGGTCCCCCTCAAAATCCATACCAGACCCTTTATCCGAGCACGCAACCGGGTAGGCCGCAGGAAAAGAGGGGGGGACGAGAGCGCCCCCCTCCTGAACCGTACCAGGCCACATGCCCTCAACATTTGGAGGGTGCTTTGGAGTCCCCCCCAAAGCACCTTGTCTGTCCCCATGTTGATGGGGACAAGGGCCTCATCCCCACAACCCTGGCCATTAATTGTGGGGGTCTGTGGGCGGGGGGCTTATCGGAATCTGGAAGCCCCTTTTAACAAGGCAAGAAGCGGATCGGAGGAAGAAGAAGATGGAAGAAGATGCCGGAAGGAGAAGATGAAGAAACAGAAGGATGAAGAAAGGAAGACCAGAAGAAAGGAGAAAGAAGATTTTAATAAAGGAATTGTCAAAGACCGTCTCCTGTCATTTTTACCATTTTTGACACTTTTTTGGTGAAATGGTAGGGGTACTTTTGTACCCCCTTACCATTTCACACAGGGGGGCGGGATCTGGGTGTCCCCTTGTTAAAGGGGGCTTCCAGATTCCGATAAGCCCCCCGCCCGCAGACCCCCACAACCAATGGCCAGGGTTGTGGGGATGAAGCCCTTGTCCCCATCAACATGGGGACAAGGTGCTTTGGGGGTCTCAGACCCCCAAAGCACCCTCCCAATGTTGAGGGAATGTGGCCTGGTACGGTTCAGGAGACATGCGCCCCTTCACAGGCATACTACTCTATAGTATGTCTATGAAGGGGCGCATGTTTCCTGTGCTTAGAACTGTCTCTGTACAAGGTGTCATTTTTGCAGGAAAAAAAGCTATTTAAAATCACTCGCGGCTAATTGCCGGTTCCCGTAACACAAAGAACAATTCGAATCCAACTACTACCAAATATCTAATTTCAACTAATATGAAAGAAATTATAATAGCGGATATAACGAATGCTTCGAATGATTTGAATGAATTCGAGATTCAGTATATCTAAAATAGAGAACTGTTCCTGTACAGTGTAATTTTTGCAGGAAAAAAAGCTATTTAAAATCACTTGCGGCTAATGAATTGTCGGATCCGTAACACAGAGAACAGCGTGGGGGTCCCCCCAAATTCAATAACCAGGCCCTTCAGGTCTGCTATGGATATTAAGGGGAACCCCCTTTTCAAATTTAAAAAAAAAATGACGTAGGGGTCCCCCTAAATATCCATACCAGACCCTTCAGGTCTGGGATGGGTTTTAAGGGGATCCCCGGCCAAAAAAAAATGGCGTGGGGTCCCCCTCAAAATCCATACCAGACCCTTTATCCGAGCCAGGCCACATGCCCTCAACATTGGGAGGGTGCTTTGAGGTTTTTTTTTTTGGCCAGGGTTCCCCTTAAAATCCATCCCAGACCTGAAGGGTCTGGTATGGATATTTAGGGGGGACCCCACGCCATTTTTTTTGGCTGGGGTTCCCCTTAATATCCATAGCAGACCTGAAGGGCCTGGTTATTGAATTTGGGGGGACCCCCAAGCTTTTATTTTTTTATCAATGAATGACTGTTCTCTGTGTTACGGAGCCGACAATTCATTAGCCGGCAATAGCCGTGAGTGATTTTAAATAGCTTTTTTTCCTGCAAAAATGACACTTTGTCATTCTAATCATTCGAATTCATTCGAATCATTCGTTATATCCGCTATAATAATTTCTTTTGAATTAGTTGAAATTCGATATTGGTAGTTTGATTCGAATAATTTGGAGCTGAAATTATGAATTTTTCCTGCAAAAATGACACTTTGTCATTCGAATCATTCGAATTCATTCAAATTCATTTGAATCATTTGTTATATCCGCTATAATAATTTCTTTCATATTAGTTGAAATTCGATTTTTGGTAGTTGGATTTGAATAATTTGGCGATGAAATTCGTTAACGGAATTTCGTATTCCGTATGGAATTCGTATTCGAAAAAATTCGTACTACGGATTCGTAAATTCGTACGAATTTCGAAAAATTTCGAAAAATTCGCACATGTCTACCCCCCGGAGGCGATCGGGTCCTGCTGCGTGATGGGTATGGAGACGAGTGAGGCTAAAATGGCTATATTGTCACTAAACGTCACTTCTGCCCATACGTCTTAAAGGAACATTTTTTTTCAATGACATTTTTTTTTTTATTCCATTTAAGTCTAAATATGAGATCTGAGGACTTTTTGACCCCCCAGATCTCATATTTACGAGGACCTGTCATTCTTTTTTCTATTACAAGGGATGTTTACATTCCTTGTAATAGGAATAAAAGTGATCCATTTTATTTTTTTTTTAAAACCGTGTAAAAATGAACAAATCGAAGTAAAATAAATAAGAAACAAAAAAATAACATTTTTGAAAACACGCCGTCCCGACGAGCTCGCGCACAGAAGCAATCGCATACGTGAGTAGCGCCCGCATATAAAAACGGTAGTCAAACCACACATGTGAGGTATCACCGCGATCGTTAGAGCGAGAACAATAATTCCAGCCCTAGACCTCCTCTGTAACTCAAAAGATGCAACCTGTAGAATTTTTTAAATGTCGCTTATGGAGATTTTTGAGGGTAAAAGTTTGACGCCATTCCACAAGCGGGCGCAATTTTGAAGCATGACATGTTGGGTATCAATTTACTCAGGGTAACATTATCTTTCACAATATCAAAAAAAATTGGGATCATTTTACTGTTGTCTTATTTTTTTATTAAAAAAAGTGATTTTTTTTTCCAAAAAAAGTGCGCTTGTAAGACCACTGCGCAAATACGGTGAGAAAAAAAGTATTGCAATGACCGCCATTTTAGTCTCTAGGGTGTTAGATTTAAACATGAAAACACAGAATCTGAAAAACAGGCTTGGTCCTTAAGTGGTTAAGTCTAAACTTAAAACTTAGTCCGCCGGACTTTTGGGAGGAAAAAGTCCGCCGGCGCCCACACACGGGCGGATTGTCCCACGGCCTTAGTATCTGTTCTCATTTAATTATCCCCTTTTGTTACTAAGCTAATTCTTGTTCTTCTAATATATCTTTGAATGTTGGTTCTTTTTGTACCCAAATCTTTCAATACAATACAAAGAACAGAGAAGTGTTTCTAAACAACAGAAATTCATGTTTTCATATCTTTAAAATTGTCCGCCGGACTGCCGAGTCTCAATCGATGTACCCCTACCCATTCACCTAAGGTGTAAAAGTGTAAATAAAAAAACACACGATTTTTAAAAATATTTTATTGCACAGCTCTGGAGGTCTTCCGCCGTCTTGGGGGGGGGGGTCTTCTCGCCGGACTTCTCTGCTCTCTTCTCTTCTGCTCTTTTACCTAGCTCTTTCACGAGCAGAGGAGCCCGGATTTCTTCTTCTTCTTCGTCGTCGCTGCCGTCGTCTGGGGGTCTCATTCCGCCTTCGGGGATTCGCTCTTCTGTTCTTCTTGCCGATGTCGCCGCCGCCTGCTGCTGCGCCTTCGTCTCCTTCTCCTGCCAGAATGGCAGAGACACGCGGTGTTGTGACTTATATAGGGACAAGGGGCGGGGTCACATGCTCATGTCACATAGTGACCCCGCCCACATATGATGTCACAGTCCCGGAGGATGCTGGGACTGTGACATCATATGGGGGCGTGGTCACCATGTGACATGAGCATGTGACCCCGCCCCTTGTCCCTATATAAGTCACAACACCGCGCGTCTCTGCCATTCTGGCAGGAGAAGGAGAAGGCGACGATGACGACGAAGAAGAAGAAAGCCGGGCTCCTCCTCTCGTGAAAGAGCTAGGTAAAAGAGCAGAAGAGAGCGGAAGAGTCCTGCGAGAATACCCCCCAAGACGGAAGAAGACCCCCGAAGCTGTGCAATAAAATATTTAAAAAAATGGTGTGTTTTTTTTATTTACACTTTTACACCTTAGGTGAATGGGTAGGGGTACATCGTATCCCATACTCATTCACATAGGGTGGGGGCCGGTATCTGGGGGCCCCCGGATTCGGATAAGCCCACAGACCCCGACAACCAACGGCCAGGGTTGTCGGGAAGAGGCCCTTGTCCTCATCAACATGGGGACAAGGTGCTTTGGGGTGGGGGGCCGCAGGGCCCCCCTTTCCCCAGGGCACCCCCCATGTTGAGGGCATGCGGCCTGTTACAGCTCAGGAGGGGGGGTGCGCGCGCGCTCGTCCCCACCCCCTTTCCTGACCGGCCTGGCTGCGTGCTCGGATAAGGGTCTGAGATGGATTTGGGGGGGACCCCCACGCCGGTTTTTCAGCGTAGGGATTCCCCTTTAAATCCATACAAGGTGATGCGACTAGCGCAGCGGCATTCACTGCCTTCGCTAGTCCCGTCTACCTCGAGTCACGTTTTAAATGAACGGACTTTCCGATCGTGTGTCAGGAAGTCCCTTCATTTCAAAAGTCCCGCAGACTTTGGCTAAAACTCCGGCGGATTGTCCGCCGGAAAAATCCGGGCGTGTGGGGGCAAGTCCACACATTCGGATGCGCATGCGCGGGTATGCGTGCGCCAGTTCAATGCGCCGGGTCGCACCCCTATGCGCCGGTTCACACGCTCAATTAATGCTTTATCAGGCGCACTAATTAAGGTGTGCACCGGCGCAGCGCCTTAGTCTTAGTAAATCAGCCCCAGTGTGTCTCTAAGTTTGTTATGTATTGTTATGTATTGTATGTCTGGAACATGATTGTTTGGCATAACTGTGAAAGGTCCCATGAAGCACATGGGGTGTTGTATAACGTTGTATGATAATCTGTTTCCTATATAAGTGTTAGGGAAATAAAAAACTTATCAGATCTCTCTGAGCAAACTACAGCACTGTATCTGTGTCATTGTTTGTAATGAGTATATCTCCAGGCCTGTTCGGAGATAGGACTAAGAGCACTGTCAGACTGCGGTCTATAAATAATTTTAACCCTTACACTGTGTTTTTGTGATTCTGATTCCCCGTTACCGACCCGACTTGTTCTGACTTCTGCTTTGGATCCTCTCCTGATTAACCCCTGGCTTGCCCCAGCGACTACACTCTTGTCTCATCCCTCATCTGTACTGAGAACTAAAAAGCGGGATTCCTCAAGGTGCAAATCCCTGCTAATGCCAGTTATGAATACATCTATAAATATATAAATAAACCCCTTTATGTTTGAAACTGCAAAAAGGGGAGAGAGGGGGTAAAGGATTGGAGTGGAAGCTCTCTGTATCATATTATCAAAAACTCATAATAAAAACCCTGTTTCGGCTCAGCCGACTCAATGACATAAAGGGTATAAGGAAAGAAAATACACAGCCCACTGTGCAAGTACAAAAAGTCAAAATGTATTATATCAAAACCACATAAATGGAATAGCCAATGATAAAAACGGAATCATTCCCAACATGTCAATCTGTCAGAAACCATGAAATCAGACCGAGACAGAAGTACAGTTAACCACTTGCCGACTGGGCCATAGTCGAAAAACGGCTACAGCGCGGTCGGCTTATTCTGGGTGGACGTCCGTGGAATCTTGCTCCCGCACGCCCCCTGGGGCGCGCACTCGGGAACATCCATGAACATCCGGGAACATCACGGTAAATGGCATCTGATAGCGGCCGTTTACCACGTGATCGCTCCGTCAAATGACGGAGCGATCACTTGTAAACAAACCAACGTCACATCATGATGCCAGGTCCTCCCTCCCCTCTCTGTACCGATCGGTACAGCGAGAGGGGAGAAGCAGAGAGGGGGAGAGATTGCAGCAGCGCTGTGGGCTGGATGTGTAGTGCCCACAGCTCTGCTCTGTGACAATGCTCTGCAACACTGTGCAATACTCTGCCAATAATCTGCAACACTGTGCAATACTCTGCCAATACTCTGCAACACTGTGAAATACTCTGCAACACTGCAATACTCGCCAATACTCTGCCAATACTCGCCAATACTCTGCCAATACTCTGCAATAAATTTTAATAGAAACAAAGAATTTTTTTTTTTTTTTTTACCGAACTTTCAGTATTTTTTGATTTATAGCGGAAAAAAATAAAAAAAACCTAGCTGTGATTAAATACCACCAAAAGAAAGCTCTATTTGTGTTAAAAAAAAGGACAAAAATGTCATATGGGTACAGTGTTGTATGACTGAGTAATTATCATTCAAAGTGTGAGAGCACCGAAAACTGAAAATTGGTCTGGTTAGAAAGGGGTTTACATGCCCAGTGGTCAAGTGGTTAAATCACACTTGTTTAATAATAAAAGTAAAAAGAACAAACGTAGTCAAAACATAGCCAAAGTTCGGAAACCAGAAAGGATTGTCAGCCAAGTCAGGGATCAAAGTAGTGGAACAGCAAGCAGGATCCAGAGCCAGAAGGGATGCCAGCAAAGCCAGTCTTTAAACAGGAACGCAGGACATGTTTCTTGTGATGTTGACCAAGGCGAAGGCAGAGCTCCTCTGGACTCGACGGCTTAAGTAGGTAGGACTGATGAGCAGGATATCAACAACAGCTGAGTAACTGTGGAGAGAAATGGGAGCTGGCAATTAGCCGACAGCTGAGCAGCCAGCTCAGAGAAGGCCCGACAGTACCCCCTCCTCAACGACCCCTCCCCCTCAGAGGACCACCAAGCTTGAGGGGAAAACGTCTATGGAAATCACGGAGGAGGACAGGGGCATGTACGCCCAAGGATGAGACCCAAGAGCGTTCCTCTGGACCGTACCCTTTCCAATGCACCAGGTAGCACCAATCGCAGTGCTGTTAGCACAGCATTGCACCCCAACTTCTGTCCCAACCTTTTGTCCCATCCATATAGTACCTATAGTGTCTTTGTGTCAGCAGCACCCATAGGACTTCTAGTGTGTTAGTGGCAGCACACAGAGCTCCTATATTTTCTTGTCAGCAGCACAGACACCAATAGTACCTATAGTGTCTTAGTGTCAGCAGCACCCATAGGACTTCTAGTGTGTTAGTGGCAGCACACAGAGCTCCTATATTTTCTTGTCAGCAGCACAGACACCAATAGTACCTATAGTGTCTTAGTGTCAGCAGCACCCATAGGACTTCTAGTGTGTTAGTGGCAGCACACAGAGCTCCTATATTTTCTTGACAGCAGCACACATAGTACCTATAGTGTGTTAGTGTCAGCACCCATAGGACCTACAGTGTGTTGTGAGCACACATAGGAGCTCTATTTTTTATACTATATACACTACCGACTACAATGGCTGGAAGACCGCCAAGGAGAGGCAGACCGTGCCGAGGCAAGAACACAGGGCAAGCAGGCTCTGTTTCTAGAGACAACAGTGCTGGTCGTGGACGTGGTCGTGCATCGTCATCAGCACGTGGCCATGGGACACGCTTGTCTTTGTTTTTGGCAGCTGGACATGTTGAGCCGCATCATGCCGAAGGCTTGGTAGAATGGATGACCAAGCCCTCCTCATCCTCCTCATCCTCTCTCACCCAGGCTCAGGGTACTGGCAGAGCAGCTGCCAACGTGTACTCAATGGCATCATCAGCCACCCCTTCCCTAGACCCACCATGTCCTCCTGAGGAGTCCCCCGAACTGTTTGAGCACAGTGTTGGGTACATGCTCCAGGAGGATGCCCAACGATTCGAAGGCTCGGATGATGATACCCAGCTTGAGGAAGGCAGTAGTGTGCGCGCAGAGAGAGGGGATGCTGAAGGACAGCAATCTGGCAGTAATGTTCCACCAGCTGCAGCTTACTGCCAGGTTTGCTCTACTGGTGAAGAGGGAGGAGATGATGAGGTCACTGACTCCACATGGGTGCCTGAAGGGAGAGAGGAGGATGCGGCGGCACATGTCCAACGAGGCAGGATGCCCCCTGGAGGCCAGCTAGAGGCCAGCACACCAACTGAATCACACCGCAGAGCTCCGCCTGTGCAGGGCGCTGCCTCTGCACGTTATCACAAAAGTTCTTTGGTGTGGGCCTTTTTTGAGACGAGTGCATCAGATCGCACCACTGCTATTTGCAATATTTGTCTCAAGCGTATCTCGCCTGGCCAAAACATCAGCCGCTTGGGCACCACAAGCATGAGCAGACATATGTCGACCTGCCATGCAGCTCGTTGGCAAGCGCACATTAAAGACCCACACCAAAGAACAAAGCAGACCTCTCCTTGCTCCTCATCAGCTGGGATCTCCATCCCCACTATATCTTCAGTCCTCTCTGAAAGCTGCTCTGAGAGGACTAAAGGTGTAGAATTAGGTGTGTCACAACCAAGTACTTGCAGTACACCGACGTCCGATTGTAGCAGGCAAAATTCCCTGCCCCAGCTACTGGACCGTCAAAAGAAGTATACTCCCAGCCATCCACATGCCCAGCGGTTGAATGCTAGCTTGGCTAAATTGCTAGCACTTCAACTGCTGCCTTTTCAGTTGGTAGACTCGGCCCCCTTCCGTGAGTTTGTTCAATGTGCGGTTCCTCAGTGGCAGGTTCCCAAACGCCACTTTTTCTCACGGAAGGCGATTCCGTCTCTCTACCGGCATGTGGAAGGCAATGTCCATGCCTCGCTGGACAGGGCGGTCAGCGGTAAGGTGCATATTACCGCTGACTCATGGTCCAGCAGGCATGGACAGGGACGTTATCTGTCTTTCACGGCCCATTGGGTCACTCTATTGGCAGCTGGGAGGGATGCAGGACAAGGTGCAGTAGTGTTGGAGGTTGCTCAGCCACCACGCCTCCAAAATGCTACTACTGGTTGTGACACACCTCTCTCCTCCACCCCCTCCTCTTCTTCTTCCTCCATGGCCTCTTTGAGTGCTCTGTCCTCGGAACCAGCGGTGCTCCATAGGCGTACAAGGGGCTACGCGAGTACGCAGGCAAAAAGATGCCATGCCGTGCTTGCGCTGGTGTGTTTGGGGGACAGGAGCCACACTGGGGCAGAGGTTCTGGCAGCTCTGCAGGGGCAGGCCGAGAGGTGGTTGGCGCCACGCCAGCTTAAGCCAGGAATGGTGGTTTCTGACAATGGCACCAACCTCCTCTCCGCCCTGCGACAGGGGCAGCTCACCCATGTGCCCTGTATGGCTCACGTCCTCAACCTGGTGGTGCAGCGGTTCTTGGGCAGGTTCCCAGGCTTACAGGATGTCCTGAGGCAGGCCAGGAAAGTCTGTGTGCATTTCCGCCGATCTTATAATGCCAGTGCTCGGCTGGCTAAGCTGCAAAAGGAGCTGAACCTGCCCAAGAACCGCCTAATATGTGACATGCCCACCAGGTGGAACTCAACGTTGGCCATGCTGCAGCGACTGCACACACAGCAGAGGGCCATCAATGAGTACCTTTGCGACTACGGCACCAGGACAGGGTCAGGGGAGCTTGGCTTTTTTCCCCACGCCAGTGGAGCATGATCAGGGATGCATGCACTGTCCTGTCACCATTTGAGGAGGCCACGAGGATGGTGAGCAGTGACAGTGCATGCATCAGTGACACTGTACCTCTTGTCCACCTGTTGGAGCATACGCTGCGTGGGATAATGGACAGGGCACTTGAGGCAGAACAGAGGCAGGAAGAGGAGGACTTCCTTGCCTCTCAAGGCCCCCTTTATTCAGACAGTGTTCCTTCTGTCCCACCCATCACACAGGAAGAGGATGAGGAGGAGGAGGAGGAGGAGGATTGTGTGAGCATGGAGGTGGAGCCTGGAACTCAGCATCAGCATCAGCAGCAGCAGTCTTTTAGGGATGATGTATAGTCCCAACAAACCAGTGGACTTGTATGTGGCTGGGAGGAGGTGGCTGGCGATCATGTTGTCCTCAGTGACCCAGAAGACTCCGGACCGAATGCCTCAGCTAACCTACGTTGCATGGCCTCCCTGATCCTGCAAAGCCTGCGGAAGGATCCTCGTATTCTTCGGATGAAGGAGAGGGACCATTACTGGCTGGCCACTCTCCTTGATCCACGGTACAAGGGTAAGGTTGCGGACCTTATCTTGCCGTCGCAGAGGGAGCAGAGGATGAGACATCTCAGGGAGGCCTTCCAGAAAGGTCTGTGCAACGCGTGCCCAGAAACTGGGAGGTTACAAACTCCTGGTCCTGGACGACGAGTTGCTGAGGCTTCGGTCAGTAGCAGAAGGAGCGGTGGGGAAGGTGGACGTCTGACCGATGCGTTCAGACAATTTTTTAGTCCGCAGCCCCAAGGTATGATCGGTTCCAGCAACCATCGCCAGCGTCAGCGTCTGATATACATGGTGCAGGAATACCTAGGGGCAAGGTCAGACTTGGACACCTTTCCCACCGAAAATCCTCTGGCTTACTGGGTCTTGAGGATGGATCACTGGCCAGAGCTTGCACAGTATGCAATTGAGCTACTGGCCTGTCCTGCATCCAGCGTTCTTTCTGAACGCACATTCAGTGCTGCTGGAGGATTTGTCACTGATCACAGGGTGCGCCTGTCCACCGACTCGGTTGATCGACTGACCTTCATAAAAATGAATCTTGGATCACCAGCAGCTACCAGGCACCTGAAGCGGATATAACTGAATAATTTATAATGTCACATCCCTTCAAGACTGCCTATGCTGATGCTGAGTGACTGTCCTGTTATGTTCACTCAAATCCAAAAATTGTAGCGCTAATACATATACAGAGGTGGGTGTATGTCACAACACTCTAAACCAAAGAATCGGTGGTATAAACCAAAAATGTGAATGGTAATACTGGAAGTGACCCCAGTGAAAATCAAAATAATATATATAAAGTTCATGAAAGTGATAACATCAACTGGTGAGTCCCTCTGACCGGCTCAATATAGAAAAGCTGGAAAAGGCAGGCTTGACTGATGTCACTGTGAGGCGTATGTACTCTTACCGGAAACGTTGGATGTGGGAACCGTACGGCATCCACATCAGACAGGCTTAGGGATGGAGAGTCTTGCATCTAGGGGAGACCACCGCAGGCTGGAACTCAGACGGCTTCCGAGACAGGACACTGGATCAGTCAGCGACAGCAAGGTATGCTCGGCATCCGGTCATCCGATGGTCACAGGGATGATCCCAAAGACCGAGGAAATGAGATAAAAAAGTGGAGACCACTCCGATGGTGCAGGTCAAACGGACATGGATTTATTCACATATGCATGTGACAAATATAAAAACTGAATAAAATCTCGAGAAAATATAAAAATAGAGACAGCAGGCCCGACGCGTTTCGACTAAAAGTCTTCCACAGGGGCATATCTCTTAAATGTTATGTTCACTGACTATCCTCTTCCTCCTCCTCAATGATCCATTCCTTGATAGCTTGGAAGAACATTTTTGTTTCTGGGTGCCACCACACCAGTGCCTAAGGCACACTTTTTAAGCCCCTGTATAACAGGGGCATGTAATTAAGATTTTTTTTTAAAAATGTTTCGCAACAGGTGTGACTGCTGTGCTCCAAGTACAGTATCTGTGAGGGGTTGCAGTGTTGTGGCACCAGCACCGTTGCCTAAGGCACAATTTTTCAGCCTCTGTTTAACAGGGGCCTATAATTACAATTTTTTAAGCAATGCTTCGCAACACGTCTGACTGCTGTGCTCCAAGTACAGTATCTGTGAGGGGTTGCAGTGTTGTGGCACCAGTGCCTAAGGCACAATTTTTCAGCCCCTGTTGGGGCGTGTAATTACAATTTTAGGCAATGCTTTGCAACAGGTCTCATTACTGTGCTCAGAGTACAGTATCTGTGAGGGGTTGCAGTGTTGTGGCACCAGCACCAATGCCTAAGGCACAATTTTTCAGCCCTGTTCAACAGGTGCATGCAATTACAAATCTTGATCTAATAACTCACAGCAGGGCCCATTCCTGCGCCCACCAAGAGTAACTGTGAGGGCTTACAGTCTTGTGGCAACACCGTCCACCACCACCACCACCAAAGGCCCAATTTTTCTGCCCTGTTCAACAGGTGCATGCAATTACAAATCTTGATCTAATAACTCACAGCAGGGCCCATTCCTGTGCCCACCAAGAGTAACTGTGAGGGCTTACAGTCCTGTGGCAACACCGTCCACCACCACCACCACCACCACCAAAGGCCCAATTTTTCTGCCCTGTTCAACAGGTGCATGCAATTACAAATCTTGATCTAATAACTCACAGCAGGGCCCATTCCTGCGCCCACCAAAAGTAACTGTGAGGGCTTACAGTGTTGTGGCTACACCAACATCTAATGGGACAAATTTCTGCAGAGTATATACGGCAGGCCCCTACTTTCAAACATCCAACTTACAAACGACTCCTACTTGCTAACGGAAAGAGAAACCAGGAAGTGAGAGGAAATCTACCACTAGGAAGGGAAATTCGATCCTGTTAGATTTAATTTGGGAAAAAGGTATCTCCTCTCTACTGATGCTTTATCACCAATCCTTGTTTCAATTAAAACCCCACTTTTCTAAAAACATTTGTCATTGGGACGGAAAGTGAGGTGAAATGTTCTGAACAGATGTGCAAAGACAGCAAATGTTACAGGGGTGATAACCCCTCCCTATGTTCTCCAAAAACCTTAAAAATAGATTTTTTGGGGATGGAGCTACACTTCATAATGTACCTGATCAGATTATACTTAAGAACAAACCTGCAGTCCCTCTCTTGTTTGCACCGCTTATATACTGCTGTTCAGAGTATATATGGTTGTAGGTATAGGGTTTTATTTTGGGTGCGGGGTCCCCCTAATATCCATACAAGACCCAAAGGGGCTGGGGGGGGATGGGGTAGCCATGCCATTTTTCTCAAGGATTTTCAGCCATATGGCCAGGACAAGACATGACATTAAAGCCGCAAGTGGTTTTAAATGGCTTCTTTTTTTCCTTTACAAATGTCATTTTGTGCAGGGACAGTTCTAAACACGGGAAACACATGCCACTTCACAGGCATACTTTAGACACCCCCAGGTACCATATTTAAAGGAAAATTTCACTTTTTTTTCTTCACTTTATGCATCATTAAAATGACTGCTCCCGAAAAAACGTTAGTTTTTAAAAGTTCTTTTTGCATTGATATATGTCCCCTGGGGCAGGACCCGGGTCCCCAAACCTGTTTTATGACATTAACATGCATATTGGCCGTTGTAATTAGCAATTTTGATTTCGAACGTTCGCGTCCATTGTAACAAATAGGGTTTGAAAATTTGCGCGAACTTTCGGTCCGTTCGAAGGTTCTGGTGCGAACCGAACCCGGGGGTGTTCGGCTCATCCCTACTCCTCATGGTTCTCAACGTGTACAGGGTGAGGACGTGGCACCGAGGTGGTAAAGCGGTTGCAGACCAAAGGTTTTAATAAGGAGATATGCTATACATTCAAAATACACATATTAGAAGGAAGGTCTAATGCGTAAGCCACTTGGTTAATCCTGCCAAGTATACGGAAAGTCCCAATAAACCTAGGTGCAAACTTCAGTGAGGGAACACGAAGTCTAAAGCCCAATACACACGGTCGGATTTTCGCATATGGATTCTGTCCGATCGGACAATGTTGTCGAAAAATCCGACCGTGTGTAGGCACCATCGGACAGTGTACGTCGGATTGTCCGACGGACAAAGGCCTATCTCCTGCTGGATAGATTTTTTGACAACAAGGTCCGATCCCACCAAATCCGATCGTGTGTATCGTAGTCCGACGGACAAAGTGCTACGCATGCTCAGAAGAAATTCGCTCGGTCCGGTAAAACTACCTTTCCTAATCGACACAGCACATTCGTCACGCTGCAATGTTAAAATGTCTTTAATGCAGCGCATTCTCTTTTTCTTTACAATGCAAGAAGAATGACATGTTTTAGCTGCTCCTATTCACCCGCACTTCTCACAAACTTAGTTCTTTATTAGTTTTCAGGATTTCTACACTACATGTTTATTTGTACTCAGATCGTAAAAGAATCTTTGTTATATTTTTTGGATGATTTGTCATTTTTTTTTTTTTTGTTGGAAGACATATTTTAAGGAGCTTTTATTTTTTTTGGAGGGGGTTTGTGTCTCAACTTAGCAAAACAACTTTATTAACATTTGTATTTGTTGCTTAAATTTACTAGGAGTTTGTTGGTTGTTGGTGCCCCTTGTTAATTATACTTTATGATTAGTGAAATGTACCTGCCTACTCAAAGAAAAACTGTCATTGTCGAAAAGTAAAACACAATAGGCAAGGATTTGTTCAAATCAAAAATACCTTTATTTAGGTCTCAGCAACAAACCAAAGAGGAACGCAGCGATGAAGAAACTTGGGGAATTTGCAAAGCCTTGGACCCCCACGGCATCCATCATTTTTGAAGCGTCTAAAATTGGGGGCCTGAGGAGTACCTAAATAATAAGGGAGTGCAATCTGGTCCTGAAGTCCAAAACATCCGGAACTGCAGCAGATGCCATCTAGGTCCCCAGGCTCTGGTCCTACGAGAGGCTCCATCTTCTCTCAGACCAGACTGAATCCAGGTCGTCACTCTCAGGTCTTCCTTGTACGCTTCCTTCCACGCCGTGGTGCTGGTGCTGGTGGGGTGGCAGAAGGAGGAGGAGGAGGCGGAGCAAGGTCACTATGGCAAACATGTGTGAGTGGGGTAATCCCCCCAGCCATCCCCTCATTTAGGACTTTGAGGATGACATCCTCACACATGCTGCGTTGCCCCGCCTCCATACCCGTCATTTTATTGGCAACCAAGGAGCCAAAGGCCTCCTCGTAGGTGGGTGTGGCATATAGGGAGGCTGAAGCATCTCGGATCAGCTGAAGCGCTGACTCTCCCACCTCCCCCATCCTTTTCGCCCTTCTGTAGGGAAGGCGGAGGGGAGGGACTTGGGAGACAGTCAGGCTCCTACGCCTACCCCCCTGTTGGCTGCCACTACCCACCTCTTGGCTGCCACTAACCCCTGCCTCCTCCTGACTGCCACATTCCACAGCCACCTCCTGGCTGAGGTCTTCCTGTGTATGAAAAAGGGACATAGTTTGAGTTATTTGTTCATCAAAAACACACAATTTTCATCTAGTGACTGTTGCAAAATGTTTACAAATAGAAAACCATACAATTCTCAGCCCTGCAGTTTAGATTCTTCCCAAAAATGTCTCCAACACTACTGTCAGTTGATATGTCAATCATGTTAGGAACTAAGCAATTGGGGATCCTGAATTAACTGAACATCATTTATTATTCCCAAAAATGGTAACAAAACTACTATACCTGGCTCAAGCTGGGCTCCTCCACCTCTTTCAGACTGGAAGGCCCAGGTTGGTCCTCGGAAGCTTCATCAGGGGTGACGTGCGCGGAAGGACGCGTGCAAGGAATAGTCGAGAGTGACTTCCTGACACTAGCCTGGTCTTTGAGAAAGTGGAGCCTCTCATAGTACCAGAGCGTGGGGGCATAGACATCATCTGCTGCAGCTCCAGATGCTTGGGACTTCCAGACCTTATTGCGCTCCCGGAAATAGGTACTCCTCAGGTTAGCATTTTTTACTCTTAAGCTCTCCACGGTTGCCGTGGGGAAGTTTGGCTTTACAAATGCCACAAGTTTCTTTATGGCTGCGTACCTCTTTGGTCTGTTGCTATAGTCGCAGTGTTTTGCTTGCCATAATAGGGGCATTTGCCTATATTTATCAATGAAGAGGGGGAGAAAACTCACATGGTTGAAGCCGTCCATAATCTCTGCAAGACACAACACCACACAAAACACTATAAATAATGTCAGCCAAAAGTCTCCTAATCTTCTCCATAAAGAAGCCTCAAGGTCTAATCAGTCTAGGCTAGTTATGTACCAACGTCAAATTGTACCTTCGTTATAGCGATCGTCTCGTGCGTGAGCTTTCTCTCCCCTCGTCTCACAGATCGTGGCTACGACACAGGCGTGTGACGTTTTATATACAGTGCGCATGCGTCAAACTCCGCCCGCCCCTGACGATCTTTCTCGTCTATTCCCCACCCCTTCTCTTTATGGCGCAGTGGGGAGAGCACATGGCGGGGACACAGCAGGTGCGCCCCAAATATCCCACCAACGAGGAGGAGGACGAGGAAAGGCCGAAGGCAGAAACGTCCCGATCCCGGAGCCTGAAATTCAAGGCCTCCAATATGTCATTTGGAGAAATGTTGGAGATGGTGGACATATTAAAGAGGAGCGACTATGATGGGAAGTATGGGCCTTACCCCAACCCCAATGTCCGCCATGCCAAGATCATGTCTAAAGTTGTGAGGAGGCTGTACAATCATTTTGGGGTACAACGATCCAAGGAGCAACTGAGGAAACGCTGGTCAGACCTGAAACTGAGGGAGGCCGATCAGTACAGAAAGATCAAGCGAGTTCTTCAAAAAAGTAAGTAGTTGTGTTTTGTGTTTGATTTCTTGCTTGCATACTGCTCCATGTGTTAGGATTTTTACAAAGTTGTACATTCCAAAATGGCCACTTTCAGGTTCGTCTGTGCATTTGATCGTACTCAACCTCGATCTTTCTGCCACTGTCATGTTCGTGTGTGTGTCCATTTGATCGTACTCAACCTCGATCGTTCGGACACTTATAATATGAGGTTTGGTGTTTTTTTTGGAGAAAGGAAGTTTGTTCTCATTAGAAATGTCATCAAGAATGTAAAGCCAATTTATTCGATGTAAAGGAGAGGTCACCCAGTAGCTGATTACCCATCTGGACTCTAGAGCACTAGTGCTGGGACACCCAAACCCACTTTTTATTATGCTTTTCTACACATGTGCTCCAGTGGATACTAGAGGGGGTCTCCATCAAAAAAAATTCTACCAAAAAGCTAATCAGTTTTGCACCTTTAAAAAGTGACTACATTCATGTTGTTGTCATTTGTAACTGGCCCAACAAAAATATTGTCCCTCACTTTCAAGCAATGTTTGACATTTCCTATTTCTGCCCTCAATAGATTGTGTTGCTAAATCTTCCTTTTGTACCTTCTCATAGGGGAGCGAAAACACGTCACGTCAGAGGAAACCACCAAACCAACACCTCCCAAAGAAGGGGAAAGACCAGAAGCAGAGGAGGAGGAGGAGGAAGGAGAGATCATAGAAATTGGAGAACTTGTCACCACAACAGGTGAGTGTGGGAGAACACAGCTACTGGTAAGCTAATCAATGTATGCCTGCCTCATTTCCAAGACATTTTTTTGTTTTTTGTTTGTTTTTAGGTGACATGGATGTTGTGGAAGAAGAATCGCACTTTACCACAGAGAGTGCCCACGTACTCATCGGGGAGATAATGGTCTGCAATAGAGATCTAGATGACATAAAGCAAAACATCAATGATGTTCAACAAAAATTGAAGAACATCATTGATGTTTTAGGAAAAATCTGAAAACGCACCAAGTAATTCACACACATTTGTGGCTGCTTCTGAACACATTTGCAACTTAAGAACTGTGTGAAATTTAGAACATGCACACATTGTGTCCACATGTGCTAGCTCCCATCATGGTGGATGAATGACAACGTTTTTTTGGGGGTGCAACCACTTTACGAACTACTAAAGTGGTTGTGGTGAAGGGGTTGCACCCCCAAAAAACGTCCATTCATCCCCATGATGGAAAATGGCACTTTTGAAGATTCTAGGCATGTGTTTTACCATCTAATGACCATTTTCAGACCAAAATTGTGTGCATGTTCTAAAATTCCAGTTTCCAGGGGTGACCCCCCATGTGATGAAGGCAAGATCAAACACACTTTGAACATATAGTCATGTCTGATCTTGGCTTCACTTTAGAAAGTTGATCTTTCCGAGTTCCTAGGTTCTGTTTTGCTCCATGCCTGGTTTTACCAAATGCGGAATGTTTGTGAACAATGTTGTAAATAACCCAGATCTTGTCAGTTTTGGCAAGAAGTTTGTAAACGCACTTGTGAATGTGTTGCAAGTAAACTTTTTTACATTTCTAAATGTGTGGCTTCCTTATTTAAATACAAAAAAGCATTATGTATGTCAAATGTAAAGGATTTGGGGGGCAATGGGTGTTATTTACTAAAGGCAAGTCCAGTTTGCACTGCAAGTTTTTTTTCCAGGGCACTTTTGCACTGCACTTGTAGAGCATAGTAGATTTGACTTATGTAAATGACACCCACAGTGATTTGTTTGAAAACACGTAGCACACCATTTTTGTGAATACACACATTTCTGTCATGGTGATGAAAAGAAGTATTTTGTGTGTGAGTTCTGCACTACAAACCTTCTCTAGACCAAAGATTAGGTATCAAACACACAACATGAGAAGAATCTTTTTGGAAAGAAGAGACTGTTACCTCCTTTTGCCCAGAAAGTGCATTCCCACTGTCGAAGCCAAACGGAAAAAAATTCACGGTCAAATAAGCAATAATACGGAAATGACAAGAAATCATAGGTTGGTTGAAAAAAGATATTTATTTAAAAATGCCTCTCACACATCGTCAGGCAGAGCAATGGCCCCCCTACCCACAAAGTAGTCCATATATTGCTCGCGGACCGCGTGGGCATTTAGAGGGGGCAAGCCTGGACGTGCCGCTTGAAGGGCTGTGAGGTCAGCATTTGGAGGGCCCTCCACATCTGGGCCAATGGGCACCACATAGTTCCTGTTGTGTCGTTTTAAAAAGTTGTGCAATATGCAACAGGCAAGAACTATGTGGTTCAGTTTGTATTCCACCAAGTTAATCGCCGTCAAGAACAGGCGGAAGCGGCTGGCCAGGATGCCAAAGGTGTTCTCCACAACTCTTCGGGCTCTGGACAGCCTGTAGTTGAAGACCCTCTGGTCTGGGGTGAGGGTCCTCATCGGGAAGGGCCTCATCAGATGGGGAGTCAACGCAAACGCTTCATCTGCGACAAAGACGAAGGGGAGTCCTTCAGCATTCTCCTCTGGAGGTGGCAAGCACAGACTGCCACTTTGGAGATGCCAGTAGAACTCCGTGTGCGCAATGGCACCACCATCCGAGATCCGGCCGTTCATCCCCACGTCCACATACATAAACTCGTATGTCGCCGACACCACCGCCAACATCACTACACTATTAAACCCCTTGTAATTATAATAGTAGGACCCCGAGTTGGGCGGTGGGACGATGCGGACGTGTTTCCCATCAATTGCCCCTCCGCAGTTAGGAAAGTCCCAACGGCTGGCAAAGTGGGAGGCCACAGTCTGTCATTCCTGTGGCGTGGAAGGGAACTGTGGAGTGAAACAAGAAAAAAAAATTTGTCACTTTGCACATAAACATTGCAAGCAGATTAGACAATCAACATCTTGGAACAAGAGCATACTTTAAAATTTGAGGCTGGAAAGTATTTGCACAGAAAAGTAGAGGGTCCCCTTCGCAGATTACTCACCCCCCATCCATCCCCCCACTTCTGATGGGCCATTGGCAATAACTAGGGTTTTGGGGGGGGGGGTGTTGGACAGGTAACCCTCTGCACTTCATTGATTGCCAAATGGCTCAATAATTTGTGCTAGTTTGGCCAGACCCTTCTTTTTTTTTTTTACTCATTAATTTTTGTTTTTATTTTGATTTGTAAGACATTTACAAGCAAACATTAAAACACGCATGATCCATAAGGAAATAGTGGTAAATAATTGATAATAGTGATACAAGTTTAATACAAAAAAATCACTTCGTGTTGCCTAGTCAAATCCTCCCCTCCCTTATCCCTCCCATGATCCCCCCCCCCCTGTACACACACTACTGGTTCCCAGATTCGAAAAGTCGGCAGGATGGGCGCGCGGGCCGAGGGAAGGAGGGGGCCCCCGGACCCGCTCCATGGTCAGGATAGCCATGGTGACTTTTAAGGAATTTATGGGTGCGGGGGCGACGGGGGGGAAGATCTATCCACCCCGTCGCCACCCACCCTCGGCATGCAACCCAGCTCGCGCAGCCAGGGGCTCCATATACGGGCAAATTTCTTAAGGTTATTCTGCCGAATAAACATTGCCCTCTCGCACCATATCATAGAGTTAATCGCCTCAGTCCAGTTCGCCGAGGAAGGAGGCGTCCTGGCTTGCCAGTTCAGCGCTATTAGGCGCCTTGCCTGGTACAGGCATCTCAGCAATGCAACTTTGATAGGGGATGATGCATTGCCATCCTCAAAGATTCCCAGAAGGCAGGTCCTAGCCTCTGGTTCCAGGGTGGTCCCAAAGATTCTATTCAAGCTGTCCACTACTTCTACCCAGTACCTGAATAGCTTTGGGCACTTCCATACCATATGAAGAAGATCGCCTGGGGCCTTGCATCTTGGGCATTCGTCTCTGGGCTTTCTACCAAATTTAAACAGTTTTTGGGGGGTATAATAGGCTCGGTAAATTAGGAACAGGTGGGAAACCCTTTGCGAGGGGGATGTTGATACCAGGCCACCCTGTTTGAGGACCCGATCCCATTGTTCCGAGGTGATTGGTCCTAAGTCTTTTTCCCATCCCTTTCTACTACTATCAGGTCCCTTAGTACTCATAGCTCTGTTTCCCAGGGTATCATATATCCTGGAAATCAGGCCCCTCATTAATCTCGGTTTCGTTATTTCCTGAAATAGGGGGGTCTTGACCCAATTAATAGTCGAGGATCTAAATTGGGCCTGGATACCGTGTCTGACCTGCAGGTATTTGTAAAAAGACCTATTTGGGATATTAAATTGTCGTCTCAGGTCCTCGAATGATTTCAAGTGGTTTCCCTCGTATAGCTGGATTAGCCGGCTAATACCCTGCCTTTCCCACTCTGGGGGTCTCTCTATGCCCTTTATTTCCCCTAGATTCTTGTTATACCATAACGGGGTATACTCGTTCCACCCATTGTATCCCATTATTGATTTTACTGCCTTCCATACTCTGGTCATCAAGTCACTCGTCGGACACCTATGAGTGAACGAGTCTGCCTCCAATGCCTCAATTAATGAATTGTGGGGAGCGCCCAGTATCGCCATTCTATTGCCACCACTCCCACCTGCCAGGAGCCCGCCATTTGCCATTTGCTGGAGTTGAGCCGACAAAAAGTATAGCCGCGGGTGCGGAGTCGCCATCCCCCCCCTCCCAACAGGGAGCTGCAATGTTTGTAGACCAATCCGGGCTTGACCCTTTTTCCAGATTAAGTCCCTAAACAGGGATTCAATCTTCTTAAACCATTTCTGGCTAATCCAGACTGGAGAGTTATGGAGAATATAAAGAACTTGCGGAAGCCAGATCATCTTAATTAAATTGCAACGCCCTGCTATAGATAGGGGGAGGCGACTCCATATCTCCACCTTTTGTTTTAGTTTAATCAATAGCGGGGCTAGATTGTCACTGATATACTGGTTTGTGTCGCTAGAAATCCACACCCCCAAGTATTTAAGCTTGGTCACCACGTCAAGGGCAGGGGTTATAATGGGAGTCTGTTCGCCGCACCGAGCCAACGGTAGCAGGGCTGACTTGCTCCAATTGATGGCTAAGCCGGAGTGTTGCCGAAATTCCTCCATCATGCGCATCACTACCTCGAGTGAAATGTTGATATCGCCGATAAAAAATAAAACGTCGTCGGCAAATAATGCGATTCTTTCCTCCCCGGACTGGCGCCGGAATCCCTGGAGATCCGGACGCATTCTTGTCAGGATCGCCAGGGGTTCCATTGCCAGTACAAAAAGGAGGGGAGACAGGGGGCATCCCTACCTCGTCCCCCTTTCCAACTGAAACACCTCGGAGTAGTCCCCGCCCACTCTAACTTTAGCTCTAGGCTCGTTGTATAGGAGTTTAATCCATTTAATGAAGGTAGGCCCAAAACCAAATCGCTCCAGGACCAGCCATAAATAGTCCCATTCCAGGCTGTCAAATGCTTTAACAGCATCCAAGGCCAGAATGGCCTTAGGACTTGTATTGTCCGTTGGAGTTTGCATATTAAGGAAGACTCTTCTAATATTGGTGCTAGTTGACCTGCCTGGAATGAAACCTGACTGGTCCGGGTGGATTAGCTTGTGTATACATTTGTTTAGTCGAATCGCCAAAACCTTCGCCAAAATCTTAATATCGGAGCATAGCAGCGAAATTGGGCGATACGAGGTAACTTCCTGCTGGTCCTTCCCCTCTTTAAGTATCAGAATAATATTGGCCTCGAGCATCGAGGAGGGCAATCTGCCCCCATCCAACGCCCGTCTCAAAGTTTCCAACAATTCAGGCAACAATACCTCGCCATACCGTTTGTAGAGCTCTATTGGCAGCCCGTCGGGGCCCGGGGATTTTTGATTGGGCATTGCTGCCACTGCAAATCTCAATTCCTCTATAGTTACTGGCGCCTCCAATTCCGTTTTGTCATTGTCTGATAGGTTTGGGAATGTTATCTGCTGCAGAAACTCAGATACTGCTGTCTCGCTCCCTTTCCTAGAGGATTTATAGAGGGTTTTGTAGTAGTTGCCAATAAGATTCGTTATCTCCAGTGGGTCGGTAACCAAATCCCCGTTTGCCCCCCTGATTGCTGGAATTGTTGAGGGGGAACTATTAGTCTTGACCAGGAGAGAGAGGGTGTGGCCTACCCTCTCGCCCTCGCCAAAATAATATTGCCGCTGGAAAATTCGCCTATTCTCCATTTTCTTAGTGAGTAGCATTTTATAGGTTTGTTGTTTGTTAAGCCATTCCCCCATGCTAATTGGGGTCGGGTTTTCTACATAGCGACGTTCTGCTAAAGTTACCTCGCTACTAGCTTCCCTTTCTTGCTCTCTCGAGCGCCGCTTAATTGCTGCCATCTTCTGGATTAACAGTCCTCTTGTATAGGCTTTTAAGGAGTCCCAGATCACCCCGGGCGACGCTGAGCCCGCGTTTATTTGTAAAAACTCCCTTATGCTAATGGTCAACTCGCAGGGATTGCCAATCAGTTCAAGCCAGCAGGGGTTAATCGTCCATTCCCTATGGCTGGCTCTACCCCCGGTACTTATGTTGAGCGTCAGCGGGGAGTGATCTGAGACCCCTCTCAGGCCGTACTCTACATCTCTCACCAACAAATTCGCCTCGCCATTCCCTAGGGCCATATCAATTCTAGAGAGGGTACGGTAAGAATCTGAAAAACAGGAGTACTGCCTATCGCATGGGTGCCGCGTACGCCATATATCGCTTAGCCCTATTTCCCTCAAAAACCGTGACAGGCGATTCCCCTCTCCCGCCCTGGGTCTGGTGGGTGCAGGGAATCTGTCTAGTCCCGTATCCAACACCTCATTGTAATCCCCTAGGGCTATCATTGGAATGCCTGGTTTATCCAAAGCAAACTCAAGTAGTTTATACAGAACCTCAAGCTTAAAAGGGGGAGGTATATAGATATTTGCTATAATATAGGGCTGACTACCAATCAGACAGGACAGGAATATATAGCGCCCCTGTTCGTCAATGGAGATTGCATTACAAGAGAAGGGTACTCCTCTCCCTACCAAGATGCTCACTCCCCTTGAGTAAGAGGAGTGAAATGAGTGGTATTGGGCCGAGAACTTGCGACTGGATAGCTGAGAAACTGTATCGGGAGTAAGATGCGTTTCCTGAAGCAGCAGTATTCCGGGTCCCTTCCCGTCCAATGCCGACAGGACTAACGCACGTTTATTTAAGCTACCCAGACCCCGGGTGTTCCACGAGACCAGGTTTACCCTGTCACCCTCCGTGATAGATTTAATCGCAGGACGCAGGGGGGTGGGGGAGCAGGGAGGGGAGGGGGGGGCCAACAACAAACCGGCGAGCCCACCCATCCCCTCCCCACCCCCCCCCCAGCTCCCCCACCACCCCCGCCCACGCACCAACCCCCACCGACCTCGTAGGCACCAGCAGTGTGTGTTACCCCAGTCCTCCCTAACCCTACCCACCCCCCTCCCAATCCCCACCCCCCCCCCCCACCCCCCATGCCCAACTGGGCCACCCCCACGAGGCTTATGTGCGACCCAACCATACACCTCCCGCCCAGCAGCACAGATGTCCCGTCCCAACCGTGATACTGTATTAAGTGAACAGTCCTAATCCAACCCTTTCCCAGTGGTATCAACTTTGAAGTAATAATGTGCGGACAGAGTAACCTACCCCCCCAAACAGGGTGGAGAAAAGAAAGGGGGGGGGAAGACATAGAGCCCCCCCCCCCAGTAACCACCGTGATCCCACCCCATTGTGCAATTGACAACGTGTTAACCATTAAGGTAGACGAGGAGGAGAGATAGAGGCCTCCGCTTCCGCGGAAGCCCCATCCCTGCCACTCGATCCTAGTCCAATGTCAGTGAGGGAAAAGAGAGAAAAAAAAGGAAAAAAAAGAAAGGAAAAAACCCCCCGCCCTCCCAGGCAGGCGTTGTAGTGGCTGTGTATAAACCATCGGGTGGACGAGGGGAGGAGTGGGGGCGTCTATAGAAGCCCCCACCTCTAACCCCCGGTCCTAATCAAATGTCAGTGCAACGGTGCCAAAAAAAAAAAAAAACAACAACAAAAAAAAAAAAAAACATTATTAATATGATAATGATAATGATAGTGTTGTGAGAGGTATTCCCCTCAACCCCCCTCCCCCCACCCCCCCCCCCGACCCGATACCCTTAATGTGATGGACTATGTCAAAAAATAAAAAACCATAGAAACAACATTATAACAAGAGAATAAACAACCTAGGCCCTCCATCGGCCCCCCCCCCCCATAGTAAATGTCTCTGGCACTCTCAAAGATCTTCTCTGTGTTCCTCCAACCATCTCTCGACTTCAACGGGTGTGTTAAAATACAAAGTCGAGCCCTTAGCAGTCACCCGCAGGCGGGCGGGGTACAACAGGGCGTATGCGATTTTATGTCGCTGAAGCGTGCGCTTAACTGGGATGAATTCTGTTCTGAGTTTCTGGAGATCCGGGGAAAAATCCGGGTAGAAGGAAACCCTAGCCTCCTTGAAAAAAATGTCCCCCAGTTCTCTAGCCTTGCGAAGTAAAATCGCACGGTCATTGTAGTTTACAAATTTCAGTAATAGTGGGCGAGCCCGCTCGTCATTTTGTCGGGGTCTGGTAGGAACTCGATGGGCTCTCTCGATCGCAAATAGCGGCGTAAAAGAGGAATCCCCAAATATTTCCTTGAGCCAAGTTTCCAGAAAGACTACGGGATTGGGGCCCTCACTCCTCTCAGGTAAGCCTATTAGGCGCACGTTGCTTCTGCGGCTTCTATTTTCTAAATCGTCGAGCTTAGCGGCCTGTTTGGCCATTTGCTTCTGTAGGCCTATGATTTTTTCCTGTAATGGGGAGAGTTCATCGTCAATCGTACTTAACCTCGCTTCAAGCGCCGTAGTCCTTTCCACTGTGCTACTCAGTAACTGGCTCATTGCAGTTAGCTCAGTTTTTATGCCACTCAATTGGCTATCCAAGCCAGATATAGAGTCCTTGCAAGCGTTAACAGCATCAAATATGGCCCTAAGTGTGGGTTCCTCCTGACCCCCTATAATAGAGCACGCCAGTGAACTTGCTGCTGCCTGTACCGCCTTACCCTCCCCAGGGTCTTTATTGTTCGTGGCTCCTCTGGCAGGTAAAGTGGTGGTGTTCAATGATAATTGGCTGGAATTTCTTCTATCAGATGCCACCCCCTGGGTCTTTGCGTGTGTCACTGGTAGTTGGTGCCCCCCCTTGCTTGGTGATTGAGCGGGAGCATGGGCATGGGCAAAGAGCTCAAGTTTTGCTGCGGCAGCAGCAGCGGACACCTGGTTTGCTTTCTCCTTGGCAGAGCGCGTTTTTTGGCCCCCTTCCAAGTGCGCCGTCTCGTCAGCGGCACGTTTGCTCAGCATGGTAAAATTTTCACCTCCTAGTGGTGATTCAAATTAATCAATAATTTTTGAAAGCCTTGTGGTCTTGCAGCACAGACCCAGTACTATTTTAGGTGGATGTCAATAAGAGGTCGGTGAGCACCAACAAAAAAAAAATAAAAAAAAAAAAAAAAAAAAACACCAAAAAAAAACACCAAAAAAAAAAAAAAAAAAATAAATGTAGGAAAAAAAAAAAAAAAAAAAAGCACAGCTTAGCAGTCCAGCACCACTAGGGGGCCCTTCCTCGGTACCTTCTCCCAGCAAGGCAACTATGTAATAATATAGACAGTAGTGGTCACTCTTAGGGGACTCCAAGCTCTCAAATGTACCCCAAATTCTCGTCTTGCCTCTAACGGGCAGCTCACAGTCAATTCACTCAGACCAGAGGGGCGATTTTAAACATTTAGCATATTGCCCCCTTTCCCAGGCTCAACCCGTTACCTCAATCCCATGTACCGTCCATAGCCCAATGCTCAGGCGATATGGAGAGCAAGCTATCCTGGGGGAGCACTGCAAGGGCACTGTCAGATCAAGTCTTTTACTCACGGCTCCACACACAGGCCCATGGAGGAATCCAACGCTCAGGAGGGGTAGGAAAGGCGGAGCACGTCAGCTCGATCCACTGCAGGTCCCGCACGGTCTCTCAGCATCCACGCAGGTACGCGGGATTCCGGCAGTCAGCGGGGGGGATCGGAGAGGGTCAGAGAGGATTAGAGAGGCTGTCCGCTATGGGTCCCACCACAGCGCCCGCCTGGCAAGCATCAGCGGGAGAAGGGGGAAAGGAGGAGACAGGCGGCGTTGCGAGCAGAGCGAGCGCTCGGGTCAAGCACAGGGGTACTCAGCGTGCCAGCAGCAGCAATTCATCCGGCGGGACGCTCAGCGTGGTGAGGTTCTCTCTCAGGCAGCATCCAGCAAGCTGGGAGGGCGGTTAGAGGAGCAGAGGTGGGACGGAACACCTGAGCTGCATGCTCACTCACTCACTCACAGCTACGCCCATCCCCCCGGCCAGACCCTTCTTACTTAACACTATTGGCAGCCCCCAGGAAAGATAAAATAACATTTCAACCCCCCCCCCCCCCCCCCCAAAAAAAAAAAGGAAAGCACATTGTGACATTCTGAAATTACCAAGCAAGCTAATAGGAGGGAAAGAACACCAAAAAAGAGGACATGGAAAGTATGGAGACAGCCCCTTGCACTACATGCTTTGCTGAATTCATCCCTAAAGATGCCCACTATAAAGAGGAAAGTATATAGTGTGTATTGACCTTGGGAAAGCCAGCAGATAGAGGATTGGTACCATCTGACAGAGCAGTTGGGAGAGGGGGTTCCTAATGAGTTTGCCCCCCCCCCACAAAAAAAAAGGGGGCTCTACATGAAGTAAACCACACAGCAAACATTTGTGCATATTTTAGGGGGTGTTTGGGGGCAAACAATACTATGCAGCAGACAAAATACATTGCTTAAGTGACTAGGCCATAGGTGTCTATTGGGCCAGAAGAGCATGCTGGGGAGGTAAGTGAAGGGAAAAATGCATGAAGGATAAAAGGGGCACAGCATATTAGAACATATTGCAAGCATGGTAATTCTGGAAGGAGGACAAAAATAAAAGTCATTAGCAAACAGAGCATACATAGAATGGAATAGTAAAGGAGAAATGTTACCTTAATATAGTCCTCCTGCAGGACCTCGATGATGGCAGAACAGGTCTCTGGAATAATGATTCCCAGGGCCTGGGGAGAGATACCTGAAGAGAACTTCAAATCCTGAAGACTTCTCCCTGTCGCCAAGTACCTCAACGTAGCAACAAGCCTCTGCTCCGGAGTGATGGCTTGTCTCATGCAGGTATCCTGCCGGCTGATAAAAGGGGTCAACAGAGCCAAAAGACGGTGAAAATCGGGGTCCGTCATCCGGAGAAAGTTCCTGAAATCATCAGGATTATTCTCCCGGATCTCACGAAGCAAAGGCATGTGCGAGAACTGATCACGCTGAAGCAACCAATTCTTGGTCCACATACTCCTCGTCACTCTGTTCATGGACGGGTCTTGGGTCAAAGCTAAAAGCCCGACACCAATTCTGCGTACAGCACGAACTCGGTGACGAGTACGCACGGGAAACATCGCTCACAAGCTCACAAAAGGTCGGCTGGTCAGAACGGACAAACAGAAAGCACCGATAAACAGCAAGGCCTGAAAGAACGAAATGAATACCAGAAACGAGCAGACAATAAGCAGTGCAAATCAAAGCATCCTATATCAAGATATAGGCCGCAATGACCAACAAATGCGAACTGACTACACGCACTAATAAACAGATACGCACGACAAGCACAAACTGAAGAGCAGTAATGATCTGAGTCAGAAAACTGAGAAGCGCAAATCTTAAGTCCCCAAACTTCGACTAACTCACGATAAACACGGGATCAGCAGAAGGAGCCCAACGGGTGCCTGACGTGGTGCTGAACTTCCCTTGTCTAGTCTCGTGGAAGACGACTTACGTCACAACGTTCTTGCAGACCGGAAATTCCGACAACGTTGTCCGACCGTGTGTACGCAACAACAACATCGGACAAAGTACGACGGACAGGATCCGACCGACCTGGTCCTCGGATAATCCGCGCGTGTGTATGGGGCTTAAGATTGCGAGATGACAGCCAGACCCTTTCCCCAACCTGGTAGGAAGGCGCAGGCAGGCATCTGCGGTCAGTATGGAGTCTGTACCTATCATTAGCATGACGCAAAGCCTCCTTGACTTGTGCCCAAGTGGAATGAAGACCACGGAAATTCTCCTCTAACGCAGGAATACTCTGCGGAACAAACGAGTCAGGCAACATGGAAGGTTGGAAACCATAATTTGCCATCAACGAGGACAATTGGGAAGCAGAATTCAAGGCACTGTTGTGAGCAAACTCTGCTCACGGTAATAGGTCTGACCAGTTGTTATGATGGTCAGAAGTATAGCAAAGTAGGAATTGCTCCAAGGACTGATTGGCTCGTTCTGTGGCCCCATTAGACTGCGGGTGATATGCAGAGGAAAAAGAAAGCTGAATTTCCAACTGTGCACAAAAGGCTCACCAGAACCGGGACACAAACTGACTACCCCTTTCCGAGACAATCACCTTGGGTAGCCCATGTAAGCGAAAGATCTCCCAAACACAAATGGAAGCCAGTTCCTTAAAAGTTAGCAACTTCTTAAGTGGAATACAATGACACATCTTTGAGAACCGGTCAACCACCATAAGGATAACTGTGTTGCCCTGAAAGTTGGGTAACTCCACAATTAAAACCATAGACAGGTGGGTCCAGGGCCTCTCTCCACTGGGTATGGGTTGTAGGAAGCCCACTGGAAGGTATCATGGAGTCTTACTGTGAGCACACACGGACGTACCTATGATGAGTCCGGATTGCAGAAGGAGACCTCTCTTGCGTCCCAGACTCATGGCCCCTGATAGAGGATGAAGGATGGATCAGGTGGTTCTCAGGGAGCTGTGTCAGGATCAGCAGACCTTGGCAGCAGGTGTCAGGAACCAGCAGGCAGCAGAAGACAGGAACCTGCAGGCAGCAGGTGACAGGAACCAGCAGGCAGCAGGTGACAGGAACTGATGGGTCCCACAGGGACAGGCACACAGGAAGGTCAGGCAAGCCGGGTCAAACCAGATGATTGTTACAGGAACAGATGCAGAAGGCAGAGGCAGGGTCGTGGAGCAAGCCGGGGTCAATAACGGTAGATCACAATCACAGATGGACCAGGGGGATAAAGCAGGTGCAGAGTCATGGACAAGCCGGAGGTCAGAGGCAGGCAGAGAGCAGAGAAGGTCGTGGATCAGTCCGGGTCAAACACACAGGATCAGATTAGTTCAGAAGGCAAACACGGGGACGCTGTAGATCAAGCAGCAAGAGCTGAGGGGAGAGCCAGGTTTAAATAGCCCGCCTGGCGCCACCAACCGTGCGCGCACTCGCACGCACATGCGTGCGCACTCGCACACCTGCACGCGCACTAGCGCACCCGCGCCCACCAATGGGGAACTACTGTTTCCAGCCAGCTCATAGATTAGGCCACAAGAATTGTTGGGAAATGGCCCAAACGAGCCTTACCAGGGTGGCCAGCTGCCTTGGGGGAATGTTAAGTCTCCACAGTACGGAGACCCTCTGGGACAAAGCAGCGGTCACAAGGTTTCTCAAGAGGAGCATGGACCTGAATGGCAAGAATTTTGTCACCCAAAGGAGAAGTGACACTGGTGCAAACCGTAGCCAGAATACGATCAGGAGGAATCACAGGAACCGGAACCGACTCCAACTTGAAAATGGAGGAAAATTGTCATGACAAGGCATCAGCCCTTGCATTCTTAGTACTGGGTAAGAATGAGGCAATGTAATTGAAACTTGACAAGAAAAGAGCCCATCTTCTGGGAGAGAGGCGTTTAGCCTCAGACAAAAATGTGAGATTCTTATGGTCAGTAAGAATAAGAACCGGCACAGTGGTACCTTCGAGGAGATGTCTCCATTCTTTCAGGGCTAAAATGATCGCCAACAGCTCTCTGTCACCAATCTCGTAATTGCACTCCGCAGGTGACAATTTCTTGGAAAAGTAGCCACAAGGATGCATAGTGCTCTCAAAGGTAGGACGTTGAGACAGAAGGGCGCCAACACCAATCTCAGAAGCATTAACCTCAAGGATAAACAGTAACGTAGGATCAGGATGTGCCAACACAGGAGCAGAAACAAAGGCAGCCTTGAGACTCTCAAAGGCCTTAATGGACTCCGGAGACCAACTCTGTGGGTTACCGTCTAGGGATGAGCTGAACACCCCCCGGTTCGGTTCGCACCAGAACCTGCAAACAGACCGAAAGTTTGCACGAACATTGTAATTGCCACAACACTGTAAGCCCTCACAGTTACTCTTGGTGGGCGCAGGAATTGGCCGTGCTGTGATTTATTAGATCAAGAATTGTAATTGCATGCCCCTGTTGAACTGGGGCAGAAAAATTGGGCTTTTGTGGTGGTGGGGGTGGTGTTGCCACAACACTGTAAGCCCTCACAGTTACTCTTGGTGGGCTCAGGAATGGGCCCTGCTGTGAATTATTAGATCAAGAATTGTAATTGCATGCCCCTGTTGAACAGGGGCTGAAAAATTGGGCCTTAGGCACTGGTGCTGGTGCCACAACACTGCAACCCCTCACAGATACTGTACTTGGAGCACAGCAATGCGCCCTGTTGCAAAGTATTGCATTTAAAATTGTAATTACACGCTCCTGTTAAAGAGGGGCTGAAAAATTGGGCCTTAGGCACTGGTAAAAAAAAAAAAAAAAGTGGAAAAAGCCGCGCTGTGTATTAAATATGATTCTAAATACCAAAAGAATATAATGCTGTGACAGTATTAATCAATAAAGTCCATGTGAAAATTAGAGTGACTGGTGAAAAAACAATAATAATGTGAAGTCCAATGCCAATTCAGTGACTGTGAAATGATCCACCAAAAAACGTGATCCACCACCGCTCTAATGGTATGCTTACCAGAAGGCAAGCTTGGATAAGACTGTAAATCAATAATATCCTGATGTGACCTGGACCATCAGACCTCAGCATCGAATCCAAACATCCACGAATTTGACTGACCAAAGGACCGGATATATATAATATTTCCCTTTTAAATTGCCTTAGTATGAGATTTCTCCAGGGATGTAAAACCAGGAATCATCGTTCAGCCTCAGCATGAAATCATATAAAGACAAGGGATGCTCCCATAGTGTAAAACCATAGTACAATTTATTGGGCAAAAATTAAAAGTTCTACTTACACAAAGTGAAGTATGCACTCGCAAAACATAAAACAAATACGCCGGCCGGCTAGCAGAACACCCGCTCTCACTGCGGAACGTGATGACGTCAGTGCGTCAGCCTCCCTTAGGCACTGGTGCTGGTGCCACAACACTGCAACCCCTCACAGATACTGTACTTGGAGCACAGCAATGAGCCCTGCTGCAAAGCATTGCATGAAAAATTGTAAATAAACTCCCCTGTTAAACAGGGGCTGAAAAATTGGGCCTTAGCCACTGGTGGCGGTGCCCAGAACCAAAAATGTTCTTTCAAGCTATCAGCATGATTATTGAGGAGGAAGAGGATAGTCACTCAGAATAGTCATTCTGCATCAGCATAGGCAGTCTTGAAGGGATCTGACATTTTAAAGAAAATGATTCTGTTACATCAGCATCAGGTGCTTGGTAGCTGGTGGTGATCCAAGACTGATTCATTTTTATGAAGGTCAGTCGATCGACCGAGTCGGTTGACAGGCGCACCCTGTTATCGGTTACAAAGCCTCCATCAGCACTGGACGCTGGATGCAGGACATGCCAGTAGCTCAATTGCATACTGTGCAAACTCTGGCCAGTGATCCATCCTCAAGACCTAGTAAGTCTGAGGATTTTCGGTGGGAAAGATGTCCAAGTCTGACCTTGCCCCTAGGTATTCCTGCACCATGTACTGTAAATCAGACGCTGGCGATGGTTGCTGGAACCGATCATACCTTGGGGCTGCGGACTAAAAAATTGTCTGAACGCATCGGTCATACGGCCACCTTCTCAACCGTTCCTTCTGTTACTGACCGAAGCCTCAGCATCTCGTTGTCCAGGACCAGGAGTTTGTAACCTCCCAGTCTCTGGGAACGCGTTGCACAGACCTTTCTGCAAGGCCTCCCGGAGATGTCCCATCCTCTGCTCCCTCTGCGACGGCAAGATAAGGTCCGTAACCTTACCCTTGTACCGTGGATCAAGGAGAGTGGCCAGCCAGTAATGGTCCCTCTCCTTGATCCGAAGAATACGAGGATCCTTCCGCAGGCTTTGCAGGATCACGGAGGCCATGCAGCATAGGTTAGCTGAGGCATTTGGTCCGGAGTCCTCTGGGTCGCTAAGGACGACATGATCCGCAGCCACCTCCTCCCAGCCACCTCCTCCCAGCCAAGTACAAGTCCACTGGTTTCTTGGGACTGTAAATCCTCCCTAAAAGACTGCTGATGCTGAGTGCCAGGCTCCACCTCCATGCTGACACAGTCCTCCTCCTCTTCCTGTGTGATGTGTGGGACAGAAGGAACACTGTCTGGATAAAGGGGGCCTTGAGAGGCAAGGAAGTCCTCCTCTTCCTGCCTCTGTTCTGCCTCAAGTGCCCTGTCCATTATTCCACGCAGCGTATGCCCCAACAGGTGGGCAAGAGGTACAGTGTCACTGATGCAAGTACTGTCACTGCTCACCCACCTTGTGGCCTCCTCAAATGGTGACAGGACAGTGCATGCATCCCTGATCATGCCCCACTGGCATGGTGAAAAAAAAAACGAGCTCGTCTGACCCTGTCCTGGTGCTGTAGTCGCACAGATACTCATTGATGGCCCTCTGCTGCGTGTGGAGCCGATGCAGTATGGCCAACATTAAATTCCACCTGGTGGGCATGTCACATATAAGGCGGTTCTTGGGCAGGTTCAACACCTTTTGCAGCGTAGCCAGCCGAGCACTGGCATTATATGATCGGCGGAAATGCACACAGACTTTCCTGGCATGCCTCAGGACATCCTGTAAGCCTGGGTACTTGCCTAAGGACCGCTGCACCACCAGGTTAAGGACATGAGTCACACAGGGCACATGGGTCAGTTGTCCCTGTCGCAGGGCAGAGAGGAGGTTGGTGCCATTGTCGCAAACCACCATCCCTGGCTTAAGCTGGTGTGGCATCAACCACCTCTCGGCCTGCCCCTGCAGAGCTGCCAGAACCTCTGCCCCAGTGTGGCTCCTGTCCCCCAAACACACCAGCGCAAGCGCGGCATGGCACCTTTTTGCCTGTGTACTTGCGTAGCCCCTTGAACGCTTACGGAGCACCGCTGGTTCCGAGGACAAAGCAAAAGAAGAGTCCATGGAGGAAGAAGAAGAGTAGCATTTTGGAGGCGTGGTAGCGGAACAACCTCCAACACTACTGCACCTTGTCCTGCATCCTTCCCAGCTGCCAAAAGAGTGACCCAATGGGCCATGAAAGATAGGTAATGTCCCTGTCCATGCCTGCTGGACCATGAGTCAGCGGTAATATGCACCTTACCGCTGACCACCCTGTCCAGCGAGGCATGGACATTGCCTTCCACATGTCGGTAGAAAGACGGAATCGCCTTCCATGAGAAAAAGTGGCGTTTGTGAACCTGCCACTGAGGAACCGCACATTCCACAAACTTGGCTGTGACACACCTAATTCATTCCTCTCAGTGCAGGTTTCAGAGAGGATGGAAGGTATAGTGGGGTTGGAGATCCCAGCTGATGCGGTCCCAGCTGATGAGGAGCAAGCAGCCATAAGGGCCTTACTGTTCCATGCAACCTCTGCTGCCAGAGTAAGGAATTCAATGGCATAGTCGGTGTTCGATGGACATGAGGCACTTGACAGCAGAAGTGGAGCGCGCGGGAACGTCAAATACCCTTTTAAACAAAACCAAAAACTCAGGGTAACTCAAGACAACAGGTTTTTGCATCTCCCATAAAGGGTTTGCCCAGGCCAAGGCTCTCTCAGAAAGCAAATATATCACAAAACCTACTTTGCTTCTGTCCATAGGAAACACCTGGGGCAGCATCTCAAAGCATATCTCAACCTGGTTGAGAAACCCTCTGAATTGGACTGGATCGCCCCCCAAATTGCTTGGGAAGCAGAGCAGAACCACATGTATGCCTCGTACATGTGGTCGGATTTTCCCATGGGAAATGTTCGATGTCAGCTTGTTGTTGGAAATTCCGACCGTGTGTATGCTCCATCGGACATTTGCTGTCAAAATTTCCGACAACAAATGTTTGAGAGGGGGTTCTCAAATTTTCAGACAAAAAATGTTTTTGCCGGAAATTCCCGAGCGTGTGTGCACAAATCCGAGGCACAAAATTCCACGCATGCTCAGAATCAAGCGCTCAGTCTGGTAAAACTAGCGCTCATAATGGAGATAGCACATTCGTCAGGCTGCAAATTTTTTAATCTTTCAATGCACCGTATTTTCTTCTTCTTTATAATGCTAGAATAATGAAGTTTCTTTGCTGCTGATATTCACACAGTTCTGGCAAACTGATTTCTTTATTATTTCTCGATCTCCTGAATAATCTTTTTTTTTTTTTTTTTTCGCCAGATCTCCAGAATAATGTTTATTATTTTTTTTTATAGTGATCTACTTTTTTTTTTTTTTTAACAAGATCTCCTGAATTTTTGGTTGTTTTTTTTATAGTGATCTCCATAATATTTTTTGTCATTTTGGGTGTCAAGTTACTACATCACCATTATTATCTTGTATTTATTAACCTCAAAACATGTGCTATCTGCCATCACGGGATATCAATGTATGCGTTTTGTGGGTGCAACCCCTTCCTTGCAACTAAAATAGATGAGAGGAAGGGGTTGCACCCCTGAAACACGTCCATTGATCCCCCATGATGGGAGCTAGCACATGTTGACATTAGGCATGGGATCAGGAGGGAAATCCACATTTTTGAGTCCCAATTTGTGTGCATCTGCAAAATTTGGCTTTTACAAGGGTGACATCACCCCATCTGATGAAGGCAAATCAACACAGTTTTGACATACTAATGTCTAATATTGCCTTCAATTTATCAAAGTTGAACTTTGTAAGTTCCTGAGTTGTGTATGTTATGGTTTTAAACATGCCTGTTTAACCTAAAAAAGGATATTTCTACTGTCAAACATAAAAATGTTATACACCAAAGATGTTGGTTTGTTAAAAAAACCTTTTCTAAAGCACATGTGAATGTGCACAGAGTAAAATTTGTTATACTCAACAATGTGTGGCTTCTTCTTTTAATGCTCAATACCAGTTTTTGGAGTAAGTTGGTGTAGTTTACAGTGACAATGGGGGTATTTACTAAAGGCAAATCCACTTTGCACTACAAGTGCACATTCAGTGCAATTTCAAGTGCACTTGCAGTGCACTAGTAGTGCAAAGTGGGTTTGCCTTTAGTAAATAACCCCCATAGTGCTCTAAAATTTGCCCCAATCACGCCATTTTAGGGACTCAAAGCAATTAATTCACGGAGCTGAGAAGGATGATTATTTTTATCATTAAAGAGGAAGTAAAGCCATTTAAAAAAAAAAAAAAATAGGAACCTGCAAGGCAAAGGCATAATGAGCTAGTATGCTATGCATACTAGCTCATTATGAATGACTTACCTGAGAACGAAGCCCCCATAACGGTCTACATCCACGATCCTCTGCGTCGCAATCAAACCCGAAGTGACTTCCGGGTCTCGTCGCTCCAGCGCTGTGATTCACTGGAGCGGCGATGACGTCATGCACCGTAGATAGCGGTGCCTTTTCTTTTCTAAATATCTCCTAAACCATGTAGGTTTAGGAGATATTTATTGGACCTACAGGTAAGCCTTAATCTAATCTAGGCTCAAAGTGGTCCCAGAGGGTTTACTTCCACTTTAATGCTTTACATACATTAACAACAAAAACAATGTGTGTGTGTGTGTGTGTAGCAGACCCACAACATAATAGTTAGCTGAAGTGATTGTCACCTCATGTATCAAATAAATTAAGTTTGCACTATTGAAGAAAATGGCCAAAAAAAAGGCCATTGGAGAAACTAGGAGACAGCTGAAAGAAACACAAGCAGTAAATCAAATGAAATATTAGTTCAGTTTATACCAAAAAACTGTATTTTAAAATATTTCACACATTGTCTGGCATATCAATGAACCCCCTACCTGCAAAGTACTCTACATACTTCTGTCTAACTTTGCAGGCGCTTTGGGGAGGGGGCAAGCCAGGACGGCCAGGTTCAAGTGTGGTCAGGGCAGTTGGATTTGGATTTTGTACGCCGGCCTCAGTCCCAAATGAGGCCACATAGTTTATAGCATTTTTCTGTAGGAAATTGTGGAGAATGCAACAGGCAAGGACAATATAATTCCGTTTATATTCCACCATATGGATTGCTGTCAGAAATAGGCAGAATCGGCTGGGCATTATTCCAAACCCATTCTCCACGCCTCTTCTGGCTCTGGACAGCTGATAATTAAAAACCCTCTGGTCCGGGGTGAGGGTCCTCATGGGGAACAGCCGCATCAGATGATCACCCAGCCCAAACCCTTCATCAGCGATGAACACAAATAGGAGACCAGCCACGTTGTCTTCCGGAGGTGGCAAGCCCAAGCCACCATTCTGGAGACGTCGGAAGAACTCCGTCTTGGCGATGACTCCACCATCCAAAATCTGTCCATTTTTCCCCACGTTCACATACAATCGTATGTCACCGACACCACCGCCAACAGCACAATACTATTAAACCCCTTATAATTATAATAGTATGACCCTGAGTTAGGGGGTGGGTCGATGTGGACGTGCTTCCCATCGATTGTCCCTCCACAGTTAGGAAAGTCCCACTGCTGGGCAAACTGGGATGCCACAGTCTGCCATTCCTGTGGGTTTGAAGGAAACTGTGGAGTCAAACAAGAAAAAAAAAATTAATACTTTTGCACATAACATTGCAAGTAGATTAGACACAAACATTCTTGGTCAAAATAAGTAGAACATTTATTTTAAGGAGTATTTAAAGTCAAAAGTATAAGGTCCACTTATCAGATTCTTCACCCCCTCTGATGGCCCATTGTAAAAAATTTAGGGTGGGGGGGGGGAGATGTTTTGGACAGGTAACCCTCTCAACTTCATTGAAAGCTGAATTCATAAATAATGTGTTTTACTTTGGCCAGCCCCTCCTTACTTTCACTATTGGCAGCCCACTGGACAGGCAAGAAGTGTCATAATACAAAAATATGAATACATACTGTCCAAATTGAAGCACATTTTTAAATTCTGCAATTACCTATCAAGATAATAGGAGAACAAAACATTAATCATTACCATTTGAAAGTATTCAGGCAGGCCCTTGCACTATATGCTTTGGTGAATTCATCCATAAATATGAACACAAAAGAGGTAGGTATAGTGTGTATGGGTTTGGCAAAGTCAGCAGATAGAGTATTGGTATCGGTTGACTTAGCGGTTGGGGGGGGAGGGAGGGTTCCAAATGAGCCCCCCCCCCCCCCCTAAAGCCTCTTGCACTATGCATGAATTTAATGACAAAAATAACATTTGTACACATTTTAGGGGGTGTTTAGGGTAAGCACTACAATGGAGCTGACAAAAAACATTGTTAAGTGACTAGGCTAGATGTGTAAGGGCCCAGGATAGCATGCTGAGGAGGTTAGTGAAGGCAAATATGCATGAAGGACAAAAATGGAGCAGCACAAGCTTCCAGTATGCATGAGAACAAAGAGGACATTCACAGCATATTACAATCATGGTAATTAGGGAATGATGAAATAAATACAATACATTAGCAAACATTAAATACATAGAATGTGATGTTAAAGGAGAAAACTTACCTTAATATAGTCCTTCTGCAAAGGTAACCTACTTTCTAGAAACATGGACATTGCCAAACAATTCAAAATGTTTTACTCTAAACTTTACAATTTGTGCTCTTATAAAGATGATCTGGATGCCACAGCTCCTGTATGTGCTACACAACTCCCCAGTGTGGGTATGCAGGAGATGGTTCCGGAAAATCGAAAACCCTCTTTAGGGAACTTATTTGGAAAGGGGGTCAGGCTAGGATCCCTCTCGGTACTCTGCAGCTCCCAATGAAAGAGGGGGGCCTCGCGGTGCCCCACCCGGAGCGCTACTTCCTGGCAGCGCAGCTTCAACAACTGCTGGGTTGTGGGGTTCCGGGAGGAGGCACCCCAAATTTGGAACTAATGCTGATAGGAGCAGGGCATGATACAATAATAGAAACACTAGAGGCGGGCTCATTTGGTCATGAATATCCCACCATAAAATGGTTGGAAAAGTTTGGATAACAGCTAAAAAAACGATTACATTATAAAGGGATGATTGATCTAACACCCCTGTGGAATAATAAAAACCTTAAAGAGATCTATTTGATAGGCAAAATCAGGGATTGGGAAAAAAAGGGGATTAGGAAATTGAGTCATCTATACAGAGGTAATACACTGAAAAAATTTATGGATATAAAACGAGAGTTTAATATATCACAATACTCCCTTTTCTCATATTTACAAGTGGAGCATGCTCTTGGGGCACAATTCTCAAAACAACCACTAATATGGCAAAGAATGCCACTCTTCCAAAAGATTTCGCAGATAGGATCAACTAAAGGGCTGATATCAGGGTTATATGAATATCTGGGACAGGAAATAGATTCAAGGGGGAGACTGGAAAAGGTAAAAGTAAAATGGGAAAAAGATGTTGGCTTAATAACGGATACACAGTGGAAGAGAATCTTGGAGAAAGGGTCAAAGGTGTCAGTATCCCCCCCGCAGAGAATATCGCATTTGATGTTGATCAATAGAGCATATTATACCCCCAAGCGGCTGTTTGGTTTTGGCAGAAGGGCCGATGATAACTGTCCCAGATGTCAAAAAACAGGAGACCTCATCCACATGTTGTGGAGCTGCCCCAAATTGGTTCACTATTGGAAGGGAGTGACCAATAGTATAAGTAGGATATTTGGAATTAAACTCGAGCTGGAACCCAAGAAGTGTATACTGGGATATAGAGAAGAAAGGGAACAGAGTAAAAGTAAAACTATGGCAGTCCTGAGATGTCTATTTCAAGCGAGAAAACTAATTGCAGGTAAATGGCAATTAAAGGAACCACCTACGGTAGACAACTGGATTGGGATAATAAATGAGAATCTGTACAGAGAAAAGGCGGTATATATAAAGAGGGGTAATGTCAAAGAATTTAATAGAATGTGGAACCCTTGGCTAACTAAAATGAATCCATCTGAGGTTGTAGTTTAAAAGGGGGGTGGGAAAGGGACACTATGAGGAAAGGGACGAGAGACCTACTGAGTGACCCTCTAGGTGCAAAATGGAAGTATAGTCACTAATGCATGGTATATAATAGTGAGATAAAAATGTATAGAGTTGAGTGGAAGTCACGTAATGAAGAATGCATTTCTTGCTATGTATGGTGCCTTTTTTTTTATCTTTGACCTTGTATATGTGAAAAATTTAATAAAGAATAAATTATAAAAAAAAAAAAACTGTACAATTTGACACGAGACAACATAGGAACACCTAAGACAGGCGACCGTCATGACAAAATTAAAGACTTTCTAGCCCAATACTGCCCTAAACCAATTTCTCCTCAACAAGCGGAAGCCATGGAGAGCCTGCTCTCTTCAGAGGAACTCTCCTTGGCAATCAAACAAATTAAAGTGGGTAAAAGCCCAGGACTGGATGGTCTTCTGCTTTTATACTACAAAACCTTTGCAGGAGAACTGACACCATCCCTACTAGAGACATTCAATGCTCTAGCAAACCCCAACATTTCTACAGGCCGACTACTGGAAGCGCAGTAAGGACCCGACGCAAGTATCCAACTATAGGCCCATTTCCCTACTCAATGTAGATATAAAACTTTATGCCAAGATCCTTGCCAACAGACTGCTTCCTCTTATTCCTGGCTTCATACTATCTGATCAAGTGGGCTTTATCCCAGGTAGGGAAGCCATGGATAACACTATTTGCACACTGAATTTGCACCACTGGCTCACCTCATCATTGTCCCATGGATTTTTCCTACCCTTTGATGCGGAGAAGGCGTTCGACAGAGTGGCTTGCGACTATATGCAGGCAGTGCTAAAAGGAGTGGGACTCCTTCCCGGCATGTGTTCACATATTGACACCTTGTATACAAACCCTTCAGCCAAAGTAAAAGTCAATGGCCTTCTGTCGGACACCTTCTCCATCAGCAACGGGACACGGCAGGGTTGCCCCCTATCGCCCCTGATCTTTGTTCTAACACTTGAACCTCTGCTAAACAGATTAAGAGCCAACCCTGACATAAAAGGATGCTTTATAGAAAATAGGGAATTTAAGGTAGCAGCCTTTGCTGACGATATCTTATTGTCATTACAATCCCCACGCCTATCCCTACCTAATCTATTCAGTGACATGAAACACTTCGGGGAATTATCAAACCTAAAGATCAACTACTCCAAATCATACGCCCTTAATGTCTCTCTACCATTACAAGAAGTTACCCATTGTCAGGAATCCTTCCCCTTTCGATGGAAAAAAGACAACATCACCTATCTTGGCATCCAATTTACCAGGAAAATAACAGATCTATACAACCAAAACTTCTTACCAGCGCTCACTAAAATTCAGAACTAAAGGACTGGGCCAACCTAAATGTCTCTTGGTTCGGTAGGGTGGCTTTAATAAAGATGATTGTTCTCCCCGACTCTTATACTTAATGCAGACAATCCCGATTCACCTCCCTCCTTCCTTCATTGCAACATACAAAAAGGCATGTACCGTCTTTATTTTGAAAAACACTGCCCACGCATCAAATACTCCCGCCTGAATTGGGCTAAAGCAAAAGGAGGTATCGGACTTCCTGACCTCCCCAAATACCACTTAGCTTGCCACCTGACCAGGGTGGTGGACTGGTGGATCCACAAGACCAGGAAGGCTTGGGTTACTCTGGAGAACCACTTCACAAACGGTCTGTTACACTCCCTTCCCTGGCTTACTCCAAGCCAGTGGAACCAACCCGTTAAAACACATCCCCTTATCTTCCCCTCACTATTGGCTTTTAACCAAGCAATACGCTTCTCCAAAGTATCCTCTCGACCAGGTCCCCTGACCCCCTTACGCAAACAACCCAGACTTTAATCCAGGAGAATTCACCTCATTCTTAAAAAGGAATGGCCACATGAGGAGGTATTGGCCCAACATTTCTTCCACAAAGGACAACCACGTTCATATGAAAACCTAGTTACACTCTCCCCAACCCAAAACTTCCCTTTCTGGACTTATAGGCAACTGAGACATTTTCTCGCCTTGGAAGACCCATCCACTATGTGGTATAGACAACTTTCCCCATTTGAAATCCTACGTACAAGTAACACATCCCTGAGACATTTAATATCTTACATATATGCATTACTCCAAGACGAACCTGACCAGACACGGACTGTACCCACACATAGCTCTTGGGGAAAAGACTTGCATATCAACCCTACAAAAGAACAGTGGGAAGACATATATACTTACGCACATAAAGGTTCCATGAATGTAGCAACCCAAGAAAATGGGTACAAAATCGTAACTAAATGGTACAGAACTCCTGCTAGACTACACAAATTCTCTCCCACAATTCCCAATACCTGCTAGAGATGCAAGACAGAGGTAGGCTCCATGATCCATATCTGGTGGGAGTGCCCCTTAATACAACCCTTCTGGCAGGAAGTTCACTCCATTATCTCACAGGTCACCACTTACACCCTAAACTATAAACCCACACAATATCTCCTCCATCATACAACTCTCCCTAAACAGATCTATCACAGATCACTAGCCATACATATGATCAATGCAGCCAAGTTGTGTGTTCCTACACACTGGCGATCCACAGATGTCCCCTCCATTTTTCGACCACTTAGGCCTGCTGGAAACACTTCCAAACCACAGACAAATACAAGGCATTCTTTTCTTCCCTAACTAGGGATACATAACCCACAAACCAGGAGGCGCGGTGTCAGCAGGGAGGGGGGGGCGTCGCCGGCAACGGCACCCGTCTCCTCTCTCTCTCCCCCCTACTTTCTCTATCCTCACCCCCTCCACCCCTCACTCCCGTACCCCATCCCAGCTATCCAACATAACATTGAATCCTCCCCTAGAATATTTAACCAACCAATAACCTTTTAGAGACGCACCAACGTAACCGTTCACATTTCCACACTGTCATTGGAGTCAGGACTAGAGTCACTTTCGAGACCCAAGTTAGACCTGATGATATTGGTCTCACGGGTCCGGCACCCATATATAACACTACCTGACCTGATTTGAGTGCCCCTCTTCTAATATAACATTATATTGGTTATGCGTTTGTTGACAAGTTATGACTATATTTGTATAGCACTGTGTGTAGAAAAAAAAAGGACCAGAGGGATTATAACAGTGCCAGAAAAGGAAGAGTTGTTGACAATTCAATGCATTATTCAAAAAGTAATTTTATTGAAAAAGTTAAAAAATATGGAATTAATTCCACAAGCTAATTAACATATAGGTAAACGCGCTCAAGGCCCCCAGAAAGGAATTCAATTGAACAAACAGTATTAAACTTTGCAATAGATAGATCAATACATATTGTTTGGATTCAGTACTAATACAACCATGAGGCCAACTTGAGAGGAACCTCAGTTGGTAATGCAGGCCATTTTATTGTCCGACATGTTTCGCCATAATAATGGCTTCTTCAGGGTAGGCCTGCAGAGCAAATTAATGAATCTAAAAAGAATAGATAAACAGCAATGAATACAAAATTTGTTAATCAGAGTTTCCAAAAACTGAGCGAAAGGGTGGAAGGGGGGCAGAATCTGGCCAGTCCCCCCCACAAGATGGACCAATACCCTACCCAGATAAGCCACACTCACCCAAGATACACCAACTTAGGTGTATAGCTGAAAACGTGCAAGGTCAGGGCAGGGTTGCTAGATGGGCACCGGTCAATGGAAAGCAGGAGACATACTAGACCTAGCAACAATTCAATAAGTGTATTGCATTTAGTAGTGCTACTTTATATTTGGCAAAAAAATATATATATACAATGTTGTCCAATTGCGGGGTTAAAACATACCGCAATTGCATGGCATATCATTGTAATTAGGACTAATTGTCTCAATACTTACTTTAAATTTTATAAAAGCTAAAATAAGGTAGACACGGACAAGGTAATGAAGATGGTATGAAGGCGCCTGAAAATAGTAATAGGGGAAGTTACTATAATATATGGATGAAAATTGTGGAAGTAGTTGAAATAAGTATTAATAAAAAATACCTGTATTTAAGCAGAGCTGGTGCTAATGCATACTGAGAGAATTGAACATTCCAATTAAAGCACCAAACAGCCAAGGAGTGTAAAAAGATACACACAGTGGCGATCGATAAGAAATCAGTGGTCAGCAGTAAAGCATTTCCTAAAATAGGATGGAAAAGGGAATAACTAAAGGTATAATCCAGGGCATAAGAACAAAAATAGTAAGGGATCGCTTAGATAAAAGGCTTACTTTTGAGGAGAAGAGGATATGTGTCAGGCGCCTCCAGGGTCCGGTACTCTACTGAGTGACGAATGCCGGCTTAAGTAGTGTCTCCCAGAGTAGAGGGCGTGACTAACGCCCTCCATTCCGCGGACAGAGAGGCTTCTGCGCATGCGCGAGTGTCCGAGGTCTATGAGGGCCTAAAAGGCCCATAATTCATAGCGCCTGGGCGCCGCATCGCGTGATGACGTAACGGCGGTGCACGTGCAAGATGTAGTCAGAAGACAGGGGAAGGGCGGACTATCAGGTTGATAATGCCGCCCTTGGGTGTCCATACTTTCCCATTTTGAGCGCTCCTAACCCTGCAAGCCCCGCCCAGAGCTCCGCTTGTTGACAGGATAGGATGGTAAAAGGGTGAGGTGTTAAGCCCCATACACACGGTCGGATTTTCCGATGGAATCTGTCCTATCGGACAATGTTGTTGGAAAATCCGACCGTGTGTAGGCACCATCGGACATTTTCCATCGGATTGTCCGACGGACAAAGTTTTATCTCCTGCTCTCAAATTTTCCGACAACAAAGTCCGATCACACCAATTCCGATCGTGTGTAGCCTAGTCCGACGGACAAAGTGCTACGCATGCTCAGAAGAAATTCTGTGACGGAAGCGCTCGGTCAGGTAAAAGTACCTTTCCTAATCGACACAGCACATTCGTCACGCTGCAATGTTAAAATGTCTTTAATGCAGCGCATTCTCTTTTTCTTTACAATGCAAGAAGAATGACGTGTTTTAGCTGCTCCTATTCACACTCACTTCTCACAAACTTATTTATTTATTCTTTTTCGGGATTTATTGGCTAGATGTTTATTTTTCGTCAGATCGTAAAAGAATGTTTGTTATATTTTTTGGATGATTTGTCATTTTTTCTTTTTTGTTTGGAATACATATTTTCTTGATAATTTTTTTCGATTTTTGAGGGGGGTTGTGTGTCTCAACTTAGCAAAACAACATTATTATCATTTGTATTTGTTGCCTAAATTTCTAGGAGGTTGTTTGTTGTTGGTGCCCCTTGTTAATTGGACTTTATGATTTGTGAAATGTACCTGCCTACTCACAAATAAACTGTCATTGTAGAAAAGTAAAACACATAGGCAATGATTTTTTTGAACTCAAAAATACCTTTATTTCGGTCTCAGCAACAAACCAAAGAGGAACGCAGCGATGGAGAAACTTGGGGAATTAGCAAAGCCTTGGACACCCACGGCAAACATCATTTTTTAAGGTTCAAAAATTGGTGGCCTGAGGAGTACGTATCTTAATATTAAGGGAGTGCTATCTGGTCCTGAAGTCCAAAACATCTGGAACTGCAGCAGATGCCATCTAGGTCCCCAGACTCTGATACTACGAGAGGCTCCATCTTCTCTCAGACCAGACTGAATCCAGGTCGTCACTCTCAGGTCTTCCTTGCACGCTTCCTTCCACGCTGTGGCTGTGGTGCTGGTGGGGTGGCAGAAGGAGGAGGAGGAGGAGGCGGAGCATGGTCACTATCGCAAACATGTGTGAGTGTGGTCATTCCCCCAGCCATCCCCTTATTTAGGACCTTGAGGATGACATCCTCACACATGCTGCGTTGCCCCGCCTCCATATCCTTCATTTTAGTGGCAACCAAGGAGCCAAAGGCCTCCTCGTAGGTGGGTGTGGCATGTAGGGAGGCTGAAGCCTCTCTGATCAGCCGGAGCGCTGACACTCCCACCTCCCCCACCCTTCTTGCCCTTTTGTAGGGAAGGCAGAGGGGAGGGACTTGGGAGACAGTCAGGCTCCTAGGCCTACCCCCCTCTTGGCTGCCACTACCCACCTCTTGGTTGCCACTAACCCCTGCCTCCTCCTGACTGCCACATTCCACAGCCACCTCCTGGCTGAGGTCTTCCTGTGTATGAAAAAGGGACATAGTTTGAGTTATTTGTTCATCAAACACACACAATTTTCATCTATTGACTGTTGCAAAATGTTTACAAATAGAAAACCATACAATTCTCAGCCCTGCAGTTTAGATTCTTGCCCCAAATGTCTCCAACACTACTGTCCGTTGATATGTCAAACACGTTAGGAACTAAGCAATTGGGGATCCTGAATTAAGTGAACATCATTCATTTTTCACAAAAATGGGTACAAAACTACTATACCTGGCTCAAGCTGGGCTCCTCCACCTCTTCCAGACTGGAAGGCCCAGGTTGCTCCTCGGAAGCCTCATCAGGGGTGGCCTGCGTGGAAGGACGCGTGCAAGGAAGAGTCGAGAGTGACTCCCTGACATCAGCCTGGTCTTTGAGAAAATGGAGCCTCTCATAGTACCAGAGCTTGGGGACATGGACCTGTGCTGCTGCAGCTCCAGATGCTTGGGACTTCAGGACCTTATTGCGCTCCCTGAAATAGGTACTCCTCAGGCTGCCAATTTTTAGTCTTAACTTCTCAACGGTTGCCGTGAGCATCCTTGGCTTTACAAATTCCACAAGTTTCTGCATGGCTGCGTACCTCTTTGGTTTGTTGCTGTAATCGTGGTGTTTTGCCTGCCATAAAAAGGTAATTTCTCGGTACTTGTCAATGAAGAGGGGGAGAAAACTCACATCGTTGAACCCCTCCATATTCTCTGCAAGACACAACACCACACAAAACACTATAAATAATGTCAGGCTAAACTCTCATCTTCTCCATAAATAAGCCTCAAGGTCCAATCAGTCTAGGCTAGTTAGGTACCAAGTTGAAATTGTACCTTCGTTCCAGCGATCGTCTCGTGCGTGAGCTTTCTCTCCCCTCGTCTCACAGATCGTGGCTACGACACAGGCGTGTGACGTTTTATATACAGTGCGCATGCGTGAAACTCCGCCCGCCCCTGACGATCTTTCTCGTCTATTCCCCACCCCTTCTCTTTACGGCGCAGTGGGGAGAGCACATGGCGGGGACACAGCAGGTGCGCCCTAAATATTACAGCAACGAGGAGGAGGATGAGGAAAGGCCGGAGGCAGAAACGTCCCGATCCCGGAGGCTGAAATTTAAGGCCTCCAATATGTCTTTTGGTGAAATGTTGGAGATGGTGGACATATTGAAGAGGAGCGACTATGATGGGAAGTATGGGCCTTACCTATACCCAAATGTCAGAAAGGCCAAGATCATGTCTAAAGTTGTGAGGAGGCTGTACAATAATTTTGGGGTACAACGATCCAAGGAACAACTGAGGAAACACTGGTCAGACCTGAAACTGAGCGAGCCCGATCAGTACAGAAAGATCAAGCGAGTTATTCAAAAAAGTAAGTAGTTGTCATGTTTTGTGTTTGATTTCTTGCTTGCATACTGCTCCATGTGTTTGGATTTTTTCAATGTTGTACATTTGAAAATGGCCACTTTCATGTTCGTCTGTGCATTCGATCATACTCAACCTCGATCTTTCTGCCACTGTCATGTTCATGTGTGTCCATTCGATCGTACTCAACCTCGATCGTTCGGCCACCTATAATACGAGGTTTGGTGAAGTTTTTAGTGAAAGGAAGTTTGTTTTCAATAGAGATGTCATCAAGAATGTAAAGCAAATTTATTCAATGTAAAGGAGAGGTCACTCAGTAGCGGTTTACCCATCTGGACTCTAGACACCCAAACCCCCTTTTTATTATGCTGTTCCACACGTGTGCTCCAGTGGATACTATAGGGGTGTCTCCATCAGACAAACTTCAACCAAAAAGGTAGTAAGTTTAGCACCTTTACAAAGTGACTACATTCATGTTGTTGTCATTTGAAACTGGCCACCAAAAAATATTGTCCCTCACTTCCAAGCAATGTTTGTCATTTCCTATTTCTGCCCTCAATAGATTGTTGTGCTAAATCTTCCTTTTGTACATTCTCATAGGGGAGCGAAGACTCGGGACGTCTGAGGACACCAGGAAACCCACACCTCCCAAAGAAGGGGAAATACCAGAAGCGGAGGAGGAGGAAGGAGAGATCATCGAACTTGGAGAACTTGTCACCACAACAGGTGAGTGTGGGAGAACACTGCTACTGGTAAGCTAATCAATGTATGCCTGCCTCATTTCCAAGAGACATTTTTTTTTGTGTTTTTAGGTGATGTGGATGTTGTGGAAGAAGAATCGCACTTTACCACTGAAAGTGCACACGTACTTATCGGGGAGATAATGGTGTGCAATCGAGATCTAGATGAGATCAAGAAAAACATCAATGATGTTCAACAAAAATTGAAGAACATCATTGATGTTTTAGGTAAAATCTGAAAATGCACAAAGTAATTATCACACATTTGTGGCTGTTTGTGACAACATTTGAAACTTAATAACTGTGGCAAATTTGGAAGATGCACACATTGTGTCAACATGTGCTAGCTCCCATCATGGTGGATGAATGACAACGTTTTGGGGGTGCAACCACTTTACTAACTACTAAAGTGGGTGTGGTGAAGGGGTTGCACCCCCAAAACATGTCCATTGATCCCCATGATGGGAAATTACACTTTTGCACATTCTAGGCGTGTGTTTTACCATCTAATGTCCATTTTGATAACCAAATTGTGTGCATGTTCTAAATTTCAAGTTTCCAGGGGTGACCCCCCATGTGATGAAGGCAAGATCAAACACACTTTGAACATATAGTCATGTCTGATCTTGTCTTCACTTTAGAAAGTTGAACTTTGCAAGTTCCTATGTTCAATCTGTACTGTTTTGCTCCATGCCTGGTTTTAACAAATGCGGAATGTTATCATAAGACACCTTTTTTTAAAAAGGGGGGATTGTTAGGGACTTTAAAGAAGCCGTGACGGGTAGGTCATGTATTTCCATCCCTAGGGACTTTATTTGAAACACTGACCTGGTAAGGTCAGAGATTTCCATCCCATATTAGGTTCGATGAAGAGAGGAGATTAAGTAGGGGAATTGTGGGACTTTAATTTCAATAGTTTTTATTCAAGAAAAATAAGGTAAACAAAAACAGAAACAATAAGACTGCGCGCAGCGCAATTATGCATCGAACACTATGAAGCATATATATAAAACAATGAACCATTATAAAGGTATTGAGAAAACAGAAAAAAGCACAAAACATGTGCGTAAATGGGATATACCGTATATCTAATTTTACATATATATCCGGTCGGGCGATTGTAACCCAAGCGTATTTTAGTATGTAACAGAGACATTAAGTCATATCTCCGAGTTATAATGAGTTCTAGAGAGTGTCTGGAGAACCTTGATCACCTTTTCATATTCATATAAACATTTGTTGCATGGTAAGTTGAAACTGGCTAACCCGCATCGCCAGGCGCCCCAAAGGGATCACACTGCGCCCGACGATGCAGGCCGCCAATATATTCTTTTTCAGATAATTCTTAGCATAACTTAAATCAACTCCATCAGCTTTATCCCTTTATTCACTTGGACCTATCAGCCTTATACCATTCTATCCATGGACTCCATTTCTTTATGCTTGTCAAGTAATGCCCACGAGATGCGTCAAACATCAGTTCGTAATTTATGTGTAGATCTGTTATACGTGTTATTTCAGTGATTGATGGCGTCGCCACAGTTCTCCATTTACGTACTATCGCTAGTTTAGTGCTAGTTATGATATGATATATTATGTGTCTGAACTGTTTTGGGTATTTTTCTATGTTTAGTAGCAGTATAGCCAATACTGGGTCTGCTTTATTGCTTACATTAGTAATGTTGCTGATTAAATTAAAGACTCGGGTCCATATATCACATAATTTTGGGCAGTCCCATAGTATATGATAAAGTGTCCCCCTATGTCCACATTGACGCCAGCAGAGTGGCGAGGCTTGTGTTTGAAACCCCGCGACTCTACTGGGGGTTAAGTACCATCTCAGAAGGATTTTACTATTTATTTCCCATAAATTAGCACATTTGGTAGCTGCATATGTGATCGATATTGCTCTTTGCCATTGTTCAAGAGAAAATGACACTTTTAAATCTATTTCCCATGTTCTCATAGATGGGGATTTGACAAATTCTGATTTAGCATTCAAAATGTTATAGAAAAGGGAAATACCCTTTGTGGGCGTATTGGGGTTAGTAAAGTACAAATACACTCTGACAGGAAGTAATATTTGGATTGTGTATGAGTGCGTTATTAAATGATATATTTGGTTGTACGTGTATGTGTCTTTTGTTTCTAGACCGTATTCTATTTGTAGAGTCCTGAAAGTTTTAACCGCAGGGCCCGCCATAATGTCAGAGAGCTTTGTTATGCCCTTACTTATCCAATTTTTAATATTGAGATTGGGTATTAGAAGATGTAGGCATGTGATGTTTAGAGGGATGGGTTTGGTAATTTGATCTTGTGAAAAAGACCCTAAGAACGTCTTCCACGCTTTAATCGTGGCCAACATGGGCGGTGAAATAGGGCTAACCTTCAAGGGGTTGAATGTGCTAGTTACTAAAAGGTCGCAGATGTTATAGTTTTTACATTGGGCCTGTTCAAGTTCCAGCCACCTGGGTACTTGATTGTTTAGGAACCACTGTTTGGCCTGTGCCAGTATGGCCGCTGTATAGTAGTCTTTTAAAAGAACGTGACCCACTCCCCCTACTCTCTTGGATGTTATTAGTTTTTTAAATGCGCAACGTGCTCTTTTTCCTTGCCAGAGGAATTTGTTTATTTTCGTTTGGGCCTTTGAAAAGAAGGAATCTGTAATTACGATAGGTAAAGTTCTGAATAGATATATGAACTGTGGCAACACCATCATCTTAAATGCCGCAAGTCTACCCGACCACGACAGCTCTGTTTTGTTTATTGAGTTCAGCTTCTGATCTAAGTTGTCGAGAAAAGGCTGGTAGTTGGATTTGAACAACTGGCTAGTCTTTTCAGTTAAGGTTATGCCTAGGTATTTTATCCCCTCAGGGCTCCATGCATAAGGATATTGTTGTTGCAGTCTGATTCTTAGTGTGTCATCTATGCCTAGACCTAGAATTTGAGATTTGCTTTCGTTTACTTTGTAGTATGAGATTCTATTGAATAGTGCTAGAGCTTTGTGAGCCTCAGCCAGGGAAGTCTCCACGTTTGTTAGTATCATGATCACATCATCAGCAAACAAGCTGATGCTGTGTGATGTGTCTTGTAATCTGAAACCAGTAATTTGTGGGTGTGACCTGATGTGTATGGCAAGGGGTTCCATTAAGAGGTTAAAAATTAGGGGGGATAGAGGACAGCCTTGCCTGGTTCCATTTGTAATGGGAAACGGTGATGACATAACTCCGGAGGTATATACTCTAGCAGACGGTTTGGAGTAGAGGGCCATTATCGCTGTGGAAATGGTTCCTGCAAATCCAAAGGCTCCAAGGGTTTGTCTCAGGTATCGCCAGTGAATGCGGTCAAAGGCCTTCTCCGCGTCCAGTGTCAGGAGCAGAGAAGGCCTCCCACGCGCCTCCGCCAGGTGCAATATGTTAATTAGCCTCCTGGTGGCGTCTGAGGTCTGCCTGTTTTTAGTGAAACCTGTTTGGTCTGGGTGGATTAGTAAGGGTAGAATGTTTACTAGTCGGGCTGCTATTAGCTTAGCGTATAATTTTAGATCGCTATTCAGAAGTGAAATGGGTCTAAAGTTTGAGGGTGAGTCTGGAGTCTTCCCCGGCTTAGGCAGAGTTATTATGACAGCTTCTAACATTTCTGGAGGAAAAGAGGCAGAGACAGCTGCTTTGTTGAAAATTTCACGTAAATATGGGGCAAGGACAGTCTTAAATTCCCTATAATACTCTCCACTGAATCCATCCGGGCCTGGTGATTTGTTCATGGGGAGTTGGTCAATGGCTCCAATTATCTCTAGTTCAGTAAAGGGGGCGTTCAATTGCGTCTGGATCAGTTTAGGAATATTTAAATGTGCTAAGAATTCGTCTATTTCGTTTAGTGTTGGTTGGTGTGTACTGTGGTCGTCCTTTAAGTTATACAGAGATCTGTAATAGTCGCTAAACGCGTCTGCTATTTTTTTTGGGTGGCTTTCCTTCCGCTTAGTATTTGGATGAATTATGTAAGGTATTTTCATTTTGTAGCTAAGTCCCTTAATATTCTGTGCTAGTAGCTTACCTGCTTTGTTCCCATTTGAGTAATATGTCATTTTTAATCTTTTGCTATTCTTCTCGAAGTTTTCCAGTAAAAGTATTCTAAGGTCATGTCTCAGTTTAGTGAGTTTTCGTGATGTGTCGTCAGATGTGCTGGATTTGTTAGCGTTCTCTAGCTTGGTAATTTCTGTCACTAGCTCTTCTAGTCTCAACTGTCTCCGCCTCTTCAGCCTCGCTCCCATTTGAATATTGATACCCCGCATAAATGCTTTATGAGCATTCCATAGTACAAATGGATCCGTAACAGAGCCTGCATTGTCAGAGAAGAATTCGTTAAGCCTATCTAGTATAACCTTCCTACACTCTTTTTGTTGTAAAACAAAAGTATTGATTCTCCATAAGGGTTTCGCATCAGCCGACGACAAGTCCCCTATGGAGAGTACCACTGGAGCGTGATCAGACCAAGTTATAGGAAATATTGTGACTGAAGAAGTCTTCAGTAAAGATTGTTGATCAAGCAAAAATAAGTCTATTCTTGTATATGTTTGATGAGGCGGTGAAAAATATGTGTAGTCCCTTTCCTCGGCATGTAGGCATCTCCATGCATCAAATAGGTCATGCCTGGTAATGGACGGAAGTAAGGCTAAGTTGGCTCTTCTCGCTTTGGATGTGGAATCTATGTTCGGATCTGGAGTAAGGTTAAAGTCTCCACATATAACCAGCAAGCCCTGGCGCACTTTTTGTACTTTCTGCATGAGCTTGTTGAAAAAATGAACTTGGTGCTTGTTGGGAGCATATGCGTTCACTAGCGTGTAGATGGTAGAGTTCAGTTCACATATAAGGATCAGGTATCTTCCTTGTATATCACAAATGGAGTCAAGCAGTTTAAACGCTACTGAGTCTCTAACTGCTATTAGGACTCCCTTTCGTTTGGAGACTGCGTTTGCTGTGAATACGTGAGGGAAGCTTCTGTGGGGGTTGGAAGCCAAAAAGTGGGTCTCCTGAGCACAAACGATGTCGCATTTCCGGGTAGTAGCCTCTTTCCATAGGGAATTTCTTTTCATAGGGTGGTTAAGCCCTTTGGTATTAATGGATAATATATTTAAAGCCATCTAATTGTGATAGGGTCAATAGATAATTGGCCGGCTGTGTTCATGGAGGCGTCTCTGATGTGGTGATGAGGCTTCCTGTGTCCTGCAGATATACCACAGGGCACAGGGAGGGCAGCGTAAGGTGTGTGCAACAAGGTACTCACTATTAACGTTGGGCAGAGGTATAGCTGCCTCAGATACATCTCAGTGCAGTGATGTGGCATTGTGGCTGGAGTAACTCTTCCGATGGAGTGGTTCTGGTGAATTGACGACTTAGGCACGGTGTCTTCAAGGTTCTGTGGTCGTTGGAGGTAAAAACAAAAGAAAAGAGAACAGAAAAAGAAAAACAAAGCAACATAACACTGATCTCGTGTTAACATTAGTACACACTTAACCTGGTGTGTGCACATGAGTCAATTCCGTACAGCGTAACTTGCTGTATACAATTGGGGGGAGGATAAGTCCGGCCCTAGGTTCCCTAAGGACAGAGACCTGGGGACTTAGGATTAAATTCTTGACCATCCTGTACTTTTATGTATGTGATTTGGCGTTCTTGGATGTTATTGGTTTCCAGTCGCGGTCAACTTGCCTTGGAGTACTTGTGTTAGGAACTTCTGGGTCTATATCCGGGATTATGTGCCAGCTCTTGAGTAGCTCGATGCCCTTAGCTAATGAGGTGATCGTATATGTATGGTTGTCTTTGGTTACTGATAACTTCGTGGGATATCCCCATCTATATATGATCCTGTTGTTCCTCAGAGCTTTGGTAATTGTGTTCAGGGCCCTTCTCTTCTGAAGTGTGTGCTGGGACAAGTCGGCAAAGAATTGAAGGTTCTGTAGTTGTGGGGGTATTTGGTCCTTTTTCCGCATGGACGCCATTAAGTTTTCCTTTACATGGAAAAAGTGTAGTCTTAGTAGGACATCTCTGGAGATATGGTCTGGTAAGTGCGCTAGTTTGGGTAGACGGTGAATTCTGTCTATAGTGACGTCTTAGTCGGACAAGTCTGGCAAGATTTGTTTAAAGATGTCTGCCGTGTATGTTTGTAGGTCATTCTGCTGGACAGATTCGGGGATCCCCCTTATTTTAATGTTGTTCCTTCTAGACCTATCTTCGATGTCAGCCAGCTTGTCCCTTATCCACTCCGTTTCCCCATCTTTTTCTTCATTAGCATCCACCAGGTCATTAATGGTGTGAGCATATTCCCCCATTCTGTTCTCAATATGGTCTACCCTAGCTCCAATGGCATTAACTTCTTTGGTAAATTTATACATGCAGGAAGCAATATCGGACTGAATAGTGCTGCGGAGGGACATTAACATGTCCTTCAGGACCGTATCCAGAACAGGCTGGTTCTGAGTAGGGAAGGATTCGATGGGTTCAGGGAGCTCCCTCGTGTCATCTCCGGAATCGGAGGCCGGGCTTCCCTCAGTAGACAATCTATCTCCATCCATCCTTGGCTTGGATTTTGCTGGGCTGCAGGTGGATGGGGATGGAGGGTAGGAGCTATGGTGGTTTTCGTGGGGGATATTTTCAAAATTGGCGTTACCTTGCCTGGATGCCGATTCACGGTGTGCCGCTCCGCCTGTGTTGTAGGCCCGGGCGCCATCTTGGATCCCTCTCTCAGGTATCCTGGCGTAGAAGTCCGTGAGCCGCTGAGGCTTCCCTGCGTTTCGCCGTTTGCCTGGCATGTCACCGGGGGTCCCTTGGGGTGTATCTTACTGGATGCCAGCAGTTGTTGAGCTCGGATGTGTCCGCTGTTAGCCGCTACGGTCCCCTGACTCCGGAGCTCCGGGATTATGCGACCATCCGGAACTCGCGTCAGGCCACGCCCCGAATTGTGGGACTTTATATGAAGCACATGACTGCATAAAAAATAAGGTGAATATAAGGAAATTTATTGATTAAAAACAGATACAAAATTATCATAACAGTATCAGGGTACATAATAAATTACACAAATTGCATGGTAATACACTTTGGACATGTATACAATGCTGGTAATCCATAAAATTTGAAGAAAATATAATAATCACATATGGCATGACTATTTCATAATGTATCCATAAAAACAAGTTTCCTGATTCACCACAAGAATTGATGTAAAAACATGAAGAAATTAGTTGCCTGCGGGGCCTATGGCCTTAAAAACCTGAGGGGGGGGGTTTAGTTGGGTATTCATAATGCTTGAAACAAAATATGGATAGGGTAGGTGAAGTCATTGAAGAGGAGACATCCAGTAGCTCTACGCGTTTCGTGGCTTATTAGCCACTCATCAGGAGCGAGTGGTTTCTGAAATGAGACTAAGGTAAGTCCAATAGTTGGATACATATAAAGTGCTGGTTGGGGGCAGTAACCCCCCACATACCAGATTAGCTACTTACTGCGGTTGTATGTAGCAGCGGCATGGGGGCCGGGCCCCCTGAGACATCGGAGCGTGTCCCCAAACAGGGAGCCATGGTGGGTCAGCGTGCGGGATTGGGCAGCAACCCAATAGACCAAGGAAAACGAGGCAAAACTGTGAAAAAGTGAAGATGGTTAACCCTTAGACGATGAAGGTGAGTATGGGGAAGTGAGGAAGTGGAAACAAGTGAAAAAGGGGGTGGAAAGCAAAGATCGGCCACCCGTTGAACCAAAAATTGATGTGGAGGATAAAAAGTGCTGGAGGGGAGGAGCGGGGGTGGGGGGGGAAGGAATCCTAATAAAAAGTTGCGGAATGTTAGTAAACAATGTTCGAAAGAACCAAGATCTTGTCAGTTTTGCCAAGATGTTTTGAAAGGCACTTGTGAATGTGTTGTAAGTAAACTTTTTTACTTAAAAAAAATGTGTGGCTTCCTTCTTTAAAAACACAAAAGCATTATTTATGTCAAAAGTAAAGGATTTGGGGTAGCAATGGGTGTTATTTACTAAAGGCTATTCCAGTTTGCACTGCAAGTGTATTTTCCAGGGCACTTTTGCAGTGCACTTGTAGTGCATAGTGGATTTGGCTTATGTAAATGACACCCACAGTGCTTTGTACTAAAACACGTAGCACACCATTTTTGGGAATACACACATTTCTGTCATGGTGATGAGAAGGAGTATTTTGGGTGTCAGTTATGCACTACAAACCTTCTCTAGAAGAAAGATTAGGTATCACACACACACACAACATGAGAAGATTCTTTTTGGGAAGAAGAGACTGTAACCTCCTTTTGCCCAGAAAGTGCATTCCCACTGTTGAAGCTAAAGGGCAAAAATTTCAAACAGAAATAAGCTAGAATACACCTACAAAAAACACAAGCAGGAAATGACAAGAAATCATAGGTCTGGTTAAAAAATATATTTATTAAAAAATGCCTCTCACACAGCGTCAGGCAGAGCAATGGCCCTCCTACCCACAAAGTAGTCCATATATTGCTCGCGGACCTCGCAGGCATTTAGAGGGGGAAAGCCTGGACGTGCCGCTTGAAGGGCTGTGAGGTCGGCATTGGAAGGCCCGTCCACATCTGGGCCAACGGGCACCACATAGTTGCTGTTATGTCTTTTCAGAAAGTTGTGCAATATGCAGCAGGCAAGAACTATGTGGTTCAGTTTGTATTCCGCCAAGTTAATAGCCGTCAAAAACAGGCGGAAGCGGCTGGCCAGGATCCCGAAGGTGTTCTCCACCACTCTGCGGGCTCTCGACAGCCTGTAATTGAAGACCCTCTGGTCTGGGGTGAGGGTCCTCATCGGGAAGGGCCTCATCAGATGGGGAGTCAGCGCAAACGCTTCATCTGCGACAAAGACGAAGGGGAGTCCTTCAGCATTCTCCTCTGGAGGTGGCAAGCACAGACTGCCACTCTGGAGACGCCAGTAGAACTCCATGTGCGCAATGGCACCACCATCCAAGATCCGGCCGTTCATCTCCACGTCCACATACAAAAACTCGTATGTTGCCGACACCACCGCCAACATCACTACACTATTAAACCCCTTGTAATTATAATAGTATGACCCCGAGTTGGGGGGTGGGACGATGCGGACGTGTTTCCCATCAATTGCACCTCCGCAGTTAGGAAAGTCCCAACGGCTGGCAAAGTGGGAGGCCACAGTCTGCCATTCCTGTGGCGTGGAAGGGAACTGTGGAGTGAAACAAGAAAAAAAGTCACTTTGCACATAAACATTGCAAGCAGATTAGACACTAACATCTTGGAACAAGATCAGACTTTTAAATTGTAACCTTGAAAGTATTTGCACCCAAAAGTAGAAGGTCCCCCTAGCAGATTACTCACCCCCATCAATCCCCCCACTTCTGATGGGCCATTGACAATAACTAGGGGTTTGGGGGGGGGTTTGGACAGGTAACCCTCTGCACCTCATTGATTGCCAAATGGCTCAATAATGTGTGCTAGTTTGGCCAGACCCTCCTTACTTAACACTATTGGCAGCCCACAGGAAAGATAAAAGAACATTCCGAATCCCACCCCCCCCCCCCCCCCCCAAAAAAGGGAAGCACATTTTGACATTCTGCAATTACCTAGCAAGCTAATAGGAGGGAAATAACCAAAAAACAGAGAAAATGGAAAGTATGGAGCCAGCCCCTTGCACTACATGCTTTGCTGAATTCATCCCTAAAGATGACCACTATAAAGAGGTAGGTATATAGTGTGTATTGAGCTTGGCAAAGCCAGCAGATAGAGGATTGGTAGCATATGACAGAGCAGTTGGGGGAGGGGGTTCCTAATGAGTTTGGCACCCCCCCCCAAAAAAAAAAGGGGGCTCTGCATGAAGTAAAACACACAGAAAACATTTGTGCATATTTTAGGGGGTGTTTGGGGGAAAACAATACTATGCAGCAGACATACATAATACATTACTTAAGGGACTAGGCCATAGGTGTCTATTGGGCCAGAAGAGCATGCTGGGGAGGTAAGTGAAGTGAAAAATGCATGAAGGAGAAAAGGGGCACAGCATATTAGAGCATATTGCAATCATGGTAATTAGGGAAGGAGGTCAAAAATACAAGACATTAGCAAACAGGGCATACATAGAAGGGAATAGTAAAGGAGAAATGTTACCTTAATATAGTCCTCCTGCAGGACCTGGATGATAGCAGAACAGGTCTCTGGAATAATGATTCCCAGAGCCTGGGGAGAGATACCTGTGGAGAACTTCAGATCCTGAAGGCTTCTCCCTGTCGCCAAGTACCTCAACGTGGCAACAAGCCTCTGCTCCGGAGTGATGGCTTGTCTCATGCAGGTATCCTGCCGGCTGATAAAAGGGGTCAGCAAAGCCAAAAGACGGTGAAAAAACGGGGTCCGTCATCCGGAGAAAGTTCCTGAAATCATCAGGATTATTCTCCCGGATCTCACGAAGCAAAGGCATGTGCGAGAATTGATCATGCTGAAGCAACCAATTCTTGGTCCACATACTCCTCCTCGCTCTGTTCATGGACGGGTCTTGGCTCAAAGCTAAAAGCCCGACACCAATTCCGCGTACAGCACGAACTCGGCGACGAGTACGTACGGGAAACATCGCTCACAAACTGTAAGGGCTTACCTAGGTTGGAGTCCATGGCGCAGAGATGTACGCTCACCCTTGCAAATAAACACAGTCCAAGGTAACAAAGAGATAAGCTACCCGGGCTGTGAATCTGTGCACGGGGGCTTGACAGGAATAGCCAAGGGATGGTCAAGATAAAGCCGCAGTCAGGGATTCCAGAAGTCAGGATAACGATAAACAAAGCCAGGGTCTGAAGCCGGGGTCAGTCTTGGAACACTGGCTCTCTGCAACAGGAGCACAAGAACACTTGGCACACATGACAAAATGACCTGCCAAAGCCCTCAGAGTGAGACAGGGTTTTAAACCCAGCTAATTAGGTAACCTGCCTCAGCTGATCCAGGTACCAACAGTATCGCCCACAGTACTTTATGCTAAACTAGGCATGGCTGGAAATCAGGCTGAATAGAACTGAGGTGTGGCTCAGAGGTAAGGAAACAGGACCAAGTGCAGACAGACATGAGTTCAATACCGCCTGGGGCGCAACCACACCTGGCCGTCTGCAAGGCATGGTAGGGACCGTGACACAAACGGTCGGCTGGTCAGAACAGACAAACAGAAAGCACCGATAAACAGCAAGGCCTGAAAGAACTAAATGAATACCAGAAACGAGCAGACAATAAGCAGTGAAAATCAAAGCGTCCTATATCAAGATATAGGCCGCAATGATCAACAAATGCGAACTGACTACACGCACTAATAAACAGATATGCACGACAAGCACAAACTGAAGAGCAGTAACGATCTGAGTCACAAAACTGAGAAGCGCGAATCGTAAGTCCCCAAACTTCAACTAACTTGCGATAAACACGGAATCAGCAGAAGGAGCCCAACGGGTGCTGGACGTGGTGCTGAACTTCCCTTTTCTAGTCTCGGGGAAGACGGCTTACGTGACGACGTTCTCGAAGACCGGAAATTCCGACAACGTTGTCCGACCGTGTGTACGCAACACCAGCATCGGACAAATTCCGACGGAAATGATCCGACGGAACTGGTCATCGGAAAATCCGAGCGTGTGTACTGGCCATTACACCAATAAGGTGCAGCCCAAAAAAGGGGTGGGGGGGGCGGACCAGATTAGCTAAGGGCACTCCCAGACCATAACCCATATTCTAGGAGTGTCCAAGGCCCAATCGGAGTCAGAGGGGAGGAACAGAGTGGAAAAATGCACCCCGGGGACACCGATTGTAGCCCTTCCTCCAGAGTCGCATCAGTTAAAAGGAATACCATCTGAAACATAAAAAAAAATTAAATTAATTTAATATATAATGGTGATTAAACCCATACAATTATATTAAATTTGGTTGGTTGGTAATCTATAATGCCGCTACTAAAATATCTTACCACCACTGCGCCAATCTCACCAACAATGTGTGGATGAATGTGTATATTGTGAACACAAACTCCTGTGACAATCTCAACTAATATACTACACCAGCTGCCACTTTAGAATTGTATAACAATTGAAAAATGTGATTATAATCAAACATGTAATATCGTGTAAGAATATATAATCAAGTGGCGCTCAAATACAAAATAAAATAAAATTATAAAATAAAATTAAACGTGATAATGTAACACAGAAAAATATCTAAACAAATAACACCACGTGAAATAATGTCATAGTGAATACACAAAAAAAGTCAATTTGTAGCTGTGTTAAAAGAAAAAAATAAATCGATCTTCAAAAGAAAATATGTCCACCAAAATATATCCAATAAATGATCGATTAAATCTTCCACCACACCGATGTGCCTTGTGCTCCCTCTCCCAATGAGACCGCACTCACCAGATGGTGTTGCTTCCCACTCTCGTGGTTGGCAAACGATCGATTAAACCACACCTGGGTTAATGGTACGATCAATCCAAAATTTGGCTCTCCATATGTGAAAATATAAAATAAATATTGCTCCACATAGCGTAACTCTGTGATAAAACTATTTATTTCAAAAATAAGCCACACTCACACTTCAATGTTTAACCACTTCAGCCCCGAACCAATTGGCAGCCAAAGGACCAGAGGTCTTTTTTCAATTTCGCACTGCACTGTTTTAACTGGTAATTGCGCGGTCATGCAATGTTGTAACCAAACGAAATTTGCGTCCTTTTCTTCCCACAAATAGAGCTTTCTTTTGATGGTATTTGATTGCCTCTGTGATTTTTATTTTTTGCGCTATAAACGGAAAAAGACCGCAAATTTTGAAAAAAAAAGATATTTTCTACATTTTGTTATAAGAAAAATCTAATAAACTCAATTTTAGTCAAACATTTGGGCCAAAATGTATTCAGCCACATGTCTTTAGTAAAAAAAAATGCCAATAAGCGTATATTTATTGGTTTGCGCAAAAGTTATAGCGTCTACAAACTAGAGTACATTTTCTGGAATTTACACCGCTTTTAATTTATGACTGCCTATCTCATTTCTTGAGGTGCTAAAATGGCAGAGAAGTACAAAACCCCCCCAAATGACCCCATTTTGGAAAGTAGACAGCCCAAGCTATTTGCTGAGAGGCATGTTGAGCCCATTGAATATTTTTTTTTTTTAGTCCCAAGTGATTGAATAAAGACAAAAAAAAAAATTTCAAAAAGTTGTCACTAAATGATATATTGCTCACACATGCCATAGTTATATGTGGAATTGCACCCCAAAATACATTTTGCTACTTCTCCTGAGTATGGGGATACCACATGTGTGGGACTTTTTGGGAGCCTAGCCGCGTAGGGGGCCCCGAAAACCAAGCACCGCCTTCAGGATTTCTAAGGGTGCAAATTTTTGATTTCACTCCTCACTACCTATCACAGTTTCGAAGGCCATAAAATGCCAAAATAGCACAAAACCCCCCTCAAATGACCCCATTTTGGAAAGTAGACACCCCAAGCTATTTGTTGAGAGGCATGGTGAGTATTTTACAGCTCTCATTTGTTTTTGAAAATGAAGAAAGTAAAGAAAAAAAAATTTTTTTTTTTTTTTTTTCAATTTTCAAAACTTTGTGACAAAAAGCGAGATCTGCAAAATACTCACTATACCTCTCAGCAAATAGCTTGGGGTGTCTACTTTCCAAAATGGGGTCATTTTGGGGGGTTTTATGCCATCTGGGCATTCCATGGCCTCCGAAACTGTGATTGGCAGTGAGAAGTGAAATAAAAAAATTACACCCTTAGAAATCTTGAAGGCGGTGATTGGTTTTTGGGGTGCCGTACGCAGCTAGGCTCCCAAAAAGTCCCACACATGTGGTATCCCCGTACTCAGGAGAAGCAACAGAATGTATTTTGGGGTGTATTTTCACATATGCCCATGACATGTTTGAGCAATATATCATTTAGTGACAACTTTTTGTAAAAAAAAAAATATGTATATTTTTTTTTCATTATTCAATCTCTTGGGACAAAAAATATATTTTTTAATGGGCTCAACATTGCTCTCAGCAAATAGCTTGGGGTGTCTACTTTCCAAAATGGGGTCATTTGGGGGGGGGGGGGGGTTTTGAACTGTCCTGGCATTTTATGCACAACATTTAGAAGCTTATGTCACACATCACTCTTCTAACCACTTGTAGACAAAGCCTTTTCTGAAACTTTTTGTTTACATGAAAACATATTTTTTTTTGCAAGAAAATTATGTTGAACCCCAAAACACTATATATATTGTTAAAGCAAAGGCCCTACAGATTAAAATGGTGGGTGTTGCATTTTTTTTGTCCACACAGTATTTGAGCAGCGATTTTTCAAACGCATTTTTTTGTGGAAAAAATACACTTTTTTTATTTTAATGCACTAAAACACACTACATTGCTCAAATTTTTGATGAAATAAAAAATATGATCTTAGGCCGAGTACATGGATACCAAACACGACATGCTTTGAAATTGCGCACAAACACGCAGTGGCGACAAACTACATACATTTTTAAAAGCCTTTAAAAGCCTTTACATGATACCACATTAGATTCACGGAGGAGGTCTACTGCTAAAATTACTGCCCTTGATCTGACCTTCGCGGTGATACCTCACATGCATGGTGCAATTGCTGTTTACATATGACGCCAGACCAACGCTTGTGTTCGCCTTTGCGCAAGAGAAGGGGGGGCAGGGGTGCTTTTTTTTTTTTATTTAGCTTTTTTATTTTATTTTTTTTTAAACTGTTCCTTACATTTTTTTTCTTTGTTATCATTTTTATTGTTATCTCAGGGAATGTAAATATCCCCTATGATAGCAATAGGCAGTGACAGGTACTCTTTTTTTGAAAAAATTGGGGTCTATTAGACCCTAGATCTTTCCTCTGCCCTCAAAGCATCTGACCACATCAAGATCGGTGTGATAAAACGCTTTCCCAATTTCTCAATGGCGCGGTTTATATCCGGGAGGGGGGACATTCCCTCCCACTGCTTGTAAAAGCAGTCTAGAGGCTAATTACCGCTAGAATTGCTTTTACATGAAAGCCGATCACTGGCTGAAAAGAATGATACCAAGATGATACCTAAACCTGCAGGCATCATTCTGGTATAACCATTCAAAGTCCAGCAACATACTGGACATATATTGTAATCTTTTTTTTTCATGCAGCCTCTTGGCTGAACGAAAAAAAAAAGATTGATTGGTGGGTATGCCCACCATTAGAATACCTCCCTTCATCCACCCACTTCTAATCATTGGCATACATGCACCATTTATATATGCCGAAGCATGGGGGCATCCTCCCACAAAAGTTATGCCATGTACACACGGTCGCACTTTTCCACGGAGCAAGGCTCCGTCGGAATTTCAACCGTATGTACGTGGCATTAGGAGCCAATCGCTCCTCCCCCCTGCTGCCCCCATGCTTCGGCACATATCCTTTTTTTTAACTGTGGTGGTGAAAATCACCTCCTACAGCGTTGGAGTCGTGGCTTTATGTATCGTGGGAGCAAACGCTGTTGCTGTCAAGATAAATAAATCCACGCTGGAACTGAATGGCGCACCTGAAAACAAAAAAATGGTTAACACTAAAACACAGTAAACAAAATTACATACCTGAAAAGCAAGCATGATAAAACATAATAAAACATTGCAGAATAGAATGGAGTAAAAAAAGAGCAACAATAGAGAGAGAATAGAGAGAGAGAGAGAGAACAATAAAACGACAACTATTTTTTTATTTTTTTGAGATTTACAGGTAAAAAAGCTCCTGACTGTTAGCGACTGAATCAAAACGCTACCACAAAAAAAAAAAATGTTATCGATCGCAGGGATCAGGCCTGACTCTGCGAACGCTGCAGTTATGTGTGCTTAGTGTTTTGTAAGTGACAGTGATCGATCGATACTGCACTTGGGTGGGCTGGGCTGGGCGGAGGGGGAAAACGCAGGCGCTACCAGGTATCTGGGCTGATCCCGCTAACAATGCGTTTTTTGGAACCATAAACTGCTGGGACGCTAGTATAGATCTGATCAGATCAGATATTGATCTGTTCAGATACTGTACCACTAAGGGAGGTGTATGCTTTGCGCATGGGTGTTTGCGGTACTGGCACTAACCTGGGGCGACGCAGACCTTATTTGACCCTAAAACCTAATTGATATCACCCGCCGGGCGATCAGGGGGTTAAACCGTTATTGGGTAATAAATGGCGGGTGCCCTGACAGTATAAAAAAGAAAACTATCTAACCAGCGTCACCCGTAACAGTTATACGGTGATCACTGGTGAAAGGGTTAACTAGGGGCAATCAGGGGGTTAAAACCTTTATTAGGTAATATATGGGGGTACCTGACGCTATATAAAAACCTGACGGGGAACCTAAATAACGAAATAACTAACTGGCTAACCAGCGTCAACAATGACACTTATACGGTGATCACTGGTGAAAGGGTTAACTCTAGGGGCAATCAGGGGGTTAAAACCTTTATTTAGGTTGTAATATGGGGGTACCTGACCTATAAACCTATTTATGAACCTATATAAACATGGCGGTTAACCTAAAAAAAAACTGGTTACCTAGCGACACCAGTGACACTAATGCAGCGATCAGAAAAACGATCGCTTAGTGACACTGGCAAAAGGGGGTGAAAGGGTTAACTAGGGGCAATCAAGGGGTTAAACCTTTATTAGGGGGGGTAGGGGGCTACCTTGGACCTAAAACTAACTGCCCTGACAGTTATTACAGTCACACTGACACTAAATGCAGTGATCAGTAAATAAATGATCACTGCAATTAGTGACACTGTGACTGGGGGGGCAGGGGGTGATCTGGGGGTGACAGGGGGGGTTTTGTGTGCCTATGTGTACTGGTGTCAGTGTACTGTTTGTGCACTAACCTGTGAGTGTTCACAGCTCGGCGTCCCGGTCAGATAGACCGGCGCACCGAGCGTGACATCACTTCCGCCTGCCTGTCTATACAATAGACAGGAAGGGGAAGCATTTCATTCGCCAGGAGCGATCGCGAGGGGGTGGCCAGAAACCACTGGCCGTCCCCTCGTCCTGGATCGCTCCTGAAGCGATCCTGACTGTCCCCGCCGGCCGGGGGGGGTCCGATTGGACCCCCCACCCGCCGGAAGAATGGCACGTACAGGTACGTGGTTTTGCCTGTACATGCCATTCTGCTGACGTATATGTACATGGAGCGGTCGGGAAGTGGTTAAACTCACATGTAAACCAGTGAAAATCAGCAAAATACAGCAAACAATCCACCACAAGCTGAGATGACAGATGAGCTGGCAGAGCGCACATATGATCACCAATGGATATCAAACTTAATGGCAACGAATCTCACCACCTCCCACAACACTGCTCCTGGTGTGCGTCCTTATCCAAGAGTCACTGATAGTGAGGTTGCAGAGCGGTGAACGAAGAAAGGATCCACAAACAGATCGAAATTGCCAGAAATACAAATGGTTGTTTTCAGTGTCTTAGTGTCCGTGTAGCCACGCCCCTGACATGTTTCGTCATCAAGACTTCTTCCAAAGGGATTGGCTACACAGACAGTCAGCCAGCCTTAAATAATGCCCTCTGGGTGATCACATGATCACCCATCAGCCTATTGTTAGTGTGTGCACCAGCTGTGTGTTATCCCCTCAATTGCGCCAGCACGCTCTCCATACAGAGCGTGCTGTATCGCGCACGTATCTCTCATAGGGGATTCACGCTAATGCCTAATATTGCTTGCGCGCGCACTAGTTGCACGCGCATCTCCAATCCATGGCTGCGCATGCGCATTAGGATGATGTCGCGCGCACTTATTGCGTGTGCATCCCCAATAGGCAGTCACATCGATACCCGCATTTAATATGCGCGGCGGCCTGTAGCCACAACTCACACATGCGCAGAGGGAAAAATCCCTCTCTCATCACACGGCGGGCCGGATCAACCAAGAAGATGCACAGTGTTTGCATACAGCAGATTGCCATCCGCAACCACAGTGCACTCGGCCATTACATCCATGACAGATACAATAAATTTGGATATAAAACACTGGTAGTATCATTATTTATAACAATCTACTAGCATGAAGTGTGGAGAATCAGCATTAAAAACTTAAAGATCATATATATAAACATTTATGAGAACGTATATGTGTATATAGTTGATAGCTAATACATCGCCTCTAAATTATATGTATATATCCATGAACATAATGAGAAGGTATAGATGTTAACTAACTGATGATAAATACATCATTTCTAAAAATAAAAATTAAAAATTACTCAACACACATCTGTGCGCGGCTAGAACGCAACACTCATGTATATATAAGTACATGGATGAAACTTAATTAAAATAGAGCAAATATTAATTTGCCAAAAATTCTACAATCAGTTAAAACTATATAAATATATTCAAAATGAGTTGGTACTGTACATGACAGCTCCAGAGACTAATTCATCATCACTAATCACTCATCACAATTGGAAGTAGGTTACCTCCAACCGTGGTAATACGATGGAATAGCTCCACATTAGTATATATCATAACCCATAATTAAAGCCCCATAGTTAATATGAGGATGAAAAGTATGGATAAAATATATATAACAGTGAAAAAATTATTTATTAGTATTTCTTATGAGTGATGCATATACCAACAAAAATACTTAAATCATTACATGCACCACCCATCACTAATATATGGACCATAGATATGGTAGACCAGAGCTCAATCACATCTTCTGACTCTTGACAGAGCAATCTTCAAAACTTATTAATAAAGCAATTGAGGTCTACCTCAATATTTAACCCCCTAGGTGTAAGACATTTCATAGCAAAAATCCAGCGGGTCTCTCTCTGTGATAGATCCCTCACCCTGTTGGAGCCCCTCCAGGATGGTTGAACTGTATCGATTCCACAGAATTGAATCAATGATGGATCACGGTTATGCTTCTCTCTAAAGTGTAAAGATACACTATGATAACCAAAGCCTTTTTTAATGTTCGCTAAATGTTCTGCTATCCGTATTTTGAGAAGTCTTTTAGTCCTCCCGACATAAAAGAGTCCACATGGACACCACATGAGGTAAACAACATGTGATGAGTTACATGTAATGAACTCCTTAACCACTTCAATACAGGGCTTTTAAACACCCTTCCTTACCAGAGCACTTTTTGCGATTCGGCACTGCGTCGCTTTAACTAACAATTGCGCGGTCGTGCGATGTTACACCCAAACAAAATTGACGTCCTTTTTTTCCCACAAATAGAGCTTTCTTTTGGTGGTATTTGATCGCCCCTGCGGTTTTTATTTTTTGCGCTATAAACAAAAGAAGAGCGACAATTTTGAAAAAAAACACAATATTTTTTACTTTTTGCTATAATAAATATCCCATTTTTTTTTAAAAAAAACTATTTTTTTCCTCAGTTTAGGCCGATACGTATTCTTCTACATATTTTTGGTAAAAAAAATCGCAATAAGCGTATATTGATCGGTTTGCGCAAAAGTTATAGCGTCTACAAAATAGGGGATAGATTTATTGATTTTTTTTTTTTTACTAGTAATGGCGGGGATCTGCGATTTTTTTTTTCGTGACTGCGACATTGCGGCGGACACTTCGGACACTTTTGACACATTTTTGGAACCATTCACATTTACACAGCGATCGTTGCTATAAAATTGCAATGATTACTGTGTAAATGTGACTGGCAGGGAAGGGGTTAACACTAGAGGGCGCTGGAGGGGTTAATGTGTTCCCTAAGCGACGTGATTCTAACTGTAGGGGGAGGGAACTTAAGGGGAGGAGACCGATCATGTGTTCCTCCGTACTGGGACCACATGATCGGTCTCCTCCCCGCTGATAGGACGTGGAGCTGTGTGTTTACACACACAGCTCCACGGTCCCGCCCGGTCCAGTTGTTTTAACGGGCAATCGCGGGTGCCCGGCGGACATCGCGGCCGCCTGGCACTCGCACCGGGTCCCCCAGGCGGCCGGGAATCCGAGGATGTCATATGACGCCCACCCAGGATGGTAGATCCACCTTGTGGGCGTCATATGACGGTGGGCGGTGCTGAAGCGGTTAATGTCAAAGGATTTACCTTCCCTATTAGAGAATTTTTGTCTATCTCTATTACTGGTCCTAACAGTCCTACAACATATGCACTTTCTGCAGGCGAAAAACCCTTTGAGGTCAATTTTCAGACCCTGCTTATCTGGGGGGTCCAGTATTTTTCTCACTATTTGGTCACCAAAACTCGGGGCTCACCTGTAGATGAACCTAGGGTGTTCATGCAGTATTCCTCCCAAATGTCTATCCCAGCATAAAATATGCCAGTGTCTTTTAAAGATGCTCTCGACCTCCTTATACTAACAATGGAAATTGGATATAAACCCCAGTTGGTGTTGATTAGTGCCCTCAACATTAGTTGCCGCACAGGAATCTGTTTTCTTCTTAAGACACTGCTCTCTCGGAATCTCTGATACCTCCTGAATAATTTGATTTAAGGACTCCTCAACATACCCTTTTTGTAGGAATTTATTTTTTAATACCCCTGCTTGATGGTGATAATCCGTAATATTAGTACAGTTTCTTCTTACTCTTAAAATTTGACCCTTCGGTATGTTCCTGATCCAAGAGGGGTGATGGCCACTTCTAATAGACAGGTAGCTATTACGATCTGTGGGCTTGAAATAGACTTTCGTATTCAGCTCGTTTTTATCTTTAAAAATCACAAGATCTAAAAAGTTGATGCTGTTTTCATCAATCCGATGGTCTAATTTAATGTTATTTTTATTTAGATTCAAAATCCTCACAAATTCCACCGCAGATTCATAAGATCCTTCCCAGATGATTATGAGGTCATCTATGAACCGTTTATAGAATTTTAATTGTGGGTCGTGTTGGCTAAAAACGTACCTATCTTCCCACTCCGCCATAAACAGGTTGGCTAGGCTGGGAGCAAACTTTGCTCCCATTGCCAGGCCAACCTGTTGAGAGTAGAAGTGACCATTCCACCAAAAATAATTGTGGGTCATGCAGTAATCGAGAACATGACCCAGAAAACGTTTTTGTGTATGCGGAATATCCTCCCTCTTGCTAAGGGCCCAATTGAGTGCCAATGCTGCATCTTCATGCTGTATAATGGTGTATAGTGAACACACATCAGCTGTTAGTAGATATGTGTCCACTGTTGTACTTAATTTGATATCATCCAGCAAAGATAACAGATCCGAAGTATCCTTCAGATATGCTCGCGTCATTTTGACACTGGGTTGGAGGAATTTGTCCAAGTATTCACCTAGTCTTGCTGTAACGGATCCTATACCGTTAACAATCGGTCGAGCAGGTGGTACTTGGCTATTCTTATGAATTTTGGGCAGAGTGTATATTATGGGTATTCTCGATGCACTGGGTACTAAGTACCGTCTTTCTTTTACATTTAAAGCATGAGTTGAAAAGCCCCATTCCACTAACTGATCCAACTGAATCATATATGAGTCAGTGGGATCTGACGATAGTTTTTTGTATGTAATGGTATCTCCCAACAGATTGTCAAGCTGTTCTATGTAGAAGGATCTATCCATTAATACAACTCCCCAGCCCTTATCCGCTGGACGGACAATGATGTCTTTTCTCTTTTCCAGGGATTTTATACCGTCCTTAATATATTCAGGATTGATATTTTTATTTGGAGTCAGTGCCTCAATGTCTTTTAACACCAAACTTTTGAACACCTCAATAAAATGATTACTTGGATTGAGGGGATTGAAGATGGATTTATTTTTAAGGCCACTATCAATCATTTCAGATCTATATGATATTTTTGGGCGACTCACTCCTGGTTGGCTTAAAAAGTACTTTTTCATGTTTAAAGTTCTCACAAACTTATGAGTATCGATGTAAACATCAAATTTGTTCAAACCTCTTTTAGGGGCACATTTTAGACCAAGGTTGAGTATATTCATCTCGTTTTGATCAAGTTCTACTTTACTGAGATTATATATACCCTGGTCTAATTGTCCCTTGCTCTTTTTCTGGAGTTGTTTCCGTCGACCGGCCCTACATCCCCTGCTCTTCTTTGGGCTTGAGAGCCCACATATTGTATGGGTGGAGGTTTCTCCCCTCCCTTCTGTTTTGACATATGAGCTTTCTTTTTCGATGTCCCCCCCCTTCCTCCCCGCCCTCTCTGTCCTAAAATAGGTGGCGGTGGGGTGTACTGGTTCCATTGATTCCTATATTGTGGGTCTTCTGATCCCCTCAGATATCCGTTATTTCCATTGTTTTCATTCCTAGGATCTGTATAATTATTGGGGGCGTGTTGGTATTGCCACTGAGGTTGGTACTGCCCCGAATATTGTACATTATGTTGGGGTGTATTCTCTCTATTCCATCTAGGGGACTGATGGTGATATACAGGACTCTCTCTAAAAACTTGTGGAGACGAGTACTGTTGATAAAGGTAATTCCCCCTATCCGGTATATAAGGTCTACTCAATGATTGGGGTGGGGATAATCTGTTCGAACATTTCTATCATATTGTCCAGAGTCACCCTGGGTTGGCCTGGGATATGCAGTTTTTCCATTACGAGTTACAGCTGGACCACTCTGGTTATTAACTTTTCCCCCGTCTTTGACTGTATTTTTTAACGACCTATTTTTAACTTGGTCATTTTTCTGTTGAATACTTGGACCTGCCGTATTCCCATCCTCCCTAGATGTCTCATCACCCCCTGTACATTGTCCTTGCCATATATATATATTATGAGATTGGAAATCATTCGCATCCCTAATATATTTCTTCACTTTCTTTTTCTGGGTTTCTCGGTCCACTTTGTCCAATTTTTTCTTCATGATCAGATTAAAATCCTTCACTTGATTTGACTCATTTACAGGTTCTAAAATTAATTGTAATGCATTGATTTTTTGTTTTATACTATCTAGCTTAATGCGTTTCCTCTTTAAAACCAATGACTGTAATTCCTTCCCAGCTCTGTTGAAGAATTCCAGCCATTCATCCACGTGTTTTTGGTCAGTAAGACCATCCTGAGGGGATACTTCCCATCTCAGACTCCTAAAAATTAAACCTTCTTTTTCATAGTGTTCAAAAGTAAAGATATCCCACCATGTTTTCAGTTGTTTTTCTAGAAGACTTTCAAGGGTTTTTAAAGACCCGGAAATATCTTCTTCACAGTCAACCATGACTTGATTAGTGGAAAAAATGCTCTCTGGATTCATTTGTCGACTAGACAAATAATTGATGGCTTCCATGGCTGCACGAGGTTAAAATTCACAGTAAATCTGGTTGGTTGGTAATCTATAATGCCACTACTAAAATATCTTACCACCACTGCGCCAATCTCACCAACAATGTGTGGATGAATGTGTATATTGTGAACACAAACTCCTGTGACAATCTCAACTAATATACTACACCAGCTGCCACTTTAGAAGTGTATAACAATGGAAAAATTTGATTATAATCAAACGTGTAATATCGTGTAAGAATATATAATCAAGTGGCGCTCAAATACAAAATAAAATAAAATTATAAAATAAAATTAAACGTGATAATGTAACACAGAAAAATATCTAAACAAATAACACCACGTGAAATAATGTCATAGTGAATACACAAAAAAAGTCCAATTGTAGCTGTGTTAAAAGAAAAAAATTAATCGATCTTCAAAAGAAAATATGTCCACCAAAATATATCCAATAAATGATCGATTAAATCTTCCACCACACCGATGTGCCTTGTGCTCCCTCTCCCAATGAGACCGCACTCACCAGATGGTGTTGCTTCCCACTCTCGTGTTTGGCAAACGATCGATTAAACCACACCTGGGTTAATGGTATAATCAATCCAAAATTTGTCTCTCCATATGTGAAAATATAAAATAAATATTGCTCCACATAGCGTAACTTTGTGATAAAACTATTTATTTCAAAAATAAGCCACACTCACACTTCAATGTTTAAACTCACATGTAAACCAGTGAAAATCAGCAAAATACAGAAAACAATCCACCACAAGTTGAGATGACAGATGAGCTGGCAGAGCGCACATATGATCACCAATGGATATCAAACTTAATGACAACGAATCTCACCACCTCCCACAACACTGCTCCTGGTGTGGGTCCTTATCCAAGAGTCACTTATAATGAGGTTGCAGAGAGGTGAACGAAGAAAGGATCCACAAACAGATCGAAATTGCCAGAAATACAAATGGCCCATAATTCATATCGCCTGGGCACGGCATTGCGTGATGACGTCACGGCGGTGCGCGTGCAAGATGTAGTCAGAAGCCAGGGGGAAGGGCGGACTATCAGGCTGATAATGCCGCCCTTGGGTGTCCATACTTTCCCATTTTGAGCGCTCCTAACCCAGCAAACACCGCCCAGAGCTCCGCTTGTTGACAGGATAGAATGGTAAAAGGGTGAGGTGTTACACCAATAAGTTGCAGCCCAAAAAAGGGGTGGGAGGGGGGAAAAGGGGTGGGGGGCCAGATTAGCTAAGGGCACTCCCAGACCGTGACCCGTATTCTAGGAGTGTCCAAGGCCCAATCGGAGTCAGAGGGGAGGAACAGAGTGGAAAAATGCACCCCGGGGACACCGATTGTAGCCCTTCCTCCAGAGTCGCATCAGTTAAAAGGAATACCATCTGAAACATAAAAAAAATAAAAAATTAATTTAATATATAATGGTGATTAAACCCATACAATTATATTAAATTGTTATACCGCAAATTAGAGTGATTATAGCCAATTTGAACAATCCAAAAATAGTTGTTTAGAGGAAAAGGAGACATAAATAGCATTTTTTATCATTGATTAAACAAGAATGAGCTAAGCATATGTTTATCTATTAGACATTTCATGAGCTGTTAGATTAATTATAGGTCTATTATTATTCATTGTAGTTGTTTGAACTGTGTAAACATAGAGCATGCTTCGGCAGAGATAAGGGGTCCCTCTGTGTGCTTCCAGGAGAAGATAGAAGGAGAGATGTTGAAAAGGGAGGGGAAAGACCAAAATCAGAAAGAACGTATTCAGCAAAAAATGGTTTATAAGAAAGGTTTAAAACTGATATACTCATTTAAAGCGGTTCTGCACACATTTCATTTAGAAAATCTCTTTGCCTTCCAAATCAGGCAAAGAGTACTAAATGAAATGTGTTTTTTTTTTTTTGTCACTTACCTTGTAATCGATGACTTCCTGTCCTCTGTCTCTGCGGGGGTGGGCGGGGTCTGTGCGGGGATCCTCGTCACGCCGCACTGTCTCCTGGGATCTGGTGTCATTGATCCCAGGAGTCTGTGCGGGCATCTTACGAAATCTCGCGAGATTTCGGTCACATCTTACGATATCTCGCAAGATTTCGGTCACATCTTCCGAAATCTCGCGAGATTTCGGTCACATCTTCCGAAATCTCGCGAGATGTCGGCATTGTGGGCCAGCAACCCGGAAGAAAGGGGCCTGTGTGGTTTCAGGTGCCCACACGGTAGATGGAAGCCGTCATGAACCGGTTTCAAACTTCACATTGCGGACGAAAAACGGCAGCAGTAACACCCAGAACTAAAACAAGTGAGTGATTATTATGCAAAGCACATAACTGCACAATTGACGAAAAAAAAAAAAACTTTTAACACAGTGTTGAACTGCTTTAAGCCTGGTGGCCGAGTGGCGTCCAGATTATGTATCCATCTGGTTTCAAGTTGAAGCAACAAGTTATCAATGTCGCCACTGCGAATGTTGGTGGGGACATGCTCCAAAGCAGAAAATTGCATGGCATGTGGGTCAAAATTGTGAAACATAGCAACATGGCTATTTATGGCAGTTGTAATTTTCTTTTTTATAAGTGGTTTTAAATGATCTTGTATGCGAATGGAAAAAGATCTTTTCGTTTTTCCTACATAAAAGCTGCCACATCTACATGTGGCCAAATAGACCACTCCCATTGTATTGCATGTTACCCTGTGTTTAATTTTATGTGTTTTGCCGGTAGGCAAAGTGGTATGGGTGGAGTTGGATAATGTAACACATGTGTCGCAGTTGCCACAGGCAAATGTGCCAGGATTATCTGGGGTTAAGTCATTTTCCATTTTAAAGTGGCTAGAAGTAAGGCGATCACTGAGCGAAGGTGAACGCCTATACGTAATTTCTGGGTATGGTTTTACATAGTTGGATATGATTGGGTCAGCTGACAGGAGGGGCCAATATTTAGTTAGGGTCTCTTTGACTTGATTGGATTGTAATTGGATTGGAAGACGAACAGACTGTAGTTGATCATCATTTTTGTGTCAAAATATTAATTTGTTTCTTTGTAATTCTTTTACTTTATTGAAAGATTTTTTCAGTAAATTGTGGCTGTAGCCTCTTTGTCTCAATCTTAAATAAAGTTGGTGTGAAGATTTGTAGAAATCTTCATCATTGCTACAGTTTCGTCTTATACGTATTGACTATACGGTATGCTTCTTATGCCTCGTACACACGGTCGGACAATGTTGTCGGAAATTCCGACCATGTGTAGGCTCCATCGGACAAAGTTTTATCTCCTGCTCTCAAATTTTCCAACAACAAAGTCCTATCGGACTTTTTCCGATCGTGTGTAGCGAATTCCGACGGACAAAGTGCCACGCATGCTCAGATCACATTACAAGACCAAAGCTATTGGCTACTAGCCTCTATGTAGTCCAGTCGTAGGCAACAAACGTCACCACGTTCAGAATGATCGGATTTTCCGACAACTTTGTCCGACCATGTGTATGCAACACCAGTGTCGGACAAAATCCGTCGGAAAAAATCCGATGGATTTTGTGGTCGGATTTTCCAACCCGACGGGGAATTAGTAGAGACTGTGGGTGGGCACTGGAAGCATGTAAGATTGTGTTCCCTGCAGATGGTTTTCTATACAGGGATGAAAATAGGGTTCCTTCTTCGTCAATGTTAATTGTGAGATCCAAAAATGTGATCGAAGTTTGGCTACACTCCATAGTAAATTTTAAATTATACTTATTTATTGATAATGTTTCAAAAAAAATCAAAAGGTCAGCATGGGTCCCAGTCCAAAAAATGAGCACATCGTCAATATACCTTAACCAGGTAAGTATGTTTTGAGTAAGGTGAGATAGTTTTGGTTAAGAGAGTAGCTCCTTTTCCCACCCCCCCAGATACAGGTTAGCATAGGAGGGGGCGCACTTGGTCCCCATTGCCACTCCCTGTATCTGGAGGAAGTGGGAAATACCAAAGGTGAAATAGTTCCTGGTCAGAATAAATTGTAGTAATGTTAATACAAAATTGTTGTAAGATTTAAATTCAGGGCCACGTTCCTGTAGTTGTTTACCTATAACTTTGAGACCTCGCTTATGAGGGATAGTGTTGTAGAGGCACTCAACATCGAGTGCCACTAACCAAGTACCTTTTGGGAGTTGTTTGTTTTCAAGGGTTCGCAATAAATGAATAGTAGACATGTGCAATTCGTTTATTTTTTTTTAGTTTTTCGTTTTTTTTCGTTATTTTCGTTCGTTCGTTTTCATACGAATGAACGAATGATTTGCAAAAAATTTTAACGAATAACGAATCGTTCGAATCTAACGAATCCGATTAACGAATCGTTCGAATCAAACGAATCCAAAAAACAACGAAAATCCGAAAAAAAATAATTAGAAACAACGAATGTACGAATGAAGAAAATCCGAAAAACGAAAACAGGAACAACGAAAATGAACGAAAAAATTCGTAAATTCGTAACTTTTTTTTTTTTTTTTCGATTCGTAATTTTCCGTGTCTCTTACAATGGCGTTGCTTAACGTGCTTCGAATGGATTGAATGAAAAAATTCGTACATTCGTAACTTTTTTTTTCGATTCGTAATTTTCTGTGTCTCTTAAAATGTAATAATAGCATACACATTACATAAAATTATGAATTATGCTCCGATTACGAATCTACGAATGTTACGAATGTACGAATAAATACGAATGCGTCCGAATTTCGAATAAACGAAAATTAAACTAACGAAAAAACGAATCAACCAAAAATAACTCTTACGAATGTACGAATCGTTACGAATACGAACACCGACGACTTACGAATGTACGAATTGTTACGAATACGAACACCGACGACTTGCGAATTTATGAATCGTTACGCATCAACGGAAACAAAAAAAACGAAACGAAAATAAACAAATTTTTTCGGAAACAAAAAAAACGAAACGAAAATAAACAAATTTTTTTGTTGTGCACATGTCTAATGAATAGTATCTTTGATATAAGAAGATAACAAAGTCACATGGGGTGCAAGGTGTTTATCAACAAGTTCACTTGTTTTCTCAGTAAGTCCATCACATCCAGACACGATTGGTCTGCCTGGAGGTTTTGTTAAGGATTTATGCAATTTAGGTAGGGCATAGAAAGTTGGAGTTTTGGGGTTTGGTAAATGCAAAGATTTCCACGTATTGGCATTGATGATGCCAAGCCTGGTTGCCTGGAAAATAATATTCTGGTATTCAGAGATGAAGTTTTGTATCAATAAAGAAGAAATTGGTCTATACCATTCGTGGTTGTCAAGGATGTCATGGCACATAGTTATGTAAGCCGGGACATCCATGACAACCACGTTGCCACCCTTGTCAGATGGTTTGATAACAATGGTTTGATTAGTTTGAAGTGATTTAAGGGCCAATTTGTGGGATTTTGAAAGATTCGACATTCCTGATCTATCCAATTCCAATTTTTGTATTTCCTTTGTGGATTGCTCAACAAAGGCCCATATATTAGGATTTGTAGTTAACCACTTCAGCCCCGGACTAATTGGCAGCCAAAGGACCAGGCCCCTTTTTGCGATTGGGCACTGCGTCGCTTTAACTGACAATTGCGTGGTCGTGCGACGTGGCTCCAAAACAAAATTGGCGTCCTTTTTTTCCCACAATTAGAGCTTTCTTTTGGTGGTATTTGATCGCCCCTGCGGTTTTTATTTTTTGCGCTATAAACAAAAATAGAGCGACAATTTTGAAAAAAATTCAATATTTTTTGCTTTTTGCTATAATAAATATCCCCAAAAAATATATAAAAAAACATTTTTTTTCCTCAGTTTAGGCCGATACGTATTCTTCTACATATTTTTGGTAAAAAAAAATGCAATTAGCGAATATTGATTGGTTTGCGCAAAAGTTATAGCGTTTACAAAATAGGGGATAGTTTTATAGCATTTTTATTAATATTTTTTTTTTACTAGTAATGGCGGCGATCAGCGATTTTTATTGTGACTGCGTCATTATGTCGGACACATCGGACATTTTTGACACATTTTTGGGACCATTGTCATTTAATGCTATTTAAATGCATTGATTCCTGTATAAATGACAGTTGTAGTGAAAGAGTTAACCACTAGGGGGAGGGGAGTGGTTATGGGCTCTGACGTGTGTGTGTTTTTTTACATTAGGGGGGGGGGCTGACGTCTGAGGTCATTGATCGGCTTTCCCGATGACCAGGAACAGCCAATCAATGACAGGCAGAGTAGGAAGCGCCGGGAGAGGTTTGTTTACACAAACCTCTCCCCGTTCTTCAGCTCCGTAACCCGATCGCGGGACACCAGCGGCGATCGGGTCCGCTGGTCCCGCGGCCGGGGTCACGAAGCTCCCGATCGGGTTGCGAACGTGCCGCCGGCGGCGCGCGCGCGACCCACGGGCAGGAATTTAAAGGGCCACGTACAGGTACGTGGTTTTGCCTGCCCGTGCCATTTTGTAGACGTATATCTACATGAGGCGGTCGGGAAGCGGTTAAAGAGGGAAAAGTTTTTTATTTGGGTTTAAAAGGTACCGGTGGTGGAAAGGTCACCCCTGGGACGATTAGATCCAACTGGCTAATTTCCAGGTGATCGTCATCTCCCAGATCTGCTTCATCCAAAAGTGTCTCATAAGGTCTTCAAGAGCTTGTAATTCTGCAATTGTAGGAACAACATTATCAATGCTACATGTTTGCTTGGAAATATTTGGTTTTATTGTGATAAATCACCTTAAAAAGACCTCATAGACCTCGGACACTCGCGCATGCGCAGAAGCCTCTCTGTCCGCGGAATGGAGGGCGTTAGTCACGCCCTCCACTCTAGGAGACACTACTTAAGCCGGCATCTGGCACTCAGTAGAGTACCGGACCCTGGAGGCGCCTGACACATATCCTCTTCTCCTCAAAAGTAAGCCTTTTATCTAAGCAATCCCTTACTATTTTTGTTCTTATGGCCTGGATTATACCTTTAGCTATTCCCTTTTCCATCCTATTTTAGGAAATGCTTTACTGCTGACCACTGATTTCTTATCGATCGCCACTGTGTGTATCTTTTTACACTCATTGTCTGTTTGGTGCTTTCATTGGAATGTTCAATCCTCTCAGTATGCATTAGCACCAGCTCTGCTTAACCACTTCAATACAGGGCTTTTAAACACCCTTCCTTACCAGACCAATTTTTAGCTTTCAGCGCTCTCACACTTTGAATGACAATTACTCAGTCATGCTACATGCTACCCAAACCAAATTTTTATCATTTTTTTTCTCACAAACAGAGCTTTCTTTTGGTGGTATTTAATTACTGCTGGGTTTTTTATTTTTTGCAATATTAGCGAAAAAAGAGAGAAATTTTTGAAAAAAAACGGAAAATTTATATCAAATACTTACCGTAATTTTCCTTTCCTGATAGGCTCCATGGCAGCATACGTGTGCCATACGCGCCTCCATAACTACCCAATAGGACCCCTCTCCCATAAATCTTTGCTCCTGGCTGCTATCCGTGTTCCGTAACTAGCCTACTCCAGACATTTGGGAGGGAACTCCTGCTGCCATGGAGCCTATCAGGAAAGGAAAATTACGGTAAGTATTTGATATAAATTTTCCGTTTTCCTGACAGGCTCCATGGCAGCATACGTGTGGGAAATAACTCGCCAAAACACACCCGGGTGGGCAAAATGTTGAGCAAAGAAAACCAAAATTTATTTAACATTGTCCAACGACAATACTTGTAAACCAAAATTAATAGAAGACAGCGCAGCTGGTTCAACGCAATAGTGAGAAAGAAAAGTATTAATTGTGGACCAAGAGGCCGCTCTACAAATAACATCAGGCGCCACATGCCGAGAAGCCGCCCACGAAGTCGAGATGCTCCGTGTTGAATGAGCCGTCACTGCCTCAGGAGGAGCCAAGCCCTTAGCTCTGTATGCCCTTTGAATCGTCTGCACAATCCACGCGGAAATTGACCTAATTGACGCACACATCCCTTTATTCTTGCCATGAAGAAGGACAAAGAGGAATTCCGTTTGCCTGAATGGAGCTGTTGCCTCCAGATATTGTTTTAAGGTGTGGCCTACATCAAGAGGATGGATCTCTTGGTCATCTGGTGTTTTGAAAGTAGGGAGTACAATCTCCTGATTCTCATGGAAGACTGTGGTCACTTTAGGGTTTGACCCTAACATTGGAATCAGCACTACTCTGTCTTCAAAAAAGGTCAGAAAAGGTTCCTCTGAACCCAGATTCCTGATCTCTGATACCCTTTTCGCTGACGTTATCGCCACTAGGAAGATAGTCTTTAGAGTAAGATCCTTAACAGACAAAGGTTGAGATGAATCTTTCCCAAGTTTTGACAGAAAATCCAGAACTAATGGAAGGTCCCATTTGGGAAACCTGGGTCTTCTTTGTGGTCTGAGCCTGATGGCACCCTTAAAGAATTGACGAACTAAGGCGTGATTCGCCCATGAGACTCCCGTGAAGGCTGAGATGGCTGACACTTGCACCCTTAACGAGCCGACCGCCAGGGATAAATCTAGTCCAGACTGAAGAAAGCTCAGGATATCATGAACCTCTGGAGAGTTGCACGAGTTTTCTCTTGATGACATGTGTACAGCAAACCTAGACCAAATGCGCTCATACACCCTATTAGTGCTTCTTCGTCTGGCATTAAGAAGAGTTGGAATCGCTTCTTTCGGGCAACCAAGCGCCTCTAGCCTTCCCCTCTCAAGAACCACACCTTGAGGTGCAGACACGATGGAAACGGGTGTAACGTCTTGCCTTGAGACAATAGATCCGGCCTGAGAGGTAGGGGAATTGGGTCTTGATAGCTGAGGAGCAGCAGCAGAGGAAACCACGGCCTGTTGGGCCAGAATGGAATGACAGCAATAATCTCCACTTTTTCTGTTCTGAGCCTCCGCAGAAACTGTAGAATCACCGGGACTGGAGGGAAGGCATAGGCCCTCTGGAAATCCCAACTGGTCGTGAGAGCATCTATCCCGAACGCCTGAGGGTCCCTGAACCTCGCAAAGTACTTCGGTATCTTGAAGTTGCACAGGGAAGCGAACATGTCGACTTCCGGGGATACACCCAGTGTTAGGAGCCACTCGAAAACTTCTCTGTGGAGGGACCACTCGTTGTTGTCTAACTCGACCCGGGACAAGAAGCCTGCTTGCACATTCTGGACCCCCGGAATGTATACTGCCGAGATGTTGGCTAAGTTCTTTTGCGCCCAACTCATTAAAGGCTCCACTTCTTGTAACAGGGACCAGCTGTGAGTCCCACCTTGTTTCCTTATGTATGCCACTGCTGTTGTGTTGTCCAACCTTAGCATGACGGAAGAGTTCAACACTAGATGGCGAAAGGATAGGAGTGCCTGAAAGGCTGCCCTCAGTTCCAGGATGTTGGAAACGACTCCTTGCGACTGGCATGTCCACCTGCCTTGAGCCACCTCCGACAGGCAATGAGCGCCCCAACCCTGGTTGCTGGCATCTGAGGTCACCGTGATCCATGAGATGGGGACAATCGAATGATGGTTGCGCAGATTCTTCCCCTGAAGCCACCAAAGGAGAGATGTCCTCATAGATGGGGTAAGAAAGATGCGCTGATTCTGGTCGACAGAGTTCCACTGATGCAGAAATCCCTTCTGAAAGGGACGGGTATGCCACTGGGCCCACTTCACCATGGGGATGGCTGCTGTCATCGTACCAATTATTTTCAGGCACTGGAGAGCAGAAAGGTGAGTTGATCCACGGGTTGCCTGAATCCTGTCTCGGATTACCATGATTTTCTCCTCTGGGAGGGAGATGGAGCCCTCCACGGTGTTGAAAAGTGCGCCCAGAAACACGAGGGACTGAGATGGCTCTAGCTGACTCTTTTCTAAATTCAGGAGCCACCCGAACTCTTGCAGGGTAGAGATGACAACCTCTTTGTGATCTAATAGCTGATCCTTGCTCTGAGATAGTAGAAGCAGGTCGTCCAAGTAATGGTGGAGACGCACACCCTTGACCCTGAGAAGAGCCACTACCGCCAATAGCACCTTGGAAAAAACCCGGGGTGACGTGGTTAACCCGAAGGGTAGACAAATGAACTGAAGGTGTTGGTTGCCTACCTCGAAGCGGAGGAATTTGTGGAAGTCCTTTGTCACAGGCACGTGAAAATATGCGTCTTTCAGGTCGATTGATATTAACCAGTCTCCCAAGTGTACTGACTGTTGTATGGTAAGTAAGGACTCCATCTTGAATTTCTCCTTGCGGATGAATGAGTTGAGGTGAGTCAGGTCTATTACTGGCCTCCATGTGCCGTTCTTCTTCTGCACCAAAAACAGGGGTGAATACATGCCTTCGCCCCTCTCTTCCTCTGGGACGGGTACGACTGCGCCTTGTTCCAATAAACAGCTTACGTAGGTCAACAGGACCTGTCTTTTCCCTTCTGAGCTTGGAAGAGTAGTAGGGATGAATCTGAGTTTTGGAGTGTTGCAGAAGACCCACTTGTGACCGGACGACACTGTCCTTACGGTCCAATAGTCCCGAATTGAGGCCGCCCAAACATGTTTGAAGTGGAGAAGACGGGCCCCCACTTGACATGTTTGAGCGGGCCCAATTTCAAAAGGACTTCCCGGAATCCTGGTTCCCAGAGGAACCACCTTTAGAGGCCTTCTTAAAAGAAGACTGCCTGGACCTCCATGTCCTGGAGAATTCTCGGCCGGGTTTATAGCTGCGTGCATCCCTGGCACGATCCGCATTCTGTCTTCTTGGAAAAGAGCGTCTCTGATTTTGAGGACGCCTATCCTGAGGGAGAAACCCAGACTTCCCACCTGTGGCCCGGGATATGGCAGAATCAAGCTTATTGCCGAATAATGAGGATCCTTCAAAGGGGATGCGGCACCTTTAGCTGTGTCTTTAGCTGAGTCTTTAGCTGTGTCTATTGAAATGCCTCTCAGGTATTCTTCAATGCTGTCAGCCCAGAATTCTATGGCCTTTGACACTGCTGCGATCGCAAGCACTGGTTTGCACGCCATCCCGGAAGTCAAATAGATTCTCTTTAGATCTGAATCGATCCGTCTCTCTAAAGGATCCTTGAATGACACAGTGTCTTCTAAGGGGAGAGTCACATATCTCACCAGACGCATAAGTGCTGCATCTACCATTGGAGCTGACTCCAGGTGTTTCACATCTTCTTCCTTAAAGGGGTAAAGTTTAAGGATCTTGGATTGCATGGAACTCTTTTTGTCCATCTTGCTCCACTCTTCTGAAATAATATCACCCAATTCAGACAGAAACGGAAAAAAATTGACGCTCCTTATTGAGCTGTTTAAAGAATTTCCTCTGCTTCGGGGGGGGAAGTGATAGGATCTTCCCACTTCAGAGCCTCTCTCACTGCCTTAACCAGGGAGGGAACCAAACCATAGTCAAACCCCAAACCTGGATCTTCCGGATCCGATTCACTGTCTGAGACAAGGGCAGAATGGCGGCTAGGTTGGGATGATTCCCATGTTTCCTGTAGTACCCCCTCTCCTACTATAGGATCTAGTGGGTCTGCCGGGGATTCACAAGGCTGTTGAGCTTCCCTTTCCTGCAGGGATTCTTTTACCACTCGTCTCACCATTGATTCTAGGCGCTGGTCAGCGCCGTCTCTCTCATCCGCTGCCTTAGTGAAACAATGGTCACATAGGGATTTGTCTGCTGGCACAGGCATTCTGCACCCCCAACATGCTTTCTCTGGTCTCTTGCTGGAGTGAGCCACAGGGGGGCGGGAATAATCCCTGTCACGCTGTTCCGACCTGGCGGACCTATGGTGGCTGGATTTTGAGGAGGATTTGTGGTGGTGCGATTTTGACGATCCACTGCGTCTATAAGTACTAGGATGTGGATCAGATTTGGAAGGGCTGTGAACACAGAAAGACAGACAGAAGGGATAGGTCATATTTGCTGCCTATGCTTACTCTCTTCAACATTAGAAATACAAAAGATGTATTTTAGGACCTACCTAACATGAGCGGGCTGGCCACTAGGGGGCAGTGAAGCATCCATAATGTCCAAAAACACCAAGCCTGACACTGCAGTAAAAAACAATATCTTCAGACAAAATACAGCAATGATCCAACAAAGCCCCAGCATAAAGGACTGTTCCTACCTTGAACCGCCGAAATATTAGCCCCGGGAAGTCGCTGTGGCGTCCGCAATCATTCCCAGGGCTCTGTCAGCTTTGCAGGGTTTTTAAATTTGCCGCCCGTGACGTCATCGGCGTCATCCGACGCCGGGGTCCTCAACGCGCATGCGCGAGAACCAAGCCTCGCTCTCACGTCGGGTCCGCGCATGCGCAGAACGCCCGCGAACCCGGAAGTCGAAGAGAGTAGTTTGCTGGAACGCAGAAGCGTCCAGCAAACAGCATGGAAATAGCAAACAGATAGAGGAAAGGAATATAATCAATGGGCACACACATAAACACTGCTGCCATGGACAGATACAGACTCACCGCTCCACCAACGATCACTTGGCCGAACGATCCAAGGCACGCACACACCGGACCTCCCAGCAGATAATGGCCACCTATGACAACAGGCAAACAGGCCGGGCGCACTTTAAGGTAAGATCACCAGTCTTCAGCGCTACTCTGCATATACACTCCTTACCCTGCTTAACAGTCAGGGCCTATCGGAGGAAAACAATTCAGTCATTCGGCCGATCGATCGCTGTGAAGTCATCTTCAGGTAGGAGAACCACTTGGTCCTACGGAGGAGGACAAAAAAGGAACACGGATAGCAGCCAGGAGCAAAGATTTATGGGAGAGGGGTCCTATTGGGTAGTTATGGAGGCGGGGCCAACCCACACGTATGCTGCCATGGAGCCTGTCAGGAAAAACACTTTTTTTTAGTTTCTATTGAAAATTTTTGCAAATAAAACATTTTTTTTCCAAAATTTTGGCCAAAATGTATACTGCTACTTATCTTTAGTAAAAATAACCCAAATAAGTGTATATTATTTGGTTGCTGTGAAAGTTATAGCGTCTAAAAGCTATGGTGCAAATCATTGAAAATGATCACATCTGATCACACCTGATTCACTGAAGGCCTATCTCATTTCTTGAGACCCTAACAAGCCAGGAAAGTACAAATACCCCCCAAATTACCCCTTTTTGGAAAGCAGACATTCCAAGGTATTTAGTAAGAGGCTTGGCGAGTTTTTTGAAGTTGTAATTTTTTCCCAAAATTCTTGGAAAAATGATAAAAAAAAATATTTTTTTTTTTTTGCACAAAATTGTCATAAAAACAAGTTATTTCTCTCACACAGCACATGCATACTTGCAATGACACCCCAAAATATATTCTGCTACTCCTCCTGAGTATAGTGATACCACATGTGTGAGACTTTTACATAGCCTGGCCACATACAGAGGTCTAACATCCAAGTAGCACCGTCAGGCGTTCTACGAGCATAAATTGCACATCTCATTTGATGACAACCTATCACACTTTTGAAGGCCCTGGAGCACCAGGTCAATGCAAACGCCCACAAAATGACCCCATTTTGGAAAGCCAACACCCCAACGTATAATACTGTGGTGTGAAAAAGTGTTTGCCCCCTTCCTCATTTCCTGTTCCTTTGCATGTTTGTCACACTTAAGTGTTTCGGAACATCAAACCAATTTAAACAATAGTCAAGGACAACACAAGTAAACACAAAATGCAATTTGTAAATGAAGGTGTTTATTATTAAAGGTGAAAAAAAATACAAACCATCATGGCCCTGTGTGAAAAAGTGATTGCCCCCCTTGTTAAAACATACTATAACTGTGGTTGTCCACACCTGAGTTCAATTTCTCTAGCCACACCCAGGCCTGATTATTGCCACACCTGTTCACAATCAAGGCATCACTTAAATAGGAGCTGCTTGACACAGTAAGGTCCACCAGAAGATCCTTAAAAGCTACACATCATGCCGAGACCCAAAGAAATTCAGGAACAATTGAGAAAGAAAGTAATTGAGATCTATCAGTCTGGAAAGGGTTATAAAGCCATTTCCAAAGCTTTGGGAATCCAGCGAACCACAGTGAGAGCCATTATCCACAAATGGCGAAGACATGGAACAGTGGTGAACCTTCCCAGGAGTGGCCGGCCGCCCAAAATTACCCCAAGAGCGCAGCGACGACTCATCCAAGAGGTCACAAAAGACCCCACAACAACGTCCAAGGAACTGCAGGCCTCACTTGCCTCAGTTAAGGTCAGCGTTCATGCCTCCACCATCAGGAAAAGACTGGGCAAAAATGGCCTGCATGGCAGAGTTCCAAGGAGAAAAACCACTGCTGAGCAAAAAGAACATCAAAGCTCGTCTCAATTTCTCCACAACACATCTTGATGATCCCCAAGACTTTTGGGACAACATTCTGTGGACCGATGAGACAAAAGTGGAACTCTTTGGAAGGTGTGTGTCCAAGTATATCTGGCGTAGAAGGAACACTGCATTTCAGAAAAAGAACATTATACCAACAGTAAAATATGGTGGTGGTAGTGTGATGGTCTGGGGCTGTTTTGCTGCTTCAGGACCTGGAAGACTTGCCGTGATAAAAGGAACTATGAATTCTGCTGTCTACCAAGAGATCCTGAAGGAGAATGTCCGACCATCTGTTCGTGTACTCAAGCTGAAACGAACTTGGGTTCTGCAGCAGGACAATGATCCTAAACACACCAGCAAGTCCACCACCGAATGGATGAAGAAAAACAAAATGAAGACTTTGGAGTGGCCTAGCCAAAGTCCTGACCTGAATCCTATTGAGATGTTGTGGTATGACCTTAAAAAGGCCGTTCATGCTCGAAAACCCTCTAATGTAACTGAATTAGGACAATTCTGCAAAGATGAGTGGGCCAAAATTCCTCCAGGACGCTGTAAAAGCCTCATTGCACGTTATCGCAAACGCTTGGTTGCAGTTGTTGCTGCTAAGGGTGGCCCAACCAGTTATTAGGTTTAGGGGGCAATCACTTTTTCACACAGGGCCATGATGGTTTGGATTTTTTTTCACTTTTAATAATAAACACCTTCATTTACAAATTGCATTTTGTGTTTACTTGTGTTGTCCTTGACTATTGTTTAAATTGGTTTGATGTTCCGAAACACTTAAGCCCCATACACACGGTCGGACTTTTTCATCAATTTGGTCCGATCGGACAAGGTTGTTGAAAAATCAGACCGTGTGTATGCACCATCGGACAGTGTTCGTCGGTTTGTCCGTCGGACAAAGTCTTATCTCCTGCTGGAAAGATTTGCCGTCAACCCGGTCCGATCACACCAAATCCGAGCGTGTGTACGCTTGTCCGACGGACAAAGTGCTACGCATGCTCAGAAGAAATTCTGTGACGGAAGCGCTCGGTCAGGTAAAACTACCTTTCCTAATCGACACAGCACATTCGTCACGCTGCAATGTTAAAATGTCTTTAATGCAGCGCATTCTCTTTTTCTTTACAATGCAACAAGAATGACATCTTTTAGCTGCTCCTATTCACCCGCACTTCTCACAAACTTACTTCTTTATTACTTTGCACCATTTATACACTACATGTTTATTTTTACTCTGAACGGAAAAGAATCTTTGTTATTTTTTTACCATGATTTGTCTTTTTATTTTTTTGGGGGGGAATACATATTTGAATCTTTTTTTTTTTTTTTTTTTTTTTGGAGGGGGGTTGTGTGTCTCAAATTACCAAAAACACATTATTTACATTTGTATTTCTTGCTTAAATTTACTAGGAGGTTGTTTGTTGTTGTTGCCCCTTGTTAATTCTACTTTAGGATTAGTGAAATGTACCAGCCTACTCAAAGAAAAACTGTCATTGTAGCAAAGTAAAACACAATAGTCAATGATTATTTCAAATCCAAAAAACCTTTATTTAGGTCACACCAACAAACCAAAGAGGAACGCAGCCATGGTGAAACTTGGGGAATTTGCAAAGCCTTGGCCCCCCACGGCAACCATCATTGTTCAAGCGTAGAAAATTGGGGGCCTGAGGAGTACGTATATTAAGGGGAGTGCAATCTGGTCGTGAAGTCCAAAGTATCCGGAACTGCAGCAGATGCCATCTAGGTCCCCAGGCTCTGGTACTACAAGAGGCTCCATCTTCTCTCAGACCAGACTGATTGCAGGTCGTCACTCTCAGGTCTTCCTTCCACGCTTCCTTGCACGCTGTGGCTGTCGTGCTGGTGGGGTGGCAGAAGGAGGAGGAGGAGGAGGAGGAGGTGGAGCATGGTAGCTATGGCAAACATGTGTGACTGGGGTCATCTCCCCAGCCCTACCCTTATTTAGGACATGGAGGATGAGCCCCTCACACATGTTGCGTTGCCTCACCTCCATACCCATCATTTTTGTGACAACCACCGAGCCAAAGGTCTCCTCATCGGCGGGTGTGGCATGTAGGGAGTCTGAAGCCTCTCTTATCATCCGGAGCGCTGACTGTGCCGCATAACCCCCCCTTCTCGCCCTTTTGTACGGAGGGCGGAGGGGAGGGGTTTGGGTGTCAGTCAGGCTCCGAGGCCTAGCCCCCTCTTGGCTTCCACTACCCAGCTGGTGGCTGCCACTAACCCCTGCCTCCTCCTGACTGCCACCTTCCACAGCCACCTCCTGGCTGAGGTCTTCCTGTGTAGGAAAAAGGGACATAGTTTCAGTTATTTGTTCATCAAACACACACAATTCTCATCTAGTGACTGTTGCAAAATGTTTACAAATAGAAAACCATACAATTCTCAGCCCAGCAGTTTAGATTCTGGCCCCAAATGTCTCCAACACCACTGTCTGTTGATATGTCAAACACGTTAGGAACTAAGCAATTGGCGATCCTGAATTAAGTGAACATCATTCATTATTCCCCTAAATGGTAGCAAAACTACTATACCTGGAACAAGCTGGGCTCCTCCACCTCTTCCAGACTGGAAGGCCCAGGTTGCTCCTCGGAAGCCTCATCAGGGGTGGGCTGTGCGCAAGGAAGCGTGGAAGGAGGAGTTGAGGTTGGCTCCGTGACATCAGCCTGGTCCTTCAGAAAATGGAGACTCTGATAGTACCAGAGCTTGGGGACATAGACCTCATCTGCTGAAGTTGCAGTTTCCTCAGACTTCACGACCTTCTTCCTCTCCCTGATATACGCACTCCTCAGGCTGCCAATTTTCTTTCTAATATCATCAACAGTTGCCGTGGGGAACCTTGGCTTGACAAATTCCACAAGTTCCTCCAGGGCTGCGTGCCTCTTTGGTTTGTTGGTGTAATGTGGGTGTATACCCTGCCACAATATGGGAAAATCCCTGTATTTGGCAATGAAGAGGGGGAGAAAACTCATGTCGTTGAATCCCTTCATATCAATCTCTGCAAGACACAACAACACACAAAACCCTCAAAATTATGTCAGGCTAAACTCTCCTAATCTTCTCCATAAAGAAGCCTCAAGTTCAAATCAGTCTAGGCTAGTTATGTACCAACGTTAAATTGTACCTTCGTTTGTAGCGATCGTCTCGTGTGAGTTTTCTCTCCCCTCGTCTCCCAGATCGTGGCTACGACACAGGCGTGTGACGTTTTATATACACTGCGCATGCTTCAAACTCCGCCCGCCCCTGACGATCTTTCTCGTCTATTCCCCACCCCTTCTCTTTACGGCGTAGTGGGGAGAGCACATGGCGGGGAAACAGCAGGTGCGCCACAAATATCCCACCAACGAGGAGGAGGACGAGGAAAGTCCGGAGGCAGAAACGTCCCGATCCCGGAACCTGAAATTCAAGGCCTCCAATATGTCATTTGGAGAAATGTTGGAGATGGTGGACATATTAAAGAGGAGCGACTATGATGGGAAGTATGGGCCTTACCTCAACCCCAATGTCCGCAAGGCCAAGATCATGTCTAAAGTTGTGAGAAGGCTGTACAATAATTTTGGGGTACAACGATCCAAGGAGCAACTCAGGAAACGCTGGTCAGACCTGAAACTGAGGGAGGCCGATCAGTACAGAAAGATCAAGAGAATTCTTCAAAAAAGTAAGTAGTTGTGTTTTGTGTTTGATTTCTTGCTTGCATACTGCTCCATTGTGTTTTGATTTTTACCAAGTTGTACATTCCAAAATGGCCACTTTCAGGTTCGTCTGTGCATTCGATCGTACTCAGCCTCGATCTTTCTGCCACTGTCATGGTCGTGTGTGTGTGCATTCGATCGTACGCAACCTCGATCGTTCGGCCACTTATAATACGATGTTTGGTGTTTTTTTGGGGAAAGGAAGTTTGTTCTCACTAGAAATGTCATCAAGAATGTAAAGCCAATTTATTCAATGTAAAGGAGAGGTCACTCAGTAGCTGTTTACCCATCTGGACTCTAGAGCACTAGTGCTGGGACACCCAAACCCCCTTTTTATTATGCTTTTCCACACATGTGCTCCAGTGGATACTAGAGGGGGGTCTCCATCACACAAACTTCTACCAAAAAGCTAGTCAGTTTAGCACCTTTACAAAGTGACTTCATTCATGTAGTTGACATTTGTAACTGGCCAAACTAAAATAGTGTCCGTCACTTTCAAGCAATGTTTGTCATTTCCTATTTCTGCCCTCAATAGCTTGTGTTGCTAAATCTTCCTTTTGGACATTCTCATAGGGGAGCGAAAACTTGGGCCGTCGGAGGAAACCCCCAAACCAACACCTACCAAAAAAGGGGAAAGAGCAGAAGCAGAGGAGGAGGAGGAGGAGGAAGGAGAGATCATCGAACTTGGAGAAATTGTCACCACAACAGGTGAGTGTGGGAGAACACAGCTACTGGTAAGCTAATCCATGTATGGCTGCCTCATTTCCAACACCCCATTTTTGTTTGTTTGTGGTTTTTAGGTGACGTGGATGTTGTGGAAGAAAAATCGCACTTTACCACAGAGAGTGCCCACGTACTCATCGGAGAGATAATGGTCTGCAATAGAGATCTAGATTACCTAAAGCAAAACATCAATGATGTTCAACAAAAATTGAAGAACATCATTGATGTTTTAGGAAAAATATGAAAAAGCAACAAGTAATTTACACACATTTGTGCCAGCTTCTGAACACATTTGCAACTTAAAAACTGTCTGAAATTTGGAACATGCACACATTGTGTCCACATGTGCTAGCTCCCATCATGGTGGGTGAATGGCAACGTTTTTTTGGGGGTGCAAACACTTTACGAACTACGAAAGTGGTTGTGGTGAAGGGGTTGCACCCCCAAAAAACGTCCATTCATCCCCATGATGGAAAATGGCACTTTTGAAGCTTCTAGGCATGTGTTTTACCATCTAATGACCATTTTCATAACCAAATTGTGTGCATGTTCCAAATTTCCACTTTTCGGGGGTGACCCCCCCATGTGATGAAGGCAAGATCAAACACACTTTGAACATATAGTCATGTCTGATCTTGTCTTCACTTTACAAAGTTGAACTTTCCTACTTCATAGGTTCTGCTTAGCTCCATGCCTGGTTTTACAAATTGCGTAATCTTTGTAAATAATGTTGTAAATAACCAAGATGTTGTCAGTTTTGGCGTGAAGATTGTAAACGCACTTGTGAATGTTTTCCAAGTAAACTTTTTTATTTTTCCAAATGTGTGGCTTCCTTATTTAAATAAAACAATGCATTATGTATGTAAAATGTAAAGGATATGGGGGGCAATGGGTGTTATTTACTAAAGGCAAATCCACTTTGCACTGCAATTTCGTTTCCCAGGGAACTTTTTCAATGCACTTGTAGAGCATAGCGGATTTGACTTATGTAAATGACACCCACAGTGCTTTGTACGAAAACACGGAGCACAGCATTTTGGAGAATACACACTTGTCAGACCTGGTGCTGAAAAGGAGTATTTTGGGTGTCAGTTATGCAGGAGAAACCTTCTCTAGACCAAAGATTAGGTAGCAAACACACATGAGAATAATCTTTTTGGGAAGAAGAGACTGTTACCTCCTTTTGCCCAGAAAGTGCATTACCACTGTCGAAGGCAAAGGGAAAAAATGACAAAGTAAAATAAGCTAAAAAGAAGACTGAAATGACAAGAAATCAGAGGTTGGTTAAAATATCAGATTTATTAAAAAAATGCCTCTCACACATCGTCAGGCAGAGCAATGGCCCCCCTACCCACAAAGTATTCCATATATTGGTCCCGGACCACGCGGGCATTGAGAGGGGGCAAGCCTGGACGTGCCACTCGAAGGGCTGTGAGGTCCGCATTTGGAGGGCCCTCCACATCTGGGCCAACGGGCACCACATAGTTCCTGTTATGTCTTTTGAGGAAGTTGTGCAATATGCAACAGGCAAGAACTATGTGGTTCAGTTTGTATTCCGCCAAGTTAAATGCCGTCAGGAACAGGCGGAAGCGGCTGGCCAGGATGCCAAAAGCGTTCTCCACCACTCTTCTGGCTCTGGACAGCCTGTAGTTGAAGACCCTCTGGTCCGGGGTGAGGGTCCTCATCGGGAACGGCCTCATCACATGGGGAGTCAGCGCAAACGCTTCATCTGCGACAAAGACGAAGGGGAGTCCTTCGGCATTCTCCTCTGGAGGTGGCAAGCACAGACTGCCACTTTGGAGACGCCAGTAGAACTCCGTGTGCGTAATGGCCCCACCATCCGATATCCGGCCGTTCATCCCCACGTCCACATACATAAACTCGTATGTTGCCGACACCACCGCCAACATCACTACACTATTAAACCCTTTATAATTATAATAGTAGGACCCCGAGTTGGGCGGTGGGACGATGCGGACGTGTTTCCCATCAATTGCCCCTCCGCAGTTAGGAAAGTCCCAACGGCTGGCAAAGTGGGAGGCCACAGTCTGCCATTCCTGTGGCGTGGAAGGGAACTGTGGAGTGAAACAAGAAAAAAAAATGAGTCACTTTGCACCTAAACATTGCAAGCAGATTAGACAATCAACATCTTGGAACAAGAGCATTGTATAAAATTGGAGGCTGGAAAGTATTTACACAGAAAAGTAGAGGCTCCCCTTCACAGATTACTCACCCCCCCATCAATCCCCCCACTTCTGATGGGACATTGGCAATAACTATGGTTTTGGGGGGGGGGGGGGGTGGACAGGTAACCCTCTGCACTTCATTGATTGGCAAATGGCTCAATAATGTGGCCTAGTTTGGCCAGACCCTCTGTACTTAACACTATTGGCAGGCCACAGGAAAGATCAAATAACATTTCCCCCCCCCCCCTCAAAAAAGGCAGGCACAGTGTGACATTATTAAATTACCAAGCAAGCTAATAGGAGGGAAAGAAGACAAAAAATTAGGAAATGGAATGTATGGAGGCAGCCCCTTGCACTACATGCTTTGCTGAATTCATCCCTAAAGATGCGCACTATAAAGAGGTAGGTATATAGTGTGTATTGACCTTGGGAAAGCCAGCAGATAAAGGATTGGTACCATCTGACAGAGCAGTTGGGGGAGGGGGTTCCTAATGAGTTTGCCCCCCCCCCCCCCACCAAAAGAACAAAAAAAGGGGGCTCTACATGAAGTAAACCACACAGCAAACATTTGTGCATATTTTAGGGGGTGTTTTGGGGCAAACAATACTATGCAGCAGACAAAAGACATTGCTTAAGTGACTAGGCCATAGGTGTCTATTGGGGCAGAAGAGCATGCTGGTGAGGTAAGTGAAGGGAAAAATGCATGAAGGAGAAAAGGGGCACAGCATATTAGAACATATTGCAATCATGGTAATTAGGGAAGGAGGTCAAAAATACAAGTCATTAGCAAACAGAGCATACATAGAAGGGAATAGTAAAGTATAAATGTTACCTTAATATAGTCCTCCTGCAGGACCTGAATGATGGCAGAACAGGTCTCTGGAATAATGATTCCCAGGGCCTGGGGAGAGATACCTGAAGAGAACTTCAAATCCTGAAGACTTCTCCCTGTCGCCAAGTACCTCAACGTGGCAACAAGCCTCTGCTCCGGAGTAATGGCTTGTCTCATGCAGGTATCCTGCCGGCTGATAAAGGGGGTCAGCAAAGCCAAAAGACGGTGAAAATCGGGGTCCGTCATCCTGAGAAAGTTCCTGAAATCATCAGGATTATTCTCCCGGATCTCACGAAGCAAAGGCATGTGCGAGAACTGGTCACGCTGAAGCAACCAATTCTTGGTCCACATACTCCTCATCACTCTGTTCATGGACGGGTCTTGGGTCAAAGCTAAAAGCCCGACACCAATTCCGCGTACAGCACGAACTCGGCGACGAGTACGCACGGGAAACATCGCTCAGAAGGTCACAAAAGGTCGGCTGGTCAGAACGGACAAACAGAAAGCACCGATAAACAGCAAGGCCTGAAAGAACGAAGTGAATACCAGCAACGAGCAGACAATAAGCAGTGCAAATCAAAGCGTCCTATATCAAGATATAGGCCGCAATGACCAACAAATGCGAACTGACTACACGCACTAATAAACAGATACGCACGACAAGCACAAACTGAAGAGCAGTAACGATCTGAGTCAGAAAACTGAGAAGCGCGAATCTTAAGTCACCAAACTTCCACTAACTCTCGATAAACACGGGATCAGCAGAAGGAGCCCAACGGGTGCCTGACGTGGTGCTGAACTTCCCTTTTGTAATCTCGTGGATGACGACTTACGTCACGACGTTCTTCCGGACCGGATATTCCGACAACGTAGTCCGACCGTGTGTACGCAACGCCAACATCGGACAAAGTACGTCGGACAAAGTCCGACCGACCTGGTCCGCGGATTGTCCGAGCGTGTGTATGGGGCTTAAAGTGTGACAAACATGCAAAGGAACAGGAAATGAGAAAGGAGGCAAACACTTTTTCACACCACTGTATATGAGGCATAATGAGTCTTTTGAATGGTTCATTTTTTTCCCAAAGTTTTTGGAATATGTGGGAAAAAAATTAAAACGCATTTTTTTTATACAAAGTTGTCCATTTATAAGATATTTCCAACACATAGCATGTACATAGCAAAACTGACACCCCAAAATACATTCTGCTACTCCTTCCGAGTATGGCGATACCAAATATGTGAGACTTTTACACAGCCTGGCCACATACAGAGGCCCAACATTGAAGTAGCACCGTCAGGCGTTCTACATGCATAAATTACACATCTCATTTCTCAACCACCTATTACAGTTTTGAAGGCCCTGGAGCACCAGGACAATGGAAACGCCCACAAAATGACCCCATTTTGGAAAGCTAACACCCCAACGTATAATATATGAGGCATAATGAGTCTTTTGAATGGTTCGCTTTTTTCCAGTAGTATTTGGAAACTGTGGAAAAAAATGAAAACGCATTTTTTTTTTACATAAAGTTGTCCATTTATAAGATATTTCCAACACATAGCATGTTCATAGCAAAAATGACACCCCAAAATACATTCTGCTACTCCTCCTGAGTATGGCGATACCAAATGTGTGAGACTTTTACACAGCCTGGCCACATACAGAGGCCCAACATTGAAGTAGCACCGTCAGGCGTTCTACATGCATAAATTACACATCTCATTTCTCAACCACCTATTACAGTTTTGAAGGCCCTGGAGCACCAGGACAATGGAAACGCCCACAAAATTACCCCATTTTGGAAAGCTAACACCCCAACGTATAATCTATGAGGCATAATGAGTCTTTTGAATGGTTCGTTTTTTTCCAGTAGTATTTGGAAACTGTGGAAAAAAATGAAAACGCATTTTTTTTTTACATAAAGTTGTCCATTTATAAGATATTTCCAACACATAGCATGTACATAGCAAAAATGACACCCCAAAATACATTCTGCTACTCCTCCCGAGTATGGCGATACAAAATATGTGAGACTTTTACACAGCCTGGCCACATACAGAGGCCCAAGTAGCACTGTCAGGTGTTCTAGGAGCATAAATTACACACATAAATTCCTGCCAACCTATCACATTGTTGAAGGCCCTTCATATTTCTAACACATAGCATGTACTGTACATACCAATTACAAACCAAAATACATTCTGCTGAGCAAAGGGTAAAGAAAAGATTACCTGCGGTTTTAGTAGTGCAGTGGTCCACAGAGGAGAGCATCGGTCCAGGCAGCAGGCAGGAACGTAGACAGCGACAGCAAAACAGGCAGCAGGCAGGAACGTGGACAGCGACAGCAAAACAGGCAGCAGGCAGGAATAGTCAGCACAGGTAGAGATGTTGTCAACACAGCCAATGCATTAGTCCAGATAGCAGGCAGGGATGTGGTCAGCAGCAGCAAAAGGATCAAAGGATCGTCCATGCAGCAGGCAGGAATACTGTCCATAATTAGTAAAGGCAGCAGGCAGAGGTATGGTCAGCACAGCCAGAGTATTTTTTCCAGGGAGCAGACAGGACCATCAAGCTTAGGGCATCGGACAGGGAAGAATGGGGACAGGGGTAGAGGCTTCTCCCACCCAAATCTCTTTGAAGCCTCCGGACAACCAGACCCTGTAATGGGAACACAGAAAAACTGGTTTTCTGAACTCCGAACACTCTTCTGGAGCCCCTCACATATGTGAGACCCCTGTGTAGCAGGGTAAAAGATCAGTCCAAGGGGCAGGCAAAAACATGGTCAACAAGCCGAGGTCAGTGCAGGTAAAAGGCAGACATAGACGGTAGGCAGAGGCATAGTCGATACAGTCCAGGGTCAGTTCACTTGAAAGGCAGAAACATGGCGGATAAACAATGCAGACGGTAGGCAGAGGCATAGTCGAGAAACAGGCCAGGGTCAGTTCACATGGAAGACAATGATATGGTTGGTTGAGGCAGGGAAATATTCATGACAGAAATTGGGGGGAAATGGCAGTCTATTGGAAATATGGGCTAATAGTGGTCCACAGTGTGATATCGCCTGAAGCATTGTCCGATGCAAAGGCCAGGTAGGGAGGGACAATCGGGACAATAGAAGCTGGTGTCTTTCCTAACTCCTCTCTTAGTGCACACCCGGCATTTTTTTTGGCGTCGTCTTCCGGATGCTGATGGTGGAATATGTTCCGGAAAATGACGCTCATGTAGCCTGACGCCAGAATCTGAATGCTTTCTGGGGGGGATTCCTCTTGATAAATAAGTGAAGTGACAATGTCTTCAATATATTTTATGAAGGTGGTGGGTGTTGCTGAGGATTTTTGGTAAATTATAAAAGAATTTAAAAGGGCCAAATTAAAAAAGTAAATTGCAACTTTTTTATACCAAAAAAGGGATTTTCTTATTGACAGATAGGGCTGCAACATCTGGTCATTTAAATCCACCCCCCCCCCATAAATTTATTATAAGCATTGATGCAGGAAGGCTTGCGAACGGGACCGCGTCTTCTGTGAAGTTCCACTGAGGTGTCATTGTGGATGGTGGACATCATATAAACATCTTTAGTATCCTTCCACTTCACAGCCAGCACTTCCTCATTCCTCAAGCTGGCCGATTCCCCCCTTTGAATGTTTGTGGCGACAAGACGCTGTGGGAAGCCCTTCCGGTTTTTTCTTATTGTACCACAGGCCAATGTTTTTTTTAGGTACAGGTGGCGGAGAAGGGGCAAACTCGTATAAAAATTGTCCATATATATATGATACCCCTTTTGGAGGAGTGGGAATGCCAACTCCCAAACAATTTTCCCACTAATTCCCATGTACGATGGACACTCAGGGGGCTGGAGCTGGGAATCTTTTCCTTCGTACACACGGAAGGAGTGCACATAACCGGTGGCACTTTCACAGAGCTTGTTGAGCTTCAAGCCATACCTCGCTCTCTTACTTGGGATGTATTGTTTCATACCCAGCCGGCCTGTGAAATGCACCAGGGATTCGTCCACAGATATATTTCTGTCAGGGACATAAAGTTCAGCAAACTTTTTGGAAAAAAAATCAATTAGGGGGCGAATTTTATACAGCTTGTCAAATTGTGGGTGATTCCGGGGGGGGGCACTGTGAGTTGTCACTAAAATGCAGGAAGCGCATAATAATTTCATATCGGGACCTGGACATGGCTGCAGAAAAAACTGGCATGTGATGGATGGATTTGGTCGACCAATACTTATGTATCTCATTTTTTTTTGTAAGCCCCATGTTTAGCGTTAGGCCTAAAAACACTTTCAGCTCTGGAATTGTTAGGGGTCGCCATTCAAAAGGGCGGGCATAGCTGGAGTTGGGGTTGGCTGTGATAAATTGTTGGGCACAAAGATTGGTTTGGTCCATGACCATTTGAAGTAATTCCTCTGGGAAAAATAAATAAAAAAAATCCATCTTGGAAAAACCTGCAGTGTTGACCTGCACACCTGGCTGTGCTGTAAACGGGGGGATCGTGGCTGACCCTGTGGTAGAAGGCAGCCACAATGGGTTTTCCAAGCTTTCTGGCAGCTGATTTTGGGCCCTAATTCTTTGGTGCACACTGGGCCTCTCCTCCTGGGGTCTAGCAGCGCTTGAACTGGGCCTCTCCTCCTGGGGTCTACCGTCGTTGGCACTGCTGGTAGATGCCTGGGGTTCCGACCGTCTTCTTTTAGGAGGGGCTGCTTCCTCCTCCAATTCAGATCCTGAGGTGCTGCCTTCAGGGGGCTCATATTCTGAGCCAGAAACTGAAACAGAACTGAGCGGTGAGAGCTCCCCGATGCTCTCATCGCTCAGACTGAGTATTTGGTATGCCTCCTCTGGGGTGTACATCCTTTTGGACATAGTGGCAGGTACTCTGGTGGCAGGTGGTGAGGTGGCGGGTATTCTGGTGGCAGGTGGTGAGGTGGCAGGTACTCTGGTGGCAGCTGGTGAGGTGGCGGGTACTCTGGTGGCAGCTGGTGAGGTGGCGGGTACTCTGGTGGCAGCTGGTGAGGTGGCGGGTACTCTGGTGGCAGCTGGTGAGGTGGCGGGTACTCTGGTGGTAGGTACACTGGTGGCAGGTGATGAGGTGGCGGGTACTCTGGTGGTACTCTGATGGCAGGTACTCTGGTTGCAGGTACTCTGATGGCAGGTACTCTGGCAGGTGGCGGGTACTCTGGTGGTACTCTGGCAGGTGGTGAGGTGGCGGGTACTCTGGTGGTACTCTGGCAGGTGGTGAGGTGGCGGGTACTCTGGTGGTACTCTGGCAGGTGGTGAGGTGGCGGGTACTCTGGTGGTACTCTGGCAGGTGGTGAGGTGGCGGGTACTCTGGCAGGTGGTGAGGTGGCGGGTACTCTGGTGGTACTCTGGCAGGTGGTGAGATGGCGGGTACTCTGGTGGCAGGTACTCTGGTGGTGACAGGTACTGATGACAGGTACTGATGACAGGTACACCTGATGACAGGTACACCTGATGACAGGTTCTCTTTATTTAGGGGGGGGTGATCTGGGCACAGATGGGTATATATATATACTAGGTGGGTACAGTATATAGGTAACTCACTGTTAGCTGATCTCCTCCTCACACAGGATCGGTGTGTGAAGAGGAGAACCCAGCAACAGGAGTTACCTCTCTTTTTTGTTTACATTTAGTGACTGGCTGTCATTGGACACAGCCAGTCACTAAATAGCCAATTGTTTTTTATTTTTACTTTGATCGGGGCTGAGCTGTATCTAAGGCAAAAGCCTCAGCCAGCCTCAGTCCCGATCTGTCACTGAACGTTCCCGGGAGCGCGCGCGTGCGCAGTGCACGCCGCTTCCGGGATACATGTAATCAGCGCCGAACGGCGCCGCTGCAACGGCGCAGAACACCGCCTCGGGAGACAACTGGCCACTTCAATACCCCCATCGGGGGACGGCTGTGTCCCGAGGGACACACCGGATCCCCGATCGCCGCTCTGCGGGCCCCCCCGGGCCCGCAGTAGCGGCGGAAGGCCGAGGACGTCATATGACGCCCACCCAGGATGGGAGATCCACCTTGTGGGCGTCATTTGACTATGGCCGGGTATTGAAGTGGTTAAATACAGGTATTTTTTATCAATACTTATTTTAACTACTTCCACAATTTTCATCCATATATTATAGTAACTTCCCCTATTACTATTTTCAGGCGCCTTCATACCATCTTCATTACCTTGTCCGTGTCTACCTTATTTTAGCTTTTATATAATTTAAAGTACGTATTGAGACAATTAGTCCTAATTACAATGATATGCCATGCAATTGCGGTATGTTTTAACCCCGCAATTGGACAACATTGTATATATATATATTTTTTTGCCAAATATAAAGTAGCACTACTAAATGCAATACACTGATTGAATTGTTGCTAGGTCTAGTATGTCTCCTGCTTTCCATTGACCGGCGCCCATCTAGCAATCTAGCAACCCTGCCCTGACCTTGCACGTTTTCAGCTATACACCTAAGTTGGTGTATCTTGGGTGAGTGTGGCTTATCTGGGTAGGGTATTGGTCCATCTTGTGGGGGGGACTGGCCAGATTCTGCCCCCCTTCCACCCTTTCGCTCAGTTTTTGGAAACTCTGATTAACAAATATTTTGTATTCATTGCTGTTTATCTATTCTTTTTAGATTCATTAATTTGCTCTGCAGGCCTACCCTGAAGAAGCCATTTTTATGGCGAAACATGTCGGACAATAAAATGGCCTGCATTACCAACTGAGGTTCCTCTCAAGTTGGCCTCATGGTTGTATTAGTACTGAATCCAAACAATATGTATTGATCTATCTATCTATTGCAAAGTTTAATACTGTTTGTTCAATTGAATTCCTTTCTGGGGGCCTTGAGCGCGTTTATCTATATGTTAATTAGATTGTGGAATTAATTCTATATTTTTAACTTTTTTAATAAAATTACTTTTTGAATAATGCATTGAATTGTCAACAACTCTTCCTTTTCTGGCACTGTTATAATCCCTCTGGTCCTTTTTTTTTTCTACACACATACTATTATATAGGGATGAGGTGCTGTATAATGGTTTGGACCCTCTCTACCATTCTAGCACATTTGTATAGCACTGTTCTATCCACCACGACCAACGCAGCATTGTTTCAGCTACATTTTTCCTTTGTACAAAAGAATCGTGGTTGCACTTTCTGTATGTGATATATGAAACTTTCAATAAAATCTTTAATGGAAAAAATTATATATAGTCCTTCTGCAGGACCTGAATAATGGCAGAACAGGTCTCTGGAATAATGATTCCCAGAGCCTGGGGGGAGATGCCAGTTGAGAACTTGATGTCCTGCAGACTTCTCCGCATCACCAAGTACCGCAAGGTGGTGACGAGCCTCTGCTCGGTAGTAATGGCTTGCCGCATGCAGATGTCCTGCTTGGTAATATAAGGGGACAGCAAAGCCAACCGACGGTGAAAAACGGGGTCCGTCATCCGGAGATAATTCCTGAAATCATCAGGATTATTCTTCTGGATCTCCCGCAACAAGGCATGTGCGAGAATTGGTGACACTGGAGCAACCAATTCTTCGTCCATGAACTCCTCCTCACCCTGTTCATGGACTGGACTTGGGTCAAAGCAAGAACTCCAACACCAAGCCCCTTGCACAGCACAAACTATACGACGAGTACATACCCACAACTCGGCTGGTCAGAACGAACTAACAGAACGCACTGAAATTAAGAAAGAACCTGAGAAGAACGATCTGAAAATCAGAAATGAGCGGACAAGAACGCACTGCAAAAAAGATACAAACTATTAAATAGAACGCACTGAAAGACAGTAACGAACTGACAACATGCACTGAAGAACATATACGAACCCACAAGCACAAAATGACAAGCAGAAACGAACTGAAAAGCATGAGGCTGAAAAGCACGAATTGTCTCTCACCAAAACTTCTACTAACATGAAATAAACATGAGATTAGCAGAAGGAACACAAAGGGTGGCGTACTGGCTATTGAACTTCCTTTTTCTAGTCCCATTGTAGGTGCTGTATATCACTGCATTCTTGACGTTCGGAATTTCCGACATTTGTGTGACCGTGTGTATGCAAGACAAGTTTGTTGTTCGAATGTCCGATCGTATGTACAGGGTATAATAGAGGTAATACTCGAGGTGGGTGCCTGCACAGAGACTGGAGCAGAAGCAGGGTCAGCCTGCAACATAGGTTGTATCGGGCCGGCCACAGCGGTAGATTTCAGGTGAGCTGTGCGACTTAGGAGCGTTTGTAACGCCATGGCAAACTGATCCATGCGGTGATCCAGTTCATCCAATCTGTAAAAAATATTACCAACAAGTGGATTGACTGCATCTTCTGAATTCATGGCATTCGCCTACTGTCAGAAACCATGAAATCAGACCGAGACAGAAGTACAGTTAAATCACACTTGTGAAGTAAAAAGAACAAACGTAGTAAAACATAGCCAAAGTTCAGAAACTGGAACGGATAGTCAGCCAAGCCAGAAGTCAGGGATCAAAGTAGTGGAACAGCAAGCAGGACATGGAGCCAGAAGGGATGTCAGCAATGCCAGTCTTTAAACAGGAATGCTGCAGCTGCTAAAATATGGACACTTACCTGTCACAGGGTCCAGCGATGTCGGCACCCGAGGCCGGACCGTCCCTGGGTGCCGCCATCTACAGTTTGGGAACCAGGAAATGAGGCCTTGCAGCAGCACAGCGCAATCTGAATGGTACGTGCTGTCTCTGGGACCCAGCAGACAGCACGGCGGGACGGGAAGAGGCATCGACTCCCGTGGGAGTCTATGCCTGGAAGTGGGCGCAAATACCTGTCTTAGACAGGTATCTGCACCCCCTCCCCCCTGAAAGGTGCCAAATGTGACACCGGAGGGGGGGAGGGTTCCGAAAAGCGGAGGTTCAATTTTTGTGTGAACTTCCGCTTTAAGGAAATGAAGGCTGGTAGGATGAAAGGTACATTTGATTTTCCTCCATTTGTGAACTTTTAGGTGTCTCCCTTGGGGGTAATTCCCAAAAAAGAACTAAATGAATTTCATCTAATTCACCACCTTTCATTTCCTTTTGGCAATTCTTTAAATGAATCAGATAGATCCACGTAACGTATGCATCATTTGATTTAGCGTTACAGAAGCTGCGTATGTTAGGTAAAAATGCTTTGATGGCAAAGGCAGACATAAAGTCGGCTTTTAGGCTTCTCCCATTAAATCCAAAATGTTTTAACTCTTTAGGAATATGTTTTGAGAATAAGTTTTATTTTGATAAGTGCCTGCCAATGGGCTGCTCTGTGTCTTGTCTTTATTTTAAAGCCCTTTCATCCTTTATTGAGTGGGTAGTAAATTAAGTGGCTGATTCCCAATTCTTGATACACTACCTAGATGAATTTTTGTTCATGGGATCAGGAGAGACAGAGGAGTGTCTTTATTTGCTACATTCATTCTTTTCAGTTTGTAATTACCTTGGTATTCCGCTGGCGGAGGAAAAAAACTGTTTTTTCGACAACCACTATAGAATTCCTAGGCATTACCTGAGGTGAGTTATGCAAGCTTCTGCAGCTGCTTTTATCTTTTATAAGAAGAAAGTAACATTAAAAGAAATGCAATCGCTATTATTTCAATTGCCATTTGCGTCAAGGGTTCTTCCGATGGGGAGAGTTTTCTGACGCATCATGGCAGCACACACTGGGTTGTGACTCCGCCCCCACAACCTGACAGGATTGGTTATCTCTAAATTTGAAGGAGAGGCACGCCACTTCATTCTCTTTTTTTTCCTCATCCGACAAGATTGGAAAGACAGGACTCGGCACCCTTACCGTATTTGCCCCACCAGGTTAGCCTCTCCTGGCTATAAGTCTCTCCTGTTCAGCCTCTAAAGGAGTCTTTATGGAGAGAGCCCCACTCTGGTGGTCTCAGGGGCAAGGATTTCTGGCACATACAAGCTTTAAAGAAGCTTAAAAAATCGCAGTGGCTTCCTACCTGTCTCCACTCCTGTAAGTGTGTAATTTCCTTTCATTTTTGTGCTTTTTAAAGTTTTGCTGGGCCCCATAGTGCCACAGGCAAGGGGGAGTCTCCAAGATGGCTGCTGTATCCTCATCACTTCTCTGCACAGGTCGGGGAAGTGAGGTCATACTACTGGAACTTTTGCGCTTCTCCAAGATGGCGTCCGGGACTACACAGCACTACTGCACATGTGCAGTGATGTAATTTCCGGCGAGAAGGAGGAGGGGAATTTAAAAAGCATTGTAATCAGTGTCAGTGTTTGCTGATGGAAATACAGGCATATTACAAAAGGATTTTCCTTGGCGTTTTTGCTGCCCTCAGTCTCAGTGAAGTCCACATCTCTTTTGCTTGTGTTAATAAGTGATCTTTTTATGTCTGTGACTACTTGTGCAATCCTATACTGTATGCTTTCTAGATACTGTCTTCTGGTGCACTGTTTTCATGGAAGCCACTGCCCAAGCAGACCATCCTCATCATATGAGGTAAGAGGTGCCAGCATTTATGGTAGGTATGAAGGAGAGAAAAAAGAGTGCATATTCGCTAATCATTCGATTTCTGGTAGCCCTTCCAGGTCTAAATCTACCAACTCCAAGCATCACGGACGCTCCAGTCATACTTCAATCATGGGAGATCTAGGAGAAGTCGCTCAAGATCTTCATCTCGCCATCGTCACTCTGGTGGCAGCCACTCTCATTATAGTCGCTCACACCGGAGTCGCTCATATAGAAGGTCACCTTCTCCCCGTCACGAAAGGAGCTATCACACCCGCCCTGCAGCAAATGCTTGCTGGGTGTGCGGAGCTCCAGCTTTGCCAGACAAATTGGCCTGCCAGGCATGCTTCAATGAAGCAACCAGAGAAAAGGAATCTGATGTAAGAGAGGTGACTGACCTCATCAGAGAGTCTGTACGGGAGACTATCTTGGACATCACTTCCTGAACAAGACAAGGCCGGCCCAAGCACATCTTCCTTAGCTCAGAATCCGCCCATAGATTCTGATTCAGATTCTGACAATGTTGATGCGGAGACCGCTACTGGATTTGACTTTACTCTAGTGAAGCCCTTCATAAAGTCAGTGAAGGAAGCCATAGGATGGGAGGAGGCAATAGAGACCCCTTGCAAGGTTTGGAAGTATTTCCCTAATCTAAAGAGGGAACCAGAGTCCTTTCCCTTTATCGAAGAACTGGAAGATCTCATCAAGGATGAGTAGGAGAGAATGGACAAGAGAGCTAATCTGAATAATATATTTACTAAACTGTATCCTTTGAAAGAACAAAAGGTGAATTTGCTATCCCAACCACCGGTGGTCCATGCTTTCTTGATGCGACTTGCAAGACACGTTACTTTACCCATAGAGGAGGCAGTAACTTTCCAGGATGTATTGGATCGAAAAACTGATCAAGACATGAAAAAAGCATATTGCACAGCAGGTGGTGCATGTAAACCTGCAATAGCATAAGCCGCAGTAGGGGAAGCGATTTCTGGTTGGTCTGCCAATATAGAGAAATCTGTTTGTGAGGGGGCTGACCAGGAGAAGATAATTAGTTATCTTCAAGAATTGAAACTGGCAGGTGATTTTGTGGCAGAAGCTGCAGTGGATGTAATTCGTTCCTCTGCCAGGGCTATGCTGGCATCAGTTACGGCCAGAAGAGCTCTATGTCTCAAGCCATGGGTGGCGGATGCTGTATCAAAGTATAACTGGTGCAAGATCCCTTATAATGGAGTTAACCTATTTGGATCAAAGTTGGATTCGGCAATCTCCAAAGTAACAGGTGGAAAGTCAGGCCTGATTTCTTCTGACCGGCGTCCCAAACCACAGAAGGGTCCTACCTTCAAACACAATCTCCCGGAGAGATACAGGGAGGCGAAGACATACAGACCAGGTAGAGAATTCAAAAGGAATTGGAAGAATCCACAATTATCCTTTTTGAGACTTCAGAAGTCCAAGACCACCTTGTCAGGGGAAAACCAGAAGTCTTTTTGATGGTGCGCCCGTCCTACCTGGGAGAGTGGGAGCCAGACTCAAAAAATTCAAGCAGGTATGGACGAAACACATAAAGAACGCATGGACACTGTCCACAGTAAAGTATGGTCACAGATGGAAGTTTATAGAAGAAACATTTTCAGTCAACCAGACTGCCATCATCTCCGATCAAGAGGAGATTACTGCTCAAGTATGTGGCAGAGTTAGTAATGAAGGGGGCAAAATTGGAAGTTCCAATTTCCCAAAGAGGAAGGGGGTATTACTCCCCTCTATTCCTGGTAAGGAAAAAGACAGGTGACTTACGGCCTGTTATGGACCTAAAGGGACTCAACAGAAGCATTCAAGTAGAAGCTTTCAAAATGGAGAGCCTCCAATCTATTTTATTAGCTGTAAACGTAGGAGATTGGATGCTTTCTGTAGATTTATTGGATGCTTATATGTTTGTTTGGATGTATATATGTATGTTTCCATACACCCCGCTTTTCAAAAGTATCTGCGATTTTCGGTCAACCATCAACATTTCCAGTTTCAGTGTCTCCCGTTCGGTAGCTCCCAGGACATTTACCAAGACTCTTCTCCCTGTGATCGTGTTCCTAAGAGAGAAAGGCCTGCGGCTCCATCATTATTTAGACAATAGCCTGCTCTTAGCGGACAGTCAGGAAACACTGATTCTTCATCGAGATATACTGATCAACACGCTTCAAAGTTTTGGGTGGTTGATCAATTGGAAGAAGAGCAGTCTTCAGCCCACTTAAAATATGACTTTTTTAGGGGTGGAATTCGACACGTTATTAAACAGTCAGTCTACCTCAGGAAAAGATAGGGCCCTTATTACAGAAGATAAGGAGGCTAATGGCGGCAAGATATCTTCCAGCAAGAATCTGTCTGAGCATTCTAGGGTCAATGTCGGCCACTCTACCGATGATCCAGTGGGCACAATGACATATGAGGACATTGCAGTACTCATTCCTTACCCAGTGGAGGGGAACATCAATGCTCCAGTCGATCACCCTTCATCCAACCATGAAGCAGTCAATTTGGTAGTGGATGCATACAGACAATCTAAGGAGACACAGACCGATAGTCCACCCAGAACCCGAGGTAATCACCTCGGATGCCAGCCAGTCAGGTTGGGGAGCCCATTATCGGAACCTGGCGGCTCAAGGACAATGGCAATTCCAAGCAAGGGATCTGGTATCGAATGTCCTAGAGCTCAGAGCAGCCTTCCATGCTCTCCTAGCCTTTGGTCCATCCTTGAAGGGGAAGAGTGTTCTAGTCCGGATGGACAACAAGGTGGCAGTAACATATATACAGAGACAAGGAGGTACCAGAAGCAGTACATTGTTGGAGGAAGTCTGTCCCATCCTAGAATGGGCTCAGATATTTATATTAGAACTGCAAGCAGTATATGTCCCAGCAGCTCTGTCCCAGCAGCTCAGAACCTGCTAGCCGACTGTTTGAGCAGGGAGTTCTTATCAAACAAAGAATGGTCCCTGAACCTTCAAGTCTTCAATCTCCTGACCCAAACTTGGGGAATTCCGGAAATCGATCTGGCAGCAACTTTCTCAAACACAAAGTGTCAGAGGTTCCTATCGAGAGCGGCATACCCATCTGCGGAGGGAGTGGACTGCCTTCTCCATCAGTGGAACTTCCAATTGGGGTACATATTTCCACCAACGCCTTTGATTGCGAGGTTCCTATTGAAGCTCAGGAGATCTTCAGCATCAGTGATAGTGATCATTCATTTTTGGCCCAGGAGGCCTTGGTTTACGACTCTGCTACAGCTCAGTCTGGGGGACCCACTACCTCTTCCATTATCACAAGATCTTCTTCACCGAGGTCAGTTCCTCCATCCAGCCCAAGAGAAGCTCCATCTGGTGGCCTGGATGTTGAGAGGATTAGGTTCCTAGAGCAAGGTTGCTCACAGGAGGTCATTTCAACATTACTCCAGGCTAGGAAATACACGACTAATGTCACTTATGACAAAATATGGGACAAGTTCACGTCTATGGCCCAGCAGAATGGTTGGGACCCTTTATCTCCGGAAGTGCCACAAGTTTTGGAATTCCTTCAAGCAGGTTAATCCAGAGGGCTCAATTCAAGTACACTCAAAGTACAGTTTTCAGCTCTTTCAGCTAAGACGGGTGTCAAGTGGGCCAATCACCCTCTTCTTATACAATTTATAAGAGCGTGTGTCAAGATCAGGCCTCCAAGAAGACCGACTTTCCCAGCATGGGATTTATCGATAGTCCTGAAAACCCTATCAGAGTCTCCTTTCCATCCAGCTGATTCAATCACACTATGGAACTTAACTTTAAAGCTAACATTTCTTATAGCTATCACTTCTGTTAAAAGAGTTTTGGAAATACAGGCATTAATGATTTCAGAGCCATACATGGTCTTTTACCCAGACAGGGGGGTACTGAAACCCTCAGACCAATTCACTCCAAAGGTGTCATCATCCTTCCATTACAATCAAGAAATCAATCTTCCGTCATTTACAGATAATCAGGGTCAACCACACGCTTTGGATGTTAAGACTACTATTAGAAATTATCTATCAGCTACAGTCTCTTTCAGGAAGACCGAAAATGTCTACTAGTGATTCCCCATGGGGGGAGAAGAGGCCAGATGGCATCATCCCACACCATCACATCTTGGTTGGTCAAGACAATCAAGAAAGCTTATGACATTCAGATCCTGCCGGTACCCGGAGGCATCAGGGCTCATTCAACAAGGGCAGTGGCAGCTTCCTTGGCAGCGTATTGCAGAGTGTCTCCCGAGACAATTTGCAGGGCAGCTACCTGGTCCTCCAGGCATACTTTCATGTCCCAATATAGAGTGGATTCAGCTCAGTTATCAACAGTAGATTTTGGAAGAGCAGGAAGCAGCAGAAAAACTCTGGACAGCCGCACACCGGAAAAAGATAAAATTCTGTGTTGTTTATTGAAAATCAAAATCACATCACATCCAATGGTCCACAGAAAAGAGAAAAGGGGGTACCATCTGACGCGTTTCGCACTAGAATCAGTGCTTACCCAAAGCTATGAGTAAGCACTGATTCTAGTGCGAAACGCGTCAGCTTTGTCCAGAGTTTTTCTGCTGCTTCCTGCCTATTGTGTTATTAGCCAGCACCTGGGGCTCCCGAATAGGAGAAAGAGCATTCGCCCTGAAGGGCTATCCTGGAGCGGTGGTTCCCTCTCTCTAGATTTTGGAAGAGCCGTTGTTCAAGACAGTTCTTCAGATATATAATAAACACTACTACTTTAACTTGCACCCACCTGATTGGCGAGTTATTTCCCAGTGTGTGCTGCCATGATGCGTCAGGAAAACTGAAAATTGTATACTCACCTTTCCGTAATTTTCCTTTCCTGACGCATCCCCATGGCAGCACACAGCATCCCACCCCTTCTTTAGGATGATAGTTACAGAGAATGAAGTGGGGTGCCTCTCCTTCAAATTTATAGCTAACCAATTCTGTCAGGTTGTGTGGGCGGTGTCACAACCCAGTGTGTGCTGCCATGGGGATGCATCAGAAAGGAAAATTACGGAAAGGTGAGTATACAATTTTCAGTTTTTCCGACAACCACTATAGAATTCCTAGGCATTACTTTGGCTACAGAAGCAGGTGATTTATGTCTCCCTAGTGATAAGATATACAAGCTTCTGCAGCTGCTTTTATCTTTTATAAGAAGAAAGTAACATTAAAAGAAATGCAATCGCTATCATTTCAATTGCCATTTGCGTCAAGGGTTCTTCCGATGGGGAGAGTTTTTTCAAGGAGGTTATATACTGCTATCTCAGGCTTAAAGAACCAAATGTCACATATCAGATTCACATCAGAGATTAAAGAGGACTTGCTGGTTTGGTAAAACATTTTTTGGAGCATTTTAATGGAAAAACTTTGGCAGCAGGATTTTATTTATGACAGTGAATTTTGCTTAGCAAAAGATGCTGCGGGCTCGGTTTGGTTTGGGTACATTTGGAGGAGCCATTGGTGCGCGTCTACCTGGCCAAGTAGGTGAATTGCTAATGGCTTCTGCAGAACTATAGTACTACTGGAATTATTCCCTGTGGTTGTTTCAATTGAGTTATGGGGTTCTCAGATTGCTAATATGAGAATATTAATAAGTTCCGATAATAAAGGTGTGTGTTTTGCTGTCAATTGTCTTTTCTCCAAGTCTCCACAGGTGGTTTATTTTTTGCATTGTTTGGTTTTTCTTTGTCTGAAGTTGAACATCTGGTTAAGGGCTAAATGCATCCCAGGTAAGGTTAACATAATAGCTGACGCTCTCTCTCACCTGCAGATGGACTGATTTTTCTCCCTGATGCCAGAGGCGGACCTAGGTGCCCGTCCCATTTGTGGGATCCGATTAAAATTTTTGCGAATATTCAGCATTCGATGGCCATTTCAACTTGGTAGAATTATTCTTCTGTGTAGTTGTTGTGGTTGTCCTTTCTATCTGCATTAAAGTGGGGTGTCCCCTAAAAAAAAATTTTAAAGGTCAGCATCTACAAATACTGCAGCTGCTGACTTTTAATAATCGGACATTCAGGCTGCATTCACACCTGAGCGTAGCGGAACGAGCGTTTTTACCAGCGGTTTTACCGGCGTTTTGTCGCGCGAATACGGTCGTTTTTGCACATTTGCATACGGCGTTGTCAGGCGTTTTTCAACTTCGGCGTTTTTCTTGATAGCCAATAGGAAAAATGATCATCACTGTCATCATTTGTTGCTATGTTTTTAGATTTTGTTCAACTGCTTCCTGGGAGCAGTTGCAGTGACAAAACGCCCGTAGAAACGCTCGTTGACGTGCTAGTCGCTTGAATCGAGCGTTTCCATTAGTTTCTATGGGGATACAAACGCCCAAATCTGCCCGATTCGCGCGACAAAAAAGGGTCCGGAACTTGTTTGAGCTTCAGGCGTTCGGCTTCAGGCGACATGGAGTGGAGATGTGAACCATCTCCATAGAGAATAATGTATTTTTTCCCCTCGAGCGTTTTGTAGCTTCAGGCTTAGGGCGGCTTAGGGCGGCTTAGGGCGACAAAACGCTCAGGTGTGAATGCAGCCTTACCTGTCCCAGGGTCCAGCGATGCGGGGGAACGAAGCCTCCCCCTCGTTCCCTGCTCCGCTTGCGGCACCGGCATTCTTACTGTGGGCACCCAGCTGTGGCTTCGCGATATGCCGCACAGTCATCTGTGACACGTGACAGGTCCCAGATGACTGTGCGGTGCCGAGGTGGCAGACTACGAGGGACCCCCGAGCAACAGGCATTTAGAGGTGAGCAAAAGTATTTATTTTTTTCCAATTTTTTTTTCTTTTTTTATGATTTTAAGGCTATTTTTTTTTTTTTTTGGTGGAAACACCACTTTAAAGACTAACGTCTTTAAAGTTAGTGTTGCTATTTCTTCATTTACTAATGGAGAAGAGATATTCATAATCTCACATTAACAAAACGTTATCTGTCATTTCCTTTTTCCTACGCATTTACAATCTTCCTGCATGTCAAAGTTCTTTTCGGTAAAACAGGCCATGAAGGGGTTAAGAAGGGTGCATTTGACTAAGGACAATAGATCCCCTATTACACCTGCAATATTATCAAAATTATGTAGTATCACTAATTTAGTCTGCTCATCTAAATATAAGGCTATCCTGTTTAATGCGTTTTTTTTTCACTGGTCTTTTTTGTGGCAGTCAGGGTTTTGGAATTATTACATCCATCAAAGGCTAGAAGGTCAGGTATTTTGTTATCTAATGTGTTGCTGCTGGAAGAAAGTTTAAGGATATTTCAGCAATTTAGTAAGACTCATTATTTGGGTCTTGGCTCTTGGATATTGTTAAATAAGTGCCGGGATGAAATTACTGGTATCTGCCCAGTTAAGACATTGAGATCTTATATTAATTTTAGGCTGGGGTTATCTAATTTGTTGTTCAGTTACAGTGACAGTTCACCCTTAACATCCTTTGGAGTTCACTCCAAAGACATGCTGGTAGGTTAATTGGCTTCTGTCCAAAATTGGCCCTAGTATATGAATGGGGACCTTGGATTGTGGGCTCCTTGAGGGTAGGGACCAATGTGAGTGTGCAATGTACAGGTATAGGGACAATTGTAGACACTCACTCAGGTTGAACTGGATGGACTGGTGTCTTTATTCAACCTTACTAACTATGCAACTATGTAACTATGTAACAGTTTATAAATTTACAGTGGTATTGAAAAGATGTTTGTCACAATTAAATTTGAGCCATTTACGGATTATGACACATTCTTTTTGAATCGGAGCAGCTATGGAGGCTTTGCGGAATGGTCTGGAAGCTAAAAGCATTGAAAAAATAGGAAGATGGAGTTCAGACTCTTATAAATTTTATATTCATCCTTATTAATTTGTTACTCTGTTTCAGGTAATCGTCGCATGGTGTGGATATTGGGCAGGCCGGGATTGGCCATAGGGCAAACCGGGCACTTGCCCGGTGGGCCGCGGCTGCCGGGGCCGCCAGACTGCAAGTCCATGCAGGGCACAAGGCTCTTTGAGCCCGCGCAGCTCCGCGGCCGCCCGGCTTCCAGTTACCAGCCCATCGGCGCCGGGGGGAAGTAAACAGAGGGGGGTGGAGCTAAACGAGAAGCCTTCGGCCTCTCCGCGGCTGCCCGTATAGGTCGGTGCCAGGGGGCATGACTGCGAAGGGGGAGGAGCCAGAGCAGACACCTGCCTACCAACTTGAAGCCGGAAAAAAAACGTGAGTGCAGCCCCGTGCTCTCCGCCACCCCCTGTAACCTGGATATGAGGAGCAGTGGCGGGCGGCTGCATATAGAACAATCATTCTCTCCATCTTCCTCCTGCAGTATCGGAATGCCTGCAAGAGGTAGAGGAGAAGCAGGAGACTGCAGGAGGAAGATGGAGAGAATGATTGTTCTATTTGCAGCGGCTCCTCCTATCCTGCTTATTTCTGCTGCCCCCCCGGGCTCTCCTCCACACCACCCATACTCTCTGCCTCCTCATGCTCTCTGCCACCCCCCCCCAGTGCTCTCCATCTCTACTATGCGCTCTGCCGCCCATTCCCCATGCTCTCTGCCACCCCCCATGCTCTCTGCCACCCCCATGCTCTCCGCCACCCCCCATGCTCTCCGCTCACCCCCCATGCTCTCCGATCACCCCCTATGCTCTCTGCTCACCACCCATACTCTCTGCTCACCCCCTGTGCTGTTCTTATCCCCCCATGCTCTCCACCAACCCCCCTGTGCTCTTCACCTCCCCCATGCTCTCCACCACCTTCCCTGTGCTCTCCATCTCCCCCCATGCTCTCCCATGCTCTCCCTGTGCTCTCCACCTCCCCCCATGCTCTCCGCTGCCCTCCCTGTGCTCTCCACCTCCCCCATTTGCTCTCCACCTCGCTCAATGCTCTCCACCAGCCCCCTTGTGCGCTCCATCTTCCCCCCATGCTCTCCGCTGCTTTGCCTGCTTTGCTGCTTTGCCTGTGCTCGCCACCCCCAATGTGCTCTCCACCACCCCCCTGTGCTCTCCACCTCCCCCCATGCTCTCCGCCACCCTCCCTGTGCTCTCCACCTCCCCCATGCTCTCCGCCACCCTCCCTGAGCTCTCCACCTCCCCCCATGCTCTCCGCCACCCTCCCTGTGCTCTCCGCCACCCTCCCTGGGCTCTCCACCTCCCCCATGCTCTCTGCCACCCTCCCAGTGCTCTCCATCTCCCCCCATGCTATCCACCTCCCCCAATGCTCTCCACCACCCTCCCTGTGCTCTACACCTCCCCCCATGATCTCTGCCCCCCTCCCTGTGCTCTCCATCTCCCCCATGCTCTCCGCCGCCCTCCCTGTGCTCCCCACCTCCCCCCATGCTCTCCGATGCTCTCCCTGTGCTCTCCACCTCCCCCATGCTCTCCACCAGCCTCCCTGTGCTCTCCACCTTCCCCCCATGCTCTCCGCTGCCCTCCCGTGCTCGCCACCCCCCATGCGCTCTTCCCATCCCCCCATGCTTTCTGCCACACTCCCTGTGCTCTCCACCTTCCCCCCCCATGCTTTCCGCCGCCCTCCCTGTGCTCTCCACCTTCCCTTCCATGCTCTCCGCCGCCCTCCCTGTGCTCTCCACCCCCATGCGCTTTTCACATCCCCCCATGCTCTCCACCTCCCCCTTGCTCTCCACCTGCCCCCCTGTGCTCTCCACCTGCCCCCTGTGCTCTCCACCTGCCCTCCCTGTGCTCTCCACAGCCCTCCCTGTGCTCTCCACCTCCCCCCAATGCTCTCTGCTGCCACCCTGTGCTCTCCACCTCCCCCCCATGCTCTCCGCTGCCCCTTGTGATCTTGCCACACCCCATGTTCTCAAGGTTCTTCCCTGTGCTCTCCATCCCCCATGCTCTTTCTTGGTCCCACCTCACCCCCCCACCTCTGCTGGGTTCCCCCTCCCCTCTCTCAGGGGATCTGTCAGGGTGGAGAGTGGGGAAGGGGCCCATTAACATGTCATGGGCTACTCAATCCAAAATGCCCGGGCCTATTTTTTGTCCCAGTCCGGGCCTGATATTGGGCAAATTAATTTATCTTCTGGATACAGAAAAAAGCAGCTCCTAGAGTTTACAAAAATTTGTGCCTGGATCCAACCTCTTTTTGCATTATATGTCATGGTCGGAGGGGTATGGTTTGGAGTGATCTAGTTTATGAGTTAGGTAGAGTTTATGCTATTTTTCCTTCACCAGACATCCTTATAATTCACTTGGGTGGGAATGATATTGGGAAAATTAAGACATTTGAGTTGGTTACCAATATGAAAGACACTTTTGGTTCCCCAAATACGGTTTTGGTATTTTCGGATATCATACCCAGGTTAACCACTTCAATACCAGGCACTTTCCCCCCTTCCTGCCCAGGACAATTTTCAGCTTCCAGCGCTGTCATATTTTGAATGATAATTGCACGGTCATGCAACACTGTACCTAAACAAAATTTGTATAATTTTCTTCCCACAAATAGAGCTTTCTTTTAGGGGTATTTTATCACCTCTGTGGTTTTTATTTTTTGCTAAACAAACTAAAAAAGACCAAAATTTTGGAAAAATAGTAAATTGTTCTTATTTTCTGTTATAAAATGTAGTTTTCTCCTTCACTGACAGGCACTGATAAAGTGGCACTGATGGGCACTGATGAGTTGGCACTGATAAGGTGGCACTGGTGGGCACTAATGGGGGGGCACTGATGGGCACTGATTGGCACTGAGAGGTGGCATTGATGGACACTAATAGATGGCACTGATGGGCAGCACTGATTGGGCAGGTACTAACAGATGTTAATGCTGGGCACTGATTGACACTATGGTGGGTACTGATTTGCATTGTGGTGGGCACTTTTTGGCACTTTATTGGTCACTGACAAGAGTAAATGATGGAGCACTAATTGGCAGCTGATGGTACATTTAATGGGGCTGTGCTGATAATCAATGTGCTGATTATCAGCACAGACCTCCCCTCTGACAGGGAGAGCTGTCGATTGGCTCTCCCTGTCTGTGCGAACTGAAGAATGCCGTTTACCGACACTTCCTGGTTCATGCAATGATCAGCTGTGATTGGTCACAGTTGATCATGTGGTAAGGAGCCTCCGTCAGAAGCTCCTTGCCATGATCAGAGATGTGGCGTGTCAGCCTTACATGCCACACTCGCGATCGCCGTGCTGCGTGCCCTCGTCAGGATAACAGAACCACTTCCCAGCCGTCATTCTGCTATAGGCCGTGCAGTAAGTTGTTACAGAGCTTTAGAAAGTTCCTTGTTCCAGATTTAGGAATTTTATTTCGCCTTATTGACCTTGAAGGTGGTATTGAAGGTATGTATCATTGTGATGGTATACATTTATCAGATGTAGGCTTGGATATCTTTTATCTCAACCTGCAAACATGCATTGAGGCACCCGTTTGGGATGATGGTGACAGGAGGGCTGGCTATTCCACCCCTCCTGTCGCTTGGGATATGTGAAAAAATGGTTAAAATAAATGCTGGGTCATCCCGAGTCTTAGTGGCTTGGTGGAGCTTTGGTAAATTCTGGATGATTTTGGTTGATAAAGTTATTTGAAGTAAATAAAGTTTATGGTGTTATAAAAAAATTCTGCCTGCCCAGGACAATTTTCAGCTTTCAGCACTGTCACACTTTGAATAACAGTGTGCGTGGTCATACAACACTGTACCCAATTAACATTTTTATAATTTTCTTCCCACAAATAGAGCTTTCTTTTGGTGGTATTTGATCACCACTGGGTTTTTTATTTTTTGCTAAACGAACTAAAAAATACCCACATTTTTCAAAAAAATAAAGTTTTTTGTTTCTGTTATAAAATTTTGGTTTTCGCCTTCGCTGATGAGGCTGCACTAATGGGCACTGATGAGGAGGCACTAATATGTAGAATGGATGGGCACTAATAGGTGGCACTGATAGGCGGCACTGGTGGGCACTGATAGGCAGCACTGATGAGGAGGTACTGACAGGTATTACTGATGGGCACTGATTGGCACTTTGATGGGCACTGATTGGCAATTTGGATGGCCACTGATGGGCATTGTTGTGGGCACCTCTGATGGGGGCTGCGCTGATAATCAATGTGCTGATTATCAGTGCACACCCCCCTCTGACAGGAGACCTGCCGATCGGCTCTCCCTGTCAGCATGAACCGGCAGAGGCTCTTTACCACGATCAGAGCTGTGGTGTGTCAGAGTGACACACAGCACCACTGATTGCTGTGCTGCATGCTCTGGCGGGCGCGCGCTGGCTTTTTATCCTGCTGGATGTCATATGATGCCCTGTATGATTACTGAACCATTCCCCTACCGTCTTTCTGCTATAGGCCAGGCGGGAAGTGGTTAAACCAATAAACCAGGCCACAGCCTATTTTGATCCAATTTTTTATCTGTGGCGTGTTTTTTGTTCATTTAGATGCATGTTTGTAGGTTTAGCCTGGCGCCCATGTGGGGAAAAAAGGGGTAGCACTTTAATTAATATTAGAAGGTTTTTTAATTATTCTGACAGGTGGGATAAGGTCACATGACCTGGAAGCTTCCAGGAGGTTAGGAGGTCAAGTGGGGACTGGTCAGTTAGGGCCAGGTGACCTTTAGAACCTTCTGGAAGGTTTTAGGGGGCTATTTAGGGGCTTCCTGATAGGGTTTTCTGCCATTCACCAGAGAGGAGTCATCGCAAAGAGCTTCTAGATGATTTTGGTTGATAAAGTTAATTGAAGTAAATAAAGTTTATGATGTTATAAAAAAATCTGATTTAAACCAATAAACCAGGCTGTGGCCTATTTTGATCCAAGTTTTTATGTGTGGTGTGTTTTTTGTTCGTTTACTATATATGCATGTTTGCATTTTTAGCCTGGTGCCTGCGATCCCATCGCCAAACCTTATTAAAGGAATACTTTAATGTGTGTATTAGACTGTCATTAGAACAAAAATCTGAGTTCATCTCTCAGACTTAATGCTGATACAGATATCTGCAGATATGGTGTGGAGATCCGTTAAACTGTCTTTACAAAATGCTAAATTATGTAAAGAAGCAAGAAAGTAGGACAGCTCTAGCTATCAACTGTGAATTACTGATATTAGTTATAATGTTCTAAGAGGCCTTAATGTGCTCATTTTCTTTCTGATCCTTACCATATTTTCATATCCATGGCAACAAAGACTAGCTGTTACAGTATATGCTGCCAGACTTCAGGACAATATGGTATAAAATACAAAGTTTATACTTTTCTACATCTTAACCAAGTCATGGGAAACTAATACCTCAAGTGGGTATGGCTGTTGTGAGAAATACAGTAAAACCTTGGATTGCGAGTATAATTTGTTCCGGAAACATGCTTGTAAGCCAAAGCACTTGTATATCAAAGCGATTTTCTCCATAAGAAATAATGGAAACTCAGATGATTTGTTCCACAACCATTTATTCATAGGTTCTTCAGTTTATAGTCCATATAAAAAGATTATAGTAATGTGATAGGTTGTGTAACAGTAAAATGTCTATCCACAAACGGCAGCTTTCACAAGGGGATGGATTAGAAGCAAAATCCAGCAGGCGCTACAGAGTATAAAAGAGAAGAGAGGCGGGGCGCATGCGCGGAGTCTAGCGCGACGGACATGCTCGGCTAGAGCTCCGCAAAGTTAGGAGAAAACCCGCTGAAAATAGACAGCCCGGCAGATTCTAAAACAGTGGAACATCTGTCCCATACACCCGAGAGGTGAGAGGAGTATTTTAAAACCACAATGGTGCTAGGAGGAGCCCGTAACAAATCCATTAGGAGGCTCATCTAAGATGGCGCAGATTACCTCAGAATCTGCCTCAAACACCTCAGCGCACTGTATTAAACAACAACTAAAATGAATACAGACTATGTCCTCAGGGGACTCAGACAATGAATTAACTATCTCGCATACTCCCTCACAAGAATCTACTTCCCCTCAAAGCATTTTAAACAATTTGAAAAAATGCTACACAAAGCGCTGAAGCAAACTTCAGAGTAAATTATTAATAATCTCACAAAAAGAGATTAGGGAACTGGGACACCGCACTGCAGCGCTTGAGCTTAAAGTGGAAGAAATGGAAAATTCTGCTCAAGACTATATGTCTGAAATTGATTTACTTAAAGAAGAAAATGTTATGCTGCAGAACAAATTGGAGGACTATGAAATAGAGCCAGAAGGTCAAATTTGCGTATCAGAGGGATACCAGAATCTGTCATAGATGTACAATCTACAGTAACTGCATTATGTCAGGAACTAGTACCAGGAATACCACTGGGACAGCTAGAAATGGACAGAGTGCACAGGGCTCTTATGCCCAAAAGAGCAGATAGCCCCCCATGGGACATTATTGCTAAATTAAATTTTTTCAGAACAAAGGAGCAACTCATAGTTGCGGCCATAAAAAAATAACAAAACTTATGCCCCATACACACGAGAGGAAATTCCGCCAGCAAAATTCAGATGAGAGCTTTTGGTCCAAAAATGCAACCGTGTGTATGCTCCATCTGACTTTTGCTGGCGGAGCATGTTCTAAATTTTTCGGTCGGAAAAAGTTCCTACGCATGCTCGGAAACAATTTGACGCATGCTCGGAAGCATTGAACTTAATTTTCTCGGCTCGTCGTAGTGTTGTACGTCACTGCCTTCTTGACAGTGGGAAGTTCAGCAAACTTTTGTGTGACCGTGTGTATGCAAGCCAAGCTTGAGTGGAATTCCATCCAAAAAAAATCCAAGATTTTTCCAACGGAAATTCCGGTCGTGTGAAGAATAGGGGCTCACCAGACGTTCAAAGTAGAGACAAATGATGTGTGTATTAGTCTTCCAGGGACATAACTATCAGTTATTTGCGGACCTCTCCCAATCAACTATCTCTAAGCCCCCATACATGGTCGGAAATTCCAACGGAAAATGTCCGATCAGACCATGTTGACGGAAAATTCGCCCGTGTGTGGGCTCAATCGGACTTTTTCCTAGCTGGATCTCAATTTTTCCGACAACAAAATCCGATCACGGCAATTTACGATCGTGTGTAGCCTAGTCTGATGGACAAAGTGCCACGCATGCTCAGAATAATTTCTGAGGCGGAAGCGCTCGGTCAGGTAAAACTAGCGTTCGTAATTGATAGAGCACATTCGTCGCGCTGCAATGTTAAAAATTCTTTAATGCTGCGCATTCTCATTTTCTTTAGAATGCAAGAAGAATGAAGTTCTTTTTCTGCTCATATTCACACTGACTTCTCCAAAACTTATTTCTTTATTCTTTTTCATGATTTCATGACTATAATATTTTTATTTGTCAGATCTCCCAAAAAAAATTTAGTTTTTTTTATTTGTAAAATTTGTGTTTTTTTTTTTTTTTTAATCATTATCTCCATTATTTGACATTTTGCTCATCTTCTTAATTTATTTTGTGTATTTTGTGTGTCTCAACTTACCCCAACACCATTATTATCATTTTATTTTCTTAGTTTATTTTTGAATCTCTAGGAGGTTGTTTGGTGTTGGTGACCCTTGTTAATTTGACTTTGTATTTTAGAAATGTACCTGCCTACTTCTTCAAACCAAAAAACCTTTATTAGGTCTCCAAAACAAAATAAAGAGGAAGGCAGCGCTGGATAAACTAGTCAATTTGGCGCAGCCTTTTGGCCCCCAGGGCAGACATCAAATATGTAATCTCAAAATTGGTGGCATGAGGAGTACATATCTGAGGGAGAACAGTCTGGTCAAGAAGTCCAAGCAATCAGGAAGAGGAGCTGACATCTATGTCCCCAGGATGTGGTCATATAACAGGCTGCATCTTCTGGCAGACCAGACTGAACCCAGGCCATCACTCTCTGGTCTTCTTTAGGCACTTCCCTCCAGGCTTCCTTCCAGGCTGTGGCTCTGATCTTGTAGTTGTGGCACTTGCCACAGCCTCCTCCCGGCTGAGGTCTTCCTGTGTATCAATCACACAATTTTCAGCTCATGACTGGTGCAAATTGAATGTTAATAAATAGAACAGACTATCATTCTGAGCCCAGCATTTTTCATTCTTGTCCCAATCCTTTTTGGTCACTACTGTCTATTGATATGTCAACCACTTTGTTAAATCACAACTTAACTGATCAATAATAACATCTAGTTAACATCATTAAATGTACGACAAGAAATATGTTCAAATATTCTCCCCTCCCTTATCTCTCCAGACCAATCTGGATTTACTAAAGGTCGCCAAGCGTCGGATGCCACTAGACGAATGATCAACATCATCCACCATCTAGAATCCTCCAAAACTCCATCTCTCCTCCTATCCCTAGACACCGAAAAGGCATTTGATAGGGTCCACTGGGGATACCTATCTGAAGTTCTGCACAAATTTGGCATCACAGGACCAATTCACAATGCAATTATGGCCGTATACTCCAATCCTTCCGCCCAAGTATATTCCGCAGACACTCTCTCTACTCCCTTCCTTATATCCAACGGTACAAGACAATGATGCCCCCTGTCGCCAATCATATTTAATTAATTATATTTCTCGTCATGGAATCCCTGGCCAAATCCATCAGATCCAATACACTAATCTCTGGCATTTCAATAGGTGGTATGGAACACAAAATTAGCCTTTTTGCAGACGACGTGATCCTTATGTTTACAAAGCCGGAACACTCCCTGCCCGAGATTCAGCGAACTCTAGCCTGCTTTAGCGACATCTCTTACTACAAAGTAAATGAAACTAAATCGAATGTTCTAGATCTCAATGTACATGTAAGTGCCTGCATACATCTTAAACAACGTTTCCCCTATACATGGGCAATCAACAATATAACATATCTAGGCATTTAACTAACAAAATCAACAAAATAATTATTTTCAGCTAATTATCTTCCACTTAAGCTCAAACTCCAACAACTGTACAGACTTGCGTCTGTTGAATCCTCGTGGCTGGGACGACTAGCGGCATTTAAAATGTTCCACTTACAGCAAATACTCTATCTTTTCTGTACTATACCCATCCCTCTACCATTACATTTCTTTACATCATTGCAATCACTTCTATCCTCCTACATCTGGCAAGGTAAAAAATCCAGGTGCAAACACCACCAATTAATAAAACACAGATGTGCAGGCGGCACGGGATATCTAGATTTCTATGATTACTACATATCCTCCATATTATCACAGGCCAAGGAATGGTTCCTTCCCCCCCTCTCCCCACAATTTGGGGAAAAATCGAGTCAGCTGCAATCCAGACTGGCAACCTACCGGCTTGGCTCCATGCTGTCTCACTGGGGGCGAAGATCCCATCCCACATTTCCCCTACTTTAGTGGCAACATACAAGGCCTAGTCCAAACTTGTACAATCCCCATTTGAACACTCAATACCTGCTACACTACAGATCCCGATAGAATCTCTCCAACACCTGATGGAATCTACATCCTTCTTATCTTGGAAAAGAAAAGGTATTACCCATGTTTCCAACCTAACTGATGGAGGCAGGATTAAACTTTTCCCAGAGCTACAAGCTGAATTTTACTTACCAAACTCTGACATATTCCTATATCTCCACACTCATCACTGTGTAGAATCCCTAAAATTCTGGACTTGTTCCATTCCCCAGGAGGCCTGGATCTTCTATAAAGCCCCGATATCCCATCGTAAAGGCATCTCACTTTTCTACAACTTACTGCATCACAAGACCACATTCCCCAAAACACCTCCACTGCTTAGATAGGAAGATGACCTAAAACAAACATATTCAACAGACAAATGGGAGACAGCTTGTAAATCTATATACAAAGCCACCTGCTGTTCCTCCCTCTGGGAACTAGCACTTAAACTCACATATCGATGGTACTTGACTCCCGACAGAATATCCAAATTCGATAAGAAAACAGAATTTACTTGCTGGAGACAATGTGGACTTAGAGGTGACCTTTTACATACCTTTTGGAACTGCCCCAAACTCATGAAATATTGGGAACATGTCTTCCACCTACTCCATGACATAACTCACCTACCCCTTCCTAGCAACCCCTTGTTGGCTCTCCTATCTCTGAAAATAGACCTGTACCCTAATCACCTGAAGTGTATAGTAACTCATATCCTACTAGCAGCTAGACTTAACATTGCCAAGAGGTGGAAAAACATAGAACCGCCTACCATTAAGGAAGTAATACATACAGTGCACACTCATTTTATACACGAGACCACCCTGCAACTCAGAACTGAAAAGTACACTAACCAGACCTGGAGACCCTGGATTGACTGGACTAAAACCTCAAACTTTGTCGAACATTTCAAAATCTCTGACAGCTGATATTAACGGGTCCTACCAATGTTCACTACATCCCCTAATGTTTAACACTCTTTACTGGTTCATTTGTTTGTTTTGTTTCATTGATTGAGGCTTTTCCGCCTCTTATAAGGAGACATTTCTGCATGGACACAGAATAGTACCCTATCAGGGGTGTCCGGACAGAACTAATCCCCAGTCACCATTCACACAACTGATTGGTGGCCACGAAGTTTCCATATAATGGTTGCACTACTACTCACAATGTTATCTGATATTGTTAAGTTCATTGTGTTTGTTGAGTAATGCTTGTTTTTGCCTCATTCCCCTTCTACACCCTTCTACTACTGCCATAACAAGCTGTAAGCTCCTTATAATGCTATGTCTTACTGCATATTTGTTTTTGTACTGTTTGCAAATACTTTACCTGGGCCTTCCAGGCAGCAACATCGGAAGGGAATTCTTGAACTTCTTGCACTCCATCAGATATGTACTCCTCATGGCACGAAGTTTGGACTTCACATATTTGATGTCTGCCATGGGGACCATGATCTTAAACAAATCAACTAGTTTATTCAGCCTTGCCTTCCTCTTACTTTGGTCATTATAATCGGGGTGTGAATTATCCAACAGCCAGGGCAGCGCCCTGAGCTGATCAATAATCATTACCTGGAAAAAGGGCAGGTCAAAAAGATCCATTGTTTGCTCTGCAAGACACAACACAAGACAAACCATAATAATGTCAGCCTAAACTCTCCTAATCTTGTCCCTACATAAGCCTCAAACTAGAAGCAGTATAGGCTAATGATGTACCAAGTTAAAATTGTACCTTCGTTCGAAAGATCGGCACTCTCTCCCTCTGCTCCCAGCTCGTACGTACGACACACGCGTGTGGCGTTTTCTTTTCCAATGCGCATGCGTGAAACTCCGCCCACCCCTGACGATCTTTCTAGTCTATTCTATTACCCGCCCCTTCTCTTTACAGCGCAGTGGGGAGAGCACATGGCGGAGACACAGCAGGTACGCACTGATTATTACAGTAAGGAGGAGGAGGACGAGGAAAGCCCGGAGGCAGAAACGTCCTGATCTAGATGATATCAAGAAAAACATCAATGATGTTCAACAAAAAATGAAGAACATCATTGATGTTTTAGGGAGAACCTGAAACACATCAAAATAGCTAGCATCCATTTTCTGTTTGAAAAAACTATTTTTGAATTTTTAGAAAAGCCAAATTTGGAAGATGCACACAGTGTGTCAACATGTGCTATCTCCCATCATGGGGGACCAATGTACACGTTTTGTGGGTGCAACCCCTTCCTTGCTACTAAAGTGGCTGAGGTGAAGGGGTTGCACCCCCAAAACACGTCCACTGATCCCCCATGATGGGAGATAGCATATTTTGACATTATAGGCATGGGTTCAGGAAGAACATGCCCAGTTTGATCCCCAATTTGTGTGCATCTTCTAAATTTGCCTTTTCCAGGGGTGACACCCCATGTGATGAAGGCAATATCAACACAGTTTGGACATACTCATGTCTGATATTGTCTTCACTTTTCAAAGTTGAACTTTGTAAGTTCCTGTGTTCTGTATGATATGCTTTGATACATGCCTGTTTACACAAAAGCACCAAGTTATATTAATGTTTCCAAAAATAATGTTATCTACACCAAATATGTTGGTTTGTTGTAAAACCCTTTTCGAAACGCACATGTGAATGTGCTTGAAGTAAAAATTTTCATTATCAACAATGTGTGGCTTCCTTATTCAATACCCCAAAAGCAGTATTTGTAGTAAAGTTGTTGTTTTCTGTGACAATGGGTGTTTTTCACTAAAGGCAAATCCACTTTGCACTCCAAGTGCAGTTTCAGGGGCACTTTTGCAGTGCACTTGTAGTGCATTGTGGATTTGCCTTTATTAAATAACACCCACAGTGCTTTTTAATTAACCACCAATCACGCCATTTTCAGGACTCCACACATTTCTGTCATGGTGCTGAAAAGGAGTAATCTTTTGGTCAGTAATGCACTACATACCTTAACTAGAAAAACTAGCTGTATGTAGCAGACCCACAACATTAGAAGATTATTTTTATGAAGAAGATACTATCACCTCATCCCGCAAAGAAAGTGGGTTTACACTGTTGAAGATAAAGGCCAAAAAATAAACCATTAAATAAGCTAGGAGACACCTAAAACTAACCCAAGCAGTAAATGAAAACAAATGTTCTTTCATTTTAAAAGTAAAATTTATAAAAAAAATGCCTCTCAGACATTGTCTGACATACCATGTCCCCTCTACCCACAAAGTACTCCATAGATCTTGTTCTGACTTTGCGGGCGTTTTGGGGGGGCAAGCCAGGACGGACAACTTCAAGGGCCGTCAGGTTGGCATTTTGGGGTAAGTCTGCATCAGGGCCAACTGAGACCACATAGTTCGGTGAATGTTTTTTTAAGAAAAAATGTGCAGAATGTAGCAGGAAAGCACAATGTGATTGAGTTTATATTCCGCCATGTGGATGGGTGTCAAAAATAGGCGGAACCGGCTGGCATTTGTTTGTCATTGCGGCCTATAAAAGTGTTCTCCACTACTCTTCGGGCTCTGGACAGCCGGAAATTAAAGACCCTCTGGTACGGGGTGAGGGTCCTCATCGGGAAAGGCTGCATCAGATGTCTTGACAGCGCAAACGCCTCATCCGTGACAAACACGAAGGGGAGTCCTTCTACATTCTCCTCTGGAGGTGGCAAGCCCAGACTGCCACTCTGGAGACGCCAGTAGAACTCCATCAGCGCGATGACTCCACCATCCGAGATCCAGCCATTTTTCCCCACGTCCACATACAGGAAGTCATATGTTGCTGACACCACCGCCAACATCACGATACTATTATACCCCTTGTAATTATAATAGTAGGACCCCGAGTTGGGGAGTGGGACCATGCAGACATGTTTCCCATCAATTGCCCCTCCATAGTTGGGAAAGTCCACAATCTGCCATTCCTGTGGCGTTGAAGGAAACTGTGGAGTCAAACAAGAAAAAAAAAATTGTATTTTTGCACATAAACATTGCAAGCAGATTAGAAACAAACATTTTGGGCCAAGATCAGTCTAACATTTTTGGAAAACAGTATTTAAAAACAAAAGTATAAGGTCCCCTTAGCAGATTCCTCACCCCCACCCACATCTGATGGCCCATTGCCAAAAATTAGGGGGGGTGTATTGGACAGGTAACCCTCTCCACTTCATTGCTGAATGCCTAAATAATGTGTGATAGTTTGGCCAGACCCTCCTTACTTTACACTATTGGCAGCCCACTGGACAGGTAAGAAGTGTCATAATACCAAAAAAATATCACAAAATGGACAAATGGAAGCACATTTTTCCATTCTGCTATAAGATAATAATAGGAGTAATTTTTTTTTTAAAAAGTAGCATTTGAAAGTATTGAGGCAGGCCCTTGCACTACATGCTTTGGTGAATTTAACAATAATCTGACCACTAAAGAGGTAGGTATAGCGTGTATTGGGTTTGGCAAAGTCAGCAGATAGAGGATTGGTATCAGCTGACCTAGAAGTTGGGGGAGGGGGGTTTCTAATGAGTTTGGCCCACCAAAAAAAAACCTCGGGGACTCTGCATGTAGTTAAACACACACATAACATTTGTAGAAATTTTAGGGGGTGTTTAGGGGAAACCAATTCTATGGAGCTGACAAAATACATTGCTAAGTGACTAGGCTATAGGTATATATGGGATCAGGAGAGCATGCTGGGGAGGTAAGTGAAGGCAAAAATGCACGAAGGACAAAAAAAAACATTAAAAGCTTCCAACATGCATGAGGACAAATGGGCACAGCATATTACAGCATATTACAGCATATTACAGCATATTGCAATCCTGGTAATTAGGGAACGAGGAAAGAAATACAATACATTAGCAAACCTTAAATACATAGAATGTGATGTTAACCGCTTCCCGACCGCCTAACGCAGATATACTGCGGCAGAATGGCACGGGCAGGCAAAATCACGTACCTGTACGTGGCCCTTTAATTGCCTGCCCGTGGGTCGCGCGCACGGCGCCAGCGGCTCGCTCGCGACCCGGTCGGGAGCTCCGTGATCCCGGCCGCGGGACCAGCGGACCCGATCGCCGCTGGTGTCCCGCGATTGGGTCACGGAGCTAAAGAACGGGGAGAGGTATGTGTAAACAAACCTCTCCCCTCGCTTCCTACTCTGCCTGTCATTGATTGGCTGTTCCCGGTCATCGGAAAGCCGATCAATGACGTCAGACGTCAGCCCCGCCCCCTAATGTAAAAAAACACACACACGTCACAGGCCATAACCCCCCCCCTCCCCCTAGTGGTTAACTCTTTCACTACAACTGTCATTTATACAGGAGTCAATGCATTTAAATAGCATTGATTGCTGTATAAATGACAATGTGACGGACCTCGTACCCAAGATGTCCGCCGTAACTGCTTCCTCTGTCCGGTACCACACAATCCAAGACCCCCTTAGCTTACTCAGTCACCAGACAACACCAGTGTAGGGTACATCAGGAATGAATCTTTATTTGACATGTCACACTTATATACAGCTAGATGACTCACACCTAACCTAATTAGCATGAGCTAATTATCTTAATAAACACTGGACTCCTTCATTCAATTGCAGGGTTAATTAGCACACACAACAATAGGTGAAAAGCTTCTACAAGCCAGACTATACTCATTAACCCAACAGACAGGTGGCTGGAGTTCATGAGTCATGACATTAGCGTCTCTTGCTAATATGCCAAATACACATACAGATTCTATGTGTATTGGGGGGCCAGCATGGACCTGAATCCAAGTATCACCAGCTCAGGGGTCCCAGGCTTGCAGCTCAAAGAGCACTGTTCCCCCAAATGCCAGGGCCCATAGTCGCAAGGCAACAGGCTCGCACTCAGTCCCCTCCAACAGCCCGTGTCCCGGCTAGGTCCGTCACATTTCTCCCCTTTCGGCAGGAGACTAACACAGGAGGAGACCCCAGACGGGTTGACTCCGAAGTTAGTCAGTGGTTCCAGTCCTCTAATGCCTCTACACACACAGTACCCCAAACAAATTGTTCCAAACAGAGCACGACTCACCCAGCCAACTTCTGCCTCTCTCATAGAACATATCCGCCGCTGGGGAGAGGCCTGGACTGGCCCTTCTCCCTGGAGTCTTTTCAGCCGCTGGAGAGAAGACAGGGTGACTGGGCTCACTCCATCATGCTGTTGGGGATCTGGGCCGACAGCCCAGCATCCCTGGGGTATACAGGTGGGGACTGCAGTCCCATCCCCCTTTACAGGAAATCTGCCCTCTGTTAGTTGTGGGCAGAGGCCAGCAGCACTTTGTTCCGTTGCCAGCAGTTCAGGTGGGTGTAGGAGCTTCCCTACATCATCTCCTCCAGCTAACTGTTGGGGAGAGAGGCCGACTGCCCCAGCTCCCTGGAACTCCACAGTTGTTGCTGGTGCTGGACAGAGGTGGGTAGCACTCTGCCCTGTTGCCAGCACTTCTGCTGGGGACTCCACATCCTCCGCTCTGGCAAACCATTGGGGCAGGAGGCTGGCTTCCTTTTCCATTCCCTCATCTGGCTGCTGGGACAACATGTCTCTGGTATTGTCTCCCAGGTGCACGGATCTTTGCTGGGGAGGAAAGACCGCTTTCTCCACCCTGGCCGACTGTTGAGGAGGGACGACAAACACCTCCTCTCCCTTCTCCCCCTGTATCTGCTGCTGGGAAGTGATTGCCACCTTCTCACCCTGAGCCTCCATAACTGCCACCGGTGTGGGGCAGAGGTCTTGGACCCTCTGTCCGGTGACCTGCGCTTCAGCTGGAGAAGTTCCTTGTAACTCCACGGATACTGCCGTTGGTGCTGGGCAGAGCTCAGTGAAGTTTGGCCCTAATACCAGCTCTTCTGATGGAGGCTCATCAGGTTGTTTTTCCTCAGCAGAAAAGTCTATTAAATCCCCAGTCTCTACAACTGATGGCTGGGGATAGAGGTTCACCACCTGTCCGTGGAACCTAGAAGATGCCATCGGTGCTGGGCAGAGGTTAGCAGAGCTCTGCCCTGTTGTCAGCACTTCCTGCATCCGCCATAAGACCTCCGCGTCCATAGCTGCGGGGGCAGGTGGGCAAAGCACTCTGTTACTATGCCACATCGCCGACTCTTCAGCCAGGATTTCAGAGCTGTCTGCTGGTATTTCCTCATAGTCCCAGGCAAAGGGAGCCCCACCCTGCTGCTGAGCAGTGTCTAGCAGCTGTATGTAGGCGATCTCAAGCTCCCATTCCTGAGCGGCCAGGAACTCCAAATCTTCCTGTGCCCAGAGCACTTCCGAGACGTTCAATCTTTGCTCTCTGTGCTCCATTATTTCCTCCAAACGCCACTCCAGATTACTCCCAAAGTCGGGGTCCTCGGACAGCCTCCAGTACAACAATCCCAGGCCATTATAATCAAAGCCTTCCGTGGGCCTGTCATCTGCTGTCCACGGGCACACTTGGGCTACATACCACCGGAGGGCTCTGTAGCTCTCGTCCAAACGCATTTCTGCCCGGATCAGCCTGCTTAACTCAGCTGTCCACTCCTGCTTCAGTTGTTCCCCCAATAACAGCAATCGTACTTCATACTGCGACCAGTACCTTACATGGATGGAGGGGAGAACTTTTCCCTGGTGTCGCTGCTCACAGGCTAGCACTTCTTTCCAGAGTTGTAGGCGAACAGAATCGTACCATCCCAGCAGGACCTGCACCGATACTGGTCCTCTGTGCTGTATCCGCATCTCTCGCAACCTCCTTCCGAATTCCTCTTCCATGACGTATCTGTACCTCTGCTATCCGGGCCTTGGATCCAGGTGATGGTTTGGATGTGTTCACGACAAGGAAGCACGATCCCACCGCTGCCAGCCAATTGTGACGGACCTCGTACCCAAGATGTCCGCCGTAACTGCTTCCTCTGTCCGGTACCACACAATCCAAGACCCCCTTAGCTTACTCAGTCACCAGACAACACCAGTGTAGGGTACATCAGGAATGAATCTTTATTTGACATGTCACACTTATATACAGCTAGATGACTCACACCTAACCTAATTAGCATGAGCTAATTATCTTAATAAACACTGGACTCCTTCATTCAATTGCAGGGTTAATTAGCACACACAACAATAGGTGAAAAGCTTCTACAAGCCAGACTATACTCATTAACCCAACAGACAGGTGGCTGGAGTTCATGAGTCATGACATTAGCGTCTCTTGCTAATATGCCAAATACACATACAGATTCTATGTGTATTGGGGGGCCAGCATGGACCTGAATCCAAGTATCACCAGCTCAGGGGTCCCAGGCTTGCAGCTCAAAGAGCACTGTTCCCCCAAATGCCAGGGCCCATAGTCGCAAGGCAACAGGCTCGCACTCAGTCCCCTCCAACAGCCCGTGTCCCGGCTAGGTCCGTCACAGACAATGGTCCCAAAAATGTGTCAAAAATGTCTGATGTGTCCGCCATAATGTCGCAGTCACAATAAAAATCGCTGATCGCCGCCATTACTAGTAAAAAAACGCTATAACTGTAAAACGCTAAAACTTTTGCGCAAACCAATCAATAATCGCGATTTTTTTTTTTACCAAAAATATGTAGAAGAATACGTATCGGCCTAAATTGAGAAAAAAAATGTTTTTTTATATATTTTTTGGGGATATTTATTATAGCAAAAAGCAAAAAATATTGCATTTTTTTCAAAATTGTCGCTCTATTTTTGTTTATAGCGCAAAAAATAAAAACCGCAGGGGCGATCAAATACCACCAAAAGAAAGCTCTATTTGTGGGAAAAAAAGGACGCCAATTTTGTTTTGGAGCCACGTCGCACGACCGCGCAATTGTCAGTTAAAGCGACGCAGTGCCGAATCGCAAAAAGGGGCCTGGTCCTTTGGCTGCCAATTGGTCCGGGGCTGAAGTGGTTAAAGGAGAAATCTTACCCTCATATAGTCCTTCTGCAGGACCTGTATGATGGCAGAACAGGTCTCTGGAATAATGATCCCCAGAGCCTGGGGGGAGATGCCTGTGGAGAACTTGAGGTCCTGAAGGCTTCTCCCCATCGCCAAGTACCTCAATGTGGCAACTAGCCTCTGCTCCGCAGTGATGGCTTGCCTCATGCAGGTATGCTGCCTGCTGATATAAGGGGTCAGCAAAGCCAACAGACGGTGACATGTGCAAGAATTGGTCACGCTGGAGCAACCAATTCTTGGTCCATGAACTCCTCGCCCTGTTCATAGACTGGGCTTGTGTCAAAGCTAAAAGCCCAACACAAAGCCCCTGCACAGCACGAACTCTACGATGAGTCTGTACACGAAACATGGCTTCAAAACGGTCGGCTGGTCAGAACGAACTAACAGAAAGCACCGATAAACAGCAAGGCCTGAAAGAACAAACTGAAATACCAGAAACGATCGGACAATAAGCAGTGTAAATCAAAGCGTACTATATCAAGATATCAAGATATAGGCCGCAATGACAAACAAATGCGAACTGACTACATGCACTGATAAACAGATACGCACCGACAAGCACAAACTGTAGAGCAGTAACGATCTGAAGCACAAGTCTGAAAAGCACAAATCGTCTCTAACCAAACTTCTACTAGCATGCGATAAACACAAAATCAGCAGAAGGAGCCCAAAGGGTGCCAGACGTGGTGCTGAACTTCCCTTTTCTAGTCCCGTCGTACATGGCTTACGTCCCGGCATTCTTGACGACCGGAAATTCCGACAACGTTGTCCGACCGTGTGTACGCAACACCAGCTTCGGACAAAATCCGACGGAAATGATCCAACGGATTTGGTCATCGGAATTTCCGACCGTGTGTATGGGGGCTAAAAGACGTGCAATGAAGCCCCAGTTGTTGGAACTTCAACTTACCAATGGGGATTCCTGTTTTCCCTAAGATTCTCCCATCAATGTACCAGACACACCGGCAGACACACCGACACACCGGCAAATAACCGAAAGTAATACACCAGGCTCTGCAAGACCTACATTTGGTTGATAATTCTCATACTGCTTCTACCTCAAGAAGAAGGTCGGCATCTACCGTATTTATCGGCGTATAACACACACTTTTTTACCCTGAAAATAGAGGGTAAATTGTGCCTGCGTGTTATACGCTGATATCTGTTCTTTTAACAGGGGGCGGGGATCGGGCGTCCGCCCCAGGGTGCCACCTATTGGGAGGCTATCAGACCAGCCGCCCCGCCTCTCTGGGCCGTGGAACAGCGCTGCCAGCTCGGGGGGAGCGGAGGACATTCTTGCAGTGCACAGCCCTTAGTGTACGGCTGTGTTGCTCGAGCGGCGCAGATTACCTTATCGCCGTTGTGCCTGCTCTCCTCCTCCCGCTCCGCCTCCTCCTCGTGTGTAGCTTTTGATTGGAGGAGGCGAGCGGACACGTGACCGTCAATGAAACAGAGGAGAGCAGTCACATGACCGGGTCCACCATAGAGCGCGGCGTTGATGGCGGTAATTAGCGGTATTTTTTTGATTTGCGGTGGGTGGCACGGGAGGAGCGGTGTATGGGAAGGGGCTGACATGCTGTTAAGTTTTCTCAAATTTGGAGTGTGCATGCAGCGCTGGGAGTGCAGGGGGGGTCTTCATAATTAGAGGAGGTCCATGTGTTGTACTGAGGTCCATGTGTTGTACTGGGGTCCATGTGTTGTACTGGGGTCCATGTGTTGTACTGGGGGTCCATGTGTTGTGCAGGGGGTCCATGTGTTGTGCAGGGGGTCCATGTGTTGTGCAGGGGGTCCATGTGTTGTGCAGGGGATCCATGTGTTGTGCAGGGGGTCCATGTGTTGTACTGGGGTCCATGTGTTGTACTGGGGTCCATGTGTGGTACAGGGGGTCCATGTGTTGTGCAGGGGGTCCATGTGTTGTGCAGGGGGTCCATGTGTTGTGCAGGGGGTCCATGTGTTGTGCAGGGGGTCCATGTGTTGTGCAGGGGGTCCATGTGTTGTGCAGGGGGTCCATGTGTTGTGCAGGGGGTCCATGTACTATGCAGGGGGGCTGTGTAAAAAAAAAATTCTGAAAATTCCCTCTTAAATTGGGGTGCGTGTTATACGCCGGCGCGTGTTATACGCCGATAAATACGGTACTTCCTTTCTAAGCATTTCATCCCAATCTGCAGAAAAGAATGGAAGTCAGCATCTACACAAGTCATAATAATAATAATAATAATAACAATAAGTCATATGACCTCTTTTATATTACACAGACTTCTGTGACTAATATCCTAATCTATGTCAGTTATATCCATATCATATAGGATTCAACTTTATTAAAAAATTAATTTATCTCTCCATTTGAATCCTCATGATGATTTGGGGGCTTAATGGAGAGATTATAAAGTGATATTGCTACCCAGTTGCCCTAGGCAAGTTATATCCATTAGTTTATGATGATTTTTTACTGGTTAGCATTATCCAAATAGCACAAATTTACTGAGTAAGCAAAACCCTAGTTCAAGTTAAATTTTTTCCTCCTTGTTCACACCTATTAAGAATTTTCTTTTTTTTTTTTTCTCTCCCTTTCTCTCTCTTCTTCTTTGGTTTAGGCCTATCTCCTCCCTCTCCCCCCTTTGCTGGCTGGCTCACCTTATCCACAGGCGCAGGGTAGTAACCCCCGGACTTTAATATGACAAATATACGTTGTCTAACGTTAAATGTTAACGGTCTGAATATACCGGAAAAGCGTACATTGATACTGCGTGAATTATGGCGTACACGAACACAAGTCGCATTTATACAAGAAACACATTTCCAAACAGGTAAGATACCAAAATTTACAGATGATCACTATACACAGGTATTTCATGGTACAAATCTGGAATCTAAGACAAGGGGGGTTAGTATTCTGCTCTCTGGGTTGGTGCAATGGTCTTTCGTTGAACAGATGAGCGATCCGGAGGGACGGTACCTATTTGTTAAAGGGGACCTAGCAGACCAGCGGGTTACATTGGTCTCTCTCTATTTACCAAATAGAGCTCAGTTGAGTTGCTTGGAAAATATTCTTAATAATCTACAAAGGTTTCATATCTTCCATATCGGTATCTCAATCGGATAAAAAAAGCCCTGGTTGATATTTGGAGAATCCAACACCCAGCTGAGCGGGATTATACTTTTTATTCAACGCCACACGATACTTATTCGCGTATTGATTATATACTCGTACCCCAATCTCTACTTTCTACGGTAGTTAACTCGTCTATTGGAATACAGACTATATCTGACCATGCTCCAGCGTCTATCGATCTTCAACTGGCTAAGAAGGTTAATAGACCATGGACATGGAAACTCAATGAATCGTTAATACAAGATGGCCAACTACGAAATGTTTTTTTAAGTGAACTGACTAGAATCTTTGACGAAAATGAGTCCGATGAAATTTCCCCATTTACACTGTGGGAAACGCATAAATGCGTTATGCGAGGCGTATTTATTAAGAAGGCGAGTGAGTTAAAGAAAAATAGTCAAGCAGAATTCCAAGCTCAATTAAATCGTGTGGCGGATTTAGAAACTAAACATAAAAAAACACTGGCACAGTCTATAGCAGTAGATCTTAGATTAGAGAGAGACAAATTACACTCCTTAATGAAACAAGAGACTAATATACAGATTTTGAAAGCTAGGAGCACTTATTATGAACAAGGAAATAAATCTGGTAAACTGTTAGCACACTCACTCAGGGAAATCTCTCGGAGGAATTATATCCCACATATTGACTCTGATAGTGGGAACCGTAGTTTTAAATCTGATGAAATTGCGGAAATCTTTCGAGAATATTATACGTCACTCTACAACCTCCGGACGAGTATGTCACCAGAGCAGATCTCAATAAAACAACAAAAAATTAGGGAGTACCTTTCCACTTCAGGATTACCGTCGTTCCCTGAGGAAGCGTCAGAACTATTGAATGCACCAATCTCATTAGACGAATATATGAGGGCAACTAAAACGCTTAAACCTCATAAAGCCCCTGGCCCTGATGGATATACGACAGTGTACTATAAAGCATTTACTTCAGTTTTAGGCCCTCGATTTATTAAAGCATTCAATTCATTATTAGAGGATCGGCCTATACCAGGAGATACCCTTAGAGCACATATTACAGTAATCCCAAAGGAGGGTAAAGATCATGCTCAATGTAAAAATTATCGACCTATATCCTTGCTAAATGTCGATTTAAAATTTTTTACTCGGATACTAGCTACCAGGTTACAGCCTCTCCTTCAGAATGTCATCCACCCTGATCAAGTGGGCTTTATGCCCACGAAAGAGGCAAAGGACAACACTATCAAAGCCCTAAATATTATCCATTTGGCCCATTCCCGTAAAATACCTATGTGTTTACTATCCTCCGATGCCGAAAAGGCCTTCGATAGGGTGGATTGGACATTTCTGAAGGAGACGCTGAACCATGTTGGGGTGGGAAAGTCATTCGCTAAATGGATAGAGGCTATATATTCAGTTCCCACGGCAGCGGTAAGAATTAATGAGGTTACCTCTCCATACTTTAATATGAGCAATGGTACTAGACAAGGGTGTCCCCTATCCCCATTGATTTTTATATTAACCCTCAAACCATTTCTAAGACATGTAAGACAAAATAAGGATATTCAAGGCTGTTTAATAAATAAAACAGAGCATAAAACGGCGGCTTTATCACGTCACCAGAAACCACGCTACCAAATCTACTAAGGGAATTTGATGGCTATGGTAAAGTTTCAAATTTAAAAATCAACGTCCAAAAATCCGAATTACTGAATATCACATTGTCAAATAAACATGTACAAACTCTTCAATCCTCTTTTTCATTTCCCTGGGCGTCTACATCCTTGACATACCTTGGGGTAAAGCTTACCTCCTCAATAGATAAGGTTTTTGATGTAAACTTTCCACCTCTTTTGCGGAAACTTACGGTAGATCTGGAGAGATGGAACAAAGCACCCTACACTTGGATGGGTAGGAACGCTATTCTCAAAATGAATATCTTACCAAGATTACTATATCTGTTTCAGACCCTACCAATAGTAATTCCTGAATCATTTCTGAAAGCACTTCGTAGTATCTTCATTAAATTTGTCTGGGCAAAAAAACATCCCCGAATAGCCTTTCACTATTTGTCAATGCCCAAAACACGGGGTGGTATGTCCATCCCAGACCCGATAAAATATTACAAAGCAGCTCATCTTGCTAGGGTATTGGCATGGTGTAGAGATGAAGGACTAAAAACTTGGGTCTCGATAGAACAATCATATACAAAGATCCCACTATGTTGTTTACCATGGCTGAGACCCAGAACACTAAGACAACATCCTTTGATAGGGGCAACATTAAAAGTAATCCAACAAAGCAATCTATTTGTAGCTGTGGAGGGAGAAATTACCCGGCTTTTCCCGGTTCTGGGAAACCCACTATTTCCCCCAGGCTATACAGAACGTAGTTTTATAAAAGCTATAGGTGAGGGGAAAATCAGATTAAGAGATTTTCTCGAAGGATTAAGGATGAAAACTGCATCAGAATTACAGCTTATGTTTAATCCGCCTTTAGATCCTTGGCGGATGCAACAGGTTACTCACTTTCTTACATCTCTTATTAGGGGAGAGAGATCTGATCGATTGAACACGCCAATGGAAAATCTCTGCCTGTTGGAAAAGCCTATGTTACATGGGGTCTCAGAGATATATAAAATTTTAATAGATCCTCCCGAAGATTTTGTTCCTAGATTCCTTGAGAAGTGGGAAAGTGACTTAAATATCACATTCTCTAAAGAGCAACGCCAAAGAATTCTATATTTTGCCCATCACTCCGCGACAGCCAGCAATTATAAAGAGTTATGCTACAAAATCCTTACAAGATGGTATAAAGTTCCATCGTTAATACACAAAATATACCCAGAAGAGACAAACATTTGCTGGCGATGTGGAGAATTAGGGGGTGATATGGTGCATATCTTTTGGTCTTGTAAAAATATACTAGAATACTGGGTCAAAGTGCGAAATATTATTAAACAGCTAACGGACTATGACTTGGGATCAGACCCAGCTAGATATCTGCTCCACCACTCAGACTTGTCAAAACGTAGATATCGAAACTCGTTGATTGCTCATCTGTTGAACGGGGCAAAGGCATGTATTCCAGCTCTATGGAAGCAGAAAGTACCCCCCTCGACTTCTTTGTGGTTTAAAAAGATAGCAGATATATATGCTATGGAAAAAAGTATTGCAATTACGCAGGGAAAAGAGGAGAGGTTTGAACTAAAGTGGCAATCGTGGTCTAGCTTTGTATCTACAAGAGAATATGGTGGGGCACTTGTGGAGGGAGAGGTGGGGTGAGAGGGAGGAGAGAGGATTTTTTTTTTTTTTTATTTATTTATTTTTTTCTTTTTTTTTTTCTCTCTCTTCTCTTTTTTCTCTTTTTCTCATCATGTTTTTTTTTTTTTTCTTTCTTTTTGATATGTGTTTATGTATAACCAGATATAAATATGAAACGATATATAGTTAAGTTATGCTTTGTGTTACGCATGCAACAAAATTGTATTTGTCTGTGTTTAAAAAAAAATGTTTTTGAAAATAAAAATTAGAATTTAAAAAAAAAAAAAAGAATTTTCATAAAGATAGATAATTCTACCTCTCACGAGTTTATCCTTAACGGATTAACGCACTCATTTTTTAGAAGAAGTTGTCAAAATATTGTTAGGGCTTATTAACAAACATTGTGGCAATGTTAATTATTATTAAGTTTTGAGATGGGTGTTCTGCTCACGGAAGTTCCGTGTGCCTCATTTCACTTTCACAGGGCAACTTTTTCCCTGATGGAGGATCTTTTCCTCTGTCACGGTTATACCGTGACAGAGGAACTGTATTATATCTATTTGTTGTATGCATTCACATGTGATTTGTTCCTTACTCAATCCAGATTTCCCTGGACTCCTTTTTCTCTTATTTCTCTCTTTATCCGTGGGTATTGGGTCGAGAAGCCACCACTTGGAAATAAATGGTAGGAGCTGCCTATTGGTTCAACTACTATGGCGCCATTAAACATATTATCCCTGAACGTTCAGGGTCTAAACGTTCCGCAAACAAAGAACAAAAGCTTTCAGATCATTCCAGGTCAAAAAAGCGCACATAGTGTGCCTACAAGAAACACACTTTCTGAAAATTTTAACGCCCCAAATTTTACAATTCTTCATACCCAAAGGTATTCACAGCTTCAGCTGATACCAAGCAACTTGGAACTCGAATAGCCTTCCAAAGGTCCACTTCTTTTACAATACAAGCAGAAATTAAAGATCCTGAAGGCCGTTACTTAATACTCACAGGGATTATTATGGACACAGCAATAACTGTAGTCTCTTAATATGCACCTAATAAAAAACCTATACCCTTCTTATCACACATTTTTAAGTGATAAATTCACATAGAATAGGATCGCCGATTGTGTGCGGAGATTCCAACCAAGTAATTCTTCCATTTCTGGACAAAACCCCCTTCATTCCTCCCCGAAACCAACCTAAACAGTCTTTCTCACAGCTCCTCTCTAAATTTAAATTAGTTAACTCATGGAGAGAGAATAATCCAACTAAAAGGAAATATGAAGATGCAAATTAAGGACTCTGAACGGCCGCACTCCAAGAAAAATTCAAAAGCCTTTATTGGTAAAATATGGAATCACACAAAAATAGGTCACAGCAAAGCAAGAAAATGGCTAACGCGTTTCACACTACCAGGAGTGCTTACTCATAGTTCTCTTCATCAGCTTGTGCCGTGCCTGCACCTGGGTTCTCTAACCATAGGAACAGCTGTGGGATTGAGTTTGGATGCATCATCCTGGAGCGGTGGATCTCTCCATAAAAGGAAATATACATATTTCTCACACCCGCATCAACCTTTAGCAGAATTGATCATATTTTTTTTTCTATAGGAATGGTGCCAGAAAACGGAAAATTGTATCATACTTACCAGTAATTTTCCTTTCCTGGTGCCTATCCATGGCAGCATACCTGTGATAAGCTCCGCCCTGGAGTCCTCCCCTCAGGATAGTTAATATGTTATAAAAGTGACAACTCTACCCCCCCAGCATTCTCCTATTATATCGAATACTGTGGGAGGGCATGTATGCTGCCATGGATAGGCACCAGGAAAGGAAAATTACTGGTAAGTATGATACAATTTTCCGTTTTCCTGGTGCCTCCATGGCAACATACCTGTGATAAAATAAATAGCTACAACAACAGGGTGGGTACTGCTTATAAAGAAAAATTTTTATTGAGGAATCTCGAGGGCAGACTGAATTGCCCTCCTACCAAAGTCCACTGTAGTGAGCACCCCAGGATCAATCCTGTAATGGCGCATGAATGTGTTTGGGGGCGCCCACGTGGCCGATCTGCAGATAGTCTCTAGAGAGACACTCACCCTTGCCGCCCATGATGCAGCAACCGCTCTCGTTGAGTGGGCCTTCACCGCCGGAGGATCCAACCCTCTTGCCCTATACGCCTTTTGGATTAACTTGCAAATCCAGGAAGCAATCGTTCTAGGAGTGGCTTCTTTCCCCTTATTCTTGCCCCAAGGCAGTATGAAAAGTCTGCTTGATACTCTAAACGGACTTGTGGCTTGTAGATAGCATCTTAGTACTTTGGAGATGTCTAGTTCCTGTACTGAGCCGGAAAGCGGGTCTGTAAAGGTGGGCAGCGCCCAAGCCTCTGCAAGAGTGGCATGGCATGCGGATTTTGGAACGAAGCCTTGAACTGTCTGCAGCTCCACCCTATCTGGAAAAAAGGCTATGTGCTCTTCTTCCACGCCCAAGGCATGCAATTCCGAGGCCCTTCTTCCTGAAGTTACCGCCACCAAAAACGCTGTCTTGAGCGTTAGATTCCATAGAGAAGTAGATTCTATTGGAGCAAACGGATGAGCCATTAGACAGTCCAGTATAAATGGTAGATCCCAGGCTGGAAAAGAGCACCTCGTTGGCGGCCGTATCTTCTTAACTGCCTTCAAGAATTGAATAACGAGCGCATCCTCTGCCCATCTCTTTTGAGTGGCTGCTGATATAGCCGCCACCTGAACCTTGAGTGAACTGAGACTGAGCCCAAGGTCCAGGCCGGTTTGCAGGAATTCCAGAAGAAGTGTCGTTGATGACCTTGTAGGTTCCAGGCCTTTGTCTATTGCAAATATCTTGAATTTATTCCAGATTTTTGAATAAATGCAATTTGTGGATGGCTTTCTGGCTTTCAGCAGTGTTGAAATAACATTAGCTGAGCAACCTAATGACTGAAACTTCTCCCTCTCAACATCCAGACATGCAGATTTAGCTTGTGAGGTGCTGGGTGAACAAAGCTCCCTTGGGTGAGGAGTTGTGAGAACACTTGAATCTTCTGTGGCCGACACGTACTGAGCTCCATTGCCCAAGCGAACCATGGCCTCCTCGGCCAATAAGGTAGAATGGCCACCACACTGACGTGTTCCCTCATCAGCCTGAGCAAGAACTTCGGGATCAATGGCAAGGGCGGGAACGCATGTGCTGTTTTGCAACACCATGGACTTGACAGGGCATCTACTGCTTCCGCTCGAGGGTGAGGTAGGCGGGAGATAAACCTCAGGAGTTTTGCGTTCGTCAGTGAGGCAAACATGTCGATTTTAGGAGGTTCCTGAAGGCTCACGATCCACTTGAACACCGAGGGGTGTAATGACCACTCCTTGTTGTCCTGAAAGAACCGAGACAGATGATCTGCTTCTCCGTTCAAACGACCTGGGAGGTAGACTGCCTTCAGCTTCAGCAGGTTTTTCTCTGCCCACAACATTATTGGTTCCACTTCTTTTAATAAACAGATGCTGTGCGTTCCCCCCTGCCTCTGAATGTATGACACTGCTGATCTGTTGTCTATGCATAATAGGACTTGCCTCAAGTGTAGATGTTCCCTGAGATTCACTAGGGCTAGGTAGACTGCCCGTAGCTCCAAGATATTGGAGACCACCCCTTCCGTGGGGAAACCCCCACTTTCCTTGAACCGCCAGGTGCTCGCAATGAGCTCCCCATCCAATCAGACTCGCATCGTTGGTCAGGATGGTCCAAGAGGGACAGTGAAGCTGATGAGGCCTCGAGATCACCTCTTTTTTTGACCACCATAAGAGACCCCTCTTCATGGCCATTGAGATTGGTATCCACTGATTCAGCGACTTTCTCTTCCATTGAGTTAGGAAGCCCACCTGGAAGCTCCTCAAATGCCAGTGGGCCCAAGGCAACATCGGGATGCAGGCTGACATGGTTCCTATTAAACTTAAGCAATCTGATGCTGACAGGTGCGACAGTGTTCTTACATGAGACACCTTTTGCGTAATTGCCGCCACCTTTTGAGGGGGAAGACATACTGTTCCGGCTAAGGTGTTGAAAAGTGCCCCGAGGTAGATCATCGCCTGGGTTGGTTCCAGGCAACTTTTCCCTGCGTTCACTGGCCACCCAAATTCCTTCAGGGTGGATAAAAGAATCTCTCTGTGCTTCAATAGCTTCTCCGGACTGGGAGCTAGCAGCAGGATATCGTCCAAAAAGTGAAACACACGCAACCCTGTCTCCCAGAGAGGAGCCAGTACTGCGATTAACACTTTTGAAAAAGTCCTTGGGGATGTGCATAGGCCGAAAGGGAGGCACTGAAACTGCAGGTGTATTGGGCCCACAGCGACCCTCAGAAACTTCTGAAAGGCCAGGAGAATGGGAACATGAAAACATGCGTCTTGCAAATCCACCGAGATCATCCAGTCTCCCGGTTGTACCATCTGGATGATCATCTGCAGAGATTCCATTTTGAAAGATTCCACTTGAATGAAATGATTCAACCTCTTTAAGTCCACTACCGGTCTCTATTCTCCACTCTTCTTGGGGACAAGGAAGAGAGGAGAATAGAATCCTGTGAACCTTTCGGAGTGAGGGACAGGTACTACGGTTTGCTGTTCTTGCAAAAGACGCAGGTATTTCTGCATAGCTTCCGCCTTCTGTGCCGAGGGTGGTCGCTTCGTGAGGACGAATGCATCCCCTGGCGGGCGGTCTATGAATGTCCAAAAATGGCCAAAGCGTACCGTAGCCACCACCCAAGGATCCTGGCATCATCTGGACTAATGATGGGCCCGGTGCTCGATGCTAACCCATGTTCGCATCGAGCACCGGGTGTTCGCTCGCTCGGCGAGCCCAGAACTATTTTGGCCGCTCGCATCACATTCGTCGGTGCCGGTCACATGCGTTTTGGCTTTAGGAGAGTGCAGGCTCATTCTGTGTCACTCTGCTAGATTCATTTAGAAAGATTCATTTAGAAAGATTCATTTAGAAAGATTCATTTAGAAAGATTCATTTAGAAAGATTCATTTAGAAAGATTTGCTCTACTTTGCTAAACCATTGCTACCTGTCATTGATCGTCCATTGCTGCTGCTGGTTAGTGTGTTTTTAGCTGCTGCTGGGGGTTAGTCTGGTGCATGGCTTACTGTTAGTACAGTATTTCAGTAGTACCAACCGCAGTGCTGTTAGTACAGCACTGCACCCCAAAAGCACCCATAGGGCTTGTAGTGTGTTCGTGGCAGGCACTGGCAGCAAACAGAGCTCCTATATTTTGTTCCCAGAAGCACCTATAGGACTTGTAGTGTGTTCGTGGCAGGCACTGGCAGCAAACAGAGCTCCTATATTTTGTTCCCAGAAGCACCTATAGGACTTGAAGTGTGTTAGTCCCATCACACAGAGCTATATTTTTCTTCCCAGAAGCACCTATAGGACTTGTAGTGTGTTAGTCCCATCACACAGAGATCCTATATTTTGTTCCCAGAAGCACCTATAGGACTTGAAGTGTGTTAGTCCCATCACACAGAGCTATATTTTCTTCCCAGAAGCACCCATAGGACTTGTAGTGTGTTAGTCCCATCACACAGAGATCCTATATTTTCTTCCCAGAATCACCTATAGGACTTGAAGTGTGTTAGTCCCATCACACAGAGATCCTATATTTTGTTCCCAGAAGCACCTATAGGACTTGAAGTGTGTTAGTCCCATCACACAGAGCTATATTTTCTTCCCAGAAGCACCTATAGGACTTGTAGTGTGTTAGTCCCATCACACAGAGATCCTATATTTTGTTCCCAGAAGCACCTATAGGACTTGAAGTGTGTTAGTCCCATCACACAGACCTATATTTTCTTCCCAGAAGCACCCATAGGACTTGTAGTGTGTTAGTCCCATCACACAGAGATCCTATATTTTGTTCCCAGAAGCACCTATAGGACTTGAAGTGTGTTAGTCCCATCACACAGACCTATATTTTCTTCCCAGAAGCACCTATAGGACTTGAAGTGTGTTAGTCCCATCACACAGAGATCCTATATTTTGTTCCCAGAAGCACCTATAGGACTTGAAGTGTGTTAGTCCCATCACACAGAGCTATATTTTCTTCCCAGAAGCACCCATAGGACTTGTAGTGTGTTAGTCCCATCACACAGAGATCCTATATTTTGTTCCCAGAAGCACCTATAGGACTTGAAGTGTGTTAGTCCCATCACACAGACCTATATTTTCTTCCCAGAAGCACCTATAGGACTTAAAGTGTGTTAGTCCTATCACACAGAGATCCTATATTTTGTTCCCAGAAGCACCTATAGGACTTGAAGTGTGTTAGTCCCATCACACAGACCTATATTTTCTTCCCAGAAGCACCTATAGGACTTAAAGTGTGTTAGTCCCATCACACAGACCTATATTTTCTTCCCAGAAGCACCCATAGGACTTGTAGTGTGTTAGTCCCATCACACAGAGATCCTATATTTTTGTTCCCAGAAGCACCTATAGGACTTGAAGTGTGTTAGTCCCATCACACAGAGATCCTATATTTTTGTTCCCAGAAGCACCTATAGGACTTGAAGTGTGTTAGTCCCCATCACACAGAGATCCTATATTTCTTCCCAGAAGCACCTATAGGACTTGAAGTGTGTTAGTCCCATCACACAGAGATCCTATATTTTCTTCCCAGAAGCACCTATAGGACTTGAAGTGTGTTAGTCCCATCACACAGACCTATATTTTCTTCCCAGAAGCACCCATAGGACTTGTAGTGTGTTAGTCCCATCACACAGATATCCTATATTTTGTTCCCAGAAGCACCTATAGGACTTGAAGTGTGTTAGTCCCATCACACAGACCTATATTTTCTTCCCAGAAGCACCTATAGGACTTGAAGTGTGTTAGTCCCATCACACAGACCTATATTTTCTTCCCAGAAGCACCCATAGGACTTGTAGTGTGTTAGTCCCATCACACAGAGATCATATATTTTGTTCCCAGAAACACCTATAGGACTTGAAGTGTGTTAGTCCCATCACACAGACCTATATTTTCTTCCCAGAAGCACCTATAGGACTTGAAGTGTGTTAGTCCCATCACACAGAGATCCTATATTTTGTTCACAGAAGCACCTATAGGACTTGAAGTGTGTTAGTCCCATCACACAGAGATCCTATATTTTGTTCCCAGAAGCACCTATAGGACTTGAAGTGTGTTAGTCCCATCACACAGAGCTATATTTTCTTCCCAGAAGCACCCATAGGACTTGTAGTGTGTTAGTCCCATCACACAGAGATCCTATATTTTGTTCCCAGAAGCACCTATAGGACTTGAAGTGTGTTAGTCCCATCACACAGACCTATATCTTCTTCCCAGAAGCACCTATAGGACTTGAAGTGTGTTAGTCCCATCACACAGAGATCCTATATTTTGTTCCCAGAAGCACCTATAGGACTTTAAGTGTGTTAGTCCCATCACACAGACCTATATTTTCTTCCCAGAAGCACCTATAGGACTTGAAGTGTGTTAGTCCCATCACACAGAGCTATATTTTCTTCCCAGAAGCACCTATAGGACTTCTAGTGTGTTAGTGGCATCACACAGAGCTCCTATATTTTCTTCTCAGCAGCACCCACAGGACTTCTAGTGTGTTAGTGGCATCACACAGAGCTCCTATATTTTCTTTGCAGAAGCACCCATAGGACTTCTAGTGTGTTAGTGGCATCACACAGAGCTCCTATATTTTCTTCTCAGCAGCACCCACAGGACTTCTAGTGTGTTAGTGGCATCACACAGAGCTCCTATATTTTCTTCTCAGCAGCACCCACAGGACTTCTAGTGTGTTAGTGGCATCACACAGAGCTCCTATATTTTCTTTGCAGAAGCACCCATAGGACTTCTAGTGTGTTAGTGGCATCACACAGAGCTCCTATATTTTCTTCTCAGCAGCACCCACAGGACTTCTAGTGTGTTAGTGGCATCACACAGAGCTCCTATATTTTCTTTGCAGAAGCACCCATAGGACTTCTAGTGTGTTAGTGGCATCACACAGAGCTCCTATATTTTCTTCTCAGCAGCACCCACAGGACTTCTAGTGTGGTAGTGGCATCACACAGAGCTCCTATATTTTCTTCTCAGCAGCACCCACAGGACTTCTAGTGTGTTAGTGGCATCACACAGAGCTCCTATATTTTCTTTGCAGAAGCACCCATAGGACTTCTAGTGTGTTAGTGGCATCACACAGAGCTTCTATATTTTCTTCTCAGCAGCACCCACAGGACTTCTAGTGTGTTAGTGGCATCACACAGAGCTCCTATATTTTCTTTGCAGAAGCACCCATAGGACTTCTAGTGTGTTAGTGGCATCACACAGAGCTCCTATATTTTCTTCTCAGCAGCACCCACAGGACTTCTAGTGTGTTAGTGGCATCACACAGAGCTCCTATATTTTCTTCTCAGCAGCACCCACAGGACTTCTAGTGTGTTAGTGGCATCACACAGAGCTCCTATATTTTCTTTGCAGAAGCACCCATAGGACTTCTAGTGTGTTAGTGGCATCACACAGAGCTCCTATATTTTCTTCTCAGCAGCACCCACAGGACTTCTAGTGTGTTAGTGGCATCACACAGAGCTCCTATATTTTCTTTGCAGAAGCACCCATAGGACTTCTAGTGTGTTAGTGGCATCACCCAGAGCTCCTATATTTTCTTCTCAGCAGCACCCACAGGACTTCTAGTGTGTTAGTGGCATCACACAGAGCTCCTATATATTTGCTTCTCAGCAGCACCCACAGGACTTCTAGTGTGTTAGTGGCATCACACAGAGCTCCTATATTTTCTTTGCAGAAGCACCCATAGGACTTCTAGTGTGTTAGTGGCATCACACAGAGCTCCTATATTTTCTTCTCAGCAGCACCCACAGGACTTCTAGTGTGTTAGTGGCATCACACAGAGCTCCTATATTTTCTTTGCAGAAGCACCTATAGGACTTCTAGTGTGTTAGTGGCATCACACAGAGCTCCTATATTTTCTTCTCAACAGCACCCACAGGACTACCGACTACAATGGCTGGAAGACCGCCAAGGGGAGGCAGAGCGTGCAGAGCCAAGAACACAGGGCAGGCAGGCTCTGTTTCTAGTGGACGTGGCCGTGGCTGTGGATGTGGTCGTGCATCGTCATCAGCACGTGGCCATGGGACACGCGCGTCTTTGTTTTCGGCAGCTGGACATGTGGAGCCGCATCATGCTGAAGGCTTGGTAGAATGGATGACCAAGCCCTCCTCATCCTCCTCATCCTCTCTCACCCAGGCTCAGGGTACTGGCAGAGCAGCTGCCAACGCGTACTCAATGGCATCATCAGCCACCCCTTCCCTAGACCCACCATGTCCTCCTGAGTAGTCCCCCGAACTCTTTGAGCACAGTGTTGGGTACATGCTCCAGGAGGATGCCCAACGATTCGAAGGCTCGGATGATGATACCCAGCTTGAGGAAGTCAGTAGTGTGCGCGCAGAGAGAGGGGATGCTGAAGGACAGCAATCTGGCAGTACTGTTCCACCAGCTGCAGCTTACTGCCAGGTTTGCTCTAGTGGTGAAGAGGGAGGGGATGATGAGGTCACTGACTCCACGTGGGTGCCTGAAGGGAGAGAGGATGAGGAGGAGGACGAGGAGGAGGAGGATGCGGCGTCACATGTCCAACGAGGCAGGATGCCCCCTGGAGGCCAGGTAGAGGCCAGCACAGCAACTGCACAACACCGCAGAGCTCCTCCTGTGCAGGGCGCTGCCTCTGCACGTTATCAGAAAAGTTCTTTGGTGTGGGCCTTTTTTGAGACGAGTGCATCAGATCGCACCACTGCTATTTGCAATATTTGTCTCAAGCGTATCTCGCGTGGCCAAAACATCAGCCGCTTGGGCACCACAAGCATGAGCAGACATATGTCGACCTGCCATGCAGCTCGTTGGCAGGCACACATAAAAGACCCACACCAAAGAACTAAGCGGACCTCTCCTTGCTCCTCATCAGCTGGGATCTCCATCCCCACTACACCTTCAGTCCTCTCTGAAAGCTGCTGAAGGTGTAGAATTAGGTGTGTCACAACCAAGTACTTGCAGTACACCGACGTCCGATTGTAGCAGGCAAATTTCCCTGCCCCAGCTGCTGGACCGTCGAAAGAAGTACACTCCCAGCCATCCACATGCCCAGCGGTTGAATGCTAGCTTGGCTAAATTGCTAGCACTTCAACTGCTGCCTTTTCAGTTGGTAGACTCGGCCCCCTTCCGTGAGTTTGTTCAATGTGCGGTTCCTCAGTGGCAGGTTCCCAAACGCCACTTTTTCTCACGGAAGGCGATTCCGTCTCTCTACCGGCATGTGGAAGGCAATGTCCATGCCTCGCTGGACAGGGCGGTCAGCAGTAAGGTGCATATTACCGCTGACTCATGGTCCAGCAGGCATGGACAGGGACGTTACCTTTCTTTCACGGCCCATTGGGTCACTCTATTGGCAGCTGGGAGGGATGCAGGACAAGGTGCAGTAGTGTTGGAGGTTGTTCCGCCACCACGCCTCCAAAACGCTACTACTGCTACTGGTTGTGACACACCTCTCTCCTCCACCCCCTCCTCTTCTTCTTCCTCCAGTGCTCTGTCCTCGGAACCAGCGGTGCTCCGTAGGCGTACAAGGGGCTACGCAAGTACGCAGGCAAAAAGATGCCATGCCGTGCTTGCGCTGGTGTGTTTGGGGGACAGGAGCCACACTGGGCCAGAGGTTCTGGCAGCTCTGCAGGGGCAGGCCGAGAGGTGGTTGATGCCACGTCAGCTTAAGCCAGGAATGGTCGTTTCTGACAATGGCACCAACCTCCTCTCCGCCCTGCGACAGGGGCAGCTCACCCATGTGCCCTGTATGGCTCACGTCCTCAACCTGGTGGTGCAGCGGTTCTTGGGCAGGTTCCCAGGCTTACAGGATGTCCTGAGGCAGGCCAGGAAAGTCTGTGTGCATTTCCGCCGATCTTATAATGCCAGTGCTCGGCTGACTGAGCTGCAAAAGGAGCTGAACCTGCCCAAGAACCGCCTAATATGTGACATGCCCACCAGGTGGAACTCAACGTTGGCCAGGCTGCAGCGACTACACACGCAGCAGAGGGCCATCAATGAGTACCTTTGCGACTACGGCACCAGGACAGGGTCAGGGGAGCTTGGTTTTTTTTCCCCACGTCAGTGGAGCATGATCAGGGATGCATGCACTGTCCTCTCACCATTTGAGGAGGCCACGAGGATGGTGAGCAGTGACAGTGCATGCATCAGTGACACTGTACCTCTTGTCCACCTGTTGGAGCATACGCTGCGTGGGATAATGGACAGGGCACTTGAGGCAGAACAGAGGCAGGAAGAGGAGGACTTCCTTGCCTCTCAAGGCCCCCTTTATCCGGACAGTGTTCCTTCTGTCCCACCCATCACACAGGAAGAGGATGAGGAGGAGGAGGAGGAGGAGGATTGTGTGAGCATGGAGGTGGAGCCTGGCACTCAGCATCAGCAGCAGCAGTCTTTTAGGGATGATGTACAGTCCCAACAAACCAGTGGACTTGTACGTGGCTGGGAGGAGGTGGCTGGCGATCATGTCATCCTCTATGACCCAGAAGACTCCGGACCGAATGCCTCAGCTAACCTACGCTGCATGGCCTCCCTGATCCTGCAAAGCCTGCGGAAGGATCCTCGTGTTCTTCGGATCAAGGAGAGGGACCATTACTGGCTGGCCACTCTCCTTGATCCACGGTACAAGGGTAAGGTTGCGGACCTTATCTTGCCGTCGCAGAGGGAGCAGAGGATGAGACATCTCAGGGAGGCCTTGCAGAAAGGTCTGTGCAACGCGTTCCCAGAAACTGGGAGGTTACAAACTCCTGGTCCTGGGCGACGAGTTGCTGAGGTTTCGGTCAGTAGCAGAAGGAGCGGTGGGGAAGGTGGACGTCTGACCGATGCGTTCAGACAATTTTTTAGTCCGCAGCCCCAAGGTATGATCGGTTCCAGCAACCATCGCCAGCGTCTGATATACATGGTGCAGGAATACCTTGGGGCAAGGTCAGACTTGGACACCTTTCCCACCGAAAATCCTCTGGCTTACTGGGTCCTGAGGATGGATCACTGGCCAGAGCTTGCACAGTATGCAATTGAGCTACTGGCCTGTCCTGCCTCCAGCGTTCTTTCCGAACGCACATTCAGTGCTGCTGGAGGATTTGTCACCGATCATAGGGTGCGCCTGTCCACCGACTCGGTTGATCGACTGACCTTCATCAAAATGAATCAGTCTTGGATCACCACCAGCTACCAGGCACCTGAAGCGGATATAACGGAATAATTTATAATGTCACATCCCTTCAAGACTGCCTATGCTGATGCTGAGTGACTGTCCTCTTATGTTCACTGACTATCCTCTTCCTCCTCCTCAATGATCCATGCCACCACACCAGTGCCTAAGGCACAATTTTTCAGCCCCTGTATAACAGGGGCGTGTACTTACAATTTTTTTAAAAAATGCTTCGCAACACGTGTGACTGCTGTGCTCCAAGTACAGTATCTGTGAGGGGTTGCAGTGTTGTGGCACCAGCACCAGTGCCTAAGGCACAATTTTTCAGCCCCTGTTTAACAGGGGCGTGTACTTACAATTTTTAAAAAAAATGCTTCGCAACACGTGTGACTGCTGTGCTCCAAGTACAGTATCTGTGAGGGGTTGCAGTGTTGTGGCACCAGCACCAGTGCCTAAGGCACAATTTTTCAGCCCCTGTTTAACAGGGGCGTGTAAGTACAATTTTTTAAAAAAATGCTTCGCAACACGTGTGACTGCTGTGCTCCAAGTACAGTATCTGTGAGGGGTTGCAGTGTTGTGGCACCAGCACCAGTGCCTAAGGCACAATTTTTCAGCCCCTGTTTAACAGGGGCGTGTAATTACAATTTTAAAAAAAAAATGCTTCGCAACACGTGTGACTGCTGTGCTCCAAGTACAGTATCTGTGAGGGGTTGCAGTGTTGTGGCACCAGCACCAGTGCCTAAGGCACAATTTTTCAGCCCCTGTTTAACAGGGGTGTGTAAGTACAATTTTTTAAAAAAATGCTTCGCAACACGTGTGACTGCTGTGCTCCAAGTACAGTATCTGTGAGGGGTTGCAGTGTTGTGGCACCAGCACCAGTGCCTAAGGCACAATTTTTCAGCCCCTGTTTAACAGGGGCGTGTAATTACAATTTTTTAAAAAAATGCTTCGCAACACGTGTGACTGCTGTGCTCCAAGTACAGTATCTGTGAGGGGTTGCAGCGTTGTGGCACCAGCACCAGTGCCTAAGGCACAATTTTTCAGCCCCTGTTTAACAGGGGCGTGTAATTACAAATCTTGATCTAATAGTTCACAGCAGGGCCCATTCCTGCGCCCACCAAGAGTAACTATGAGGGCCTACAGTTTTGTGGCAACACCGTCCACCACCACCGCCAAAGGCCCAATTTTTCTGCCCTGTTCATCAGGTGCTTGCAATTACAAATCTTGATCTAATAACTCACAGCAGGGCCCATTCCTGCGCCCACCAAGAGTAACTGTGAGAGCTTACAGTCTTGTGGCAACACCGTCCACCACCACCACCACCACCACCACGCCAAAAGCCCAATTTTTCTGCCCTGTTCAACAGGTTCATGCAATTACCAATCTTGATCTAATAACTCACAGCAGGGCCCATTCCTGCGCCCACCAAGAGTAACTGTGAGAGCTTACAGTCTTGTGGCAACACCGTCCACCACCACCACCACCACCACCACCGCCGCCAAAGGCCCAATTTTTCTGCCCGGTTCAACAGGTGCATGCAAGTACAAATCTTGATCTATTAACTCACAGCAGGGCCCATTCCTGTGCCCACCAGTCTTGTGGCTACACCAACATCTAATAGGGCAAATTTCTGCAGAGTATATACGCCAGGCCCCTACTTTCAAACATCCAACTTACAAACGACTCCTACTTGCAAATGGAAAGAGAAAACAGGAAGTGAGAGGAAATCTACCCCTAGGAAGGGAAATTCTATCCTGTTAGATTTAATTTGGGAAAAAGGCATCTCCTCTCTACTGATACTTTATCACCAATCCTTGTTTCAATTAAAACCCCACTTTTCCAAAAACATTTGTCATTGGGACAGAAAGTGAGGTGACATGTTCTGAACAGATGTGCAAAGACAGCAAATGTTACAGGGGTGATAACCCCTCCCTATGTTCTCCAAAAAGCTTAAAAATAGATTTTTTTGGGATGGAGCTACACTTCTGTATCGCTTGCGTCTATCTAGCAAGGTTACTCTGTGGTATAACAAGGAAGCTGAGACTTCTGCAGTGTATAGATGTGCGTTTTACTAACAAAAACTGCTGTACAAAATTATTACAATCTTAGGAATACAATACAAGACTGACAGATATCTATAACAAGCAAAATGCCTAGAAAATAGAACAGCCTAAAGTCTAACAGTACAAATACATTTAAAGGGGTTACTTAACTTCTGTTACTGAATGTTCATGATCTCCAATTGGCAATATTTCTTCTTAGAGACCAGGTTCTGTTCTTGTATCATGAGCGGCTTCTTCTGATCTTCAAAGCATGATGATGTGTGTCCTGATGTTACAGCATGATGTTCCCCCCTCTCTCTGTCTCTACTCCATTTTATATGCCAGTTTGTTGACCAAAGTTTAATGTTTATACACTTGTTTCCATAACAACCGATTAACAGTCCTTCTTTTCAGGTTGAGACACCCTCTCAAACTGTTTTAAAAGACAATGGACTGTTGGTTGCATGTTTACTGTAGCTGACGAGACAATGGACTGTTGCTAGCTATCTAACACCATTGTATGAAAACAGCATTTGTTTGAGAATTCTACTCAAACCAGAGAATCTGATCAACTAAACTTGTAATTTCTCCCATGTAATGTTAGGTCTGATGTATAAAAAATCATATTTTAACAAACGCAACACATTTCCGCCCTAGATTTTTTTTTTTCTTTCAGACTCCATATCATTACTAATAAAAACTCATTCTAAACATTAATTTTCCTTGAATGCAACCCCTCCAATTTCTGTCATTGAGAAGATGTTTCAGTCTTTTAACTTTAAAAAAAAGTTCATTAGAAAGTCCATCCTAGGGACTGTACTATGTCTGCAGTCCATAAAGTTCTGTAGAAACAAGTTCAGGTATGTAATACATCAAAGGCCTTGCTCTCCACAGCTCTTGCGATCTTTCTTCATTCTTTCCATCTTGTAATCACTTTTCTCTGGTCTTCCTATGGATCAAATCGGAGACAGCCTGTGGAGTGGAAAACAAAGCGGATTATCTGTTCCCTCTAATAATACATAAACAGTAGATCCAGGCCCTTCAGCTACGATCTCTCCTCTAAATGGCTTCTTGCCTGGATATCTGACTAACACTTTGCCCCCTGCCTGTACCCACTTCTGACCCTCCCAAAGAACATCAATAGGGAGGAGAGGAAATATACTGATATTTCCCAGAAGATCACTGCTGTTTATTTTGGAAGGTTTTATGTTATGTAGCCTCACTTTCCACTCTTGCTGAGAAGTATCCACTAACCAGTCAGAGTCCCAGCCACTGTCTTGAAGCTCATCTGCCAATGCAAATATAACTTCAAACCTTCCTGCCAGATTCCCTCTCATTCCTAGATAGGCTTCAGCTTCAGATACGTCACTCTTGGTTTCTATGTCATGGGAAGCAGTAACATGGTATCTGTTAAGCCCTGTTTTTTCGGGAACCTTACATAAATACTGAACTCTGCACTCCAGCTGTGGAATCTGTGCCCCAGCCCCTACCATCCTCTCATATGGTGTGCTTTTGGCTATTGGCCTAGAATTTAACAACATGACTGCGTGTGTGAGGACCCGATCCCACCCCCTTAGTGTATGTGTGGGTGTAAGTTTGCGTATCTGGTCCTTCAATAGCCCGTTGTATCTTTCAATCAAACCAGCTGCCTGTGGATGGTATGGGATGTGGCACAACCAGTACACTCCAGAATCTTTGGCCCACTGCTGTACTGTTGATCCGGTGAAGTGTGAGCCGTTATCACTTTGGACTTGCTTGGGACAAACATAAGCAACGACAAGTTTCTGTAGCAGTTGAAGCGTTGCAGCTTGATCTGCACGTTTGCAAGGATGAACAAGCATAAGTCCTGAATAGGTGTCCACTGCAGTGCAACAATATCTCAGTCCATTGTTTCCCCGGGGCAGGGGACCGATGAAGTCAATCTGCCATATCTCTGCAGGCCTCTCACCCCTCTTAATTGACCCGGTGGAGTACTTTTGTAATGGCCATTGTCGCACTTCTCCACACACTGTACAGTTCCCTATTACAGTCTTTATCATGTCCATGGATATAGGCAAGCCTCTCTGCTGTGCCCATTCATATGTTGCTTTCTGACCCAAATGTCCAGATTGCTTGTGGGCCCAGTTGGCCAAGTTCATCAAGACAGGATCAATTGGCACAACTGCCTTCACTTTGGCGATTTCATCTGCAACTCTGTTATAGTTCTCAAAGTCTGGGACTAGGGGCACATGTGCATCAACATGCCCCACTTTTATGGTGCGCGAGTGAGCTTCCTTCCAGATGTAGTCCCAGACTTCCTTGCCTCCCCACACCACCTTTCCATGAATCATCCATTCATTGGACTTCCACGTGGGCATCCAAGTTGTCAGTCCTTTAAAAACCGCCCAGCTGTCAGTGTAGATAGTGAGATGGGAAGAAGGATCCTCCTGAAGCGTCATCACTACAGCTTTCAACTCTGCATACTGGCTGGACCCTCCAATTCCGGTCTCCTGCAGGACTGTGTCTGTACTTGGGTTGTAGGCTGCTGCTGTCCATTTACGCCCAGACGAGGCGACTATGGCTGAACCATCAGTGAACCATGCTGACTGCTTCATGTCTTCTGACAGAGACTCAAAGGGTGGAGCCTCTTGAATGGGGGATGACTGCAGCACAGGAATTTCTTCTTCTGGCTGGGTGCTGGTAAAAGTAACAAGCCCTGCCAACTGTTTTGAAATGTCTCTAACATCCCCAGCTGCAATACCCCCTCTTTCTTGAAGGTACCACTTCCATTTCATCAGTGTCTGGTTCTGAGCTACAGCTGCTCTAGTGATCAGTCCATTATCTCTCACCCATCCTGCTATTGGCAATGCAGTATGGATGGTGACTGTGTCCTTTCCTGTAATGGGCTCTACATGTTGAAGTGCTGTGTAGACCCCAAACAGGTACTTCTCTAGGGGCGTGTATCTCTTCTGTGTCCCTGTCAGTTGTTTGGACCAAAATCCAATGGGTATTGCTCTTAGTCCTTTCTTTTCATTTGGCTGCCACAGACTCCAAGATATGGTACCATTCTGCTCCACTACATCCAGCTGAAATGGTACTCCTTGTCTCACGGGTCCTAATCCCTGATGCTGCAAAATAGCTTCTTTAGCAGCCAGGAATGCAGTCCGCTGCTCTGAACCCCATGAGAACTCAGTCTTTTTCCGGGTGACATTATATATAGGCCTCAGAATCAGTCCAAGATGTGGGATGAACGATCTCCAGAACCCCACAACTCCAATGAACTTCTGTGCCTCCTTTTTGGTAGTAGGGGGCGACAGCGCCTGGATAGTTTGCACAACTGTCTCTGGAATTTTCCTCTGTTGCCCAGTCCACATCATTCCTAGGAATTTCACCTCTGTGGTAGGTCCTTGGACTTTGTCTCTGTTGATAGCCCACCCTCTGTTCTCCATGTGATGTATCAGCAGGTGCAGTGCTTCAGTTACATCTTCTTTTGTTCCAGAGATCATGATGTCATCAATGTAGTGAAACACAGCGACTTTCAAATTCAGGGTGCTTAAATCTCGGGCAATCAGTCCATGACAAATCGTTGGAGAATGAAGATAGCCTTGCGGAAGGACAGTGAAAGTGTACTGGCGGCCGTCCCACACCATAGCAAACTGGTCTTGACACTCTGGGTCTATTAAAATCGAAAAGAAAGCATTAGCCAGGTCTATCACAGCATGATATTCTCCTGCATCTTTAGCAATTTTTTCAACAATTGAGATCATATCTGGTACAGCTGACTTCAATGGAGGTGCCACTTTGTTTAGACCTCTGTAATCCACAGTCATTCTATATGTCCCATCAGGCTTTTTTACTGGGAACACCGGAGACGAGAAAGGACTTACAGCAGGTCTAAGGATCCCTACTCTCAACAGTTCTTGAATAGTCTCCCCAATTTCTTTGTGGCCTCCAGGAATTCTGTACTGCTTGAGACAGACTGGCTTCTCTGGTGGAGGAATGTAGACAGGGGTCCATTTCGCATGACCTCTGACCACAGCCTTCACCGCCCTTACCAGATACGCTTTATCAGGATACCCAAATGTGAATGTACCTCTTTCAGTCTGAATTGACTGACCTTGAAGTACATCCATCCCCAGAATATTTTCGGGTAACTCTGATACCAAAACATTCGTCATAAATCCTGATCCTTTGCCAATAGCCAATTTCACTCGTATCCTAACTGCTGGTGTAGTTTGCCCTCCCAAACCTTCTACATAAATCAATTCTCCTTTGTGATGGGAAGGATTTCCTTGCAAAAGTGTAACTTCGGCTCCGCTATCAACTAAAGCCATTACATGTGTGGGAGAAGATGACTTTCCCCACCATACAGTGACAGGTGCATATGGGCGTCGGTCTCCTGCTGTCACTGCCCTCACGGCTATTACAGGAGACTCACCTTCCCTTCATAAAGGATAAGGAACCTCCCAATCCCCTTTTCTGATTCTCTCTAACTCCTCCCCAGGATAAAGGGATTTGGGTTTGTGTTCACGTTCAGTTTTGGGAATTGGTTTGGGGCTAACAGGAGGTGTCTGTTCTGTTTCCTCTAAGTCTAGGCTGATGTTATCTTCACTAGGAGTAGTGTTTCTAACCCTGACAGTTTTACCTACTAAATCTTTCCACCTCTTTAGCATTTCTGCAGTAGAAATGCCATCTATCTCATCTTTAGGTACTCCTGCCTTTAATAGGTCCACCCACATTTCTTTCCTAGAAATAACTAGCCTGGTTTTCTCTTCACCTCCTGTCTTCTCTACCCCATTCCCTTTCTTCTCTGTTCTTTTCTGCTTGTATTCTTCCTGTCTGGCCTTGACCTTATCTACTGCCCTGACAGGTTTTGTTCTAGTCTCCTCTAGCTCCCCCAACTGGCTTAAAAGGGTTGTAGCTTCATGAATCTTGCTGTTTAATCCCAGGCCTCCCAACAAGGACAATAAGGGAGCCCTGAGATTAAATGGCGCAGACTTCATCAGCTTAGAGCGCAGAGCAGACGTAAAGGGTTCCATATCTGGACCCATCCATTCTGGAAACGTATTTAATCCGGTTATACAACCCATCTCACGTAACCTGGAAATACCCTCTGCTATTGATCTCCAGGAGTAGGTATTTTCCAGGTCAGTAGGACTAGTGTATACTCGGACTATTCCATCTCTAGCGAGGTCTAACAGTGAAAAATTCACGCTAAACTCTCGGGCTTTTCGCATTGCCTGACGCAATTGTGGATCATGGGTTAACACTCCCATAGTCACTGCTTCCTTACCTGACAAAACAACACTGTCTGCTCCTTCATCCCATAAGCGTAGGAGCCAACTCACTAGAGGCTCCCCAGACCTTTGTTTGTATTGTTTTGCCAGCTCATGGAGTTCAGTTTGTGTAAACTCCCGTACTTCTTCAAATTCAACATCTCTGGGGTTGCGATAATGCACCTCCCCATCTGCCATATCCTCTCTATCATGTTGCCGTTTCCTATGCTTAGTAATGAGAGGTCTGGCATACTTTTTCTTTCGCACTAGCAGATCATCATGCGAAACATCAAACTCTATCTCCTCATCCTCACTATCATTTGAGGAGAGCACATCCTCACAGTCCCAATTTTGGGATGTGACAATGGCACGTACCCTGGCTTTACTAACAGGTTTACGGCCCTTCCTTTTCCTTAAGGCATTAATTGATTTGGTCATGAGGGCTGCACACCGCTCTTGCAAATCATCAGCCCGACTAGCAGTTGAACGTACACACTCTGAAGCAACTGCTAGCTGGTCTTTTAATACCTTAACTTCTGCCTCTGCCTTCTCCCTTCTATGTGATTCGATGTAAAATGCGTGAAGAAAATACCATCCAAATTTGGACACCGTTCTCTTCTCTTTTTTACTTAAATCCAACCCCTTAAGGCTAAAATCTACAAAATGATCTGAGACTTTATCACCCCAAGTCAGCTTCAAGGGAGAAGCATACTTCACAATTTCTTTAGCAAGAGGCTCCCACTCATTGTCTCTGGCCCAGATAGGTAAGCTGCACACTTCCTTCTGGTCACCAAAACACTCTACAGCCTTGCTTTTCCTAAACAGCTTACGCAGCATTTTACCTAGCACAAGCTACACACTACAGAAAAAAAAAAAAAAAAAACAGCTCTGCTTCAATTGAACTATAGCACAGTCACGGCGAGCCCCCAAATGTATCGCTTGCGTCTATCTAGCAAGGTTACTCTGTGGTATAACAAGGAAGCTGAGACTTCTGCAGTGTATAGATGTGCGTTTTACTAACAAAAACTGCTGTACAAAATTATTACAATCTTAGGAATACAATACAAGACTGACAGATATCTATAACAAGCAAAATGCCTAGAAAATAGAACAGCCTAAAGTCTAACAGTACAAATACATTTAAAAGGGTTACTTAACTTCTGTTACTGAATGTTCATGATCTCCAATTGGCAATATTTCTTCTTAGAGACCAGGTTCTGTTCTTGTATCATGAGCGGCTTCTTCTGATCTTCAAAGCATGATGATGTGTGTCCTGATGTTACAGCATGATGTTCCCCCCTCTCTCTGTCTCTACTCCATTTTATATGCCAGTTTGTTGACCAAAGTTTAATGTTTATACACTTGTTTCCATAACAACCGATTAACAGTCCTTCTTTTCAGGTTGAGACACCCTCTCAAACTGTTTTAAAAGACAATGGACTGTTGGTTGCATGTTTACTGTAGCTGACGAGACAATGGACTGTTGCTAGCTATCTAACACCATTGTATGAAAACAGCATTTGTTTGAGAATTCTACTCAAACCAGAGAATCTGATCAACTAAACTTGTAATTTCTCCCATGTAATGTTAGGTCTGATGTATAAAAAATCATATTTTAACAAACGCAACACAACTTCATAATGTACCTGTTCAGATTCTACTTAAGAACAAACCTACAGTCCGTCTCTTGTTTGCACCGCCTATATACTGCTGTTCAGAGTATATAGGGTTGTAGGTATAGGGTTTTATTTTGGGTGCGGGGTCCCCCTTAATATCCATACAAGACCCAAAGGGGCTGGGGTGGGGGGGGGTGATGGGGTAGCCATGCCATTTTTCTCAAGGATTTTCAGCCATATGGCGGCCAGGACAAGACATGACATTAAAGCCGCAAGTGGTTTTAAATGGCTTCTTTTTTTCCTTTACAAATGTCATTTTGTGCAAGGATAGTTCTAAACACGGGAAACACATGCCACTTCACAGGCATACTTTAGACACCCCCCAGGTACCATATTTAAAGGAAAATTTCACTTTTTTTTTTCACTTTATGCATCATTAAAATGACTGCTCCCGAAAAAACGTTAGTTTTTAAAAGTTCTTTTTGCATTGATATATGTTCCCTGGGGCAGGACCCGGGTCCCCAAACCTGTTTTATGACATTAACATGCATATTGGCCGTTGTAATTATCACTTTTGATTTCGAACGTTCGCGTCCATTATAACGTATAGGGTTCGAAAATTCGCGCGAACTTTCGGTCCGTTCGAAGGTTCTGGTTCGAACCGAACCCGGGGGTGTTCGGCTCATCCCTAATCTGGACCATACTTTGGCAAATTTCCTCAACCTGGCCCCTACTGGTAGAGGAGAGAGAGGCTCGCTGTCACAAAGTCTTTGAAACCTCCTTGGGACTGGTGCGACTTCTTTTTTTTTATCAAATTTTATTGTTTTTTTTTTTAACATTGCATTTTTTAACATTGCCACATTTTAACATGAAAGCATCCTCATCTCCTATTCCCCCCCCCCCCCCCAAAAAAATAATAATAATAATAATAATAAAAATAAAAAAATACTTTTTACCTATACACACATACCTACATATACTTACACATACATACACATATACACATCTATACATATTTATACATATACATACACATATACATAGTAGCCTCCCTCACGTTCTCCCTCCCCCTCCTCTACCCCCACCCGCAAGCTGGGTCGTGAGAAAAAAAAAAAGAAAATACTAAATACATTTTTTATTAAGTGTATGAGGCTTCTTAGGGCCATATTACTACCTTTTACTTTATCCCCCTTTCTCCTTTATAATTTGTGATTAAAGGTTGTGTTGTAAACAGTTTTTCCGTAAACAAAAAAAAAAACCCCTTCACCATCCTGGAGGTAAAGTGTTTACTCCTAAATATCATGTTATTCCATTTTAACCTATCTCCTCTTTTTTTTTTTTTTCCTTTCCCCAAGTGATTTGTGAATATAAATTGATTCATAATGTGCTTCCCAGCTCAATGGGAGGAGAGGGGAGAGGAGAGAGAGAGAGAAACAGAGAGGAGAAATAAAGAAAACGAGAAAAGAGTGAAAGAAAAAAAAATATCACCCCCCCCATGGCACCTAGAGTGAAGTCGTTATTGTTCTGTTTATTATTCAATCTCTGCTTTACACAGTTCCCATTCTGTCCATATTTGCGCAAACCTCTCTTTTCTGTTTTCAATCTTATGTATCCATCTCTTGAAAGAGGGCTGCTGTACTCCGTGCGCTGACTGGCTGACTAGCTCGGGAGAAAGGAGGGATTTCCGGTTGATAGTGCCCGGCTCGCCCTGGGGTTCTGTCTCCTGTGCTGCCGCCGAGACTCTTTTTCTGGTTGGAGCGGATGGTGTGGTGATTCCCCCTTTTCCCTTTGAGTGATCTCTCCTGGGTGGATTAGTCCTATCAGCCATCGCCTATCTGGATAACTACAGGCTTTATTTACAGTGCCCTATATATACAGCCATCTGGTAAGCCTTCAATTTAACAGGTGGTCGGGATCGAACTATCTTTCTGCATGTCACAGTGTGATAATATAGAACAGTCACTGAGGTGCTTTTCTTTGAACATTGCAAACCTGCTGGCTACACGTAACCAGATTTTATTCGTTTAAGAAGATCCTAAAACTGGATTACTACAGTTATTACTGGACTTTAATATTCAAACCAATCTGTGTGCTCCTCCATGGCCACGTCGATGTGTCATATTATGTTTCTGTCCATTAACCTACATTAATTAATTTTTGTTATTTGTTGGCGCAGCTTTATCCATTATCCATCTCTTGGCCTCCATTATTAGGCTAACTTCCTTCTTCCAATCAAGAATGGTTGGACATTTGGACTGTTTCCATAACCTCGGTATCAGTAATTTAGCTGCGTTTAATAAGTATGGTAAAATGCTATTCATGTATTTCCTACGTGTCTTCATTGACCCATGGAATAGAAAGTTTAGAGGTGTTGATTCTATCTGGCCCTGTGATAGTCTCTCTATCCATGGGGCAATTTCTTGCCAGAACCTTCTTATCCTGGGGCATGCCCACCATAAATGAAGTAGGGTGCCTCTCTGGCCGCAACCTCTCCAACATCTGGTATCTGCTGTCGGATACATCTGTGCCAATTTCGCTGGAGTTCGATACCATCTGGTCAGGAGTTTATAAGATGTTTCCTGAATATGTGAACTTTTCAAAGTATAGTATGTCGAATCGATAAGTTCTTTAATTTGTGTCTTAGTAAAACTGCAATTTAATTCCCCTTCCCATTCTCTAATGTAATAAGGTGTTATGTTTTTTTCTGGTCCCTGAAATTAGTGTGTACATTTGGGACAGTAGATGTCTGGGTTTCGTCATCTTTACATATTTCGTTTCAAATATGGTAAGTGAGTTTAGAGGTCTCATCATGGTCTTCAATTTATTGAAAAAACGTTTTAATTGATGGTACCTCAATTCCATCAATGGTATTGTTCCCATCTTTTGTATTAATTCTGTTAATTAATTAATCTTTTGTATTAATTCTGTTAATGTTAATAATGTACCCTTCGGTGCAAATTTGCCACATGTGGTATCCCCATCTTTCCCCCAGTTCCCCATAGATCCCACTTCTTCCCTGGTAAGAACCACGGGAAACCCTCCACTGGGGTTAGCGGGTATATCTGTGGAGCATAGTCTCCAAATTCATTAAGTTGATCCCATATTTTTAAGGTGTTCTGAGTTAACAGTGATGTCCATTTTGAAAGGCCCCTGTTTGCCTTTGGGATCCAGGGTACTCCCATTAAACTCCTTCCTGCCATTTTCTGTTCCGAAGATACCCAGATTTTTTTTGTTTGGTCGTGACTCCAATTTAGGATGCGTACTAGGGCCATTGCCTTATAATATAGTTTTACATCTGGTAACCCCATACCTCCTTCTGACTTCCCTTTACATAATATGTCATATGCCAGTCTAGGGCATTTATTATTCCAAACAAAGGATGTGAAGGCCCTCCGTATATTTTTAAAGAAATTCTGAGGGAGTGGAATTGGCACTGTATATAAAGTATAAATAATTTTAGACAGTATGCTCATTTTTATTGCACTTACCCTTCCAAACCAAGTTAATAATTGCCCCTTCCACTTCCTCAGATCCTCTATTACCCCTTCCATTAAAACTTTGTAATTCAGATCATATAGAAGTTTAAGGTCTGCTGTTATATGTGTTCCTAGGTAAATGAGGGATTTTTTATTCCATATAAAGGAGTAAGAGCTTTTCAATATCCTTATTGTTTCTAATGCCGCGTACACGCGAAGGGACTTTGTCCGCCGGACCTAGTCCAGCGGACAAACCGCCGGACTTTCCAGCTGGGCTTCGCCGGACTTGAAAGCGAACGGACTTGACCACACACGATCACGCTAAAAGTCCGGCGGTTCACGCGATGACGTACAGCACGTACGACGGGACTAGAAAAAGAAAAATACTAGAAAAATACTTGCTACTGAGCATGCGTCCTTTTTGGTCCGCCGGACCATACTACAGACGGCCGTATTGTCCGCTGGACTGCCACCGGACTGCCACCGGATAATTTTAAAACAAAACTTAAAACCTAGTCCGCCGGACTTTTGGGAAAAAAATTCCGTCGAAGGCCCACACACGAGGGGATTGTCCGGCGGACTCGAGTCCAGCGGACAATCCCGCGGGATAGTCCCTTCGTGTGTACGCGGCATAAGGGTACATGGAAGGGAAGGATTACAGATTTTTCAAAGTTAATCTTAAAATTGGATAAGGCTCCAAATTTGGATACTTCTATCATCAAGGCAGATAATGAGGACTGTGGTGCTGACAGATAAAATAACAAATCGTCGGCGTATGCCGAAACCTTATGTTCTTCTGATCCAATACATGTCCCCTGAATTTCAATATTTTTTCTTATTTTGCATAGAAAGGGTTCTAATATCATTGCAAATAATAAAGGCAACAGGGGGCTCCTTGTCTCGTGCCATTATTTATTTGAAAGTACTTTGACAACGTACCGTTCACCTTTACTCTTGCTCTTGGGGTTGAATATAATGCTGCTATCCAGCCCATTATATGCTCCCCCACTTTCATCTCCCTTAAAACCTCAGTCATAAAAGGCCAGTTTACCCTATCAAATGCCTTTTCGGCGTCCATTGATACTATCACTCTAGGGGCTATGTCTGGGCCATTTTTCGTCCATTGTAGAATATGCAGGGCCCTTATAGTGTTGTCTCTAGCCTCACGGCACTTCATAAAGCCTGTTTGGTCAGGATGAACTATTTTAACTATATGATCTTGTAGCCTGAGGGCCAAGATTTTTTCTAGGAGTTTAGTATCTGTGTTCAGCAGGGAAATTGGTCTATAGTTTGCACATTGCTGGGGGTCCTTTCCTGGCTTTGGAAGCACTGTAATATAAGCCAGTAAAGCTTCTGGCGGTAGGGGGTTTGACGTGTTGATCGAATTAAAGTATCTGTGTTCAGCAGGGAAATTGGTCTATAGTTTGCACATTGCTGGGGGTCCTTTCCTGGCTTTGGAAGCACTGTAATATAAGCCAGTAAAGCTTCTGGCGGTAGGGGGTTTGACGTGTTGATCGAATTAAAGTAATTACATATCGGGGTTCCCAGATGTATGGCAAATTTCTTATAGTACGAGTTTGTGAAGCCGCCTGGCCCTGGGCTTTTACCCAATGCCAGATTTGCTATTACTTCGTTTACCTTTTCGACCGTAATTGGTCTATTTATCTCCTCAGTTACCTCTATCGGCAGCGTGGGCATCTCCGCGCCTCCTATATAGTCTCTAATTTCTTTCAATCGCTGCTCTCCCTTAGCGCCTAATGGTTCTGGGTGGATATTATAAAGAGCTTCATAATATTTATGGAATTCTGCCGCTATTGCCTGGGTTTCTACTGTCTTTTTATTTTTTACTGTTAATTTATGGATGTGTCCAGACTCCTGTTGTTTTTTAAGCTGCCTTGCTAAGAGGCGGCCGCATTTGTTTCCCTGTTTATAGAACCGGTGTGCAAAATACCTAGATTTATTTCTAGTTTTATAATCTAAACATTGTGTTAGTTTACCCCTTGTGATTTCCAGTTTCCTGACATCTGCTGGATCTAGATGTCTTATATGTTTTTTTTCTAGGTCATTAATTTCCTCTAACAAATCTGTTATTTCTTTTTGTTTTTCTTTTTTAATCCTTGACCCCTGTGCTATCAGCTCACCCCTAATCACCGATTTATGAGCTTCCCAAACCGCTTGTTCGGAGGTTTCTCCTGGAATATTCATTTCAAAATACATTTTTATTTTGCTGTTTAAGTCCTCCACTATGCGACTGTCATCTAACAATGTCTCGTTCAGCCTCCATATTCGTTTCCTATGGCCCCCTGCTATAGGGTAGATAGTCATCGTAATAGGGGCATGGTCTGAAATTGTTATTGGTTCAATCGTACATGATCGGATTCTTTCCAGGTGGTACTGGTCCACCAGAAAAAGATCCAAGCGCGAGTACATATTGTGTGTTTTGGAATAATAACTGTAGTCCTTATTCCCGTTATGCTTTACATGCCATCCATCTACCAAATGTGCAGACCTCAGAAGTTGTTTTATATATTTTAGCGCTTTAAAGGATATGGTAGTTTTACCTGTTGAGGTATCCATATTTGGATCTAAAACTAAATTAAAATCTTCCCCCAAAATCAAAAAACCCTCTCTATATTATTCTAACAATTTCAAAGTTTTTATCAAGAAATTCACCGTTCCTGTATTTGGTGCGTATATTGAAGCAAAGGTATAACAGTGACCGTTTAATCTAGCTTTTACAAAAAGATAACGACCTTCTGGATCTATCTGGGTAGATTCCACTATTATCGGACATGTCTTTCTAAATGTTATTGTTACTCCTCTTGCCCTAGCAATCGGGGAAGGAGCATGGAACCACTGATTAACCACTTGACCACTGGGCAGTTAAACCCCCTTCCTAACCAGACCAATTTTCAGCTTCCGGTGCTCTCACACTTTGAATGACAATTACTCCATCATGCAACACTGTACCCAAATGAATTTTGTGTCCTTTTTTTCACACAAATAGAGCTTTCTTTTGGTGGTATTTAATCACTGCTGGTTTTTTTTATTTTTTGCGCTATAAATCAAAAAATACTGAAAGATCGGTAAAAAAAAAAAAAAAAAATTCTTTGTTTCTATTAAAAACTATTGCAGAGTATTGGCGAGTATTGGCAGAGTATTGGCGAGTATTGGTGAGTATTGGCAGAGTATTGGCAGAGTATTGGCGAGTATTGGCAGAGTATTACAGTGTTGCACAGTGTTGGTAGAGTATTGCACAGTGGTTGCAGAGCATTGCAGTGGTGGCAGAGCATTGCACAGTGGTGGCAGAGCATTGCACAGTGGTGGCAGAGCATTGCACAGTGGTTGGTTGCAGAGCATTGCACAGTGGTGGCAGAGCATTGCACAGTGGTGGCAGAGCATTGCACAGTGGTTGGTTGCAGAGCATTGCACAGTGGTTGGTTGCCGAGCATTGCACAGTGGTGGCAGAGCATGGCAGAGCATTGCACAGCGGTGGCAGTGTATTGACCAGCGCTGTGGGCACTACACATCCAGCCCACAGCGCTGGTCCTGTCTCTCCCCCTCTCCGCTTCTCTCCTCTCTGTACCGATCGGTACAGAGAGGGAGGAACCGGCGTCATGACGTGACGCCGGTTTGTGTACATGTGATCGCTCCGTCATTTGACGGAGCGATCACGTGGTAAACGGCCGCTATCAGCGGCCGTTTACCGTGATCCGTGATGCGCCGGGTCCTCGGGACCCGGCGGTCACGGATGTTCCCGAGTGCGCGCCCCAGGGGGCGCGCGGGAGCAAGTTTCTGGGAGGACGTCCGTAGGACGTCCACTCAGGGAAACCCGACCGCGCTGTAGCCGTCTTTCGACTATAGCGCGGTCGGCATGTGGTTAAATACATATGTTGGCATGTTTGGTATATCTCCCTTCAAGAAATTAGTTTCTTGTAAAAAGGCCACGTCTGCCGCATAATGGCGTAATTCTTGCCATAAGCGACCTCTTTTCTGTGCTGATTTTAGGCCTCTTATGTTATATGATATTATCTTTATTGGGGCTGCCATTAAATCTTTATATATTCTGAACGTTTATCTTCACTATTTTCCAGTGCCCATGAGGGAGGTGTGAGAGAGGCAGGCAATGAGAGAAGAAAAAAAAAAACCCTATCCCCGTAACCCAGTATTCCATTCTGAGTTACTAACTAATTGGACAGTGACGTCTATAAGGAGGCTATGCCCCCTTCTTCAACCTCTCTGACCTTTTGCAGAATTGTAATTTTCCAAGTCCCATATATCGGACCTGTCCTATTGAGTTTATTATCTCTATAGCCCACCCCACTGATCTGAAGCTCCCCCCTAATCATTTTATTACCTATTACCTTATGTTGCTTCTTATTCTTCCCTACCTTCACCCCCTTTCTAATCTCAACTGTCCTTCCCCCTATATCCCCTCTAGTTGTACCTTTCCTCACCCCCTCTCTATCTGGGTTATCCCTCGCTTGGGAGTTATATTTCTTTTTTATTTTATTTCTTTTTTCTTTTTTTCCTACCTCCCCACATTTTACCCTACATTTTACATTAAGTCCTCTTGGGAGGAAGGGTGGGGAGGAGATGAGAGAGCGAAAGATATATAGAGAGAGAGAGAGAGAGAGAGAAAGAAAAGAAAAATAAATAAATAAACAAATAAAAAACAATAAAATAAAAAGGTATCTTTCCCTCTACCACTCCCTTAGGCATGGGGAGAGGAGAAGTCACCTCCTGTATCTTCCGCCCTATATCACATTGGACCTTTATACCAACAAACATTGGTCCGTTATACAACATATATCTGCATTTACATGATGTTCTCGCTGTTATTAATAATTATCTTCCCTTCAAAATCAGAAAGGGGGACGGACTACCATTCCTAAGAAAAAAAAAAGAATTGGATCTAAAATAATTAGTTTCCATATACTTCATTTACACTACTATATCTACCTCTATATCATTCAACAATTTTTCCCCCGGGTCTAAGACACTAAAATTAAGCACAGTGGCTCAGAAAAAAAAAAAGAAAGAATATAATTTCCTTCGTGTATAATACCCTTAAACCATATACTTTTAAAACACCCAGTGTGGAACTTTACACCAGTAAAAAAAAAAAAAAAATGTTTCCTTTGTGTATTATACCCTTAAACCATATACTCTTATATTCTTTCCCTCCCCCCTTAACCCCCCCTCCCTCCCTTCTCCTCCCACATAAATTTGTTGACATCTATCTTTCCATTCTGATTAGTGATTTGTGTATTTCCCCCAGAGCTAGTGGGAAAAAAAAAGGTGGGTGTTCCCCCCTCCCCCAAACATTTACAAAAATACATGTGCTTTCCATCCTGTGCCCTATTTCAGTTGTCCTCATTATATCTCTAACTTCGCAATCTATAGTGATTCAAATTTCACCTTTTCATAGGATGCACACTTTATCCAATTTCACTTTAACATTAAAAAAAAAAAAAAACAACTCCATATCTCTCCCCCTTCCCTTAGCCTCTAATCCCCCTCCCATCCCTCTCCCCCCTGCCCAATTGAGTACAGACAGTAAGTCCCGAGGTTGCCCATCATTTTCCTTTATATAGTTTCCTCTATCCCTCTCACCTCCCTCTTCCTCCCCCCGTTCTAACTATATCCTTATTTTTTATGATCATTTTTGAAGGGCACTTGTTGCCAATGTTCTGGACGTTGTAGAGATTTTCTTGAGTCGATTCTTCTCCAATCTATAAATTCTATTGAGGGTAATTCAAGTGTCTCTACAAACGACTGCATATCATCCTTAGTTCTGAGGGTAGCTGTTTTGCCATTTCGTGAGGCGGTGAGGCTAAATGGGAATCCCCAGCGGTATTTAACCTCTGCTGCGCGAAGGGCTTCCAGTATTGGCTTAACATTCCGTCTTTGCATTAAAGTCCTGTTTGATAAGTCATGGTATAGTGATATCCGTGCTCCATCATGAACAATCTCCATCTTTCCGCGTGCATTTATTATATTCTCTTTCACTGTAAATTTATGAAGTTTACACACTATATCTCTTGGTTTTTCAGCATGTGGCCTAATATAAGATGGAATACGGTGGACTCGAACTACCTCAATGGTTTCTGGTGCCTCATCTCCCATTATTTGGTGGAATATTTGCTGAATTGTAGGAAGCAGCTCAGATCTCTGAATCGCCTCTGGTATTCCTTTTATTCTAATGTTTTGCCTTCGTTCCCTGTTTTCATAATCATCGAATTGATCTTTAAAGGAGTTTATAAGCTCTTCTTGATGGTTTACTGTGTCTTGTATATCCGCGACTGTTTGTATTATTGTCTCCTGGCCATTTTCAACTGTTTCTACTCTGTGTCCCAATTCACAGATCTACTCTCTTATACCCTCTACAGCTTGCTGGCAAGATTGCTCAACTGCTGATATTAACTGTTGAATGTCTGTTTTAGTGGGTAATGCTTTGAGAAGATCTCTAAGTTCTCTAATGTCCTTTTCTAAATTTTCTGCTTGTCTCTCGGGCCTTGAGGACTTCTTACCTCCATCCCACCCTATATTCGGGGTTTGTACTGCCATACTTTGGGGCGCAAGTTCCAGAGGTGGGGAACCTCGAGTCACATGACTTGACTCAAGTCAGACTCGAGTCACCTATTTGAGGACTTGCGACTTGCTTGACAAAATTAAACAAATGACTCGACTTGACTTTGACTTGACACTAGGGATGGGCCCGGTGCTCGATTCGAACCCACGTTCGAATCGAGCACCGGCCGTTCGCCCACTCGGCGAGCCCAGAACTATTTGGGCCGTTCGCATCACATTCGTGTGATGCGAGCGGCCCGCAATGCATTGCGGCCGGCGCAGTGCTTTGCTGGCTGATGATTGGCCAAGCATGCACTGTGACCCCGCATGCTTGACCAATCACAGCGCCGGAAACTAGGAGAGCAATAATTGGCTACAGGCAGGACGCCTGTAGCCAATTAAAGCTCAGGGGCTTTAGTACACACCCCACCATATAAAAGGCCGCCACGCCATCGGCCAAGGGCACATGTGTTCCGGCTTCTGGAAGAGCAGTCTGCTGATTGATATTCTTCTTTGCTTGATTGATATTCTTCTTTGCTAAACCATTGCTAACTCCTGACCTGAGTCATTCAAATCATTACTGATTTGCACAGAGTGTGATATTAGCTGCTGCTGGGGATTAGTCTGGTGTGTGCGTGCTGTTAGTACAGCATTGCAGTAGCACCAATCGCAGTGCTGTTAAAACAGCATTGCACCCCAACTTCTGTCCCAACCTTCTGTCCCATCCCAGGCAGGGATTTATAGGAGCCATATTGTGTTTGTGGCAGCACACATAGGACCTATATTTTCTTGTCAGCAGCACACATAGTACCTATAGTGTGTTTGTGTCAGCACCCATAGGACTTATAGTGTGTTTGTGGCAGCACACATAGGACCTACAGTGCCTTGCAAAAGTATTCGGCCCCCTTGAACTTTTCAACCTTTTGCCACATTTCAGGCTTCAAACATAAAGATATAAATTTTTATTTTTTGTGAAGAATCACCAACAAGTGGGACACAATTGTGAAGTGGAACGAAGTCTATTGGATTGTTGGAACTTTTTTAACTAATAAAAAAATGAAAAGTGGGGCGTGCAAAATTATTCAGCCCCCTTGCGTTAATACTTTGTAGAGCCACCTTTTGCTGCGATTACAGCTGCAAGTCGCTTAGGGTATGTCTCTATCAGTTTTGCACATCGAGAGACTGAAATTCTTGCCCATTCTTCCTTGCAAAACAGCTCGAGCTCAGTGAGGTTGGATGGAGAGCGTTTGTGAACAGCAGTTTTCAGCTCTTTCCACAGATTCTCGATTGGATTCAGGTCTGCACTTTGACTTGGCCATTATAACACCTGGATACGTTTATTTGTGAACCATTCCTTTGTAGATTTTGCTGTATGTTTGGGATCATTGTCTTGTTGGAAGATAAATCTCCGTCCCAGTTTCAGGTCTTTTGCAGACTCCAACAGGTTTTCATCCAGAATGGTCCTGTATTTGGCTGCATCCATCTTCCCCTCAATTTTAACCATCTTCCCTGTCCCTGCTGAAGAAAAGCAGGCCTAAACCATGATGCTGCCACCACCATGTTTGACACTGGAGATGGTGTGTTGAGGGTGATGAGCTGTGTTGCTTTTACGCCAAACATATCGTTTTGCATTGTGGCCAAAAAGTTGGATTTTGGATTCTTCGGACCAGAGCACCTTCTTCCACATGTTTGGTGTGTCTCCCAGGTGGCTTGTGGAAAAACTTTAGACAAGACTTTTTATGGATATCTTTGAGAAATGGCTTTCTTCTTGCCACTCTTCCATAAAGGCCAGATTTGTGCAGTGTACGACTGATTGTTGTCCTATGGACAGACTCTCCCACCTCAGCTGTAGTTCTCTGCAGTTCATCCAGAGTGATCATGGGCCTCTTGGCTGCATCTCTGATCAGTCTTCTCCTTGTCTGAGCTGAAAGTTTAGAGGGACAGCCAGGTCTTGGTAGATTTGCAGTGGTCTGATACTCCTTCCATTTCAAAATGATCGCTTGCACAGTGCTCCTTGGGATGTTTAAAGCTTGGGAAATCTTTTTGTATCCAAATCCGGCTTTAAACTTCTCCACAACAGTATTACGGACCTGCCTGGTGTGTTCCTTGGTCTTCATGATGCTCTCTGCGCTTTCAACAGAAACCTGAGACTATCACAGAGCAGGTGCATTTATACAGAGACTTGATTACACACAGGTGGATTCTATTTATCACCATCAGTCATTTAGGACAACATTGGATCATTCAGAGATCCTCGCTGAACTTCTGGAGTGAGTTTGCTGCCCTGAAAGTAAAGGGGCCGAATAATTTTGCACGCACCACTTTTCAGTTTTTTATTTGCTAAAAAAGTTTAAAATATCCAATAGATTTTGTTCCACTTCACAATTGTGCCCCACTTGTTGGTAATTCTACACAAAAAATAAAAATGTTATATCTTTATGTTTGAAGCCTGAAATGTGGCAAAAGGTTGAAAAAGTTCAAGGGGGCCGAATACTTTTGCAAGGCACTGTATATTTTCTTGTCAGCAGCACACAGAGTACCTATAGTGTGTTTGTGTCAGCACCCATAGGACTTATAGTGTGTTTGTGGCAGCACACATAGGACCTATATTTTCTTGTCAGCACACATAGGACCTATAGTGTGTTTGTGTCAGCACCCATAGTACCTCTAGTGTGTTTTTGGCAGCACACATAGGACCTATATTTTCTTGTCAGCACACATAGTACTTATAGTGTGTTTGTGTCAGCACCCATAGGACTTATAGTGTGTGTTTGTGGCAGCACACATAGGACCTATATTTTCTTGTCAGCACACATAGTACTTATAGTGTGTTTGTGTGCACCCATAGGACCTATATTTTCTTGTCAGCACACATAGTACCTATAGTGTGTTGTGTCAGCACCCATAGGACTTATAGTGTGTTTGTGGCAGCACACATAGGACCTATATTTTCTTGTCAGCAGCACATATAGTACCTATAGTGTGTTTGTGTCAGCACCCATAGGACTTATAGTGTGTTTGTGGCAGGACACATAGGACCTATATTTTGTTGTCAGCAGCACACATAGTACTTATAGTGTGTTTGTGTCAGCACCCATAAGACTTATAGTGTGTTTGTGGCAGCACACATAGGACCTATATTTTCTTGTCAGCACACATAGTACTATAGTGTGTTTGTGTCAGCACCTATAGGACTTATTGTGTTTGTGGCAGCACACATAGGACCTATATTTTCTTTCAGCAGCACACATAGTACCTATAGTGTGTTTGTGTCAGCACCCATAGACTTATAGTGTGTTTGTGCACACATAGGACCTATATTTTCTTGTCAGCACACATAGTACTTATAGTGTGTTTGTGTCAGCACCCATAGGACTTTATAGTGTGTTTGTGGCAGCACACACCTATATTTTCTTGTCAGCACACATAGTACCTTATAGTGTGTTTGTGTCAGCACCCATAGGACTTATAGTGTGTTTGTGGCAGCACACATAGGTGTTATAGTGTGTTTGTGTCAGCACCCATAGGACTTATAGTGTGTTTGTGGCAGCACACATAGGACCTATATTTTCTTGTCAGCACACATAGTACTTATAGTGTGTTTGTGTGTTTGTGTCAGCACCCATAGGACTTATATTGTGTTTGTGTGTGTTAGTGTGTGGCAGCACACATAGGACCTATATTTTCTTGTCAGCACACATAGGACCTATAGTGTGTTTGTGGCAGCACACATAGGACCTATATTTTCTTGTCAGCACACATTACCTATAGTGTGTTTGTGTCAGCACCCATAGGACTTATAGTGTGTTTGTGGCAGCACACATAGGACCTATATTTTATTGTCAGCACACATAGTACTATAGTGTGTTTGTGTCAGCACCCATAAGGACTTATAGTGTGTTGTGGCAGCACACATAGACCTATATTTTCTTGTCAGCAAACATAGTACCTATAGTGTGTTTGTGTCAGCACCCATAGGACTTATAGTGTGTTTGTGGCAGCACACATAGGACCTATATTTTCTTGTTAGCAGCACACATAGTACCTATAGTGTTTTTGTGTTAGCACCCATAGGACTTATAGTGTGTTTGTGGCAGCACACATAGGACCTATATTTTCTTGTCAGCACACATAGTACATATAGTGTGTTTGTTTTAGCACCCATAGGACTTATAGTGTGTTTGTGTCAGCACACATAGTACCATAGTGTGTTTGTGTCAGCACCCATAGTACCTCTAGTGTGTTTGTGGCAGCACACATAGGACCTATATTTTTCTTGTCAGCAGCACATATAGTACTTATAGTGTGTTTGTGTCAGCACCCATAGGACTTATAATGTGTTTGTGGCAGCACACATAGGACCTATATTTCTTGTCAGCACACATAGTACCTATAGTGTGTTTGTGTCAGCACCCATAGGACTTATAGTGTGTTTTTGTGGCAGCACACATAGGACCTATATTTTCTTGTCAGCAGCACACATAGTACCTTATAGTGTGTTTGTGTCAGCACCCATAGGACTTATAGTGTGTTTGTGGCAGCACACATAGGACCTATATTTTCTTGTCAGCACACATAGTACTTATAGTGTGTTTGTGTCAGCACCCATAGGACTTATAGTGTGTTTGTGGCAGCACACATAGGACCTATATTTTCTTGTCAGCACACATAGGACCTATAGTGTGTTTGTGTCAGCACCCATAGGACTTATAGTGTGTTTGTGGCAGCACACATAGGACCTATATTTTCTTGTCAGCAGCACACATAGTACCTATAGTGTGTTTGTGTCAGCACCCATAGGACTTATAGTGTGTTTGTGGCAGCACACATAGGACCTATATTTTCTTGTCAGCACGCATAGTACCTATAGTGTGTTTGTGTCAGCACCCATAGGACTTATAGTGTATTTGTGGCAGCACACATAGGACCTATATTTTCTTGTCAGCACACATAGTACCTATAGTGTGTTTGTGTCAGCACCCATAGGACTTATAGTGTGTTTGTGGCAGCACACATAGGACCTATATTTTCTTGTCAGCACACATAGTACCTATAGTGTGTTTGTGTCAGCACCCATAGGACTTATAGTGTGTTTGTGGCAGCACACATAGGACCTATTTTTTCTTGTCAGCAGCACACATAGTACCTATAGTGTGTTTGTGTCAGTACCCATAGGACTTATAGTGTGTTTGTGGCAGCACACATAGGACCTATATTTTCTTGTCAGCAGCACACATAGTACCTATAGTGTGTTTGTGTCAGCACCCATAGGACTTATAGTGTGTTTGTGGCAGCACACATAGGACCTCTATTTTCTTCTCAGCACACATAGTACTTATAGTGTGTTTGTGTCAGCACCCATAGGACTTATAGTGAGTTTGTGGCAGCACACATAGGACCTATATTTTCTTGTCAGCACACATAGTACCTATAGTGTGTTTGTGTCAGCACCCATAGGACTTATAGTGTGTTTGTGGCAGCACACATAGGACCTATATTTTATTGTCAGCAGCACACATAGTACTATAGTGTGTTTGTGTCAGCACCCATAGGACTTATAGTGTGTTTGTAGCAGCACACATAGGACCTATATTTTCTTGTCAGCAGCACACATAGTACCATAGTGTGTTTGTGTCAGCACCCATAGGACTTATAGTGTGTTTGTGGCAGCACACATAGGACCTATATTTTCTTGTCAGCACACATAGTACTTATAGTGTGCTTGTGTCAGCACCCATAGGACTTATAGTGTGTTTGTGGCAGCACACATAGGACCCATATTTTCTTGTCAGCACACATAGTACCTATAGTGTGTTTGTGTCAGCACCCATAGTACCTCTAGTGTGTTTGTGGCAGCACACATAGGACCTATATTTTCTTGTCAGCACACATAGGACCTATAGTGTGTTTGTGTCAGCACCCATAGGATTATAGTGTGTTTGTGGCAGCACACATAGGACCTATATTTTATTGTCAGCAGCACACATAGTACCTATAGTGTGTTTGTGTCAGCACCCATAGGACTTATAGTGTGTTTGTGGCAGCACACATAGGACCTATATTTTCTTGTCAGCACACATAGTACCTATAGTGTGTTTGTGTCAGCACCCATAGGACTTAGAGTGTGTTTGTGGCAGCACACATAGGACCTATATTTTCTTGTCAGCACACATAGTACCTCTAGTGTGTTTGTGTCAGCACCCATAGGACCTACAGTGTGTTGTGAGCACACATAGGAGCTCTATTTTTTATACAATATACACTACCCACTACAATGGCTGGAAGACCGCCAAGGAGAGGCAGACCGTCCCGAGGCAAGAACACAGGGCAAGCAGGCTCTGTTTCTAGAGACAATAGTGCTGGTCGTGGACGTGGTCGTGCATCGGCATCAGCACGTGGCCATGGGACACGCTTGTCTTTGTTTTCGGCAGCTGGACATGTTGAGCCGCATCATGCCGAAGGCTTGGTAGAATGGATGACCAAGCCCTCCTCATCCTCCTCATCCTCTCTCACCCAAGCTCAGGGTACTGGCAGAGCAGCTGCCAACGCGTACTCAATGGCATCATCAGCCACCCCTTCCTTAGACCCACCATGTCCTCCTGAGGAGTCCCCCGAACTGTTTGAGCACAGTGTTGGGTACATGCTCCAGGAGGATGCCCAACGATTCGAAGGCTCGGATGATGATACCCAGCTTGAGGAAGGCAGTAGTGTGCGCGCAGAGAGAGGGGATGACGAAGGACAGCAATCTGGCAGTAATGTTCCACCAGCTGCAGCTTACTGCCAGGTTTGCTCTAGTGGTGAAGAGGGAGGGGATGATGAGGTCACTGACTCCACGTGGGTGCCTGAAGGGAGAGAGGAGGAGGAGGAGGAGGATGCCGCGGCACATGTCCAACGAGGCAGGATGCCCCCTGAAGGCGAGCTAGAGGCCAGCACACCAACTGAATCACACCGCAGAGCTCCGCCTGTGCAGGGCGCTGCCTCTGCACGTTATCACAAAAGTTCTTTGGTGTGGGCCTTTTTTGAGACGAGTGCATCAGATCGCACCACTGCTATTTGCAATATTTGTCTCAAGCGTATCTCACGTGGCCAAAACATCAGCCGCTTGGGCACCACAAGCATGAGCAGACATATGTCGACCTGCCATGCAGCTCGTTGGCAAGCGCACATTAAAGAACCACACCAAAGAACAAAGCGGACCTCTCCTTGCTCCTCATCAGCTGGGATCTCCATCCCCACTATATCTTCAGTCCTCTCTGAAAGCTGCTCTGAGAGGACGAAGGTGTAGAATTAGGTGTGTCACAACCAAGTACTTGCAGTACACCGACGTCCGATTGTAGCAGGCAAATTTCCCTGCCCCAGCTGCTGGACCGTCAAAAGAAGTATACTCCCAGCCATCCACATGCCCAGTGGTTGAATGTAGCTTGGCTAAATTGCTAGCACTTCAACTGCTGCCTTTTTCTCACGGAAGGCGATTCCGTCTCTCTACCTGCATGTGGAAGGCAATGTCCATGCCTCGCTGGACAGGGCGGTCAGCGGTAAGGTGCATATTACCGCTGATTCATGGTCCAGCAGGCATGGACAGGGACGTTATCTGTCTTTCACGGCCCATTGGGTCACTCTATTGGCAGCTGGGAGGGATGCAGGACAAGGTGCAGTAGTGTTGGAGGTTGCTCCGCCACCAAGCCTCCAAAATGCTACTACTGGTTGTGACACACCTCTCTCCTCCACCTCCTCCTCTTCTTCTGCCTCCATGGCCTCTTCGAGTGCTCTGTCCTCGGAACCAGCGGTGCTCCGTAGGCGTACAAGGGGCTACGCGAGTACGCAGGCAAAAAGATGCCATGCCGTGCTTGCGCTGGTGTGTTTGGGGGACAGGAGCCACACTGGGGCAGAGGTTCTGGCAGCTCTGCAGGGGCAGGCCGAGAGGTGGTTGATGCCACACCAGCTTAAGCCAGGAATGGTGGTTTGACAATGGCACCAACCTCCTCTCCGCCCTGAGACAGGGGCAGCTCACCCATGTGCCTGTATGGCTCATGTCCTCAACCTGGTGGTGCAGCAGGTTCTTGGGCAGGTACCCAGGCTTACAGGATGTCCTGAGGCAGGCCAGGAAAGTCTGTGTGCATTTCTGCCGATCTTATAATGCCAGTGCTTGGCTGGCTGAGCTGCAAAAGGAGCTGAACCTGCCCAAGAACCGCCTAATATGTGACATGCCCACCAGGTGGAACTCAACGTTGGCCATGCTGCAGCGACTGCACACGCAGCAGAGGGCCATCAATGAGTACCTTTGCGACTACGGCACCAGGACAGGGTAAGGGGAGCTTGGCTTTTTTTCCCCACGCCAGTGGAGCATGATCAGGGATGCATGCACTGTCCTCACACCATTTGAGGAGGCCACGAGGATGGTGAGCAGTGACAGTGCATGCATCAGTGACACTGTACCTCTTGTCCACCTGTTGGAGCATACGCTGCGTGGGATAATGGACAGGGCACTTGAGGCAGAACAGAGGCAGGAAGAGGAGGACTTCCTTGCCTCTCAAGGCCCCCTTTATCCAGACAGTGTTCCTTCTGTCCCACCCATCACACAGGAAAAGGATGAGGAGGAGGAGGAGGAGGAGGATTGTGTGAGCATGGAGGTGGAGCCTGGCACTCAGCATCAGCATCAGCATCAGCATCAGCAGCAGCAGCAGTCTTTTTGGGATGATGTACAGTCCCAACAAACCAGTGGACTTGTATGTGGCTGGGAGGAGGTGGCTGGCGATCATGTCGTCCTCAGTGACCCAGAAGACTCCGGACCGAATGCCTCAGCTAACCTACGTTGCATGGCCTCCCTGATCCTGCAAAGCCTGCGGAAGGATCCTCGTATTCTTCGGATCAAGGAGAGGGACCATTACTGCCTGGTCACTCTCCTTGATCCACGGTACAAGGGTAAGGTTGCGGACCTTATCTTGCTGTCGCAGAGGGAGCAGAGGGTGAGACATCTCGGGGAGGCCTTGCAGAAAGGTCTGTGCAACGCGTTCCCAGAAACTGTGAGGTTACAAACTCCTGGTCCTGGACGACGAGTTGCTGAGGCTTCGGTCAGTAGCAGAAGGAGCGGTGGGGAAGGTGGACGTCTGACCGATGCGTTCAGACAATTTTTTAGTCCGCAGCCCCAAGGTATGATCGGTTCCAGCAACCATCGCCAGCGTCTGATATACATGGTGCAGGAATACCTAGGGGCAAGGTCAGACTTGGATATCTTTCCCACTGAAAATCCTCTGGCTTACTGGGTCTTGAGGATGGATCACGGCCAGAGCTTGCACAGTATGCAATTGAGCTACTGGCCTGTCCTGCATCCAGCGTTCTTTCCGAAAGCACATTCATTGCTGCTGGAGGATTTGTCACTGATCACAGGGTGCGCCTGTCCACCGACTCGGTTGATCGACTGACCTTCATAAAAATGAATCAGTCTTGGACCACCACCAGCTACCAGGCACCTGAAGCGGATATAACTGAATAATTTATAATGTCACATCCCTTCAAGACTGCCTATGCTGATGCTGAGTGACTGTCCTGTTATGTTCACTGACTATCCTCTTCCTCCTCCTCAATGATCCATTCCTTGATAGCTTGGAAGAACATTTTTGTTTATGGGTGCCACCACACCAGTGCCTAAGGCACAATTTTTCAGCCCCTGTATAACAGGGGCGTGTAATTAAAATTTTTTAAAAAAATGCTTCGCAACAGGTGTGACTGCTGTGCTCCAAGTACAGTATCTGTGAGGGGTTTGCAGTGTTGTGGCACCAGCACCGTTGCCTAAGGCACAATTTTTCAGCCCCTGTTTAACAGGGGCGTGTAATTACAATTTTTTAAGCAATGCTTCGCAACATGTCTGACTGCTGTGCTCCAAGTACAGTATCTGTGAGGGGTTGCAGTGTTGTGGCACCAGCACCAGTGCCTAAGGCACAATTTTTCAGCCCCTGTTGGGGCGTGTAATTACAATTTTTAGGCAATGCTTTGCAACAGGTCTCATTGCTGTGCTCAGAGTACAGTATCTGTGAGGTGTTGCAGTGTTGTGGCACCAGCACCGTTGCCTAAGGCACAATTTTTCAGCCCCTGCAGGGGCGTGTAATTACAATTTTTTCAGCCCCTGTTTAACAGGGGCGTGTAATTACAATTTTTTTTTAAAGGGGCGTGTAATTACAATTTTTTAAGCAATGCTTCGCAACACGTCTGACTGCTGTGCTCCAATTTTTCAGCCCCTGTTGGGGCGTGTAATTACAATTTTTAGGCAATGCTTTGCAACAGGTCTCATTGCTGCGCTCAGAGTACAGAGTATCTGTGAGGGGTTGCAGTGTTGTGGCACCAGCACCAGTGCCTAAGGCACAATTTTTCAGCCCCTGTTTAACAAGGGGCGTGTAATTACAATTTGTTTAAGCAATGCTTCGCATCAGCCTCTGCACTAGTTATGCCAGGCCCAATTTTTCTGCCCTGTTCAACAGGTGCATGCAATTACATATCTTGATCTAATAACTCACAGCAGGGCCCATTCCTGCGCCCACCAAAAGTAACTGTGAGGGCTTACAGTCTTGTGGCAACACCGTCCACCCACCACCACCCAAAAAGGCCCAATTTTTCTGCCCTGTTCAACATGTCCAGCCCATGCCCAGTGAGTCAGTGTTCCGCCTATCACGGACATCCTCTCATCCTCGTCTGTGTTATGAGGATGAGCGGATGTCCGTGATAGGCAGAACAGTGTTTCGGGAACACTGAATGCTGGGAAATTGAGTGTTTCGCCTATCACAGACGATGAAGAGGCGCGATTTTGCAATACTGGAATGGCCGCCGGGACGCCGCCGGTCAGGTACAGCGGCGCTGATAGTATACGGTCGTGGTGTGCAAATTAATTATTTTTACAGCATTATTGTCTAAGTCCAAGGGGTCTGACTCTGAATATAAAAAAAAAACATTGGCACTAATGAACTGACAATCATAGGAAATACACATATTGGAGACAATAGGGTCCATTGCTTCTTGTTCAGGACCTTCTGTAACCTGGCCTCACCCTACTGCTACTATGCCCTTAACCATTCCTAAAAAGCCTTTAGTCCTCTACAAGTCCTCTCGTCCTCTCCCTACCTTGGTTCCGGTCTCCGAGGATAATCTAAAATACGAGGTTAGTCAAGTTTTGGATTCCCGGCTCCGTAAAGGCATTCTTCAGTACCTCGTACATTGGAAAGGGTTTGGTCCTGAGGAGAGGTCTTGGATCACTGCACCTGAGGTCATTGCTCCTCATCTGTTGAGGAGGTTCCATCTGGAGTTTCCCTTTAAGCCTGGACCCAGGTGGGAGAGGGGGAGGCCTCATAAGATGGGGGGGTACTGTCATGGTTATGCAGTAATCTTTCCCTGTTTGCTTACCTCTCCTCATGTGTTCAGACTAAGAGGCCAGCCACTCTAACCTGGTGGTTTTTATAACCTCTCCTCTAAGCATGGCTCCACCCCAGGCCCTATCAGGAAACCCTATATTAACCTGTGCACTGAAAGCCAGTGGTGCTGATCAACCATTGTGTATTCATGGTGTGTTCGGCTGCCTGGTTTCTGCTTGCCCTGTGCTCTATGTTTGGCTCTGTTACCGACCTTGGCGTGTTCTCAACTATTTCTGTCTGCTTGTGACCTTGACCCTTTGGCATGTCCCCGACCATCACTGTCTGACTGTGACCCTGAACCTTTGGTGTGTACTCTGTTGTTCCTGTCTGCTAGTTGCCCTGACCTCTGCCTTATCCCCTTACTATCCTTGTCGTTCCAGCCTGCTGCTTCCTTCTCCTGTAGTCTACTGTGAGCGTGAGCTGTGAGTCCCTGGGGGCCGCGACCTGGAGCCAGACTGCAGCGAAGTCCATCCTCACCACTAGAGGCTCTGGCGAACACCTGCTGGCTCTTAGACTCTGCGCCCTGGGGAATCTATGCTCTAGCTCCCACTGGGATCTGTGTTAGCGATCCAGTAGACCTGTGTCCTGAATCTCCCTAGGTACAATCCGCAGCAGTCAGTCCTAAGGTCCACTACCTAGCGGTGCACTTCCGACTCCTACTGAGTGCACCTGTCACCTGGTCTCAGGTGACCTGACACAAGCCCACCCCACCAACCACCGAAGAAGACGAGCAAATGCCAGTGGAAGAGCCAGAGAGTCAGTCTGGGCTGTTCTCAGCATACCACAAAAAACAAAAGAAAGATTCATGTTCTACTCCCCAAATTCAGCTGAACCAGTATTTAGACATTAGTGATGGACATAGCTGCCTTCAGTTTTGGGCCATGAACAGGCACATGTTCCCCTCTTTGTTCAGGGTAGCGGTAAGAGTTATGTCAGTCCCTGCATCAAGCACACCTGTTGAACGTGTGTTCAGCCATGGTGGGGTGATAATGGGACCCCATCGCTCACAACTGGGTGAGAACGTACTATCGAGTTAAATTTTTTGCAAATGCAATGCATTGTAACTTAAGCTGGCCATACACCTATAGATTATCTGCAGATGTTCTATGGTTAGATGGAAAAAGTGGAAGATTCCTCCATCCACACAGTTTAGCGAGAAATCTGTTGCCCTTTTTCCATCTAACCATAGAAAATCTGCAGATAATCTATAGGTGTATGGCCAGCTTTACAATGCATTGCATTTGCAAAAAATTAAACAAACAGCAAAAAAAAACTATTTGTAAGTGGCTCATCACCATTCAAGTGTCTACATATACTTTATTACTTTGAAGTTTAATGTTTAATGCATTGTAACTTAAGCTGGCCAATGGCCATACACCTATAGATTATCTGCAGATTTTCTATGGTTAGATGGAAAAAGTGGGAGATTCCTCCATCCACACAGTTTAGCGAACATAGAGAAATCTGTTGCCCTTTTTCCATCTAACCATAGAAAATCTGCAGATAATCTATAGGTGTATGGTCAGCTTTACAATGCACTGCATTTGCAAAAAATTTAACAAACAGCAAAAAAAAAATATTTGTAAGTGGCTCATCACCATTCAAGTGTCTAGATATACTTTATTACTTTGAAGTTGAATGTTTAATGCATTGTAACTAGGGATGGGCCCGGTATTGTGTCAGCGTGTCAGTGTGTTGCTGACTGCTGACAATATGTGCTCTATTTCTGGGGATTTGTGTGTGCGTGCTGTTAGTACAGCATTGCAGTATCACATCTGGGGGGTGTCTATAGGTTGCCTGTGAAGGGGGGCAGGTTTCCTGTGCTTAGAACTGTCCCTGCAAAAAGTGTCATTTTTGCAGGAAAAAATCTATTTAAAAGCACTCATGGCTAATGAATTGATGGCTCCCGTAACACAGAGAACTGTCATTCATTGATAAAAAAAAAAAAAAAAAGCGTGGGGGTAAGTGGCTCATCACCATTCAAGTGTCTAGATATACTTTACAATTCCTTTATTAAAATCTTCTTTCTTCTTTCTTCATCTTTCGGTTTCTTCATCTTCTCCTTCCGTCATCTTCTTCCATCTTCTTCCATTTTCTTCTTCCTCCGATCCGCTTCTTCTTGCGCTGGCCTTCTCGTCCTTCTCCTCCGGCATCTTCTTCCATGGCGTCGGCGTCGGTGTCTCTTCTTGGGCCACTCCTCGCAATGGGAGGCTCCCGCTATGTGAGGCTTCGCTGCCTCTGACAGGTCTTTTATAATGGAGGACACCTGGTGACCCCGCCCCCTCTGATGCACGGGGACGTCATGGGGAATTCCCTATGGCTTTCCCCATGACATCAGAGGGGGCGGGGTCACGAGGTGCCCTCCATTATAAAAGACCTGTCAGACGGAGCGAAGCCTCACACATCGGGAGCCTCCCATTGCGAGGAGCGGCCCGACAGAAGAACAGATGCCGACGCCATGGAAGAAGACCAGCGCAAGAAGAAGCGGATCGGAGGAAGAAGAAAATGGAAGAAGATGGAAGAAGATGACGGAAGGAGAAGATGAAGAAACCGAAGGATGAAGAAAGAAGAAAGAAGATTTTAATAAAGGAATTGTCAAAGACCGTCTCCTGTCATTTTTACCATTTTTGACACTTTTTTGGTGAAATGGTAGGGGTACAAGTACCCCCTTACCATTTCACACAGGGGGGGCTGGGATCTGGGGGTCCCCTTGTTAAAGGGGGCTTCCAGATTCCGATAAGCCCCCCGCCCGCAGACCCCCACAACCACCGGGCACGGTTGTGGGGACGAGGCCCTTGTCCTCATCAACATGGGGACAAGGTGCTTTGGGGGTCTCAGACCCCCAAAGCATCCTCCCAATTTTGAGGGCATGTGGCCTGGTACGGTTCAGGTGGGAGGGGGGGCCGCTCTCGTCCCCCTTCTTTTCCTGCGGCCTGCCAGGTTGCGTGCTCAGATAAGGGTCTGGTATGGATTTTGAGGGGGACCCCACGCCATTTTTTTGGCTGGGATTCCCCTTAAAATCCATCCCAGACCTCAAGGGTCTGGTATGGATTTTGAGGGGGACCCTACGCCATTTTTTTTGGCTGGGGTCCCCCTTAATATCCATCCCAGCCCTGAAGGGCCTGGCTATTGAATTTTGGGGGACCCCCACGCTTTTTTATTTTATTTTTTTTATTTTTTATCAATGACTTTTTTTTAATGAATGACTTTCAATGAATGACTCTGTGTTACGGGAGCCGTCAATTAACATTAGCCGCGAGTGATTTTAAATAGTTTTCTGTCCTGCAAAAATGACACTTTTTGCAGGGACAGTTCTAAGCACAGGAAACATGCGCCCCTTTACATGCATACTATAGACACCCCCCAGGTATGAAATTTAAAGGAATATTACACTTTTATTGTTTCAATTTATGCATTATTAAAATCACTGCTCCTGAAAAAACGGCCGATTTAAAAAAAAATGTTTGCATTGATACATGTCCCCTGGGGAAGGACCCAGGTCCCCAAACACTTTTTATGACAATAACATGCATATTAGCCTTTAAAATTAGCACTTTTGATTTCGAACGTTCGCATCCATTATAACTAATAGGGTTCGAAAGCTCGCACGGACTTTAGGTCCATTCGCGGGTTCTGGTGCGAGCCGAACGGGGGGGTGTTCGGCTCATCCCTAATTGTAACTTAAGCTGGCCATACACCTATAGATTATCTGCAGATTTTCTATGGTTAGATGGAAAAAGTGGGAGATTCCTCCATCCACGCAGTTTAGCGAAAATAGAGAAATCTGTTGCCCTTTTTCCATCTAACCATAGAAAATCTGCAGATAATCTATAGGTGTATGGCCAGCTTTACGGCGTTTTGGAGAATTTTTAGGAACACGAGAGGACTTCTGTGAGGAGAGACATAGCACTAGTGGAGACAGTGGAGGAGAGGAGCCGGGACAGAGCCAAACTACCCAGCCAATATCCTTGGGAGACAGTGGAGGAGAGGAGTTCGGACAGAGTCTAACTTTATCCAATGCCCTGTGACAACTGCCCTAAGGTGAGAGGCTAGCGAGCACTAGTTTAGGATTACATCTACCTGCACCCACCTCCCTGTTCACTCTAAGAAGACCAGTGTGGTCATAGCCACTTGCTTTGGTCTTGCTGGGCTACTAAAGACGGATTTTGGGATAAATAGACATTGTGCAATTTTTTCTTCATTAATTTTGCTGCATGGGCATTATCATTAATTCTACTGCATGGGCATCACCAGCAATAATTTATTTGCAGGACACTATTTATTAGATTTATTCATATCTATTTTTTGATACACACGTATTGGTTTTATCTTTATTTTTATACACTCCTTTATCACCATGGGATTGAATTTTTAATATGTATGTATTTTATGTTCATTATTAGCAATCGTGCACTTACATTGTACATATATTAATTTATTATCACCTTTACTATTTATTTCTTTTTTTTCACTTTATATATATATATAATTATTTATATGAGTGCCACTTTTAGAGCAAAATCATTTACTTTTCATTTACCTTGTGGTTCAGTGTTCACCATTAGATTTTGCAGCTATACTCAAGAATTGTATTCTGTTATTAGGCACCTTTTACCACTTTTTTGTAGAGATATTACATTTTTCATCACGTGCCCCTTTTTCTAGTTTTAAGAGCGCGAAGGTCACTTTTCTATTTTTCTTATTGTCACATACACATTTTCCCTTTGCTGCTATCATGGATGTGTTTACATTCATGGAGAACAGAAATGTAAATCTCAATGAGGTTTTTAATGCACAGATGAAAACACGCAACACAGACCTAGGAAGTCTGGTCAGAAAATTAGGACACCAAATGGACAAAAAAATCTATTTATGGTGGGATACCAATACGTTCGAAGGGTATATAAGAAAAGTATAGTCCCCAGGAGACTACAGTGGGATATACCCCCGAATGACGGCCTGGTAGATAAAGATTCTATGGACGAATGGTATGAATTTTTCAACAGTAGGAGTATTGATTGCTTGAGACTACTGCTGAAAAGGAAACAAAGAAAAATGCAAGCAGTAGAGAAACTGATTGAAGAAACCAAACACAACTCGAACCTTACAAAGAATCTGCAGAGTTCAAAAAATTAGCAGTACAACTCAATAAAAATCTCATAACCAAGGATCTGGAAGCACAACAACGTAAGATGAAAAAATATCCACGTGATATAGCGGACTATAAAACTGATCGTGTCTTCAAATGGCAAAGTAAGAATGAACAAGTACCCTCTGCTCCCTTGTATTCCACACCGGCAAGGAAAGTAAGGATACAGGACTGTACAGCCATGTATCCACCAAACGGACCAAGATGGGATGAAAACACTAAAGAGCAAACAACTATGAGACCTGTTTATTATCAAAGGAATGGGCAATAATATGAAACACCTAGACCCTACCAAGATCAGAGATATCCTGCACAATATGGGCATCCCACTCCCAAATAGACATGGAAGAAGCCCTTTAAAAAGCCATTTAAGAAACCATACAATAACTGGCAACAGAATCAACGGGATAATAGAGGACCGCCACCTTATCAACAGCAATATCAACATTATCAACAAGGGAGGCAGGACAGGAGTCCAATACCCACCCATAACAAATTTGACCCTATCAGGCATTACCAAGAACATCAACATTATTATGAACAACCTTACCAACAATATCAATCCGAGAGAAACTATCAAGAGAGGAATATCCAGGGGGATTTTTTAGACAAGGACCGAAGAGACCACTCCCCGAGGAGATCACCATGAGAACTACACCGCTCACCCAGACGAAGAGTAGAGGACCAAAGCACAGAAGACACCCCCGAAACCAGAGAGGCTGTAGAGCAGGAAAGAGAAACCAAGAGAAAAAGACAATAGTTGGAGAAGGAGTGGTCAATCTAAGTGGTAAACCCATCTCCACAGATGAATTGGCCCTACTGGATAAAGGCCTTAAACATGCCCCCATAAAAAACTTGAATAAATTTGACACCTATATCAGTATACAAAAATATATTAGAAAATTGAACATTAAGAAATATATTATGGGGAATCCATTTCAGTCTACATCAAATAAGGCCCTGGATCAAACACTACCTATACAAAGTACGTTACGCAACAACTCAGTTTACAACCCTCAAGTCACAAATAATCAACACATTGATGTTTTTAAAAGATTAGTATTGGAGGATCTGCAATCAATGAAGATTAAAAAGATCGCTGATCCCATACATATCCGGAAAGGAATTAAATAACTGCAACAACGGAAAGACATAGTGGTGAGGCCCGCAGATAAAGGCAGAGCTGTGGTGATTCAATCGAAAGAGCAATACATGCAGGAGCTCGATAGACAACTACAGGACCAAGACACGTACATTAAATTATTGGGGGATTCCACAAGTGAATATAAGAAAGAATTGGAACTAGTGGTTAATTTAGGGATCAAGAAAGAAATCCTAAACAAAAAGGAGGCGAAATATTTGATCCCAGAAGCCTGTAGAATACCCATAATCTACACCATTCCGAAAATACATAAGAGCAAAGAATTTCCACCTGGCAGACCCATCGTAAATGGGATCAACTCGTTAACTGCTAGAGTTGGAGAATATATTGATTATTTTATCCAACCCACTGTACAGAAAACTAGGGCATATTTGAAGGACACAAAGCATGTATTACAATTATTAAATGATGTGCCTGTACTGGAAGGTCGAACATATCTTGCAACGGCAGATGTGTCCTCCCTATATACTATTGTCCCGCATCATGAAGCATGCACAACCACTAAGTGGTTATTACGAGCACATAGCACTTTAGTATGCAAACAGAGGAAATTTTTATTCAAGTGCCTTGACTTTTGTTTGAAGTGTAGCTACTTCTGGCACAACCAATCTTATTTTAAACAAGCCATAGGCATTGCCATGGGGGCAAAGTTCGCTCCCAGTGTAGCTAATGCCTTCATGGTACACTGGGAGGAAGATTCGGTTTATGCAAATATGCCAGCGGAGCTCACATTATATCGATGACCTTGTAATAGTGTGGAATGGAAGTAAAGACAAACTAGAAGAATTCTTAAAACCATCGTAATATTAATGATAAGAATATTAATTTAGTGTGGAATATTAATGCTAGTTCAGTAGACTTTCTGGATTTAAATATCTCGATAGAAGCTGATAAAATCGTCACTAAAACGCACTTTAAAAACGTGGATACCAATAGCTATCTTTCAATGCACAGTTGTCACTTTAAACCTTGGTTGTACAACATCCCTAAAGGACAATTAGTAAGGATTCGGCGCAATTGCACCAAAGAAGAGGACTTTAATACCCAAGCCCAATTGATTGGAGCAAGATTTAAAGAGAAGGGGTATGAAGAATCCTGGATTAAGAAACAAATTGCCCAAGTACAGGAGATGAGCAGAACCACAATGCTAGAGGATAAACCCAAAACCTCAACACAATGTCGAAAGGAAGCACCATGCATCATAATGGATTATAACATACAACACAAGGAGGTCGCCAAAGTAATACAAAAACACTGGCATGTGCTTACAAGCGACAAAGATTTAAAAACGATTTTACCTGAGAAGCCTAACATTGTATCCAAAAAAACCCCGACAGTCAGAGACCTAGTGGTTAAATCGGTAGTGGAACCACCCCCCAAGAAAGGTTTTACATTTTTTACCGGGAAGGGTATTTATCCATGTAGGAATCGTTTTGCATGCCGTAAGGCATGCAAATTTCAGAGCAAAAGAACTGAGTTCACAGCTACTACCACAGGACAGGTTTACATTATCAAAGATTTTATAGGCTGTCATACTGAGGGTGCAGTATATTGTTTACAATGCAGTTGCAATCTGCAATACATAGGTAGAAATAAGAGAGAGCTTAAAGTACGCATAAAGGAACATGTTCAAAATATCATTAATGAATTCCCAAAGCACAATGTGTCAAGACACTTTGCTGCAGTGCATAATAAGGATCCCACTCAGTTACAGTTCTGGGGTATAGAACGCTATAATCCTTCATGGAGGGGTAGTCATAGAGTTAGAGTTATTAGTCAAAAAGAATCCACGTGGATTCATACCATGAGGACCCTTACACCAGAAGGACTGAATGTTGAGTTTGATTTGAACTGTTTTTTGAGCAATTTTTAATATAACAAGTGTGTCTGTTTTTATTCGACTGCATTATGTTTAATTGTATTGAGACATTATAGGTCTCTGTAATGGCCAGACACATCTTTTCTGGTATGCTGGTACATTTATACACACGATGATGACATTTTATTAACAGACATCACAGTGAAGACCATCCCCTCCTAATATATTTTAATTTTATTCTTGCCGTCTCTTTGGCATGTATATATATATATATTTTACTGTACATTCTTTGGATGAATTTACTATTGCCATATTAGAGGAATTGATATTATCCAATTCACACTTTAGCCTTAAAAAGAACATCATGGTCCTTGTCTTGGATTTTAATTTATTTTAGGATGCCAGACCTTCATCTATTTTTAGTAGAGTTTTATTTATCTGAAACTCACTATATAAAAATGTTTTATCTGTTTATAATAATAATGTTCATAATACCCATATTTAAGGGTGATGGCCTGGTTTTTATATATAATTTTTTTTTTACATATATATTTTTTATATATATCTATTATGGAATATGCATATCTATTTATTTAATTAATTCCATTACAATTTCATTATTATAGATTACATAGCCTCTACATTAATTATTTAATATAATGGCCACTTTATTTATTTAAGTATAAGTCCATTTTTATCACTTTTTAATATTCATTTATGAGGAGGCGATCTATAGTATGTGACTGGTTTGGTCATGATTAGGTATTAGGAAGAATCAATCACCCTCCAATTTAATAGATATGTCTCTTTGAGATCATATGATGACCGATTATATTTATCATCTCTATTATTTTTGGTACCCTAAACATATGGGTTGGCTGTATAAAAATAGAAAATCATTTTTATTTTATTTTTCTATGCACGCATTTCCCATTTTATCCTCTTTATTCCCACATTTGTTTTTTAAAACACACTTTTTGATAGTAATTAGAAAATTCCCTTAATTTGGGCCATCTCTATCAGATCTGCCCAATTTGACAATCTACAATTGCCATTATATATGTGCACTATAAGTTCAGGTCTACCAGCCTGGAACTGTCAGTAGAGCATGGATCGTTCTATGACTGGTTAAGCACTATTATATTGTAGCAATCTATTCAAAATAATGGCTTGTATTAAGCATTGCAACGGGCCACTAGAAAATGGCTGCAGGGGTTCTCTTTTTGTTTTTATTTTTAGCCATTTGAAACAGCTTTTGCTATTTAAGTAAGTATATTTATAATAATGAAGGCTGAGCCACACCATTAACTATTGTTATTGATATACAGGTCATAATTATCAACAATGCCGCTATTAGATATAGATCCGTTCGGCCCCTAGTTTATTGCCGCTGTAATAACCGATAATGGACCACAAGAAAATGGCTGCGGTTTGTTTACATTTGCGCACCCCGGCAAAATGGCCGCCGCTCCATATCCGGTTATAATTATATAAATGACAGCCTCTCACAACCAATCAGGTTCCCCTGATGAAGTCACGAGTGCGTGACGTAACCGGTAGGGCCTGATCTGATTGGAGGATACCGGAAGCGATGTGAGACTGGCACTAGTCGCCTTTTTATGCTGAATTTCTCTGTTTTAAATGTAAGGATGCACCCTGTTTTATAATAAAGCTATTTTACCCAAACATATTTCACTATTGGGCCTCCCCCCTTCCTTTCTTGTCCTTTATCCCCATTTCTGGTGAGGTTTGCTCCGCCGGACAGCCGCGTTTTGGAGGATTTTTAGGAACACGAGAGGACTTCTGTGAGGAGAGACATGGGACAGTGTCTAGTGGAGACAGTGGAGGAGAGGAGATGGGACAGAGCCAAACTACCCAGCAAATATCCTTGGGAGACAGTGGAGGAGAGGAGTTCGGACAGAGTCTAACTTTATCAAATGCCCTGTGACAACTGCCCTAAGGTGAGAGGCTAGCGAGCACTAGTTTAGGATTACATCTACCTGCACCCACCTCCCTGTTCACCCTAAGAAGACTAGTGTGGTCATAGCCACTTGCTTTGGTCTTGCTGGGCTACTAAAGACGGATTTTGGGATAAATGGACATTGTGCAATGACCAGCAATAATTTATTTGCAGGACACTATTTATTAGATTTATTCATATCTATTTTTTGATACACACGTATTGGTTTTATCTTTATTTTTATACACTCATTTATCACCATGGGATTGAATTTTTAATATGTATGTATTTTATGTTCATTATTAGCAATTGTGCACTTACATTGTACATATATTAATTCATTATCACCTTTACTATTTATTTCTTTTTTTCACTTTATATATATATAATTATTTATATGAGTGCCACTTTTAGCGCAAAATCATTTGCTTTTCATTTACCTTGTGGTTCAGTGTTCACCATTAGATTTTGCAGCTATACACAAGAATTTTATTCTGTTATTAGGCACCTTTTAGCACTTTTTTGTAGAGATATTACATTTTTCATCACGTGCCCCTTTTTTCTAGTTTTAAGAGCGCGAAGGTCACTTTTCTATTCAGCTTTACAATGCATTGCATTTGCAAAAAATTAAACAAACAGCAAAAAAAAACAATTTGTAAGTGGCTCATCACCATTCAAGTGTCTACATATACTTTATTGGTTTAAAGTTTAATGTTTAATGCATTGTAACTTAAGCTGGCCAATGGCCATACACCTATAGATTATCTGCAGATTTTCTATGGTTAGATGGAAAAAGTGGGAGATTCCTCCATCCACACAGTTTAGCGAACATAGAGAAATCTGTTGCCCTTTTTCCATCTAACCATAGAAAATCTGCAGATAATCTATAGGTGTATGGCCAGCTTTACAATGCATTGCATTTGCAAAAAATTAAACAAACAGCAAAAAAACTATTTGTAAGTGGCTCATCACCATTCAAGTGTCTAGATATACTTTATTATTTTGAAGTTTAATGTTGAAAATATTATTTTCAAAATAAAATAAAACCTTTCCTGAACACTGACTTTTAACTCATTTAAAGGTGGTAAATCAGTATTTAGACTTGATTTGTGACTTGACCAAAATAGATGACTTGACTTGACTTGCTTGACTTCTAGCAGGGACTCGACTTGACTTGCTTGCTTTTTGCCACAGTAACTTGGGACTTGCTTGTGACTTGAAGGTTAAGACTTGAGACTTGCACATGTGTGACTTACTCCCATGTCTGGTCCAAAGATTTGATCACGATAAAACCCTCTGACAAGGGGGGCAACGTTGTCCTTATGGACAACGTTGCATATAAACAAATGTGTCAGAGAATTCTTGACAATATTGGTATAAAACTATTCACATTAGACATATAGACAAATCTAATCTTTCTTTTTACAAAATGATCGACCATGCCTTTAAAGATGGGACCATTGATAAAAATATTTATGAGTATATTAGAACTACGCATCCTTGGACACCTACGTTCTATAGTCTCCTCAAAATTCACAAGGATCCTAGCCACCCTACAGGACGACCAATTGTGTCAGGAAATGGTGGAATTTCTGAAAATCAGTCATCGACTCGTATTTACAACCTTTTGTATTAGCACTACCATCATTTACAAAAGACACAATTCACTTTCTGCAGACAATTGACGCATTAAAGCTCACCAGAGAGGAAATTTTGGTTACAATAGATGTCAAATGCCTCTACTGCTCAATCCCACATGGTGAAGGTCTTAGCGCCATCCGAGATGTGTTGATACGGAATTCCCGTTATGATGGGGCCTTCAACGCATTTATTCTGGATGGGCTAGACTACATTTGAACAACAATTACTTTTCCTTTGACGGCTCCCACTACCTTCAGGTGCAAGGCGTAGCGATGGGGACATGTTGTGCCCCATCATACGCCAATTTGTACCTGGGGGAATGGAAGCGGTCCCTCTCCAGCGACGAGGGTCTTGACCATATAACCATATGGCTCAGGTACAGCGATGACATCTTCGTAGTCTGGAGAGGCACAGAGATGGCCTTAATCCAATTTCTTTGACCTTCTGAACAAAAACAACTTTAATTTAAAGTTTACTATGAATTTTGATGTTAAAACTGTGACCTTTCTAGATGTAAAAATAGACTGTGATAGTTCTGGCAAACTAACATACACCTTATATCGTAAATGCACAGCAGGGAATACAGTTTTACACGCGGATAGTTTTCATACCCTTCCCTTAAAAAATTCCATACTGTATGGACAATACCTCAGTTTGCGGAGGAATCGTTCAAATAACAGATTATTCAAAATAGAAGCTGGCAAGCTTCAAACCAGACTTTTGGAACGAGGCTACAGCAGGTGCTGTTTGCGTTAGGCATACAATCACACTGTTCGACAAATTCGAGGAACTTTACTCAACTCAACTCTCAAAAAAAGTAGGAAGTTCGACGTAATCCTAGTGATTATGTGTTTTTCCTCACAACATGAACAAATCTACAATATAATCAAGAAACATTGGTCAATCCACAATTTTTATGGGCACACTGGCAGCGTTTGATGGCACAGTGGCAGCGTTTGGCACAGTGGCAGCATTTGATGGCACAGTGGCAGCGTTTGGCACAGTGGCTGCAATTGATTTTCTTTCAACATTTTTTGCGCCCCCCTCCCCCAAAAACTTTGAGCACCAGCACCACTGCTGTAACAGATGTATTGCAATATAAAAGATGTACATTCTCTAGACTTGAAAGATATATGTGTTATATAAGAGATCATTCAGCTCCACATTGTATTGGAAGTTGCTCAGGCCAAGCTTACCAGTACATATAAATATAGCCTAGAGATTGAGAATGTACATCTTTTTATATTGCAAATTTGCAATGTATAGCAATACATGATGATCTGTTATGACCATATTTTGATCATGATGAAAACAGCCTATACTTGAATTTTTGTTTGTGATTTTTAAAAAGGTTTCCGCCACAAGACTGAAAATGTTTCAGTACTTACTATAACAGGGGTCGGCAACCTGACGATCTTAGTCCACCTGTCCACCGCAAACGGGTTTCTGCGCCGCCGACCACCACTTTCTATGTGCCAGTCTCCCATCCCAGCCTCCTCCGTGGGTGGCTCCACCATGCCATCTATGTCATGGTCTCTCTCTCGCCCTTCCGCCTCTATCCTCCTCCACCACTGTCATCGATGAACAGCAGGAAGCACAGCTCAGGACGGAGGGCAGGAAGAGGAGCTGGCAAAACAAACTTTTTATGTTAAACCACTGGTGATTGGTTTCTAGCACACAGGGTGGTTCTAAGCAACCAATCCCCAGCTTGCTAATATGAAAAGTCACTCTGCCAGCTCCCGCCCTCTGTCCATAACTGTGCTGCCTCCCAGTCTCCGCTGTGGAAACAGGTAGGACACTGTGCTATGAGAGGGGAGGGAAGGGGGGGAGGTTATTGCTATAGGGTAAAGGGGGGACAGAAGACACCACTGTGTGTGTGTGGGGGGAGGTGATTTGAACAGGGCAGAGGACACTGTTATGGGCAGGGTCACCCCAATAGCAGTGTCCTGTAGCACCCTTCATATCACCCCCCACCTCCACCCCGATCCCTGCATTCTGAGCGCAACCCACTCCTAAACTCTGCAATCTGAGCGTAACACACCCCTGATCCCTGCATTCTGAGTGCAATGCATGGCACTCCTGATTCCTGCATTCTGAGCGCAATGCAGTCCTGATTCTTGCATTCTGAGCACAATGCACTCCTGATCCCTGCATTCTGTGCGCAATGCACTCTTAATCCCTGCATTCTGAGCACAACGCACTCCTGAACCCTGCATTCTGAGTTTATATCTTGTGCTGTGGGTTTATACCTTGTGCTGTGGTTTTATAGCTGGTGGTGCCATGTTTCTAGTGCTCTGGACCTTTATCTTGTGCAGTGGATCTATATCTGGTGCAGTGAATCTATATCTGGTGCTGTGGGGTTATTTTAAGTGCTATGGATCAGGTGCCGTGGGGTTATATTTACAGAGCTAGTGCTGTGGCAAGTCTTTTGGGGTCAATCTAGTGATGTAGCCAGGTGATGAGCGGAGTACTTAATGATCCCCATTTCTTTTTAGAAATGGATATCTGCAAATTTTTTTCAAAACGCAAATTGGATGATGTAGAATCTGATAAGGTAGCAACACAAGAATCTAGACATGGCGAACAAGAGGCAGAATCAAGCACAAGCAGTTCTGCAGGTCCAGTTCCAGCTCCAACAGAATGTAGCCATGTTGATGCTCCTGTTGATGCTCCTGTAAATGACATTGGATTGTATTTTAATTCATCAAAAAAACAAACAGATGATCTTAAATACAATAACCCACCAGAAAATTATGACTTCAAAAAAGATTCAACCGGACCACGTTTTTTCCGTCAGGTGTGGATTAATCAATATTCACCTTGGCTTAGCTACTCTCCACAACTGAAAGGTGCGATTTGCGAGTATTGTACTGTTTTTCACAGCCAGTTCATCGTGGGATACAAGGAGAATTCATAACTAGGCCTTTCACGAAATATAAAGATTTCCATGAAGGTGCACGGAACCATGTTTTAACATCTTGGCACAAAAATGCACAAGTGGATGCAACTAATTTTTTGGAGATTATAAAGAAACATGAAACAAGTATTGTTTGCCAAATAGACAGTGCTGTGAAAAGGCAAGTTGAAGAAAATCGGAAAAACTTATTTCCAATTTTGTCTACTATCTTATTTTGTGGAACACATGACATTTCTTTACGTGGGAAACAAAGTACAACTGGAAACGTGCAAAGTCTGTACCAATTTTGCATTAAAGCAGGAGATGTGATCCTAAAGAACCATCTTGAAAATGCACCAGTTAATGCACAGTATACATCAGTTTGTGTTGAAAATTGATTAGATTATGTGAAGAAACATTACGAGAAGATCTGGTATCCTTAGTCAACATCTCAAATGGGTTTTCAGTCATTGCTGATGAAAGTGCTGACATTTCTGGAAAAGAACAGATGTCACTTGGAGTACGTTTTGTAGACACAAGCAGCACCGTGGCTGTCATCAAAGAAGAATTCCTTGGATTTGCAACCTTAAAAGAAATGGATGCCATCTCAATTGCTAATATGATTATGGATACATGTTCTAAATTTGGATTAAACTTAGAAAAACTCTATGGCCAAGGATATTATGGATGCTCTACAATGGCAGGAAAAGAAGGTGGCGTTCAAGCCATAAGAAAGAGAAAATATCCTAAAGCTGCTTTTGCTCACTGTGCGGCACATAAACTCAATTTGGTTGTTAATGCTTTGAATGCTGTTCCTGATATACGGAATTCTATTGGCACAGTGAAAGCCATCATCAAGTTTTTCCGTGAGAGTCCAAAAAGAAGATCTCTTAGGATGTGCCATTGCTGTGTGAAACAAGGTGAACAGCCAAATACAAAAGCATTCGAATTTTTAGCTCAAACTTTGAAGATATTTTTAATCAATTAAGCTTACTGTTCACTACAGCATCAGGGAAAACACGTCAGGATGCATATCAATTGCAATGTTCTTCAAGCACAGTGAGCTTCCTCTTTTGCTTGACCATCATTTCAAATTATTCATCAAGATTGGAATCAGTAAGCCAGGCTCTCCAAGCTGTTCAGCTTGATATCCTCAAAGTTTGTAATCACATGCAAGACCTTCTGACTGTGTTCCACGATCACAGAGAAAATGCAGAAAAAACTATTTAAGGACATTTTTTCAAATGTTCAAACTATGGCAGAAAAATTGAACATCGAACTTTGCGTTCCCAGACAGTGTGGCAGGCAAGTATTTTGTTCCAATTTTGGTTCCTCTTCTGTGGAAGAATACTATCGCCAGTCTATCTATGTGCCATATATGGACTCAATCATTGCATCATTAGAAAGCCGGTTTGGCAATTAAAACAAGAAAAATTTCAGTCTGTTCTCACTTTACCCAAAACAAATGGCAAACATGACACTTGAGCAATACAAATGCCATATTGCAGACATCAAAGAAATTTACGGCATTGAAAACCTGGAAGCCGAAGCAGTCACATGGTTTGAGATCTGGTCAACGAAGGATGAGCAGTTTGACAATGGATTTCTGGATTTGCTAAACCACACAGATTTTTTTTCCGTCAGTCCAGCAAGCAATTCTTATTGCTCTCATATTACCAGTGACCACTTGTACAGTGGAAAGCTATTTAAGCACAATGAGAAGGGTGATGGCAGATGATCGCTTATCTGATTTGTGCATGATGAGCATACATAGAGCAAAAATTGCTGAAAACAAACAACAGTTGATTGACAAAGTAATTGATAAATTTTCACAGGACCACAGACGTTTACAGTTTCTTTTTCGGGATCCCTAACCAGTGAACAAAAATAGTACAAAAAAAAAATACTCTTTGAAAAATGTGATTGTTAAATTTAAGCAAGAGTGCAGATGTTTTCATTTAAAGTATATATGTTTTATTTTCCAATTTGGATGATAACAGTTATTTCGTTCTAAATATATATATGTGTATATATTTAAGTTAATACATTCCAAAATAAATAAATTTATCATATATTTTATTTGTCCTTTGTTAACACCAAATGCAGATTCTACATGTGTTTTCTTTTTATAACTCACTTGTAGTGCCTTGATCATGTGTGTATGAATAATTTGGTGCATTCAATAGTGTAAACATAAAAACAGATTAGAAATTGCTAATCAGACAATGGCAGCTTGATCCTTCTATAAAGCTTTTGCATCAGGTTTCTCAAACCTTTGCCTGCCTGCCTGAGCTTTATATGATAATGACTAAGCCCCTCCCCTTCATGACATTGCGAAAAGGGGCTGAGCATGGGTGTCCATAAAATTATGCCCCCCCCCCCCCGAAAAAAGTTCTGCGGACACCCATGGATACAACATAACTATAGAATGCCACAAATTTCATTTGCCGCACTAGATAGGGTACACATTCCTAGTCAAAGTGGCGATTGGAACAAAAAATGACTACAACTTGAACAACAATGGATATATAGACTCCAGGCCACAATATATCCAGGCCTAAATGAGTCTATCTCTAAAGACTGCAGTTCAGCAAATGAGCGTCAGAGGAGTAGACGTGTGAGGTGAGAGCTCCCTCACACGCCCGGACCACGCAGAGCAGCACCTGAAAGCCCTAATGACCTGATCGAGGTCTGACCGGGGGAAGCCAATTCCGGCGTAATACACATCTGGAGGGGAACGAGAGCAGCGGGAAGTGCGGCGCTAGCAAACTACCAGCTGGTAAGCCGCCACAGAGATGACTACCCGCAGACGGGCAGCGCAGCAACCAGCCGGAGGAAGCAGGAACGTAGCAGGTGGGCTGAGAGCCTACATGATGCCGCAGAGAGCAGAGGTGATGGGACCGAAGCTACAGTAATATGGCTCCCCAGAAGCAGTTAGAGAACAGGAGAAAGCCGGACAAGGCTCCCCAACGTTACAGGTACACAGCCCGCAGACCTGCAGCCCTATACCGGGAGGAAGAGGCAGACACCTGATAGATGGGAGAGGCTAGGAACAAAGCACGAAGCACAAAGGAGACCAGGACGCATTGACGGAACAAAGGGGGACCTCACAAACCCCTAAAGGTACAAGGGGACATGGTGGGGTGATGGACACAGACATAGATATGGACAAAAAAAAGGGGGGACTCCCTGAGTTGGGGAACACATTTAACGCCATAACTGCCTCTTAAGGAGGGGGAGGATCAGTGGGCGTATAGGAGTCCCCCATATCCCCCTCCCCATCCAGACCCCCACGTCATAGAAGATACTGAGACCCCAGGAAGCACGGGAAAACAAAAAAAAATGGGGACAGAAACAAAGAAGGAAGAAAGTAAGGTAAAGACACCCGGGACAGACCCCCCTAAGGAACACTCCTCAGTTACAGAGACAAAGAAGAGAGGGGGAAGTAGTGAGAATGGGGACAGAACAGGACTTTATTGACCTTAGAAACTTGATAAAAGCCTTACCCACAAAAGAGGATATACAAGATCTAATCTCTACAGTAGAAAGGAACAGGATGAGATAAAGTTGGCAGTGGGAGAAGTCCAAGGGCTTATTAAAAGCAGGAAGACACATTGAATCTGTACAGAGAACAATTAGATGACATTGAGAACAGAGACCGCGGACAAAATATTAGGATCCAAGACTAACCTGAAAATGATAGTAATAAGGACCTACCCGAACTGTACAACATCTTCTCACAAATTTTGGGACCTGATAGCATAGAGCATGTGGAAATAGACAGAGTTCACTGCATCACATATCAGGCTTACCAGACAAAACAAAATAAAGAGAGGCCAAGTGATGTAATATGCAAAATCCATAGATACACTGAAAAAGAGAGAATAATGAAGCACGCACGAGATACACCTGCAAGTAATTTTGAAGGTACAGAAATAGCACTGTTTCCAGATATCACACGCAGGACACTAATGCAACGTAGGATGGTACGACCTTTGCTGGAAGTAATGAGGAAAAGGGAGATTAGGTATCAATGGGGATTCCCCTTCCCACTAATAGCAACACAAAATGGGGAAAAACGCAGTATTACGCACAAAAGATGACCTAACAAAGTTCCAGGAAATACTGGACCTCCCCCAAATTGATTTTACAGATTGGAGAATGAACATCAGGAAAACTACAAAACAATCCCCAGTGCAATGGTCTAGAGTCACAGGGTGATCCTGAGGGGACTTGAGGGGACAAGGGGGAGAGGGAGGAAGAAGGAAATTCTCTCTTGTGTGCCCTGAGGGTGAATAGTTGGGGGGAGAGAGGGGAGGCGATAGAGTTGGGAAACATGGGGGGATGGAGGGATACTCATAAATACCCCCTCCCTCATTTTTTCTATTGCCCCCCCCCCCCCTAAAGAGAAGGGGAAGAAAGAGGGAGGGAAAATATATATTTTTTTTTATTATTTTTTTGGAGTGTTATTTATTTTATTTTTTTATGCTCCCTTCCTCTTTTTCTCTTCTCCCAGAATTCTGTCTCTCTCTCCCTCTAAGCAGGGCCATCCCAGGTATTCTCAAAGGATAAAGGGGAAAAGGGGAGAGAAAGGAAAAGAGGGGAAGAAAAAGAGGAAGGAAAAAATATGAAGGGAATATATGGTGTACATAAAGCAAAATGATGAACTGTTAATAATCTGTATAGGATGAATATAAGGTACACATAAAGTGAAATGTTAATAATATGCTAGCTCTGGTAAAAATCATAAAGGGCGAAAGGGTGTAAAGAGAAAAAAAAAAAAAACAAGAAAGATGAAGGGTCCGGAAAGGAAAGGGGAGCTCTAGGTTTAAGGGTGGTTAAATTTTCTTTTTTTTTCTTTTTTTAAAATTAGGAAGGTCCGGACGTGGGACTGGTTATCCGCAGAATGCGGACTGAAGGGAGGGGAAGAGATGGGCAAGGGAAGCCCGGGCAGGGGAAACCCTCCGTTAGATGGTTCTCTTTTGGGAAAAGAGTGCCTAGGGGAAAGGGCAATAGGGTAGCAGGATGTGGAACAGAACTTCCTAGAGAGAAAGGAAAAACATCAAATGGCAAAAATAATAACACAGGAAAAAAATAAGGGGCGTATTTTAAAGGAAAAATAGAGGATGGATAATTCTATGAAAATAATGACATATAATGTGAGAGGGTTGAACTTCTCTCAAAAGAGGGACTGCTTGTGGCACGAAATGCGTCATCAAGAGGTGGACATTATATACTTGCAGGAGACGCATTTCGGGCCTGGAACGGTCCCTAAACTGCCAGTATTCATATATAATCAATGGTTTCCTGCCTTATCTCCGATAGCAAGAGTGAGAAGGGTATCCATAGCCTTTGGGAGAACCTGCCCCATGAGGCCGACAGAGGTACAGCAGGATCCAGAAGGAAGGTACCTATTTATAAAGGGAACTCTGTATGGATCAAGCTATACGTTCGCATCCATATATGCACCAAACAATGGCACAGTGGAGTTTTTATTAAAAAACAATGAGAAAGCTAGACAAGTTTAAGGAGGGATGTGTGATCCTGGGGGGGGGGGGGGGCTAATATAATAATGGACCCCAACCTAGATACTACATCGGAGAAAACAGGAACACCATTCAAAACATGGAAACAAGTGAAAAAATATCTGAGACAGGCTCATTTGGTAGATACTTGGAGAGTATATAATGAGGGAAAGAAGGATTATAGCTATTACTCCAAAACCCATAGGGTATACTCAAGGCTGGATATAATGATGGTAGACCAGTATTATTTGGAATATGTAAAAGAGGTAAAAATAGGAGCCATAACAATTTCAGACCACGATAAGACAAGGGGTAATTAGGTCAATTGACGCAGGTGCTGAATCTGCATGTGGTGGACCTATGACCCACAAGAAAAAGGGGAAGGGGGGTTGGACTATCTCGGTACTGGTAGATAATGTACATAGGGACTGGAATAGAGATATTTTAGAAAAAAAATAGATTTTAATAGAAAAAACACATTACAAAATAGACACTAGAAAAGTGTTTAGTTGCATAAAAACAAACAAGCATAATAATCCCTCCTTTACAATCATCAAACTTGACAAAAGAATGCAGGCCTGGGCCCGTAAGCTTGACGTCGGTTTGAGCGTAGGGAGGAAGATGTCTCGACCGGTTTCGCAGCATAAGCTGCTTCTTCAGGAGATAGCTCTAAAATAGATATTGTTGTTCAATATAAAATATATAAACAGCATTGGTACAAGGGGATTACAACATAAAAAAATATAGGATGTGTCCGCTCACCAGCGCAAATGGAGAGAAGTATCCATCGAGCCCAATTATGCCTTACCCGGCAGATATGGGGGCATGACTACATGGACTAGACAATGATAATGAAAGCAAAATGCAATGTAACTATATTAGTTTGTAGATTAATATAACCACCGGTGATGGATTAGGGTTGAATGTGCATTGAATGACAGTTCCCCAAAAGGAAGTTGAAGAGAGGGCGGGAAGTGAGGGGGAGAGGGGGAAGGGGGAGGGGGGAAAAAAGGGGGGGGGGGGGGGGGAAAGGGGAAAAAATTGGGAAGGGTGGGTGGAAGGAAATGGGGGACAGGAGGAGGAAGGAAAGAGGGGGGGGAGGAAAAGGGAAGGAAGGGGGGTTGAAAAAAGGGGAGGGAGAGAGGGGGGGGAAGGAGGGAGGGGGAGGGGAAGGGAAGGGGGGAGGAAGGAGGGGGGGGAAAGGAGAAGGGGGGGGGGGGGAGAAAAAGGAAGGGAGAATTGGGGAGGGCAGGCCAAGTGGGGGGGGGGGGGGATGGGGAAGAGAGGGACTATGCAACCCATGCCGGGAAGTAGTGGTGAAGTTTGTAAAACTTACATAAGTATGTCAAATGTCTAGCCAGGATAACGGAACGTGAGAGGTGTCAGCTGGTTGATTTTGTTTTAGCTAGACAGTGATGGCATTTGTAGTTGGAGCCCAGGAAGCCGTTCAGAGAGGGTTACGGTGTCCAGCATTCAACGTCTGGGCAGGGAAAAGTAATGATCCCAATCAAAAGGAGAAGACTCAGGGTAAAGTTAAATAATCATGGTGGATGTTTAAAAAAGGTACATACCCAGTAGCTGAATCACCAAACTCCGTTCCGTATCCAGGGTTGTTCCATGTGCCCAATGACGGTGGAGAACCACCGTCATATAGGCACCCCAATCAGTGACGTCGGCGCCAGCCACAGGTGTGGCGCGCCTTAGCGTCACTGATCAGCCCACCTACATATCTCTCCAAATACGACGGGGGGTCTAGCCGGACCGCATAGTGTGGAGCACACACCGCCATGATGGCTTGGGGCGGTGCGGCTCAGCATGATGACGCGGTGCCCGTGGCGCCGGGCTCGCGCATGCGCAGTGAGACGCGCAGTACGCATGCGTCAAGGAGTCCGGGAAGGAATGTAACCAGGGCAACCAACCGTAAACAATGCTCAATACGCTGTCGAAGGCAGACTGGGGAGCATCACCAGGATGATGCCCACCAGTGAGGCCGCTAGCAAGATGGTTAGTGTGTCACATATGTGTGTGTCCGGTGGGTCCCTCGTAGGTAGATATGCTCAAAAAAGGCCCAATTAAACAAAGGACCATAATGTAAGAGGGTTTATATTCCCTCCAAGGTGGACACATATCTGCCGGGAAGGCCCTATTGAAAGGGAGCTGGACTCTAATGACTAGTCTCCTTGGCGCAGCGATGGTGAGGTGGCACAACCTATACAGCAAACAATTATCATACATATCACATGAAATTAAACAATTGCACAGACAGGCAATACAAAAAATTGTCATATTACACAATATTGATGGACTTATTATATAAGAGTCCATAAAAATCTTTTTTAGAACATAAACGGCAGACAAAGATCACTGTCTCACGAGGTATGGGGAGTGTCAACAAATGACAGGCGGCATAGCTATTATCATCTTAACCAAGATGTGGGGCGAGGCTAAATGTAGCCTAATTATTACAGGAAAGGCTTGTACGAAATTGTCTCGTTCAAGCCTGGGGGTTGGGTAGCATTAAGTTTTTCTATCCAAAGGGTTTCCCTTTGTAGAATGAGGCGGTCCCAGTCCCCCCCTCTCTAGGGTCAGGGGGTATCACCTCCAATACCCGGAAGTCCACCACTGACGTGTCATAGCGGTGATAAAGGCCGATATGCCGTCCAATGGTGGTCAGTTTCCCACTTCCGGAGTAGTAGAGGTGATCCCCAATCCTCTGCCTAAATTCTCTGATGGTTTTACCCACGTAGAATGATCTACACTTGCATTGCATGAGGTAAATCACCCCTCTGGTGCCACAATCCGCATGGCAGCGAGGAATAAAGATTTCCCCATTAGGTAGCGCAAAACGTTTTACTTCACTAACCCATGGACAGCGAGGGCACTCGCCACATTTAAAGGTCCCATAAGGTTTGTTTTTGGGAGACTTGGCAGATACATAGTGGCTGCTGGTTAGGCAGTCACGGAGGGAGCGGGCTCTTCGGAATACCAAGTCAGGTTTGGAACGTACATGCTTATTTAAGGTCTGATGATCTGTCAGCAGGTGCCAGTTTTTTATTAGTATATCTCTCAATAGATGATGGTGAGCAGAATAGCGGGTAACAAATCTGACTGGTTCCATAGTTGGCACAGGTTTAGGTTGTTTAATTAAGAGAGAGCTTCTAGGTCTTTGATAGGCCTTATTAAAGGCCTTTCTAAGGTTTGAGGAAGAGTAGCCTCTTGCTAGTAAACGTTCGCGTAAGGCGTCTGCCTGTATCTTGAAATCTTCCTCCCTGGCACAATTCCTGCGTAAACGCAGGTATTGTGCAAATGGTATACTTCGCACCAGTGGTTTGGGGTGGGCACTGGTGGCAAATAGTAAAGTGTTACCCGCAGTGGGTTTCCGATAGAGGTTGGTCCCTAAATATCCATCAGATTGTTTGATGATGGACAGATCCAAGAATGGGATCTGACCATCATCAACATTGAAGGTAAATGATAGGTTGAAAGTATTGTGGCCAAGTAGATCAATAAATTCTATGAGTTTCTCTTTAGTACCCGTCCAAACAAGGAACAGGTCATCAATATATCGATACCATAATAATACTTCAATTAAATATTCTGCATATCTCTCATCAGATTGTACCGATCGTTCCCAACCCCCTAGATATAAGTTGGCATAGGCCGGGGCACACGAGGTCCCCATCGCGACTCCTTGAGTCTGCAAAAATAATTGTTCATCAAAGGTGAAATAATTTTTTGTTAAAATAAATTTAAGAAGGGTCAATATAAATTCGTTAAGGGGCCAGGTTTTGGTATCCTGTTCAAAAAGAAAGGATCCGGCCGTCAGGACCCCCTGCTCGTGGGGAATGCTCGAATAAAGAGCTTCGACGTCAATCGCCACGAGCAGGGAGTCCGGAGGGACCTGGATCCCCTCGATTTGTTGTAGTAAATCGGTGGTATCCTGGATATAAGAAGGCAGGCTGCGGACGTGGGGCATCAGGAATGCGTCCACGAATTTGCTGGCGTTGTCAGTAAGGGAACCAATTCCTGATACGATGGGTCTCCCCGGAGGTATACGAACATTTTTATGGGTTTTGGGAAGTGAATAAAAAGTTGGGGTTCGAGGGAACTTGGGAACCAGGAACTCAAAAGTGTCCTTGTCGATGAGGCCCAATTGAAAGGCCTCACCGCAAAGGACAGTGAGTTCCTGGGTAAAGGAGGAGGCCAGGGATGCTGTAATAGGGCAATACCAACTACGATTGCCAAGAATTTTTTGGCACATCGTCTGGTATTGGGGATGCGTCATAATCACAATGTTGCCCCCCTTGTCTGACTGTTTGATGACGATGTCTGAGCGATCCTGTAAGTTCTTAAGGGCCTTTGACTGTCCTGGATCTAAATTGGGAGTTATTTTATGCCATTGTTGTAGTTTGAGGTCTCTTATGGTGGCCTGTACAAAGGACCAGATAGTGGGGCAAGTCATTAAATCTGGAAAACGGCGTGAGCGTAACCGAAATGGAGGTGTGGTTGTTTGTGACTGGATTTGTGTGAGTTGGGGGTCCTCAACAGCGCCTTCATCATAAAGGAGCATTAAGTCCCTGAGTGCCCTAAACTCTTGTATCGTGAAGTGTTTGGTACGTTCTGCTAATTCCCGCTCCAAGTTGATATTAGTGCGGTCTTTATCGAACATGAACTTGAAAGTGAGATTACGTGCAAAAAGATATAAATCTTTTATAGTCTCGTCGACTTTTAATTTATCAAACGTGCAGAAGCCTAAGCCCAACTGGAGGACTGAAGTTTCTTCTTCAGTTAAATGAATGGGTGTAAGGTTGATAATATTTAGCTCTGAGTGATCGGGAGGGTGTTGGGTGGTGGAAGTGTGTTGGGTGCTATCTGTGTGGACTTGATCACAAAGGTGTCGAGGTTTCCCTGTTGTTGTTTTTTCAGGTCTAAAAAAATTAAATCTTCATTTACTTTGGTGTATTTATTGGTCATGATGCTTGAATTAAGAATTTTTGGAATAGTATTGTGAAGGGTGGTATGGCCTGTTGCTCCTTCAGATGGAGTTTCAGTAGTAGTGGAAACAGTGGGGTTAGTAACTATTTTGGTGCTTTTGGGTATTTTTTTATTCTTTTTAGGGTTTGTTGGAGGAGTACCTCCCCCAAACCTCAAACGTTTACGAGTGGAATTCCTTCCAGATGTGGGTTGTGTACTATTAGGGGCCGAAAGTGTGGAAGAGAGGCTCCAGTGGCTATGGAGTTTCTTCCGATATCTGGAGGTCATAGGGAGCCGATATGGAGACTAAATTAGTCATTATTAGATGACAAACAGATAGTGGAAGACACACAAAATAAAATGGTAAGCTACTTTAAAGAGAATATATCGGGTAAAGTGTCTGAGCGAACAATATGGGAAGCTCCCAAAGCTGTGGTAAGAGGGGTACTAATAGCCCATGGTACAAGAGTAAAAAAAGAAAAGAGGAAGGAGCTAGAGGATTTATTAGGAAAGATACATAAGCTGGAAAGGAAACATAAAAACAGCATGAATCCGGAAGAAGCCAGACAGTTGGAAAAACTTAACATACTTTATACCTGGATAGGAAAACGCAAAACAAACATAGATATTTTGCGCATAGATTCTATGAAAATGGGAACAAATGTGGCAAACTATTAGCCAACCAACTTAAAAAAAACAACAGGAATCTTCCCATGTTCATAGTATCCAATCCAGTGATAAACTAATGATAGATCCTAAAACCATAGCAAAGGAATTTGAAAACTTTTATAAGAGCCTATATAATATCAAGACGAGGGTTTCAGAAGGGAAAAGTGGGGAAGTAAAAAAATATAAGGGAATATATTAGAGAATCTTCACTGCCGTCTCTGTTACCAGAGGCCGTAGAGAAGATGGAAGAGCAGATAACGGTGGACGAGATAAAAAGTGTAAAAGAAAATCTTCAGAGTGGGAAGAGCCTAGGCCCAGATGGATTAACCAGCGCATATTATAAAAAATATATAAATATACTGGCCACACCGCTATGTAAATACTTCAATCAGATAACAACCAAAAATACGCTACCCTCAGAGCACTAATGGCCTTCCTGACAGTAATCCCCAAACAAAGGAAAATCCCAAAATATTGCTCTAATTATAGACCCATATCCCTCTTAAACACGGACACGAAATTATTAGCAAAGATTCTGGCCAATAGACTACAAGACAAAATAACACGGGTGGTGCACTCTGATCAGACAGGTTTCATGGTAGGCAGAGAGGCCAAAGATAATACCATAAGAGCCCTACACTTGCTACACTGGATGCAGAATGGTCCCAAAAAGATCCCAAGAGTCATGCTATCGATGGATGCCGAAAAGGCCTTCGATAGAGTGAACTGGACATTTATGATGGAGGTATTAAGGGAAATAGGATTGGGGGAGCGGATGCTGGGATGGGTGACAGCCCTCTATGCAGGACCAAAGGCACGGGTAAAAGTAAATGGAGCACTATCAGATGGATTTGAAATAAAGAACGGAACAAGACAGGGCTGCCCACTGTTCTACATATTATTCTCACTAGTGCTAGAACCATTCTTGTGTAAAATAAGGGAAAACAGGAAGATAAGGGGGGTAAAAATGTGAGTCAGAGAATACAAAGTCTCAGCATACGCTGATGATCTACTGTTTTTCTTATCAAATCCACAGGAATCATACAGAGAAGTGATGGGGGAGGTGAAGAGATACGGGAACCTGTCAAACTTCAAGATCAACATAGAGAAATCAATAGTATTACCCATTCACTTACCACTAGCATTACGAGCAGAAATACAAAATAATCACTCGTTTGAGTGGAATGAAAAGTCACTGCTCTACTTAGGAGTATATATCTCAGCGGATGTGAAAGCACTGTTTGAACAAAACTACAGCCCTTTACTAGTAAAAATAGAAGAGGACCTGCAAAGATGGAAAGGACAGACGTTAACATTATTCGGGAGAATAAACACTCTAAAAATGAATATAATACCTAGGTTGTTATACGTTTTGTACACATTACCAATCCCACTCCCCCAGAATTTTTTTTAAAAGAATCTGTAAAATGTTCATAGTGTTTGTATGGGAAAAAGGAAGAGCAAGAATAGCACATAAAATCCTGTGTAGAAGCAAGGGAGAAGGAGGGGTAGGGCTACCAGATGTTAAAGTATTACAGAGCAATGACACTGGTCCAAATATTGAACTGGTGTCACGACTCGGATAATAAAGCCTGGGTGACATTGGAAAAAAACCTTGCAGGTAGAGACACCATGGATACCAGCTAAAGTAAGGGGATTATCTGAATGGACCTCTCAACTGACGAGGAACACACTGGCGGTATGGGACAGAATGAATAAAATAGGCAAGTACGCCCCAAAAATATCACCACTAGCCCCACTAGGCGGGTATCCATGGTTTCCTCCAGGTGAGGAGATAGGAGCCTTGGGACCATGGGAGTCAGGAGGGAATACTATGTGCTCAAGATACGCTCCGGCAGGGGTCCTCATGTCACAAAGGGAGTGTCAATAAAATTCCATTCTCTGACTAATCAGTCAACTCCGGTCATGTTGATTGGAAGACAGATTTATTACGGATGTATCGATACAAACGGGTGACAAGTAAAAAAAACAGCTCCTACAGCAAAGAGTGCCACAAGAGAATCACACACGGAAATGCTATGAGCAGTTACTTTTAAGGTAATATTTGGCAACCTGCGGCACACTGGTGACTCATGATGCATTGTCAGCTTTATTGCCAAATCCAGAGTGTCTTTACAAAATTTCCTAATATGGTAACATCTGTCAGTGTAAGTATTGTTTTTTAGGCTTGGTCAGAACTTAAGAAAGTTGCACAAACAATAAGTCAGCGCCATCTTAGTTAGAAAAAGTACAAATAAGGAACAAGACAAATATCAATATCACTTGTAATTTTTTGCATATTTCTTATCATTCCCTCCTCTGATATCTGTATTTGCTTCCTCAATTTATTATTTCAGTGCAGGTCCGTTCCACGAGTCCTCGAATACAGGGAATACAACAACATCCACAAGTGACTAAAATAGCTAAAGCCACGGCAATAGAGATCAAACATGAGGTGACAAGTCCAGTCCATTTTCCAAACCAACCTTCAAGCCAATTTGTGAATGGATCATTAATACCCAAGTTTTCTGCGAATTCATTCGATAAAGCTGTCAATCCTTCGATGGCTCTAGTCATGGTTCCTCCAGGAGCTGTATTGTTAGGAATAAAGGTGCAACACATACCGCCAAACATTTTACAGACCCCTCCTCTTTCTGATAGGATCATATCTAATACCATCCTATTCTGCCATGCCATCAGAGAGGTAGGGGCTAATTGCTCTGCCAATCCCTTAACTGCATCCCTGGTGTAGTTTACAAACCTTTGTTGGTTGTAGTATATATAGTTAATCCAGACAATGTTTTTGTTTACTGTCACCCACCAAAGAAGAGACTCAAATCCAGCTGCCACTTTATTCCTAGCCTTAAACTTGCCTGGCACTCCACGCAAAACCCCAATCTAAGATCTGGGGGTCAAAAGACCCTGCAGGAGAGGTGTCCCTTCTGCTCCTCTGGTGACCCTTCTTTCAAGGGGGCTCTGACAGTAAGCGCAGAGGCATTGCCAGTTGTACCAGGGCACAATCCCCTCGGGAATTGGCTGGAATTCTTGCTCTGAGCCTCTTATCTCAGCATAACCACCAGACGTCTGCCCTCTGGGTGTCGTGCTCAACCCAGTCGTCACCCTCTCCCTTTACAATTTTGTTAATCCTCTCCATGCTGTAGTCATCCAGTAAAGACCCCAAATCTGTGCCACTCTCATTCCCCGGAAGTGCAAAACAAGTAAAGTTGCCAGGGTATGCCGTGACAGCTGGGGGTATCTGAGGTCTCTGAACCTGGGGAAACAACAAACTTAACGTGTGACAGGAAGTGTTGGTGTCAGGTTTGTATGTTTTTTGATACAGCTTTAGCATACACCCTAAACCATCTGGATCTGTATTATTATTTAAGGGAAAAGGCACTGTAGCTAGCTGGGGTCTGGCCCCTGCACAGATCAAGCAGTTCTCTTTTTTAAGGGTATTAGCAGTATATATTAACCATTCAAGCCATTCATTGTTATCCTGGTATCCTGTTTCTAATGTTATAGTTTCTTCCACTGTGAGATTGGTAAATCTCACTGTGGGTCCTAATACCTCTACTGTAAGTTGGTCCTCATTAGCTAATCCTTTCTTCTTGTTTGTCTCATTCTTTGGTTTGACCTCAAGGAAGAATTGTCCCAAAGGGTCAATTCCCGATATCCAGGTTCCTACACGGTATAACCTCTGATCTTCTAGTTTGGGGTCCTTCAGGGAAATCAATAATATATTGCAATTCTTTGGTTCTGTACAGGGAGAGTGGGCCGCTTTAGTTATGGTTAATCTATTCTTTAAATCTCCTGCTGTTGGGATCTCATATCCCCAATCCGGGGCTGCAGTTGTCCACATAACTGAATCCCAAGTAGTACACCCGGTAGTTCCAGCCAAGTAGCACACGTATTTGTCTGCCCAGGTCAGCTTACCTGCTTCTACCTTATTTCCACAATCTGTCATCTGGCAGAAATCCACCTGTATAGTACTGGTGGTTCCCTCAACAAAGGGGAGGTTCAATGCTCTTCCTGCCTCTTCCCAATTGATTGGTTCCACTACCCTCCCGTGTCTCCTACCTCCCCGTATAGAGGCCTCTCCTAGAGTCACCAATGCTCCCACGAGGAACAAAATCCCTACCATCCTATCTGAAGTGAGGGGGGCCTAAATAGGGCCTTTTCTTCACCAAGGTTGAGACAAGCAGACCTTTTATCTGCCTCCCTTTGTAGTTGGATGTTCCCCCTCCCCCTGGATTGGTGAATCCAGGTAGTCCTTTCAGCAGTTCTTACTGCGGTGGGACTAGTAAGGAGTACTTGATATGGCCCATCCCACTTAGGGGAGTGCCAATGCTTATTTTTAAACACCCTGATGAGGACCCAGTCTCAGATTTGCACTTTGTCTTCTCCTATGGGCTCTCCTTCTGGAATGGAACACACTTGGTTAATTTGTTTCTGTTTTAATAACCTTGACATGTATTCTGCTAAGGTTCTCTCCACTTCCTCTGTGTGGGTTTCATTTGGTAATAAAGGTATTTTATAAGGTCTACCATACATCATTTCAAATGGACTTAGCCCCTCCTTAGTGGGGGTGATGTGCATGCTTAAAATAGCTAGTGGGGGACAGTACATCCAATTATTATTTTTTCCTGTTTCTTCCATAGCCTTTTTTTTTAGCTTGCTCATTAATATCCCATTATGTCTTTCTACAAGCCCTGCTGACTGAGGGTGATATGCACAGTGATTCTTTACTTCTATAACCATCACTTCTATTAGGTGTTTTATGGTCTGATTTACAAAATGTGGACCATTATCACTATAAATCTTCTCTGGTATCCCAAATCGTGGAATGATATCTTTTAGTAAGGCTTTGGATACTGTTAAGGCATCAGCACTTCCCGTGGGGAATATATCTACCCATTTGGTCAATGCATCAGTGATTACCAAACAATATTTCTTCCTTTCACATTTGTCTAATTCAATAAAATCCATGCAAATGTGTTGAAATGGATATTGCGGTGTGGGGAACTTCCCTTTCCGTGGTCTTATGCCTCCCTGAGCATTGTGTCATGCACATATAATGCATTGAGAACAAAAAGTTTTTGAGTAATTTGTAAAGCCATAGGCTGCTACCACTTTATTTAGTATCTCACTCATCCCCCTGTTTGACACATGTGTTACTCCATGGGTCAAGAATGCTGCATACTTAAAAAAAGACTTTGGCAGGACTGGTTTATTCTCTGGAGAGATATATATGTCCTCCTGGAGGGTGCATGCTTTTGTGACCCAAAGTTGTTTTTCAGATGGGGTGCACAACTTTGCATATCCTTCAAGATTGTGTGATCTAAATGTATATCTTCCTGTTGTACTAAGATTTGTGTAGATTGATTAGCTTCTTGTTTAGCAGCTTTGTCTGCTTTTTTATTCCCCTCGCATATCGGGTCTTTGCCTTTTGTATGGGTCTGACATTTACATATCGGCAGCTCCATTGGAAGCTGGATATCATCGAGTAATCCTAGAATGAAATCAGTATGTGAAATGGGTTTGCCCCCAGAAGTGACCATTCCCCTGTTTTTCCATTGCTGGGCAAATACATGCACTGTAGAAAATGTGTACTGGCTGTCTGTGTAGATGGTGGCCTTTTTTCCTTCAGCTAGGGTACATGCTCTTGTAAGTGCGATTAATTCTGCTACTTGTGCTGAGTAATGTCTAGGTAACATTTCAGCTTCCAGTACCTCTGTTTGTGTGATGACTGCATATCCAGTAGCGTTCGTACCATCAGGATTCTTTCTACTGGATCCGTCAACAAAAAGTGTCTTGTCAGAATGTGGTAATGGGGTGTCTTTAAGGTCACTCCTAGGTAATACCTTCTCAGCAATAGCGGCCGTACAATCAGTCTGTTGGTATTGGCAGGAGTGTGGATGGGTTTAAAGTAGTGCACCTTTGGATGGTTATTTGTGGTTGTGTCAAAAGCACAGTCATACAGGATAAGTGTCTTGCTGGGCTAAGGTGTGAAATTTTCTGTTGTAGTAATATTACTGATACAGCATGTGGGACCTTTAATATGAGCGGGTGATACAGCACAATGGAGGCTGAAGCCCTAATCGCTTCTGCTGCTGTGACCACTGCCTGCACACATGGGGGAAGTGCTCTTGTCACATTATCCAGGTTGGTGGAGTAATATGTGATTGGTCTCTGTTTACCCCCATATGTCTGTGTCAGTACTGATGTCATGTGTCCACCTCTTGAATCTACAGTTTACTCAAACGGTTTCTCATAGTTGGGTAGTCCCAGCACTGAGGTGCTTTTTAATGTTCTTTTTAATTCAGTAAAAGCTGTCTTTTTCCTCACTCCATTTTATAGCGTCCTGTGGGTCCATGGGGTTCCCATGCATGGCATGGACCAACGGGGCGGTCAGTATTGAATACCCGGGGATCCAAGCCATACAAGAATTCGTAATGCACAAAAAATACATAATTTGTTTCTTTGTTTCTGGCTTCGGCACCTGGAGGAGGGCTCGAATTATCTCCTCATCCAAATGTCGACCTTCTTTTGAGACATTATACCCCAAGTATTTGACCTGCTTTTGCCACAACTGGAGTTTTTGTTTTATTCACCTTATGCCCTTGGTCATGGAGGAAATACAACAGAGCCATTGTGTCAGTCCTACAAACCTCCTCTGAGGGAGATGCCACTAGGATGTCTAGAACCTTCTTAACAGGAAAAGAGGGTATTGCAGGGGCTGTCAGGACACGTAATAATCACCCCTGTTTGTAAAAGTTTGTCTATTACAGGGGCTTTATCCTCCTCTGCTTCCTTTATTTCCTTCATCACCTTGCACAAAAACCTTTACTTTCACATTCTTTATTTGTATTTATTTATTTATCCCATCGCTTTCAAATACTTCTCAGAATGCTTAGCATATTGCAAACATCTAAAACCGATGCAGTTTGGTAAGTAACCATGTTTTTAACAATGTAATCCTTATAATTCTGTTTTAATCCATTAACAAAAGCTATATTTAGCTGTTGCTGATATGCACTATTCATAGCTTCAGCTTCGGGGAGCCTGGAGAACACTTTAAAAACTTCTACCGTGTTTATTTCGATAATAACTGACACTTACCTTGTCTTCCTGTACAGTCATATTAATCTTTTGCCAGTCAGTTTGTTGTATCCATTGGAGATTGCATCTCCGATAGAAGGCAGTCAATCTGTCTGTCTAATCTTGGCTGTCATGGGCCAGTGGTTCCCCTCTTATGTTGAGGGGGCACTGGGGCTACACAGGAGTCCCAATTTCCCTTAACTGATGTCCTATCTGATCCTAGAACCCTCCTTAAAGCCCTTTCTACTTCGACCCCATTTTGCCTATAACTGTTCCTGAGACCTTCCATATTTTAAATTAATTCTGGGGTCCCAAACTTAGGCTGTTTAATATGGTCGGTAGCCTTCTGCACGTCACTCTCAGTCCATGGTCTAAAAACAGTCATAGTTAGGGGCTAACTGCTTTGTTCACCTCTAGGGTTTGAAACTTCTATTAGGGGATACCCTTCAGCAATCCTTTGCATCCTCCTCGCTATAATCTACTGTTTTTCTGGGTCTCTTAGTTCCCTCGGGACCTCCCCATCCCCGGGACCATGCGTCAGTCAACGTCTCTAATATAGATCTGCTCACCGCATGGAGCTGACTGTCATCTGCGGAGATTGGGGAAATGGGGTTGGGGTTTTGTCCAGAGGCGGTTCCTCTGACAGGGGTGAATGTCACAGGGAGGGTGGTACTCTGGGCAGTGGCCTGCACCTAAGGGGAAGGACCATTATAAAGAGGTGGTCTCTGGGGGTATCAAATGAAATCGTCCTCTTTGTCCACTAGGGGCAATTGGGCTTGGCATTTCTCTTTTGTTCTCCCTCCTTCTACTCGAATTCTAGCGTGCTCAAACCAGTATTCCGCCATTTCTAATCCATCCTTTTTTTTTTTTTTCTTGAGTTTAGAATACAAGACTGGTAATTCTACTCTCGAACTTTGCTGAAATCTATACAAAACAGCAAAGTCCAAACTCTCCAAACAGGAAATAAACACATATATGTATACATACACACACGCACACACATACACACATATACATACATACACATACATAAAAACAACTTACCGTATTTATCGGCGTATAACACGCACTTTTTCCCCCTTAAAATCGGGGGAAAGTCGTGGGTGCGTGTTATACGCCGATACCCCAAAAAAAAGTGGCCAAAAAATTAAAACGGCGCCGAAAAACAGCGACCGCCGCCGAAAAAAAAAACGAGCGCCGCCGGAAAAAAATGAGCGCCGCCGAAAAAGACCGATCTGTCTGTTCCGCTCTGCTCGCAGTCCCGCCTCCCTGTGCTTGCTTCCGAAACAGCAGGAAGGCGGGACTGCGAGTGGAGCCGGAAAAGCCCGAGCCGTCTGTTCCGCTCTGCTCGCAGTCCCGCCTCCCTGCGTTCGCTTCCGAAACAGCAGGGAGGCGGGACTGAGAGCCGGAGCCGAACAGACGGCTCGGGCTTTTCCGCCGACGCTCGTTTTTTTTCGGCCGCGCGGTCTTTCTAGGCGGCAATTTCAAATGCGCAAAAGATGGAAATGACGCTGACAAGCTGCAGATCACACTGGGCAAGCTGCACATCACACTGGGCAAGCTGCACATCACACTGGGCAAGCTGCAGATCACACTGGGCAAAGCTGCAAATGACGCTGACAAGCTGCAAATGACGCTGACAAGCTGCAATGACGCTGGGCAAGCTGCAAATCACGCTGGGCAAAGCTGCAAATGACGCTGGGCAAGCTGCAAATGACGCTTAAATGTAAGTGTTTTTTTTCCCTAAACTTCCCTCCTAAAACTTTTTTTCCTTAAAATGCCCTCCTAAACTTGGGGTGCGTGTTATACGCTGGTGCGTGTTATACGCCGATAAATACGGTATATCTTTTACCTTATTTACTACAAAGTACAATTGGTCAAAACAAACAGTATTATTAGTCTTCTGATCAGAATTTTTATTTATTTTTTTTTACACACACAGACACACACAAAAGAGGAAGTGCACTTAGATGTTCATGAAAAGGGGGGGTAAGGGGTGAGTGAGTTTTAACCACAGGTTTGCAGCCAGACAGATCATACTCCTCAACTTACACCACCGGACTAGAACAATAAGAATACAAGGAAATCTCTGCAGCAAGATTAAACATGGAAAAGAAGAGACTAAACACCCAGAAGAAATTAGTCTTTGCGATCTCTTTAGATCACTTAGCTACTCTTTAGCGCTCTTAGATCGTCAGGCAATCAACCTCTGACGTTCGGTATACCCTTCAACAAATCTTTTTTTCATCTGTCCTGGACAGCGGTCTACGTCTATTTACCATAGGCAACATCCCCAAGTGCCTCTGTCTTCGGCCCCTGTGTCACCTAGATCTTATACGATCAACCACAGTGCCGGCATACTCAATAAATTGAAAAACCCAAATCACCTTGAGTAGAAGAGAAAAGAAAAGATCTGTCTCACCTTCAAAAGACACGGAGGACTCGATTAATAGTCCGTCAGCAGAGGTCAGGTGTGGATCACGGAGCCGACCAGCCTCTTTTTACCACTTAACTTGAGTGGGAGGACCTAGGTCTCGGCGAGACGGAGTCTGATACTCACCGATATTTTGGACGGAACCATTCGATCCAACACCTAATCCTTACTTCCGGCTCGAAAGGACCAAGATGTCAATAAAATTCCATTCTCTGACTAATCAGTCAACTCCGGTCATGTTGATTGGAAGACAGATTTATTACGGAAGTATCGATACAAACGGGTGACAAGTAAAAAAAACAGCTCCTACAGCATAAAGTGCCACAAGAGAATCACACACGGAAATGCTATAAGCAGTTACTTTTAAGGTAATTTTTGGCAACCTGCCATTGGCTAAGGCACACTGGTGACTCATGATGCATTGTCAGCTTTATTTCCAAATCCAGAGTGTCTTTACAAAATTTCCTAATATGGTAACATCTGTCAGTGTAAGTATTGTTTTTTAGGCTTGGTCAGAACTTAAGAAAGTTGCACAAACAATAAGTCATCTTAGTTAGAAAAAGTACAAATAAGGAACAAGACAAATATCGATATCACTTGTAATTCTTTGCATATTTCTTATCAGGGAGTTAGAATTAATATATGGAGGTATGAAAATGGCAGGATGAAGTTATAATCAAATGAAACAGTTTTTTAAGAAAATAGAATTGCAAGTCAGACCCCAGGATACCCTAACGGTATTTGAGAAGATGTGCAGAAAGATATCAAAACCTAATCATTTATTATCTCAGATGTACAAAATTGTACTTAGTGAGAATGAAAACACAACCCCATATTTTATAAGGGAATGGGAATGGGAACTAGAGTGTAAATTTACAACATTACGAATAAAAAAGGTAATAGAAGCAACACATTTGTTCTCAATAAGCTCATCCATACACAAAATGTCATATAAATTCTTAACAAGATGGTATAGAACCCCGGTTCGACTAGCACAAATATACCCAACTGCAGAGAGCCTCTGCTGGAAAGGATGTGGATAGAGGGGAACTTTCCTCCATACATGGTGGACCTGCCCAGTGATAAAGACATTCTGGTGTGAAATAGCCCCATGGATCAGGAGGATGGCAAAAGAGAAAATAGAGATGAAACCGGAGCATTATCTGTTCCATGGGGCTATGGACACCAGGGCGGCATATAAAAGGAGTATAACCGCGCATTTATTAAATGCGGCCAAGAGACTAGTACCAAGACATTGGAAGCAGGTCAACATTGGAGGAATGGAAAAAAGAGGTAGATAAAATGAGGGAGGCCGAAAGATGGGTATATAAGATGAGAAATTTGATGTAATCTGGGAAGAATGGGGAAAATGCGCCCAGGAAATAGAAATAGAAATATATGCCAAAAAATAGGGGAGTCGAAGGAAGGAAGTGATAAGAGGAGAAGATAGGGGGGACCACAACCTGGATACCCTATTAATTGATTTTAAAATGATGGTGTATAAATATTTGCTGAATATAGAGGGGATTGATGTATTCTGAAAAAGGAGAGGGGCACCCCCCGTGGCCACAGACCCAGAGACGGAATATTTACATTTTCTATGGTCCCAACCCCTGAAACTTTTTTTTTTTTTTCTCTTTAGTGGGGAATGTATCTTCTTCACATAAGCACAGGAACAAGGTAGAAAGGGAATGGAATATTCACATTAGACATGACGGGCACACATGATAGAGTATACCAAATTTAATAAATATACACATAAATCTTAAAACACATAAAGGAGGATGGAAGAGGAAAGGAAAGGGAAAAAGGGAAGGGAGAAAAAGGGAGGGGGGGAGAGGAAAGAGAGAGGAGAAGAGAAAGTAAAGGGACACGGGACAGAGGACACTATTATTAGAGTAAATTAACACACATTTGAGTGCACAAGAGGAATTTCGATGAGTCGAAGCTAATTAATAAATTAGAATTAACACACGAAGTATACTCAGAAGGTGGTGAAATTTTACACAAAGGTCATGGAGATACCTCACAATCTCCATTGTCACCCCCCCCCCCTATGTATAAGAAATGAATTGACCTGAATATGTCAATACAAATTTGGAAAATTGTATGTAAATGGCAATTTAATATTAATACAATGTTAAATATTTATTTAACATTTAACATTTACTTATTACAATTATAATTATAAAAAAAAATGAGTCTATTGCCCCATACACACGGTCGGAATTTACGACGGAAAATTTCCTATCTGGCCATGTTGTCGGAAAATCCGACCGTGTGTGGGCTCCATCTGACTTTTTCCATCGGAATTTCCAACGGAAAAAATTTGAGATCGTGCTCTCAAATTTTCCGACAACAAAGTCCGATCGGACTTTTACCGATTGTGTGTAGCGAATTCCGACGGACAAAGTGCCACGCATGCTCAGATCAAATTACAAGACCAAAGCTATTGGCTACGAGCCTCTACGTAGTTCCGTTGTGCCCACGAACGTCACCACGTTCAGAATGATCGGATTTTCCGACAACTTTGTCCGACCGTGTGTATGCAACACCAGTGTCGGACAAAATGCGTTGGAAAAATCCGACCGATTTTGTGGTCGGAATTTCCAACCGTGTGTATGGGGCATATCTCTTTTGTACCATTTTTAAAGGGCTACAGTTCGGGCAAGACGAGTTAGGGTGTTTAGTTATTGAGTGGAAGAATTAGAAAGTGGATTTTGATACAACTGCTCTAAATATGCATACTCTTAATACCATCATATCTTTGTGCTTTGAAGACAGTCTCTGTGATACAGTGAAAAAGTCTTCTGAAAGGCACTTATGATTGACGATTGATAAAATAAAAAAATATGTATAAAATTATTCTTAAAACAATTTCCTGCATCCATTTTTAGGATTTGGATATCTTTGATTTAGATTGAAAGATCTTTTCTTACGCCCATGGTGTGCAAATAACTTAGAAATTGTGAAAACTTTTAAAATGTATTTTAGATCTGACCATACACCCTCCTAATGTATTTTCTACCTAGCTCATCAATTGATAAAAAAATAATTATTTTTTGAGAAAAGAGCCATAGATAAGAATGGTTGGTAAATTAATATAAGAATCGATCATTTGGTATTTTTTATTAAAAAAAATTGATGTTTTGTAAACCGCCCTCTCATGTAAAACACCTCTCTGCGCCTATGGTAATGAAGTGCTTGCGACCGTATACTTTAGAGCATAAATATAAAGTACAATTGTGTATAAAAAAAATTAAATATACTAAAATATGAAACACCCGCTAAAAGCAGCCGCTTAAAAGAATAATCAGAAATAAAACAATTGCAATACAATAAAGAGCAATAAATATATGAAATCTCCTAAAATATTGCAGCAGCACTACAATTAAGATTAAATCAGTCTGAATGCTAGGTGAATAAAAAGTTCAGCAGTATCCGTGATCAACTGAGGAAAACAGTCCTAGATTGTTGTTGTGCAGTCTGTATAGAGCCATCCACCAGCACACTTCACCACGTGCGACAGGATTCCCCTATGGGGATGCACTCACCAGATATAGAACAAATATAGGCATGTAATCTCTCAAAAATTCTCCACTCTTCCTCCACACTATTAGCTCTCCCAGTGCCAGATGTGAATCAGCACATGTAGAGACAATAATGTATTCGCATAGTGTGATATTGCATAAACGTTTTATTAGTATTCCTCCCCACTGACAATTATAACAAAACCCCTTTGTTATTGTGCGTACCGAAATAAAATTATGTTAGGGCAAATGTAAAATTGCAGAAAATGGTAGAAGAAACCGCGCTATCTTTATGCACCAACAGATATATAGCAGCCAGCTCAAACAAAATATGTTTAAATAAAGCAAGTGAATATCAAAAGAGTGCAGCGCTCATAAAATGTCCGTTATATATTCAAATGGACAATCATACAAAAAATTGTAAACTAAATAAATAGAAAACAATACAATACCAATATGCGTGAGTGATCCACAAATTCCGGTAAGCCTCAATCCTAGTGGTAACGGACCTCTTCAGACAAGCCATACAAAAGTCACATTTATTTAGTTTTTTTACACTTTAGTATCACAATTAAGGTGTATTATTACATTGTTTAGAAGCATTTTGTATTATTTTCTATTGTCAAACATAGTATATATATATATATTGTAGTTTATTCACGTCTCTTTGATAGAGATTTGTTAAAACTGGATTTCTAGCTTAGTTAAACGAATATAGATACAAGTCTGATAAGCGAATAACGTGATTAAACCTTTGTCTGTATAAGCATATAAACGTACGATAACCGTGCGAATAGATAAACAGTTACAATTTATTTATATTGGTAAAGAAACATAATAAAGAAACATTTCAGATTACCCAACATAGTATAGAGATGTTATAAATGCCATGTGTTTACAAAGACAATGCAGAAAGGGGATATAATTACAATGGACATACAATGTTCCTTAAATCTTAGGTGTATCTTAATATAGAAGAATAGTCGGGAAGAGTAAAGAGAGAGAGAGAAAGATAGAGAGGGAGAGAGAGAGAGAGAGAGCGATACATTACCCCGGCAGCTCACATATTCAGCATCAGGCTAAGAGAAAGCTCCCAGCATCAACTCTTGGTATTTATGTTGTTCCAATAACCCACTTCTACCAATCAAACACCTCATTGGTTCAGAAGTGCATTGTATCCTGATTGGTTACTTTGTTTGGACTAACTCTGTGTCTAAAGTCAACATTCCTGTTAATGACCCCTGGGGATAAGGAGCCATCTATTGTAAGAGGACAAGAGGTATTCAATTAACACCTGGGCACAGTCAATCTATAGAAAGAGGAAAATCCTAGCTTGCCTGTCCTAAAAATATATATATTATATATATATATATATATATATATACACACACACACACACACACACACATCCGATGGGGCATGGCAATCCAATTCCATTTTAAATATTCAAAATCTCCAACACAGTTCCCCCTGAAGTTCATTCTTGAACTTAAGTAGTCCTTCAATGATTTTGTACCCACCCACAACAGCCCAGAAGTCCCAACCCTTCCCCACCACCACCACGGCCTCCTCTTCCTTTCTTGAACACGCCGGAACTCCTCAAGGTAGGCTTAAGACAGGAAACAAATCCAGGTGCCCTTGAGGCTTCACATCTAAACCATGAGTGTCTGTACTGCAATGTTTCATCGCCCCTCTGCCTTGGAAGAGCGGAACTCCAACATTGATGGCGGGATCCTGGCATATCTAGTCCTGTAACTTGGTGAGACCGTGTAATGGTTTCTCTGCTTGGATCGGACCGCGAGACAGCACTTTTCAGCATGGTGAAGAACAGTTCAGGGTAGTCTTACTTGTCACATTTGTCTCAAGAGATGACTTGATTGTCTTCAGGTGGTGGTTGGGCGGGCCTCCAGACCGTCGTGCATGAATACATAAAGCAAACAAAAAAAGGAGAATGTCAGTGTACAGATATTGGAGGAATGCCAGACAGGAGCTTAATACTTATAAGGGATGCAATGGGGATGAGTAAAGTGGGCTCCCCACAGGGAACGGAGTCCAAGCAACAGACAGTATTATCCATGGCCCTTGATGGTAGGGATAGTCAACACTGCCTGTCATTGCAAGGTCCCGGGGTCCACCACACTTGCTCACGGGGCTCAGGTTAAAGCAGTAGGTAGACTAGGGGGGTAGCATTACATTAAGACATAAAAACACGTAAAAATGTCCAGGGATACTTTTGGTTCAAAGTATGGTACACTACTGGCGGGCAGGAAAAATCCTTTTAAACAGATACATTATCTTGAGAAGATGGATGATGAAAACCCAGAGAAAAATTTAGAATGAAGCAAAAGAAACGGAAGAGAGGTGAGTAATGAAAATGAACGGAAATGTTGGAATTAATAATGGAAAGGGAAGAAAAAAAAACCTACAGATTCAATGCTACTCCAACCAAGACGGTTAAAGAGCATTGAATCTGGGTTAGACAAAAAACAAATATAATGGTTGGAAAAAAAAAAAAGAAATAAAAAAATAAAAAAAAAAGAAATAAAATAAAAAAATGAAAAATAAAAAAATAGCACCAAAAAAATCATAATAAAAAAATCAAAAACAAAATATAGTTTCTAAAAAAAAAAATTCTCCCATACTAGCAATTAGCAGTATTTTTTCCCAGGTCAGGTACACAGATATTAATAATGAGGGGGAGGAAAAAAATAAAATAAAAAATGATCAAAACCTTTTTTTTGGAATTTAGGTAAAACCTGACCGCATATTATTACTATAAATTGAAAAAAAGCTTATCCTTAGAACAAAAAAAAACAAAAAGAAAAAATATAGTTCTCGGGTCCTCTTTTAAATGCACACAATCCCCTACGTTGGTCTCTAATAGTTACCCAAATTAGGACAGCAACAGGGTGGAGTTTACTAAAGCTGTGGCCCTAAGACTGTACCTGAATTAACTTTTCCCCACTAAGAAAGTCAACATTAGGAGATATCTGGATTGACCTCTTTTGATCTTGAGATCACCCAAATCGTCCACTTCACTCCTCCCATGTTCAACATTAGGACCGCTCTGGAACTCCTCCACCCCAATATGTCCAGCCAGCCCCTACCCTGACCACCACTAGGTGATCCCTAAAAACTCTTAATGTTACCTCAGCTAGCTCCATATCAGATAATTCCCAACAGCTATTATTTTGCACCACCCTCCTCTCCTTAGATCATAAACCCCTGAGTAGGGCCCTTCTATTCACGCCCTGCACAGACTGTTGTCCTTAAACCACCCAACTACCAACTTTTTAACTTCTCCCCGAACCCCAACAGAAGTTTCAGTAGGTGTAAGGGGAGGTCAGATTTTCCATAAAACCTTCCTTCAGGGGTGATTGGGGTACAACCCGGGGTTCCTGCTATATCCATGCCAAGGGCAAGAGGAGATGTACAATAGACTCCCCGAGGTAGTGTACCCTGCTGATTACCATTTAACCTGATGCAGAAAACAGTGCATCATTAGACATGTGATACCAGCACCAGTACCCTGGTAACTTTGTTTAGGGCCAGTTGGGACACTACCCCGGCCTCCATTAGACACGACCCCCTCCTGTGCCAGCATTGTTGCCTTTTCCCATAGCACAACACCTTCCTTTCTCCAGCACTCATTCGTACCAGTCATCTGAGGGTGTCCGGACTCAAACCATCAGAACAAGATGGACTGCAGGGTGTAACCCAGTAGAGTCTGTTAAAGGCTAGTACCCAGATTGACCGAGATATCTGCACAATGCTCCATCCCTGTCATTAGGGATGAGACCAGTGTACGTTAGATTTTGATGATCCTGGAACTGAGTCATCTACCAATCTATTATGATTCATAGGCAACCTGGATACTACCCTCACCTACCCGGTGGCCCCCCCCCCCCCCCCCCCCTCCAGCTCCAACGGCCATCTCCATTAAGCCTCTCTTTATCCTAAGTATGGGAAATAGTCTGAAAACCCGTATTGAAAACCACCTGCCAACAGGTACACTCGATTCTTTATAGAGGCTGCACACCTTCTCCCTCTTTTATCAATTCGGTAATCAGACCATGTTATCCTTCACCCATACAAAATAAACTGCCTATACTATTCAGACAGGACTCACATGAATGACAGGGGCATAGCATCACGGGGGCACTGGGCTTCCTGGCCTGCATGACACAGATTAACTGAGGAGAATACGACATGCCTATACATCCTGCACAACTTTTTCTCCAGACTCAACCAAAACTATACAATACGAGGCCAGACCTATACACTTTCAACTTGTATGCAATCCGGCAGGCCCTCATACTTCACCTCTGCAGATAAATCTAAAGAAAATTAAAAAAAAATAATAAGATAAAAATTGCATAATGTATATCCAGCTCGAGAAACTCCTGTTACCAAACACCACTGGCCAAAGGGCAAAGAAAAAAAATCCCTTGCAGCACTGAGACCGCTGAACAGTCGGGGGTACAATTCGAGCCAACCTGTGTACTTTGAAACCCCCCAGATATTAGCGACAGATATGCCACAGACACATTAGACAATTCATAACACATCGTCACGTAAACATAGTGACACTGGACAGGATGTGGGTTGAATCTTTACTTGGGGACAAAGGTTTCTTAAGGGACATTAACATACCTTAGCCTGAGGCAATGAGCAGAGCTGGAACAACTAGGTAACTAATTACCATAACCGCAGGGGGGTGAAACAGTCCTAAACAGTATTTTTTCCCCCCCACCAGTAATCAGTGGAGCACAGAAACTCGTTCTTTATACAGGTTGGATTAGAAAATACCACACCCACTTAGGTAGTCCAAAACACAGCTGAATGGGCTGACCACTAGGAGCATAAACCACATAATGGTGCTGAACCCAGGGAAAATAAAAAAATCGTCTACGATTTCCTTCTGGTTCTGAAAGCCGTGAAACCCAATTATCCTCTGAAAAACACCAATAAAATTTAGTAATAAACATTCAATTTTTCGCCTGAAAAAAAACAATGGTTAAATACCTGTAACAAGACATTAACACATGAAACAAATATACATTTACATTACATAAACAGTGCACCTTATTTTAAAATAGCAAAAATTGTTGAGCTCAACTTATTATTAATATGTATTACTTAATACATATTAATACCACGTGGTTTTTTGTTTTATGGTATACCAATAATTCCCCAAAAAAAAATATTCACCATGGTGAGGGAGAAAAAAAATTAGCAACTCGCAATAAAACGTTTTTTTTTTTTTTCCATTTTTCAACAAATCATACTTCACCAGAAAATCTCTTGCCGAACTGTCTTCTGGAAAACAAACTGAGTTTAGTAAGCACCTTTCAATTCATTATTACATATAGTTATCTTGGCTCAGGTAATTTGCATGTCAATACAGTTTGCTTTACACTCACTGACCTGGTCAGAAAGAAGTGGGGGGGTCATTTGGGTTGGCTGTCAGCAGCTGCGACAACAGAAATCACAGGACACGAAATATATATGGCATATTCCACACACGCACACAATTAGCTGGGTCACACATATTTCATATTTTCTATAATAAAAACGCTCACCTTCCAGGGATTTATCCTTGCAAAAACACCAGGAATGAAACATTGTTGGTGACAACTGGATTAGTAGCATTATTGATACATACCTTAGGTGTGGAGGCTGTTCCCCTGATCATCACCGCCACTACTCTGGGGATGTGGTTCTATTGGCCCTGTTTGTCCCTACTTCTCAGCATTTGGTGCGCTTTCTCCTTACCTCTCACCATAAAAATATTCACCTCATCAGTTCTATGCATGGATTCTACCATCCATGCGTTCCATGCATCTCTTTATTGTACCACCGGGCTTCCTAAGCTTTTGGTTTAAAAGTACCTTTTTTTTAGAATAATTTCTCCCTGTCCACTGATCCCACTCTTGCATATTTCACAGTCCAAGGCCCATATTTATCTATCATTTCTTCCTTCGGGGTCAAGTGGTATGGTTCCCCACGGTTAGACACCCTCTTTCAAGCGATTCGATTACCCATCCTTTACGGACAATGGACCTTGAACTGATCCCCCAACCTCGTTAGAGGTTGCCTACTTCAGAGGTAGCGACCCTCTGGACAAGAAGTGGGTAGATAGGCCCCTCCCCTATCAACGTTGCTGCCTTTTTTTCACTACTTGCCAGAGCAATATTCTCTGCCCGGCTATAGTCCTTCAAAAAATTAGCCTAGAGATTTCCTGAACCAAATAATAGTCCAATCCCTTCCGTGGACTTTTCAGAAATATTCCAAAAACAAAAAGCTTATTACTTCTGTTATCTCAAGAATATTTAGCACAAACTTGGATAATCCGGACCCTATGCGTATTATTACAGGAGGTAGTCAACTGATGCACACCTTTGCGATATGAGTTATAGTAGTAACAACATCGCCAGTGTTTACAGATCTAATTACAAAACTTACGATTCACAGTTAGCAGTTTATAAAGAGAAAGATTCATACTAGGGCTGAAACAACTACTCGACCATAAAATCAATCGACTACTACCTTCACAATTGATCGGCCAGTAACACAATGGGATTAAAAAAACAAAATGAGCCCTCTATTGTACAAAAAAAAAAAAAACAATCACAAATGTAAACTATAGCTTCCACAGCTCTACAGTAAAACTGAACCCCATACAGTAGTTACTATCTGCTCCCCAAATTACCCTCTTGAAATGTATCGATAAATTCCATTTAGAAATGTCTGTTTAGAGTCTTTACTAGTTTGTCACAACTCCTCATCCAATATGCCTAAATATCATACACCGCTGTCATCACTAGAGCTCCGTGGAGACTCAGAGTAGACCCAACCATGTGTCCTGTTCACTTTCTTAGCTAGTTGGAAAATACACTTTAAAAATATAAATAAAGATACTTCTCTTCCTTGTCACCTGTCACCTGTCACAAACTTGGCTAGAATTAGAGTGGTTAGTATCATTGGTTTGGAAAATTGTCACTCAGCCCATCCTCTTCCCCCCCTTTTCCTCATCTTTACAAAGTGGAGGAAAACATACAGGATTTAGAATGGTGCAGAGCCTCAGAAACTCCTTGGACCTGAAAAGATACTTATACACACAAGCTATTAATGTGTCATTAATAAACAATACAACATTCGTAAATTGTCAATGACATTCCTCATAACCGATAATACTTTTTTTTACTAAAATACAACACCCACAACACGACTGTCGCGGTAGGTTCAGACTTATTCTTGTTACCACATAGAACATGACACAACTAAAACTTTAGACAAACATTTTGATACAAATGTGGGGGAGATATTTCATAGTTCCTAAATCAAAAATGTAAATTAAAACCAACCAGATGGAATTCTGCCTTCACTCTTAGCAAAAAAAAAACCTACATACAATGGGACAGACATGAGAACATCTCAGAATATTGTATGGACCAGCCACACCAAGTTCTGGAATGGGCATCTGGATTTTAAGCACAGTTCCTCCTCTGAGAATCACAAAAGCATGTACTACACATCCATCATCCCACTCATCATTACAGATTTCTGAAGCCACAACTGAACTACTTCCAAAATATTTTTTATTCTGGGGTCTACCACCAGACATCAAAAATACCCTCCACAGCTTTAAGGGGTCTCATGTCCGGAGCCCCAAACCCAGATATCATGTGTAAGGCAGCTGTCTGACTGGTTTGGGGCCTCATCCAGGGCACCCATGCACTAATCAGATCAGTACTGCTAGTGACTTATTTTTACAGTACTGGCACCCAGCGTTTTCCGATTATTATACACGGCCTACTAGTATGCTAGCGTACTAATCCTCACATTTACTCTACTACCGGTTAAATGTGTTGTCAGACAAACTACAAAACACCATGAAATCCTCCACTATTCAAAACAAATATTATGGCTTCTCTCTGTACCTCGATATTACAATAAGTTTAATGTCTCTCCAAAACAGTATTACAATATAAACCTTATTTTGTCTATCAAGACATTAGAAAAATCTATGGCTAGCATCAGCCAATAAAAATCCCCCTTGACTCACATATCCCCTTGGGAAGTCAAACCACCAGTTTTAAAACCAGAGTACCACACAACAGTGCAACAAAACTCCTGCAAAAAGACGGCTGAAAAAGGTCAATCAAAGCCCTTCCCTTCCACTGTAGGCCACAAACAATCAAAAATGACATACACCATTTTAAAAGTACGCCTCTATAAACACAAATAGCAATTCCATCCAAACACAGCGGACACAAAATGGCAGCCGGGCCAAACGAAAATCAAGACCTGGCCCATGGTGAAAAATGGCACCATTAATTCAGTACAAGATTCAACTCGGGGCTAAAATTATCAGAAACAAAAAAGCAGTTGCAGTAATCGCAAATCGGTCAACGGCAAAATGGTGGATGAGATACGGACTACAGAAAAATGGCCGACATTAACAAATGAAAACCAACACACAAACTTTTTTCCTCCCTACAAACACTGACCATACAATTGAGACACCAATATTACCACTTATCCCTAGACAAACACAATTAGGGTCTATCCTAAAATATAGGCATATTCAACTAAACATAATTGTTGGAGTAACAGCGCTGTCTAAACTAGTGAAAAATTAACACATATACTATTTAAGTAGTTAATGTGAAAACATTATTTTATGTCTTTTGTGCAAAAAAAAAAAAAAATATATATATAATGGATTCCTGCTGCAACCTTATGTGAGATACACATAAAAACACAAGAAAAAGAAAAACGGGCTGCGCTGGAATAATAGAAATCAATAAACACTCCTATTGTGTAGGCTAATACATTTAAACTGCCTTAGTGTATGATTTAAAAAAACTTTTGAAGCTATCTAAATTATGTACACTTTGTGACAAGTGTAATATATGTATGATCCAAAGTACAAATACTAATAACAGAAATACTATTAATATCAGAAATACATAATAGTGAATCCGAGTTCAAATATGATCGCATAGAGAACAACAGAGGTCCAACATGTGGACTAATAAAAATTAAGGGAGAAAGTTCTGTTCATGCAAAGGGGTCCACCACAAGGTTTAGGGTTCAACTAGTGATCGTTCTCAGTGTTGTAACATCAGACACCCACGACCCAAATACAAAGCACAATATTTGGCTCTGAGAGTTCACAGCCCTTCCCCCCCCATGTTCTCAGTTAGAAGCCTGAGGCCCCCACCCCCCCTCCTAGGGTGTGACAACTTCTATTGTGTCCCAACAATACATGGTCTACTGGCTAAGAAACAGGTTTTTCGACTTAAAAACCAAACCCTTTAAAAAAAAAATATATATATATATTTTTGCACTTATGGGGACTTATCTTGGTCATAAAGGTCAAAATCATAGTTCATTCCTATATACACCACAACTACCTACCACATATAGTTACAGTCAGCAGTTTCCCATACAATATATGGCTGGTTGCACCCAATCATTGTACGCTGATTAAACGAACGCTCCCAAAATGACATCCTTCTTGAAGGAAGACATTTTTTTTTTTTTTTTTTTAAATATAAAATTTGAACTCTGAGTCTGATATCAACCAGACTCAGCTCCCCAACAGTACACACAGCATACATCCTTCAAGAGCATACACACCGCCTCTTTCTTCAAACCCCACATATTAACCAAATCATGCACCACGCTTTCTCCCCAAGGCTATCAACCGATTAATAACACAATCGTCAGTTGCAGCCCCAATTCATACACAAGATCATTCTGTGCGACCTAGGCTCAGTTTCCACGAATGCAATTTGCCATGCGACTTTGGACACAGCAGCACTACAAGTCACAGCCCATTGATTTCAATATCACCAGTCCCAATCTATGCGACTCAAAGGTGCAATGACTATGAAAAGGTACCTGCACCACTCCTATGCGACTCTAGATGCGACTCCGACCCAGAGTGTAAATTTGGATCAAAGTTGCATTCAAAGCCACACCAAAGTCGCACCGCAAGTCATACTCTAAATCAGGTGACTTTGGCGTTGCACAAGTGGAAACGCAGCTCTAGGCCTACCGGTGTGTGTGTCCCAATCACAACGGTTGGCCCAATCTCATTCAAATGGTCAACTGAAATAGTTTTTTTTTTTTTTTTTTTTTTTGCCAAAGGCGCATATCCTTTTCCACTGTCTCCAAGATTTCAAATGGAGCCCTTCTATTCGCACGTACAATTTATTTCATATATACCCATTATTCAAAATCAGTCTCATCACAGTATTATTGCAGACAAAAGGTAAACAGTAAAATTCTGATAAGTTTTTTTTTAGTCTGGGTATTCAAATGGGAGACACAAACCCAGCTTTGTCTTCCATACAAGAAATCACATTCACCCCAAACATTAAACTTTCTCACACAGGGGCACCATCTGTTAAAACTGGATTTCTAGCTTAGTTAAACGAATATAGATACAAGTCTGATAAGCGAATAACGTGATTAAACCTTTGTCTGTATAAGCATATAAACGTACGATAACCGTGCGAATAGATAAACAGTTACAATTTATTTATATTGGTAAAGAAACATAATAAAGAAACATTTCAGATTACCCAACATAGTATAGAGATGTTATAAATGCCATGTGTTTACAAAGACAATGCAGAAAGGGGATATAATTACAATGGACATACAATGTTCCTTAAATCTTAGGTGTATCTTAATATAGAAGAATAGTCGGGAAGAGTAAAGAGAGAGAGAGAGAGAAAGATAGAGAGGGAGAGAGAGAGCGATACATTACCCCGGCAGCTCACATATTCAGCATCAGGCTAAGAGAAAGCTCCCAGCATCAACTCTTGGTATTTATGTTGTTCCAATAACCCACTTCTACCAATCAAACACCTCATTGGTTCAGAAGTGCATTGTATCCTGATTGGTTACTTTGTTTGGACTAACTCCGTGTCTAAAGTCAACATTCCTGTTAATGACCCCTGGGGATAAGGAGCCATCTATTGTAAGAGGACAAGAGGTATTCAATTAACACCTGGGCACAGTCAATCTATAGAAAGAGGAAAATCCTAGCTTGCCTGTCCTAAAAATATATATATATTATATATATATATATACACACATACACACACACACACACATACACATCCGATGGGGCATGGCAATCCAATTCCATTTTAAATATTCAAAATCTCCAACACAGATTCCACATGGTTATATTGTATAGTGTGTTTATGGACAAAACACTTATTTTCACATTTACTCTTTTGAGAGTGAATCACTCACGCATATTGGTATTGTATTGTTTTCTATTTATTTAGTTCACAATTTTTTGTATGATTGTCCATTTGAATATATAACGGACATTTTATGAGCGCTGCACTCTTTTGATATTCAAATGTAAAATTGCACTCTGCCTGTTAGGATGCAGTCACAACCCCCATTCTATCCCAAAGAGACACAACCACAAGGTCACCACAGAGACCAAAATTGGAGGGAGGATCAACAACCACCGCAGAGAAGAGAGAACACCGTGGATGCAGAGCGGGCAACAAGGTCCAACAAAAGAAGAAGGGGGTCGGAATAGGAGGAATTTTTAACCTGACGGACATCACATTAACGCACAAAGAATTGAACATACTGAACTTAGGTCTTAAATGTGGTCTTAAGAAACCTGTGAATAAGTTCAGCGTGTACATTGATTTCCATAAGTATATCAGGAAGATTAATATAAAGAAATTCTTTCTGGGATGTGATTCAACTAAAGAAACAAAGGTGAACAATGCTAATCAAGTCATCAATAGTGGATTAAAAAACAAATCACTTTTTAACCCTCCGAATAACCCCAATCACCAGGTGGAGGTGTTCAAGGGTCTAGTTCTACAGGACCTGTCAACACTCCAACCCAATAAAGGAATCAATATAAGACACATTGAGGAACGTATATCTGACAGGTAAAGATCTGAAGTTGCTAAAGTTGATCTGACAGGTAAAGAGCAAATTCTGTTGGTTACAGCTGATGTATCCTCATTATACTCTATCATTCAACATGATGATGCATTACTAGCCCTACATTGGGCATTAAGCAAACGGGATGACCTGCCTTTTAATCAGAAAAAAATGTTTTTAAGAAATGCTTAAACCATAATTATTTTTGGTACAATGGATGTTTTTATTTGCAACAAAGAGGGGTAGCCATGGGCGCCAAATTTGCACCCAGTATTGCAAACCTTTTTATGGCCGAATGGGAGGACAAGACCATTTTTAATAACCAACGATCAGAACTGATTTTTTATAAGCGTTTCATTGATGATTTGTTTTTTATTTGGGCAGGAACCCCAGAGAACTTAGAAATGTTTTTAACTAACTTGAATGCCAACGATAACAACATCAGATTGACATCGAATTGGCACAGCGAAGAGATACATTTTTTGGACGTGACAGTGTATCGGAAACAAAATCTTTTGGAAACCAAGGTATATTTTAAAAAAACAGATCGCAACAGCTACCTCCCTATGACTAGCGGTCACCATCCACTATGGTTGAGGAATACACCGAAAGGACAGATCATGCGAGTAAGGAGGAACTGCTCGGAAAATGAAAACTTCTTACAATCAAACATCTTGACAGAAAGATTTGAAGCCAGAGGCTACAACCCTGACAAATTACAAAGAATTGTTGAAGAAGTTGGATCGATTCCTAGAACCACAACCCTCAAGGAGAAAGACCCGATTCTAACAACAACAACACCTGCCATTAAACAAAATAAGGAATGGTCCTTCATATCTGGGTACCATGCCCAATATAAGGAGGTTGAAAGGTTCTTCAAGAAACACTGGCATGTCTTACTTTTGGATAAGAAATTAACAACAGCACTACCATCTGTCCCCCGGTTTGTGTATAGAAAAGCCTCTAATTAAGGGGACAAAGTGGTCAAGAAAATCATCGATCCCCCTAAAAGACCACCAACTTTCTGGGACAAAATGGCTTTTTTGCATGTCGTAAATGTAAAGCCTGTAGAGAGGTAGCAAAACCTATCAGGGCCCTAGATAACTTTTTGTCCACAGCAAACAATGCCCGCTTTGACATAAAACAATTCATTACTTGCAACAGTATGTACGTAGTATATGCCCTCAAATGTCCATGTTGCCTCATGTACATAGGAAGAACAAAACGATTACAACGTATACGAATAGCGGAGCACATCCATAACATTAAAATCGGATACAAGGATCATAATGTGTCCCTCCACTTCAAACTAAAACACAATATGGACCCTAGAGGTCTCAAATTTTGGGGAATAGAGCATCTCCAACCCCACTGGAGAGGCATCCACATGGTACGAGAATTATCCAAAAGAGAAACTCAGTGGATTTTTTTAACAGACGTACTTGCCCCCAAGGGGTTGAACATTGAATTGGACATCAACTGTTTTATTAGCGACACTTAAATTACCCCAAATTCAACCTTGATTCTAACAAACATCATTTTCTTTCTCTGATCCTCTTTTCGATGAATTCATCCCTAAAATATGCAATTTTTTACCAGTTTATCTTTTATTTATATACATATATTTTATATACATATTTTTAATAACATGCATTTTCAGGTGTAGTTTTTTAACACACACTTTTATATATAGTTTGAAATTACTATATACATCTTTTATATTTTAAATGCATCTTTTTTTACATAGGGTTCCACATGACTTTTATACATTTTTTAAGTCCTCTGTAGTCTTTTTTAGACCCCTGCTTCAGTCCCCTTTTTTTTGTCTTTTTTGTAGTCTGTCGGATCTTAGCATACTCCACAATGAGGATTGGGGGGTAAAAATAATATGCGAGATACGATATACATGACTGTATGCACCTTATTATCTTGAAGGAGGAATACAAATATTGCTATTATTTCATGGGTACTCTGTGTCCTGAATATGACACAGTAAACTCCAATGGCATATTATGTTCATCGTAATATGGTTACACACACATAGGTTTAAACTCACGTATGTGTAGTTTAAAAATCACACAGTCAAACACACGCCTTTTTAGCGTTCAGTGGATCATGTTTCTACCATCATAAATAATATATTTTTTATACCTCTAAAAATATTTTTTATACCTCTAAATATATTTATATTTTATTTTTATATTTTTATTCCTCCATATGGATGTATTTATATATTTATTTATTTATATAAGTGCCGCAGCATGTATGGATATGCAGATATATTCTATATCCATTCAGGCATGTACAGACTGAGGTTTAAATGTGAGGTATAATAAGTGAATATCTGCTCGTCAATTGCACAGATAATATGTAGTGATGTAGAGTATGTACAGATTCAAAGTGTGCATAGCCAGCACAGCATCCCCCTATCTACGTGTTTATGTCAGTGGGGCAGGCCCAGACTGGTTTGCTCTGCATTTGCGGAACATTCCTGTGTACTGCACGGCGGCATTATGACGCCCTGGGGTCATGTATATGGATTCAGGTTACGGCGTAATGTTTGAATGGCATTCACTCTTATTGTTGTATTGTGGGATCTTATAAATCACTTTAAAAGGAACGCTTCCGGTTGCTGGTTTATGCCCTCATGACGAAGTTGGAAGTGACGAAACGCGTTTGGGACGTAAACCAGACAACCGAAAGTGACGTTTTTGCGCTCCACGCCTGCGCTCCACGGACCCAACACAGGAAGAGCAGCGCTGCTTCACCAAGCGGAACTTGTCTCATCCAAACGATCCGGAAGGAGGACATCATCCTAGCAGGCAATTTTACATTTGCCCTAACATAATTTTATTTCGGTACGCACAATAACAAAGGAGTTTTGTTATAATTGTCAGTGGGGAGGAATACTAATAAAACGTTTATGCAATATCACACTATGCGAATACATTATTGTCTCTACATGTGCTGATTCACATCTGACGCTGGGAGAGCTGATAATGTGGAGGAAAAGTGGAGAATTTTTGGGAGATTACATGCCTATATTTGTTCTATATCTGGTGAGTGCATCCCCATAGGGGAATCCTGTCGCATGTGGTATTTTTTATTGCTTAAAACCATTTGATAGTCTTAAAAGTGTAAAAATATATATCTCTTTGTATATTTTCCTATTAGGATTAATAATAATATCCATATTGTACTTTTTTTCTTTCTCCCCCTTTTTTCGCTTCCTTTTCCTTATTATAGGTCTCCTGGATTCCGCCGCTGTGTCCCCCCTGGTCACTATGGGGCGCTGTTTTTGGTAACACAGGCTTCCCGGCACAGGGGGGGGGGGGCATGGTATTCTGTGTCTCCCCCTATTGATCCCCGTAGGTAAATACTGCGGGAGTTCGTCCCGTGCCACGGCGTTCTGTGATCGCTGCCGGGTGGGAGCGATGGTACTGCGCATGCACGGAGAGATCGACGCAGTTCCAGTGGTGGGGATCTATCACACCTGCGTGCTTCCTTTTCACCCCGCACATCGCGCAGTAGCGCTAGAGGCGTCAGAGGAGTCCGGGACACTCAGTGTCTTCCGGAACGCCGAAGAGGCCACAGAAGAGCCTCATCAGTAGGCTCAGGTGGCCACCATCCTCTTTGATTTTGGGGTGGAGAGATAGATCACCTGGGGCAAATCTTTACTCAACAAGTAAGTGTTATATAAAACAGTTTGCACGCCAGGATCTACAGCTGATCCCTGGCTAGCGAATGGTCATTCTGACACAAGGACGAACAGGTAAGGATCACATTAGGAGCCTGGGCGTTATTAGCATAGTATCTATGTCTAGGGCTTAATGAAAAAAATATTGTTATTATTTAGATGCAGCTATCGCTCTGGTTATCATTAACCATAGAGGCACTGCATACTCTCTCTGTGTCCATCTTCTATATACCAGGATTAATTATCAGGTAATTATCTATGGTTTATTGACATACAATGTATAATTCATTACAGGGCCTTTTTTCAATATCCTCTTTAATGTTTAATACATTTGCTTTCTTTTTTCTAACTCTATTGATCCATTGGTATTTCTTACTTTTTACCTCACTCATTCACCTCCATTACTTGCAATCACTTCATTTATTCATTTAATTCACTAATGTTTATTATTATTCTCATCAATTTCACAGTTTTTTAGATTAATATTTATTATCACTTTTTGCATTATAATTTTCTATTCACAAAAATAGCGACATTTTATTATATAATTCACCTAGTCACATCAAAGTAGTGATCATCTGGGAGGTATATAAAACACCCAGATGGCCATCTTATACTCACCTTGATGCCACTTATTATTATCTTCAGTTAATTACATCAATGATATAAGATATTTACAAATACAGAACCATCTTACATTTACCTAGATGTTATTCATTATTACTTTCAATTATTTACATTAATGATATAATAAGATGTTTACAAATACAGGACAATATATACATTTTAAATTTTTCTTGTAAAGTAAAATGATTCATCAATCGTCCCCCTCGCCCAAAACCACCCGTAGCAACTTGTTAATGGTCTGGCAATCCTTGCAAAGTTAGTTATGAACCTTGGGTAATAGGAACAAAACCCCAGGAAGGACCTTAGTTCAGTTACAGTCTCGGGTCTAGACCATGGCGTAATGGCTTCCAGCTTCTTTGGATCCGTAGCCACTCCATTGGCAGAAACAACATGGCCTAAATAGGTAACCGAAGTTCTGTAAAACTGACACTTTTCCAGGGTTAATTTAAGCCTTCCTCCTGTAGTCTTTCAAAAATGTTCCAGTTGTGCTTCATGTTCTTCTAATGTCTTTCCAAACACTATGATGTCATCCAGATGTACCAGAACTGCATTCAGATTCATATCTCCTACAGTTCTTTCCATTAGTCCTTGGAATGTTACTGGTGCCCATGTAAGTCCTTGAGCCATCCGATTGAACTCAAAGAAACCAAGTGGGCAGATGAAATCAGTCTTCTCTTTATCTTCAACATGCATCTGTATTTGATAATACCCACTTTTCAAATCCAGTACACTAAACCACTTAGCCCCTGCAGGACACTGAAGAGCATCCTCAATCCGAGGGGTTGTATATAGATCAGGCACACTCCATCGATTAAGTGTCCGATAGTCTATACACATGCACAGTGCCCCATTCTTCTTTCGTTCCACCACGATGGGTGAAGAATAGGAACTTCTGGATTCTTGAATTACTCCAGACTTCTTCAACTCAGCCAATTGTTCTCTTAGACCTTCCAGATCACTGAGAGGTATCCTCCAAGCTCTTTCCTTAAAAGGTTTGTCTTCTTGTAACCGTATGCAATGTTGGGCACTTTTAGCACAACCTACATCAAAATCATTATTAGAAAAGATCTCCCAACGGGACAGCTGTAACTTCATCCTTCTTCTCCATGCAGGAGGCAACACCTCAGCACACACCTCCATTTCCTTCTGTAGCGCTGGATACTTCTCATGTTTCACAATTTCTGCTGGAGGTACTGGGGTGGCTACACTCACTTGCCCCACCAGCATTCAAGCCCCTACCACCACAGGATGGTCAGTGACATTTCGGAGGTTGATAGGTACCTTCTTCCCACTTTGGTATAGGCCCTTGGGGGAAACCAACTCTGGAACCAATCACTATCCCGGCAGTTTCTGCTTATGCATCCGTCTCCAACACAACAAACGCTCAACACAACAAAGGGCCCTGGATGCTCCCAAGGGAGTTTAACAGTGGCCTTCAGCAAGCAATTTCTCCAGGCTGTAGGACCCTCTCTCTCATGTCTAACTTCCATAACCACCCTACTCTGACAACAGGGGCATTGTCAGACTTTCACGTACCTGGCTGATGAGCCCAATGGAGCAGAGGAAGGTCTCCCTTTACGTGTCTGACTCGTGGCCCCTGGTAGAGTAGACAGGAGGCACGGGAATGCTGAGTGGTACGAGAGCCTGGCGGGTCAGTTGTAGGAAGGGCGGCTCTGGATCCTGAATACAGCGGAGATGGTGACCAACTTGAACAGTAACAGGTAGGCAGGTGTACAGGCAGATGATGCTGAGCAGGAGCAGGGTAAACAGGTCGAGTCACAGGCAGGGTCGGCAGCAGGCGGGCAATGAGGTACCAGAGGAGCAGACGACTTTAGAGTCAAAGGCAGGCCGAGGTCAGGTACAGGCAGAAGACAAGGAGAATCCAAAGGGGACATCAGGAGATCATGTGCAAAACAGGTAAACAGGAGCAAGGGTCACAGGGAGCTGCAGATCAGACAGCACCGATCCAAAGTGCACCTCAAGTTTAAATAGACTGTTTGGGGCCAAGCGCCGTGTGTGTACGCGCTGTGCATGCAGGGGAGCACGCGCCCGTACACCAGCGTGCACAGGAGCATGCGCACCGGCACACACAGGTGCGCGCCAGAGCGACCAGTACTTCGTCTACCACGGTGACTTTTGTGACAGGCATTTTTCTCCTTAATCACTTGTGGGCAAAGCCTTGTATAGTCGTGAGTGGATCCCAGTTGGCACAGAACCCTCTTCTGCCACCACAGTTTCTAATAGTCTTCTCACTAGGTGTCAGTACTAGGATCCCTTTAAGACCCAGCAGTAGGGATGAGCCCGATGCTCGAGTCGAGCGTAAGTTCGCCTCGAACATCGAGTGTTTGCCTGTTTGCCAAATAGCGAACAATTTGGGGTGTTCACAACAAATTCGAAAGCCACGGAACACCCTTTAAAAGTCTTTGGGAGAAATCAAAAGAGCTAATTTTAAAGGCTTATATGCATGATATTGTCATAAAAAGTTACGTAACCGGGTGGCCGTGCCCCCCTTTGACGATACGGGGAAGCCATAGGGATGTCCCCGTGCGCCAGAGGGGGCAGGGCCACCTGGTGACATCACCCTGTGGCCCCGCCCTCAGTTTTAAAAGAACTGTCACATGAGAGGACAGTCATTACAGCGGGTGCCACCCATGGACATTTTTTTTCCTTTTTCGCGCATTGGCGGAGAAAGAGAAGAAGAAGAAGAAGACTTCGTGGGACAGTTTTATTTTAGATTTTTTAATAAAGGACTTGTCTCCAAGCCGTGTCATGTCATTTTTACAATTTTCACACTTTTGTTGTGAAATGGTAGGGGTACGTTTGTACCCCGTTACCATTTCACACAGGGGGGAGGCCTGGATCTGCGAGTACTTTTAAATTACTTTTTTTCCTTTAGAAATTTAATTTTGTGCAGGGACTGGTGTGAACACAGGAAACATGCAGCACTTTACATGCATACTATAGATACCCCCTAGGTACGAAATTTAAAGGAATATTTCACTTTTATTGTTTCACTTTAATATTTCACTTTTATTGTTTCACTTTAAGCATTTTCAAAATCACTGCTCCCGAAAAAACTTTAGTTTTTAAAACTTTTTTTTTGCATTGATACATGACCCCTGGGGCAGGACCCAGGTCCCCAAACACTTTTTATGACAATAACTTGCATATAAGCCTTTAAAATTTTTGATTTTTGAATTTTGATTATTCATGTTCGTGTCCCATAGACTTTAACGGTGTTTGCGCGTTCAAACTAATTTTTTTGCCTGTCCGCATGTTCTGCTGCTGTGAACCGAACTGGGGGGGTGTTCAGCTCATCCCTGCCCAGCAGAACTCTCCTGACACAGCCTTTGCATGGGAAACAAGAGTGATTGGTCAGCTAACTTTTACGTCACCTGTATCAGCACACAATTAGTGCTCGTGATACAGTTGTTACCTTTGGGTGCTACTGCTTGACCCAGCTCTGTATATTTCGTGTATGACCCGGCTAGTTTTGACCCTGCTTTCTCGCTTCTGATTCAGTACTGTTTGGATTCTGATTTACCTGTGTATGACCCAGCTTGCCTAGACTACGCTTTGCCTGATTCTACTGTAGTACCTTTATCTGCAGCGATGAACTACAAGGTCCAGCCAACACCTACCTTTATTTGCAGCGGTAAACTACAAGCACCAGCTAACATCTACCTTCATCTGCAGCAGTGAACTACAAGGTCCAGCCAACACATACCTTCATCTGCAGCAGTGAACTACAAGTCCCAGCTGACCTGCTCTGCTTAGACCTGCTCATAGTATGTGCTCTTGTTCCTTGAACTCTTTGCATAATCAGCACACCTGAACTGTTACCTGTTGTCTGCACCTAGCCTGACATTATCACGAGCCATACATAAAAAGGAAAGACTATCATGGATCCTGTGCAGGCTCAGTTGTTTGCACAGGAACTTTTGCCGTTTATCCCATCAAGTCCAGGAAATGGCCACAGAGCTCACCAAGGTGCAATCTCCTTCTACTACCCCAGCTACAAAATGTCATCATCTGAACCAAAAATTCCTTTGCCTGACCAGTTTTCTGGTGACCATAAAGGGTCTGGCAACTTTAAAAACAGCTGCAAATTATATTTCAAGTTAAAGCCATCCTCGTCTGGCTCTGAATCTCAGCGGGTTCAGATCATCATTTCACTACTACAGGGTGACCCCCAGGCTTGGGCCTTTAACCTGAAACCAAATCATCCAGCCCTGCTAACAATAGATGCCTTCTTTGAAGCCCTCGGGTTGCTATATGACAGATATCTCAAGTCTCCCGCAAATCGTGGGAGACTCCTGCATTTGGATGCCGGTGTCTTGCTGAAAAAGTTCCCCCGGCAGATAAGGTCCCCCCTCTACTGCGCAGGTGCAGCGCTTGCACAGTACGAAGCACAACGGAGATGCCGAAAATAGCCGAAGGTGAACAGCTGATCTTGAGCTCTACACGGCGCCTGTGCAGGTTCAAGCCCCACCATCCAGTGTTGGAACGCAGGAGCTGTGTAGAGCTGACTCACTGTGTTCAGCTTTGGCTATTTCCGGCGGCTCCGTTCTGGTTCGTACTGCGCAAGCGCTGCGCCTGCGCAGTACAGGGGGGACCTTATCCGCTGGGGGACCTTTCCCGGCAGAACACCGGCTCACGGACACCCGCGAGCCCCGGGCGATCTCCCTCGGAATGTTACTGAGCTGACACGCTGCCGCTTCCCTTCCCAGTGTTATCAAATGGACAGCACCCCTGGCTTCCCTCTAGACATTCACTCCTCCCTTCCTGCCACTGGGTGGAGCTTGTATATGCAGGTCACGTGGAATGTGATTTTAGAGCATCCCCAGTTTGCTCTACCAAAAGGCGGACTGTTCTTCAAGTCCTACACCTCAAGGTATGCCACTGTTTGCTAATGTATAATATTGCAAATATAAGTTTTTAGTAGGATTATCTCCTCAGCTCCCTTGTGTACCTTGACCTTCCTTCCTGATCTGAGATACATTGACCTTGCTTCCTGATCTCCTAGCCCGACCCTTGGCCTGCTCCTGGACTCAGTTTCTGCTTTCTGACCTTCCGGCTTGACCTTAGGCTTGTACCTGGACCCTGCCTGTGTTTGACCTTGGCTTGCCAAGTCTCTATAATATTTTATGTTACAATGGCAGTCCTAGCGGACTCCTCTGTGAAGAGCTGAGTGCTGGGGATACGGCAGGAGAACTTGCCATAATCTGACATTTTACATTTTATTGCAAATTTAACTTGAAGTTTCCATGTTCCAGCACCTACAGTTTTGCACTCTCCCTTCTCTCTGACGCAGACAGTACTAATTCAAAAAACATTTAGTGTGCTTTCACACTGAGGCATTGGGGTGTCGGCGGTAAAGGGGCCGAAAAAGGGTTAAAACAGCACACAAAGCGCCGCTGCAGCAGCGCTTTGCCAGTGCTGCCCATTGATTTCAGTGGACATGGGCCGATCCTACAGCGCTGCAAAGATGCTGCTTGCGGGACTTTTTTACCATACTGCAAGGGACATGGCTGTCAAAGTGCTGACAATGCCGCCCAGAGCACTCATGGATGCCTACAGAGGATCCCAAAACATGCATGAGCATGTGCCGCGCATCAGGGCGCATTGGCGCTTACCGGTGCACATCGGTGCACATTGGCGCATATCGGTTCGCATCAGTGCGCATTGGCGCATACGGGTGCGCATCGGCGTACATGCATGCACAATACTGCACGTGCGCAACAGCACACACTGGTGTGACAGACTTTGGCGCCAGTGGCCCTATTTAAGCCAGCCTGTAACCACAGGACAGTGCTGGATTATCTCCTCAGCTCCTTTGTGTACCTTGACCTTACTTCCTGATCTGAGATACATTGACCTTGCTTCCTGATCTCTTAGCCCGACCCTTGGCCTGCTCCTGGACTCTGTTTCTGCTTTCTGACCTTCCGGCTTGACCTTAGGCTTGTACCTAGACCCTGCCTGTGTTTGACCTTGGCTTGCCAATGTGTATTCTCTGGACTGATCTACCAGTCTATGACCCCTGGCCTGGCTCCTGGTTTCTCCATTTATCTGAACACAGCAAGTTCCGCTCCGCCTGCTCCGGCCATCCCTCAGCAGCCGGGCCCATCGAACTTCAAGCAAGCACCCGGCCATCCGTGCTTCTTTGGGCACCACGTTCCTGTTCCCAACTTCAGGAACGCGCTGCACTTAGCCGCAAGGGGAGTACTCTTAGCAACTGGATCTCCATACCCGCACCTAACAGCACCACTCCAGTGTGAAAGCACTTAGGCTTTCACACTGCAGTGAGAGGAGAGGCTCTATTATTAGCACTATAGTGCCTGTAAAGCGCTTCAGTGTGAAAGCAGCCTTACTAGTGTCATGGAAAATTTTATTAATGTATGTTGTCAGATGCCCCCCAGTGTCGGTTTTGCTGTAATGCGCTCATCTGTGCGCATTCGCCCATAAAGGCGTTGGCGGAAGACCATTGGCTGCGTAAACCTTCCTATGGACACTGCAGACGTGTTTGCTGGTTTAAGGAAGTTAATTTGTGCCTCACCGGGAGACTGGCCACTTCCCAGTGACGGCATTGATGGCTTCAAGCAAACATCCCTGTGTACACTGGAACTTTAGCATAACGGTATAAATATTGTGGCCCACGGAGCCATAGTTTTATATTGTTTGTTGTCATTGAAAGCAGTTTAGACGGTTTGTACATCACTGCTTAGTCTGTTTGAATGTATACATCTGTGATTGGTTCTTTTGAAGGAAAACAATTGTCCCTGTATTGTAGTCCCTGTATTGTATTTCCTTATATGGTCATTCACATCCTGGGTGAATGAGATGAGGCCACATCCTTTGTGGGAGGGGTTTAGCTGTTGGAGGCAAACCCCTGAGGGTGTGGCTTGGAATGTTTTCTAAATAAAGGAGTTCACTGAGCTGGGACAGGGCAATGATGCTGACCGAGGCTGAGATGAACATGTAAGAATACTTCCTGTTGATGGCTGTTTACTGGGCAATGGGAAACCAGGGGCTTAGATGGAATGCTTGGCTGGTGAGGTTTGGATGCTGATGATGAGAGGATGACGTGAAGCTGCTGGTAATGTCTGTTTTTGGGAGCTGGGGATCCAGGGAAGCATATGATCAGAGGGCGCATTATATCATAAGATTGAAAGGCGCTTATTAGCGCAAGAGTGTGGCGAAATATCCACTACAGTTAAGATGGCGAGTCAGGTGTTTAAGGGGCAAACAGGGATTTCCCTCTACACAGGCAGAGAGGGGGAGAGAGCAGAGCACAGTACAAAAGGGGTGCGTTTTCTCTGCCTGATGCATTGGGAAAACTTCGCTTTGCAAAAAGAACAAATGTTTTGTCTTTTGGTATAATGCCGCAATTTTGATCGTATGTGTGTGTGTGTATGTGTATGTATGTCTGTGTGTGTATGTATGTATGTCTGTGTGTGTGTGTGATCGTGTGTATGTGTGTGAATGTATGTGTGTGTGTGTGTGATCGTGTGTATGTGTGTGAATGTATGTGTGTGTGTGTGTGATCGTGTGTATGTGTGTGATCGTGTGTATGTGTGGGGAGAAGGATTGGCTTGTTATGGAAGTTGATGCCACAGTGAGTAACTTTAGGTGTTTAACAAGAAGTGTATGTTTTAAGTTGTGCTTTTTCATGTAACTAACACTTTTAAATGTGAGTTAGCCTAAAGTGTTTGTCTATGCGTTAAATGTGATGTCCCATTTGTGTCCGATTGTGTGGGGAGAAGGGTTGGCTAGTAGGGAAGCTTGTGCTAGTTTTGGCGGGAACAACTGCTTTGCATGCGTTAACGACGCCATTTTGTACCCTGGCTTTCATCTGCCATTTCCTTCTGTTGTTGTTTTATTGGATAGCATATGTTACTAAGTGTGCATTCTCAATTGTGCGGTGAGATTACATACTTTTTAGTGGAACTGTTCCTAAAGTGTATGTTTTAAGTTTCTGGGCCTTCCTATAGGGGAAGGGGCAAACATCATTCCTTTGTGTGTGAAACCATGTACTAGTTTCGGCGGGAAAAAATCCCTCATGTTGTCGCCTAGCCTTTGTCTATTATAGGCTAGCTGTTTTCGTTTGGCGGGAAAAACTCCATCTTGCTGAAGTCTGGCCTTCGTTGATATGGTTTTTTTCATCGGCCATCTTGTTGTATCTGCTGTGTTCAGCCTTTGGTGCAGATTTTCCTTTTTAAGTGAATTCTATTTTTTTGTACTTTTTACATATTTTTAAGTAAAGCTTTTGCGTTTTCTGTATTGAATTTTGATTTCCATTTGAATCTAGACTGGGTTTGTGTATAGTGAAACTAGCTTTGCAAGTGTATGGGAGTGTCTCAGATGGTTATTCATTGTTCTTTTTAGGCTTGTATTGTTTAAGCCTGCACTTGAAAATCTAGCCTCCCTCCCTCTTTCCTCTTCATTGATATTTAAATTAACCAGTTTGATGAGTTTTGATGTATCCACAGGAGGGGAGGGGCTTTTGATTGTTTGTGGCCTGCAATGGAAGGGAAAGGCTTTGATTGCACTGTTGTGTGGTATTCTGGTCTCAAAACTTGTGGTTTGATTTCCCAGGGGATATATGAGTCAAGGGGGATTTCAACATGGGGGTTAATTCCACCCACTCCAGGAAAAAAGTTTTTTTATTTGCTGATGCTAGCCATAGATTTTTCTAATGTCTTGATAGACAAAATATGACGCTATTCAAGACTCCCCCTCCCCCTCCCTCTTCCTGTTCAGGTGTGCAACAGGAAGTTGATGAGAGGGGCCTGGGGTCTTTTGAATTAGGACAAAATCTTTTTGATTTTTAAAGTAAATTAAGGTTTATATTGTAATACAGTTTTGGGGAGGCATTAAAGTTATTGTAATATCAAGGTACAGAGAGAAGCCATAATATTTGTTTTGAATAGTGGAGGATTTCAGGGTGTTTTGTAGTTTGTCTGACAACACATTTATGGGGCTGCCGATAACCGGTAGTAGAGCATGTAAATGTGAGGATTAGTACGCTAGCATACCAGGAGGCCGTGTATAATAATCGGAAAACGCTGGGTGCCAGTACTGTAAAAATGAGTCGCTAAGCAGTACTGATCCGAAAATTAGTGCAAGGTGCCCTGGACGCAGGGACACTTCATAAGCGATTCGAATCGTCATGGGTAATGTTGGCCATCCATGCGTTGGAGATAAAAAAATAAGGCTCCACACCAGTCAGACAGCTGCCTTACACATGAGATCTGGGTTTGGGGCTCCGGACATGAGACCCCTTAAAGTGTGACATATATGGTCAGAGGGTACAGTAAGGTGTATTCCTTTGGAAGGTATTTTTGATGTCTGGTGGTACGAGACCCCAGAATAAAAAAAATATTTTGGAAGTAGTTCAGTTGTGGCTTCAGAAATCTGTAATGGTGAGTGCGTTGATGGATGTGTAGTACATGCTTTTGTGATTCTTAGAGGAGGAACTGTGCTTAAAATCCAGATGCACATTCCAGAAATTTGTGTGGCTGGTCCATACAATATTCTGAGATGTTCTCATGTCTGTCCCATTGTATGTAGTTTTTTTTTTTGCTAAGAGTGAAGGCAGAATTCCATCTGGTTGGTTTTAATTTTAATTTTTGATTTAGGAACTATGAAATATCTCCCCCACATTTGTATCAAAATGTTTGTCTAAAGTTTTAGTTGTGTCATGTTCTATGTGGTAACAAGAATAAGTCTGAACCTACCACGACAGTCGTGTTGTGGGTGTTGTATTTTAGTAAAAACGTGAAAGTAAGGGTTGTAGAGGGTTTAGCTATTATCGGTTTCGACGAATGCCATTGACAATTTACCAATGGACACGAATGTTGTATTGTTTATGATTGACAGATTAATAACTTGTGTGTATAAGTATCTTTTCAGGTCCAAGGAGTTTCTGAGGCTCTGCACCATTCTAAACCCTGTATGTTTTCCTCCACTTTGTAAAGATGAGGAAAAGGGGGGGGAGAGGATGGGCTGAGTGACAATTTTTTTTAAACCAATGATACTAAACACTTTAATTCTAGCCAAGTTTGTGACAGGTGACAGGTGATAGGTGACAAGTGACAGGTGACTCGGTCGTTGCAGAGAAGATTGATGAACAAGACAAAAAGGATGAGAAGTATCTTTATTTATATATTTTTTTAAAGTGTATTTCCTTACTAGCTAAGAAAGTGAACAGGACACATGGTTGGGTCTACTCTGAGTCTCCATGGAGCTCTGGTGCCCCAGTGATGACAGCGATGTATGATATATAGATATATTGGTGTGAGGAGTTGTGACAAACTAGTAAAGACTCCAAACAGACATTTCTAAATGGAATTTTTCGATACATTTCTAGAGGGTAAAATTAATTATAATTTTGACAATAGGTCTGGTTCTCACCAGCTTTGGTATCGGGATAACTAGCCCACAGTTTATAAAGTAAAGCTTCAGATCTACGGTTTATAAAGTAATTCCCCTAATGGAAGAGATTCATGTGTGCTGGTGAATCTCGTCCCAGCATCTTATGTCGCGGCCGATCGCGAGGATCTGATGGCGCGAGGGAAGGTAAGAATGACAGGGACACCTAGAAGGGAATTGCTTGTACACGGTGGGGACTTGAGCTTATGAAACGATTGAAAAATGTACCATCCATTGAGGATGGGATGTTTTCATGTAACTGTTGAAGCTACAAGGAAGTTCCCACAATCCAAAGGGGGGTCCTGGGAATTCATAAGTAAAGATTGTTATACCTGAATCGGGGATACTAGTGACAAAGTTCAGGCCCATATGGATGGGGCTTGGATCCCTGAGAGGCAAAGCCAGAGCTGTAGCTAGTGAAGAATGGAATTCTCTAAAAAGTCTGGGAATCTGTGGTGATTTAATTTTTATTTTTGCAGCGGATCATAGTTGAAGGAAGTAGGGGTATATTTACTCATGTTGTTTTTGTTTCTATTCCTTATATATATCGTGATGAGGTGCTCCTGCTGCCTGATTTGGACGCGTGACCAGAGCCCGAGCAGATGACCACATTTTTCTCAACAAGACGCCCGACCTGCAAACAAGACACAGAGGATCCCAGACCGACCAGCGACTACAACAGCTCACCATGTCATCTCTACTGAAGAACAGAGTCTCCATGTCAAGCCGTGTTTTCCTTTTTATGGACTGTAAGGCCAGGTGTAAGAAGATCGAAATTCATCAAGAGACACATGGGAGGATATGACAAAAACGAGGGACTGTCATGGAAAATTTTATTAATGTATGTTGTCAGATGCCCCCCAGTGTCGGTTTTGCTGTAATGCGCTCATCTGTGCGCATTCGCCCATAAAGACGTTGGCGGAAGACCATTGGCTGCGTAAACCTTCCTATGGACACTGCAGACGTGTTTGCTGGTTTAAGGAAGTTAATTTGTGCCTCACCGGGAGACTGGCCACTTCCCAGTGACGGCATTGATGGCTTCAAGCAAACATCCCTGTGTACACTGGAACTTTAGCATAACGGTATAAATATTGTGGCCCACGGAGCCATAGTTTTATATTGTTCGTTGTCATTGAAAGCAGTTTAGACGGTTTGTACATCACTGCTTAGTCTGTTTGAATGTATACATCTGTGATTGGTTCTTTTGAAGGAAAACAATTGTCCCTGTATTGTAGTCCCTGTATTGTATTTCCTTATATGGTCATTCACATCCTGGGTGAATGAGATGAGGCCACATCCTTTGTGGGAGGGGTTTAGCTGTTGGAGGCAAACCCCTGAGGGTGTGGCTTGGAATGTTTTCTAAATAAAGGAGTTCACTGAGCTGGGACAGGGCAATGATGCTGACCGAGGCTGAGATGAACATGTAAGAATACTTCCTGTTGATGGCTGTTTACTGGGCAATGGGAAACCAGGGGCTTAGATGGAATGCTTGGCTGGTGAGGTTTGGATGCTGATGATGAGAGGATGACGTGAAGCTGCTGGTAATGTCTGTTTTTGGGAGCTGGGGATCCAGGGAAGCATATGATCAGAGGGCGCATTATATCATAAGATTGAAAGGCGCTTATTAGCGCAAGAGTGTGGCGAAATATCCACTACACTAGTAAAAAAGAAAAATAAGAGACACAGAATGCCTATGTATGTCAAAAACTGAAAACTTTAATTGGTACTGATCAGGCTGCATTTAATTTTGGGGGGGGGGGGGTGGGGGGGCGTGCTGGCGTGTCACCTCCCTGAAATGAGTTTGCTACCTCCCTGAAATTAGTTTTTGCAGGTTGGGATGTCTGATATGATGATCCAGATCGTGCTGCTACTGCAGAATCAACCCTGCGTAACTTACAGCAAGGAACTATCACTGCTGAAATATATTGCGCAGATAGGCCCCCCAGAATCTGGCTGGAATGATGCAGCTCTTCACAGCCAGTATAGAATAGGCCTTTCAGATGCAATTAAGGATGCTCTGGTCAACTTTTCCTACCCAGCCTCACTGGAGTAGGCTATGTGTCTAGCTATTAGAATTGACCACCGCCAGTGGGAGAGAAGGCAAGAACTCCCTACGGCTGTGGCCAATTATATACCTCCCTTGCCACCTGATTATTCCACTTCCAGTGCCAGATCTGAGGAAGAACCAATGCATTTAGGCTCCACCCGTTTATCTGCCCAGGAACACACACTCTGGCGTAACATGGGACTCTGCTTATATTGTGGCCTCAAGGTTCATATGCTCTGTTCTTGCCCTACACGTCCGGGAAACTCCAGGACCTAGGTGATTGTGGGGATGTCACATTAGGTCTGCTTTCATCTCCCCAGGAGGACAATCATATACTTTTTCCCCGCTGTTATCCACTTTGGAACAGGGGCTCATTAACTGCTGGCCTTTGTAGATTCTGGAGCCGCTGAGAATTTTATTGATAAGAATCTGATTACCTCTTTGTCCCTGGAAACTCATGCTCTAGATTGGCCAGTCCGCCTGATTTCTGTGGATAATCGGCCTATCTCACAATATCTAGTGCTCCGATCCACTGACCCTTTCCAGTTACAATTGGGGGCCTTGCATTGGGAGAAGATTTCATGCCTTGTCATTGACTCTTCATCCACTTTTTTGATCCTAGGTCTTCTTTGGCTTCAGAAGCACAATCCAGTAATTGACTGGCGAACAGGAAATATTCTGGCTTGGTCCAATCAGTGTATAAAAAACTGCATTAATCACCCTGATCGATTTGCTGCCTGTCAAGTGGGAATGGAACAGATTCGCTTTGTTATAAGGACTTTCAGAACGTCTTTTCTAAAAGGTTTGCTGATACTTTACCTCCTCATCGCAGTTATGATTGTCCCATTGACCTCTTGCCTGATACTACACCTCCTCGAGGGAGAGTTTTTCCACTATCTGAGCCAGAGAATCTTGCTTTGCAAGAGTATATTCAGGAAAATCTAGCTAAGGGTATCATCCATCCCTCCACTTCTCCCGCAGGCGCAGGATACTTCTTTGTCCCGAAGAAGTATTGCAGCAGGTACAGTAGATTGCTTTAAGAAAGGCCTGGATACTTTCCTAAATCTACATTTATAGGTAAAGTTGATCCGAGGAAAATCCGATTGCCTCTCGGGGATCAGGAAGGAATTTTTTCCCCTGCTTTAGCAAATTGGAGCATGCTCTGCTGGTTTTTTTTTTTGCCTTCCTCTGGATCAACTGTGGGTATAGAATGGGGTATATGGGATTGTATGATTTATTTATTTTTATTTTTTATTTGTGGTTGAACTGGATGGACTTGTGTCTTTTTTCAACCTAACTAACTATGTAACTGTTCCCAATCTGTATCCTCTTCCTCTCATCACAGAGTTGTCCTCTCAAATCCAAAATTCTCCAAACTGGACTTAAGGGGAGCCTATAATCTTGTGAGCATCCACGCAAGTGGCGAATGGAAGATGGACTTTAACACCAAGGATGGTCATTACGAATATCTCGTCATGCCTTTCGGTCTCAGGAATGCGCCAGCTGTCTTTCAGAACTTTATTAATGACATTTTCCATGAACTGTTGGTTTGCTTCATGCTTGTATACTTATTTTGATATACTCTCCCAATCTTGAAACACATCAGAGGCACGTCTGCTAGGTATTGGTCCAATTAACCACTTCAGCCCCGGACCAATTGGCAGCCAAAGGACCAGGCCCCTTTTTGCGATTCGGCACTGCTTCGCTTTAACTGACAATTGCGCGGTCGTGCAACGTAGCTTCAAAACAAAATTGGCGTCCTTTTTTTCCCACAAATAGAGCTTTCTTTTGGTGGTATTTGATCGCCCCTGCGGTTTTTATTTTTTGCGCTATAAACAAAAATAGAGCGACAATTTTGAAAAAAAATGCAATATTTTTTACTTTTTGCTATAATAAATATCCCCAAAAAATATATAAAAAAACATTTTTTTTTCCTCAGTTTAGGCCGATACGTATTCTTCTACATATTTTTGGTAAAAAAAATCGCAATTAGCGATTATTGATTAGTTTGCGCAAAAGTTATAGCGTTTACAAAATAGGGGATAGTTTTATAGCATTTTTATTAATATTTTTTTTTTTACTAGTAATGGCGGCGATCAGCGATTTTTATTGTGACTGCGACATTATGGCGGACACATCGGACATTTTTGACACATTTTTGACACATTTTTGGGAAATTTTTCATTTATACAGAAATCAGTGCTATTTAAATAGCACTGATTCCTATGTAAATGACAGTTGTAGTGAAGGGGTTAACCACTAGGGGGCGGGGAGGAGTCAGTGTGACGTGTTGTGTTTTTTTTACAGTAGGGGGGGCGTGGCTGGACGTCTGACGTCATTGATCGGCTTTCCCGATGACAGGGAACAGCCGATCAATGACAGGCAGTGTAGGAAGCGCGGGGAGAGGTTTGTTTACACAAACCTCTCCCCGTTCTTCAGCTCCATAACCCGATCGTGGGATACCAGCGGCGATCGGGTCCGCTGGTCCCGCGGCCGTGGTCACGGAGCTCCCGACCGTGTCGAGAGCGCGCCGCTGGCGGCGCGCGCATCCCACAGGCAGGCACATGCACGATCACGTACAGGTACGTGATTTTGCCTGCCTGTGCCATTTTGCCGACGTATATCGGCGTTAGGCGGTCGGGAAGCGGTTAAAGACTCACTCCCTTTTTGTAAAGCCGAAAAGTGTTTATTCCATGTTAAACAAGTACCTTTCCTGGGCTACCTAATATCTGACACAGGCCTCACCATGGATCCAGCCAAGATTCAATCCATTTTAGACTGGGCACCAGCTTCAGTCCTGAAGGCAATTCAGCGCTTCCTGGGCTTTGTAAATTTCTATCGAAAATTCATTAAGAACTTTTCCAGCTAACATCTACCTTAGTCTAGCATAGTCTTTGCACATCCCATCACCTCTCTCACCAGGAAGACTCTGACTAAGTTCAAATGGACTACTGAAGCCCAGGCAGCCTTTACTCAGTTGAAGAAAGCCTTTACCTCTGCACCAAAAATACACCATCCTGTTCCTGAGCTGCCTTTTATTGTGGAGGTAGATGCATCTGAAGTAGGGGTGGGGGCGTTTTTGTCACAAAAGGATCCTGTAAATGCTGCCATCCACCGCTGTGCCTTCTTGTCCCATAAATATTCCCCAGCAGAGCGCAATTACGATATAGGCAACAAAGAACTTCAAGCCATAAAGCTAGCTTAGGAATGGGGACATTGGCTGGAAGGAGCTCGCTATCCATTCGTAGTTCTGACTGACCACAAAAACCTTGAATACATCCGTTCTGCTAAAAGACAGAACTCACGTCAAGGCAAGTGGTCATTGTTCTTCTCCAGATTTGACTTCATAATTTTTTATCTTCCAAGGCCAAAAAACATTAAGGCTGATGCCTTGTCTCAAAGCTTTTTATCAGAGTCTCCTTCTCCGCCTCCTCCACAACCCATTGTGCCTGAGGATAGGATTTTGGCCTTCACCTGGATGGACATCTCTGAGGCCTTGTTACTAGACATGTGCGATTAGTTTCGTACAAATCGAAAATTCGTACGAATTTCCGTAAATTCGTACATTCGGGAGGATCCGAAATACAATTTGCCATGCTTACGAATTTTGTACGAAATTTCGTTTACGAATTTCGGATCGTTGGGTTCGTTAGCTTTATCGTAACAATTACGAACATTAGTTGTGATGAATTTAAAAAGCAAAAAATACCTTTCTCAATATGGCAGTCATTGACTCATTATGCTTATTATGAGGGGGCTCCCACCATCCCTGTGCTATGCTGACTTCCTCCTGGGGCAATGCTGTGCTCATTATGAGGGGCTTCCACCATCCCTGTGCTGACATACTGAGCACAGCAGGGGTACAGCCCCAGGAGGAAGTCAGCACAGCACAGGGATGGTGGGAGCCCCTCATAATGAGCACATGGCTGCCATGCACAGCTGCTCCAGTTTTTGCCTACTCCAGTTTTGATAGATCCCCCGCATTGTGCGGGGTCACCGGGGATGTGCGGGGTCACTGGTAATTGTTTGGTGTTACCACGCGTGTGCTCTCCGCACATCCCCGGTGACCCCAAACAGTGAGGGGGATCTATCGAAACTGGAGCAGGCAAAAACTAGACCAGCTGTGCATGGCAGACAATCAGCTTCTCTCTTTCATTTTCAAATTTGACGTAACGAACAGAAGAGAAGCTTATTGGTTGCCTGGCAACTGCTCCAGATTCAGTTTCATGTCTTTTTATCTGTTCTAGCAGTCACATGTATAAATGAGAAGAACGGCGGGGGCACATTAAGGCACATTAGGCACATCAGGGCACATTGGAGAACATCAGGGCACATTGGGGCACATCAGGGCTTATTGGAGCACATTGGGGCACATCAGGGCATATTGGAGCACATTGGGGCACATCAGGGCACATTGGGGCACATCAGGGCAAATTGGAGCACATTGGGGCACATCGGGGCACATCGGGGCACGTCAGGGCATATTGGAGCACATTGGGGCACATTAGGGCACATCAGGGCATATTGGGGCACTTTAGGGCATATTGGAGCACATTGGAGCACATCAGGGCACATTGGGGCACATCAGGGCATATTGGAGCACATCAGGGCACATTGGGGCACATCAGGGCATATTGGAGCACATCAGGGCACATTGGGGCACATCAGGGCATATTGGAGCACATTGGAGCACATTGGAGCACATCAGGGCACATTGGGGCACATTGGAGCACATTGGGGGACATCAGTGCATATTGGGGCACATCAGGGCATATCGGAGCATATTGGGGCACATTGGGGCACAGCAGGGCATATTGGAGCACATTGGGGAACATCAGGGCACAGCGTTTACCAGCCAGCATGCAGAGTAGCGCAGGAAGCCGGTGTAATAAGTTAACAAACAGAAGAGAAGCTGATTGGTTGCCTGGCAACTGCTCCAGATTCAGTTTCATGTCTTTTTATCGGTTCTAGCAGTCACATGTGTAAATGAGAAGAATGGCGGGGGAACATTAAGGCACATCGGGCACATTGGAGAACATCAGGGCACATTGGGGCACATCAGGGCTTATTGGAGCACATTGGGGCACATCAGGGCATATTGGAGCACATTGGGGCACATCAGGGCACATCAGGGCATATTGGAGCACATTGGGGCACATCAGGGCACATTGGGGCACATAAGGGCAAATTGGAGCACATTGGGGCACATCAGGGCACATTGGGGGACATCAGGGCATATTGGAGCACATTGAGGCACATCAGGGCATATTGGAGCACATTGGAGCACATCAGGGCACATTGGGGCACATCAGGGCATATTGGAGCTCATTGGGGCACATTGGGGCACATCAGGGCACATTGTAGCACATTGGGGCACATCAGTGCATATTGGAGCACATTGGGGAACATCAGGGCATAGCGTTTACCAGCCAGCATGCAGAGTAGCGCAGGAAGCATGTGTAATAAATTCTCTCTCCACTGCTTCCTGGCGGCCCCTCCTCTCTTCTCGTCCAGATGATGTCACAAGAAAATAGGGATAGATGAGAAGTGAGGAGGGCCACCGGGGAGCAGCAGAGAGAACTTATTACACACGCTTCCTGCTCTACTCTGCACGCATCTCGATCTACACGTCAGGCGCCAGCTGTCAGCGCTTGACGGGTAGATCGCCGTGGACCTCCAATACAACAGGCAAATTAGGCCCACCGGGAAACTCCCGGTAGTCCCGATGGCCAATACATGCCTGGTACCCTTGCAAAGTGAGGGCAGCAAGGAGAACACCAAAATCTTTGTTATGTAAAAAAATATAAAACCGCGCTTACAACTAATCAAACAATTATAAAAAAGGCTGCTGCTCTAGGTGGGATACACACACTGGAACAATAGTAATCAAAAAAGGAACAGCGTCAAGTAATAATGGTGTATACCTATCCCAATCTATTCACTTGTGTATATATATCTAGCGACTCTATACTCCAACAGCAATATGAGATAGTACATATAAATGGGTAGTATTAAAGTTCATATGGTGATCATATGAGCCTATATATAAAGTCTTGTAATGGCAACAATGTCACAGATGAATCGTGGTAATGCACTACACAGATGAACGGTGACCCTGCATGCATCCAGATCAAATTTGAAATCATGCACCACGGTGACTTGTATATGCAGTATGTGCAAACGGACCCTCCACCGAAAATATATATGCGCTTACCAGATGGTAGAGCATATAAAGCTCTGTATTGAAAGCAGTCAGCAAGCAGGTGTAGATATCCCTGATTTCCCCTCTTTAGGTTTATAGCCTCCAGCAATGGTAAAAAGGTGGTATCATATTGTCATCACAGAAACACAACGAACTGCAGAATGTTAGGGATATCCCAGGTTTTTCTCCTCCCGATCCACAACACAACCAATGTAGAGTATAGATGCCTTTAAACCTCTCTTGACTCAGTGGCAACACATTTGGGAAAGGAGAGAAGAGCCGCCCATAGTATAATTCTGTTTCAGAAATTTATTAAAACAAAATAGTAAAACTTACAATCAATCTCCTTTGGAGCGCTTTAAAAACAAATCCGCCGGCCGGTCGGATACTGGAGCCCGTCCTCCTTAGTCTTAGCGTGGTGATGTCACTGGGTGCCTTCCCAGACCAGTTTTGACACAGATGTCGTCTTCAATGGGGAACGGGTGACGCAGCAACGCACCACCATTTTATACCCAAGCCTTACTCTGAGATGCGGTAGTATGGCTAGAAACGCCATCTTAGTTGTGGGCAATCCCATCCATTTTGCTTGTAAAAACACTGATTATGACGCCAGCACTTCCTCAATGGATTAATTTTATTTGAAATCCCCTGAACTAACCCAGATGTGCGGTCGCAAGTGGGTATGTCAATATAACAAGTATAAAGATATATATGTAGAAAAAAATGACATAAAAAAATATAATAAAAAAGGGAAAAAAGAAATAATGAACCAGCGTTCATTGGACCTTGCAACAATATATCCCCCAGACTAGTAACGCCTAATAGGCTCTCCTCATCTGCCTCATTTCTAAACTAGTGGTGTCCCCTAATAGTGAACATTATTAAATAGCAAAAAATTATCTCAAATGTGTATTAGGTAATATTACCTTGTAGTACTATGTGCACTATATACAAAGTATGTCCTGATATGTGGATGTCTTGTGAAATTAATCAGTATCATGAAACAAAAGAAAAAATATATGTTTATGTTACTTAGACAAATATTTTCTAGGTGTATTGAACAGCTTGTGAATAACACTAAGCAAATATTCTCTGGGTTTATAAATTCCCATGAATATGTGAAAAATAAAATAAAACCGAAAATTATGAAAAATGTGAAAAAAAAATTGTGCTAAACATGCCTAGAAACCGTGTATACATATATACCAAATATATATGCATATTTGTGCACTCACCCGTGTGAGCAAAAATATATAATATTTTCCTTATGGAACGCTCCCATCTTTAATGCAAAGAATCCCCTCCCTTTCTACATAGAGGGGAAGGGAGACAAGGGTTGGATGGAAATTTTGAACATCACATACCCCTTTTGTTAGGGAGAACAATCTAATGTCCCTTTTAATGGGGAGAGCAATCTAATGACCCCCACATATAATAGGAGCAAGTAGTGCTTGATAGTCTCCATTCCAATACATGCAATACACTCCTGCATCTCAGATTGAGTATAACAATATAATAAGAACAATCTATACAGATAAAATGTGATTAAACACTCAGGAATTATCTATGAATGCGTTTACATCAGTTTCAATGTTCAACCCATAGGGAGCATAGCATTTCAACCGATGTATCCACCCCATCTCTGATTTTGAAATTTCTCTAACCAAAGAGCTGCCACGCCAATGTGGTTTGAACTTGTCTATCCCTAGAAAAAGGGTTTTAGACGGGTTCTTATTGTGGTGTAACAAATAATGTTTCGAAACTGAATGTTTCGGGAACCCTGTTATGATGTTAATTATGTGCTCGTTCAAGCGCACCTGTAATGGACGCTTGGTACGGCCCACATACTGCAGTCCACATGGGCACTGCAGCATGTAGACCACCCCTGACGTGGAGCACGTAATGCAGGGCTTGATAGTGTAATTAGCACCTGTGACAGTACATCCGAAGGTAGCGGTGCGTTTTCCCGACATAATGTTAAGGGAACATACCCTACATGAAGAGTGGGAGCACATGACCATTGCTGGCATCCTCGCGGCTTAGGTGTTCTGTGACAGAGAGGAAAGGTTTGAGGACTGCCACAATCTGCCCAGTTATGGCCCAGTCCTCCCTGCCTAAAGGTCTCTCTATGCCAATGTAATGATCACAGGCCATGGCATGGAGAGCCTTCTGCTGCTCAAGGATGCGTTCCAGCATTGCTAGGGTTGAATTCCACCTAGTCCCCACATCCTGTTTTAGGCAGTGTTCTGGAAGGCCGGCCTTCCTCTGTTCCACCCTGAGGAGGTGGCTGTCCCTCACACTCCGATGGAAGTGGCCAGCCATCTTGCGACAAGAGTCCACCACTTTAGACAGCCTTCCATTGCGGCCAGAAATAGCCTCCACCAACCGAAAACTGTCAGTTACCTGAGCAGCGCACACCCACAAAACTGCCATCCCTTACAGCCTTGACCATGTTGCTGCCTCCATCAGTAACAACATAGCCAATCCGGTAGTTGCTGTCTGCCTGTCCAAACCACTGCAACAACATTTTCTGCAGGGCTTGCAGGATGTTTTGCGTTGTGTGCTTTTCATCAAGCACCTCAGCGTGCAGGAGGAAGGAACGGTGCCCCTGTTTGTTAACTGCTGACGAGGATCCAGATGTTTGAACTACATCATGGGACACCTTGCCCTGCCACCAATGTGCCGTCAGGGACAGGAAGGCATGCTGGGCACTCCACGCACTCCACAGGTCAGTGGTCAGGTGCACTGCCTGTCCACCTGCCTTTCCAATCTCCTCCTTGAGCACCCCAACACAAGACCTGTATAAGGCTGACACTACAGTTTGGTTCTAGTTGCATCAATTGCTTAAAGGGCTCACCTTCTACCACGTTGAAAGGTGCTCCTCCAACTGCAATGAGCTGGTTGATCAGGTGTGTTATTTTACGTACCTGTGCCCGAGACATACCCTTACTCTGAAAGCCACCAAAATCTTCCAGGGTGGCCTGGCTGGTATGGATTGGATGTGGGATGTTAGCCGCATTCTTTTCTGCCTTATACTGGCTGGTGGTGCTTATGGTGGCTGTGGCGATGCCACTATTGGTTCCCCTTTTGGTGTTTTGAGGAGGGGCCATAATACTTTTCTCCCCTAACAGCACTGTGTGGTGGTGCACACGCATGTGCTGGTTCATGCCACTATTACTGAGATGCCCTATGTCTCGGCCCCGGCTGACCTCCCTGCCACAGTGATTGCATTTGGCCTTCAGACCAACACCATTTTTTTAAAATGCTGCCAAATGCTGGAATGGCAGCCACCACCAATGACACTGCCTGATGGAATCCCATCCACTGCAGTGGTCACACAGGGACAAGGAAAAGATAGTATGAGGTGTAGGTGTCGGGAGTGTTGTTGAGACAGAAGATAGACAGGGAACCAGCATTGATAACTTGCTAAATAGAATCAGTGAATTGTAAAAATGTGAATGTATGGGGGGGGGGGGTGAATTGTTGGGAAGGGTGTGGTGCTGGGTCTGTGAAAGCTGAAGAAATCTAACTGAATAAGAACAAAACAAAAAACAAACAAGAAAGCAAACAAACACTAGTCAGTGATCACATAGGGACTGAGTTGGGGAAAGGTGAGGTGGATAGGGGTAGGACATGGGAGAGGAAAGGTATGTAAGGAGTGAATAGGTTGGATGGTGATGGAAGGATTGGTGTGAGATGGAGTGGGAATAATGATGGTATGGGATGGGTAAGTGAAGCAAAATAGTGATGTTTCCTGAGGGGATCAAAAGGGGTACACAATATTACAGGGCAAAGGTGATGAAGGGGAAAAACAAATTGAAGAAGTGTGGATCAAATACAAGTCCTCACACTATTGTGTAAGGGAACAAAAGCGTGTGATCAAGTGGGACTATAAGGGTGATGGGGAAGGGGGGAAGAGAAAGAGCCAACAAGTGAAAGAAGAAGATGAGAGGACACAAGATGCAGAAGAAAAACAAAAGAGAATACAGAGATAGGAAATCCCTCACAGACCACTTTGCACATGGTGGTAAAAGTATTGTTACCTAGCTCCTTAGATTGTGTGTTCGGGTGTCACCTCGCCAAGGAACTGAGTAAGATATCCAATGGCATGGCCCTCAAGTTAGGTATACCAAAGGGTAATACTCTAAGGAACAGCGGACGATAAAGGGAGATCACCCAATATAAAAATGAGCAAAAATGCCTTTATGTTAGATCATTTTTTGGTTGGTTGCTGGCGAGCCTAAAAGCAGGATAATCTATAAATAATTATAGGAGCAATGTAGGAGCCATGGGCAAACAGTGGAGACATATCATAAATGAGCTGGGCGTTTGTTTTAGATCCTCCATCTGTCAGGGTGTAAGTGAAGTGCTCCTGTTTGTAAGGGGTTTATGTAGATGGTATGGACCAATCACATTCCTCATGACTGCCACCTCAGGTGTAATAAATCCTGCTGTCCCAAAGCATTGCCGGGGGGGCATGGCCGCCATGAGGTCGTAGAGCGGCCCCGCAATTGCGTAATTCCCATCGCAAAAGCGGCATGAGGTATGGCGTCTGGGAGTGTCCAAGGACGCCGCCAGCAAGGAGAAAATCGCTCTCAGCACCGGCAGAGGTACTCACCCGGGCCGAAATGCTGAGAGCTGCTCCCCTTGCGACTAGGTGCACGATGCCTCTGGAGTGGATACAGAGGTCACCGGGCACAAAGATGCACGGGTTGCCAGCAGGTGTGTTGCAGGTGGTGTGCAGTAGCGACATTGACCAGGAGAGGCTGATGCTGCACTGGAAGTAGACATCTGGCAGGACCGTGATGAGGCAGAGGCTGTGTAGATACCAGAACGTGTGCTGGAGGAGAACCCTTAGGTGCATGTGAGAACTGGAAGTCCAGAACCCCAAGGCAGGGGGTTAAGCACAGGCAACTCAGAGAAAGTCCAGTAAGCAGGCCGAGGGTCAAGCACAGGTAATCAGGCAGAAGAGGTATCCAGGAAGCAGGCCAGGGGTCAAACACAGGTAAGTAACTCAGAGAATGTCCAGTAAGCAGGCCGAGGGTCAAGCACAGGTAATCAGGCAGAAGAGGTATCCAGGAAGCAGGCCAGGGGTCAAACACAGGTAAGTAACTCAGAGAATGTCCAGTAAGCAGGCCGAGGGTCAAACACAGGTAATCAGGCAGAAGAGGTATCCAGGAAGCAGGCCAGGGGTCAAACACAGGTAAGTAACTCAGAGAATGTCCAGTAAGCAGACCGAGGGTCAAGCACAGGTAATCAGGCAGAAGAGGTATCCAGGAAGCAGACCAGGGGTCAAACACAGGTAAGTAACTCAGAGAATGTCCAGTAAGCAGGCCGAGGTCAAGCACAGGTAATCAGGCAGAAGAGGTATCCAGGAAGCAGGCCAGGGGTCAAACACAGGTAACAGCAGCGGTGGTCAGGCGGATTCCGGGTCAGGCACAGGTAATCAAGCAGATACGGGATACGGGGTACTGGATACAAGGTACTGGATACAGGATACTGGATACAGGGACTGGAGCCAAGACTCAGGAAGAGACAACAAACCAGCGATTTGTGCAGAGACAGAGGAAGCCTTTTATAGGCCAGGTAAGTGGTCAGGTGGGATACCCAGACGAGTGCGCATGCGCACTCGTCCTCTGTCAGCGCCGCGCACAGCGGTGAGCCGCACTGACTGAGCTGCATCAGATACCCAAGCGCCATGGACCCGCGCATGCGCACCCGCTATCCGGCGTACCTGTACTGTTCGCTGAGCCGCTCTACCGCGCGTGCGCATTATTGGAACCCGGCGACGAAGTACGGTATTTCCCTGACAGTGCCCCCCCCTAAGGGCAGCCTCCGGATGCCCAATTCAGGGTGTCTTTGGTGGTATTCTCGTATTAATCGGGGGGCATGGATATTTTCAGATGGTTCCCAGGAGCAGTCCTCAGGAGGATAACCCTTCCACTTGACTAGGTACTGAACCTGCCCTCTTCTTTTACGGAAATCCAGGATCTTCTCGACCTCGAATTCTTCCTCTCCTTGGATGGTGATGGGTGGAGGAAGTGGCATCTGCCTGTCAGGGAAAGAATTGGCAATTACAGGTTTCAGTAAAGAGGCATGGAATACTGGATGGATTTTGTAGGAACTGGGTAAGTCTAATTCAAAGGCGACTGTGTTGATCACCCTCTTGACCTCAAAAGGACCGATGAACCTGGGTCCGAGTTTCCGGGATGGACAGGGGAGTTTCAAATTAGCAGTTGATAACCAAACTTTCTCACCAATCTTGAACGGCGGACATTCCTTCCTGCCCCGGTTGTATTGTACCTCATACCCCCTTTGTGCTTCCTTCATGGCCTGTTGGATTTGGAGGAAGTTGTCCTGGATATGCTTGACCAGTTCCTGTGCTGCGGGAGTAGAGACGTCTGGAATGGAATCTGGAAGAAAAGAGGGGTGATATCCGTAGTTTGCCCAAAAGGGCGTTTGGTTAATGGCAGAATGTAGGGAGTTATTGTAAGCAAACTCTGCGTAAGGTAACAGGCCTGACCAGTCGTCTTGGGAATAAGAACAGAAACATCTCAGATATTGCTCAAGAGTCTGATTGGTCCGCTCGGTCTGGCCATTGGTTTGTGGATGGTATGCTGAGGACATGGAAGATTTAATTTCTAGAGATTTGCAGAGGTCTCTCCAAAATTAGAGGTGAACTGTACCCCCCGGTCTGAGGTGATATTGGCTGGTACCCCGTGTAGCCTTACAATTTCCTTGATGAAAATGTCCGTGGTGGAGGCAGCAGAAGGGGTACCCTTCATGGGCAAGAAGTGGGCCATCTTTGAGAGGCGATCTATCACGACCAGAATCGTGGTAAAGTAATCTGAGGGAGGCAAGTCTACAATAAAATCCATAGAAATCTCTTTCCATGGACGTTCAGGAACGGGTAGAGGTCTCAGCAGACCCCAGGACTTGATGTTGGACCCCTTGTTTCTCTGGCAGGTGTTACAGGAAAGCACATAGTTTTGGCAGTCCTTTCTCCAGCCTGGCCACCAGTAGGACCGACTTACCAAGTTGGCCGTCTTTTGCATTCCAAAATGGCCAGACATCTTGTGGTCATGGAGGGCCTGCAGAACTTGGAGCCTGACTGGAGGGGGAACAAATATTCGGGCCCAAAGTAAGTCCTGTTTCTTTTCAAGAAAAGGTAATGAGGGAACAGAGAATTGATTGGAGGCTTGTTTAAGGGCTACGGTTAGGTCAGGTTGGATGGCATGGAGGAAGTTATGTTCAGACAGAATGGTGGCAGGTTCCTTGGAAGACTCTGTGTTCAGAAACATGCGGGATAAGGCGTCAGCCTTGCCATTTTTGGAGCCGGGACGATAAGTGATGTGAAAGTTAAATCGGGAAAATAACAAGGCCCAACGGGCCTGTCTTGGTCTCAGGCGCTTAGCTGCCCTGAGGTACTCCAAATTGTGGTGATCCGTGAAGATGAGAATGGGTTGGGAGGCTCCCTCCAGCAGATATCTCCATTCTTCTAGGGCGAACTTAATCGCAAGTAGTTCCCGGTCGCCTACATCATAATTCTTTTCTGGGGGACTCAATTTTCAGGAGGCGAAGGCGACCGGGTGGAGCAAGGCCTTTGGGCCACTTCTCTGTGACAGGATTGCTCCTGTGGCAGAGTCGGAAGCGTCCACTTCTAGCACTTAAGGGAGTCCTGGGTCAGGGTGTTTCAGGATTGGTGCAGACGAAAAAAGTTCCTTGAGTTTTTCAAATGCGCTTTGCGCTTGGGGAGTCCATTGGAATTTGGTTTGCTGGCGGGTAAGTTGAGTGATCGGGGACACAATGGCAGAAAACCCCTGAATGAACCGTCTATAGAAGTTTGCAAACCCAATAAAGCGTTGAACTGACCTTTTGTCCGTGGGGGCAGGCCATTCCTGGATTGCCTTCACCTTTTGTGGGTCCATCAGAACTCCTCCGGTGGTGATGATGAAGCCCAGGAACTGGATGGTATCTGTCTCAAACTCGCATTTCTCCCCTTTGACATAGAGTCCATGCTTACGTAGGATGAGAAGGACCTTCCGGACATGTTGACGATGGGTTTCTAGTGAGTCGGAGAAAATCAGAATATCGTCAAGGTAAACAATGAGGAAATTATCCAGATACTCACGGAAGATGTCGTTGACAAGATGCTGGAAGGTGGCTGGGGCGTTGCAGAGCCCGAAGGGCATGACCAGGTACTCAAAGTGACCGAATCTTGATCTGAAGGCCGTTTTCCACTCATCCCCAGAGCGTATTCTTACCAAGTTGTAGGCCCCACGTAGATCGAGCTTGGTGAAGATTTTGGCAGTCCTGAGTCGCTGGAAAAGTTCGGGGATAAGTGGAAGTGGGTACCTGTTCTTGATGGTGATTTTGTTGAGTTCCCTGTAGTCCACACAGGATCTGAGAGAACCGTCCTTTTTTTCCACAAAGAAAATCCCAGCCCCTGCTGGGGAAGAGGATGGTTGAATGAACCCTTTAGCGAGGTTCTCATCGATATAAACCCGCAGGGCTTCTAGTTCGGTCTCTGATAAAGGGAAGATTCTTCCGAAGGGGATCTCAGCCCCTGGCAGGAGATCAATTGGACAGTCATATGAACGGTGAGGAGGAAGAACTTCAGCCTTTTTCTCATCGAAAATGTCCATAAAATCCTGGTAGGGTGCTGGAACATGTTGCAGGTCCTTGGGACTGGGTTGCATGGCAAGACAGGTGGGAGGTTTTGAGGAGACGTCCGGGAAGCAGTGCTGCAGGCAGTAGGGGGAAGAAAACACCACTTCTCTGCTGTTCCAGTCAATCCGAGGGTTGTGGGCCTGTAACCAAGGATACCCCAGGATAATAGGGAACATTGGAGAGTGAATGATATCGAAGCGCAAGAGTTCATGGTGCCCCGAGTTGGTGTAGGTCAGGATGGGACCGGTCTCCTGGGTCACAGGTCCTGAGCAGGGTGGAGAGCCATCAGCCAACTGGATTTGGAGAGGTTGCTTCTTGGTTTTCAAAGGAAGGTTCAGGTGCCGTGCCAGGGTCAAGTCCATGAAGCAACTGCATGCCCCTGAATCAAGGATGGCTCCCAGCTGGAAAGCTTCTCCCGCCACCTGTAGGGAGAGTGGAACAGTCAAGTGAGAACGGGGAACCCCGGTAGTGTGTGAGCTCAAAAGAGACCGAGGAGGGCACTTACTGGGTCTCACTGGGCATTTCTGTAGATAATGTCCGGTGCCTCCGCAGTAGAGACAGAGGTTAGCTTGTCGACGACGAAGTCTTTCTTCAGCAGACAGGGGGGACCGTGCTAGGCCCAACTGCATGGGTTCCCCATGGGGGGAAGAGCGAGAGTTCCAAGAAGGAGCAGTTGCCAAGGGAACCCGGGGCATCATCCAGGTGGGCTGGGGACCTTGGAGCTTCTCTGCCCGTCGTTCCCGCAACCGACGATCCAGTTTAGTGACAAGTTGGCAGAGGTCTGACAGTGTGGTTGGAACCTCTCCCCGGGCCAGTTCGTCCTTTAACACCTCGGAGAGTCCCAAACGGAATTGGTACTTTAGAGCAGACTCATTCCACTCTGTATCTGCGGCCCATTTACGAAAATCTACTATATAGTCCTCAACGGGCCTTCTCCCCTGGGATAGGGTGTGCAGAGTGGATTCCGCCGTACCTGTGCGTTGGGAGTCCTCATAGAGTGCTGACATGGCGGAGAAGAAAGTCTCTACAGAATCCAGCTGTGGACTCTTCTGTTCCATCAAGTGGTGTGCCCAGGATTGGGGTTCATCGGAGAGCAGAGAGATAATGAAACCCACCTTGGTGGATTCCAACTGAAAAGTCCTGGGTTGCAGGGCCAGGTGTAGTAAACAGGCGTTCTTAAAAGAGCGAAATTTCTTTCGATCCCCGGATGAAACGTTCTGGTGTGGGGACCCTGGGGTCAGGGTTAGACATGACGTAAGCAGGGAGAGCACCTCCAGATGCTTGAGAGGGAGTGGAGGTGCTGGCTGCAGGAGGTGACTGGTCTGCTTGATTAGGAGAGAAGGTCAGGTGTTGGAGACGTCCCTCGATCTGGAAGTATCCATCCTGGAGGCGTTGTACAGCCTGAGTAAGGGCTGTCACCTGCTGGCATAGGGCCTCAAGGGGTGAACCAGCTCTGTCGGCCTCGGACATTGGCTGGTTTGTACTGTCAGAGGTACTCACCCGGGCCGAAATGCTGAGAGCTGCTCCCCTTGCGACTAGGTGCACGATGCCTCTGGAGTGGATACAGAGGTCACCGGGCACAAAGATGCACGGGTTGCCAGCAGGTGTGTTGCAGGTGGTGTGCAGTAGCGACGTTGACCAGGAGAGGCTGATGCTGCACTGGAAGTAGACACCTGGCAGGACCGTGATGAGGCAGAGGCTGTGTAGATACCAGAACGTGTGCTGGAGGAGAACCCTTAGGTGCATGTGAGAACTGGAAGTCCAGAACCCCAAGGCAGGGGGTTAAGCACAGGCAACTCAGAGAAAGTCCAGTAAGCAGGCCGAGGGTCAAGCACAGGTAATCAGGCAGAAGAGGTATCCAGGAAGCAGGCCAGGGGTCAAACACAGGTAAGTAACTCAGAGAATGTCCAGTAAGCAGGCCGAGGGTCAAGAACAGGTAATCAGGCAGAAGAGGTATCCAGGAAGCAGGCCAGGGGTCAAACACAGGTAAGTAACTCAGAGAATGTCCAGTAAGCAGGCCGAGGGTCAAGCACAGGTAATCAGGCAGAAGAGGTATCCAGGAAGCAGGCCAGGGGTCAAACACAGGTAAGTAACTCAGAGAATGTCCAGTAAGCAGGCCGAGGGTCAAGCACAGGTAATCAGGCAGAAGAGGTATCCAGGAAGCAGGCCAGGGGTCAAACACAGGTAACAGCAGCGGTGGTCAGGCGGATTCCGGGTCAGGCACAGGTAATCAAGCAGATACGGGATACGGGGTACTGGATACAAGGTTCTGGATACAGGATACTGGATACAGGGACTGAAGCCAAGACTCAGGAAGAGACAACAAACCAGCGATTTGTGCAGAGACAGAGGAAGCCTTTTATAGGCCAGGTAAGTGGTCAGGTGGGATACCCGGACGAGTGCGCATGCGCACTCGTCCTCTGTCAGCGCCGCGCACAGCGGTGAGCCGCACTGGCTGAGCTGCATCAGATACCCGAGCGCCATGGACCCGCGCATGCGCACCCGCTATCCGGCGTACCTGTACTGTTCGCTGAGCCGCTCTACCGCGCGTGCGCATTCTTGGAACCCGGCGACGAAGTACGGTATTTCCCTGACACCCGCCCAACTGCCCGCACAGAGAGACATAGGGAGGAGCCATAAGATGGACAGTGGCCCCTCCCCCCTTGCCGGGGAGACACGTCAAAGAGACCGCCCCGTCAAGATAGAGGCGGCAGGGGAAGCAAGATTGAGGGAAAACTAAAGAGGGAGAAGAGGATTCATGTAAATGTAGTATAGCAATACAACAATAAAGGGAAGTGATATATAGATTATAAAAGATATAGTAAATTAGAAAAAAACACAATTCAACATGAGTACATTTTATACATATGTGAGAGGGTTAATTCTAGGTACAAATACATTTAGTGTGTATCTGAATATATATGAGGTATCTGGAAAATTCTATATATGGTCATACGTGACATGATTGTTAATGCTCGTGGGGCATAGGGAAGGGGGAAGCAAGAGGTCTTAAACACATCTACAGCATAGTTGGCAAACAAATTAAATTATTACGTTTTTCCAGAAGAAAATCCCTTTAGAAAGGGAGCAAATGAAATTGATTTGTTAAGTCCAGGGGGAGAGGTAGCATTTAATTTAAAGATCCACCTCTGCTCACGCTGGAGTAACGTCTTGTTGGAATGTGTGTCTGAACGAGTATGGTGAATGACACTCGGGGCATTTTGTAATGGTGTATATCTACTACACATCGCCCAAGTGGTAAGTGATGGTTGCCAATCTGCATGCTGTAGATGTGTTTAGACATGCGTCGGTGGAACTCCTGCTTCGTCTTCCCGATGTAATATGCCCCACATTTGCAGGACATAAAGTACACCACCCCACGTGTTTGACAGTTATCAAAGTGCGAGGGATGGAACGTTTCCCCATTGGGGAGGCGAAAGGTATTTTCTCACCTAATGTACTTACAGAAGGAGCAGTGCCCACAGGGAAAAGAGGATTGAACAGTTTTCTAAACTCTTGGATTCGCTTTTGAATTTGCTTTGAACTAATTTATCGTGCAGTGAGGTGGCTCACTTAAAAGTAATTGCAGGCCTATTTGAGATGAATGGACTAACCTTTGGGTCATCCGTGAGTATAGACCAGTGTCTCTGGATGATGTTCCTAATTGTGTGGTGTTGTTTTGAGAAGCGTAGAATGATCCTGGTTGGATCCAAACCAGTGTCATCCGTAGGCTTCTCTTTGAACAGTAGTTCGTTACGTGATTGTATAGTCGTTTTGTTGTAGGCTTTACGTAAACATGAACGACTGTAGCCACGTTTTAGAAATCTGGACTGAAGCTTGTAAGCTTCTTGTTTGAAGAGGGAATCATCAGAGCAGTTCCTGCATAGTCGCAGGTATTGCCGGTAAGGTATAGATTGTTTAAGTATGGATGGGTGAAAATTTTCCACATGGAGCACAGTATTACCTGCTGTGCTCTTGCGGAAAAGAGTAGTAGAAATTTTATTCTCAGGGGTACGTTCAATTTGGACATCCAAGAAAGTCATTTTGTGATGGTCATAGGTCATCGTAAATTTAAGATTGTACTCATTTTGATTGAGGCGGGCATGAAACCCTAGTAGTAGATCCTCGGGTCTCTCCCAGATGACGAGGACGTCATCAATGTACCGTAGCCACTTGACGATGTGGCTTGTATACATGACAAGGTCCTCGTCACCTAGGAGGGACTGCTCCCACTCCCACAGGTACAGGTTGGCGTACGCCGGGGCACAACATGTGCCCATGGCCACGCCCTATACATAGAGGTAGTGGGAGTTGTTGAAGGCAAAAAAGTTGTGATGTAGGATGTAGTCCAGTCCGTCAATGATAAACTCATTGAGTGCCTGATCATACCTGCAGCTTTGTTGGAGGAACCCCTGTACAGCTGCAATCCCCTTGGTGTGGGGGATCGAGCTATACAGTGCCTCAACATCGATGGCAACTAATAGTGAATTGGCTGGTAGAGTTAGGTCCTTGACTATTTGTAGCAAGTGTATCGTATCTTTCAGAAAAGAGGGCATGCCTATAACGAAGGGTTGTAGGAAGGAGTCAATAACTTTACTCAAATTTTCAGCTATTGCTCCTTTGCCGGAAACGATAGGTCGTCCGGGAGGTGGGGTCTGACATTTATTGATTTTGGGCAGGCTATAAAATGTAGCCACCTTACGGTGTTTGATTTTGATAAAGTCATATTAGTCTTTAGTAATAACCCCTCTTTCGAGGGCTAAATCAATCATATTATAAAATTCCATGAAATATGTGTGAATCAATTTAATAGAAATGGTTAAATACCAATCCTTGTTGTTCAAGATGTCCTGACACATGCGTATGGAGTCCGAATTGTCCATCAGGACCACATTCCCTCCCTTGTCCGAAGGTTTCACTGTGATGCTAGTGTTCTTACATAATGTCTCTACCGCCTGATATTCCTCTAAAGTTAAGTTGTCAGGGCAGAATTTTTGCGTGAAGGTTTGCAGATGTCCCTAGTTGTTTGTTAACAAATGCACCAGGATATAAAGTTGGTGAAAAAGTGTGGCTATCATCTAGGAATCTGTCCCTGCTAGGGATGGGCCCAGTGTTCGATTCGAACCCACGTTCGAATCGAGCACTGGGCGTTCGCCCGCTTGGCGAGCCCAGAACTATTTGGGCCGTTCGCATGAGAACTATTTGGGCCGTTCGTGTGATGTGAGCGGCCCGCAATGCATTGCGTCAGTCGCAGTGCATTGCTGGCTGATGATTGGCAAAGCATGCACTGTGACCCCACATGCTTGGCCAATCACAGCGCCGGCAGCGAGGAGAGCCATAATTGGCTACAGGCAGGATGCCTGTAGCCAATTATAGCTCAGGGGCTTTAGTACACGCCCCACTCTATAAAAGGCCGCCGCTGTGGCGGCCTAGTGCACTCTGTTCCGGTGACTGTGATAAAGACAGTCAGTTGTACATTGCTGATGCTGATTCATTGCTGATGCTGATTCATTGCTGACACATTTGAATTTATATTCATTCTGCTGATTGCACTGCTGCTGACAGTATCTGCAGTGCTGTGCTGTGTTATACATTCTTCTGTGCTGAGTGGTGACATTATCTGCTGCTGAGTCTAACTGCTGTGATTCTGGGGATTAGTCTGGTGTGTGCGTGCTGTTAGCACAGCATTGCAGTATCACCTTTATACTAGTTCTGGCCTGTTGTGATCTAAGGCAGCCAGCCAGGCATTTACAGGAGCTAGTGTGTGTGTCTGCTGTGTTAGTACAGCACACATAAAACCACCTCAGCCTCTCTATCTGTCATAAGGCCCTGTTGTTGTCATCTAAGGCAGCCAGGCATCTCCAGGAGCTAGTGTGTGTGTCTGCTGTGTTAGTACAACACACATAAAACCACCTCAGCCTCTCTATCTGCTATAAGGCCCAGTTATTGTCATCTAAGGCAGCCTATATCTGCCGTAAGGCCCAGTTGTTGTCATCTAAGGCAGCCAGGCATCTCCAGGAACTAGCGTGTGTGTGTCTGCTGTGTTAGTACAGCACACATAAAACCACCTCAGACTCTCCATCTGCCATAAGGCCCAGTTGTTGTCATCTAAGGCAGCCTATATCTGCCGTAAGGCCCAGTTGTTGTCATCTAAGGCAGCCTATATCTGCCGTAAGGCCCAGTTGTTGTCATCTAAGGAAGCCAGGCATCTCCAGGAGCTAGCGTGTGTGTGTGTCTGCTGTGTTAGTACAGCACACATAAAACCACCTCAGCCACTCTATCTGCTATAAGGCCCAGTTGTTGTCATCTAAGGCAGCCTATATCTGCCGTAAGGCACAGTTGTTGTCATCTAAGGAAGCCAGGCATCTGCCGTAAGGCCCAGTTGTTGTCATCTAAGGCAGCCAGGCATCTCCAGGAGCTAGCGTGTGTGTGTCTGCTGTGTTAGTACAGCACACATAAAACCACCTCAGCCTCTCTATCTGCCATAAGGCCCAGTTGTTGTCATCTAAGGCAGCCTATATCTGCCGTAAGGCCCAGTTGTTGTCATCTAAGGAAGCCAGGCATCTCCAGGAGCTAGCGTGTGTGTGTGTCTGCTGTGTTAGTACAGCACAAATAAAACCACCTCAGCCACTCTATCTGCTATAAGGCCCTGTTGTTGTCATCTATGGCAGCCTCTATCTTCCGTAAGGCCCAGTTGTTGTCATCTAAGGCAGCCTCTATCTGCCGTAAGGCACAGTTGTTGTCATCTAAGGCAGCCTCTATCTGCCGTAAGGCCCAGTTGTTGTCATCTAAGGCAGCCTCTATCTGCCGTAAGGCCCAGTTGTTGTCATCTAAGGCAGCCGGGCATCTACAGGAGCTAGCGTGTGTGTCTGCTGTGTTAGTACAGCGCACATAAAACCACCTCAGCCTCTCTATCTGCCGTAAGGCCCAGTTGTTGTCATCTAAGGCAGCCTCTATCTGCCGTAAGGCCCTGTTGCTGTCATCTAAGGCAGCCATCTGCAAGAGTTAGTGTGTGTGCTGTGTGACTCCAGCACAATATACACTACCCACTACAATGCCTGGAAGACCGCCAAGGAGAGGCAGACAGTCCCGAGGCAAGAACACAGGGCAAGCAGGCTCTGTGTCTAGAGACAACAGTGCTGGTCGTGGACGTGGACGTGGTCATGCATCGTCATCAGCACGTGGCCATGGGACACGCTTGTCCTTGTTTTCGGCAGCTGGACACGTTAAGCCGCATCATGCCGAAGGCTTGGTAGAATGGATGACCAAGCCCTCCTCATCCTCCTCATCCTCTCTCACCCAGGCTCAGGGTACTGGCAAAGCCGTCAATGGCATCATTAGACCCACCATGTCCTCCTGAGGAGTCCCCCGAACTGTTTGAGCACAGTGTTGGGTACATGCTCCAGGAGGATGCCCAACGTTTTGAAGGCTCGGATGATGATACCCAGCTAGAGGAAGGCAGTAGCGTGAGCGCAGAGAGAGGGGATGCTCAAGGACAGCAAACTGGCAGTCATGTTCCACCAGCTGCAGCTTACTGCCAGGTTTGCTCCAGTGGTGAAGAGGGAGGGGATGATGAGGTCACTGACTCCACGTGGGTGCCTGAAGGGAGAGAGGAGGATGAGGAGGAGGAGGCGGCAGATGTCCAACGAGGCAGGATGCCCTCCGGAGACCAGCTAGAGGCCAGCACACCAAATTAATCACACCGCCTGTGCAGGGCGCTGCCTCTGCACGTTATCACAAAAGTTCTTTGGTGTGGGCCTTTTTTGAGACGAGTGCATCAGATCGCACCACTGCTATTTGCAACATATGTCTTAAGCGTATCTCGCGTGGCCAAAATATCAGCCGCTTGGGCACCACAAGCATGACCAGACATATGTCGACCTGCCATGCAGCTCGTTGGCAAGCGCACATTAAAGACCCACACCAAAGAACAAAGCGGAGCTCTCCTTGCTCCTCATCAGCTGGGATCTCCAACCCCACTATATCTTCAGTCCTCTCTGAAAGCTGCTCTGAGAGGAATGAAGGTGTAGAATTAGGTGTGTCACAGCCAAGTACTTGCGGGCACTCTGTTAGCAGTACACCGACGTCCGATTGTAGCAGGCAAATTTCCCTGCCCCAGCTGCTGGACCGTCGAAAGAAGTTTACTCCCAGCCATCCACATGCCCAGCGGTTGAATGCTAGCTTGGCTAAATTGCTAGCACTTCAACTGCTGCCTTTTCAGTTGGTAGACTCCGGCTCTCTACCGGCATGTGGAAGGCAATGTCCATGCCTCGCTGGACAGGGCGGTCAGCGGTAAGGTGCATATTACCGCTGACTCATGGTCCAGCAGGCATGGACAGGGACGTTACCTGTCTTTCATGGCCCATTGGGTCACTCTTTTGGCAGCTGGGAAGGAGGCAGGACAAGGTGCAGTAGTGTTGGAGGTTGTTCCGCCACCACGCCTCCAAAATGCTACTACTGGTTGTGACACACCTCTCTCCTCCACCCCCTCCTCCTTCTTCTTCCTCCATGGCCTCTTCGAGTGCTCTGTCCTCAGGACCAGCGGTACTCCGTAGGCGTACAAGGGGCTACGCAAGTACGCAGGCAAAAAGATGCCATGCCGTGCTTGCGCTGGTGTGTTTGAGGGACAGGAGCCACACTTGGGCAGAGGTTCTGTCAGCTCTGCAGGGGCAGGCTGAGAGGTGGTTGACACCACACCAGCTTAAGCCAGGAATGGTGGTTTGTGACAATGGCACCAACCTCCTCTCTGCCCTGCGACAGGGACAGCTGACCCATGTGCCCTGTATGGCTCACGTCCTCAACCTGGTGGTGCAGCGGTTCTTGGGCAGGTACCCAGGCTTACAGGATGTCCTGAGGCAGGCCAGGAATGTCTGTGTGCATTTCCGCCGATCGTATAATGCCAGTGCTCGGCTGGCTGAGCTGCAAAAGAAGTTGAACCTGCCCAAGAAACGCCTTATATGTGACATGCCCACCAGGTGGAACTCAACGTTGGCCATGCTGCAGTGACTGCACACGCAGCAGAGGGCCATCAATGAGTACCTGTGCGACTACGGAACCAGGACAGGGTCAGGGGAGCTTGGATTTTTTTCCCTTACGCCAGTGGAGCATGTTTAGCGATGCATGCACTGTCCTGTCACCATTTGAGGAGGCCACAAGGATGGTGAGCAGTGACAGTGCATGCATCAGTGACACTGTACCTCTTGTCCACCTGTTGGAGCATACGCTGCGTGGGATAATGGACAGGACACTTGAGGCAGAACAGAGACAGGAAGAGGAGGACTTCCTTGCCTCTCAAGGCCCCCTTTATCCAGACAGTGCTCCTTCTCTCCCACCCATCACACAGGAAGAGGATGAGGAGAAGGAGGAGGATTGTGTGAGCATGGAGGTGGAGCCTGGCTGTCAGGAAAACCTTCAGTTTAGCGCTGTGCGCTGTGCGTGTACCTGTGCGCATGCGCGGCAGAACGGCACTCCGGCGCATTCGCGGCTCGGCGCTCCGACGCACGCGCATGCGCACTAGTGCACGCCTGAGCGTCCCAGTGCACGGCAGCGTCACATGACCACTCACACCGCCTATTTAAGGAAGTGCATGAGACCAGTCCAGCGCTGGCTTGTCTTCAGCTTCCTGCCAAAGCTCTGTTCCTGTTTCCTGATATCCTGATTGCTTGATTTGACCCGGACTTCGCCTTTGACCTTGCTGCCTTCTCCTGCCCTTGACCTTTGGACTGTATACTGGACTTACCTGCTTGCTTGCCTCTGGCCCCTTGAACCTCTGCCTGTGACCCGGATTTGCTTGTTGTCTCCTGCCCTGTGATCTCTGCCTGTGACCCAGACCTGCTTATCTTCAGCCCTGTACCTGAACCTGTGTTCTGGACCTTCCCAGCATTCTCCCGGACCCCAGCACTTGGCTCCCACTTCAGTCCTCATCCTCTGGTTGGGTAGCCTGTGCCTCTTTGTGCTATTCACCCCCTGTCTCACCTCCAGGGGGCGGACTGCGCTCAGTTGCAAGGGTGAGCCACTCTCTGCATTTCGGCCTCGGTAAGTACTCTCCTGATAGTACAAGCCAGCCATGTCTGAGGCCGACAGAGTGCGTTCACCCCTTGAAGTTTTGTGCCAACAAGTCTCAGCATTAACTGAAGCCGTGCAAAAATTGCAAGAGGGGTACACCCAAGTGGACAGTCGCCTGCAGCAACTATCCGGGTTAGCCGCACCCACCTTGGCAGCTCCTTCCGCCTCCAGCGGAATCTCCGCTCCCCCCGGATCAGATAACCCTACCGTGATTATGGCTTCTCCTGAACCCAGGGTTCCTACCCTTGAACGCTTCACAGGTGACCGTAAGAAGTTCCGGGCCTTTAAAAATGCCTGCTCCCTCTACTTAGCCCTCCAACCCAGGACTTTTGCTTCCGAAGTAGTAAAGGTGGGCTTCATTATTTCACTACTGGCTGAGGAACCACAGGCATGGGCCCATAGCCTGATGGAGCAGAGGAATCCAGCATTGAATGCGATGGAAACCTTTTTTGAAAGTATGGCACAACTGTACGACGATCCTCAACGTGGAGCCACAGCTGAAGCTACATTACATAACTTACTTCAGGGTCGCAGACCGGTGGAGAACTACACCGTGGAGTTTCGGAAGTGGTCAGCTGATACCGGTTGGAACGAACCGGCCCTCAAATACCAGTATCGCCATGGGTTATCAGAGGTCTTAAAAGATGAGTTGGCAAGATCAGAAACTCCTGACACACTGGAAGACCTGATTCAAGCCGCCACCAAATTGGACCGGCGCATGCGGGAGAGGCGTTCCGAGCGCTTTCAGTCCCCCCGTACCAACTGGACTTTTGCTAAACCTACCTTGTCTCCACCCACCACTTCAACTTCAGCCGTGGCCACTCAGGAAACGGAACCTATGCAGCTGGGGTTGGTCCGTGCCCCCCTCACTGCAGAAGAACGGCTCCGTAGGCGACGGGCAAACCTCTGCCTGTATTGTGGGGCTTCTGGACATTTCCTCAGTACCTGTCCCGTAAGACCGAGTAAGTCCTACCGTCAATGTATTATGAACTACCAGTCTTCTGGGTTCTCCCAGACTTATGTCGCCCTCTTTGTCTCCTTACAGCTACCGGGAAAGGAAACCCGACTATCAGCAATAATTGATTCTGGGGCCTGCAGCTGCTTCCTTGATGCAACATTAGCCACTAAACTGCACCTACCTCTCGTCCTGAAGAAACAAAACTTGCAGGTACACTTGGCTGATGGCTCTCTTCCCCGTTCAGGACTTATCACCCATGAAACCCAACCCATCCGTGTTACTACTGACTCGGGTCATCAGGAACTCATTCAGTTTGACATCATCCCGTCTCCTATGTTCCCCATCATCTTGGGGCTTCCGTGGCTACAAATCCACGAACCACAGATCAACTGGGGAAGGAAAGAAGTCTCCTTCCCGTCCTCTCACTGCACCCAACATTGCTTCATTCAGGCCTTAGCCTCCTGCTCCACTATTTCTTCTGTACCGGACAACCTTCTTCATGTACCACCAGTTTACCTGGAATTCCGAGATGTGTTCGACAAACAACAGGCAGATTGCCTACCGCCCCATCGGGCATACGATTGTCCCATCGACCTCCTCCCTGGATCAGAGATCCCTTTTGGCCGTATCTTTCCTCTGTCCGAAGTGGAATTAAAGGTCCTCAAGGCCTATATTGACGAAAACCTGGAAAAGGGGTTCATTCGCCCTTCCTCGTCACCAGCCGGAGCTGGCATCCTTTTTGTAGGGAAGAGAGACGGCTCCCTGAGGCCATGCATCGACTACAGGGAATAAAATAAAATCATGATTAAAAACCGGTATCCCCTGCCCCTGATTCCAGAGCTTTTTCAGCGCTTCAGATCTGCCCGAATCTTCTCTAAGTTGGACCTGCGTGGGGCCTACAATCTCATCCGAATCAGGGCAGGAGATGAATGGAAAACAGCTTTTAGGTCCAGATTCGGGCGCTACGAATACTTGGTAATGCCTTTTGGGCTTTGTAATGCACCAGCAACCTTCCAGCACCTGGTCAATGATATCTTCCGCAAGCATCTCGACGACTTCCTTGTCGTTTATCTGGACGACATCCTTATCTTTTCAGACACCCTTGAACTTCACCGAGTGCGCGTGAAACAAGTCCTTACCATTCTTAGAAGCCACAGATTGTACCTTAAAGCTCAGAAGTGCGAGTTCGAAAAATCTACAGTGCAGTTTTTGGGGTTCATCATTTCTACAGGTGGGGTCTCCATGGACCCACAGAAGGTTAAAGCCATACTGGAGTGGCCAGCCCCGGTGAACAAGAAAGGGGTACAGCGATTCATTGGATTCGCAAATTTTTACCGAAGATTCATTATCGGCTTTTCCTCCATAGTGGCACCCATCACCAAGTTGACCCATCAAGGTACCCAATTACATTGGTCCCCGGAGGCTCAAGAGGCCTTCGACACGTTGAAGAAACTGTTTTTGTCCGCTCCCATCCTGATGCATTCAAATCCAGCCCTACCCTTTGTGCTGGAAGTGGATGCATCGGAGACGGCTACGGGAGCTATCCTGTCCCAAAGATTGGGCCCCAAGGCTCTCTTACATCCCGTGGCTTTCGCGTCACGGAAGTTAAGCCCTCCAGAGAGGAACTACGATGTGGGAGATAGAGAATTATTGGCCATCAAGTTTGCCTTGGAGGAGTGGAAGTATCTCCTAGAGGGGGCTTCTCATCCGATCATGATTTGGACAGACCACAGAAACTTGGAATATCTCAGGACAGCCAAACGCCTAAGGCCTAGGCAAGCCCGATGGGCTCTTTTCTTTTCAAGATTTAATTTTCATATCTCGTACAGACCCGGCTCAAAAAATGGGAAGGCAGACGCTCTTTCCAGGATGTTCCACGAGACACCCCAGGAATCTGAACCTAGCACCATTCTTTCTCCACAGAATTTTCTCTCTCTCATATTGCAACCTGATCTGATCCCCGCCATTAAGGCGGCATCCGGGCAACTTACCGACCTGGGAATTCCCTCAACGGAGGAACATGACAAGCTACACTGGGTCCGAGGGAAGGTCTTTGTCCCTACAGAAGTAAGACCCTTGACACTCAAGACCCTACATGATCATAAGCTCGCAGGGCACTTTGGGGTTCATAAAACAACTGAACTAGTTTCTCGCTCCTTTTGGTGGCCTGGGTGGAGACAAGACTGTCGGAATTATGTGACTTCCTGTGTTGTCTGTCAACGAAACAAGGGGACTAACTCTAAAGCCTGGGGCCTGCTGAGACCTTTGTCCATTCCCGAGCGTCCATGGGCAGAGATATCAGTGGACTTTATTGTGGAATTACCTTCCTCAGAGGGGTTCACCACCATATTGGTCGTAGTTGACCGATTGTCAAAAATGGCACATTTTCTTCCAATGACCGGGACCCCTTCTGCTTCTACTACAGCCGACATATTCCTCAAGGAGATTGTCCGACTCCACGGCTTACCTGCAACTGTCACATCTGATAGAGGTCCTCAGTTCACCTCTAAGTTTTGGCAAGAGTTATGCAAAGCCCTTGAAATTAAAATATGCCTCTCTTCGGCCTACCATCCTCAGAGTAACGGTCAAACAGAAAGGACAAATCAGTCACTGGAGCAGTATCTCCGTTGTTTCTGTTCAGACTCCCAGGATGAATGGTCCAGCCTCCTACCTTACGCACAGTTTGCCTACAACAACGCGGTCCATACCGCCACCAATCAAACGCCCTTTTGGGCCAACTATGGGTTCCACCCTTCCTTCCTACCAGGGTTCCTTCCTGAAATTTCCGTCCCTGCGGTCCAAGACCGAGTAAGGTCCCTTCAACAGAACTTTCAGAAAATACAAGAGGCCATGCAAAAAGCTCAGGAGGGGTATGAAAGATACTTCAATCGGGGAAGGAAAGAAAACCCAGATTTCAAGGAAGGAGACGAAGTTTGGTTATCCTCAGTCAACCTCAAGTTGGCCATTCCTACACGGAAGTTGGGACCTAAATGTATTGGTCCTTTCAAGATCAAACGGAAGATCAATTCCGTGGCTTTTGAACTTTCCTTACCGGATTCATACCTGTGCGCATGCGCGGCGGAACGGCACTCCGGCGCATGCGCATTCGCGGCTCGGCGCTCCGGCGCACGCCTGAGCGTCCCAGTGCGCGGCAGCGTCACATTACCACTCACACCGCCCATTTAAGGAAGTGCATGAGACCAGTCCAGCTCTGGCTTGTCTTCAGCTTCCTGCCAAAGCTCTGTTCCTGTTTCCTGGTATCCTGATTGCTTGATTTGACCCGGACTTCGCCTTTGACCTTGGTGCCTTCTCCTGCCCTTGACCTTTGGACTGTATACTGGACTTACCTGCTTGCTTGCCTCTGGCCCCTTGAACCTCTGCCTGTGACCCGGATTTGCTTGTTGTCTCCTGCCCTGTGATCTCTGCCTGTGACCCGGACCTGCTTATCTTCAGCCCTGTACCTGCACCTGTGTTCTGGACCTTCCCAGCGTTCTCCCAGACCCCAGCACTTGGCTCCCTCTTCAGTCCTCATCCTCTGGTTGGGTAGCCTGTGCCTCTTTGTGCCATTCACCACCTGTCTCACCTCCAGGGGGCGGACTGCGCTCAGTTGCAAGGGTGAGCCACTCTCGGCATTTCGGCCTCGGTAAGTACTCTCCTGATACTGGCACTCAGCATCAGCAGCAGCAGTCTTTTAGGGATGATTTACAGTCCCAACAAACCAGTGGACTTGTACGTGGCTGGGAGGAGGTGGCTGCTGATCATGTCATCCTCAGTGACTCAGAAGACTCCGGACCGAATGCCTCAGCTAACCTACGTTGCATGGCCTCCCTGATCCTGCAAAGCCTGCGGATTCTTCGGATCAAGGAGAGGGACCATTACTGGCTGGCCACTCTCCTTGATCCACGGTACAAGGGTAAGGTTGCGGACCTTATCTTGCCGTCGCAGCGGGAGCAGAGGATGAGACATCTCAGGGAGGCCTTGCAGAAAGGTCTGTGCAACGCGTTCCCAGAGACTGGGAGGTTACAAACTCCTGGTCTTGGACGATGTGTTGCTGAGGCTTCGGTCAGTAGCAGCAGGAGCGGTGGGGAAGGTGGACGTCTGACCGATGCGTTCAGACAATTTTTTAGTCCGCAGCCCCAAGGTATGATCGGTTCCAGCAACCATCGCCAGCGTCTAATATACATGGTGCAGGAATACCTAGGGACAAGGTCAGACTTGGACACCTTTCCCACCGAAAATCCTCTGGCTTACTGGGTCTTGAGGATGGATCACTGGCCAGAGCTTGCACAGTATGCAATTGAGCTACTGGCCTGTCCTGCATCCAGCGTTTTTTCCAAACGCACATTCAGTGCTGCTGGAGGCTTTGTCACCGATCACAGGGTGCGCCTGTCCACCGACTTGGTTGATCGACTGACCTTCATAAAGATGAATCAGTCTTGGATCACCACCAGCTACCAGGCACCTGAAGCGGATATAACTGAAAAATGTATAATGTCACATCCCTTCAAGACTGCCTATGCTGATGCTGAGCGACTGTCCTGTTATGTTTACTGACTATCCTCTTCCTCCTCAATGATCCATTCTTTGATAGCTTGGAAGAACATTTTTGTTTCTGGGTGACACCACACCAGTGGCTAAGGCCCAATTTTTCAGCAATGCTCCGCAACAGGTTTGACTGCTGTGCTCCAAGTACAGTATCTGTGAGGGGTTGCAGTGTTGTCTGTTGTGGCACCAGCACCAGTGCCTGAGGCCCAATTTTTCAGCCCCTGTTTAACAGGGGTGTGTAATTACAATTTTTTATGCAATGCTTTGCAACAGGTCTCATTGCTGTGCTCAGAGTACAGTATCTGTGAGGGGTTGCAGTGTTGTGGCACCAGCACCAGTGCCTAAGGCACAATTTTTCAGCCCCTGTTTAACAGGGGCGTGTAATTACAAATCTTGATCTAATAGTTCACAGCAGGGCCCATTCCTGCACCCACCAAGAGTAACTGTGAGGGCTTACAGTCTTGTGGCAACACCGTCCACCACCAAAGGCCCAATTTTTCAGCCCCTGCTTAACAGGGGCGTGTAATTACAAATCTTGATCTAATAATTCTCAGCAGGGCCCATTCCTGCGCCCACCAAGAGTAGCTGTGAGGGCTTTCAGTCTTGTGGCAACACCGTCCACCACCACCACCAAAGGCCCAATTTTTCTGCCCTGTTCAACAGGTGCATGCAATTACAAATCTTGATCTAATAATTCACAGCAGGGCCAATTCCTGTGCCCACCAAGAGATACTGTGAGGGCTTACAGTGTTGTGGCTACACCAACATCTAATGGGGCAAATTTCTGCAGAGTATATACGGCAGGCCCCTACTTTCAAACATCCAACTTACAAACGACTCCTACTTGCAAACGGAAAGAGAAAACAGGAAGTGAGAGGAAATCTACCCCTAGGAAGGGAAATTCTATGCTGTTAGATTTAATTTGGGAAAAAAGGTATCTCCTCTCTACTGATGCTTTATCAACAATCCTTGTTTCAATTCAAACCCCACTTTTCCAAAAACATTTGTCATTGGGACGGAAAGTGAGGTGACATGTTCTGAACAGATGTGCAAAGACAGCAAATGTTACAGGGGTGATAACCCCTCCCTATGTTCTCCAAAAAGCTTAAAAATTGTTTTTTTGGGATGGAGCTACACTTCATAATGTACCTGTTCAGATTCTACTTAAGAACAAACCTACAGTCCCTGTCTTGTTTGCACTGCCTGTATACTGCTGTTCAGAGTATATAGGGTTGTAGGTATAGGGTTTTATTTTGGGTGCGGGGTTCCCCTTAATATCCATACAAGACCCAAAAGGGCTGGGGTGGGGGGGGGGGGGGTGATGGGGTAGCCATGAAATTTTTCTCAAGGATTTTCAGCCATATTGCCAGGACAAGACATGACATTAAAGCCGCAAGTGGTTTTAAATGGCTTCTTTTTTTTTCTTTACAAATGTCATTTTGTGCAGGGACAGTTCTAAACACGGGAAACACATGCCACTTCACAGGCATATTTTAGACACCCCCAGGTACCATATATAAAGGAATATTTCACTTTTTTTTTCACTTTATGCATCATTAAAATGACTGCTCCCAAAAAAACTTCAGTTTTTTAAACTTCTTTTTGCATTGATATATGTCCCCTGGGGCAGGACCCGGGTCCCCAAACCTGTTTTATGACATTAACATGCATATTGTCCGTTATAATTAGCACTTTTGATTTTGAACGTTCGCGTCCATTGTAACGAATAGGGTTCGAAAATTCGCACGAACTTTCGGTCCGTTCGAAGGTTCTGGTGTGAACCGAACCCGGGGGTGTTCGGCTCATCCCTAGTCCCTGCATGTTCCATCTAAAAAGCTTGGCCCAAAATTCATCTGCCCTATGAAATTACGAAGGTTGTTAATCCCCCATCCATGCGCATTCCAAATGTTTTTCATGTTTCATTGTTGAAACCTGTTCATTCCAGCCTCCAAGTAAATAAACCAGAACCTGTGGACGTGTTGGACAGTCAGGAATATGAAGTGGCATTTATTCTTGTTTCCAGGCGAGTGCGCAATTCCTAACAATATCTCATTCATTGGAAAGGTTTCAGGCCAGAGGATCGATCTTGGGTCCCAGCTCATGATCTTCATGCTGACCGACTTAAGAAGAAGTTCCATCATTGTTTTCCAAGTAAGCCTGGGGGTGCAGGAGCAACCCCTCCAGAAAAGGGGGGTACTGTCAGTAATAGGATCCTTTAAGACCCAGCAGCCTTTGGCTAGGAAACAGTAATTGGCCAGCTAACCTTTAAATCACCGGTATCAGCACTAGGGATGAGCCGAACACCCCCGGGTTCGGTTCGAACCAGAACCTTCGAACCGACCGAAAGTTCGCGCGAATTTTCGAACCCTATACGTTATAATGGACGCGAACGTTCGAAATCAAAAGTGCTAATTACAACGGCCAATATGCATGTTAATGTCATAAAACAGGTTTGGGGACCCGGGTCCTGCCCCAGGGGACATATATCAATGCAAAAAAAACGTTTAAAAACTAACGTTTTTTCGGGAGCAGTCATTTTAATGATGCATAAAGTTAAAAAAAAAAAAGTGAAATTTTCCTTTAAATATGGTACCTGGGGGGTGTCTAAAGTATGCCTGTGAAGTGGCATGTGTTTTCCGTGTTTAGAACTGTCCTTGCACAAAATGACATTTGTAAAGGAAAAAAAAGAAGCCATTTAAAAACACTTGCGGCTTTAATGGCATGTCTTGTCCTGGCCGCCATATGGCTGAAAATCCTTGAGAAAAATGGCATGGCTACCCCATTACCCCCCCCCACCCCATCCCCTTTGGGTCTTGTATGGATATTAAGGGGGACCCCGCACCCAAAATAAAACCCTATACCTACAACCCTATATACTCTGAACAGCAGTATATAGGTGGTGCAAACAAGACACGGACTGTAGGTTTGTTCTTAAGTAGAATCTGAACAGGTACATTATGAAGTGTAGCTCCATCCCAAAAAAATCTATTTTTAAGCTTTTTGGAGAACATAGGGAGGGGTTATCACCCCTGTAACATTTGCTGTCTTTGCACATCTGTTCAGAACATGTCACCTCACTTTCCGTCCCAATGACAAATGTTTTTGGAAAAGTGGGGTTTGAATTGAAACAAGGATTGTTGATAAAGCATCAGTAGAGAGGAGATACCTTTTTTCCCAAATTAAATCTAACAGCATAGAATTTCCCTTCCTAGGGGTAGATTTCCTCTCACTTCCTGTTTTCTCTTTCCGTTTGCAAGTAGGAGTCGTTTGTAAGTTGGATGTTTGAAAGTAGGGGCCTGGCATATATACTCTGCAGAAATTTGCCCTATTAGATGTTGGTGTAGCCACAAGACTGGTGGGCACAGGAATGGGCCCTGCTGTGAGTTAATAGATCAAGATTTGTACTTGCATGCACCTGTTGAACCAGGCAGAAAAATTGGGCCTTTGGTGGTGGTGGTGGATGTTGTGTTGCCACAAGACTGTAAGCCCTCACAGTTACTCTTGGTGGGCGCAGGAATGGGCCCTGCTGTGAGTTATTAGATCAAGATTTGTAATTGCATGCACCTGTTGAACAGGGCAGAAAAATTGGGCCTTTGGCGGTGGTGGTGGACGGTGTTGCCACAAGACTGTAGGCCCTCATAGTTACTCTTGGTGGGCGCAGGAATGGGCCCTGCTGTGAACTATTAGATCAAGATTTGTAATTACACGCCCCTGTTAAACAGGGGCTGAAAAATTGTGCCTTAGACATTGGTGCTGGTGCCACAACACTGCAACCCCTCACAGATACTGTACTCTTAGCACAGCAATGAGACCTGTTGCAAAGCATTGCCTAAAAATTGTAATTACACGCCCCAACAGGGGCTGAAAAATTGTGCCTTAGGCACTGGTGCCACAACACTGCAACCCCTCACAGATACTGTACTTGGAGCACAGCAGTCACACGTGTTGCGAAGCATTTTTTTTTAAAAATTGTAATTACACGCCCCTGTTAAACAGGGGCTGAAAAATTGTGCCTTAGGCACTGGTGCTGGAGCCACAACACTGCAACCCCTCACAGATACTGTACTTGGAGCACAGCAGTCACACGTGTTGCGAAGCATTTTTAAAAAAAATTGTAATTACACGCCCCTGTTAAACAGGGGCTGAAAAATTGTGCCTTAGGCACTGGTGCTGGTGCCACAACACTGCAACCCCTCACAGATACTGTACTTGGAGCACAGCAGTCACACGTGTTGCGAAGCATTTTTTTAAAAAATTGTAATTACACGCCCCTGTTAAACAGGGGCTGAAAAATTGTGCCTTAGGCACTGGTGCTGGTGCCACAACACTGCAACCCCTCACAGATACTGTACTTGGAGCACAGCAGTCACACGTGTTGCGAAGCATTTTTTTAAAAAATTGTAATTACACGCCCCTGTTAAACAGGGGCTGAAAAATTGTGCCTTAGGCACTGGTGCTGGTGCCACAACACTGCAACCCCTCACAGATACTGTACTTGGAGCACAGCAGTAACACGTGTTGCGAAGCATTTTTTTTAAAAAATTGTAAGTACACGCCCCTGTTATACAGGGGCTGAAAAATTGTGCCATGGATCATTGAGGAGGAGGAGGAGAGGATAGTCAGTGAACATAACAGGACAGTCACTCAGCATCAGCATAGGCAGTCTTGAAGGGATGCGAGATTATAAATTATTCCGTTATATCTGCTTCAGGTGCCTGGTAGCTGGTGGTGATCCAAGACTGATTCATTTTGATGAAGGTCAGTCGATCAACCGAGTCGGTGGACAGGCGCACCCTATGATCGGTGACAAATCCTCCAGCAGCACTGAATGTGCGTTCGGAAAGAACGCTGGAGGCAGGACAGGCCAGTAGCTCAATTGCATACTGTGCAAGCTCTGGCCAGTGATCCATCCTCAGGACCCAGTAAGCCAGAGGATTTTCGGTGGGAAAGGTGTCCAAGTCTGACCTTGCCCCAAGGTATTCCTGCACCATGTATATCAGACGCTGGCGATGGTTGCTGGAACCGATCATACCTTGGGGCTGCGGACTAAAAAATTGTCTGAACGCATCGGTCAGACGTCCACCTTCCCCACCGCTCCTTCTGCTACTGACCGAAGGCTCAGCAACTCGTCGCCCAGGACCAGGAGTTTGTAACCTCCCAGTTTCTGGGAACGCGTTGCACAGACCTTTCTGCAAGGCCTCCCTGAGATGTCTCATCCTCTGCTCCCTCTGCGAAGGCAAGATAAGGTCCGCAACCTTACCCTTGTACCGTGGATCAAGGAGAGTGGCCAGCCAATAATGGTCCCTCTCCTTGATCCGAAGAACACGAGGATCCTTCCGCAGGCTTTGCAGGATCAGGGAGGCCATGCAGCGTAGGTTAGCTGAGGCATTCGGTCCGGAGTCTTCTGGGTCACTGAGGATGACATGATCGCCAGCCACCTCCTCCCAGCCACGTACAAGTCCACTGGTTTGTTGGGACTGTACATCATCCCTAAAAGACTGCTGCTGCTGATGCTGAGTGCCAGGCTCCACCTCCATGCTCACACAATCCTCCTCCTCCTCCTCCTCCTCCTCATCCTCTTCCTGTGTGATGGGTGGGACAGAAGGAACACTGTCCGGATAAAGGGGGCCTTGAGAGGCAAGGAAGTCCTCCTCTTCCTGCCTCTGTTCTGCCTCAAGTGCCCTGTCCATTATCCCACGCAGCGTATGCTCCAACAGGTGGACAAGAGGTACAGTGTCACTGATGCATGCACTGTCACTGCTCACCATCCTCGTGGCCTCCTCAAATGGTGAGAGGACAGTGCATGCATCCCTGATCATGCTCCACTGACATGGGAAAAAAAAAACAAGCTCCCCTGACCCTGTCCTGGTGCCGTAGTCGCAAAGGTACTCATTGATGGCCCTCTGCTGCGTGTGCAGTCGCTGCAGCATGGCCAACGTTGAGTTCCACCTGGTGGGCATGTCACATATTAGGCAGTTCTTGGGCAGGTTCAGCTCCTTTTGCAGCTCAGTCAGCCGAGCACTGGCATTATAAGATCGGCGGAAATGCACACAGACTTTCCTGGCCTGCCTCAGGACATCCTGTAAGCCTGGGAACCTGCCCAAGAACCGCTGCACCACCAGGTTGAGGACGTGAGCCATACAGGGCACATGGGTGAGCTGCCCCTGTCGCAGGGCGGAGAGGAGGTTGGTGCCATTGTCAGAAACGACCATTCCTGGCTTAAGCTGGCGTGGCGTCAACCACCTCTCGGCCTGCCCCTGCAGAGCTGCCAGAACCTCTGCCCCAGTGTGGCTCCTGTCCCCCAAACACACCAGCGCAAGCACGGCATGGCATCTTTTTGCCTGCGTACTTGCGTAGCCCCTTGTACGCCTACGGAGCACCGCTGGTTCCGAGGACAGAGCACTGGAGGAAGAAGAAGAGGAGGGGGTGGAGGAGAGAGGTTTGTCACAACCAGTAGCAGTAGTAGCATTTTGGAGGCGTGGTGGCGGAACAACCTCCAACACTATTGCACCTTGTCCTGCATCCCTCCCAGCTGCCAATAGAGTGACCCAATGGGCCGTGAAAGAAAGGTAACGTCCCTGTCCATGCCTGCTGGACCATGAGTCAGTGGTAATATGCACCTTACCGCTGACCGCCCTGTCCAGCGAGGCATGGACATTGCCTTCCACATGCCGGTAGAGAGACGGAATCGCCTTCCGTGAAAAAAAGTGGCGTTTGGGAACCTGCCACTGAGGAACCGCACATTGAACAAACTCAAGGAAGGGGGCCGAGTCTACCAACTGAAAAGGCAGCAGTTGAAGTGCTAGCAATTTAGCCAAGCTAGCATTCAACCGCTGGGCATGTGGATGGCTGGGAGTGTACTTCTTTCGACGGTCCAGCAGCTGGGGCAGGGAAATTTGCCTGCTACTATCGGACGTCGGTGTACTGCAAGTACTTGGTTGTGACACACCTAATTCTACACCTTCAGTCCTCTCACAGCAGCTTTCAGAGAGGACTGAAGATGTAGTGGGGATGGAGATCCCAGCTGATGAGGAGCAAGGAGAGGTCCGCTTAGTTCTTTGGTGTGGGTCTTTTATGTGTGCCTGCCAACGAGCTGCATGGCAGGTCGACATATGTCTGCTCATGCTTGTGGTGCCCAAGCGGCTGATGTTTTGGCCACGCGAGATACGCTTGAGACAAATATTGCAAATAGCAGTGGTGCGATCTGATGCACTCGTCTCAAAAAAGGCCCACACCAAAGAACTTTTCTGATAACGTGCAGAGGCAGCGCCCTGCACAGGCGGAGCTCTGCGGTGTTGTACAGTTGCTGTGCTGGCCTCTAGCTGGCCTCCAGGGGGCATCCTGCCTCGTTGGACATGTGACGCCGCATCCTCCTCCTCCTCATCCTCCTCCTCATCCTCTCTCCCTCCAGGCACCCACGTGGCGTCAGTGACCTCATCATCCCCTCCCTCTTCACCACTAGAGCAAACCTGGCAGTAAGCTGCAGCTGGTGAAACAGTACTGGCAGATTGCTGTCCTTCAGCATCCCCTCTCTCTGCGCGCACAGTACTGACTTCCTCAAGCTGGGTATCATCATCCGAGCCTTCAAATCGTTGGGCATCCTCCTGGAGCATGTACCCAACACTGTGCTCAAACAGTTCGGGGGACTCCCCAGGAGGACATGGTGGGTCTAGGGAAGGGGTGGCTGATGATGCCATTGAGTACGCGTTGGCAGCTGCTCTGCCAGTACCCTGAGCCTGGGTGAGAGAGGATGAGGAGGATGAGGAGGGCTTGGTCATCCATTCTACCAAGCCTTCAGCATGATGCGGCTCCACATGTCCAGCTGCCGAAAACAAAGACGCGCGTGTCCCATGGTCACGTGCTGATGACGATGCACGACCACGTCCACGGCCACGTCCACTAGAAACAGAGCCTGCCTGCCCTGTGTTCTTGGCTCTGCATGCTCTGCCTCCCCTTGGCGGTCTTCCAGCCATTGTAGTCGGTAGTCCTTATGGGTGCTGCTGAGAAGAAAATATAGGAGCTCTGTGTGATGCCACTAACACACTAGAAGTCCTATGGGTGCTGCTGAGAAGAAAATATAGGAGCTCTGTGTGATGCCACTAACACACTAGAAGTCCTATGGGTGCTTCTGCAAAGAAAATATAGGAGCTCTGTGTGATGCCACTAACACACTAGAAGTCCTGTGGGTGCTGCTGAGAAGAAAATATAGGAGCTCTGTGTGATGCCACTAACACACTAGAAGCCCTATGGGTGCTTCTGCAAAGAAAATATAGGAGCTCTGTGTGATGCCACTAACACACTAGAAGTCCTGTGGGTGCTGCTGAGAAGAAAATATAGGAGCTCTGTGTGATGCCACTAACACACTAGAAGTCCTGTGGGTGCTGCTGAGAAAGAAAATATAGGAGCTCTGTGTGATGCCACTAACACACTAGAAGTCCTATGGGTGCTTCTGCAAAGAAAATATAGGAGCTCTGTGTGATGCCACTAACACACTAGAAGTCCTGTGGGTGCTGCTGAGAAGAAAATATAGGAGCTCTGTGTGATGCCACTAACACACTAGAAGTCCTATGGGTGCTTCTGCAAAGAAAATATAGGAGCTCTGTGTGATGCCACTAACACACTAGAAGTCCTATGGGTGCTTCTGCAAAGAAAATATAGGAGCTCTGTGTGATGCCACTAACACACTAGAAGTCCTGTGGGTGCTGCTGAGAAGAAAATATAGGAGCTCTGTGTGATGCCACTAACACACTAGAAGTCCTGTGGGTGCTGCTGAGAAGAAAATATAGGAGCTCTGTGTGATGCCACTAACACACTAGAAGTCCTATGGGTGCTTCTGCAAAGAAAATATAGGAGCTCTGTGTGATGCCACTAACACACTAGAAGTCTTATGGGTGCTTCTGCAAAGAAAATATAGGAGCTCTGTGTGATGCCACTAACACACTAGAAGTCCTGTGGGTGCTGCTGCTGAGAAGAAAATATAGGAGCTCTGTGTGATGCCACTAACACACTAGAAGTCCTATGGGTGCTTCTGCAAAGAAAATATAGGAGCTCTGTGTGATGCCACTAACACACAATTGAAGTCCTATGGGTGCTTCTGGGAAGAAAATATAGGAGCTCTGTGTGATGCCACTAACACACTAGAAGTCCTATGGGTGCTTCTGCAAAGAAAATATAGGAGCTCTGTGTGATGCCACTAACACACTAGAAGTCCTGTGGGTGCTGCTGAGAAGAAAATATAGGAGCTCTGTGTGATGCCACTAACACACTAGAAGTCCTGTGGGTGCTGCTGAGAAGAAAATATAGGAGCTCTGTGTGATGCCACTAACACACACTAGAAGTCCTATGGGTGCTTCTGCAAAGAAAATATAGGAGCTCTGTGTGATGCCACTAACACACTAGAAGTCCTGTGGGTGCTGCTGAGAAGAAAATATAGGAGCTCTGTGTGATGCCACTAACACACTAGAAGTCCTGTGGGTGCTTCTGAGAAGAAAATATAGGAGCTCTGTGTGATGCCACTAACACACTAGAAGTCCTATGGGTGCTTCTGCAAAGAAAATATAGGAGCTCTGTGTGATGCCACTAACACACTAGAAGTCCTGTGGGTGCTGCTGAGAAGAAAATATAGGAGCTCTGTGTGATGCCACTAACACACTAGAAGTCCTATGGGTGCTTCTGCAAAGAAAATATAGGAGCTCTGTGTGATGCCACTAACACACTAGAAGTCCTATGGGTGCTTCTGCAAAGAAAATATAGGAGCTCTGTGTGATGCCACTAACACACTAGAAGTCCTGTGGGTGCTGCTGAGAAGAAAATATAGGAGCTCTGTGTGATGCCACTAACACACTAGAAGTCCTGTGGGTGCTTCTGAGAAGAAAATATAGGAGCTCTGTATGATGCCACTAACACACTAGAAGTCCTATGGGTGCTTCTGCAAAGAAAATATAGGAGCTCTGTGTGATGCCACTAACACACAATTGAAGTCCTATGGGTGCTTCTGGGAAGAAAATATAGGAGCTCTGTGTGATGCCACTAACACACTAGAAGTCCTATGGGTGCTTCTGGGAAAGAAAATATAGGAGCTCTGTGTGATGCCACTAACACACTAGAAGTCCTATGGGTGCTTCTGAGAAGAAAATATAGGAGCTCTGTGTGATGCCACTAACACACTAGAAGTCCTGTGGGTGCTGCTGAGAAGAAAATATAGGAGCTCTGTGTGATGCCACTAACACACTAGAAGTCCTATGGGTGCTTCTGCAAAGAAAATATAGGAGCTCTGTGTGATGCCACTAACACACTAGAAGTCCTATGGGTGCTTCTGCAAAGAAAATATAGGAGCTCTGTGTGATGCCACTAACACACTATAAGTCTTGTGGGTGCTGCTGAGAAGAAAATATAGGAGCTCTGTGTGATGCCACTAACACACTAGAAGTCCTATGGGTGCTTCTGCAAAGAAAATATAGGAGCTCTGTGTGATGCCACTAACACACTAGAAGTCCTGTGGGTGCTGCTGAGAAGAAAATATAGGAGCTCTGTGTGATGCCACTGACACACTAGAAGTCCTATGGGTGCTTCTGCAAAGAAAATATAGGAGCTCTGTGTGATGCCACTAACACACTAGAAGTCCTATGGGTGCTTCTGGGAAGAAAATATAGGAACTCTGTGTGATGCCACTAAACACACTAGAAGTCCTATGGGTGCTTCTGGGAAGAAAATATAGGAGCTCTGTGTGATGGCACTAACACACAATTGAAGTCCTATGGGTGCTTCTGGGAAGAAAATATAGGAGCTCTGTGTGATGCCACTAACACACAATTGAAGTCCTATGGGTGCTTCTGGGAAGAAAATATAGGAGCTCTGTGTGATGGGACTAACACACTACAAGTCCCATGGGTGCTTCTGGGAAGAAAATATAGGAGCTCTGTGTTATGGGACTAACACACTACAAGTCCTATGGGTGCTTCTGGGAAGAAAATATAGGAGCTCTGTGTGATGGGACTTACACACTACAAGTCCTATGGGTGCTTCTGGAAAGAAAATATAGGAACTCTGTGTGATGCCACTAACACAGTACAAGTCCTATGGGTGCTTCTGGGAAGAAAATATAGGAACTCTGTGTGATGCCACTAACACAGTACAAGTCCTATGGGTGCTTCTGGGAAGAAAATATAGGAGCTCTGTGTGTGACTAACACACTACAAGTCCTATGGGTGCTTCTGGGAAGAAAATATAGGAACTCTGTGTGATGCCACTAACACATACAAGTCCTATGGGTGCTTCTGGGAAGAAAATATAGGAACTCTGTGTGATGCCACTAACACATACAAGTCCTATGGGTGCTTCTGGGAAGAAAATATAGGAACTATGTGTGATGCCACTAACACAGTACAAGTCCTATGGGTGCTTCTGGGAAGAAAATATAGGAACTCTGTGTGATGCCACTAACACAGTACAAGTCCTATGGGTGCTTCTGGGAAGAAAATATAGGAACTCTGTGTGATGCCACTAACACAGTACAAGTCCTATGGGTGCTTCTGGGAAGAAAATATAGGAACTCTGTGTGATGCCACTAACACACTAGAAGCCCTATGGGTGCTTCTGGGAAGAAAATATAGGAGCTCTGTGTGATGGGACTAACACACTACAAGTCCTATGGGTGCTTCTGGGAAGAAAATATAGGACTGTGTGATGGGACTAACACACTACAAGTCCTATGGGTGCTTCAGGGAAGAAAATATAGGAACTCTGTGTGATGCCACTAACACAGTACAAGTCCTATGGGTGCTTCTGGGAAGAAAATATAGGAGCTCTGTGTGATGGGACTAACACACTACAAGTCCTATGGGTGCTTCTGGGAAGAAAATATAGGAACTCTGTGTGATGCCACTAACACAGTACAAGTCCTATGGGTGCTTCTGGGAAGAAAATATAGGAACTCTGTGTGATGCCACTAACACAGTACAAGTCCTATGGGTGCTTCTGGGAAGACAATATAGGAACTCTGTGTGATGCCACTAACACAGTACAAGTCCTATGGGTGCTTCTGGGAAGAAAATATAGGAGCTCTGTTTGCTGCCACTAACACACTAGAAGTCCTATGGGTGCTTTTGGGGTGCAGTGCTGTACTAACAGCACTGCGGTTGGTACTACTGAAATACTGTACTAACAGTAAGACACGCACCAGACTAACCCCCAGCAGCAGCTAAAAACACACTAACCAGCAGCAGCAATGGACGATCAATGACAGGTAACAATGGTTTAGCAAATAAATAGCCAATGGTTTATAGCAAATAAATAGCCAATGGTTTAGCAAAGTAGAGCAAATCTTTCTATATGAATCTAGCAAAGAGTGACACAGAATCAGCCTGATCTCTCCTAAAGCCGTAACTCATGTGACCGGCGCCGACGGCGTGGCGGCCTTTTAAATGAGGGGGCGTGTACTAAAGCCCCTGAGCTGTAATTGGCTACAGGCGTCCTGCCTGTAGCCAATTATGGCTCTCCGAGTTTCCGGCGCTGTGATTGGCCAAGCATGCGGGGTCACAGTGCATGCTTGGCCAATCATCAGCCAGCAATGCACTGCGCCGGCCGCGCCGGCCGCAATGCATTGCGGGGCCGCTCACATCACACGAATGTGATGCGAGCGGCCAAAATAGTTCTGGGCTCGCCGAGCGAGCGAACACCCGGTGCTCGATGCGAACATGGGTTCGCATCGAGCACCGGGCCCATCCCTAATCAGCACTAGACAAGTACACAATAGAAAAATTTGTTTAGTTTAGTTTTGTTTCTGTTTGTTTCCATTGATTCGTAACGATTCGTAATTTCACAAGTCATTGGTGTTCGTATTCGGACTCGTTCGTATTTTCGTAAGTCGTCGGTGTTCGTATTCGGACTCGTTCGTATTTTCGTAAGAGTTATTTTTTCGTTGATTCGTTTTTCCGTTAGTCTAATTTTCTTTTATTCGAAATTCGTATTTTCGTATTTTCGTTATATTTTGTATTCGTATTTTCGTAGATTTAGTTACATTCGTACTTTCGTAAGATTGATTTATTCGTACTTTCGTAACATTGTTTTTGTAGATTCGTAATCGGAGCATAATTCATAATTTTATGTAATGTGTATGCTATTCCATGTTTAAGAAACAAAGAATTTCTCTCTCACAAGTCAGAACTTAACTAAAAAATCCACCAAAACAGTGCCTCCAACCCAACCACGTTTATCAACTAACAAAAAAAAGTAACGAATTTACGAATCCATTCGAAGCACGTTAAGCAGCGCCATTGTAAGAGACACGGAAAATTACGAATCAAAAAAACAAAAAAAAAAGTTACGAATCTACGAATTTTTTCGTTCATTTTGATTTTCGTTATTTTTGAATCTTTGCTCTGTATTTTCGTTGTTTTTTTCTGTTTTCGTTTTCGGATTTTCATTCATTCGTAGTTTCGCTGTTTCTAATTTAATTATTTAGTATTTTCGTTGTTTTTCATATTCATTTGTTTCGATAATTCGTTAAAATTTTTACTAAATCATTCGTTCATTCGTACGATACGAATGAACGAATATAACGAATTTGAACGGAAAACAAATTTGTAACTAAACAAATTGCACATGTCTAATCAGCACACAATCAGTGCTTGTGATACAGTTGTTACCTTTAAGTGCTACTGCTTGACCCAGCTTATATCTGCTCTGTATATTTTGTTTATGAAATGGTTAGATTTGATCCTGCTTGCTCGCTTCTGATTTGGTACTGTTTGGATTCTGATCTACCTGTGTATGACCCAGCTTGCCTAGACTACGCTTTGCCTGATTCTACTGTAGTACCTTCATCTGTAGCGGTGAACTACAAGGTCCAGCTAACAACTACCTTCATCTGCAGCGGTGAACTACAAGTCCCAACTGACCTGCTTTGCTTAGACCTGCTCATGGTATGTGCTCTTGTTCCTTGAACTCTTTGCATAATTAGCACACCTGAACTGTTACTTGTTATCTGCTCCTAGCCTGACACTAGGTCCGTGTTAGTCCCAATTAGGGATGAGCCAAACACCCCCCAGTTCGGTATGCACCAGAACCTGCTAACGGACCGAAAATTTGTGCAAACTTTAGATCCCCGTTAAAGTCTTTGGGACTCGAACGTTCAAAATCAAAAGTGCAAATTTTAAAGGCTAATATGCAAGTTATTGTACTAAAAAGGGTTTGGGGACCCGGGTCCTGCCCCAGGGGACAAAAAAAAGTTTTAAAAACTGCCTTTTTTTTCGGGAGCAGTGATTTTAATGATGCTTAAAGTGAAAAAAAAGAGAAATTTTCCTTTAAAGATCGTACCTGGGGGGTGTCTAACACTGTCTATAGTATGCCTGTAAAGTGGCGCATGTTTCCCATGCTTAGAACAATCCCTGCACAAAATGAAATTTTTAAAGGAATAAAAGTAATTTAAAACTGCTTGCGGCTTTAATGTAATGTCTGGTCCCGGCAATATAGATGAAAATCAGTGAGACAAATGGCATGGGTACCCCCCAGTCCATTACCAGGCCCTTTGGGTCTTGTATAGATATTAAGGGGAACCCCACACCCAAATTAAAAAAAGGAAAGGCGTGGGGCCCCCAGGCCCTATATACTCTGAACAGCAGTATACAGGCGGTGCAAACAAGACAGGGACTGTAGGTTTGTTGTTAAGTAGAATCTTTTTGTAATTTTGAACTGGTACATTTTTAAAGTGTAGCTTCAGCCAAAAAATCTATTTTTAAGCTTTTTGGAAAACATAGGGAAGGGTTATCACCCCTGTAACATTTTTTTGCTGTCTGTGCACCTCTTCAGAAGATTTCACCTGACTTTCTGTCCCAGTGACAAATGTTTTTTGAAAATGTGGGGTTTTTAGTGAAACAAGGATTGGTGATAAAGCATCAGTAGAGAGGAGACACGTTTTTACCATATCAACTCTTACAGGAGAGAATTTGCCTTCCTAGGGGTAGATTTCATCTCACTTCCTGTTGTCTTCTTCCGTTTACAAGTAGGAGTCATTTGTAAGTTGGATGTTTGAAAGTAGGGGCCTGCCCTATATGCTCTGCAGAAATTTGGGCCTAAGGTGTTGGTGTTGCCACAACACTGTAAGCCCTCCTTACAGTTACTCTTGGTGGGCGCTGGAACACCCTGCTGTGAACTATTATATCAAGAATTGTAATTACATGCCATTGTTGAACAGTGGTAGAAAAATTGGTCCTTTGATGGTGGTGGTGGTGCTGGTGCCACAACACTGTAAGCCTACACAGTTACTCTTGGTGGGCGCTGGAACGGACCCTGCTGTGAAATATTATATCAAGAATTGTAATTACATGCCCCTTTTGAACAGGGTTAGAAAAATTGGGCTTTAGGCACTGGTGCTGGTGCCACAACACTGCAACCCCTCACAGATACTCTAGTTGAGTGCAGGAACGAGCCCTGCTGCAAAATATTACAGCAAAAATTGTAATTACATGCCCCTGTTAAACAGGAGCAGAACAATTGGGCTTTAGGCACTGGTTCCACAACACTGTAACCCCTCACAGATTCTGTTGTTGAGCGCAGGAACAAGCCCTGCTGTGAAATATTAGAATTTAAAAATTGTAATTACGCGCCCCTTAAGCAGGGGCAGAAAAATTGGGCCTTAGTCACTGGTGCTGGTGCCAGAAAAATGAAACCCCTCACAGATACTCTAGTTGGAGTGCAGGAATGAGCCCTGCTGCAAAGTATTGCATCAAAAATTGTAATTACACGCCCCTGTTAAACAGGGGCTGAACAATTGGGTTTTAGCCACTGGTGGCGGCGCCCAGAACCAAAAATGTTCTTACAAGCTATCAGCATGATCATTGAGGAGCAAGAGGATAGTCACTCAGCATAACAGGATAGTCACTCAGCACCAGCATAGGCAGTCTTGAAGGAATCTGACATTTCCAAAAAAATTATTCGTTTATATCAGGGGTGGAGGAGATAGGTGTGTCAGAATCACCAGTAGTAGCATTTTGGAGGCGTGGTGGCGGAACAACCTCCAACACTACTGCACCTTGTCCTGCATCCTTCCCAGCTGCCAGCAGAGTCACCCAATGCATCGTGAAAGATAGATAACGTCCCGCTCCATGCCTGCTGAACCATGAGTCAGCGGTAATATGCACCTTACCACTGACCGCCCTGTCCAGCAAGGCCAAGACATTGCCTTCCACATGCCGGTAGAGAACTGGAATCGCCTTCCGTGAGAAAAAGTGGCGTTTGGGAACCTGCCACTGAGGAACCGCACATTCCACAAACTCACAGAAGGGGGCAAGTCTACAAACTGAAAATGCAGCAGGTAAAGTGCTAGCAATTTAGCCAAGCTAGCATTCAACCACTGGGCATGTGGATGGCTGGGAGCGAACTTCTTTCGACAGTGCAGCAGCTGGGGCAGGGAAATTTGCCTGGTACAATCTGACGTTGGTGTACCGATAGCAGATTGCCCGCAAGTACTTGGCTGTGACACACCTAATTCTACACCTTCATTGCTCTCAGTGCAAGTTTCAGAGAGGACTGAAAGTATAAAATATAAAGCAATCAGCTCACACCACCATAAAAATTACTAGAACGATTTGCAAGCTGAACACTATAAGGTAAATCACAAATCCCTAATGGTAAGATATAAAAAAGAAAATAAGTGCAGCACAAAAAATTTTTTTTTTTTTGTTTTTTTTTTTTAAAGTTCATATACAAATAAATTTGTAGAATGATGTGGAGGAGAACACCCGGTGACTGTTGTAATCTTGAATAAAATCACAGTGACAAATCCTCCACAATACAAAATAGGTAGTCTTACCGAGTATGTAGGACCATCGAATGGTCAAAAACGCATGGTCCCACTTATGGGGTGAAGATCAAACTCCAATCCAACCAGGTGATGGCCCAGGAACAGAGATATTAGACCATAGAATGATCAAAGGCACAAGATCTCCAATCCAACGAGTTAGCAACCAAGAGAATATTCATGCAGGTATAATGTTGAAAGAAAAAAAGCGATCTCAGTGTAGACTGTTCTGATCGAGTATTTATTTTTTTTTTTAAATATATGTGTACTGGATGACCAGTTTTTTTTTATAATTAAATCTTTATTAATAATTTTATAAAAGAATACCGATTACATATTGCTGATTTCATTTCAATATTCTATCCAATCATTTGATACCCTTGTGGACTGGAGACCGGCCCTCCGAATGGCCCCCGACCCCCGGAAAAAAAAAAAATTCTCTTTCCCCTTCCCCCCTTCCTTATTTAGGGGGAGATAACCCATTTCTCCCCACCTATTTATAGTTCATTCCTTACTGTGTATCTTTAGTGTCGTAGAAAATATTTACATTATTTCCTTGTGAGAGTGTATAATCACACTAGCTCCCTAGAATCTCCTTCCATCCCTCTCTACCTTCCCCTATCACCCTTCCCTTCCCCCCACCCCACTACACGCCCCTCTGTTTATGTGTTATTTTACTTTCTCCCAATACACCATCCTTGTGCCTACCTAATCGAATGTGATTTATTTTATTTTTATGAGGGGGGGGGGGGGGAACAGTTAGTTAGGGGGAGAAAACGCCTTCCTCCCTAAGTGTGCAATTATATTCTTACTGTGTGTCCATTAGTGTCATCCTACCTATTGAACAAGGTATTTAAAGAAAACAAAGAAAAAATTGAAAAAAATCCTTATAGTGTTGTTCTTGTCCCCTTGAATCCTCAAACCATGTTCCAGTCTCCCATTACCCTTCTCAACCATCCCCTATTACCTTTTCCCTCCCCCCTTCCCCTACACACCATTCAGTTTATGTGTTGTTTTATTTTCTCCTAATACCCCTTCCTTGTGCCTGCCTCATCAAGTGTGGTTTATCTTATAGTTGTGTTAAAAAAAAAAAAAAAAAAAGGGTTAATTCATTCTTCCTCCCCATGGTCCGTGGCCACCGGGAGCGCCCCTCTCCCTCCACAACAAACATCCATTAAATTTCTATTCAGCATTTCCTTCTACATTTCCAGAAAGAAAAATAAAAGCGACCAAAAAAATAAAAAATTCCCTAAATAGGTTGTCCAGGTTGTGATCTCCTCCCCAACTGCTGACTTCAATCCCCTTTGTTTTTCCTCGCTTGTATTTCAATTTCTATCTCTTTGGCATGTTCTTCCCATCCCTCCCAGATTGCATCAAATTTCTCTTGTTTATTTCTCATTTTATATACCCATCTTTCTGCTTCTTGCATTTTGTCTACCTCTTTTTTCCAGTCCTCCAGTGTTGGGCCCTTGGTCTGTTTCCAATTTCTTGGTATTAATTTCTTGGCTGCATTCAGTAAGTGCTGTATCATGTTCTCTCTGTATTCTGCCTTGGTGTTCATCGCCCCATGGAACAGGTAATGTTCTGGTTTCATCTCTATCTTCTCCTTGTCCATTTTCCTGATCCATGGGGCTATTTCACACCAATATTTCTTTATCTCTGGGCAAGTCCACCATATGTGGAGGTGAGTTCCCTTTTCTCCACATCCTCTCCAACAGGTGCTCTCTGCGGTTGGGTATATTTGTGCTAAACGGGCAGGGGTTCTATGCCATCTAGTTAGGAATTTATATGACATTTCCTGTGTGGCTGAACTTGTTGATGATGAATAAGTGGCTTCTATTACCTTTTTTATCTGTAATGTCGTAAATTTGTACCCTAGTTCTTTCTCCCATTCCCTTATGAAGTATGGTATTGTGTTTTCTTTCTCGCTGAGTACTGTTTTATACATCTGGGATAGTAAATGGTTGGGCTTTGATATATCTATACACATTTTCTCAAACACCGTTAATGAATCCTGTGAGCGGGTTTGTTTGTCTATTTTCTTATAAAACTGTTTCATTTGATTATATCTCCATCCCGCCCAGCTCGTGCTTCCGTACCTTAATTCTAAATCCCTTTGTGGTAGGATAACCCCTTTCGGGGCATATTTTAAACTCATCGTATTTCCTTCTGATTCCCAGGGTCCTAACGCTCCCTTCTCCTCGCCTGGGGGGAACCATGGATACCCACCCAGTGGAGCCAGTGGTGATATTTTCGGGGCATATCTTCCGGTTTTATTCATTCTGTCCCATAAAGTTAGCGTCTTTCCTTTCTTCAGATCTTCTTCTATCCTTACTAATAGAGGGCTATAATTTTGTTCAAACATTGTTTTTACGTCTGCTGAAATGTGTACTCACAGATAAAACAGTGACGTTTCTTCCCACTCGAATGGGTAATTATTTTGTATTTTTTTTCTTAACTCTCTTGGTATATGAATGGGTAATATTATCGATTTCTCTACGTTGATCTTGAAATTTGAGCGGTCTCCAAATCTCCTCACTTCCCCCATAACTTCTTTCACTGACTCTTGTGGGTCTGACAAGAAGAATAATAAATCGTCAGCATATGCTGAGACCTTGTACTCCTTGATGCCCACCTCTACTCCCTTTATCCTCTTATTCTCCCTTATTCTACATAAGAAGGGTTCTAATACCAGAGAAAAAAGTATGGGGGAAAGTGGGCAGCCCTGTCTTGTTCCATTTTTAATTTCAAATCCTTCGGATAATACTCCATTTACCTTAACCCGTGCTTTTGGTCCTGCGTATAATGGTGTCACCCATCCCATCATCCGCTCTCCCAGTCCCATTTCCCTTAGTACCTCTAGCATGAAGACCCAGTTCACTCTGTCAAAGGCCTTTTCGGCATCCATTGACAGAATGACTTTTGGGCTCTTTTTAGGGCCCTTCTTCATCCAGTGTAGCAGGTGTATGGCTCTTATGGTATTATCTTTAGCCTCTCTGCCTACCATAAAGCCTGTTTGATCGAAATGCACCACCCGTGTTATTTTTTCTTGTAACCTATTTGCTAAGATCTTCGCTAATAATTTCGTGTCTGTGTTCAAAAGAGAAATGGGTCTGTAATTGGAGCAGTATTTCGGATCTTTTCCTTGTTTTGGGATCAATGTAAGGAAGGCTGTCAGAGAGTCCGGGGACATTTTCTTATTGACTGTTATCTGGTTAAAGTATTCGCTTAGCGGTGTTACCAATGTGTTTTTCATTTTTTTATAGTATGCACTCGTCAACCCATCCGGGCCTGGGCTCTTTCCATTAGGGAGTTTTTCTATAGTGCCTTTTATCTCTTCCTCAGTAATCTGTGCTTCCATCCCCTCTACCACTTCTCGTGCCAGAGTCGGCAATGAGGACCCTCTAATATATTCCCTAATTCTTTCAGCTTGTTCCCTTTTTTCCTCATCTCCCCCTTCCATTTTTATATTATATAGCTTTTTATAAAAGTGTTCGAACTCTTTTGCTATCGATTTAGTATCGATTATTAATTTGTCCCTGGATTGGATGCCATGTACATGGGAAATTTCTTGTTGTTTTTTAAGTTGGTTAGCCAATAGCTTACCGCATTTATTCCCGTTTTCATAGAATTTATGCACCGCGTATCTGTATTTATTTTGCGTTTTCCTATCTAGGTGCAAATTATATTCTAGTCTGTGTTTTTCCAGCTGTCTGGCCTCTTCCGGGTTCAAACTACTTTTATGTTTCTGCTCCAATTTGTTTATCTTTCGGATCAGATCCTCCAACTCCTTTTTTTTTTTCCTTCTTTTTCCTAATTCCGTGGGCTATTAATATTCCTCTTACCACCGCTTTATGGGCATCCCATCTTACTTGTTCTGATGTTTCCCCCGTTCTATTTTCCTCAAAATATCCCACCAATTTATTTTCGATGTCTTCCGATATCTGATTGTCATCTAGCAACGACTCGTTTAATCTCCAAATCCTTTCCTTCTGACCTCCAGATATCGGTCGAAACCACATGATCACTGGGGCATGATCCGAAATTGTTATTGCTCTTATTTTTACTTCTTTTACATGATCCAGATAATACTGGTCTACCATCAAGATATCCAACCTGGAATATACTCCATGGGTTTTAGAGAAATAGCTATAATCTTTTTTTCCTTCGTTAAGTGCTCTCCAGGTATCCACCCAGTGCACTTGTTTCAGATATTCTTTCACCCGTTTCCATATCTTGAATGGTAGTCCAGTTTTCTGGGATGTGGTGTCTAAGTCGGGGTCCATAATTATATTATAGTCCCCTCCCATAATCACGCATCCCTCTTTGAACCCCTCTAACTTTCTCCATGTTTTTAATAAGAATTCTGCCGTTCCCACATTTGGTGCATAGATGGATGCCAGCGTATACATTGATCCCAAAAGAGTCCCTTTTATAAATATAAACCTTCCCTCCGGATCCGCCTGCACCTCAATCATCCTCATAGTGCAGGTTTTCCTAATAGCTATGGATACACCTCTTGCTCTCGCTATTGGGGATGTAGAGTGGAACCACTGGTTATATATAAATACTGGTAATTTGGGGACTGGTCCCGGTCCAAAGTGCATCTCCTGAAGAAGAATTATGTCCACCTCTTGGTGGCTCACCTCATGCCACAAACGGTCCCTTTTTTGGGAAGAGTTCAGCCCTCTCACATTATATGTCATTATTTTCAACACTTTGTCCATCCTTTGATTTCTTTTGGAGATACCCCACTCTGTTTTTCTCTTTTACTCTTGAAAATTTTTTGTTTCTTTCTGGGAGTTTCTATTCCCCAACCTGTCTTCCTATTTCCTTTTCCCCTTGGCCCGTTTTTCCCCCTCCCAAGCCCACTAGTAGAGAGGTTCCCCTGCCCGGGCAACCCTTGCCCATCCCTTCCCCTCCCTTTTATCCGCATATTGCAGATTACTAGTCCGACCTCCGGACCTTCCTAATAATAACAAAAAAAAAAAAAGGCGTTAAAGCGTATCCCACCATTGGCCTTGAGCTCCCTTCCCCGCCCGGACCTATTACTTTTATTTCTCTTCTTTATACGGTGCGCCTTTTCTCCCTTTTTCGTTCCCACTCTACCTCCCTCCCCTCACCCCCCCCCCCCCCCCCCCAATCCAGCTCTTTTATTACCTTCCTCCTCTACCAAGAGAAAGGAAAAAAAAAATTCACATTTGACCCATTGTATAAACCTCCAGAAACGATGAAAGCCATCTTTAAATCCTTATGCCACCCTAACAGGGCCTAATATTAGATTCAATTGCTTCTCATACATGGGTCCATGTTGTCATTCTTACTTCTTTCCCCCTTCCTTTCCTCCCAAGGAGGATAACAGGGGGGAGGGGGAGAGAGAAAAAAAAAGGGGGGGGGGCGAGGGGGGTTCCTATTGCCCCGATCCCTCATTATCTCTTTGTTACAGTGGACCATTGCGCAGGGGGTTGTTTTATGTTCATCTTAGTATAGACTCTCCAGTCCTCAAAGTCTGTTTGGGGCAATTCCAGTATTTCACAGAACTTTATTAAATCGTCTTTAGTACGTAGCACCGCAGTTTTACCATCTTTCGTTGCTATTAGTGAGAAAAGGTATCCCCATTGATACCTTAATTCTTTTTTTCTCATTACCTCCAGTAGGGGGCGTACCGTCCTACGCTGCATTAGTGTCCTGCGTGTGATATCTGGATATAATGATATCTCCGCACCTTCAAAATTAATTATTGCTAGTTCTCGTGCCGCCTTCATAATCTTCTCTTTTTCAGTGTAACTATGTACTTCACAAATTATATCCCTTGGCCTTTCTTTATTCTGTCTTGTCTGGATGGCCCGGTAAGTTATGCGGTGTACTCTATCTGTCTCGATGTGCTCCTTCCCGTTAAGCCCCAATATCTGTCGGAAGATCCTCTGTACTGTTTCGGGTAAGTCCTTGTTACTATGGGCCTCAGGTAGGGAAGATCCTCTGTACTGTTTCGGGTAAGTCCTTGTTACTATGGGCCTCAGGTAGGTCTTTTATCCTGATGTTCTGGCGGCTGTCTCTGTTCTCTAAGTCGTCTAATTGGTCTCTGTAAAAATTCATTGTGTCTTCTTGTTTCTTAATAAGCCCTTGGACTTCTCCCACTGCAAGCTTTATCTCATCCTGTTCCTCTTCCAAATTTTCCACTCGATAGCCCACCGCCCCTATCTCTTCTTTTAGTTCCTCTGCTGACTGCTTGCATGCCCTGTCAACTGATGCTATTAGGCCTTGTATATCCTCTTTTGTTGGTAGGGCTTTTATCAGGTTTCTTAATTCGGTAAATTCCGAGTCCCGGTCTTTACCCATTCTCCCTATCCTCCCGTCTGTCTGTTTTGTCTCTGTCTCTTGTAGCTTTTCCTTCGAGGGTTCTTTCACAGGAGGATTTTTTCCCCTATATCCCTCTTTTCTGGCTCCCCCGTTTCGCTTGAGTCTTCCTCTCTTTGTTCTCCACTTGAGATATCTATTAAAGCTTGTAGGGGGCCTGTATCTTCCCTAACCGGGAAGGCATGGTGAGAGCCTTGAGAATGAGGGGGATGGGTGGGATGGTCTGGGGGGATCCCGTACGTCCCCTGAACTTCTTCCCCTAATTGTATTGATGTTGCCTCTCCTGGCTCTGAAGGAGTATGTCCCAGCTCGGGAAATTCCCTCTTGCCATTGTCCGTGTTTAAACATGTGTCCTTCCTCCCTCCATAATCCTTCATGTTTTTAGGGGTGCATGTAGTATGTGGGTTCCCTTCTTGCTCCATCACTGCCTCCGGGTCTCCCTGATATGTCACTCCGGATTCTACTTGGCTCCCCTCCAACAGATGTCTGCCCCTGCCTCCTGATAGTTTACTGTGGGGTTGCATTTTACATGCTGTTAGCCCTGGGGAACCTCTACCACCATTCTCCTGTGTCCCCTGTCTTCTTACCACCTCAGGGGAGCCGCTTAGTTGCGTTTTAAGACCTGTTGCTATGCTCCCACCCTGAGGAGTCTGGGGGGTCTGAGGGGTCATGTAAGCCCTAAGCCCTCCAGCCATGTTCCTGCCCCCTCCGATCGGCTGCTGTGCCGCCCGCCTTCGGGTGGCCATACCTACGGGGCTATACATTCTATATTGGGGCTGCTCCTCCTCACCGTCAGCTTTTTATGATTATATCCCTCCCCCCTAAAAAAAAGAAAAAGGAGTAGGGGAGGGGGGTATCAGAGGGAATCTCTGTGGTGACAATCCTTTTCAATCAGACGGACTGTTCGTGTTCCCGTGTAGGCTTTGATTGTCCCCCACTGTAACTTTTAATGCTCTGCAGGTTTAGGTTCTAATTGGTGCCTCCTTAACAACAGTTCTCTTGTCTCCAGTGCACTCAAGGCTCCATGTTCAATTACCTGGGCTTAGCATGCCTAAAAATTGGGGTGCGCCTTCCCCGGCAGTTCAATACATATACAATATGGTTTAATTTGCCTCAGGGTATATACTGAGGTTAATGCAGGGTTGTGTGCAGGGTTTTATCAATACGTACAGCAAATGTCATTTATTTTAAATGCCTGTGTGATTGCATTTACTTTGGCTTCGATTGAATTTTTCAGCTGTGGGCTGTGTAGTATGAGTGGATCATACCTTATAGGGTCCTGGAATCCGGTGGAGATATCCCTGTGTCTTGACATAGAGCTCCGGGGGTTCTAGTCCTTCTGAGCACTTTCACTGCTCACTGCTCCGGTATACAACCGGGATGCCGTTCATATAACGAGGGGTGGAGGGGCGGCGGGGATGGCGTGTGTCAGCTTCCCTTACTCAGTATTCCCACAGTTAGCTGCTTCACTGGTCCTCATCCTGTGTTGCTGTAGCCTGCTGTGGCTTGCTGCCTCTAGACCCCAGGCTCCAGGCTACAGAAGCCAGGTCTCAGCGTGCCTCGACCCGCTGGGAGATAACGAGTGAGTGCGGGGATTCCTGGGAGCCGGGAGCTGAGTCACCTGTAGCTTGAAGCGCGTCTTGCTCGATTCATGCCACCCTCGCTCCCCTCCGGCGGTGCCTTCCTTTCAAATCGGCATCCTCTGCTTAGGAAGCTCAGCAAGCGGGGAGTTTCTGGCGCTGTGTTGCAGGGTCCGGGAGTGTGAGGGAGCTCACTCCTCACACGTCTGCTCTCATCGCCGTCTAGCCATCAGCTATTACATGAATATATGGATGACCAGTTAAAGCAAAAAATGTAAACATAAAATGAGGCATACAAGCCTCAGATAATAGCAGCAAACAATGGACAGCAAAGAAGCTATTTAAAAAGCAGAGGTATGATGCCGCAGTGCACAAAGCGATGGAGCGCGGGTGACTAGCATGTAAGATAGCCTCTCCCCCGTACGCACGTTACGTCCAAACTGGACTTTATCAGCAGTGGGTGGAGCGAGATGTCACCTCGCATAGCAAATATAGCCGCCCGGTGTTCACAAGAAGCGTGATGTGTGCGTGAGGTGCCATGGGCGGAAATCTGGGCAGTGGACATTCTCCGGTGAGACACAACAACAGCCTTACTTATGGGGACACCAATGGGCAGAAAGAAAAAACAAAATAACTAGGTCAAAATAATCACATAATAAACTGCAGGTTTATACTATATGCATAAAACATACATATTAATAAGTGACTACCATACAGATAGCAACACAAACACGGATATAAACCATTACACGTGAAAAATACAATGAACCAATTGGTATGATAAATAATACATTATAAACCCATTAAAATAATGGATAGTACACCCACGACCATCTCAGAAGATATAATTATATAAGAAACTTAATTAATGCATAAAAATAAACATAAAAAGACAAATAGTAACTGATTTATTTATCTGAAATAAAGCAGTTGATGTCAAAGTCGACGTTCATCCCTCCTGGAACTAATACACGCATCTCATGTATCCAGACCATTTAACACAGGGGGGAGGCCGGGATCTGGGGGTCCCCTTGTTATAGGGGGCTTCCAGATTCCGATAAGCCCCCCGCCCACAGACCCCCACAACCAATGGCCAGGGTTGTGGGGACGAGGCCCTTGTCCTCATCAATATGGGAACAAGGTGCTTTGGGGGGGACCCCAAAGCATCCTCCCAATGTTGAGGGCATGTGGCCTGGTACGGCGCTCTCTCGTCCCCCCTCTTTTCCTGCGGCCTGCCAGGTTGCGTGCTCGGATAAGGGTCTGGTATGGATTTTGAGGGGGACCCCACGCCATTTTTTTTGGCTGGGGTTCCCCTTAAAATCCATGCCAGACCAGAAGGGTCTGGTATGGATTTTGAGGGGGACCCCCACGCCATTTTTTGAAGGGCCTGGTAAGGATTTTTAGGGGGGACCCCCACGCCATTTTTTTTTTTTATTAAAGTCGCCTGGCCTGGGGGCGACTTCAAGTACAAGTTGTCTCCCAAAGTCGCGCTGGAAGTCATGTTGCCCCTGTGTGGATGGACTGTATAATACGGCGTGCGCTATTACCAATGGGAGATAATTTTTAGTGGGTAGCGTTGGTTTTTAAAGGTGAATTCCACACTACAGTGCTCTTGTGCCCTTATAATGCATAGTTTTTAGCCTAGACAAATTTTAGCTTTTAAAGGGGAACTCTACACCCCATTCTCCAAAGGCTGTGAGCTGCCTTCACCAATCCAAAACAAATACTTTTTCCCAGCATACAACAGGGCCAGCTAGGAAAGGGGCGAGAAGAGCGATCACCCAACTCTCTCCCGAACCATTCAAGGCCACATGCACTCAACATAGCTGGCTAAATGTAAATTTGTATGCATATAAATTCTGTCCGAAATTAAAAATTTCCTCTTCGAATTTTGTATCCTAAATCATAAGTAAAATTTGTAATTGTTACGAAAAGTTAACTCACCAAAAAGCTATCAACCCAGGAAGTCAGCAAAGCACAGGGATGGTGGGAACCCCTTATAATGGGCACAGCGGGTGTACAGACTTGGGAACTCAGCACAGGGATGGTGGGAACCCCTCATAATGGGCACAGCGGCTGTACAGACCCAGGAACTCAGCACAGGGATGGTGGGAACCCCTCATAATGGCCACAGCGGGTGTACAGACCTGGGAACTAAGAACAGGTTTTGTTACATGCCCATGTCTGCCAATAACTAGAAGATAAGCCAGCCAAGTGGGGACTAGCACAATTACCAAGTCAGTTCCCTTAGACTGCAATGGTGTTTGTTGTTGTGCTTAATTGTGGACAGGGGGGTGCCTTTTTTGTGCTAGCTGCATTTGTTTTTTTCTGGGCATGCTCTGGGACTTAGCGTGTTTTTTGCTGCTTTTTGTGTGTGAACAGCACTTGAATGTTTCTGGGCATGCTCAGAGAGTGTTTTTTTTGGGGGGGGGGTTAGTAATTTAAAGACATCGTTAACAGGTGTACCCACTTTAAAGTTCTGTCTCTACATTGGGTGAACTAGTATTTTGTGTGTTTCATGGACTGTGCATGTGTTTGCAATTGCCGCATTAGCACACAAACCTATGTTATATAAAGCTTGCAGTTAGCATGTTTTTCTTTGCCCTGAAAAGAGACAAGATTGTGTGTGTGATGGCGGCAGCTCAGTGTCCAGACCACTTTCTAACACATGTATATTTTGTTTGTTATGTCTTTCCAAACAGATGAGTTTTCTGCAATTTATTTGTTACTTTGGTTTGTTGTTTTTTTTTTTTTTTTTGTTGGTGGCTATTTTAACCTGAAATATTTTTGATGTTGGCAATGTTTGTTGTTTTTACGTTGTTCACTTTGATTTAATTGTCTGTGCTGCATTATTTTAAAAACATTCTTAAAATTTGCCTAAATGTAGTTTTAATCCTTTTTATGTGTGTGTGTGTGTGTGTGTGTGTGTGTTCTCAACTCCTGTTAATTAACAATGCAAAAGGGTCAAACCTCTAACATATTCTGTTAGTGTCTCAAATTAACATGTATGTGTGTATTTTGATTTCCTTGCTGCTTTTCCAAGTCCTGTTGGTTTATTTTTTTTGGACCAATAAAATTGTTTGCAATGTTTTTATGTGTTCTTTTCATGCAATGGATTTCCCAGCTGTAGCTTAACGAGGCTGATTGCCATGTGTTAGACAAATCCAGACATTTCAGAGCGGTAAGTCTTCAATTAGATTTTTGAGCAGTGGTTTTCAGCCTCAGTGATTAAGTACCCCCCACCCCCCAGGACATGTTTAGGACATGTTTCTTATCTAAAAATGTTTGTCCAAAATACCAAGCCATTGACTTTGATTTAAAACACCTGTGCAAGATGGAAAACCTGCAAACATGGCCTGTTGGGGGTACTTGAAGACAGGTTGAGCTAAAATCAAGCTCAAAACAATCCTATTCTAATTGTGGACATTTCAGAGAAAGCCCAGACTAACTTTTTTTGGCGGGTTTTTGTGTTTGTTTTTGTGTTTTTGTTTTATTTTTTGTTTTATTTTTGGGCTTTGTGGCCCTTTTCTTAAAATTGGCTTTTCTTCCTGTCAGCCAAACAGGAAGTGAGAGTAAAACCATAACACTATTTTTAGTTCTTGGGGACACAGGTTAATCTAACTAACTAGTGTCCCCATTAGGCAAATTGCAGTCTAGCACTTTGTTTGCACCCCAAATTATTAGGTATTTTGGGTTTTATAAAGGCAAATCCTTTATGCAATACAAGTGTAGTTGCTGAAAATCGCAGGGGAAGCACTGGTGACTTTACCATCCAATCATGTAGAGGCAAAGATGCTGGTTTCTTTCCCTTGCATGTTGCCCTCGGATCTCCAGCAAGTGCACTTGTAGTGCAAGGTCGATTTCCCTTTAGTAAAGAAACCTCAAGATACCTAATAATTTGGGATGTACATAGCAAAATGCTAGAGTGCAATTTCCCGAATGGGGAAACTATTGAAATTGGCTTGTGTGTCCCCAAAGAAAGACACTGGTAGTGTTTTATCCTCACTTCCTGTTTGGCTTTGTGACAGGAAGTGAATAATTTTGAAGGACAAATTGTCAAAATTTGGGAGTTGTCTTCACCCTATCAGGCGTGTAGAGATCCCCAACACTTCAAATCCCTCTGCACTCTATCCCCAAGCAAAAATCGGAAAGGATTTTCTTTAGTTTAACTTTACAAAGGCACATTCCTAAAATCAATTGTGATGCATGTTAAGGGCCATTTAGCCCTTTAATATAAAGTCATAAGTTGCCTTTGACTCTAATCATTATTTTTGGCCAGTCCTACAAATCTACATCTGTTTCTCTATTAACCACTTGGTGTCTGTGCTATATCCTAATTATGGCCACAGCGTGGACCTTAATTTCTGGGAGGCCGTCATAGGATGTGCTCCATGCAAGGTGCACTGAGACTCAGGTGATCGCAGTAAGGGCCTATCCTGGCCCCCTTACCACGTGATTAGCTGTTAGCCTTTGACAGATGATCACATGATGTAAAATAAAGCTTGGTTATTTGTGTGAGTTTTTACAAATAGATCCTTGAGAAATACATTTAAGTACTAAATCGTATTTCTCCAAATGTAGTCCAGAGTGGGCCCTAGCATTGATAAGATCATAAAGCTCACATTGGTTGTGGGTAGGGTTGAGCGAATCTGAACTGTAAAGTTCGGGTCCGTACCGGACGTTTGGGTGTTTGTGTCCTGGACCCGAACACGAACAATTGACTGTATGTTCGGGTTCGGGTCTGGTGTTCGGCGATATAATGGTGCTTTTTAAAATGTCTTTTAAAAGCACTCGCGGCTATATGAATTGTCGGCTACCGTCCCCCTTAATACAAAGAACAGTCATTGAAGTCATTTATTTTTAAAAAGTTAGTCATAAAATGTGTTTGGTGACCCAGGTCCTGCCCCAGGGGACATGTATCAATGCAAAAAAAACTTTTAAAAACGTCCGTTTTTTCGGGAGCAGTGATTTTAATAATGCTTAAAGTGAAACAATAAAAGTGTAATATTCCTTTAAATTTCGTACCTGGGGGTGTCTATAGTATGCATGTAAAGGGGCGCATGTTTCCAGTGCTTAGAACTGTCCCTGCAAAAAGTGTCATTTTTGCAGGAAAGAAAGCTATTTAAAATCACTCGCGGCTATATGAATTGTCGGCTCCCGTAACACAGAGAACAGTCATTCATTGAAAGCCATTCATAAAAAAATAAAAAAAACAACAACAAAAAGCGTGGGGGTCCCCCCAAATTCAATAACCAGGCCCTTCAGGTCTGGGATGGATATTAACCGCTTCCCGACCGCCTCATGTAGATATACGTCTACAGAATGGCACGGGCAGGCAAAACCACGTACCTGTACATGGCCCTTTAAATGCTCCGTGACCCCGGCCACGGGACCAGCGGACCCGATCACCGCTGGTGTCCCACGATCGGGTTACGGAGCTGAAGAACGGCGAGAGGTTTGTGTAAACAAACCTCTCCCCGCGCTTCCTACTCTGTCTGTCATTTATTGGCTGTTCCCGGTCATCGGGAAAGCCGATCAATGACGTCAGACGTCAGCCCCGCCCCTAATGTAAAATAACACACACATGTCAGAGCCCATAACCCCTCCCCTCCCCCTAGTGGTTAACTCTTTCACTACAACTGTCATTTATACAGGAATCAATGCATTTAAATAGCATTGATTGCTGTATAAATGACAATGGTCCCAAAAATGTCCGATGTGTCCGCCATAATGTCGCAGTTACAATAAAAAACGCTGATCGCCGCCATTACTAGTAAAAAAAAAAAATATTAATAAAAATGCTATAAAACTATCCCCTATTTTGTAAACGCTATAACTTTTGCGCAAACCAATCAATAATCGCTAATTGCGATTTTTTTTTACCAAAAATATGTAGAAGAATACGTATCGGCCTAAACTGAGGAAAAAAATGTTTTTTTATATATTTTTTGGGGATATTTATTATAGCAAAAAGCAAAAAATATTGAATTTTTTGCAAAATTGTCGCTCTATTTTTGTTTATAGCACAAAAAATAAAAACCGCAGGGGTGATCAAATACTACCAAAAGAAAGCTCTATTTGTGGGAAAAAAAGGACGCCAATTTTGTTTTGGAGCCACGTCGCACGACCGCGCAATTGTCAGTTAAAGCGACGCAGTGCCGAATCGCAAAAAGGGGCCTGGTCCTTTGGCTGCCAATTGGTCTGGGGCTGAAGTGGTTAAGGGGGACCCAAGCCAAAAAAAATAAATAAATGGCGTAGGGTCCCCCTCAAAATCCATACCAGACCCTTGAGGTCTGGGATGGATTTTAAGGGGAAACCCAGCCAAAAAAAAATGGCGTGGGGTCCCCCTCAAAATCCATACCAGACCCTTATCCGAGCATGCAACCTGACAGGCCGCAGGAAAAGAGGGGGGGACGAGAGCGCCCCCCCTCCCACCTGAACCGTACCAGGCCACATGCCCTCAACATTGGGAGGATGCTTTGGGGGTCTGAGACCCCCAAAGCACCTTGTCCCCATGTTGATGAGGACAAGGGCCTCGTCCCCACAACCGTGCCTGGTGGTTGTGGGGGTCTGCGGGCGGGGGGCTTATCGGAATCTGGAAGCCCCCTTTAACAAGGGGACCCCCAGATCCCGCCCCCCCCCCCCCTGTGTGAAATGGTAAGGGCCTACCATTTCACCAAAAAAGTGTCAAAAATTTTAAAAATTACAGGAGACGTTCTTTGACAATTCCTTTATTAAAATCTTATTTCTTCTTTCTTCTGGTCTTCCTTTCTTCATCCTTCGGTTTCTTCATCTTCTTCTTCCATCTTCTTCCATCTTCTTCTTCCTCCGATCCGCTTCTTCTTGGCCTTCTCGTCCAGCATTGGTGTCTCTTCTGGGCCGCTCCGTGCAATGGGAGGCTCCCGCTGTGTGAGGCTTCTCTCCGGTATCTTCTTCCACGGCGTCGGTCTCTGAGGCTTCTCTCCGGTATCTTCTTCCAGGGCATCGGTCTCTTCTTGGGCCACTCCTCGCAATGGGAGGCTCCGGGTGTGTAAGGCTTCGCTTCGGCTGACAGGTCTTTTATAACGGAGGGCGGGGCCACCTGGTAACCCCGCTCCCCTCTGACGCATGGGGACGTCAATGGGGACTTCCCTATGGCTTTCCCCTCTGACGTCACGTCCCCTCTGTGTCCGCTCAACTCTAGTTATGGGCCAAAGGCAATCCATAAGCCCTGGTTCACATTGGTAGTTGGGTACAATTTGACATGTCCAATTGGCAGCAAGTGGCAGCAATGGCATCGTCCTAATCAGTGCAATGCTGCATTTTCAGTGCGGAAACAATTGTTAAATATTTTATGGACTACTTTTTGCAATTTGGGGCTGCGATTTTCAATTGATCTGGACTGATACGCTAGTGTTAAATTGTGCAAGTCCAGCTCAGCGATTACCTGGGCTAAATGTGCTTTGAACAAAACTAGCTCAGGTAAGCACAGTCAAATAGAAACTGAAAATCAGATTTTTTTTAAACAATAAAGTCCTGTAAAAATCTCCATTACAAATGTTTAAATTAAGATGGTCAGACACTACACAATCTCTGTCCAATTCAACATGAAGGCTCGGTTTCCACTATTGCAAACCCAAAGTCGCACATTGTTGCCGCGAGTTTGGCCGCAACTTGAAGCAATGGCTGGGTATTTTTGTGGTGTAGGGACCTCAAGTCGCATCAAAGTGGGAACAAAGTAGTGCAGGGACTACTTTGAGGTTGGTGTGACTTGAAGTCGCAGACGTATGAGCGGTACTCATTGTAAATCATGGGGTACAACTTGTCATGCAACTTTTCAGTACCAAGTCGCATGCCAAGTCGCAATAGTGGAAACCAAGCCAAAAATGAACATTGTTTATCACGCAACTTTGGGTTTGAAATAGTGGAAACAGAGCATTAGGCTAAAGTGGTAATAGAAAGATGCACTGGAAGAATTACTTATAATTGTAGAAAATCAAACAGGCTTGTGCACTGAATCAAATTTATGAAAGATCTGATTGCCCAGTGTATGGTCACCTTTAACCACTTGCCGACTGCTCACTGTGTGTATATATATATATATATATATATATATATATATATATATATATATATATATAATCATTTATTTGAAGAGGGATATCTCGGTAACATCAGCAGCTGCTGCCACAACCAAGATATCCATCTTTACAGAGAGCGGTCGTGTTTACGATAATGATGGTCTCTGCGGCGGAGTCACCGCAAGCTCACCGTTATCGGCGGTGGGAGAAGTGCCACCCCCGGAGGCGATCGGGTCCTGCTGCGTGATGGGTATGGAGACGAGTGAGGCTAAGATGGCTATATTGTCTCTAAACGTCACTTCTGCCCATACGTCTTAAAGGAACATTTTTTTTTCAATGTCATTTTTTGTAAATTAAATTTTTTTTTATTCCATTTAAGTCTAAATATGAGATCTGAGGCCTTTTTGACCCCCAGATCTCATATTTAGGAGGACCTGTCATGCTTTTTTCTATTGCAAGGGATGTTTACAAAGATTTGGGTACAAAAAGAACCAACATTCAAAGATATATTAGAAGAACAAGAATTAGCTTAGTAACAAAAGGGGGTAATTAAATGAGAACAGATACTAAGGCCGCATACACACGAGCGGACTTTCCCGCAGGATTGTCCGCCAGACAATCCGCCCGTGTGTGGGCTCCGGCGGACTTTTCACTCCCAAAGTCCGGCAGACTTATGCGGCGTACACACTCTCGGACTTTCCGGCGGGATTGTCCGCCGGACCTAGTCCAGCGGACAAACCGCCGGACTTTCCGAGCGTGTGGACTTGCCCAGATCTCATATTTAAGAGGACTTGTCATCATTTTTTTTTTTAAAACAGTGTAAAAATTTATAAATTGAAGTAAAATAAATAAGAAACAAAAAAATAACATTTTTGAAAACACGCCGTCCCGACGAGCTCGCACACAGAAGCAAACGCATACGTGAGTAGCGCCCCACATATGAAAACGGTAGTCAAACCACACATGTGAGGTATCACCGCGATCAGTAAAGCGAGAACAATAATTCTAGCCCTAGACCTCCTCTGTAACTCAAAAGATGCAACCTGTAGAAATTTTTAAATGTTGCTTATGGAGATTTTTGAGGGTAAATGTTTGATGCCATTCCACGAGCGGGCGCAATTTTGAAGCATGACATGTTGGGTATCAATTTACTCGGCGTAACATTATCTTTCACAATATATGATTTTTTATTATTCAAAAAAGTGATTTTTTTTTATCCAAAAAAGTGCGCTTGTAAAACCGCTGCGCAAATACGGTGAGAAAAAAAGTATTGCAATGACCGCCATTTTATTCTCTAGGGTGTTAGGAAAAAAATATATAATGTTTGGGGGTTCTAAGTAATTTTCGAGCAAAAAAAACACAGAATCTGAAAAACAGGCTTGGTCCTTAAGTGGTTAAAGATATGAAAACATGAATTTCTGTTGTTTAGAAACACTTCTCTGTTCTTTGTATTGTATTGAAAGATTTGGGTACAAAAAGAACCAACATTCAAAGATATATTAGAAGAACAAGAAATTAGCTTAGTAACAAAATGGGGTAATTAAATGAGAACAGATACTAAGGTCGCATACACACGAGCGGACTTTCCCACGGGATTGTCCACCGGACTAGAGTCCGCCGGACAATCCACCCGTGTGTGGGCTCCGGCAGACTTTTTCCTCCCAAAAGTCCGGCAGACTTATGCGGCGTACACACGCTTGGACTTTCCGGCGGGATTGTCCACCGGACCTAGTCCAGGGGACAAACCGTCGGACTTTCCGAGCGTGTGGACTTGCCCACACACGCCCGGACTTTTCCGGCAGACAATCCGTGGGAAAAAGTCAGCGGGACTTTTGAAATGAATGGACTTGCCGACACACGATCGGAAAGTCAGTTAATTTAGAACGTGACTCCAGGTAGACGGGAATAGCGAAGGCAGCGAATGCCGCCGCGCTAGCCCCGTCACCTGGTATGGATTTAAAGGGGAATCCCTACGCCGAAAAAACTGTGTGGGGGGTCCCCCCAAATCCATCTCAGACCCTTATCCGAGAAAGCAGCCTGGCCGGCCAGGAAAGGGGGTGGGGACGAGCGAGCGCCCCCCCCCCTCCTGAGCCGTACCAGGCCACGTGCCCTCAACATGGGGGGTGTCCTGGGGAAAGGGGGGCCCTGCGGCCCCCCCACCCCAAAGCACCTTGTCCCCATGTTGATGAGGACAAGGGCCTCTTCCCGACAACCCTGGCCGTTGGTTGTCGGGGTCTGCGGGCGAGGGGCTTATCGGAATCCGGGAGCCCCCTTTAATAAGGGGGGCCCCAGATCCCGGCCCCCCACCCTATGTGAATGAGTATGGGGTACAATGTACCCCTACCCATTCACCTAAGGTGTAAATAAAAAAAACACAATTTTTCAAAATATTTTATTGCACAGCTCCGGGGGTCTTCTCGCCGGACTCCTCCGCTACTTTCAGCTCTTTTACCTAGCTCTTTCACGAGCGCAGGAGCCTGGCTTTCTTCTTCGTCGTCGCCATCTGGGGGTCTCGTTTTGCCTTCGGGGGTCTTTTCTGTTCTTGCCGCTGTCGCCGCCGCCTTCTGCTTCGTCGTCTTCTTCTTCTTCCGATGTTGACTCGTCGCTCTCTCTGCCATTCTGTCCGGAATGGCAGAGACACGCGGTGTTGTGACTTATATAGGGACAAGGGGCGGAGAAGAAGAAGAAGAAAGAAGAAGAAGATAAAAGAGCAGAAGATAGCGGAGGAGTCTGTCGAAAAGACCCCCCAAGACAGAAGAAGACCCCCGGAGCTGTGCAATAAAATATTTTAAAAAATTATGTGTTTTTTTTATTTACACTTTTTTTCCTTAGGTGAATGGGTAGGGGTACATCGTACCCTATACTCATTCACATAGGGTGGGGGGCCGGTATCTGGGGGCCCCCTTATTAAATATGCTTTGGGGTGGGGGGCTGCAGGGCCCCCCTTTCCCCAGGGCACCCCCATGTTGAGGGCACGCGGCCTGGTACAGCCCAGGGGGGGGGGGGCGCTCGCTCGTCCCCACCCCCTTTCCTGGCCGGTAGGGCTGCGTGCTCGGATAAGGGTCTGAGATGGATTTGGGGGGGGCCACGCCATTTTTTTGGCATAGGGATTCCCCTTTAAATCCATACCAGGTGACGGGGCTGGCGCGGCGGCATTCACTGCCTTCGCTAGTTCCGTCTACCTGGAGTCACGTTCTAAATGAACGGACTTTCCTCCGTGTCCGCCGGAAAACTCCGGGCTTGTAGGGGCAAGTCCACACTTTCGGATGCGCATGCGCGGGTATGCGTGCGCCAGTTCAATGTGCCGGTTCGCACCTCTATGCGCCGGTTCGCACGCTCAATTAATGCTTTATCAGGTGCACTAATTAAGGTGTGAACCGGCGCAGCGCATTAGCCTTAGTAAATCAGCCCCTATGTGTTTTTAAGCCTTTTTTGATATGGTTCACATGTTCTGCAATGCAGACACTGAGAGGTCTAGAAGTCCTCCCTACGTATTGTATACCACAATCGCATTCGAGAACATATACTACACCAATGGTATTACAAGTGATCAAACTTTTAATCGGATGTGTGGTACCAGTGGTGAAAGCGGAAAAAATACTTCCTCCTTTTTACGTTGTGCTTACATTGTCTGCAGTGGAGACAGCGACCACATGAATAAAAGCCAGTTAAAAAAGAAAAAATCATATTTTCTTTCAAAATGGGAGGATCTACAACACTAGGAGCTAAGACATCCCTTAAAGTGGGTGCCTTCTTGTAAATGAATCTGGGGCGTGAAGGTAACACTTTACCTAGAATTCTATCTTTCTTCAAAATGTCCCAGTGTTTCATTATCTTCTCAAATTTTTTATGCTGGATGTTATAGTCAAGAATAATTCTAAACTCTGATCCTACTTTCTGTATTTTTTTAGGCTGAGAATCTGACACCAAAGTGGCTCGATCCATATTCCCAATTTTATGGATTTCGCTGGTGATAGTTTCTTTTTGGTACCCTTTTTGAAAAAAACGTTAAGCCAATATGTCCGACTGGGCGAAAAAATCTACCTTAAGGGAACAATTACATCTAAGACGTATGAACTGTCCTCTTGGCATGTTGCATAACCAAGACTGGTGGTGGCAACTATCCAAGGGTGGGAAACCCATTTCTGTCTGTTGTTTTAAAAAAAAAAAATGTGTTTTAAAGGACGAGCTTAACCTAAAAATCTCTAGGTCAAGGAATGATATGTGAGCAGCATCAGCATTCCAGGACAATTTGATATTTTTAGTGTTCCCATTAAGTTTGGACATAAACAATTTTAGATTAGTCATATTACCTTCCCATATAATGATGAGATCATCAATATACCTATAATATTGTTTCAGTTCTATTGGCCTATTATGGAATACATCGATTTCTTTCTTACTTTCAATAGATTTTTATAAAATTTTAAATTCAAAAAAGCATACAAAACTTGGGTATACAATACAAAGTGCCCGGTCAAGGTCATGGTACAGTAGGAAAACAAATATAAACATGAAAACCGAGCTTGAGAGAATGTAACCAGGGCAAATCCAGGGCACAGGTAAAATGTGGTGTGACAGAAGAAGGACTTTGCTGGTCACCCCAAATGGGATGGTGTATTTAAGAGAAGGGTATCGACTGGAAAAAATATAATCACACGGGAGAGAACTGGCCCCGGGCACCCCAGACGGGAACAAACTGTGCCCCGAGCTAGCTCCCCCCAAGATCCTTCCCTCTAGTCCGTGAAAATTTTGGGGGTAAGGACAGTTGGGCGACCACCCTGCCTGTATGGGTGGTGGCCCCTCGATAGGGTTTGTGTCAGCTAATTATACCTGTACCTTTCTAACAACCTCAACAAGTTTATTTAACAGATAGCTGGTATTAACAGGGCTATCGTGAGAAGGAGGAAACAGTAAGGAAGAAAGAGAGAAAAGTCTGAGAGGGGAGAGGGGGTAAAAAGGGAGGGAGGGGGTGTGCCGCACTTTAACTAAGTAATAGAGAATTGTCTGGGGTAACTCCCGGAACAAGGGATATCCCACAGTGAGACGCCCATGGGTCCCAAACAGCTTCAAACTTCTGATATGTGTCAAGCAGCATACTGGCTAACTTCTCGTGTGCCATTATCCAAGATATCTTGCGGACAATCGCTGAGAAGGCAATCTTAGGGCGTTTCCAAGCTCCCGCAATGGTTAGTTTAGCTCCGAGCAGAATAAAGTGGATTAGCCTTTGCTTGGGTTTGGAAACATTGGTAATATTTGCATTTAAAAGTGCTACTGCCGCAGTCCTGGGGACCGAACAGTTTGTGACTTTGGTAATCAGAGAAAAGATTTTTGACCACAGCGGCCTAATTCTGGGACATTCCCATCAAATGTGCACCATGGTGCCCCTCAGCTGACACCCTCTGAAACAGCAGGGGTCCGCTGAGGGAAATATCGAAGCCAATCTGGATGGGGTCATGTACCATCTCATAAGTACTTTAATATTTGCTTCTATTAGAGAAGTATTGAGTATACCTTTAAAAGCTTTAGATCCTGCTTGGTGCCAAGTATCCAAGTCCCACTCGTGCTGGAGGTCGGCCTCCCATTCAGTCATATAGGTGGATTTGCCTGTTGGTTGCGTGAGTGACGAGTATATGACCGAGATGCCACCCCTCTGACCCTTGGCCTGGCCACACCACAGTTCGTAATCAGTGAAATTGGGGGGTAAGGGTTTTTCCGACCAAACTTTGTGTAGGAAGTGGGATATTTGTCCAAACCTGAAGTTCTCGGAAATTGGCATCTCTAGTTTATGGGTACAAAACTTCAGGGTAAGAGGTCCCTTATTAGTGAAATAGTGTCCAATGCGGTACAGTCCTTTGTCAAGCCACCACTGAAAAGCCTTAATGACCATTCCGGGCGGGAAATCCGGATTACGGAAGATGTGTGAGAGAGGTTGTGCTTTGGAGACGAGGGCCGGAGAATTACGGACACTATCCCAAAGGGTATAGGAGTGGGAGAGGGAGGGGGATAGAATTGCTGGCCTTTGTTTTTGTGAACACCATAGTAGGTAGTCCAGAGTGTACTGGGGTACAGCCTGCCTTTCGATTTTGACCCAGTCTGGTTTCTCGCATGAAGAGTAGACCGTGGAGAATAGGGCTAACCTAGCCGCCTGATAGTATTTAAAAAGGGATGGTAAACCTAGTCCCCCCTTTTTCCTATGTAGGTGTAGAGTGTGTTGGGGAATTCTGTATCCCAATTTCCCCCAGATAAATTTTAGGATTTTACTTTGCAGGGGCTTGAGTTGATCTTTTCGAATAGATATTGGGAGGGACCTAAAGAAGTAAAGGATTCTAGGGAGTAGGGTCATTTTGATGGAGTTGACTCTGCCTATCCAGGATAGCTCATTTTGTGACCAAACCTTCAAATCTGCTACCAGTTTTTGAAACAGCGGGGGATAGTTGGTGGAGTATAGGGATTCTGTTCTGTCTGTGAGGGATATCCCCAAATATTTGATGTGGCCCGTTCCCCAAAAAAATTGAAAGGATTTTTGAAGAAGGGTAACCGTGGAGGGTGGAAGAGAGACGTTTAGGGCTTGCGATTTAGTGTAATTCGCCTTTAATCCTGAGATTCTGGAGAAGTCTGTGAGTGTTTTAAACAGATTTGGGAGAGAAGTAATGGGGGACGTTAGGAATAGTATCATGTCGTCAGAGAAGAGGCCGCATTTGTGGGTCTGTTCTCCACATCTGACCCCTTGGATATCTGGATTGAGTCTTATTGCTATGGCTAATGTTTCTATTGCTAAGGCAAAAATGATCGGGGACAATGGGCAGCCTTGTCTGGTCCCTCGGGCAATAGTAATTGGAGTGGAATAGTGTCCCTGTATGCGTATTTGTGCTTTAGGCTGTGAGTATAGGGAGTGTATCACCCCTCTGAAGCGAGGGCCAAAGCCCCATCGTTCCAGAAGGGGGAACAGATAGGACCATGTCACTGAGTCAAACGCCTTTTGAAGATCCAGCGCCAATAAGAATCCCTGTTGTGCTGGCCCCCCATCCCAGTTAGATTGAAGAATGGACACAATATCTATCGCCCTCCTAATTTGGTCAGGGCCTTGCCTGCCAGGTATGAACCCCACCTGGTCCTTGTGTATATATTTGCTGCTGAAGGAGGAAAGGCGTACCGCCATAATTTTGGTTAGTATTTTCAGGTCTGAGTTAATGAGTGAGATGGGGCGGTAGTTACCTACTTCTTCTGGGTTCTTATCAGGTTTAGGTATGACTGTAATATAAGCTGTATTCAGTTGTGAGTCTAAGGGGTTGCCTTGAGTCAAGTGGTTAAAGAATTTCGTCATATGTGGGACCAGGGTTTCTGTTAAGGTCTTATAATAGGGAGCCGATAGCCCATCGGGGCCAGGTGCTGATCCTGCCCTGAGGCTTTTTATTACTGTTGCCACCTCTTCCGACGTGAAGGGAGCTTCTAGGATTTCCCTATGCTCATCCGATAAACTTGAAACAGAAACGCCATCCAAATAATTAGATGTTGAACTACTCGGGGATTGGGGTGGGGCACTATAGAGGTCAGCGTAAAATTTCTGAAAGGCATCTAGAATCTTGGAGGGGTTGGCCGTCAGACCGTGGTTTGCAATTCTGAGTTTGGGGAAAGAGTAAAGTCTCGTTTTAGGAGATAATTTAGCAGCTAACATTGGGCCTATCTTACCCTTCTGAGTGTAGAATTTGTTCGAGCTCCAGCGGATTGATTTTTCGGCTTTCGTTGTAAGGGCCAGGTTGAGTTCTAATCTTAGTTTTTCAACTTGGGCTAATATGGTCGGGGAAGGGTTCAGTTTGTGTAACGCTTTAGCTGATCTGTAAGAACCTTCTAGTCTTTCTATGTGAAACATGTGTTCTTTCTTGAGCCTGGATCCCATTTGTATGAGTTTACCCCTTATCACAACTTTGTGTGCCGCCCATAGTGTCTCTGGTGAAATGTTCCCCACATTATTTAAGGAGAAGTAGTCAGTCAGAGCCTTATTTAGTTCCGTTACCTGCACTGGATTGGATAGTATGGACTCATTTAGGCGCCATTGTCCCCGTTTTGTCATGTGTGTGTTAGACCGAAAATGCATAATGACTAGTGAATGATCCGAGAGAACCGTATCGCTTATGTGGGATTTAAGAATTGCTGGGAGTAAGTTTGGGGAGACCAGAACATGGTCAATCCTGGCATAGGTGTCGTGCGGGTAGGAATAGTGAGTGAAATCTCTTTTGGAAGGATTGAATTCCCTCCAGGCATCTATGAGGCCCCTGTTGTGCAATAGTTTTGCTACCCTGAGGCTTGCCCTTGTGGGTTTGGTAAGCTGTGTCTTGGGGGGTTTGGATTTATCCAGTGCTTGGTCAAACGCTATGTTGGAGTCTCCCCCCCATATAACTGAGCCCTCTAGCATAGGAGAAAGTTCGTCTAGGATACGTTTGAAGAATTGTTCCTGTCCTTTGTTTGGGGCACAATAGGAGACTAGGGAGTAAATGTGACCCCCTATAGTTCCTTTGACTAAAATGAACCTCCCTTCCACATCCTTATAGTCAGATATAAAGGTGAAGTCGCACGACTTTGAGAAGAGAATCGCAACCCCTCTGGTTTTGTTTTCTGCCTTTGCCAGATAGAAGTGTGGGTAGTGAGCGTGAATAAAGTTAGGACTGTACCGCATTGGGAAGTGGGTTTCCTGAATCATCAGTATATCCAATTTAAGGGATTTGTAGTGTGTGAACAGTTTCTTTCGTTTGAGTGGTGAGTTTAAACCTTGCGCATTGTGGGAGGCAATCTTGAGATGGGTCTGTGGTGTGTCAGCCATGAGGTATGAGAGGAGCGACAACTCGGTATATCTCGTCACTTACCTTCAGGCGTCTTCTGACCCTACTGTCAAACAGTGTAACGGTAAACCACCTTGGAAGTTGGGAGCTTGACACCAATAATAGAGACGTAGACTCTGCAAAAAAAAATTCCATTAGGCACAAAATATCAGGGAAGGGCAAGGGAAGGAAAGAAGAAAAGGAAGGAAGAGAAAGAAAAGAAAGAAAAGGCTTGTCTCCTAACCAATGAGACAGTTCCCAGGAGGGGAGACTCCCCCTAGGGACTTCTACCAAAAAGGTAATAGTGTCTGCTCCCGAATGGGGCAGACTGCCGCACCCCCAGATTCCATCAGGAGTCTACGGGTGAGGCGGAGGCACTTCCTCAGCCAGGGCGCCCTTTATTACTATCAAAATTGAGTGTAACACAGCAACCAGGAAAAAGTATGGTACCCATCAGGCTGAACTAAGAATTTAGTAGGTTCTGTACCTGGTGCCCCCCGTCCTTCCCTTAAGTGGGAACGGAGGGAGGACCCCCAGACAGATAAGCGGTAAGTACCCCCCTAGGAGTGACTCGTCCAAATAATTGGCCAAGCTATGGGGAGCCTAAAGTAGCTGTAAAAAGGGAGAAACAATTAAAAAAAAAAAAAAAAAAGTCATGTGTTCAAGAAAAACACCATCAGGGCTTCAGGTTCCGTGAAGGTCAGGAACAATCAATTTCTAGGGTCACAGGACAGTCTATGTCCACTTGGGATTCTTCAAGGAGGGCCATTGTCCTTTGCCTTCTTGGTCTTTGTCTTGTTCCAAAGCGGGGATTCCGGGCTCGTCGGAGTTGGTCTTTTGGTAGATCCGGGTAAGTTGTGGGAAATCTCCATGTCTGCTTCTTGGGAGATGAGTTTGAGTCGTAGCAATAGTCTTTCACCATCAGAGAATGTGGAGAATGCCTAGGTCTTGCCGTAGTCTGAGAACTTAACTGCGAACGGGAAGGCCCATTTGTATTTAATGTCCTTTTGCGTGAGGACCTGAAGTAGTGGCTTTAGTGAGCGTCTGCGTTGCATGGTGGAAGGGGAGAGGTCTGCAAAAATTTGTACAGGGTGACCAAGGCACATTACTTTGGGAGCTGAGCGAGCTTGTCTCATCACTTCTTCCTTGACGGCGTAATAGTGTGGCTTTGCAATGACATCTCTTGGAGAACCGTCCTTCCTGGGGGGTCCCAATGTTCTGTGGGCTCTGTCCAGTTCTAGGCGGTGTTGAGGAACATTTGGAATCAGGGTTTGGATCATGTTTTGCACCGCGGCTGGTATGTTGGTGACTGATTCAGGAAGGCCTCTGATCCTAACGTTGTACCTTCTTGACCTATTTTCCAAATCGTCAATTCTGGATAAGGCGATTTCCAATTGATCTTGCACTGTGTGAAGGTGATCAGAATTCTGATTAGTCACAGCAATTGTTTGTTCCATCTTATGCTCCATAAAGTCAATTCTGGAGCCCAGGTTTTGGAAATCCTGCTTCAGATCTCCTGTGATTTTGGCAGCTGTTTGGGAGAGCAGATCTGACAGTTTCACATATAAGTCAGACATGGAGAGCGATTCTGGCATGGGGTCAGTGTGATGAGGGACAGCTTGGAGCGCAGCATGAGGTACAGCAGGGGAGATGCTGTATCTGTCTATGGAGCGGCCTATCAGGGATTCTGTGGAGGCTGGGGACGGAGTAATTTCATGGTGGAGGAGTCCCTGTGCCACAGGGGTGCCTAGTAGAGCTGCAGGGGAATGTACCTGTCTCCCCTCCTGTGTGTCCTCTATGTAGGCCGAGTGTTGCCTCGTGGCGGTCGACATCTTGAAACTGCCGGCCGGCTCCAGGGTGATGAATTGTGGCCCCAGGCTACGTCTGGCTGAGGCCCCTAGCATGTGGGGGGATGTCCGTGAGTGATGGGGGTCCGCGGTGGTGTTTTCGGCGCTCCTGGCGGGCTGTGAAGCTAGCGATGGACGCTGGCTGGGGTAGAGCGGAGCTCCTGGCTAAGCGGCCATCTACGGAACTCCGCGCATGCGCACCTCGATTTCTTTCTTAAACCGTTGGTCACTACCACCACTGCTTTTCTAAAAGACACGAAACACGCTATCCAAGTAATTGAATCCACGCCTGCTAGTGACAATAGTATACTTGTCACAGCAGACGTGGGTTCATTGTACACAATTATTGGTCATCAGGATGCCATCAAGTCGGTTAAACGTGCCCTTGATAGATCCAATTTATCCATCACACATAAGAATTTTCTTTTGGATGCTTTAGAGTTTTGTTTAACCAAGAATTATTTTTGGTACGACCACAAATATTTCTTACAAATACTCGGTGTTGCCATGGGTTCTCGCTTCGCCCCAAGCGTAGCAAACCTATTTATGGCCTTATGGGAGGAGGAGACTATCTTCCATAATAGGCCAATAGAACTGAAACAATATTATAGGTATATTGATGATCTCATCATTATATAGGAAGGTAATATGACTAGTCTAAAATTGTTTATGTCCAAACTTAATGGGAACACTAAAAATATCAAATTGTCTTGAAATGCTGATGCTGCTCGCATATCATTCCTTGACCTAGAGATTTTTAGGGTAGGCTCATCCTTTAAAACCAAAAATTTCTTTAAAACAACAGACACCACCAGTCTTGGTTATGCAACATACCAAGAGGACAGTTCATACGTCTTAGACGGAATTGTTCCCTTAATGTAGATTTTTTCGCACAGCCGGACATATTGGGAGAATGTTTTTTTTCAAAAAGGTACCAAAAAGAAACTATCACCAGCGAAATCCATAATATTGGGAATATGGATTGAGCCACTTTGGTGTCAGATTCTCAGCTTAAAAAAATACAGAAAGTAGGATCAGAGTTTAGAATTATTCTCGACTATAACATCCAGCATAAAAAATTTGAGAAGATAATAATGAAACACTGGGACATTTTGAAGAAAGGTAGAATTCTAGGTAAAGTGTTACCTTCACGCCCCAGATTCATTTACAAGAAGGCACCCACTTTAAGGGATGTCTTAGCTCCTAGTGTTGTAGATCCTCCCATTTTGAAAGAAAATAAGATTTTTTATTTTTTAACTGGCTTTTATACATGTGGTCGCTGTCCCCACTGCAGACAATGTAAGCACAACGTTAAAAGGAAGAAAGATTTTTTTCCGCTTTCACCACTGGTATCACATATACGATTAAAAGTTTGATCACTTGTCATACCATTGGTGTAGTATATGTTCTCAAATGCGATTGTGGTATACAATATGTAGGGAGGACTTCTAGACCTCTCAGTGTCCGCATCGCAGAACATGTAAACAATATCAAAAAAGGCTTAAAAACACATAATGTCTCCAAGCACTTCAGACACTTCATAATAGAGACCCCAAATGCCTCAAATTTTGGGGACTTGAAAGGGTTAACCAACACTGGAGAGGGGGAATTATATACGGCAGTTAAGTCAAAGCAAATCTGTCACGTACCTTAAGGCAGAGCCCGTATTGCAGGGAGCGGCCACTCGTAAACCCCTGGTTCGGGAACCCCTGATAGGGAAGACAGGAGCTCGGGAGCACAGGGGAGCACAAGTGCCTGGCTGATAAGCTGGGTAGAGGGCTGGAGATCTGTGCAGACGGGAACCAGGAGGTATCCTGTAGTCCAGCAGCAGGAAGCAAGCAGGTAATGTGCAGCAGACACAAGGAGGTGTCCTGTAGTCCAGCAGCAGGAAGCAAGCAGGTAACGTGCAGCAGACACAAGGAGGTGTCCTGTAGTCCAGCAGCAGGAAGCAAGCAGGTAATGTGCAGCAGACACAAGGAGGTGTCCTGTAGTCCAGCAGCAGGAAGCAAGCAGGTAATGTGCAGCAGACACAAGGAGGTGTCCTGTAGTCCAGCAGCAGGAAGCAAGCAGGTAATGTGCAGCAGACACAAGGAGGTGTCCTGTAGTCCAGCAGCAGGAAGCAAGCAGGTAATGTGCAGCAGACACAAGGGGGTGTCCTGTAGTCCAGCAGCAGGAAGCAAGCAGGTAATGTGCAGCAGACACAAGGAGGTGTCCTGTAGTCCAGCAGCAGGAAGCAAGCAGGTAATGTGCAGCAGACACAAGGAGGTGTCCTGTAGTCCAGCAGCAGGAAGCAAGCAGGTAATGTGCAGGCGGGTCTCAAACAGGCAGGGTCAAACACAGACGGGCAGATCAGGTACAAGGGAGCATCCAAAGGGGTAGTCAAAGTCCAGAACCGGGATCGGGGCAGGCAGAAGTCAGAAGAGTCAGAGACAAGCCAGGTTTCAGCAGGGATCAGGTGAATCAGGTTTTGCAGGTAGACAAAGCACATACAGGGAACGCTGTTGATCGGGCAGCAAGGCAACAGGGACTGGGTTTGGTTTAAATAGCGCTCTTGGCGCCAAACAGCGTCAGGGCAGCCGCGCGTGCACGCGCGCTCTCCCGCGCACGCCCGCGCGCTCCCGCGCACGCCAGCGCGCGCCCCCGCGCGCACCGACAGCCGCGCTATTGCGCATGTGTGGGCGCAGCAGGCCCGTTCTGAGCCGGGGAATCCTTCTCCTCCTGGGGATGTTGGGACGCCCGCTGGAGGGGCTTTCCTGACATTGCCCCCCTCCAATGGGCAGCCTCCGGATGCCCAACTGGGCCCACTTACTTGGATTGGCTCGCTTGAAGGCCGCAATTAGCCTCTGGGCATGGATGTTAGCCTCTGGCTCCCAAGAATTCTCTTCCGGCCCGTAGCCCTTCCACTTTACAAGATATTGAACCTGGCCATATCTCTTCCTGCAGTCCACAATAGTTTCCACTTCAAATTCCTCCTCGCCATCGATAAGCACAGGTTCAGGAGGGCCGGTGTTCCGGCTAGCAAAGGGATCCGGAGTTGAAGGTTTTAGAAGGGCAACGTGGAAGACTGGGTGGATTCTGAATGAGTCAGGCAGTTTTAACTCGTACGCCACATTATTGATTTTTCTAGTTACAGGAAAAGGACCCACAAACTTTGGCCCCAACTTCTTGGAAGGACACGCCAGTTTCAGGTTTTGGGTGGACAGCCAAACCAAGTCTCCCGGCTTTAGGTTGAGGTCCCCTCTCCTCCTCTTGTCAAATATCGCCTTGTTTCGTTCCTGGGTCTTCAGTATCGTCTCCTGAAGTAACTTGTTATTGGTGCTGAAAAAATTCAGGGTTTCCTGGGCTGCTGGCACGGAGCACTCTGGGATGCTGTTGGACAAGAACAGGGGGTGAAACCCGTAATTTGAAAAAAATGGAGACTGGTTGGTTGCAGAATGAACAGAGTTATTGTATGCAAACTCGGCAAGAGGTAGGAGGGGGACCCAGTTATCTTGAGAAAAACATGAGTAGCATCGCAGGTACTGTTCCAAGGTCTGGTTGGTACGTTCGGTCTGACCGTTGGTCTGGGGATGGTAAGCGGAGGAGAATAGGAGGTTGATCTTCAGGGCCGCACATAATGCCCTCCAGAACCTGGACGTAAATTGCACCCCTCGGTCAGATACGATATTGGCGGGGATTCCGTGGAGCCTTACAATCTCCTTGATGAAGACTCTTGCGGTCTCAGGAGCTGAGGGGGTGCCTTTCATGGGTAAGAAGTGGGCCATCTTGGAGAACCTGTCTACTACCACAAAAATGGTCGTGAAGTCTTCAGAAGGGGGCAATTCGACAATGAAGTCCATGGAGATCATCCTCCATGGCTTCTCCGGGACTGGAAGGGGGTTCAACAAGCCCCAGGCTCTTGTCTTGCTGCCCTTATTCTGGTTACACGTGGTACATGACTCGACGTATGCCCTGCAGTCTTTTAGAAGGTTGGGCCACCAAAAGGTGCGCAGGAGAAGATCAGCGGTCTTGCGGGCACCAAAGTGGCCGGCCAATTCGTGGTCGTGGCAGGATTTCAGGGCGGCCACCCGTGACTGTTGAGGAACGAAGATCTTCTCCTCATGCCACAGCAGACCGTCTCTAGGCTGCAAGGAACTGCCCGGCTGGTGAGGGATCAAAGCGGAGGCTTGTTTAATTTCGGATAGAAGATCCTCATGCAGAAGAAGGAAGTTACCTGGGGTAAGTATGGTGTCTGGAGGTGGCGGAACTGTGGACTCACTGAACATTCGTGATAGAGCATCAGGTTTGGTATTCTTGGATCCGGGCCTGAAGGTGATGTGAAATGAAAATCTGGTGAAGAAAAGTGCCCATCTAGCCTGGCGGGGTCTCAACCTCTTGGCTACTTTTAAGTATTCCAGATTCTTATGGTCCGTGTAGACCAGGATAGGATGGGCGGCTCCTTCCAGGAGATAACGCCACTCCTCGAGCGCGGCCTTGATGGCCAGTAGCTCTCTATCCCCGACATCGTAATTTCTCTCTGCTTCGGACAGCTTACGGGAGAAAAAGGCCACCGGGTGGAGGAGCGCCTTAGGGCCTTGTCTCTGGGAGAGGACTGCCCCTACCGCCACTTCAGAGGCGTCGACCTCCAAGATGTAAGGGAGTGCAGGATCCGGGTGTTTTAAGACAGAGGCCGACACAAACTGGTACCTTGCTTGGTCAGCCTCGTGATGGGAGCAATGATGTTGGAAAACCCCTTAATAAATTTGCGATAGAAATTCGCGAATCCTACGAATCGCTGAATTCCCTTCTTGTCCGTGGGGGCAGGCCAATCCAAGATGGCAGACACCTTTTGCGGATCCATCTTAATCCCATCTACTGAAATGACCAAGCCTAAGAACTGGATACTTTGACGTTCGAACTCACACTTTTCAGGCTTCGCATACAGGCCATGCTGGCGAAGACGGGTCAAGACCTTCCTGACGTGTTCCCTGTGAGTAGGCAGAGAGGGAGAGAAAATCAAGATGTCATCCAAGTAGACAATAACAAATAAGTCAAGATAGTCTCTAAAAATGTCATTTACAAAATGTTGAAACGTAGCAGGGGCGTTGCAGAGCCCAAATGGCATCACCAGGTATTCATAGTGTCCGAAGCGGGTGCGAAAGGCAGTCTTCCATTCGTCCCCGCTTCGGATACGGACCAGGTTATATGCCCCACGGAGATCTAATTTGGTAAACACCACAGCTGTACCAAGCCTCTGGAATAGTTCCGGTACCAGGGGCAGAGGGTACCGATTCTTAATTGTAATTTTGTTCAAGTCCCGGTAGTCTACGCAGGGGCGTAGAGAGTGATCCTTCTTCTCTACAAAGAAAATCCCTGCCCCGGCTGGGGAGGTAGAAGGTTGTATAAACCCTTTTCGCAGGTTGTCATCGATGTATGCTTTGAGAGTCTCCAACTCCAGTCCTGTTAAAGGGAAGATTCTCCCGAAGGGAATTTCTGCACCTGGTAAAAGTTCAATTGGGCAGTCATAGGGCCTGTGTGGGGGGAGTGTCTCTGCCCCTTTTTGACTGAACACGTCCAAAAAGCTGTGGTATTCTTCCGGGACAGCCCTACGGGCCTCAATGTCACCCTCTAGACAGAGCAGAGAGGGTGAGACGTTGGTGGTCCCTTGCAGGCAGTACTGACAGCAGTAGGGAGAGAGGAAGCTGATACTCCCCGTGGGCCAGTCGATTTGAGGATTATGGGCCTTGAGCCAGGGTATGCCCAGGATAACAGGGAACAGAGGGGACTCAATGATGTCCAGGCGGAGTAGTTCACTGTGGTTACCCGCAATGGTAGCGTGTAGAGGAACCGTCTCTTGGGTCACAGGTCCAGATCTGATAGCCGACCCATCGGCTAGATGTACCGACAGTCCTCTGGCTCGGGGACGTAAAGGAACTCGAAATTTGCGGGCAAAAGTCTGGTCCATGAACCCACTACAGGCTCCAGAGTCAATTATGGCGGGGACCAGAGTATTCCCTCCTGGGAGCTGTAGGGAAAGGGAAACAGTCAGGTGAGACGCATTATTAAGTACTGCAGGCAGAACAGTGGAGAACAGAGAGGAGTGCTTACAGGACTTCGCGGGACAGGCCCTTACGTAATGTCCGGGTTCCCCACAGTAGAGGCAAAGGTTCTGGATTCGCCTGCGTTGTCGCTCCTCTGGGGTCAGGGAAGGACGAAGGACGCCCAGTTGCATAGGCTCAGAGGGTGCAGTTGCGGTGCGGCCAGAAGGGTAAGGTACCCGGGGTAGCATCCACACCGGACGGGAAGAACCGGCCGTACGCTCAGTCCTACGCTCCCTCAGACGCCTGTCTATCTGAGTGGACAGGTTGATTAGGTCTTCGAGAGTCTCAGGGATGCCCACTCTGGCCAACTCGTCCTTCAAAGACTCGGAGAGGCCCATACGAAATTGATGACGCAGAGCTGCGTCATTCCAGCTCGTATCGGCGCTCCAGCGCCTAAACTCGGATGCATAGTCTTCTGCCGCCCTACGGCCCTGTTGTAGGGAAAATAAAGCTGCTTCGGCAGTTGCTGCCTGTTGTGGGTCTTCGTAGAGGATGCCCATGGCCTGGAAAAAGGTGTTCAGATTGCTGAGGCATTCGTGCTTCTGTTCCACCAGGCGGTGGGCCCAGGCCTGGGGCTCCCCTTGTAGCAGGGAGACCACAAACCCCACCTTGGTGGACTCAAGGGAAAAGGTTCGGGGTTGGAGTACAAAAAAGAGTTCACAGGCGTTGCGGAATGCCCTATATCTGTTCCGGGCCCCGGAGAATCTATCCGGAGTGGGGACCTTGGGCTCAGGAGGCAGCATAACCACCGAGGGTGCAGGTGATGCGCTGAGCGCTGTTGGGCCTGAGGTGGCTAGGGTCTGCACGCGTTCCTCTAGGCGGGAGTACCCCTCCTGTAGGGAGTTGACAGCCTGTGTCAGTCCGGCCAGGTGACGGCATAAGTCCTCCCTAGCCGTGGCTCCCTGCATGGGCTCAGTCATGGCTGCCCGATACTGTCACGTACCTTAAGGCAGAGCCCGTATTGCAGGGAGCGGCCACTCGTAAACCCCTGGTTCGGGAACCCCTGATAGGGAAGACAGGAGCTCGGGAGCACAGGGGAGCACAAGTGCCTGGCTGATAAGCTGGGTAGAGGGCTGGAGATCTGTGCAGACGGGAACCAGGAGGTATCCTGTAGTCCAGCAGCAGGAAGCAAGCAGGTAATGTGCAGCAGACACAAGGAGGTGTCCTGTAGTCCAGCAGCAGGAAGCAAGCAGGTAACGTGCAGCAGACACAAGGAGGTGTCCTGTAGTCCAGCAGCAGGAAGCAAGCAGGTAATGTGCAGCAGACACAAGGAGGTGTCCTGTAGTCCAGCAGCAGGAAGCAAGCAGGTAATGTGCAGCAGACACAAGGAGGTGTCCTGTAGTCCAGCAGCAGGAAGCAAGCAGGTAATGTGCAGCAGACACAAGGAGGTGTCCTGTAGTCCAGCAGCAGGAAGCAAGCAGGTAATGTGCAGCAGACACAAGGAGGTGTCCTGTAGTCCAGCAGCAGGAAGCAAGCAGGTAACGTGCAGCAGACACAAGGAGGTGTCCTGTAGTCCAGCAGCAGGAAGCAAGCAGGTAACGTGCAGCAGACACAAGGGGGTGTCCTGTAGTCCAGCAGCAGGAAGCAAGCAGGTAATGTGCAGCAGACACAAGGGGGTGTCCTGTAGTCCAGCAGCAGGAAGCAAGCAGGTAATGTGCAGCAGACACAAGGAGGTGTCCTGTAGTCCAGCAGCAGGAAGCAAGCAGGTAATGTGCAGCAGACACAAGGAGGTGTCCTGTAGTCCAGCAGCAGGAAGCAAGCAGGTAATGTGCAGGCGGGTCTCAAACAGGCAGGGTCAAACACAGACGGGCAGATCAGGTACAAGGGAGCATCCAAAGGGGTAGTCAAAGTCCAGAACCGGGATCGGGGCAGGCAGAAGTCAGAAGAGTCAGAGACAAGCCAGGTTTCAGCAGGGATCAGGTGAATCAGGTTTTGCAGGTAGACAAAGCACATACAGGGAACGCTGTTGATCGGGCAGCAAGGCAACAGGGACTGGGTTTGGTTTAAATAGCGCTCTTGGCGCCAAACAGCGTCAGGGCAGCCGCGCGTGCACGCGCGCGCTCCCGCGCACGCCCGCGCGCGCCCGCGCGCACCGACAGCCGCGCTATTGCGCATGTGTGGGCGCAGCAGGCCCGTTCTGAGCCGGGGAATCCTTCTCCTCCTGGGGATGTTGGGACGCCCGCTGGAGGGGCTTTCCTGACAAAATCCTTCTGGATCCATGAGATGCGTGTATTAGTTCCAGGAGGGATGAACGTCGACTTTGACCTCAACTGCTTTATTTCAGATAAATAAATCAGTTACTATTTGTCTTTTTATGTTTATTTTTATGCATTAAGTTTCTTATATAATTATAATTATATTTTTGCTTTAACTGATCATCCAGTACACATATATTTAAAAAAAAAAAAATACTTGATCATAACAGTCTACACTTAGATTGCTTTTTTTCTTTCAACATTATACCTGCATGAATATTCTCTTGGTTGCTAACTCATTAGATTGGAGCCGTTTCTTCCCCCCTCGAGAAAGATCTTGTGCCTTTGCTCATCCTATGGTTTAATATCTCTGTTCCTGGGCCATCACCTGGTTGGATTGGAGTTTGATCTTCACCCTATAAGTGGGACCATGCATTTCTGACCATTTGATGGTCCTACATACTCGGTAAGACTACCTATTTTGTATGGTGGAGGATTTGTCACTGTGATTTTATTCAAGATTACAACAGTCACCGGGTGTTCTCATCCACATCATTCTACAAATGTATTTGTATATGAACTTTAAAAAAATGTTTTTTGTGCTGCACTTACTTTCTTTTTTATATAGGATTGAAGGTATAGTGGGGTTGGAGATCCTAGCTGATGAGGAGCAAGGAGAGGTCCGCTTTGTTCTTTGGTGTGGGTCGACATATGTCTGGTCAAGCATGTGGTGCCCAAGCGGCTGATGTTTTGGCCACGCGAGATACGCTTGAGACATATGTTGCAAATATGTGATGCAGTCGGTGTGCTGCCCTTAAGCTGGCCCCTGGAGGGCATCCTGCCTCGTTGCAGATGTGCCTCCTCCTCCTCTCTCCTATCAGGCACCCATGTGTAGTCAGTGACCTCATCATCCCCTCCCTCCTCATCACTGGAGCAAACCTGGCAGTATGCTGCAGCTGGGGGAACATGACTGCCAGATTGCTGTCCTTCTTGGGCACCCCCTTTCTCTGGGCTCACGTTACTGCCTTCCTCTAGCTGGGTACCATCATCAGAGCCTTCAAAATGCTGGACATCCTCCTTGAGCATGTACCCAACACTGTGGTCAAACAGTTTGAGGGACTCCTCAGGAGGACATTGTGGGGCTAGGGAAGGAGTGACTGGTGCCATTGAGCAGAGGGAAGAGGCTGCATTGGCAGCTGCTTTGCCAGACAAAGTACCCTGAGCCTGGATGAGAGAGGATGAGGAGGATGAGAACAGCTTGGTCATCTACTCTACCAAGTCTTCGGCATGTTGCGGCTCAACACGGCCAGCTGCTGGAAAAAAAAATGACAAGCTTGTTCCACGGCCATGTGCTGATGAGGATGCACCGTGTCCACGACCAGCACTGTTGCCTCTAGACACAGAGCTTGCTTGCCCTCTTTTATTGGCTTGTGACTGTCTGCCTCTCCTTGTTGGCCTTCCAGACATACTAATGGCCTGCAGGGAGATGTAGCTGCACAAAGCTGGGACGTATTTATATACTGATTATACTGCAGCTAGCAGAATCAACTGCCTGCCTGTAGTATTATTAGTATGAGAACACCGGCTGTCAAGAAGGACGTTCTGGCCACCCAGCTGTTTCTGGAAGACCTACGTGCAGAATCACTAGCAGAGGAGCCAACCGGTGCACACAGGTGCATGTTAACACTAACGGGCGCACGCAATTGCGCGCTAACACTAATGGACGCACGCGGGTGCGCCCTTACACTAACAGGTGCGTGCGCGGGTGACGGGCAGTGTGACTGAACTTGGCGCCAAAGGGGCTATTTAAAGGAACCTGTCACCTTGCCTCCCTGCTGTCCGGTCTACAGCGTCCCTGAGTTCCCCTGCTGTTACTTTACCTATTGATCTGATACCTGTTACCTGGCCTGTCTCTGACCATTCTCTGTTTGCTGCCTGCCTCTGACCCTGGCTTGTCTTGACGATTCTCCTGCCTGCTGCTTTGATACCAATCCTGCCCGCCTGTGTATGACCCGGCCTGCTTTACGACTATGCCTTGCCTGCTGCCTTGGTACTGTTCCTGCCCGCCAGTGTTTGACCCGGCCTGCCTGAGATCCGACTGCCTCCAGTCTGGTTGTTCCTGCGGTTCCTGCTGTCCCTGCTATCTGGCCCCACCATCCTGCTATCTGCAGTCTTCGGCTTCCTGGTTTCCACTCCTGGACTATGGTGCACCTCCCTCTCTGTTCTGGTCTGAGTGTTCCTGATGTTCCTGCTTGCTGCTGGTCCCAGCTCCAGTCCGCATTTGGGTCTCCTTCAGCTCCCTGAAGTCCGGACCAGCCCTTACATCTGTGACCTGTCAGGCACTTGTGCCCCTTTGCACTCCTGAGCCCCTGTCTGCTCTATCAGGGGTTCTTTAGCCAGAGGAATACGAGAAGCCACTCCCTGCATAAGTGGGCTCAACCACCAGGTATGTGACACTGACATTTGTATTCAGGTAAAGCTTTAGGTGCACACTGTGCAAAGGACCCTAAAACAAAATACTGCAGCTCCCTGCCTGTATTTGTATGAAAACACTGGCGATTGTATTCAGATAAAGCTTTAGGTGCACACTGTGCAAAGGACACTAAAACAAAATACTGCAGCTCCCTGCCTGTATTTGTATGAGAATGCCGGCAATTATATTCAGGTAAAGCTTTAGGTGCACACTGTGCAAAGGACACAATACACCAAGTGAAAATAGTGCAGCTCCCTGCCTGTCGGTATATTATGTAGAGGAGAACAGGAACGGATCTAGCTAAACTGAATACAGTTTATAAATATATATACAACACACCTGGGATACATATATATCCTCTACACACTGTAACTGAAGCTAACTGACTCGCATGCCTACTCTAACTCAAATTAAATGACACTGTCTCTCTCTCAAAGCACAGTTTTATATCATCCAGCAGTAAGTTCAATCTATTTCTAAAATAATTCCTATTCAGACCAATGTCCTCAATACTGCCTCCCTTGTATTCTTGAGCCTGGCCCAATCAGATTTTTCCTTTCCTTTTTTACCATTATTTATTAACCGGACTAAACCAAACAAAATGAGACAAAACAAAACAAAACTAAACAAAACAGAAGAGAAATAAAAATAAAAAAAGAGTCTATCCATGGAGAACCACCTCTGATATACCTATCTCCCTTGAAGGGGAATTAAGTAAGATCATTAGATCTCTACCTTAACTGTTCAAGTTACCATAAAGAAGGGTACTTCCTTCTTCCGAGCTCAAAAAAGTATTCCAAGGAGACCAGGTCTCGAAATATCTCTCTTCTTGGTGTTGTGTAGAAAGGACCAGATCTTCTAATTTACTGATTTCTTTCACTTTACGCAACCACATCCCTATCGTCGGTGGTGACGTTGATCTCCATGTTAGTGAAACACAAGCCTTTGCAGCATCTAAAAGATGACGTATTACCAATTCACTATATCTCTTTTCTGGTATCTGAGATACGTGAAAAGGAAAAAAGGTCGGGTCTTCTGGTATCCTATAATCTGTAATAATCTGAAGAATACGTCCAGTCTGCCCAAAAATTCTTTCATTTAGGGCAATCCCAAAAAATATGGAGTAAAGATTTTAAAATTAGTCTCTTGAGTTTTTACACAGATAGATGATTCATGTGTAAACCTCAAAATTTGTCGTAGTTGTGTTATACTGAAGTTTTTCACCAACTCACGTTCCCATTCTTGTACACAGATCAGCGGGTCATTTTCTCTTACTGTAATTAATAGCTCATAATTAGCTGATAAAGTATGTGACTTTGCTCCCATCTGTGAACACAGTTTCTAAAAACTGTTAGGGGGCCTGTCAAACCGTCCCGGAGCCAACAGGGTGCCAAGAAAGTGAATAATCTGGAAAGCACTCCAGAGTCTTAATCCACCCAATTCTATCAACTCCGGGACAGTCAGCCACACTCCCTCTTTTATATAACTAGAAGCTTGTATACAACCCATGTTCCATAGATATTTAAAAGCTCTATCATCCATCCCTGGTGGGAATAAGGGATTCCCTAATACTGGATATAAGGGGATGTCTCGGTATTATACCGATAGATGGAAGCAGAGTCACACAGATCTTAATGGGATTTCCTATCAAAGGGTGTTTGATCCTCTGTCTTTTCACTGCCTCTGGCACACTCCATTATTTCACTGCTTGGATGGCTTGATCTATCTAATTTTCAAACTCCTCTTCACATTCTTGGGTTGGTGTGCAACCAGAGAAGAACTGCAGTTTTCAGTACCCTTGATTTGCCGAAATATTAGTGCTTTTTATCAGACTCTCAACCAGCCGGCTCATATCCATATAGAAAGGAGAAGGAGGCATTCCCATCCCAGAAGCATCTACTTGTTCCTCTTTCTATGGGCTAGGGATGAGCCGAACACCCCCCCGTTCAGCTCGCACCAGAACCTGCGAACGGACCTAAAGTCCGTGCGAGCTTTAGAACCCTATTAGTTATAATGGATGCGAACGTTTGAAATAAAAAGTGCTAATTTTAAAGGCTAATATGCATGTTATTGTCATAAAAAGTGTTTGGGGACCTGGGTCCTGCCCCAGGGGACATGTATCAATGCAAATTTTTTTTTTAAAAACGGCCGTTTTTTCAGGAGCAGTGATTTTAATAATGCTTAAATTGAAACAATAAAAGTGTAATATTCCTTTAAATTTCGTACCTGGGGGGTGTCTATAGTATGCCTGTGAAGGGGCGCATGTTTCCTGTACTTAGAACTGTCCCTGCAAAAAGTGTCATTTTTTCAAGAAAAAAAGCAATTTAAAATCACTTGCGGCTAATGTGAATTGACGGCTCCCGTAACACAGAGAACAGTCATTAATTGAAAGTCATTTATAAAAAAAAAGTCATTGAAAAAAAATAAAAAAATTAAAAAAAAAAAGCGTGGGGGTCCCCCCAAATTCAATAACCAGGCCCTTCAGGCCTGGGATGGATATTAAGGGGGACCCCAGCCAAAAAAAAAAAATGGCGTAGGGTCCCCCTCAAAATCCATACCAGACCCTTAAGGTCTGGGATGGATTTTAAGGGGAACCCCAGCCCAAAAAAATGGCGTGGGGTCCCCCTCAAAATCCATACCAGACCCTTATCCGAGCACGCAACCTGGCAGGCCGCAGGAAAAGAGGGGGGGACAAGAGCGCCCCCCCCTCCCGCCTGAACCGTACCAGGCCACATGCCCGCAACATTGGGAGGATGCTTTGGGGGTCTGAGACCCCCAAGTCACCTTGTCCCCATGTTGATGAGGACAAGGGCCTCTTCCCCACAACCCTGGCCGGTGGTTGTGGGGGTCTGCGGGCGGGGGGCTTATCGGAATCTGGAAGCCCCCTTTAACAAGGGGACCCCCAGATCCCGCCCCCCCCTGTGTGAAATGGTAAGGGGGAAGGGGGTACAAAAGTACCCCTACCATTTCACCAAAAAAGTGTCAAAAATTGTAAAAATGACAGGAGACAGTCTTTGACAATTCCTTTATTAAAATCTTCTTTCTTCTTTCTTCATCCTTCGGTTTCTTCATCCTTCGGTTTCTTCATCTTCTCCTTCCATCATCTTCTTCCATCTTCTTCCATCTTCTTCTTCCTCCGATCGGCTTCTTCTTGCGCTGGTCTTCTTGTCCTTCTCGTCCGGCATCTTCTTCCATGGCTTTGGCATCGGCGTCTGTTCTCGGGCCGCTCCTCGCAATGGGAGGCTCCCGCTGTGTGAGGCTTCGCTCCGTCTGACAGGTCTTTTATAACGGAGGGCACCTGGTGACCCTGCCCCCTCTGACGTCATGGGGAAAGCCATAGGGAATTCCCCATGACGTCCCCGTGCGTCAGAGGGGGCGGGGTCACCAGGTGCCCTCCGTTATAAAAGACGCAGCGAAGCCTCACACAGCGGGAGCCTCCCATTGCGAGGAGTGGCCCAAGAAGAGACACCGACACCGACGCCGACGCCATGGAAAAAGATGCCGGACGAGAAGGACGAGAAGACCAGCGCAAGAAGAAGCGGACCGGAGGAAGAAGAAGATGGAAGAAGATGGAAGAAGATGACGGAAGGAGAAGATGAAGAAACCGAAGGATGAAGAAAGAAGAAAGAAGATTTTAATAAAGGAATTGTCAAAGACCGTCTCCTGTCATTTTTACCATTTTTGACACTTTTTTGGTGAAATGGTAGGGGTACTTTTGTAACCCCTTACCATTTCACACAGGGGGGGCGGGATCTGGGGGGTCCCCTTGTTAAAGGGGGCTTCCAGATTCCGATAAGCCCCCCGCCCGCAGACCCCCACAACCACCGGGCACGGTTGTGGGGACGAGGCCCTTGTCCTCATCAACATGGGGACAAGGTGCTTTGGGGGTCTCAGACCCCCAAAGCATCCTCCCAATGTTGAGGGCACGTGGCCTAGTACGGTTCAGGTGGGAGGAGGCGCTCTCGTCCCCCCCTCTTTTCCTGCGGCCTGCCAGGTTGCGTGCTCGGATAAGGGTCTGGTATGGATTTTGAGGGGGACCCCACGCCATTTTTTTTGGCTGGGGTTCCCCTTAAAATCCATCCCAGACCTCAAGGGTCTGGTATGGATTTTGAGGGGGACCCTACGCCATTTTTTTTTTGGCTGGGGTCCCCCTTAATATCCATCCCAGACCTGAAGGGCCTGATTATTGAATTTGGGGGGACCCCCACGTTTTTTTTTTTTTGTTTTGTATCAATGAATGACAGTTCTCTGTGTTACGGGAGCCATCAATTCATTAGCCGCAAGTACTTTTACATAGCTTTTTTCCCTGCAAAAATGACACTTTTTGCAGGGACAGTTCTAAGCACAGGAAACGTGCCCCCCTTCACAGGCAACCTATAGACACCCCCCAGATGTGATACTGCAATGCTGTACTAACAGCACGCACACACAAATCCCCAGAAATAGAGCACATATTCTCGGCAGTCAGCAGCACACTGACACGCTGACACTGAAGCACAATATCACAATATGCGAGGCTGCCGCCGCGGCGGCCTCTTATACCGTGGGGCGTGTACTAAAGCCCCTGAGCTATAATTGGCTACAGGCATCCTGCCTGTAGCCAATTATGGCTCTCCTCGCTGCCGGCGCTGTGATTGGCCAAGCATGCGGGGTCACAGTGCATGCTTGGCCAATCATCAGCCAGCATTTCACGGCGACTGGCGCAATGCATTGCGGGCCGCTCACATCACACGAACTTGATGCGAGCGGCCCAATTAGTTCTGGGCTCGCCGAAAGGGCGAACGCCCGATGTTCGGGTTCGAACATGGGTTTGAATCGAACACCGGCCCATCCCTACTCAGGGCTCATGGAACCACGTCTGGAATGCTCTTCCCTTGAATTTCCCACTGTCAGCAAGGGTATCACTTGAGCCTCTAACCCATCAGCTAAGTTCACAGTCTCTTTTCGGAATTCTGCCGGAACACTCTCTTGCCCCTCTATCAGGTCATAGGTGTAATCTTCCTTAAATTCAGGCTTTACATCCACAAAATAGGATCCTTGCTCTGGAACAGCCCTTCTTATCAGCTGACCCTTTCAGACCATCCAATTCTGGGCATCTTCATCACACTGGCCAGCTTCAGTTGACTCCATTGCTCTTGTGCCCAACTGGTGGCAGTGACTGAGTCCTCTTCCTCAAAATGTAGCACTTCCCTCTTGAGGGTCGCAAGATAAATCCATAACCCTCTGGTTGCCCTGACACTGTGAGTTCTCTGCCACCTCTGCCACCCTGGGTTCAAACATTTTTTCCTTAGATAACAACAGCAATAAATAATGAAATACACAAGGATTAGTTGAATCAGAGATAATTTACTCAATGAAATGAATGGAGAAAGAGTCTTTCTTAAAAAAAAAAAAGAATGGAGAAAGAGTCAAAGAACAAACCTGAATTTTTAACTCCAAAAAGGTTATCTTATAAAGGATATTCTTGATAACAAAATAACTATCACCGTTATGATTCAAATATTCAACAGTGCCCACTATATTGCCTATACCCAAATAAGGGCATATAATGTCTATGTGAGTGACTCCTATGTGCGTCAGACCCCTCTCTACTGCTCCTTCACATAAGAATAGGAAAATGATGATAAACAAATACAACTCCAGAAAACGGCAACTATAGCACAATGCAACCTGCTCTTACAGAGAGTTCTTGGTGAAATGCAGCTTTGATATTTTCAAAATTATTTCCTGAAGTGGGGAGGGAAATAAATGACCAGTGGGACGGTCTGATTGTTTTTGCACTTTATCTGGAACTGTTGTGCCGCTCACCGCACCTTTAGGTGCGGTGAGCGGCACAACAGTTCCAGATAAAGTGCAAAAACAATCAGACCGTCCCACTGGTCATATATAGAAAATTCAAATGAGGATTGCTGCACTTAAAATTTATATATATATATATATATATATATATATATATATATATATATACATACATACATACATATACACACACACATACAGTACATATCAATTAACAAAAAAATTAACTGAACAAGGATCCACTGAAGTGGTTCTCGTATCCATAACGAATGATTATTTTGTTAGTAGTGGGTATTAGAACGATAGCAGACAAATGGAAATCACTCCCCATTCCAAGGGGAATAAATTACATAGTTGCATAGTAGGTGAGGTTGAAAAAAGTCCATCAAGTCCAACCTATGTGTGTGATTATATGTCAGTATTATATTGTAAATCTCTGTATGTTGCGGTCGTTCAGGTGCCTATCTAATAGTTTCTTGAAACTATCAATGCCCCCCGCTGAGACCATGGCCAGTGAAAGGGAATTCCACATCCTTGCCACTCTAAAGCCCCATACACACGGTCGGAAAATCCGACCACCAAATCCATCGGATTTGGTCCGACGGATTTAGTCCGACACTGGTGTTGCATACACACGGTCGGACAAAGTTGTCGGAAAATCCGATCATTCTGAACGTGGTGACGTTTGTTGCCTACGACGGGACTACGTAGAGGCTAGTAGCCAATAGCTTTGGTCTTGTAATGTGATCTGAACATGCGTGGCACTTTGTCCGTCGGAATTCGCTACACACGATCGGAATTGGTGTGATCGGACTTTGTTGTCGGAAAATTTTTAGAGCAGGAGATACAACTTTGTCCGTCGGACAATCCGATGGAAAATGTCCGATGGTGCCTACACACGGTCGGAATTTCCGACAACATTGTCCGATAGGACAGAATCCATCGGAAAATCCGACCGTGTGTATGGGGCTTTACGGTAAAGAACCCTCTACGTAGTTTAAGGTTAAACCTCTTTTCTTCTAATTTTAATGAGTGGCCACGAATCTTGTTAAAACTCCCTTCTGTGAAAAAGTTTTAACCCTATTGTGGGGTCAACAGTATGGTATTTGTATATTGAAATCATATCCCCTCGCAAGCGTCTCTTCTCCAGGGAGAAAAAGTTCAGTGCTCGCAACCTTTCCTCATCACTAATATCCTCCAGACCTTTTATTAGCCTTGTTGCCCTTCTTTGTACTCTCTCCATTTCCAGTACATCCTTCCTAAAGACTGGTGCCCAGAACTGGACAGCATACTCCAGGTGCGGCTGGACCAGAGTCTTGTAGACCGAGAGAATTATCGTTTTATCTCTGGAGTTGATCCCCTTTTTAATGCATGCCAATATTCTGTTTGCTTTGTTAGCAGCAGATTGGCATTGCATGCAATTGCTGAGCCTATCATCTACTAGGACCCCCAGGTCCTTTTCCATCCTAGAATCCCCCAGAGGTGCTCGCCCCAGTGTATAGATTGCATTCATATTTATGCCACCCAAATGCATTATTTTATATTTTTCTACATTGAACCTCATTTGCCATGTAGTTACCCACCCCATTAATTTGTTCATATCTTTTTGCAAGGTTTCCACATACTGCAGAGAAGTTATTGCCCTGCTTAGCTTAGTATCATCCGCAAATATAGAGATTGAACTGTTTACCCCATCCTCCAGGTCGTTTATGAACAAATTAAATAGCATTGGTCCCAGCACAGACTACCCACCCCTGACCATTCCGATTACTCCCCATTTATCACCACCCTCTGAACTCACCCTTGTAGCTAGTTTTCAATCCATGTACTCACCCTATGGTCCATGCCAACGGACCTTATTTTGCTCAACAATAAAGTCTATGGATAACATCCTCCATGGTCTGTCTGGAACAGGCAAAGGTTTTAGTAGCTCCCAGGCCTTGGTTCTATTACTCTTGTTCCTGATGCAAGTAGTGCAGGTATCTACCAATTTTTTACAATCTTCCCGTAACTGAAGCCACCAAAAGGTACACTGTACCAGGTCGGTGGTTTTGGTTATGCCAAAATGCCGACTAGTGCATGGTCGTGACAAAGTTCTAAAACAGATACTCATAGGCCTTCGGGAATGTAGATCTTGTTCTCGTGCCAAAGCAGCCCATCTCTGACCTGCAGTTCTGGTTCAGAAGGAAGCGTCTGCCATGTAGAAGCTTGTTTGAGTTGGGAAAGTAGGTCTTCCTGAAGCAAGAGAAAATTTCCAGGAGCGAGGATGGTATCCGGAGGAGAGATTTCTTTGGATTTGTGGAACATCCGGTACAGAGCGTCAGGCTTAGTGTTCTTGGAGCCTGGGCGATACGTGACATGGAAAGAAAACCTGGAGAAAAATAGCACCCACCTGGCATGTCGTGGCTTCAACCTCTTTGCAGGTCTCAAATATTCCAGGTTCTTCTGGTCGGTGAATATCAGAATTGGATGGGCAGCTCCTTCCAGTAGATAATGCCATTCTTCCAGCGCAGATTTTATCACCAACAACTCCCGATCCCCCACGTCATAGTTCTCTGCTGTTGATAGTTTACGTGAGAAGAAGGCTACTGGGTGAAGCAGGGCCTTGGTTCCTTGTCTTTGGGACAATATTGCCCCTACAGCAATTTCGGATGCGTCCACCTCAAGAACAAACTGCAGAGAGGAATTTGGATGTCTCAAAATGGAGGCGGAGGTAAAGAGCCCTCTGAGGGTATCAAAGGCTTTTTGGGCCTCAGGGGACCAATGGAAGTGGGTTCCCCGTTTGGTAAATTGAGTGATTGTTGCAATAATGGCCGAGAACCCTCTGATAAATTTGCAATAGAAATTGGTGAATCCAACGAAACGTTGGATTCCCTTCTTGTCTGCTGGGACTGGCCAGTCCAGGATAGCAGCAATCTTCTGGGGGTCCATCTTGATGCCCTTACTGGAGATAATTAACCCCAAAAACTGTATACTTCCCTTCTCAAATTCACACTTTTCAACTTTCGCATACAAGCCGTGTTGTCGAAGCGGGGCCAACACACTTCTGACATGCCTGTGGTGGGATTCATGGGAAGAAGAAAAAATGTAAATATCGTCTGGGTAGACGATAACAAATAAATCCAAAAAGTCCAGAAGAACATCATTAATAAAGTATCAAATAAGTGGCAGGGGCATTGCACAACCTGAAGGGCATCACCAAGTACTCGAAGTGCCCAAATCGGGTATGGAAGGCAGTCTTCCACTCATCCCATCCTTGATATGGACCAGATTATAGGCTCCAAGGAGATCAAGTTTGGTGAAAATAGCAGTGGCTCTTAGTCTCTGAAATAACTCTGCTACCAAGAGGAGAGGCAAATGTTTTTTTACTGTAATTTTATTTAATTTGCGGTAGTCCACGCAAGGTCGAAGGGTATGGTCTTTTTTTGTCAACCAAAAAGATGCCCCCGCCTGCTGGAGACATGGACGGACAAATAAACCCTTTCTTCATGGTTCTCCTCAATGTATTCTTTTAGCGCCCCTTGTTCTATCTTTGTTAGAGGAAAAATCCTACCAAATGGAATTTCAGCTTTGAGAAACAGTTCAATGGGGCAGTCGTAGACTTGATGGGGTGGTAGAGCCTGTGCTCCTTGTTTACTGAACACGTCAAGAAAGTCATGGTAGGCTTCTGGAATAGATTGACGTTTTCCAGCTTCTGAATCCAGGCATAGCAGTGTAGAAGGCCCCTGAGGATCATAAGGGTCACAGAACTGCTAGCAGTAAGGTGAAGAGAAGGTAACTTCCCCTGTGGCCCAGTTGATGACATGATTGTGGGCTTGTAGCCAAGGCATACCGAGGATTACAATGGGGAGAAAATTATGTCCATACGTAAAAGTTCTCGGTGAGAACTGTAGATGACAGTGGGTATGGGAGCAGTCTCTTGGACTGCAGGGCCAGATTTGATGGCAGACCCATCAGCCAGATGAACAGAGAGTCCATGTGTCTTAGGAAGGAGAGGAATCCGGTGTTTAGCAGTGAAAGATGAGTCCATGAAGCAGCTGCAGGCTCCAGAGTCAATAATGGCGGGTGTTTGCTAAGTCTTTCCTGGAAGCTTTAATGAGACAAGGGCAAGATGAGATGCAGTCTTGGCTAGAGGGTCTGCATAGTCAGGAGACATAGAAAGACACTTACGGAGTTTTAGAGGGAAGTTTCTGACGTAGTGTCCAGGTTCTCCGCAGTAGACACATAGGTTGTTTTCCGACGTCGTTGACGCTCTTCTGGGGTAAGAGAAGGACGAAGGACCCCAAGCTTCATAGGCTCTGGTGCGTCAGGCATAGAAACTGGTGACTTGGAAACCTTGGAAGCATCCAGGCTGGGCGGGAAAAAACAGTAGTATGGTTAAATCGATCAGCGCATTTATAGTCTATGGTATACCGACCCTAGCCAGTTCGTATTTCAGAGAATCAGAGAGTCCCATGCAGAACTGATGGTGGAGAGCTGCGTTGTTCCAGTTCGTATCTGTGCTCCACTGCCTAAATTCAGCCACGTAATCCTCTGCTGCCCTGCGTCCTTGATGAAGGGTATGCAGTGCAGCTTCTGCAGTCGATGAAAGCTGGGAGTCCTCGTACAGCTGGATCGTCGCATCAAAGAAGGTGGTAAGGTTGGTCAAAACTGCATCCTTCTGTTCTAGGAGGCGGTGGGCCCAGGTTTGGGGGTCTCCGGTAAGCAGGGAAACTACGAAGCCCACCTTGGTGGCTTCCAATGAGAATTTTTCAGGTGTAGGGACTCTAGGTTCCGGAGGGAGCATCACAACTGTTGGTGTTGGTCCTGCCCCAGCTGAAGAGGTTGATGCGTGAAGGGATCCCTGGATTCCGGTGGGATTAGATAGAACTAGCACCCGTTCTTCCAGCCGGGTGTAGCCTAGCTGAAGGTTCTTAACTGCTTCAGTCAATCCTGCCAGGTGTTGACACAGTTCTTCCATAGGGGAGGCTCCCTGCTCGGGCTCAGACATGGCTGTCTGCTACTGTCACGTACCTAATGGTTTTGAGCCCAAATTGCAGAGGAAAGCCTCCCTTATGGCTCCGACTAACGGCCTCCTGCTAAGGTAACAGAAGGCACAGGAGTAAGGAGTGGTGCGGGAGCCTGGCAGGATCAGCAGACTGGATCAGCTTAGCAGACTGGATCAGGTTAGCAGACTGGATCAGGAACCGCTCAGCATGCTGGTTAAGGAACCGCTCATCAAACTGGAACAGCTTAGCAGACTGTATCAGCTTAGCAAACTGGATCAGGTTAGCAGACTGGATCAGGAACAGCTCAGAAGACTGGAATAGCTTAGCAGACTGGATCAGTTTAGCAGACTGGTTCAGATTTGCAGGCTGGATCGGAACCAGGAACAAATAGAACCAACACATGGATAGTCAGGCAGGCCAGGTCGGGTATCATGCGGGCAGCAAAGGTACAGAGGTGCCAGCAGAAGAGTAGTCACAAACAGGCCGAGATCAGGTGCTGGCAGATAACTGGATGGTCACAGGTAAGCCGGGTCTTTCACAGATAATAGTCACAGATCAGGTTTAAGGCACACAAACACTGTAGAGCAGACATCGGGGACTGTATGCGACAGGCAGGTTTAAATAGCCCGCCTGGCACCCACAGAGGTGCGCACACTTGTACGCGTGCGCAATGGCACTCATGATCGTGAACAAGGGAACCTGGAGAGCCTCTTACTGGCAGGATCTTCATGACAGTGTCAAATGCTTTTGCAAAATCCAGATACACCAAGTCTATGGTTTATCTAGACGGCAACTCACCTCCTCATAGAAGGTTAATAGATTGGTTTGGCAAAAAAGATTCTTCATGAATCCATGCTGATTACTGCTAATGATACTGTTCTCATTACTAAAATATTGTATATAGTCCCTTATCATCGCCTCCAAGAGTTTACATACTATTGATGTTAGGCCAACTGGTCTGTAATTCCCAGGGATGTATTTTGGGCCCTTTTTTTTCCAAATATTTTTTCTTGAAAATATAGTATAACAAGATAACAATATCATCATACAAACATTAAGGAATCATGGAACATTCTTTGTTGTAATAAGTACAAATGTGTCAGAGAATTGTTTAAATCAAAACATCATATATATGTAGACATTTCAGCGTATATATGGTGCACCATTGATGTATTTGTTAGAAGGAGGAATAGCGAATTGACTTTAAATATATACATTTATCCTTTTGGGTATCAACATGTATTTTCCTATTCCAACTTGCGTTGTGACTTTCAGGGGGGGGGGGGGGGGGGGGGGTCCGAATTGTAGAGAAATGTTGTGGGGGTTTGCATGAACTTCTGATGTGAGAGGTTGTTGACTGGGAGCTCTGTTACGAGGACCCTGACAACAACAGGTATTACGGCAGGATCGTAATAGGTAGAGAGAAACAAAGGAATGAGGGTTAGGGTTGGTAATCAGTAGATCCAGTAACACTTTATTTCTAGTTGGTGCGTCTACCACCTGACCCATAAAATTGTCCTGCAAGACATTTAGGAACTGGCGAGCCTTAGATGAATGCGCGGTTCCCTCCCCCCAGTCTATGTCTGGATAGTTAAGACCCCCCCATTATGATAACACTTCCCATCCTTGCTGCTAATCCAAATTGTGAAAGGAGATCTGTCTCACCTTCCCCCCTCAGGTTAGGGGGCCTATAGCATACTCCCAGTGTTATTTTCCCCTTAGCTTCATCCCTTTGGAGCTCTACCCATAAGGATTCCACCTCCTCCCTAGCTCCCTTAGTGATGTCATCTCTCACATTCACTTGTATATTATTCTTGATATATAGGCATACCCCTCCCCCTTTTTTACCCTCTCTATCCTTGTGATAAAGGGTATACCCTTGAATGTTTGCCAGCCAATCATGAGAGTTGTTGAACCAGGCCTCTGAAATTCCCCCAAAATCCAAATCCTCCTCGTACAACAGTATCTCTAGTTCACCCATGTTGTACGCCAGGCTCCTGGTATTGGTGAACATGCCACGTAGTTAAGACCGGTCGCATATTATCCTCTTACTGGGTGTTCCGAGATTGTAACTTGGACTTGCTACTATACTTACCTTGGGTTTATGTGCCCCCAATAATGCCCCCAATACTACCCTCTGGAATATTTTCTGTGCTGACTATTTCTACCTCTGGACCCTCCCCCCCATCGCCTAGTTTAAAAACCCCTCTAACTTTTTGGCCATCTTCATTCCCAGCTGATCTGCACCCTCCTCATTTAGGTGCAGTCCGTCCCTTCTATAGTACTGGTTTTCGACTGAGAAGTCGGCCCAGTCCTCCAGGAACCCAAACCCATCCTTACTACACCAGCTCTTCAGCCACTTGTTTACTTCCCTAATCTTCCTCTGCCTTTCTGGTGTGGTTAGATGTCCCGGTAGTATTCCTTGTACCTGTGCTACTAGCTCCTAAGTCCCTAAAATCGTTCTTTAGGACACTCCATCTGCCTCTGACTTTGTCATTGGTGCCAATGTGCACCATGACAGCTGGGTCTTACCCAGCCCCTCCCAGTAATCTGTCCACCAGATCCATGATGTGTCGAACCCGAGCGCCCGGTAGACAACATACTGTTTGGAGCTTCAGGTCTTTGTTACAGATTTGCCTCTCTGTCCTTCTAAGAATTGAGTCCCCTACCACCAGAATCTGTCTTTCCTTTCCCTTCACTTCCTCCCCATTCTCACTGGAGGAGTTCTTCCCCTGGCAGCTAGGAGAGTCCCTCAGCTCCAGCAGTGCTGGTCCCTGACTGGTTTCACCAATGTCCCTCAATGGAGCGTACTTATTGGGATGCTCCAGCCCTGGATCGGCCTCCTTGACACTTCCCCCTTCCTGACTGTCACCCATCTACTCTTTGCTAGTGCCTGCACCTCTTTGTCTCCACCCGCCTTTGTGCTGGCCACCTGCCGTGTACATTCCTGGCTCTCCTTTAGTATGGAGGGACTTCTCAGTGCTGACAGTTGCTTCCCCAGATTCAGAACCTGGGCTTCCAGGGAAACAATGCACTTACATTTTACACAGCAGTATTCACCCTCGATCGGATTTTCAAGGAACGCATATATGCCGCAAGATGTACAACGTGTCGTCTCTCCATGTTGTACCTATTAAATTTAACTAGGATTGGGGATTATACCCTGTCCAAATTACCTAACAACTAGTTTCCTGACACTAATGCCGTGTGCACACGAACGGAATTCTCGTCGGAAAAAACTCTGACGGTTTTTCCGACGGAGCTGTGTTGCCTACACATGATCACACCAAATTCCGACAGTCAATAACACAACGGCATAAAACACGTTTGACAGCACTATAAAAGGGAAGTGTAATGCTTCCGAGCATGCGTCAAATTGTTTCCTAGCATGCGTTGGAATTTTGCGTGTCGGAATTGCATACACACGATCGGAAAATCCGATAGAAAGGTTTTCCGTCGGAAAAATTGAGAACAGGTTCTCAATCCAAAGTCCGTCGGAAATTCCGACAGAAAAAGACTGTTGGGCATACACACGGTCGGAAAATCCAATGAAAAGCTCCCATCGGACTGTTTTCATCGGAAATTCCAACCGTGTGTACGCCGCATAACACTCAACAAGACAATACACAGGTACTCGCAGACCTACGTGCACTCGCAGACCACTCAAAGAAATACGTGCACTCGCAGAACTATGTGCACTCGCAGACCACCGTGCTGATACTATTGTAAAAAAGTAAAACAAGACAAATTGAAATAAAACAACAACCAAAAAAAAAAAAACTTTAAACCTAAATCAACTGTACAAATAAAGAATGTTACAGTATCAATTATCCATTTAATAAACCATCACAGTAAATGAGTTATCATATCTCTAAAATACACAAATATGTATCATTATATTAGCGCCATGGTGTCCCTTTCTCTTTCATGGTAATAATTCCTCTGACTGAGAGTTAAGTGATCCCAGAGAAAGATCTATCCCTTTGAGGAACCTGGCGATTGTCACCTAGAGGAGTCGGGACAAAGACCCAGGCAGGGGTATATGCCATTTGCCCATCTGGTCTCTCTTAACACAGAGACCAGACCAGCTGGTAAGCTGCCATTTTTACCTTTGGTGGAGGATCTTTATTCTGGCTATTTATCACTTCTCCATATGTACCAGATGCCAACAACAGGACTTTACACTCTGTGGTGGATTTCTCTGCATGAATAGAACATTTCTTCACAAAAAGACATTTATCCACACTTGGATCTCTGTTGTTCTCTATGCAATTACACCAGATCCTGATTCACTGTTATGTGTTCACGATAATTTAATTTGCACTGTAAATTCATTTCTTATTTTGGACACTTGTCACTGAGCTGTGGACTTGTAGTCCAGATATAAGAAATTTAGTTACACACTAACCACTTTAATTTGTCACGAGGTTGGTGGGCTAATTGATTTATATTTCAGCGCAGCCAATTTTTCTTTTTTCTTCTCTTTTTATGTATCATTATATAACAAAAATAAATGTAAATCAAAATCAGAGTTCAAACCCCTAGGGGATCTAAGCGATGGATATGAAAATACTTCAATTTTTTTTATTAAATTCACAATCTGCCCCTCGTCAATTTTTCTTTGCTTCATCAATTATCATATACAGTATTTTAACTCTGAGACTGAATGTCCTTTTACTACAAAGTGCCTGGCCAGAGGTAACTGAGTCAATTCATCCCTGACTGAATATTCATGTTGAGAGATTCGATCTTTGACCTTCTGAGTTGTCTCACCCACATAGAGTAAACCACAAGGACATTTGATAATATATATAACAAATAAAGATTGACACGTAAAATAATTCTTAATTCTAATGTCAGTTCCTCTATGTGGGTGAGAGAATTGTAACCCCTTGATCATGCCAAAAAACTGTCTTTTATTTAAGGATAGCAATCACATGAAGCCATTTATTGTCGCATAGTTGCTTGGATCTTTTTTAACCACTTGCTGACCACCGCACACCAATGGACATCAGCACAATGGCATGGCTGGGCAAATGGACGTACCCGTACATCCCTCTGTTGAAGTGGGCTGGCTCGCACGTGCAGCGGGAGCATGCCCGTGGGTCCCGCGGACTTAATGTCCGCTGGTGGCCCGTGATCATAACGAGGATAGGCAGAATTGGGAAATGCCTATGTAAACAAGGCATTTCCCTGTTCTGCCTAGTAACATGAAAGAGATCTTCTGTTCCCCATCATCGAGAACAGTGATCTGTCATGTTCTAGTGAGACCATCCCCCCTACAGTTAAAACACACCCAGGGAACACACATTTAACCCCCTAGTGTTGACCCCTTCCCTGCCAGTGACATATAGCCAGTGTATACAGTGTTCAATGGCTATTTTTTGCTCTGATCGCTGTATAAATGTCAATGGTCCCAAAATGGTGTCAAAAGTGTCTGATCTGTCCACCCCAATGTCGCAGTCCTGATAAAAACGCAGATGATCACCATTAGTAGTAAAAAAAATGTTTTTTATAAATCTATCCCCTCACTTAATGGTCGCTATTACTTTTGCGCAAACCAATCAATATACGCCTATTGCAATTTTTTACCAAAAATATGTAGAAGAATATATATCGGCCTAAGCTGAGGAAGAAATAAATTTTTTATATATTTTTTGATGATATTTATTATAGCAAATAATAAAAAAATATTGCTTTTTTTTCTCCAAAATTGTCGGTCTTTTTTTGTTTATAGCGCAAAAAGTAAAAACTGCAGAGGTGATTAAATACCACCAAAAAAAAACTCTATTTGTGGGAAAAAAAGGATGTCAATTTTGTTTGGGTAAAATGTCGCACGACCGCGCAATTGTCAGTTAAAGTGAAGCAGTGCCGTATCACAAAAAATGCTCTGGTCAAGGGGGTAAAATCTTCTGGGGCTAAACTGGTTAAATCATAATAACGGAAATCACCCAAATGGCCCTGATAAAAAGTTTACATACCCTGGAATGTTTGGCCTTGGTACAGACACAGAACAGTTTAAAATAGCAATTAAAGACAATTAGTGTCTGTGTATAAATAGTCAATGTGTTTATGAGCTCTCACATGGATGCACTAAGAAAGCTAGACACTGATCCACGAGGAGGTAGAAAATAACAGACAAAAGACCTGCGTAACAAGGTAATGAAACTTCACAAAGATGGAAAAAGATATAAAAAGATATCCAAAGCCTTGAATATGCCAGTCAGTACTGTTTAATCATTTATTAAGAATTAGGGGCTCTTTTGATACCAAGCCAAGGTCAGGTAGACCAAGAAAGATTGCAGCCACAACTGGCAGAAAAATTGCTAAGGATACAAATAAAATCCCACAGGTAACCGCAGGAGAAATACAGACTGCTCTCCAAAAAGATGGTGTGGTTGTTTTTAACTACTTGCCACCCACCATATAGCAGAATGATGGCGGCAAAGTGGTTTCAAAATCCGGACCTCACGTCACATGAGGTGATCAGGATATTGAGCCGCTGCGTGCCCCCGGGGACGCGCATGGCGGCGATCATTGTTGCGGTGTGTCAGTCTCCGACGAAGACTCTTTACCACGTGATCAGCCGTGTCCAATCATGGCTGATCACAGTGTAAATAGGAAATGCAGTTGATCTGCTTTTCCTCACTCGCGTCTCTCAGGCGCAAGTAGAGGAGAGACGATCGGCTGCTCCTCTGACAGGGGGGTCTGTGCTGATCAATTATCAGCGCAGCCTCCCCGAGGATGCCCACACTGGACCACCAGCGATGCCGCCAGACCACCAGGGATGGCCAGCACCAGGTATGCCACCCTAGACCACCAGGGATGCCAGTCAGTGCCCACAATGGATGTCAATCAGTGCCCACAATGGATGCCAATCAGTGCCCACAATGGGCATCACTGATTGGCATGCATTATTGTTTGGCATGATTGGCATCCATCAGTACAATACATTACACTGCAATGCTGGCTATCAGTGCCCAACCGTGCTGCCTATCAGTGCCCATTCGTGCTGCCTATCAGTGCCCATCCATGCTCATCCGTGCCACCTATCCATGCCCATCCGTGCCACCTATCCATGCCGCCTATCCATGCCAATCCGTGCCACCTATCAGTGCCCATCCATGTCGCCCATCAGTGCCACCTATCAGTGCCCATCAGTGCCACCTCAAGAGTGCCACCTCATTGGTGCCCATCAGTGCCGCCTTATCAGTGCCCGTCAGTGCAGCCCCATCAGTGCCCATCAGTGAAGGAGAAAACTTACTTATTTACAAAGTTTTGAAACTGAAACAAAAAAAAAACATTTTTTACTTGTTTAGCAGAAAATAAAAATTCCAGAGGCGATCAAATACCACCAAAAGAAAGCTCTACTTGTGGGAAAAAATTATAAAAATGTAGTTTGGGTACAGGGCAGTATGACCGCACAATTGTCATTCAAAGTGCGACAGCGCTGAAAGCTGAAAATTGGTCTGGGCAGGAAGGTGTTTAATTGCCCAGTATTGAAGTGGTTAAAGAGGGAGTCCGGCGGAATTTTTTTTTTTTAAAAGTCCGCAGCTACAAATACTGCAGCTGCTGACTTTTAAAATAATGACACTCACCTCTAGGGATGAGCCGAACACCCCTGGGTTCGGTTCGCACCAGAACCCGTGAACGGACCTAAAGTCTGTGCGAACATTAGAACCCTATTAGTTACAATGGACACGAACGTTCGAAATCAAAAGTGCTAATTTTAAAGGCTAATATGCATGTTATTGTCATAAAAAGTGTTTGGGGACCTGGGTCCTGCCCCAGGGGACATGTATAAATGCAATTTTTTTTTTTTAAACGGTCGTTTTTTTAGGAGCAGTGATTTTAATAATGCTTAAAGTGAAACAATAAAAGTGTAATATTCCTTTAAATTTTGTACCTGGGGGGTGTCTATAGTATGCCTGTGAAGGGGCACATGTTTCCCGTGCTTAGAACTGTCCCTGCACAAAGTGTCATTTTTGCAGGAAAAAAAGCTATTTAACAGCTTCCCGACCGCCTAACGCCGATATACGTCGGCAAAATGGCACGGGCAGGCAAAATCACGTACCTGTACGTGATCGTGCATGTGCCTGTCTGTGGGTCGCGCGCGCGCCGCCAGCGGCGCGCTCGTCACCCGGTCGGGAGCTCCGTGACCCCGGCCGCGGGACCAGTGGACCCGATCGCCGCTGGTGTCCCGCGATCGGGTTACGGAGCTGAAGAACGGGGAGAGGTATGTGTAAACAAACCTCTCCCCGCGCTTCCTACTCTGCCTGTCATTGATCGGCTGTTCCCTGTCATCGGGAAAGCCGATCAATGACGTCAGACGTACAGCCACGCCCCCCTACTGTAAAAAAAACACAACACGTCACACTGACTCCTCCCCGCCCCCTAGTGGTTAACTCCTTCACTGCCACTGTCATTTACATAGGAATCAGTGCTATTTAAATAGCACTGATTTCTGTATAAATGACAAATGTCCCAAAAATGTGTCAAAAATGTCCGATGTGTCCGCCATAATGTCGCAGTCACAATAAAAATCGCTGATCGCCGCCATTACTAGTAAAAAAAAAATATTAATAAAAATGCTATAAAACTATCCCCTATTTTGTAAACGCTATAACTTTTGCGCAAACCAATCAATAATCGCTAATTGTGATTTTTTTTACCAAAAATATGTCGAAGAATATGTATCGGCCTAAACTGAGAAAAAAAAAAATTTTATATATTTTTTGGGGATATTTCTTATAGCAAAAAGTAAAAAATATTGCATTTTTTTCAAAATTGTCACTCTATTTTTGTTTATAGCGCAAAAAATAAAAACCGCAGGGGCGATCAAATACCACCAAAAGAAAGCTCTATTTGTGGGAAAAAAAGGACGCCAATTTTGTTTTGGAGCCACGTCGCACGACCGCGCAATTGTCAGTTAAATCGACGCAGTGCCGAATCGCAAAAGGGGCCTGGTCCTTTGGCTGCCGATTGGTCCGGGGCTGAAGTGGTTAAAATCACTCGCGACTAATGAATTGTCGGCTCCCGTAACACAGAGAACAGTCATTCATTGAAAGTCATTGATAAAAAAACAACAAAAAAAAAAGCGTGGGGGTCCCCCCAAATTCAATTACCAGGCCCTTCAGGTCTGCTATGGATTTTAAGGGGAACCCCTGCCAAAAAAAAAATGGCGTGGGGTCCCCCTCAAAATCCATACCAGACCCTTATCCGAGCACGCAACCTGGCAGGCAGCAGGAAAAGAGGGGGGACGAGAGCGGCCCCCCTCCCTCCTGAACCGTACCAGGCCACATGCCCTCAACATTGGGAGGGTGCTCTGGGTTCCCCCCCAAAGCACCTTGTCCCCATGTTGATGAGGAAAAGGGCCTCGTCCCCACAACCCTGGCAATTGGTTGTGGGCGTCTGCAGGCGGGGGGCTTATCAGAATCTGGAAGCCCCCTTTAACAAGGGGACCCCCAGATCCCACGCCCCCCCCCCTGTGTGAAATGGTAAGGGAGTACCCCTACCATTTCACCAAAAAAGTGACAAAAATTGTAAAAATGACAGGAGACGATAAATTCCTTTATTAAAATCTTCTTTCTTCTGATCTTTCTTCTTCCTTTCTTCATCCTTCGGTTTCTTCATCTTCTCCTTCCGGCATCTTCTTCCATCTTCTTCTTCCATCTTCTTCTTCCTCCGATCGGCTTCTTCTTGCTCTGGTCTTCTCGTCCGGCATCTTCTTCCATGGCGTTGGCGTCTCTTCTTGGGCCACTCCGCGCAATGGGAGGCTCCCTCTGTGTAAGGCTTTGCTGCGTCTGACAGGTCTTTTATAACGGAGGGCCCCCTGGTGACCCCCCCCCCTCTGACGTCATGGGGAAAGCCATAGGGAATTCCCCATGACGTCCCCGTGCGTCAGAGGGGGCGGGGTCATCAGGTGGCCCCGCCCTCCGTTATAAAAGACCTGTCAGACGCAGCAAAGCCTCACATAGCGGGAGCCTCCCATTGCGCGGAGCGGCCCAGAAGAGACACCGGCGCCGTGGAAGAAGATGCCGGACGAGAAGACCAGAGCAAGAAGAAGCTGATCGGAGGAAGAATAAGATGGAAGAAGAAGATGGAAGAAGATGCCGGAAGGAGGAGATGAAGAAACCGAAGGATGAAGAAAGGAAGAAGGAAAACCAGAAAAAAAAAGATTTTAAAAAAGGAATTGTCAAAGACCGTCTCCTGTCATTTTTAACATTTTTGTCACTTTTTTGGTGAAATGGTAGGCCCTTACCATTTCACACAGGGGGGGGCAGGATCTGGGGGTCCCCTTGTTAAAGGGGGCTTCCAGATTCCGATAAGCCCCCCACCCGCAGACCCCCACAACCAGTGGCCAGGGTTGTGGGGAAGAGGCCCTTGTCCTCATCAACATGGGGACAAGGTGCTTTGGGGGGACCCCAAAGCACCCTCCCAATGTTGAGGGCATGTGGCCTGGTACGGTTCAGGAGGGAGGGGGGGGCGCTCTCGCCCCCCCTCTTTTCCTGCAGCCTGCCAGGTTGTGTGCTCGGATAAGGGTCTGGTATGGATTTTGAGGGGGACCCCACGCCATTTTTTTTTTGGCAGGGGTTCCCCTTAAAATCCATCCTAGACCTCAAGGGTCTGGTATGGATTTTGAGGTGGACCCCACGCCATTTTTTTATTTTTTTTTTTTGGCCGGGGTTCCCCTTAATATCCATAGCAGACCTGAAGGGCCTGGTAATTGAATTTGGGGGGACCCCCACGTTTTTTTTTTTTTTTGTTTGTTTTTTATCAATGACTTTTTTTTTATCAATGACTTTCAATGAATGACTGTTCTCTGTGTTACGGGAACCGGCAATTCATTAGCCGCAGATGGCTGCCTTAGATGACACAACAGGCCAGAAGGGTAAAAGTGGTTTAATGTGATACTGCAATGCTGTACTAACAGCACGCACACACTAATCCCCACAATCACAGTAGATAATGTCAGCAGTCAGCAGCACTCAGCAGAATAATCACAGCACAGATAATGTCAGACTCAGCAGCACTGCAGAATGGATCACAGCAGATAATGTCACTGACACGCTGGAACACACTACATGAGGCCGCCGGCGCGGCCGCCTTATATAGTGTGGGGCGTGTACTAAACCCCCTGAGCTATAATTGGCCACAGGCATCCTGTGCAAACAAGACAGGGACTGTAGGTTTGTTCTTAAGTAGAATCTGTTTTTAATTTTGAACGGGTACATTTTTAAGTGTTGCTCAATCAAAAAAAATCTATTTTTAAGCTTTTTGGAGAACATAGGGATGGGTTATCACCCGTGTAACATTTGTTTTGCTGTCTGTGCACCTGTTCAAAACATTTGACCTCACTTTCCGTCCCAATGACAAATGTTTTTGGAAAAGTGTGGTTTTTATTGAAACAAGGATTGGTTATAAAGCATCGGTAGAGAGGAGATATCTTTTTCCCAAATTAAATCTAACAGGATAGAATTTCCCTTCCTAGGGGTAGATTTCCTCTCACTTCCTGTTTTCTCCTTCCGTTTGCAAGTAGGAGTCGTTTCTAAGTTGGATGTTTGAAAGCAGGGACCTACCATATATACTCTGCAGAAATGTGCCCCATTAGATGTTGGTGTAGCCACAACACTGTAAGCCCTCACAGTTACTCTTGGTGGGCGCAGAAATTAGCCCTGCTGAGAATTATTAGATCAATATTTGTAATTACACGCCCCTGTTAAACAGGGTTGGAAAAATTGGGCCTTTGGTGGTGGTGGTGGACGGTGTCGGCAACAAGAATATAAGCCCTCACAGTTACTCTTAGTGGGCGCAGGAATGGGCCCTGCTGAGAATTATTAGACCAAGATTTGTAATTACACGCCCCTGTTAAACAGGGTCTGAAAAATTGGGCCTTTGGTGGTGGTGGTGGACAGTGTCGCCACAACAATGTAAGCCCTCACAGTTACTCTTGGTGGGCGCAGGAATGGGCCCTGCTGAGAATTATTAGATCAAGATTTGTAATTACACGCCCCTGTTTAACAGGGGCTGAAAAATTGGGCCTTAGGCACTGGTGCTGGTGCCAAAACACTGCAACCCCTCACAGATACTGTACTCTGAGCACAGCAATGAGACCTGTTGCAAAGCATTGCATAAAAAATTGTAATTACACGCCCCTGTTAAACAGGGGCTGAAAAATTGAGCCTTAGGCACTGGTGCCACAACACTGCAACCCCTCACAGATACTGTACTCGGAGCGCAGCAGTCAGACCTGTTGCAAAGCATTGCATAAAAAAATTTAATTACACGCCCCTGTTAAACAGGGGCTGAAAAATTGGGCCTTAGCCACTGGTGGTGGCACACAGAAACAAAAATGTTCTTCCAAGCTATCATCAGGAATGGATCATTGAGGAGGAAGAGGATAGTCAGTCAACATAACAGGACAGTCACTCAGCATCAGCATAGGCAGTCTTGAAGGGATGTGACATTATAAAGGATTCAGTTATATCAGCTTCAGGTGCCTGGTAGCTGGTGGTGATCCAAGACTGATTCATCTTCATGAAGGTCAGTCGATCAACCGAGTCGGTGGACAGGCGCACCCTGTGATCGGTGACAAAGCCTCCAGCAGCACTGAATGTGCGTTCGGAAAGAACGCTGGATGCAGGACAGGCCAGTAGCTCAATTGCATACTGTGCAAGCTCTGGCCAGTGATACATCCTCAAGACCCAGTAAGCCAGAGGATTTTCAGGTGGGAAAGGTGTCCAAGTCTGACCTTGCCCCTAGGTATTCCTGCACCATGTATATCAGACGCTGGCGATGGTTGCTGGAACCGATCATACCTTGGGGCTGCGGACTAAAAAATTGTCTGAACGCATCGGTCAGACGTCCACCTTCCCCACCGCTCCTTCTGCTACTGACCAAAGCCTCAGCAACACATCGTCCAGGACCAGGAGTTTGTAACCTCCCAGTCTCTTGGAACGCGTTGCACAGACCTTTCTGCAAGGCCTCCCGGAGATGTCTCATCCTCTGCTCCCTCTGTGACGGCCAGATAAGGTCCGCAACCTTACCCTTGTACCGTGGATCAAGGAGAGTGGCCAGCCAGTAATGGTCCCTCGCCTTGATCCGAAGAATACGAGGATCCTTCCGCAGGCTTTGCAGGATCAGGGAGGCCATGCAACGTAGGTTAGCTGAGGCATTCGGTCCTGAGTCTTCTGGGTCACTGAGGACGACATGATCCGCAGCCACCTCCTCCCAGCCACGTACAAGTCCACTGGTTTGTTGGGACTGTAAATCATCCCTAAAAGACTGCTGCTGCTGATGCTGAGTGCCAGGCTTCACCTCCATGCTGACACAATCCTCCTCCTCCTCCTCATCCTCTTCCTGTGTGATGGGTGGGAAAGAAGGAACACTGTCTGGATAAAGGGGGCCTTGAGAGGCAAGGAAGTCCTCCTCTTCCTGCCTCTGTTCTGCCTCAAGTACCCTGTCTATGTCACATATAAGGCGGTTCTTGGGCAGGTTCAATCCTGTAAGCCTGGGTACCTGCCCAAAAACCGCTGCACCACCAGGTTAAGGACGTGAGCCATACAGGGCACATGGGTCAGCTGTCCCTGTCCCAGGGCGGAGAGGAGGTTGGTGCCATTGTCACAAACCACCATTCCTGGCTTAAGCTGGCGTGGCGTCAACCACCTCTCGGCCTGCCCCTGCAGAGCTGACAGAACCTCTGCCCCAGTGTGGCTCCTGTCCCCCAAACACACCAGCACAAGCACGGCATGGCATATTTTTGCCTGCGTACTTGCGTAGACCCTTGGACGCCTACAGAGCACCGCTGGTTCTGAGGACAGAGCACTCGAAGAGGCCATGGAGGAAGAAGAAGAGGGGGTGGAGGAGAGAGGTGTGTCACAACCAGTAGTAGCATTTTGGAGGCATGGTGGTGGAACAACCTCCAACACTACTGCACCTTGTCCTGCATCCTTCCCAGCTGCCAAAAGAGTGACCCAATGGGCCGTGAAAGACAGGTAACGTCCCTGTCCATGCCTGCTGGACCATGAGTCAGCAGTAATATGCACCTTACCGCTGACCGCCCTGTCCAGCGAGGCATGGACATTGCCTTCCACATGCCGGTAGAGAGCCGGAATCGCCTTCCGTGAGAAAAAGTGGCGCTTGGGAACCTGCCACTGAGGAACTGCACATTGAACAAACGCACGGAAGGGGGCCGAGTCTACCAACTGAAAACGCAGCAGTTGAAGTGCTAGCAATTTAGCCAAGCTAGCATTCAACCGCTGGGCATGTGGATGGCTGGGAGTAAACTTCTTTCGACGGTCCAGCAGCTGGGGCAGGGATATTTGCCTGCTACAATCGGACGTTGGTGTACTGCTAACAGAGTGCCCGCAAGTACTTGGCTGTGACACACCTAATTCTACACCTTCATTCCTGTCAGTGCAGCTTTCAGAGAGGACTGAAGGTATAGTGGGGTTGGAGATCCCAGCTGATGAGGAGCAAGGAGAGCTCCGCTTTGTTCTTTGGTGTGGGACTTTAATGTGCGCTTGCCAACGAGCTGCATGGCAGGTCGACATATGTCTGGTCATGCTTGTGGTGCCCAAGCGGCTGATGTTTTGGCCACGCGAGATACGCTTGAGACATATGTTGCAAATAGCAGTGGTGCAATCTGATGCACTCGTCTCAAAAAAGGCCCACACCAAAGAACTTTTGTAATAACGTGCAGAGGCAGCGCCCTGCACAGGCAGAGCTCTCCGGTGTGATTCAGTTGGTGTGCTGGCCTCAAGCTGGCCCCCGGAGGGCATCCTGCCTCGTTGGACATGTGCCGCCTCCTCCTCCTCCTCCTCTCTCCCTTCAGGCACCCACGTGGAGTCAGTGACCTCATCATCCCCTCCCTCTTCACCACTGGAGCAAACCTGGCAGTAAGCTGCAGCTGGTGGAACATGACTGCCAGATTGCTGTCCTTGAGCATCCCCTCTCTCTGCGCTCACACTACTGCCTTCCTCTAACTGGGTATCATCATCCGAGACTTCAAAACGCTGGGCATCCTCCTGGAGCATGTACCCAACATTGTGTTCAAACAGTTCGGGGGACTCTTCAGGAGGACATGGTGGGTCTAGGGAAGGGGTGCCTGATGATGCCATTGGGTACGCGTTGGCAGCTGCTTTGCCAGTACCCTGAGCCTGGGTGAGAGAGGATGAGAAGGATGAGGAGGCCTTGGTCATCCACTCTACCAAGCCTTCGGCATGATGCGGCTCAACATGTCCAGCTGCCGAAAAGAAGGACAAGCGTGTCCCATGGCCACGTGCTGATGACGATGCACCACGTCCACGTCCTCGACCAGCACTGTTGTCTCTAGACACAGAGCCTGCTTGCCCTGTGTTCTTGCCTCGGGACTGTCTGCCTCTCCTTGTCGGTCTTCCAGTTATTGTAGTGGGTAGTGTATATTGTGCTGGAGTCACACAGCACACACACTAACTCCTGCAGATGGCTGCCTTAGATGACAACAGGGCCTTCCTGCAGATAGAGGCTGAGGTGGTGGCTGCCTTAGATGACAACAACAGGGCCTTACGACAGATAGAGGCTGAGGTGGTTTATTGTTTGCTGCGCTCTACTCACACAGCACACACACGCTAGCTCCTGCAAATGCCTGGCTGCCTTATATGACAGCAACAGGGCCTTACGGCAGATAGGGGCTGAGGTGGTGGCTGCCTTAGATGACAACAACAGGGCCTTACGGCAGATAGAGGCTGAGGTGGTGGCTGCCTTAGATGACAACAACAGGGCCTTACGACAGATAGAGGCTGAGGTGGTTTATTGTGTGCTGCGCTCTACTCACACAGCACACACACGCTAGCTCCTGCAAATGCCTGGCTGCCTTAGATGACAACAACAGGGCCTTACGGCAGATAGGGGCTGAGGTGGTGGCTGCCTTAGATGACAACAACTGGGCCTTACGGCAGATAGAGGCTGAGGTGGTGGCTGCCTTAGATGACAACAACAGGGCCTTACGGCAGATAGAGGCTGAGGTAATGGCTGCCTTAGATGACAACAACAGGGCCTTACGGCAGATAGAGGCTGAGGTGGTGGCTGCCTTAGATGACAACAACAGGGCCTTACGGCAGATAGAGGCTGAGGTGGTGACTGCCTTAGATGACAACAACAGGGCCTTACGGCAGATAGAGGCTGAGGTGGTGACTGCCTTAGATGACAACAACAGGGCCTTACGGCAGATAGAGGCTGAGGTGGTGGCTGCCTTAGTTGACAACAACAGGGCCTTATGACAGATAGAGGCTGAGGTGGTTTATTGTGTGCTGTACTCACACAGCACACACACACACGCTAGCTCCTGCAAATGCCTGGCTGCCTTAGATGACAACAACAGGGCCTTACGGCAGATAGAGGCTGCGGTGGTGGCTGCCTTAGATGACAACAACAGGGCCTTACGGCAGATACAGGCTGAGGTGGTGGCTGCCTTAGATGACAACAACAGGGCCTTACGGCAGATAGAGGCTGAGGTGGTGGCTGCCTTAGATGACAATAACAGGGCCTTATGACAGATAGAGGCTGAGGTGGTTTATTGTGTGCTGCGCTCTACTCACACAGCACATACACACACACGCTAGCTCCTGCAAATGCCTGGCTGCCTTAGATGACAACAACAAGGCCTTACGGCAGATAGAGGCTGAGGTGGTGGCTGCCTTAGATGACAACAACAGGGCCTTACGGCAGATAGAGGCTGAGGTGGTGGCTGCCTTAGATGACAACAACAGGGCCTTACGGCAGATAGAGGCTGAGGTGGTGGCTGCATTAGATGACAACAACAGGGCCTTACAGCAGATAGAGGCTGAGGTGGTGGCTGCCTTAGATGACAACAACAGGGCCTTATGGCCACACACACACGCTAGCTCCTGCAAATGCCTGGCTGCCTTAGATGACAACAACAGGGCCTTACGGCAGATAGAGGCTGAGTTGGTTTATTGTGTGTGCTCTGCTGTACTCACACAGCACACACACACACGCTAGCTCCGGCAAATGCCTGGCTGGCTGCCTTAAATCACAACAGGCCAGAAGGGTAAAGGTAATGTGATACTGCAATGCTGTACTAACAGCACGCACACACTAGACTAATCCCCAGAATCACAGCAGATAAAGTTAGACTCAGCACTCAGTAGCCTGAGTTAGACTCAGGCTACTGCCTGTAGCCAATTATGGCTCTCCTCGCTGCCGGCGCTGTGATTGGCAAAGCATGCGGGGTCACAGTGCATGCTTGGCCAATCATCAGCCAGCAATGCACTGCGACTGGCACAGTGCATTGCAGGCCGCTCGCATCACACGAATGTGATGCAAACGGCCCAAATAGTTCTGGGCTCGCCGACCGGGCAAACGCCCGATGTTTGATTCGAGCGTGGGTTCGAATCGAACACCGGGCCCATCCCTACTCACCTGTCACAGGGTCCAGCGACGTCGGCACCCAAGACCGAACCGCCCTTCGGTCCGCGGATGCTGCCGTCTTGGGTATGGGAATCAGTAAATGAAGCCTTGCGGCTTCACTTCCCGGTTCCCTATTGTGCATGCGCGAGTCGTGCAATGCAATAGGAATGCTCCGCGTTGTCTCTGGGACCCGTGTGTGTCCCAGCAGACAGCGCGGCGGGACGGGAAGTGGTGTAAACTCCTGTGGGAGTCTATGCCCGGAAGTGGGTTCAAATACCTGTCTTAGACAGGTATCTGCACCCCCCTCCCCCTGAAAGGTGCCAAATGTGACACAGGAGGCGGGAGGGTTCCAATGAGCGGAAGTTCCACTTTAGGGTGGAACCCCGCTTTAAGTAGCACAATTCAATGATACTTGAACAAAAAATAGCTGCATGGTTGAGCTGCCAGAAGGAAGCCTTTACATTGCCAATGCCACAAAAAAGCCAATGAGGCATGTCAAGGTGTTGTTGGGCATATTGTAACCAGGCTTTTTTGTGGAACTTGTACAGTAAAGGCTTTTTTCTGGCAACTTGACCATGCAGCTCTTTTTTGTTCAACTATCATCGTATTGTGCTCCTTAAAAACAACCACACCATGTTTTTCCAGAGCAGCCTGTATTTCTCCTAAGTAGGGATGAGACGAACACCCCCCGGGTTCGGTTTGCACCAGAACCTGCGAACAGACCTAAAATTTGCGCAAACTTCAGAACCCCATTAAAGTCTATGGGACTTGAACGTTCAAAATCAAAAGTGCTAATTTTAAAGGCTAATATGCAAGTTATTGTCCTAAAAAGGGGTTGGGGACCCAGGTCCTGCCCCAGAGGACATGTATCAATGCAAAAAAAAGTTTTAAAAACTGCAGTTTTTTCGGGAGCACTGATTTTAATAATGCTTAAAGTGAAAAAAGTGAAATATTCCTTTAAATATCGTGCCTAGGGGGTGTCTATAGTATGCCTGTGAAGTGGCGCATGTTTTTTGTGTTTAGAACAGTCCCTGCATAAAATTACATTTGTAACGGAAAAACAGTAATTTCAAACTGCTTGCGGTTTTTATGTAATGTATGGTCCCGGCAATATGGATGAAAATCATTGAGAAAAATGGCATGGGTACCCCCCCCCCCCCCCCCCCCCTGCCCATTACCAGCCCCTTTGGGTCTTGTATAATGATATTAAGGGGAACCCCGTACCCAAATTAAAAAAAGGAAAGGTGTGGGGCCCCCAGGCATTATATACTCTGAACAGCAGTATACAGGCGGTACAAACAAGACAGGGACTGTGTAAGTTTGTTGTTAAGTAGAATCTGTTTGTAATTTTGAACTGGTAGATTTTTAAAGTGTAGTTCCAGTCCAAAAATCAATTTTTATGCTTTTTTGAAAACATAGGGAAGGGTTATCACCCCTGTAACATTTGTTTTGCTGTCTGTGCACCTCTTAAGAATATTTCACTGGACTTTCTGTCCCAATGTCAAATGTTTTTTGAAAATTCAGGGTTTTTAGTAAAATAAGGATTGGGATAAAGCATCAGTGGAGAGGAGACACGTTTTTCCCATATCAACTCTTACAGGAGAGAATTTCCCTTCCTAGGGCTAGATTTCATCTCACTTCCTGTTGTCTCCTTCCGTTTGCAAGTAGGAGACGTTTGTAAGTTAGATCTTTGAAAGTAGGGGCCTGCCCTATATGCTCTGCAGAAATTTGGGCCTAAGGTGTTGGTGTTGCCACAACACTGTAAGCCCTCAAAGTGACTCTTGGTGGGCGCTGGAACGTCCTGCTGTGAACTATTAAATCAAGAATTGTAATTACATGCCATTGTTGAACAGTAGTAGAAAAATTTGGCCTTTGGTGGTGGTGCTGGTGCCACAACACTGTAAGTCCTCACAGTTACTCTTGGTGGGCGCTGGAACGGGCCCTGTTGTGAAATATTAGATCAAGAATTGTAATTACATGCACCTGTTGAACAGGGGCAGACAAATTGGGCCTTAGTACATGCTCCATGAGGATGCCCAGCATTTTGAAGGCTCTGATTATGATACCCAGCTTGAGGAAGGCAGTAACGTGAGCCCAGAGAGAGGGGATGCCCAAGGACAGCAATCTGGCAGTCATGTCCCCCCAGCTGCAGCATACTGCCAGGTTTGCTCCAGTGATGAGGAGGGAGGGGATGATGAGGTCACTGACTCCACGTGGGTGCCTGATAGGAGAGAGGAGGAGGTGGAGGAGGAGGCACATCTCCAACGAGGCAGCATGCCCTCCAAGGGCCAGCTTAAGGGCAGCACACCGACTGCATCACACCGCACAGCTGCGCATGTGCAGGGCGCTGCCTCTGCGCGTTATTCCAAAAGTTCTTTGGTGTGGGCCTTTTTTGAGACGAGTGCATCAGATCACACCACTGCTATTTGCAACATATGTCTCAAGCGTATCTCGTGTGGCCAAAACATCAGCTGCTTGGGCACCACATGCTTGACATGACATATGTCGACCTGCCATGCCGTTCGTTGGCAAGCGTACCTAAAAGACCGACACCAAAGAACAAAGCGGAGCTCTCCTTGCTCCTCATCAGCTGGGATCTCCAACCCCAATATACCTTCAGTCCTCTCTGAAACCTGCACTGAGAGGAATGAAGGTGTAGAATTATGTGTGTCACAGCCAAGTACTGGCAGCTGGGAAGGATGCAGAAGGTGCAGTAGTGTTGGAGGTTGTTCCGTCACCACGCCTCCAAAATGCTACTATTGGTGATTCTGACACACCTCTCTCCTCCACCCCTCCTCTTCTTCTTCCTCCATGGCCTCTTCCTGTGCTTTGTCCTCGGAACCAGCGGTGCTCCGTAGGTGTTCAAGGGGCTACGTAAGTATGCAGGCAAAAAGATGCCATGCGGTGCTTGCACTGGTGTGCTTGGGGGACAGAAGCCACACTGGGGCAGAGGTTCTGTCAGCTCTGCAGGGGCAGTCTGAGAGGTGGTTGATGCCATGCCAGCTTAAGCCAGGAATGGTGGTTTGCGACAATGGCACTAACCTCCTCTCCGCCCTCCAACAGGGACAACTGACCCATTTGCCCTGTGTGGCTCACGTCCTTAACTTGGTGGTGCAGCGGTTCTTGGGCAGGTACCCAGGCTTACAGGATGTCCTGAGGCAGGCCAGGAAAGTCTGTGTGCATTTCCGCCGGTCATATAATGCCAGTGCTCGGCTGCCTGACCTCAAAAAGGAATTTAACCTGCCCAAGGAGCGCCTAATCTGTGACATGCCCACCAGGTGGAAGTCAATGTTGGCCATGCTGCAGTGGCTGCACACACAGCAGAGGGCCATCAATGGGTACCTGTGCGACTACGGCACCAGGACAGGGTCAGGGAAGCTTGTTTTTTTTCCCCATGCCAGTGGGCCATGATCAGGGATGCATGCACTGTCCTGTCACCATTTGAGGAGGCCACGAGGATGGTGAGCAGTGACTGTGCATGCATCAGTGACACTGTCCCTTTTGTCCACCTGTTGGAGCACACGCCGCGTGGGATAATGGACAGGGCACTTGAAGCAGAATAGAGGCAGGAAGAGGAGGACTTCCTTACCTCCCAAGGCCCCCTTTATCCAGACAGTGTGCCTAGATAAAGGGAGGAGGATTGTGTCAGCATGGAGGTGGAGCCTGGCACTCAGCATTAGCAGCAGTCTTTTAGGGATCATTCACAGTCCCAAGAAACCCGTGGACTTGTACATGGCTGGGAGGAGGTGGCTGCGGATCATGTCGTCCTTACTGAACCAGAGGACTCCGGACCAAATGCCTCAGCTAACCTACGCTGCATGGCCTCCCTGATCCTGCAAAGCCTGCAGAAGGATCCTCGTATTCGTTGGATCAAGGAGGGGGATCACTACTGGCTGGCAACCCTCCTTGATCCACGTTACAAGGGTAAGGTTGCGTACCTTATCTTGCCGTTTCAGAGGGAGCAGAGAATGAAACATCTTCGGGAAGCCTTGCAGAAAGCTCCGTGCAAAACGCGTTCCCAGAGTCTGGGAGGTTACCTATTCCTGGTCCTGGACCACGTGTTGCTGAGGCTTCGGTCAGTCACAGAAGGAGCGGTGGAGAAGGTGGCCATCTGACCGATGCGTTCAGATAGTTTTTTAGTCTGCAGCCCCAAGGTATGATCGGTTCCAGCAACCATCGCCAGCGTCTCATTTACATGGTCTGGTCTGAACTACTGGCCTGTCCTGCATCCAGTGTTCTTTCGCAACGCACATTTAGTGCTGCTGGAGGCTTTGTGACCGATCACAGGGTGCGCCTGTCCACCGACTCGGTTGATCAACTGACCTTCATAAAAATGAATCAGTCTTGGATCACCACCAGCTACCAAGCACCTAATGCTGATGTAACCAAAAATTTTTTTTTTTAAATGTCAGATCCCTTCAAGATGCCTATGCTGATGCTGAGTGACTATTCTGTTATGCTGAGTGACTATCCTCTTGCCCCGCAATGACCATGTTGATAGCTTGTAAGAACATTTTTGGTTCTAGGCACCACCACCGGTGGCTAAGGCCCAATTTTTCAGCCCCTGTTTAACAGGGGCATGTAATTACAATTTTTGATGCAATACTTTGCAGCAGGGCTCATTCTCATTCCTGCGCTCCAACTAGAGTTTCTGTGAGGTGTTGCAGTGTTTGACTGTGCTCAAACAGTTCGGGGGACTCCTCAGGGGGACATGGTGGGGCTAGGAAAGGAGTGACTGATGCCATTGAGCCTAGGGAAGAGGCCGCATTGGCAGCTGCTTTGCCAGTACCCTGAGACTGGGTGAGAGAGGATGAGGACTGGGGAGGATGAGGACGGCTTGGTCATCCACTCTACCAAGTCTTCAGCATGTTGCGGCTCAACACGTCCAGCTGCCGAATAAAAGGGAAGAGCATCTCCCATGGCCACATGCTGATGAGGATGCACCGTGTCCACGACCAGCACGTTTGCCTCTAGACAGCCTCTAGATTGCCTTGTGACTGTCTGCCTCTCCTTGTTGGCCTTCCAGACATACTAATGACCTGCAGGGAGATGTAGCTGCACAAAGCTTGGACGTATATACTGATATACTGCAGCTAGCAGAATCAACTGCCTGCCTGTAGTATTATTATTATGAGAACACCAGCAATTGGGGTAGCTTCAGGCGTGTACACTGTGCAGATGGCACAATACACCCACTGTATTTGCAACAGCTGCCTGCAGATAGGATGAGCAGAACAACAGCAATTGGGGTAGCTTCAGGTGTGTACACTGTGCAGGTGGCACAATACACCGACTGTAACTGCTACAGCTGCCTGTGGTATAGGACCAGAAAAACATGCGCAATTGGGGTAGCTTCAGGTGTACACTGTGCAGGTGGCACAATACACCAACTGTAACTGCTGCAGCTGCCTGTGGTATAGGACCAGAACAACACCAGCAATTGGGGTAGCTTCAGGTGTACACTGTGCAGGTGGCACAATACACTGACTGTAACTGCTGCAGCTGCCTGTGGTATAGGACCAGAACAACACCAGCAATTGGGGTAGCTTCAGGTGTACACTGGGCAGGTGGCATAATACACTGACTGTAACTGCTGCAGCTGCCTGTGGTATAGGACCAGAACAACAACAGCAATTGAGGTAGCTTCAGGTGTACACTGTACACTGTGCAGGTGGCACAATACACTGACTGTAACTGCTGCAGCTGCCTGTGGTATAGGACCAGAACAACACCAGCAATTGTGGTAGCTTCAGGTGTACACTCTGCAGGTGGCACAATACACCAACTGTAACTGCTGCAGCTGCCTGTGGTATTGAACCAGAACAACACCAGCAATTGGGGTAGCTTCAGGTGTACACTGTACACTGTGCAGGTGGCACAATACACTGACTGTAACTGCAATAGCTTCAAAGGAAATGAAGACACTGTCTCTATGTCTATCTCTCTCTATGAGCGGTAACACACTATTCAAGGCTGCCGCGCAGGCGGCCTTATATAGTGTGGGGCGTGTACTAAACCCTCTGAGCCATAATTGGCCACAGGCATCCTGCCTGTGGCCAATTATGGCTCTCTTCGCTGACGGCAATGTGATTGGCCAAGCATTTTACACACACAGCTCCACGGTCCTGCTGTTTTCCCGGGCAATCGCGGGTGCCTGGCGGACATCGCAGCCACCGGGCACGCGCACTGGGTCCCGAGCGACGCCGCGGGCGCGCGCCCCCTAGGCGGCCGGGAATGGGAGGATGTCATATGACGCCCACCCAGGATGGGAGATCCACCTTGTGGGCGTCATATGACTATGGGTGGGTACTGAAGTGGTTAAGCATCATTAAAATCACTGCTCCTTTAAAAACACTATTCTTTAAAAGTTTTGGCATTGGTACATGTCCCTCATGACAGTACACGGGCCCCCATACCCTTTTTATGGCCAATAACTGGCATATAAACCTTCAAAATTAGCCCTTTTTTTTTTTTTTTTTGAAGTTCGTGTCCCATAGACTTCTATAGAGTTTGCCGTTCGAGTCCGAACTTTTGAGAGTTCTGGTGCAAACCGAACTGGGGGGGGGGGGGGTGAGGTTGTTTGGCCCATCTCTTCTCTCAGTCTCAATTCATATTTAAACTGAAATTAAAGTAATACAAACCTCCTAATAATAACTGGAAATATAAAGGAAGCAAAGAAATTGATTGGCAGAGAAAAAGCTTTCAATTTTGCTGACACAGGTAGAAGCCCTAGTAATAACTTTTGGGTTAAGTTAAGATCTGTGAACATGGGAAGAGCATGTACCTGCAATTCAGACAAATAAAGTTTGTTGTAGTTCACTAAGGCAAGCCACGCATTATTCAATTTTCTTTCTTTCAACCACACCACAAGTGTTAACTGTGTTGATGGGGGAACCCTTCCCACTGCGGTATTATGTTCTGACAGCGGGAGGTTTCCCAGCTGTAAGAATACAATGATCACTGTCAGCAGCTAAACCCACTGAAAAAAAAGACTGACAGGCTGATTGTGTCACCTTCATAGACTGATCGAAAATTGTCCGTCGATCGGTCTATGGCCAGCGTAACTGATACTAATCTCTCCCTATGTAATCAGTGATCTCTCCTTATCCTCTTTACATTAGCTTATAAACCAGTGGTCATCAACCCTGTCCTCAGGGCCCACTAACAGGCCAGGTTTGCAAGATAACTGAAATACATCACAGGTGATATAATTTGCTGCTCAGTGATTGCAGTATTCTAGTCTGCATCTCCCCAAGGTAATACATAAAACCTGGCCTGTTAGTGGGCCCTGAGGACAGGGTTGATGACCACTGTTATAAACAACAAGTTTTGGCTCTTCTGAGCCCAATCCTTTAGAGTAAAGGGTCAGGTTATCCAGTTTTCAGATAGCACCCTTCACCATTATTGGCCATTGCAAGTCCTGTTAACAAAGACTAAAGAGGGCATAAAGCATTATGGCTGGGAACCAGGCCCGGACTGGCCATATGGCAGACCAGGCGTTTGCCTGGTGGGCCGAGGGCCACTGTGCTGCCAGGCCGCATGTCTTAAAAAGAGCTGGCAGGGCCGGCTGCAGGACGAAATACATGCATATTCCTGGTGATGGTGGAAGGATCAGAAAGCCTCTCCATTCAGTTCACGCATGTGCCCCGCAGCCCCCGGTCACCAGGGAACCAGGACGCAAGGAGAGGAGGAGGGACAGAGAAGCCGAGGCCACTGACTTTCCTATATGCGGCCGCAGCACCTTGCTGGCTTTCAAGTGTGGGAGGCGGGTATGAGACCCCGCACTTGAAAACCAGCAAGGTGCTGCAGCCGCATATAGGGGAAGTGGGGGCCTCGGCTTCTCTGTCCCTCCTCCTCTCCTTGCGTCCTGGTTGCCAGGTGACCGGGGGCTGCACATGAAAGCCGAATAGGTGCTGCAGGGGAAAGGGAAAGCAGTACACACCCACTCCTCTTCCCACCTGTGAAGGGGTTCGATCTGATGCTCCAGGGCAAGAGAGTGCTCCTTTCCCTAATGGTAACTATGATCTTTTTTATACCTGGCTCTGTGAGTAATAATGTATTACTGGCTCTGTGAGTAATAATTTGTACCTGGCTCTGTGAGTAATAATGTATCACTGGCTCTGTGAGTAATAATTTGTACCTGGCTCTGTGAGTAATAATTTGTACCTGGCTCTGTGAGTAATAATTTATACTGAAACCAGAATCACCAACCGCCCAGACGCCCCCCCCCCCCCTCCCCCGCCGCAAATGCCTCCAACTCACCCCCCCCCCCCCCCCCCCCCCCAATAATTTCCAACCTCAAATTATACATCAGGAAAAATTAAACCTATTTCCTACCCAAGAAATGCAACCTTTTCTGCTATTTATTCACATACCTTATTACTGGCAAAATCCAGACTACTTTTAGCTCTTTTTTTCTGTCCATCTATCATTTCCTTCTCTAATTAGTCAATTTCTATCTTTGGTTGTGTTTTAAAATAGCTTTAGCTATCAAGTTCATAAAATTAAGACAGTTTGCTATGCAAACCCACAATCTGTTTGGTGGAAGTTTGCAGGGAATAATCCTGATCTAATAGAATAATTATAACCTCTGTGCAATAACCCCACCAGACTCCAAAATTGCTTTAAATGCAATGATTTGAGACTACTGTTATTCCACCAAAACTTTGTAAAAGTTTGGTGTGCTTTCTTATGCCGCGTACACATAAGCGGATTTTCCTTTCGGAAAAATCTTGGATGTTTTTTCTGACGGAATTCCGCTCAAGCTTGGCTTGCATATACACGGTCACACAAAAGTTCACTGAACTTTCGACCGTCAAGTACACGGTGACGTACAACACTACGAAGAGCCGAGAAAATTAAGTTCAATGCTTCCGAGCATGCGCCAAATTGTTTTCGAGCATGCGTAGGAATTTTGCGTGTCGGAATTGGTACAGACGATCAGAATTTCCGATCGAAACTTTTTGCAACTGAAAAATTGAGAACCTGCTCTCAATATTTTGCTGGCTGGAATTCTGCCAGCAAAAGCCTGATGGAGCATACACACAGTCGCATTTTACGACCAAAAGCTCTCATCAGACTTTTGCTGGCGGAATTTCTGATCATGTGTACGTGGCAATAGGCTGCTTAAAGCGGAGCTCCACCCTAAAGTGAAACTTCCGCTAATCGGATTCCTCCCCCCCTCCATTGCCACAATTGGCACCTTTCAGGGGGGAGGGGGTGCAGATACCTGTATAGAATAGGTATATGCACCCACTTCCGGGACTAGCATCCCCGCCCATATCCGAGGATATCGGAGGATGCCCCATTGTGTCTTGGGAAACACAGTTCCCAGGACACAACGGGGACCAATAGAGACGCGCAGCGCGACTCGCGCATGCGCAGTAGGGAACCGGGCAGTGAAGACGTTGCGTCTTCACTTCCTGATTTCCTGACAGAGGATGGCGGCGGGGCAGCCGAGAGACGAGCGGTCGCTCGTCACATTCTGCCGACACCGCTGGAACCTGGAACAGGTAAGTGTCCATTTATTAAAAGTCAGCATCTGCAGTATTTGTAGCTGCTGACTTTTAATATTTTTGGTGTGGGTGGAGCTCCGCTTTAAAAAATATCTTTAACAGTAATGGACAAATATTAACACTTACATTACAAGTTAAAGTTTCTGAAAATAAGATTCTGCAATCTGTCATTTCAGGAATGTTAGAATCAACTCCATATTTCAAATAAGTCAAAATTTTGAAAAACAAACTGTAATTAGTCAAACTGCCAGCAATGCCACTTAAATAGGATACATAAAAGAAGATGACAAAAATGTACAATGTAGAACTTGCAACAAATTTATGCAACTTTTGCTGACCTAACCCCTTAATGACCCAAAGTTTTTAAAGCCTAGCTGCCCAGACCAAATTTAGCAGCACCACTATGCATTGGTTAGTTGACAATAATTCTATGACTAATTGGTTCAATTAAACAATTTGAATACAATATTTTAGAATATAAACCTTTTCTTGTTAATCGGTTTTATTAAACACCCTGTAGTGTGTCTGTATTATAGCCTGACAAATGGACAATATATATTGTGGAGGGTTAGCCTGGGGCAGGGATAAAGGGGATTAATTGAAGAGGGTAGCTACTTTCCCTTCAGCCCTGTCTATTAGTTAGCTGATCAGAGAGACTGGTTGATGGCAGTTTTGCTGTCTGCAGTGAGGAGATCTGAATGCAGCCTGGAAGTCTCCATACTTGGGTGGTCTTGCCAGGGACTTTGAAATCCTGTGTGTGCTGTGGCTGGAATGCTGGAAGTTATGCATGACACGTCTACCTAAATGCAGGTGGTCAGACACTATAGCTGGCTACTGTGTGCTTCCCCTATAGCAGACCCCTTTCCCTTAAGGCAAGCAAGCCTACCGGTACTTGGTTGCCCCCAGGACTTAAACACAATGCTATAGTGTTTGGCCAGCACATCCGGGCAGACGCAAACAGAGTAAACAACAGACTACTTGCAGTTTAGCAGACAGACAGCGTGGTTCTAAGATGGTCCAGGTAATAAGGCAGGCTGAGTTCAGGGGTAGTCCAATATCTGATCCAGATCATACACAGGGAAGTGTAACAGCAAAGCAGGACAGGCAAACGGGAGGCTTGATCAAAACAAAGCAGGTCTCTGTCTCTATCACAAGCGAGGGTGTTCGGTTTGCTTATATCAGGTGACTGACCAGATCAATCGGCTAACAGCTGAGCACAGACAGGGAGGAAGCAACAGCCAACACCCAGATACCGGAATGGGGAGCATTTCACACTTGTTTTTCCTGGCCACCCAGCTGGTTAAGGCAGCTTGGTTGCTCACTCCTGACACGACAAACCCTGCTACCCTGGTTGAGGCGGCGGTGGTGAAATTGTTGCAAGCGCTGAAATTCCTGCTTTTTCAGGGGCCCCAGGGCCCCATATCCATTGACCCCCTCCATGCGTACCACACTGCGTGCATGGAGGGCGGGCCTAAAAATTGAAAGATACCCTAACAATGCATTTTCTCCCGCTGCCCCCCTATGGCTGAACCCCACCCTGGAGCACATCTACAAATTGCCCAAACCCCATGCCTGGACCAAATTTAACTTAAAAACAGTGGCCCAAGTAATATCCAACCAATCCCTGGTCCCACATTCCAAATTGATTTCCGATGTCAAGGTCTCGCAGACCTATTTTTTTTTGATACCTACAACTCTCCCAAGCCTTCAGTCGCCAATTCTCCAGTTCTCCCCTCCTAATGGTCCAGTCTACACTGGAGGACCTCCTCAGATCCGGATGTGCAAATAAGCCCACTTTGCGGCTATACTCCCATTTGATAATAACCTCCCTCCCTACCCTGGAGAAACTTAGAAACAAATGGCTACACAACATTCCTGACTTTGACAATGATGATTGGGATGCCATATGGAACTTCCCTTTTAGATCCCTGGTCTCATTGACAGACCGGCTAATCCAGTTCGAGATGGTCCATCGCGCATACTTCGCCCCACACAGACTGCACAAAATTCTCCCCTGCTTCCCCCCCCCCCCCAGGGTGCTAGCATTGTGGAACAATACCAGGTGACTTTGCTCCTATTTTTTGGACCTGCCCGGCCATTGTCGAATATTGGAAAGAGATACTGAAGGTCATAACCCAGGTCACCACCATACCACTCCAACCCTCCATGGCGATATGCATGCTGGGCCTAATAGAGCAACTAATTCCCACAGTGGCAAGCTGGGTAGGGTTACTTCTCTTTTATGCCCGCAAAGCCATAGCTCTTAGCACAAGCCAGCCCCCCCCCCCTCTTTCCCCATGGAAACAGTTGGCTAACAACAGCTTGCCTCTCTACAAGGATTGCTATGCTAACAGAGGATGCCCTCAAAAATATGACAAGGTTTGGTCCTTTTCCTGCGGCCTGCCAGGTTGCATGCTCGGATAATGGTCTGGTATGGATTTTTGGGGGGACCCCACAGCATTTTTTTTTTAAATCCATACCAGACCTAAAGGGGCTGGTATGGATTTTGAGGGGGACCCCCACACCTTTATTTTTTTTTATTTTGGTTCGGGGTTCCCCTGTGGGGAAATCCCCATGCCATTTTTATCAATGAACTGTTATGTGTATTGTCGGACCCGACAATTCATTGTAGCCACGAGTAGTTTTAAATTATTATTTTTTTCTTTTAGAAATGTAATTTTGCTGTCGACTGTTCTAAACACGGGAAACATGCAGCCCTTTACAGGCATACTATAGACACTCCCTAGGTACGAAATTTAAAGGAATATTACACTTTTATTGTTTCACTTTAAGCATTATTAAAATCACTGCTCCCAGAAAAAACTGCTGTTTTTAAAACTTTCTTTTGCATTGATACATGTCCCATGGGGCAGGACCCAGGTCCCCAAACACTTTTATGAAAATACCATGCATATAAGCCTTTAAAATTATCACTTTTGATTATTCATGTTCGTGTCCCATAGACTTTAACAGTGTTTGCGTGTTCATACTAATTTTTTGCCTGTTCGCATGTTCTGGTGCGAATCGAACGGGGGGGGTGTTCGGCTCATCCATATTCACAATTGTAAGTGTAATATAGTTACATAGTAGGTGAGGTTGAAAAAAGACACAAGTCCATCAAGTCCAACCTATGTGTGTTATTATATGTCAGTATTACATTGTATATCCCTGTATGTTGCGGTCCTTCAGGTGCTTATCTAATAGTTTCTTGAAACTATCGATGCCCACCCACTGAGACCACTGCCTGTGGAAGGGAATTCCACATCCTTGCCGCTCTTACAGTAAAGAACCCTCTACGTAGTTTAAGGTTAAACCTCTTTTCTTTTAATTTTAATGAGTGGCCACGAGTCTTGTTAAACTCCCTTCTGTGAAAAAGTTTTACCCCTATTGTGGGGTCACCAGTATGGTATTTGTATATTGAAATCATATCCCCTCTCAAGCGTCTCTTCTCCAGAGAGAATTAATTCAGTGCTCGCAACCTTTCCTCATAACTAATATCCTCCAGACCCTTTATTAGCTTTGTGGCCCTTCTTTGTACTCGCTCCATTTCCAGTACATCCTTCCTGAGGACTGGTGCCCAGAGGATTGGACAGCATACTCTAGGTGCGGCCGGACCAGAGTCTTGTAGAGAGGGAGAATTATTGTTTAATCTCTGTGTGACAGACCTAGCCGGGACACAGGCTTTTTGAGAGGACTAACTACGAGCCTCCTGCCCACCGATTATGGGCCCTGGATTTTAAGGGGCACAGGGTGAAGGAGAACCCCAGTCAGATTCTATGCTGTATATATGTGTATATATATATATAATGTGTGTGTCTCATGCTGTTGGGACATACACTCTCAGATGCTAGTGTCATGAACTCAAGATGTTAATTGAGTTGGCTGATCCTATTGTCCTCTGCACAATGCAGGAGACGCTCCGTCCGTTACTGGTGGTCTCCTGCTATTGTGATGAAATGTTGTGTGGTTGTAATTATGATAATTTATAATCAACTGTGTTTATCTCGGTGACAAGAAGTCTGGCCTGTAGTGAAATCCTGAGTCACATCGGCTGCTTAAAGGAATTAGCTAATTAGTTTATGTTAAGTTGTTACAGGTGTATTGTTAGAGTAATATGAGAGGGAGGGGGGATCTCCTCTTCTACTCTGTATAAATGTGAGCTTGGCTTTGTAATAAAGGTCAGTCCATGTTGGCACCAAGCAAGTGTTGTCTCGTTTGGTGCTTGGGAGCGGTTGGAATATCTTATACCTATATCCAGACTGAGAGGAAGTGATATATGACAAACGCACTCAAGAGGAGTGTAGGGACGTTCCGTCACATTGTTGGCAAGCAGTGGGATGCTTCCTGCAGTCTGGGACATCCAAACCTCCACCTGGATCCAAGGTCCGGATAGCAGGAGAGGAGGAGAGGTACAGATACCAGCCGCCATGGAAGAGGAATTCAGGAGGAGGTTGCGAGAGATGCAGCTACAGCACAGAGGACCAGTATCAGAGCAGGTCCTGCTGGGATGGTTTGATTCTATTCGCTGCGAACTCTGGAAGGAAGCGCTAGCCTGTGAGCGGCGTCACCAGGGAAAAGTTCTCCCCTCCATCCAGGAAAGGTACTGGTCGCAGTATGGATTGCGGGTACTGTTTTTGGGAGAAAAAACGCACAAGGAGCAGACAGCCGAATTAAGCAGGCTGATCTGGGCAGAGATGAAGCTGGATGAAAGTTACAGAGCCCTCCGGTGGCATGTATCCCAAGCATGTCCTTGGATAGCAGATGACAGCCCAACGGAAGGCTTAAGCTACGGCGGCCTGGGACTGTTGTATGTGAAGCTGACAGGGGACTTTAACTTTGGGAGTGGTTTGGAGTGGCGGTTGGATGAAATCATGGATTTCAGAAAAGGGCTACTGAACATCTCGGAAGTGCACTGGGCACTTGAAGATTTGGAGTTTCTGGCCGATCAGGAATGGGAGCTGGAGATCGCCTACAGACGGCTGCTAGACTCTGCTCAGTGCCAGGGCTGGGCTCCCTTTGTCTGGGACTATAAGGAAATGCCAATGGACAACTCGGAAATCCTGTCTCAAGAGTCAGCAATGTGGCAGAGTAACAGTGTGCTTTGCCAACCTGCCCCTGCAGCTATGGACGTGGAGGCCTTATTGCGGATGCAGCAAGTGCTGACTGACCTTGATGATCCTGTTTCTGCATGGGATGATCTTGGATGGAGGAATGTGCCTGTCCAGCAGCATGCCAGAGAATCGGCAGTGGAAAATCTGGAGATTTCCATCCCCAAAGCTGAAGTGCTGACAACAGGGCAGAGCTCTGCTAACCTCTGCCCAGCACTGATGGCATCTTCTAGGTCCCACGGACAGATGATGAACCTCTATCCCCAGACATCAGTTGTAGAGACAGGGGATTTAATAGACTTTTCTGCTGAGGAAAAACAGCCTGATGAGCCTCCATCAGAAGAGCTGGTATTAGGGCCAAACTTCACTGAGCTCTGCCCAGCACCAACAGCAGTATCTGTGGAGTTCCAGGAAGCCGGGGCAGTTGGCCCCTCTCTCCGGAGACAAGCTGATGTAGTGAAGCTGCTACTCCCAGCTGAATCACTGGCAACAGGGCAGAGCACCGCTGGCCTCTGCCTAGCACCTACAGTGTCTCTACAGCTTCAAGAAGCTGGGGCAATCAGTCACACTGTCCAGCAGCAGACGGCGCCCCAGAATGATAACACCAACCCAGCTAAAGTGCTGGCAACCGGACAGAGGGTCCAAGACCTTTGCCCCACACTTGTGGCAGTTCTGGAGGCCCAGGGTGAGGAGGTGGTGGTCACTCCCGAGCAGCAGCTCAGGACCCAAGGAGAGGATGCAATCTGCACTTCACAACTGCAGCTTGAGCTGATATCGGTGGATGGGACTTCAGTCCCCACTTGTATACTCCAGGGATGCTGGGCGGTCGGCCCAGATCCCCAACAGCATGATGGACTGAGCCCAGTCACCCTGTCTTCTCTCCAGCGGCTGAAAAGACTCCAGGGAGAAGGACCAGTCCAGGCCTCTCCCCAGCGGCAGATATGTTCTATGAGAGAGGCAGAGGTTGGCTGGGTGAGTAGTGCTCTGTTTGAAACAATTTGTTTGGGGTACTGTGTGGGTACAGGCATTAGAGGACTGGAATTATGGACTAACTTCGGAGTCAACCCGTCTGGGGTCTCCTCCTGTGTTAGTCTCCTGCCGAAAGGGGAGAAATGTGACAGACCTAGCCGGGACACAGGCTTTTTGAGAGGATTAACTACGAGCCTCCTGCCCACCGATTATGGGCCCTGGATTTTAAGGGGCACAGGGTGAAGGAGAACCCCAGTCAGATTCTATGCTGTATATATGTGTATATATATATATAATGTGTGTGTCTCATGCTGTTGGGACATACACTCTCAGATGCTAGTGTCATGAACTCAAGACGTTAATTGAGTTGGCTGATCCTATTGTCCTCTGCACAATGCAGGAGACGCTCCGTCCGTTACTGGTGGTCTCCTGCTATTGTGATGAAATGTTGTGTGGTTGTAATTATGATAATTTATAATCAACTGTGTTTATCTCGGTGACAAGAAGTCTGGCCTGTAGTGAAATCCTGAGTCACATCGGCTGCTTAAAGGAATTAGCTAATTAGTTTATGTTAAGTTGTTACAGGTGTATTGTTAGAGTAATATGAGAGGGAGGGGGGATCTCCTCTTCTACTCTGTATAAATGTGAGCTTGGCTTTGTAATAAAGGTCAGTCCATGTTGGCACCAAGCAAGTGTTGTCTCGTTTGGTGCTTGGGAGCGGTTGGAATATCTTATACCTATATCCAGACTGAGAGGAAGTGATATATGACAAACGCACTCAAGAGGAGTGTAGGGACGTTCCGTCACACTCTGGAGTTAATCCCCTTTTTAATGCATGCCAATATTCTGTTTGCTTTGTTAGCAGCAGCTGGGCATTGCATGCCATTACTGAGCCTATCATCTACTAGGACCCCCAGGTCCTTTTCCATGCTAGATTCCCCCAGAGGTTCTCCCCCCAGTGTATAGATTGCATTCATATTTTTGCCACCCAAATGCATTATTTTAAATTTTTCTACATTTAATCTCATTTGCCATGTAGTTGCCCACCCCATTAATTTGTTCAGATCTTTTTGCAAGGTTTCCACATCCTGCAGAGAAGCTATTGCCCTGCTTAGTATCGTCCGCAAATACAGAGATTGAACGGTTTACCCCATCTTCCAGGTAGTTTATGAACAAATTAAACAGGATTGGTCCCAGCACAGAACCCTGGGGGAACCCACTACCCACCCCTGACCATTCCGAGTACTCCCCATTTATCACCACCCTCTGAACTTGTCCTTACCCTTAGCCAGTTTTCAATCCATGTACTCACCCTATGGTCCATGCTAACGGACCTTATTTTGTACAGTAAACGTTTATGGGGAACTGTGTCAAATGCTTTTTCAAAATCCAGATACACCACGTCTACGGGCCTTCCTTTATCTAGATCGCAACTCACCTCCTCATAGAAGGTTTATAAATTGGTTTGGCAAGAACGATTCTTCATGAATCCATGTTGATTACTAGGGACGAGCACGATGTTCGAGTCAAACGTAAGTTTGACTCGAACGTCGGGTGTTCTCCGAATAGCCAACTATTTGGGAATATCTGATAATGACGTTATCTCACCTAGGTATTGGCCCCTCTCTCCTAGCCCAAATATCTGTCCTTTACAAGTTACCTACGGCTCAACTGAGAATAAATGGCACGCTAAGCGACCCCTTCACACTACATAATGGCACCCGCCAGGGCTGTCCCCTCTCACCCATTTTATTTGCCTTATCCCTAGAACCATTTTCATCGATGTTTAGACACAATCCCCACAATCCCAACATTCATGGGATTATTGTAGGGAACTTGGAACATGCTGCTTATGCAGATGACATTGTTCTATATACAACAACCCATGATCTTCCTTCCTAACCTGATGTCAGCCTTTACAGCATTTAGTGACATTTCCAATTTTAATATTAATATGACAAAATCTGAAATTTTAAATATATCGATTCCAAATGCGGCCATAGCCCCACTTTAAAGATCCTTCCCCTTTAATTGGCAAACTCGTTCGATGAAATGTCTGGGAATATTTCTCACCCATATTGACCAGGCTACTGTTCTTGTTTCAGATGATTCCATATAGAATCCCCACGGGCTAGACCCAAAAGGGAAAGGAGGCCTAGCCCTGCTAGACATGAAACGGTACTTCTTGGCAGTGGTATTGAACAGAATTTCAGATTGGAAATATCATAGAGACTCTAAGCTTTGGGTAACCTTAGAAATTGATCTATGTGGTACAGACCTTTTCCCACAAATATTGATCCCAAGGAAATATAGGTCTCTGTCCACAACCATTTCACCGTTCACACGTTCTACCCCTGAGAACATAGACCCCAAAATCCATGTCTGGAACCTTGGGGCTACGGCCCTACTACACCAAGTTACCACCGCATCTGGCATTGCGCCCCCCTCTCAACGCTCATTCCTACTCCAAAAGTGACAATCATGGACCAATGGCGATACCATCAACTATCAGCCTTGTTCATTCTCTGCCAAAACCCATACATACCATCTCGGATTTGACACTGATAGAATCTGCCTTTTCGGAAGAACAACCAATTGAGAAGCCCCTCTTACTTCTACCATGCCTTACAAACGCTAGCTTCCACAGGACATCCTACTTTCATCAGCAACTGAGAGAAAGACCTCCCTAAATATCTCTCGGAGACTCAGAGATCCACAATCTTTCATTTGTCTCACATGTCCTCGATGTCTTCCAAATGGCAGAGATCAACTACAAACTGTTGACAAGGTGGCGTTATACCCCAGTGGTGCTTCATAAGGCCTTTCCCCAACATCACCATTATGCTGGCGCGGATACGGAGAACGAGCAACACATGCCCATGTTTGGTGGTACTGCCCCCTTATCTGTCCTTATTGGCTGAATATCCTACACTGAATTATACAGATCCAAGGTTTTGAGATTCCTAACGACCTATGGGTCATACTAATGCATTGTACAGGCAAACCAGCAGGATCGTATAAAAAATCAGTAACACCACACCTGCTCAATGCAGCAAAAGCCCTTATTCCCCCGTTACTGGAAACAACCGACCATACCCACATTACGCCAATGGCTAATGGAAGTATACCACATATACTATATGGAGGAACTCACACACTCCCTTACAAATAAAGCTGGCTTTTCAAGGAAAATATGGTCCTGCTGGTTTGCCTTCAAATACACATCCGCTTACGCGGAAATCATGTCTCAATCTAAATAATGTCTCGCTTGTTAGAATACTGTGTATGGGGGACTTGACTGAGGCAGGCAACCAACCCCCCCCCCCCATACCTTCCCCTTACACCCTCTCTTTTTTCATCTCTCTCTCTTTTCCCCAATTCCTCACTTCTTCTCTCACGGTTTCCTTTTTTTCTTTTATGTTTTATGCGTTAACCAGGGCTATTTCCAGCGAGGCTATGTTAGCCTCTGCCCTATGCTACTTACTTGAAAATGTTCTTATATATGACAAGATGGCATAATCATGCGACTTCGGGGCCATAATTGAAAGTCGCAGAAAGGTTTAAGATAGGGCAATTTCGGAAAGTTCACGCTCATGCCCACAGCGTCATGCAGACGTGAGACGCTGACGTAGGGGGAGGCGCCCGGAGATGGCGGAGACACAAGCCGCGCGGAGAGGTGCCGGGTCACGCACCCAGGGAGCGAAGCGGTGGTGAGAGCCCGCCCAGCCCCATCCAAATCCAGCAGGATCGCCCTCTGAGTTACCCCCGAGCCCCGCTTATCCGCCCGCCTGCCTGCCACTCTCAGAACAGCAACCCCCCTCTGCGGGGGGAGAGATGCACAAGCCAGCACTTTTTTTTTTTTTTTTTTTTTTTTTTGAAGGAAAGGGAAAGGGAAGCAGGTAGAAGGAGACACGCTCCTTCTGTGAGGACGAGACCCAGCTTGTAAAAACTCCCGGAGCATATGAAGTCCTAAACAAGCGAACCATGCAGCGTACTACATCCACTGCAACCTGCTGACTCCTAGCTTCCATCATAGGACCCCTTCGTTTTACCCGACAAACAACCTGCCTACTACACACTGCAGAGTCGCCTGCCGGACACAGATAAAGACAGGAGACGGGGGGGTCACCCTCGGCGGGCACCCTCCGTCCAGGTATGAACTTTCTTCTTTATAATATTGAAAGCAATTGAATAAATGCCTGAAGAAACCACTAGAGCTCTGAATGACTTTAACACAAACGATTCCCAGTTCTTCATCTGTATTACCTTAACCAGTTGGCTTGATAATAAGCATGTCGTGTGTGGTTCAGTTGTGGAGGGCATGAATGTTCTGAAAAAAATGGAAAGCTAAGGTTCTCAGTCAGGATAGCCCAGCAAGAAACTTGTGATTGTTGACTGTGGCCAGATTTAAAGGAACTTGGAACTTGCATCTTCACCCCAGTCTCAACATCACAAGCATTCCTTTTCAATCTGCTTCAGAATTCTTCAGTCTTGGACTGTCTCTTGAGTTTAATTGCATCTTGCAACCATCCTTGGTTTGTTTTTTGTTTTTTTTTATTATTTTCTATACATGTTCTGTTCCTTGCAGAACACAACTTAAATAAAAAAAGGTGTAATTTACCGTAAACAGTGTGTGAAGGAAATAACGCAAAAAGATTCACGGCTGCTTTTGCTCATATTAGTTCTACCTGGGATTACATGGGACTTATTTCAACAGGTTTGCTCACATAAAGCCCCAGGGGACTACAGAGCCCAGTAAGTCAAGAGGAGTCCACTTCTATAGTCCTTTTGCAAGGAGGGTATCCAACGGAAAATAAATGGATAAATAAATTGGATTGTACTCCAGAGTATTTAGGGGGCCCCACTGTTCTTGGGGAGAGAGCTAGAGGTGCGCCAGTGACATTAAATATATGCTACTAGACTGAGGCTTGATTGTTACTTGAGGCTACTTGATTAGCACCTGCTGAAAAACTGGTATACTGGAAATAGGCGTTAAAGATAGTGCTTAAATATATAAATACCCAGGAACGAACAATGAAGCGCAACTGAGCGGGTACGTCCCCTCCCTCCTTGCCATCAATTTGTTTGAGGAGAACAATACACCTGGCCCCTTACAGATAGAGGTCCTGAGGGTCTTACAGGCAAAACGGAGTATCCTGCTCTAGGCCCTTTCAACCAACGTAACAGGAAAACATAGAGAATAAAAAGGGATTGGAAAGGGGACATAATAGCTCAATTCTTTATATTTCATTTTTTTTTCTCTCCTTTCCCTCTCCTGAAAATAACGTTGTAACCATCTAAAGCAAACAAAATTAACCTCCGGATATTGACCGGGGGAGCATATACCCCCCCACCGAAATAACGACTGCGAGCTTAGAATTTTAGGAATACTTTCTTCTTGCTGAGAGGAGGAATAATATAAACCCCGTATGGGCCCAGATAAAATGAAGGGGAGGTCACAAAGGGGTACAGAACCAAAAACCCCTAAAGAAAGTCTTAATAACAGTACAATCCAGAAATATCTGAAAGACATAAGTATAAAAAGTCCAGAGATGGAAAAGAAACAACAGGGGACAAAGGAGAAGAAAAAAGAGACAGAGAGACAGAGACAAGAGCTGGCCGAAGCATCCAGAATAGAGGCCGAACAAGAAAGGCCCGGGGACACCGGGGCACAAATGGCAAATAGGGACTTCACACAAATACTCACCAAAACGGATATGGCAGAAATGTTCTCCCGTCTCGAAAACTCAATTAAAACTGAAATTAAGAATGTCCGTCTGGACATGGGTCAAATATTAAAAAGGGTGGAGACTATTGGAACCGTCTCCTCTGAACATACTAAAGACCTCCAGCAACTCAGAAAACAAATGGAAACAATGCACATAAAGCAAAGAGACATGGCTTATAAGATGGAGAGTCTGGAGGACCAGAACAGACGACAAAATTTGAGGATTAGGTCGCTTCCTGAACAAAGGGGTGAAGACCTGGAGACAAAAATCAATAGTATTCTCAAACCATTATTAGGGAAACCGGAAGCCCCAGATTTGAAATTTGACCGGGTTCACCGGGTCAGAAAACCCTCAGGAGTAAGGGAAGAAGCCCCCAGAGATGTGCTGGTTCGTTTTCATTCATATGAAGAGAAGTCCCAGGTGTGGAGTAAACTCCGGGGTAGCCCCCCTTTGAAACACGAAACAGCAGAGCTCCAGATTTTCGCAGATCTCTCTCCTGGGACTCTTGCAAGAAGAAGACAGATGAGACCACCACTTGAAATATTGCGTACATCAAACATTAAATACAGTTGGGGTTTCCCTGCAGCCTTGATTGTAGTACGAGAAGGCCGAACATTCCGAATGAAATTCATGGAGGAGATGGCAAACTTCTGCCAGGAACTAGAGATTATCCCACCTACTATACCTGGTCCTCCGGACTAATTACAACGAACTGAAGTAGCTCGCACAAGGGGGGGGGGGGATTAGGAGGGGGAGGGTAGGCATGTTTCTTTTTCCAATTTTTTTTTTTTTCCTCCCCCGCGGTAGGGGGTGCTGGGCCTCTCACCTATATAGGGGGCAGGCAACTAAATAATCAGCGAGAGTCGGAAAGAGGGGGGGCGGGGCGGTGGGAGATGTTCGGGAGGGACGGTCACGGTTTGGGCGGTCTCCACCCTCCTCCCTCAGTGGCGGGGGGAGGGAGGCGGAGAGTAGTCCCCCGCCTGATACGGAGCTCCACCCCTAGAGAGGACAGTGCACAAGGGGGAACCCAACGGGATGCCCCGCGGTGCACACAGGGTCGGAAAAAGACCGGGGGGAGGGGGACAGGGGGACAAGGGGGGGGAGGAGAGGGGAGGGAGGGAGGAAAAGGGAGGGGGAGGGGGGGGGGGAAGGAGGGATGAGGCAGTCCCTGCCCTACAAAAACGCAAAAAGAAGAACAAGATTAAATGGGCCATTCGGGCCATGGGCACACGTTTAAAATATGACTGAGGGTACACTGAAGCTTATAACGTATAATGTAAAGGGTATTATCTCGCAAGAGAAAAGATTTAAGATTCTCAAAGAAATGAGGGAGTATCACGCGGATATTATTTTTTTACAGGAAACCCACCTACAACACGAAAAAAACACCAAGATCGCTACCTATGAATACCCAAATTGGTATTACAGTGACTCCCCAACAAGAGGCGCGAAGGGGGTAGCTATAGGGGTTTCTAAAGACTTAAAATTTAAACTGCTGGACAGATTGACCGATTTTGAAGGAAGATTTATTTTCGTGAAATGTAAAATAGGGGAGCAAATAGTGACTCTAGTGAATCTGTATGCCCCAAATAAAGACCCAACGGGTTATCTAGCAAGGGTCCTGAACCGTTTGGCGAAATTCCGCGAGGGAGAGACCATCCTGGCTGGGGACCTGAACTTTGGGCTGGACCCCAAACTGGATAGTTCATCAGGAATACAGAGTATGAGTCAGGTAAAACTTAAAAAAATAAAATTAAAAATCTATCAGAACCAGTTGATTGACGCCTGGAGAGTGCAGCATCCCGGGGTAAAGGACTATACCTTCTTTTCACCCGTACACTGCACACACTCTCGAATAGATTACTTTTTGGTGGAGCATAAAGTTTTAGAACAAATTGTCACAACGCAGATAGAGATAACTACCCTCTCGGACCATGCCCCTGTATCGATGGTCATGAAGCTGCGGGGTCTGCAAAGGCCTCCATATACATGGAGCCTAAACGATAGTCTCCTGTCAGAGGCCTCAGTGGAAGAGGTCATAAGAGGGGAGATCAAATCTTTCTTCGAGACCAACGATACAGGAGAGACTTCCGATGATATATTATGGGAGGCACACAAAGCCTATATCAGGGGGATACTTATCTCTATCGGTGCAGCCAAGAAGCGTGAGAAAAGAGAGCTTAGGGTGAATTTAAGGGAAGAGATCCATAGGCTGGAACAAAAGCATAGAGAGTCAAGCACCCAAGGGCAGGACATTTTTCACAGACTATTAAATAAAAGGGAGGAATTAAAAACCATCCTCGAACAAGATGCTAGAAAATGGTTCCATAAATTAGCTGAAGATAGACATCACTGGGGAAACAAGTCTGGCAAGCATTTGGCAAGAATACTAAAAAAGAAACGGGAAATTAATTATATCGAGAAAATTCAAAATGAAACAGGATCAAATCTTAACTCTTCCAAAGACATAGCCAATGAGTTCCGAACATATTATGAGGCACTATATAATGTCAAATTAAAAGAGCACCACTACGATAGGTCCAAAAACTCGAGTCAGGACTTTGTAAAGAATAGCTCTCTCAGTGCCCTTTCGGGGCCAGACAGTCTGCATATGGACAGACCCATAATAGAGAAAGAGATATTGGAAGCCATAAACACGTCTCCAATAGGCAAGAGTCCAGGATTAGACGGGTACACCCTCTCATATTATAAACGCTTTAAAGATATTCTAGTGCCCAGAATGTGTCGTTATTGGAACAGACTGGGAGAGGACTGCACTATGAGAACTGAAGCTCTAATGGCGTCCATTACAGTGATTTTAAAAGAGGGGAAAGATAGAACACTATGTTCTAGCTACCGACCTATCGCCTTGCTCAATGCCGATACAAAGCTGTTCGCCAAGGTGTTGGCAAACAGATTTAAGGAACAGATGACACATCTGGTCCACCCAGACCAGGTTGGTTTCACCCCGGGAAGGGAAGGGAGGGACAACGGGATTAGGGCCCTGCTGTTACTCCAGGCGGCAAGACAGGGAAAGGCCCCCAGTCTATTCCTGTCATTGGATGCCGAGAAGACCTTTGACAGGATAGACTGGGGGCACATGATTAATACACTCGAGGCCATGGGCATAGGGCAGAGAATGATTAGCTGGGTGAGGGTCTTGTACGATTACCCACAGGCAAGGGTAAGGATCAACGGGGTGCTCTCACAACCGTTGGTCATGAGAAATGGCACACGTCAGGGGTGCCCCCTGTCCCCTCTCCTCTTTGTTTTATCTTTGGAACCTCTTCTTTCTACCATTAGGAATTCAGTTGATATAAGGGGGATAGGGGCGGGGGGGAGGAGCACAAGATGGCGGCATATGCCGACGATGTGCTATTTTTTGTGACCAACCCTCGGATTACTTTGCCAAACCTCCTGAGGACTTTGAAAATATATGGATCAGTATCCAACTTTAAAGTCAATCCCGCCAAGTCAGAGATCTTAAATATAAACATTGAGCAAGCCGAAGTCGATCAACTCACAAAAGTGTTCCATTTCCCATGGAGAGATAAAATAAAATATTTAGGAGTTATGTTTTCATCTACTCTTAGGAAAATCTATACATTAAACTATCTACCCCTGCTGGATGAGATCAAAGCAGAAACTAAAAGACTAGCACCCTGCCCCCTGTCCTGGTTGGGGAAAATTAATGCGGTCAAAATGGTTATTGTTCCAAAAGTAAACTACAAACTGCAGATGCTCCCGCTCTCAGTGCCTCAAGTTTTTTTTGTTACACTAAATAGAATCATTTCTAAATTTATTTGGTCCAATAAGAAGCCTTGCATATCCATAAAGACATTAGCTAAGGAGAAAAAACAGGGGGGGTTAGCATTCCCAGTCTTTGAGAAATATTATAGCGCTATAGTTCTCTCAAGGGCAATAGAATGGATTAAGGGGGGAAGCAACAAAAGATGGATAAATATAGAGAATGCACTAAGCAATACACAATTGGGACACACATTATGGAATCCCCCAAAATTTAGAGTAGAGGGGGAAGGGACACATGAAATCACTTTGGTTACACTAAAGGAGTGGGATAGGCTGTCAAGGAAAAAGAAATGGGATTATAATTCACCTTTGATATATTTAAAAGACAATATTTTTTTAACACCAGGTAGGAGTCAAATATGGGGAAAATGGATTAAAAATGGGGAGGCACAGTTACGAGATATTATTAAGCAAGGAAGAATACTCACTTATCACGAATTAAGAGATAATAGGGAACTTATGTCGATTGACGCCTGGAGGTACTCACAGCTTAAACATTTTGTGGACAGTCTCCCACAGCCAATTCGGGGAGGTGAGGATCTCACAGCTCTGGAGAAAATCTGTGTACGAACCTCAACAAGAAATAATATATCCCGAATATATAAGATGTTGATTCTGGAGGAAAATGACTGGGTCCCTCCAGGCGTCAAAAGATGGGAAGGGGAACTGGGCACCCCATGTAGCAATGATAGAATTAACAGAATTTTTCACATAATGCACCGTTCGGGGTTTAGTATGAAAACAGTGGAAGTGAACTTCAAATGCATCTCAGGTTGGTATCTAACCCCCCAGAAGCTTAGCAGATTCCAAAAAGACAAATCTCCGGAATGTTGGCGAGGATGTGGGAGTATAGGCACGATGGCCCATATATGGTGGGAATGCCCCAAGATCAAAAAATATTGGCAACAAATTCTGGAGCTAATTAAAATAATTACCGGGAAAAATATTCCAGAAGACCCCTGGATAGTACTGTTCCATGGGGCAGACACACCCTTGGGCCAGTACAAATCTTCGGTAATACCGATATTGCTAAATGAGGCAAAAAACCTCATCGCTAAGCACTGGCGAGACCCAAAGAGCCCGCATACAGGGGAATGGATAAATAAAGTAAATTCACAGCAAAAAGTAACAGGATCTGAGGCACTGAGAATAGACGGAGAGAAAGCGGAGGAAGGGAGGGGGAAATGGGTAGGCTGGGAAACTTTTAAAGATTCATGGAGATATGCGGAAGAAATAATGTGTTGAGGCTGATAGGGGTACTCATAAAGGTACTCCACATGATTTATGCTATTATAATTTTGTATGCACGTGCTACATAGGAAAGTAACAGATAATACCCAAAGCGCGTTCTGCAGGGCAGGGACGGGGGACGGGAGAAAATGGTAAATGTATTTGCTCTGTTAAGTTACACGATGTAAGCTGTATGAATGCATGTTGGAAAATTTATAAATAAAGAATTAATAAAAAAAAACGGCATGGGGGACCCCCCCCAAATTCCATACCAGTCCCTTCAGAACCGTACCAGGCCACATGCCCTGAACATGGGGAGGGTGCTTTGGGGTAGCCCCCAAAAGCACCTTGTCCCCATGTTGATAGGGACAAGGGCCTTATCCCCACAACCCTTGCCCGGTGGTTGTGGGGGGTCTGCGGGTGGGGGGGCTTATCGGAATCTGTAAGCCCCCTTTAACAAGGGGACCCAGAGATCCCCGCACACCCTGTTTGAAATGGTAACGGGTACATTGTACCCTTATCATTTCATAAAACAGTTTCAAAATGTTAAAAAAACACGAGACTCAACAAGACTCAAATCCTTTATTAAAATATAAAAAAATAAAAATGTCCCACGAAGTCCAATCATCTTCTTTTCTCGCTCCGCTGACAGACCGGAAAAAAAACCTGCATGCCGCCACCGATCCGCCTCCACGGGAGGCACCCGCCGTAATGACCATCCTCTCAGGATACAGTTCTTTTATAACCAAGGACGAGGCCACATGATGACGTACCTGGGGGACCCCGCCCCACTCTGTCGCACAGGGACTTCCCAATGGCTTCCCTGTGGTGTCAGAGGGGGGCGGGGTCACCCAGGTATGTCACCGTGTGGCCCCACCCTCAGTTATAAAAGAACTGTCATCTGAGAGGACGGTAATTACAGCAGGTGCCTCCCATGGAGGCGGCGTGCAGGTTTTTTTTTTTTCGGTCCGTCGGCGGAGCAAGAGAAGAAGATGAATGGACTTCGTGGGACATTTTTATTTTTTTAATAAAGGACTTGGTTTTTTAACATTTTGACACTTTTTTTTTGTGAAATGGGGATTACCATTTCAAACAGGGTGGGCCGGGATCTGGGGGTCCCCTTGTTAAAAGGGGCTTCCAGATTCCGATAAGCCCCCTGCCCGCAGACCCCCACAACCACTGGACAAGGGTTGTGGGGATGAGGCCCTTGTCCCCATCAACAAAGCACCCTCCCCATGTTGAGGGCATGTGGCCTGGTACAGTTCAGGAGGGGGGCGCTCTCTCGTCCCCCCTCTTTTCCTGCGGCCTGCTAGGTTGCGTGCTCAGATAAGGGTCTGGTATGGATTTTTGGGGGAACACCCACGCCATTTTTAATTTATTTTTTTGGCACAGAGATCCCCTTAAAATCCATACCAGACCTGAAGGGTCCGGTATGGATTTTAAGGGGGGCCCCTATGCCATTTTAAAAAAAAAAGGTTGGCGCGTATGTATTTTTGGGGGAACAGCCACGCCATTTTTTATTTATTTTTTTGGCACGGGATCCCCTTAAAATCCATACCAGACCCGAAGGGCCTGGTATGGATTTTTGGGGGGGGACCCCATGTCCTTTTCTTTGGAAAAAACGGGGGTTTGGGACTTTGAGTGAGACCGAAGTCTCCATCCCTAGTGCATACAAAAAAGGAAAGTTTGGGACTTTGAGTGAGGTGAGCAAATGAGACCAGAGGTCAAACACCATACTGTAAAACCATTTATTACTGAACAGTGGCACAGTGATATGGTAATAATCCCAGTAAAGTTGGTCAGAGGTCATATAAATATACATATTATCGGTACTTGTTAACATAATGACCATTCCCCCAAATGGTGCAAAGCAGACAGTCCATGGAAGGTGAATCATCCATATGATCGCACATGATCCCAGCAATAGACAAATAAAATAAATAAAAATTGTATGGGTATATGTCCCTTATAGAGTACAGATATGGTGCATGGCATAAGCCCGACGCGTTTCGTGTAAAATACACTCTTCAGGGGCAATTTGCACCAGCATCTAAAAAAGGGGAAACAAAAAATAAGAGGGGTAGAATCAATAAAAATGTATACAGAGCATTATGTAGTATGCATATAGGGGAGGTGTGAAACCAATAACCCCAAATGGATACTCACATGCCGGGGAAGTATGATCTACATGTGGTCCGCAGTCCAACCAACAGAGGAGTCTGGTCCGGGAGCTGAGGGAGGAGCTCGAAAAGGAATAAGGAGGGGGCCACCCAAAACACAGAGGTCCCCATTTATAGGTATGTCCACACTGGTACAAGATGAGGGTAAGGGTTCTGTAGTAATAAGAGTAAATTAAGTAAGCTACAGCTCAAGGCTGAAATATAGCCCCACATTAGTAAATAAATGATTATAGGAGTGTAACTGTATCAACCCCCTTACCTATAAATGTCCGGAAGTGTCTGACCCAGTAGTGGACAAGCTGCCAAAAGACAGACTGGCGAAAAAATGAGGACTCTTTATGCTGGTAGCCACCCCCCCAGGACCAAAGAGACTCCACCCAACATCACCCAGTGCAGACACTGAAAGCGAACGGAGGCCTCAACCAGCGTAGCGGCAAGCGCCGCTCAGGGCTGATGGAGACGCTGCCGTCCACGTGTCTGCACAGTAAGAAAAACACAACGCCAGACACCGCGACGGCCGAGCGGGCGTCACGTGCACGGCGTGGAGGGGTGACGTCGACACACAGAGGGAAACCCGCCCCGATCCCCCGCCGCCACCAATGCAGGTGGAAGGGGGGAAAAGGGGAGGGATCCCACCATGCCTCGCAGATCCCGGAACATAGACAAGAAAGTCAGCCGTGAGAGCGGACCTCTCAGAGACATGTTGGCTGCTGCAGCCAGGAGAGGGGGGGGGGGGGTTTTGTTGAAAAGAGGACCGAGCAAAAAAGTCAAAAAATATATACATGACAAAACACTACTAGAAAAAATATATATAAAAAACCCCACTGAGCAGACCCCAATGCAGGGCTATTGGTTCAGGGCAAATGCCCTATGGAAAAATATCCATGATGGTGAAATTTGCCAAAGGACTCAAGAGCGCACCTCCATCCCTAATCAATTTGGAAAAAACGGGGGTTTGGGACTTTGAGTGAGACCGAAGTCTCCATCCCTAGTGCATACAAAAAAGGAAAGTTTGGGACTTTGAGTGAGGTGAGCAAATGAGACCAGAGGTCAAACACCATACTGTAAAACCATTTATTACTGAACAGTGGCACAGTGATATGGTAATAATCCCAGTAAAGTTGGTCAGAGGTCATATAAATATACATATTATCGGTACTTGTTAACATAATGACCATTCCCCCAAATGGTGCAAAGCAGACAGTCCATGGAAGGTGAATCATCCATATGATCGCACATGATCCCAGCAATAGACAAATAAAATAAATAAAAATTGTATGGGTATATGTCCCTTATAGAGTACAGATATGGTGCATGGCATAAGCCCGACGCGTTTCGTGTAAAATACACTCTTCAGGGGCAATTTGCACCAGCATCTAAAAAAGGGGAAACAAAAAATAAGAGGGGTAGAATCAATAAAAATGTATACAGAGCATTATGTAGTATGCATATAGGGGAGGTGTGAAACCAATAACCCCAAATGGATACTCACATGCCGGGGAAGTATGATCTACATGTGGTCCGCAGTCCAACCAACAGAGGAGTCTGGTCCGGGAGCTGAGGGAGGAGCTCGAAAAGGAATAAGGAGGGGGCCACCCAAAACACAGAGGTCCCCATTTATAGGTATGTCCACACTGGTACAAGATGAGGGTAAGGGTTCTGTAGTAATAAGAGTAAATTAAGTAAGCTACAGCTCAAGGCTGAAATATAGCCCCACATTAGTAAATAAATGATTATAGGAGTGTAACTGTATCAACCCCCTTACCTATAAATGTCCGGAAGTGTCTGACCCAGTAGTGGACAAGCTGCCAAAAGACAGACTGGCGAAAAAATGAGGACTCTTTATGCTGGTAGCCACCCCCCCAGGACCAAAGAGACTCCACCCAACATCACCCAGTGCAGACACTGAAAGCGAACGGAGGCCTCAACCAGCGTAGCGGCAAGCGCCGCTCAGGGCTGATGGAGACGCTGCCGTCCACGTGTCTGCACAGTAAGAAAAACACAACGCCAGACACCGCGACGGCCGAGCGGGCGTCACGTGCACGGCGTGGAGGGGTGACGTCGACACACAGAGGGAAACCCGCCCCGATCCCCCGCCGCCACCAATGCAGGTGGAAGGGGGGAAAAGGGGAGGGATCCCACCATGCCTCGCAGATCCCGGAACATAGACAAGAAAGTCAGCCGTGAGAGCGGACCTCTCAGAGACATGTTGGCTGCTGCAGCCAGGAGAGGGGGGGGGGGGGGGTTTTGTTGAAAAGAGGACCGAGCAAAAAAGTCAAAAAATATATACATGACAAAACACTACTAGAAAAAATATATATAAAAAACCCCACTGAGCAGACCCCAATGCAGGGCTATTGGTTCAGGGCAAATGCCCTATGGAAAAATATCCATGATGGTGAAATTTGCCAAAGGACTCAAGAGCGCACCTCCATCCCTAATCAATTTGGAAAAAACGGGGGTTTGGGACTTTGAGTGAGACCGAAGTCTCCATCCCTAGTGCATACAAAAAAGGAAAGTTTGGGACTTTGAGTGAGGTGAGCAAATGAGACCAGAGGTCAAACACCATACTGTAAAACCATTTATTACTGAACAGTGGCACAGTGATATGGTAATAATCCCAGTAAAGTTGGTCAGAGGTCATATAAATATACATATTATCGGTACTTGTTAACATAATGACCATTCCCCCAAATGGTGCAAAGCAGACAGTCCATGGAAGGTGAATCATCCATATGATCGCACATGATCCCAGCAATAGACAAATAAAATAAATAAAAATTGTATGGGTATATGTCCCTTATAGAGTACAGATATGGTGCATGGCATAAGCCCGACGCGTTTCGTGTAAAATACACTCTTCAGGGGCAATTTGCACCAGCATCTAAAAAAGGGGAAACAAAAAATAAGAGGGGTAGAATCAATAAAAATGTATACAGAGCATTATGTAGTATGCATATAGGGGAGGTGTGAAACCAATAACCCCAAATGGATACTCACATGCCGGGGAAGTATGATCTACATGTGGTCCGCAGTCCAACCAACAGAGGAGTCTGGTCCGGGAGCTGAGGGAGGAGCTCGAAAAGGAATAAGGAGGGGGCCACCCAAAACACAGAGGTCCCCATTTATAGGTATGTCCACACTGGTACAAGATGAGGGTAAGGGTTCTGTAGTAATAAGAGTAAATTAAGTAAGCTACAGCTCAAGGCTGAAATATAGCCCCACATTAGTAAATAAATGATTATAGGAGTGTAACTGTATCAACCCCCTTACCTATAAATGTCCGGAAGTGTCTGACCCAGTAGTGGACAAGCTGCCAAAAGACAGACTGGCGAAAAAATGAGGACTCTTTATGCTGGTAGCCACCCCCCCAGGACCAAAGAGACTCCACCCAACATCACCCAGTGCAGACACTGAAAGCGAACGGAGGCCTCAACCAGCGTAGCGGCAAGCGCCGCTCAGGGCTGATGGAGACGCTGCCGTCCACGTGTCTGCACAGTAAGAAAAACACAACGCCAGACACCGCGACGGCCGAGCGGGCGTCACGTGCACGGCGTGGAGGGGTGACGTCGACACACAGAGGGAAACCCGCCCCGATCCCCCGCCGCCACCAATGCAGGTGGAAGGGGGGAAAAGGGGAGGGATCCCACCATGCCTCGCAGATCCCGGAACATAGACAAGAAAGTCAGCCGTGAGAGCGGACCTCTCAGAGACATGTTGGCTGCTGCAGCCAGGAGAGGGGGGGGGGGGGTTTTGTTGAAAAGAGGACCGAGCAAAAAAGTCAAAAAATATATACATGACAAAACACTACTAGAAAAAATATATATAAAAAACCCCACTGAGCAGACCCCAATGCAGGGCTATTGGTTCAGGGCAAATGCCCTATGGAAAAATATCCATGATGGTGAAATTTGCCAAAGGACTCAAGAGCGCACCTCCATCCCTAATCAATTTGGAAAAAACGGGGGTTTGGGACTTTGAGTGAGACCGAAGTCTCCATCCCTAGTGCATACAAAAAAGGAAAGTTTGGGACTTTGAGTGAGGTGAGCAAATGAGACCAGAGGTCAAACACCATACTGTAAAACCATTTATTACTGAACAGTGGCACAGTGATATGGTAATAATCCCAGTAAAGTTGGTCAGAGGTCATATAAATATACATATTATCGGTACTTGTTAACATAATGACCATTCCCCCAAATGGTGCAAAGCAGACAGTCCATGGAAGGTGAATCATCCATATGATCGCACATGATCCCAGCAATAGACAAATAAAATAAATAAAAATTGTATGGGTATATGTCCCTTATAGAGTACAGATATGGTGCATGGCATAAGCCCGACGCGTTTCGTGTAAAATACACTCTTCAGGGGCAATTTGCACCAGCATCTAAAAAAGGGGAAACAAAAAATAAGAGGGGTAGAATCAATAAAAATGTATACAGAGCATTATGTAGTATGCATATAGGGGAGGTGTGAAACCAATAACCCCAAATGGATACTCACATGCCGGGGAAGTATGATCTACATGTGGTCCGCAGTCCAACCAACAGAGGAGTCTGGTCCGGGAGCTGAGGGAGGAGCTCGAAAAGGAATAAGGAGGGGGCCACCCAAAACACAGAGGTCCCCATTTATAGGTATGTCCACACTGGTACAAGATGAGGGTAAGGGTTCTGTAGTAATAAGAGTAAATTAAGTAAGCTACAGCTCAAGGCTGAAATATAGCCCCACATTAGTAAATAAATGATTATAGGAGTGTAACTGTATCAACCCCCTTACCTATAAATGTCCGGAAGTGTCTGACCCAGTAGTGGACAAGCTGCCAAAAGACAGACTGGCGAAAAAATGAGGACTCTTTATGCTGGTAGCCACCCCCCCAGGACCAAAGAGACTCCACCCAACATCACCCAGTGCAGACACTGAAAGCGAACGGAGGCCTCAACCAGCGTAGCGGCAAGCGCCGCTCAGGGCTGATGGAGACGCTGCCGTCCACGTGTCTGCACAGTAAGAAAAACACAACGCCAGACACCGCGACGGCCGAGCGGGCGTCACGTGCACGGCGTGGAGGGGTGACGTCGACACACAGAGGGAAACCCGCCCCGATCCCCCGCCGCCACCAATGCAGGTGGAAGGGGGGAAAAGGGGAGGGATCCCACCATGCCTCGCAGATCCCGGAACATAGACAAGAAAGTCAGCCGTGAGAGCGGACCTCTCAGAGACATATTGGCTGCTGCAGCCAGGAGGGGGGGGGGGGTTTTGTTGAAAAGAGGACCGAGCAAAAAAGTCAAAAAATATATACATGACAAAACACTACTAGAAAAAATATATATAAAAAACCCCACTGAGCAGACCCCAATGCAGGGCTATTGGTTCAGGGCAAATGCCCTATGGAAAAATATCCATGATGGTGAAATTTGCCAAAGGACTCAAGAGCGCACCTCCATCCCTAATCAATTTGGAAAAAACGGGGGTTTGGGACTTTGAGTGAGACCGAAGTCTCCATCCCTAGTGCATACAAAAAAGGAAAGTTTGGGACTTTGAGTGAGGTGAGCAAATGAGACCAGAGGTCAAACACCATACTGTAAAACCATTTATTACTGAACAGTGGCACAGTGATATGGTAATAATCCCAGTAAAGTTGGTCAGAGGTCATATAAATATACATATTATCGGTACTTGTTAACATAATGACCATTCCCCCAAATGGTGCAAAGCAGACAGTCCATGGAAGGTGAATCATCCATATGATCGCACATGATCCCAGCAATAGACAAATAAAATAAATAAAAATTGTATGGGTATATGTCCCTTATAGAGTACAGATATGGTGCATGGCATAAGCCCGACGCGTTTCGTGTAAAATACACTCTTCAGGGGCAATTTGCACCAGCATCTAAAAAAGGGGAAACAAAAAATAAGAGGGGTAGAATCAATAAAAATGTATACAGAGCATTATGTAGTATGCATATAGGGGAGGTGTGAAACCAATAACCCCAAATGGATACTCACATGCCGGGGAAGTATGATCTACATGTGGTCCGCAGTCCAACCAACAGAGGAGTCTGGTCCGGGAGCTGAGGGAGGAGCTCGAAAAGGAATAAGGAGGGGGCCACCCAAAACACAGAGGTCCCCATTTATAGGTATGTCCACACTGGTACAAGATGAGGGTAAGGGTTCTGTAGTAATAAGAGTAAATTAAGTAAGCTACAGCTCAAGGCTGAAATATAGCCCCACATTAGTAAATAAATGATTATAGGAGTGTAACTGTATCAACCCCCTTACCTATAAATGTCCGGAAGTGTCTGACCCAGTAGTGGACAAGCTGCCAAAAGACAGACTGGCGAAAAAATGAGGACTCTTTATGCTGGTAGCCACCCCCCCAGGACCAAAGAGACTCCACCCAACATCACCCAGTGCAGACACTGAAAGCGAACGGAGGCCTCAACCAGCGTAGCGGCAAGCGCCGCTCAGGGCTGATGGAGACGCTGCCGTCCACGTGTCTGCACAGTAAGAAAAACACAACGCCAGACACCGCGACGGCCGAGCGGGCGTCACGTGCACGGCGTGGAGGGGTGACGTCGACACACAGAGGGAAACCCGCCCCGATCCCCCGCCGCCACCAATGCAGGTGGAAGGGGGGAAAAGGGGAGGGATCCCACCATGCCTCGCAGATCCCGGAACATAGACAAGAAAGTCAGCCGTGAGAGCGGACCTCTCAGAGACATGTTGGCTGCTGCAGCCAGGAGAGGGGGGGGGGGGTTTTGTTGCACTGGGTGATGTTGGGTGGAGTCTCTTTGGTCCTGGGGGGGTGGCTACCAGCATAAAGAGTCCTCATTTTTTCGCCAGTCTGTCTTTTGGCAGCTTGTCCACTACTGGGTCAGACACTTCCGGACATTTATAGGTAAGGGGGTTGATACAGTTACACTCCTATAATCATTTATTTACTAATGTGGGGCTATATTTCAGCCTTGAGCTGTAGCTTACTTAATTTACTCTTATTACTACAGAACCCTTACCCTCATCTTGTACCAGTGTGGACATACCTATAAATGGGGACCTCTGTGTTTTGGGTGGCCCCCTCCTTATTCCTTTTCGAGCTCCTCCCTCAGCTCCCGGACCAGACTCCTCTGTTGGTTGGACTGCGGACCACATGTAGATCATACTTCCCCGGCATGTGAGTATCCATTTGGGGTTATTGGTTTCACACCTCCCCTATATGCATACTACATAATGCTCTGTATACATTTTTATTGATTCTACCCCTCTTATTTTTTGTTTCCCCTTCTTTAGATGCTGGTGCAAATTGCCCCTGAAGAGTGTATTTTACACGAAACGCGTCGGGCTTATGCCATGCACCATATCTGTACTCTATAAGGGACATATACCCATACAATTTTTATTTATTTTATTTGTCTATTGCTGGGATCATGTGCGATCATATGGATGATTCACCTTCCATGGACTGTCTGCTTTGCACCATTTGGGGGAATGGTCATTATGTTAACAAGTACCGATAATATGTATATTTATATGACCTCTGACCAACTTTACTGGGATTATTACCATATCACTGTGCCACTGTTCAGTAATAAATGGTTTTACAGTATGGTGTTTGACCTCTGGTCTCATTTGCTCACCTCACTCAAAGTCCCAAACTTTCCTTTTTTGTATGCACTAGGGATGGAGACTTCGGTCTCACTCAAAGTCCCAAACCCCCGTTTTTTCCAAATTGATTAGGGATGGAGGTGCGCTCTTGAGTCCTTTGGCAAATTTCACCATCATGGATATTTTTCCATAGGGCATTTGCCCTGAACCAATAGCCCTGCATTGGGGTCTGCTCAGTGGGGTTTTTTATATATATTTTTTCTAGTAGTGTTTTGTCATGTATATATTTTTTGACTTTTTTGCTCGGTCCTCTTTTCAACAAAACCCCCCCCCCCCCTCTCCTGGCTGCAGCAGCCAACATGTCTCTGAGAGGTCCGCTCTCACGGCTGACTTTCTTGTCTATGTTCCGGGATCTGCGAGGCATGGTGGGATCCCTCCCCTTTTCCCCCCTTCCACCTGCATTGGTGGCGGCGGGGGATCGGGGCGGGTTTCCCTCTGTGTGTCGACGTCACCCCTCCACGCCGTGCACGTGACGCCCGCTCGGCCGTCGCGGTGTCTGGCGTTGTGTTTTTCTTACTGTGCAGACACGTGGACGGCAGCGTCTCCATCAGCCCTGAGCGGCGCTTGCCGCTACGCTGGTTGAGGCCTCCGTTCGCTTTCAGTGTCTGCACTGGGTGATGTTGGGTGGAGTCTCTTTGGTCCTGGGGGGGTGGCTACCAGCATAAAGAGTCCTCATTTTTTCGCCAGTCTGTCTTTTGGCAGCTTGTCCACTACTGGGTCAGACACTTCCGGACATTTATAGGTAAGGGGGTTGATACAGTTACACTCCTATAATCATTTATTTACTAATGTGGGGCTATATTTCAGCCTTGAGCTGTAGCTTACTTAATTTACTCTTATTACTACAGAACCCTTACCCTCATCTTGTACCAGTGTGGACATACCTATAAATGGGGACCTCTGTGTTTTGGGTGGCCCCCTCCTTATTCCTTTTCGAGCTCCTCCCTCAGCTCCCGGACCAGACTCCTCTGTTGGTTGGACTGCGGACCACATGTAGATCATACTTCCCCGGCATGTGAGTATCCATTTGGGGTTATTGGTTTCACACCTCCCCTATATGCATACTACATAATGCTCTGTATACATTTTTATTGATTCTACCCCTCTTATTTTTTGTTTCCCCTTTTTTAGATGCTGGTGCAAATTGCCCCTGAAGAGTGTATTTTACACGAAACGCGTCGGGCTTATGCCATGCACCATATCTGTACTCTATAAGGGACATATACCCATACAATTTTTATTTATTTTATTTGTCTATTGCTGGGATCATGTGCGATCATATGGATGATTCACCTTCCATGGACTGTCTGCTTTGCACCATTTGGGGGAATGGTCATTATGTTAACAAGTACCGATAATATGTATATTTATATGACCTCTGACCAACTTTACTGGGATTATTACCATATCACTGTGCCACTGTTCAGTAATAAATGGTTTTACAGTATGGTGTTTGACCTCTGGTCTCATTTGCTCACCTCACTCAAAGTCCCAAACTTTCCTTTTTTGTATGCACTAGGGATGGAGACTTCGGTCTCACTCAAAGTCCCAAACCCCCGTTTTTTCCAAATTGATTAGGGATGGAGGTGCGCTCTTGAGTCCTTTGGCAAATTTCACCATCATGGATATTTTTCCATAGGGCATTTGCCCTGAACCAATAGCCCTGCATTGGGGTCTGCTCAGTGGGGTTTTTTATATATATTTTTTCTAGTAGTGTTTTGTCATGTATATATTTTTTGACTTTTTTGCTCGGTCCTCTTTTCAACAAAACCCCCCCCCCCTCTCCTGGCTGCAGCAGCCAACATGTCTCTGAGAGGTCCGCTCTCACGGCTGACTTTCTTGTCTATGTTCCGGGATCTGCGAGGCATGGTGGGATCCCTCCCCTTTTCCCCCCTTCCACCTGCATTGGTGGCGGCGGGGGATCGGGGCGGGTTTCCCTCTGTGTGTCGACGTCACCCCTCCACGCCGTGCACGTGACGCCCGCTCGGCCGTCGCGGTGTCTGGCGTTGTGTTTTTCTTACTGTGCAGACACGTGGACGGCAGCGTCTCCATCAGCCCTGAGCGGTGCTTGCCGCTACGCTGGTTGAGGCCTCCGTTCGCTTTCAGTGTCTGCACTGGGTGATGTTGGGTGGAGTCTCTTTGGTCCTGGGGGGGTGGCTACCAGCATAAAGAGTCCTCATTTTTTCGCCAGTCTGTCTTTTGGCAGCTTGTCCACTACTGGGTCAGACACTTCCGGACATTTATAGGTAAGGGGGTTGATACAGTTACACTCCTATAATCATTTATTTACTAATGTGGGGCTATATTTCAGCCTTGAGCTGTAGCTTACTTAATTTACTCTTATTACTACAGAACCCTTACCCTCATCTTGTACCAGTGTGGACATACCTATAAATGGGGACCTCTGTGTTTTGGGTGGCCCCCTCCTTATTCCTTTTCGAGCTCCTCCCTCAGCTCCCGGACCAGACTCCTCTGTTGGTTGGACTGCGGACCACATGTAGATCATACTTCCCCGGCATGTGAGTATCCATTTGGGGTTATTGGTTTCACACCTCCCCTATATGCATACTACATAATGCTCTGTATACATTTTTATTGATTCTACCCCTCTTATTTTTTGTTTCCCCTTTTTTAGATGCTGGTGCAAATTGCCCCTGAAGAGTGTATTTTACACGAAACGCGTCGGGCTTATGCCATGCACCATATCTGTACTCTATAAGGGACATATACCCATACAATTTTTATTTATTTTATTTGTCTATTGCTGGGATCATGTGCGATCATATGGATGATTCACCTTCCATGGACTGTCTGCTTTGCACCATTTGGGGGAATGGTCATTATGTTAACAAGTACCGATAATATGTATATTTATATGACCTCTGACCAACTTTACTGGGATTATTACCATATCACTGTGCCACTGTTCAGTAATAAATGGTTTTACAGTATGGTGTTTGACCTCTGGTCTCATTTGCTCACCTCACTCAAAGTCCCAAACTTTCCTTTTTTGTATGCACTAGGGATGGAGACTTCGGTCTCACTCAAAGTCCCAAACCCCCGTTTTTTCCAAATTGATTAGGGATGGAGGTGCGCTCTTGAGTCCTTTGGCAAATTTCACCATCATGGATATTTTTCCATAGGGCATTTGCCCTGAACCAATAGCCCTGCATTGGGGTCTGCTCAGTGGGGTTTTTTATATATATTTTTTCTAGTAGTGTTTTGTCATGTATATATTTTTTGACTTTTTTGCTCGGTCCTCTTTTCAACAAAACCCCCCCCCCTCTCCTGGCTGCAGCAGCCAACATGTCTCTGAGAGGTCCGCTCTCACGGCTGACTTTCTTGTCTATGTTCCGGGATCTGCGAGGCATGGTGGGATCCCTCCCCTTTTCCCCCCTTCCACCTGCATTGGTGGCGGCGGGGGATCGGGGCGGGTTTCCCTCTGTGTGTCGACGTCACCCCTCCACGCCGTGCACGTGACGCCCGCTCGGCCGTCGCGGTGTCTGGCGTTGTGTTTTTCTTACTGTGCAGACACGTGGACGGCAGCGTCTCCATCAGCCCTGAGCGGCGCTTGCCGCTACGCTGGTTGAGGCCTCCGTTCGCTTTCAGTGTCTGCAATGGGTGATGTTGGGTGGAGTCTCTTTGGTCCTGGGGGGGTGGCTACCAGCATAAAGAGTCCTCATTTTTTCGCCAGTCTGTCTTTTGGCAGCTTGTCCACTACTGGGTCAGACACTTCCGGACATTTATAGGTAAGGGGGTTGATACAGTTACACTCCTATAATCATTTATTTACTAATGTGGGGCTATATTTCAGCCTTGAGCTGTAGCTTACTTAATTTACTCTTATTACTACAGAACCCTTACCCTCATCTTGTACCAGTGTGGACATACCTATAAATGGGGACCTCTGTGTTTTGGGTGGCCCCCTCCTTATTCCTTTTCGAGCTCCTCCCTCAGCTCCCGGACCAGACTCCTCTGTTGGTTGGACTGCGGACCACATGTAGATCATACTTCCCCGGCATGTGAGTATCCATTTGGGGTTATTGGTTTCACACCTCCCCTATATGCATACTACATAATGCTCTGTATACATTTTTATTGATTCTACCCCTCTTATTTTTTGTTTCCCCTTTTTTAGATGCTGGTGCAAATTGCCCCTGAAGAGTGTATTTTACACGAAACGCGTCGGGCTTATGCCATGCACCATATCTGTACTCTATAAGGGACATATACCCATACAATTTTTATTTATTTTATTTGTCTATTGCTGGGATCATGTGCGATCATATGGATGATTCACCTTCCATGGACTGTCTGCTTTGCACCATTTGGGGGAATGGTCATTATGTTAACAAGTACCGATAATATGTATATTTATATGACCTCTGACCAACTTTACTGGGATTATTACCATATCACTGTGCCACTGTTCAGTAATAAATGGTTTTACAGTATGGTGTTTGACCTCTGGTCTCATTTGCTCACCTCACTCAAAGTCCCAAACTTTCCTTTTTTGCATGTCCTTTTCTTTCTCCTAATTACTGTTTTATCTGTATGGTCGAGACCCGACAATTCAGTATAGCCGCGAGTAGTTTTAAATGATTTTTTTTCCTTTAGAAATGTGCAGGGACTGTTCTAAACACGGGAAAAATATGCCAATTTACAGGCATACTATAGACCCCCCCCCCCCCCCAGGTAAAACATTTAAAGGAATATTTCACTTTTATTGTTTCATTTTAAGCATTATTAAAATCAGTGCTCCCGAAAAAAGGCAGTTTTTAAAACTTTTTTTTGCTTTGATACATGTCCCCTGGGGCAGGACCCAGGCCCCCAAACACTTTTTATGAAAATAACTTGCATATTAACCCTTAAAATTAGCACTTTTGATTTTTCACGTTTGTGTCCCATAGACTTTAATGGTGTTTGCGCGTTCAAACAAATTTTTGGCCTCTTCGCATCGAACCGGGGGTGTTGGGCTCATCCCTAATTTCTAGTTGGTGCGTCTACCATCTGGCCCATAAAATTGTCCTGCAAGACATTTAGGAACTGGCGAGCCCTAGATGAATGCGCGGTTCCCTCCGTCCAGTTTATGTCTGGATAATTAAAATCCCCCATTATGATAACACTTCCCATACTTGCTGCTAATTCAAATTGTGATAGGAGATCTGTCTCCCCTTCCTCCCTCAGGTTATGGGGCTTATAGCATACTCCCAGTTTTATTTTCCCCTTAGCTTCATCCCTTTGGAACTCTACCCATAAGGATTCCACCTCCTCCCTAGCTTCCTTAGTGATGTAATTTCTCACATTCACTTGTACATTATTCTTGATATATAGGCATACCCCTCCCCCTTTTTTACCCTCTCTATCCTTGTGATAAAGGGTATACCCTTGAATGTTTGTCAGCCAATTATGAGAGCTGTTGAACCAGGTCTCTGAAATTCCCACAAAATCCAAATCCTCCTCGTACAACAGTATCTCTAGTTCACCCATCTTGTCCGTCAGGCTCCTGGCATTGGTGAACATGCCACGTAGTTTAGACCAGTCGCATATTATCCTCTTATAGGGTGTTCCGAGATTGCAACTAGGACTTGCTACTATACTTACCTTGGGTTTATGTGCTTTGGTCAACCTACCACTAATGCCCCCAATACTACCCTCTGGAATATGTTCCGCGCTGACTATCTCTACCTCTATCCCTGGACCCTCCCCCCATTGCCTAGTTTAAAAAACCCTCTAACTTTTTGGCCATCTTCATTACCATATGATCTGCACCCTCCTCATTTAGGTCCAGTCCATCCCTTTATAGTATATGTATTTCTGTGGTACACATTCTAGCTCCACACTGTCCTACTGGCTTAGGAGCCAGCCTGTTGCAATCATCATGGTATCACATGACTCCCGTCATGTTCCATGTAACTGATTACCAAATGTCATGCTTTCTGTATGAACCAAAGTTGATACCCGTCATAACCAATGCGTGCTGTTCTCTGTTTAATGTTTAAAATTCAATAAACAGATTTAAAAAAAAAATCATTAGCATGTCACAAAGCCTCCTGGATTTGTGTCCAAGTGGAACGAAGACCACGAAGATGCTCCTCTAAAGCAGAAATACTCAGCGGAACAAATGAGTCAGGCAACATGGAAGGTTGAAAACCATAATTCGCCATAAATGGGGACAATGGGGAAGCAGAATTCAAGGCACTATTGTTAGCGAACTCCACCCATGGTAAGAGGTCTGACCAGTTGTTATGATGGTCAGAAATATAGCAACGTAGGACTGATTGGCTCGTTCTGCTGCCCCATTAGACTGCAGGTGATTCGCAGAAGAGAAAGCAAGCTAAATTCCCAACTGTGCACAAAAGGCTTGCGAGAACCGGGACACAAACTGACTACCCCTGTCAGAGACAATCCCTTTGGGTAGCTCATGTAAGCGAAAGATCTCCCAAGCCAAAATGGAAGCCAGTTCCTTAGAAGTGGGCAACTTCTTAAGTGGAATACCATGAGCCATTTTAGAGAACCAGTCAACCAACATAAGTATAAAGCCCCATACACACGGTCGGACAATCCGCGGACCAGGTCGGTCGGATCCTGTCCGTCGTACTTTGTCCGATGTTGGTGTTGCGTACACACGGTCGGACTACGTTGTCGGAATATCCGGTCTGCAAGAACGTCGTGACGTAAGTCGTCGTCCACGAGATTAGAAAAGGGAAGTTCAGCACCACGTCAGGCACCCGTTGGGCTCCTTCTGCTGATCCCGTGTTTATCGCGAGTTAGTCGAAGTTTGGTGACTTAAGATTCGCGCTTCTCAGTTTTCTGACTCAGATCGTTACTGCTCTTCAGTTTGTGCTTGTCGTGCGTATCTGTTTATTAGTGCGTGTAGTCAGTTCGCATTTGTTGGTCATTGCGGCCTATATCTTGATATAGGACGCTTTGATTTGCACTGCTTATTGTCTGCTCGTTTCTGGTATTCATTTCGTTCTTTCAGGCCTTGCTGTTTATCGGTGCTTTCTGTTTGTCCGTTCTGACCAGCCGACCTTTTGTGACCTTGTGAGCGATGTTTCCCGTGCGTACTCGTCGCCGAGTTCGTGCTGTACGCGGAATTGGTGTCGGGCTTTTAGCTTTGACCCAAGACCCGTCCATGAACAGAGTGACGAGGAGTATGTGGACCAAGAATTGGTTGCTTCAGCGTGACCAATTCTCGCACATGCCTTTGCTTCGTGAGATCCGGGAGAATAATCCTGATGATTTCAGGAACTTTCTCCGGATGACGGACCCCGATTTTCACCGTCTTTTGGCTTTGCTGACCCCCTTTATCAGCCGGCAGGATACCTGCATGAGACAAGCCATTACTCCGGAGCAGAGGCTTGTTGCCACGTTGAGGTACTTGGCGACAGGGAGAAGTCTTCAGGATTTGAAGTTCTCTTCAGGTATCTCTCCCCAGGCCCTGGGACTCATTATTCCAGAGACCTGTTCTGCCATCATCCAGGTCCTGCAGGAGGACTATATTAAGGTAACATTTATACTTTACTATTCCATTCTATGTATGCTCTGTTTGCTAATGTCTTCTATTTTTGACCTCCTTCCCTAATTACCATGATTGCAATATGTTCTAATATGCTGTGCCCCTTTTCTCCTTCATGCATTTTTCCCTTCACTTACCTCCCCAGCATGCTCTTCTGGCCCAATAGACACCTATGGCCTAGTCACTTAAGCAATGTATTTTGTCTGCTGCATAGTATTTTTGGCCCACAAACACCCCCTAAAATATGCACAAATGTTTGGTGTGTGGTTTACTTCATGTAGAGCCCCTTTTTTTTATTGTTTTTGGTGGGGGGGGGGGGGGGGGGGGGTTGAAATGTTAGTTTAGCTTTCCTGGGGGCTGCCAACTAGCACACATTATTGAGCCATTTGCCAATCAATGAAGTGCAGAGGGTTACCTGTCCAACAACCCCCCCCCCCCACCCCAAAAGCCTAGTTATTGCCAATGGCCCATCAGAAGTGTGGGGATTGATGGGGGGTGAGTAATTTGTGAAGGGGACCCTCTACTTTTCTCTGCAAATACTTTCCAGCCTCCAATTTTATACAATGCTCTTGTTCCAAGATGTTGATTGTCTAATCTGCTTGCAATGTTTATGTGCAAAGTGACTAATTATTTTTTCTTGTTTCACTCCACAGTTCCCTTCCACGCCACAGGAATGGCAGACTGTGGCCTCCCACTTTGCCAGCCGTTGGGACTTTCCTAACTGCGGAGGGGCAATTGATGGGAAACACGTCCGCATCGTCCCACCGCCCAACTCGGGGGTCCCACTATTATAATTATAAAGGGTTTAATAGTGTAGTGATGTTGGCGGTGGTGTCGGCAACATATGAATTTATGTATGTGGACGTGGGGATGAACGGCCGGATCTCGGATGGTGGTGCCATTGCGCACACGGAGTTCTACTGGCATCTCCAAAGTGGCAGTCTGTGCTTGCCACCTCCAGAGGAGAATGCAGAAGGACTCCCCTTCGTCTTTGTCGCAGATGAAGCGTTTGCGTTGACTCCCCATCTGATGAGGCCGTTCCCGATGAGGACCCTCACCCCAGACCAGAGGGTCTTCAACTACAGGCTGTCCAGAGCCAGAAGAGTTGTGGAGAACACTTTTGGCATCCTGACCAGCCGCTTCCGCCTGTTCTTGACGGCAATTAACTTGGCGGAATACAAACTGAACCACATAGTTCTTGCCTGTTGCATATTGCACAACTTCCTAAAAAGACATAACAGGAACTATGTGGTGCCCGTTGGCCCAGATGTGGAGGGCCCTCCAAATGCGGACCTCACAGCCCTTCAAGTGGCACGTCCAGCCTTGCCCCCTCTAAATGCCTGCGTGGTCCGCGAGCAATATATGGAGTACTTTGTGGGTAGGGGGGCCATTGCTCTGCCTGACGATGTGTGAGAGGCATTTTTTAATAAATCTGATATTTCAACCAACCTATGATTTATTGTCATTTCACTATTCTTTTTAGCTTATTTTACCTTGAAATTTTTTCCCTTTGCCTTCGACAGTGGGAATGCACTTTCTGGGCAAAAGGAGGTAACAGTCTCTTCTTCCCAAAAAGATTATTCTCATGTTGTGTGTTTGATACCTAATCTTTGGTCTAGAGAAGGTTTGTAGTGCATAACTGACACCCAAAATACTCCTTTTCATCACCAGGTCAGACATGTGTGTATTCTCAAAAAATGCTGTGCTCCGTGTTTTTGTACAAAGCACTGTGGGTGTCATTTACATAAGTCAAATCCACTATGCTCTACAAGTGCAGTGAAAAAGTGCCCTGGAAAAGAAACTTGCAGTGCAAAGTGGACTTGCCTTTAGTAAATAACACCCATTGCCCCCCATATCCTTTACATTTGACATACATAATGCATTGTGTTTTTTTAAATAAGGAAGCCACACATTTAGAAAAATAAAATAGTTTACTTGGAAAACATTCACAAGTGCGTTTACAATCTTCACGCCCAAACTGACAACATCTTGGTTATTTACAACATTGTTTACAAACATTCCGCAATTGGTAAAACCAGGCATGGAGCAAAACAGAACCTATGAACTAGGAAAGTTCAACTTTGTAAAGTGAAGACAAGATCAGACATGACTATATGTTCAAAGTGTGTTTGATCTTGCCTTCATCACATGGGGGGGTCACCCCTGGAAAGTGGAAATTTAGAACATGCACACAATTTGGGTCTGAAAATGGTCATTAGATGTTAAAACACATGCCTAGAAGCTTCAAAAGTGCCATTTTCCATCATGGGGATGAATGGACGTTTTTTTTTTTGGGGGTGCAACCCCTTCACCACAACGGTATACAAAAGTGCAGCGCTGAGGTAGATAATCAAGTGTCCCTGATTTTCACATGAGTTCCACTGGAGTAAGACAGCCTGTGGGAACTGCTGTGAGCCAGGAGTATAATAGTGAACCTTGCAGGTGAATAGTGCCAGCAAGATTACTCAGCTGGTATATACAAAAATTCAAGTGATTGAAAATTTCATTGGATAATAAAAGTGTAAATAAAACCACAGTAATAAGTGTGAAAAGGGTGTTAAAATCCCAATCTAGTATGAACAGGGTGCAAGTCACCCACCGGTCAGGGGAGGGACCCCTATTCGAATCTCCGTCAGGGGTCACGGTTTTATATCACATCAGCTAATGATGTGTAAACAGCAAGATTTTTTTTTTTTTTTTTTTTTTTTTTAGAGGATGCGATAGAGTTGTAACAAGTAGAAAATAGTGTGGTGCTGACACTTTAAGCAAACATCACATGTACTTCCATACTTAAGGGCATATACTGCTAATCTATAACCAACTTGGTTGAACCAAATGTGTGATGTGTATCTGGTCTAACCATACATCCAGGTCAATAAATCAGAAAAAGCAAGAACACAAAACATGCTGACGTGGGTAGTGACCCCCTTCAGTCCATGCCTACATCAGCCAGGCAAAAGGCAATATGTGAGAAGTCACCACAACCACTTTCGTAGTTCGTAAAGTGGTTGCACCCCCAAAAAAACGTTGGCATTCATCCACCATGATGGGAGCTAGCACATGTGGACACAATGTGTGCATGTTCCAAATTTCACACAGTTCTTAAGTTGCAAATGTGTTCAGAAGCTGGCACAAATGTGTGTTAATTACTTGGTGCCTTTTCATATTTTTCCTAAAACATCAATGATGTTCTTCAATTTTTGTTGAACATCATTGATGTTTTGCTTTATGTAATCTAGATCTCTATTGCAGACCATTATCTCCCCGATGAGTACGTGGGCACTCTCTGTGGTAAAGTGCGATTTTTCTTCCACAACATCCACGTCACCTAAAAACCACAAACAAACAAAAATCGGGTGTTGGAAATGAGGCAGCCATACATTGATTAGCTTACCAGTAGCTGTGTTCTCCCACACTCACCTGTTGTGGTGACAATTTCTCCAAGTTCCATGATCTCTCCTTCCTCCTCCTCCTCCTCTGCTTCTGCTCTTTCACCTTTTTTGGGAGGTGTTGGTTTTGGGGTTTCCTCAGACGGCCCAAGTTTTCGCTCCCCTATGAGAATGTACAAAAGGAAGATTTAGCAACACAATCTATTGAGGGCAGAAATAGGAAATGACAAACATTGCTTGAAAGTAACGGACACTATTTTTGTTTGGCCAGTTACAAATGGCAACTACATGAATGTAGTCACTTTGTAAAGGTGCTAAACTTACTAGCTTTTTGGTAGAAGTTTGTGTGATGGAGACCCCCCTCTAGTATCCACTGGAGCACATGTGTGGAAAAGCATAATAAAAAGGGGGTTTGGGTGTCCCAGCACTAGTGCTCTAGAGTCCAGATGGGCAAACAGCTACTGGGTGACCTCTCCTTTACATTGAATAAATTGGCTTTACATTCTTGATGACATTTCTAGTGAGAACAAACTTCCTTTCCCCTAAAAAAACACCAAACATCGTATTATAAGTGGCCGAACGATCGAGGTTGCGTACGATCGAATGGACACACACGATCATGACAGTGGCAGAAAGATCGAGGCTGAGTACGATCGAATGCACAGACGAACCTGAAAGTGGCCATTTTGGAATGTACAACTTTGTAAAAATCAAACCACATGGAGCAGTATGCAAGCAAGAAAGCAAACACAAAACACAACTACTTACTTTTTTGAAGAACTCGCTTGATCTTTCTGTACTGATCGGCCTCCCTCAGTTTCAGGTCTGACCAGCGTTTCCTGAGTTGCTCCTTGGATCGTTGTAACCCAAAATGATTGTACAGCCTCCTCACAACTTTAGACATGATCTTGGCCTTGCGGACATTGGGGTTGAGGTAAGGCCCATACTTCCCATCATAGTCGCTCCTCTTTAATATGTCCACCATCTCCAACATTTCTCCAAATGACATATTGGAGGCCTTGAATTTCAGGCTCCGGGATCGGGACGTTTGTGCCTCCGGACTTTTCTCGTCCTCCTCCTCGTTGGTGGGATATTTGGGGCGCACTTGCTGTGTCCCCGCCATGTGCTCTCCCCACTGCGCCGTAAAGAGAAGGGGTGGGGAATAGACGAGAAAGATCGTCAGGGGCGGGCGGAGTTTGACGCATGCGCACTGTATATAAAACGTCACACGCCTGTGTCGTAGCCACGATCTGGGAGAGGAGGGGAGAGAAAGCTCACGCACGAGACGATCGCTAGAAACGAAGGTACAATTTGACGTTGGTACATAACTAGCCTAGACTGATTAGAACTTGAGTCTTCTTTATGGAGAAGATTAGGAGAGTTTAGGCTGACATTATTTATATTGTTTTGTGTGGTGTTGTGTCTTGCAGAGGTGATGGAGGCCTTCTACGACGTGAGTTTTCTCCCCCTCTTCATTGATAAATACAGGGAATTTCCCCTTTTATGGCTACCAAAGCACCGTGACTACAGCAACAGACCAAAGAGGTACGCAGCCATGCTGAAACTTGTGGCATTTGTAAAGCCAACCCTGCCCATGGCAACCGTGGCAAACTTAAAAGTGAAGATTAACAACATGAAGAGTACCTATTTCCGGGAGCGCAATAAGGTCCGGAAGTCCCTAGCATCTGGAGCTGCAGCAGCTGATGTCTATGTCCCCACGCTGTGGTACTATGAGAGGCTCCACTTTCTCAAAGACCAGGCTACTGTCAGGAAGTCACTCTCGACTCTTCCTTGCACGCGTCCTTCCACGCACGCCACCCCTGATGAGGCTTCCGAGGACCAACCTGGGCCTTCCAGTATGGAATATGTGCAGGTGCCCAGCTTGTTCCAGGTATAGTAGTTTTGTAACCATTTTTGGGAATAATGAATGATGTTCAGTTAATTCAGGATCCCCAATTGCTTAGTTCCTAACGTGATTGACATATCAACAGACAGTGGTGTTGGAGACATTTTTGGGAAGAATCTAAACTGCAGGGCTGAGAATTGTATGGTTTTCTATTTGTAAACATTTTGCAACAGTCACTAGATGAGAATTGTGTGTGTTTGATGAACAAATAACTGAAACTATGTCCCTTTTTCAGACACAGGAAGACCTCAGCCAGGAGGTGGCTGTGGAAGGTGGCAGTCAGGAGGAGGCAGGGGTTAGTGGCAGCCAACAGGGGGGTAGGCGTAGGAGCCTGACTGTCTCCCAAGTCCCTCCCCTCCGCCTTCCCTACAGAAGGGCGAAAAGCATGGGGGAGGTGGGAGAGTCAGCGCTCCAGCTGATCAAAGACGCTTCAGCCTCCCTATATGCCACACCCACCTACGAGGAGGCCTTTGCCTCCTTGGTTGGCAGTAAAATGACGGGTATGGAGGCGGAGCAACGCAGCATGTGTGAGGATGTCATCCTCAAAATCCTAAATGAGGGGATGGCTGGGGAGATGACCCCACTCACACATGTTTGCGAGAGTGACCTTGCTCCGCCTCCTCCTCCTCCTTCTGCCACCTCACCAGCACCACGGCGTGGAAGGAAGAGTACAAGGAAGACAAGAGAGTGATGACCTTGATTCAGTCTGGTCTGAGAGAAGATGGAGCCTCTCGTAGGACCAGAGCCTGGGGACCAAGATGGCATCTGCTGCAGTTCCGGATGTTTTGGACTTCAGGACCAGATTGCGCTCCCTTATTATTTAGATAGGTACTCCTCAGGCCCCCAATTTTCTAAGCGTGAAAAATGATGGTTGCCGTGGGTGTCCAAGGCTTTGCAAATTCCCCAAGTTTCACCATGGCTGCGTTCCTCTTTGGTTTGTTGCTGAGACCTAAATAAATGTTTTTTGAATTGGAAATAATCATTGACTATTGTGTTTTACTTTTCTACAATGACAGTTTTTCTTTGAGTAGGCAGGTACATTTCACTAATCCTAAAGTAGAATTAACAAGGGGCACCAACAACCAACAAACTCCTAGTAAATTTAAGCAAGAAATACAAATGTTAATAATGTGGTTTTGCTAAGTTGAGACACACAACCCCCCTCCAAAAAAAAAAAATAAACTCCTTCAAATATGTATTCCCAAAAAAAAAAAAAAAAAAAAAGACAAATCATGCTAAAAATATAACAAAGATTCTTTTACGATCTGAGTAAAAATAAACACGTAGTGTATAAATGCTGAAAAGTAATAAAGAACTAAGTTTGTGAAAAGTGCGGGTGAATAGGAGCAGCTAAAACATGTCATTCTTGTTGCATTGTAAAGAAAAAGAGAATGCGCTGCATTAAAGACATTTTAACATTGCAGCGTGACGAATGTGCTGTGTCGATTAGGAAAGGTAGTTTTACCTGACCGAGCGCTTCCGTCACAGAATTTCTTCTGAGCATGTGTAGCACTTTGTCCGTCGGACAACCGTACACACGATCGGATTTGGTGTGATCGGACCGTGTTGTCGGCAAATCTTTCCAGCAGGAGATAAGACTTTGTCCGGCGGACAATCCGACGTACACTGTCCGATGGTGCATACACACGGTCTGATTTTTCAACAACATTGTCCGATCGGAGAGAATCCATGAAAAAGTCTGACCGTGTGTATGGGGCTTAACTGTGTTGCCCTGGGAGTTGGGTAACTCCACAATGAAATCCATAGACAGCTGGGTCCAGGGACTCTCTCCATTGGGTATGGGTTGTAGGAGGCCCATTGTAAGGTGTAGTGGAGTCTTACTCTGAGCACACACAGAACAGGCAGCTACCAAGGTGGTTATATCAGCACGTAGACTAAGCCACCAGAATTGTTGGGAAATGGCCCAAAAGAGTTGATTCTTCCCAGGGTGGCCAGCAGCCTTGGGAGAATGTTAAGTCTGGAGAACGGCAGTACGGAGACTCTATGGGACAAAGCAGCAGTCACAAGGTTTCTCAGGAGGAGCATGGGCCTGAGCAGCAAGAATTTTGTCACCTAAAGGAGAACTGAGACTAGAGCGAACTGTAGCCAGAATCTAATCAGGAGGAATCGCAGGAACCGGAACCGACTCCATCTTGGAAGTGGAGGAAAATTGTTGTGACAAAGCATCAGCCCTTACATTCGTACATCAGGGGGCTTGACCAGAGATGAGAAGTTACAAATAAACTTCCGATAATAGTGGGGCAAAGCCAAGAAAACGCTGCAGAGGACATAAACGCATGGGTCGGGGCCACTGTAGGACTGCTGAAAGTTTCTCTGGGTCCATCGAAAAACTTGCAGGGGAAATTACATAACCCAGGAATTTAACCAGTTCACAATGGAATTCATACTTCTCCAATTTACAATAGAGATTGTTCTCTCTTAGTTTCTGAAGCACAAGACAGACATCTGTGTGGTGGCTCTCCAGGGACTTGGAAAATATGAGGATATCGTCGAGATAAACCACCACACATAACTGCAACATATCTTGGAGGACATCGTTAATAAATTCCTGGAAAACTGCTGGGGCGTTACAAAGGCCAAAAGGCATTACAAGGTACTCCTAATGGCCTGTTCTGGTATTAAACACAGTTTTCCACTCGTCGCCCTCCTTAATCCTCACAAGATTATATACCCCTCTCAAATCAAGCATCGTGAAAACCGTTGCTCCCTTGAGGCGGTCAAGTAACTCCGTAATCAACTGAATCAGATAGGCATTCTTAATCGTGAAATGATTGAGACCCCTATAATCAATACAAGGTCTTATTACACTACCCTTCTTCACAAAGAAGAAATCAGCACCAGCAGGAGACGAGGATTTGCAGATGAATCCTCGAGAAAGTGCATCTGCAACATACTCCTCCATGGCCTTATCCTCCAAGACCGACAAAGGGTAAACCAGGCCACGAGGGGGTATGGCACCAGGTTGAAGGTCAATTGTGCAATCATACAACTGGTGTGAAGACAAACTACCGGCTTGACCTTTGTCAAAGACATCGCTAAAATCCCAGTACTCCTCCGGCAGGGAGGAGAGTGAAGAGGTGCACAGGACCTTGGCTACCTTCTGGAAGCACATCTTACTGCATTGTGGAGAGAACCTCAGCAGAGCCAATCAAAAGATGGGTTATGCCTCTGAGACCAAGGATAACCAATAACCAGTGGAAACTTAGGGGAGGAAACAACTTGGAATTGGATTATCTCATGGTGAAGAGTCCCTACAGCCATGGACAATGGAACAGTCTCATGAGTCACATGGGCAGGCTGTTGAGGTCTCCCGTCGAGGGCCTCAATAGCAAGTAGAGTCTCCCGCAGCTGCAGCAGATTCTAGTGCTTTGATACAAAGGCAGCATCAATGAACAGGCCTGCAGCCCCAGAGTCGATTAGAGCCTGTATCTCAACAGACAACTCAGCCCAAGAAAGGGTAACCAAAACCAGGGGCTTATCCTTCTGGATAACTGGAGACGAAACAACGCCACCTAAGGTCTGTCCATGACAGGAGCTCAAGGTTCCGGCATTCCCTGGATGGGTAGGACAAGACTTCAAAAAGTGACCTGCCTAGCCACAATAAAGGCACAATCTCTCCCTCCTCCTAAGGGTTCTCTCATCTGCAGAGAGACGCGTGAAGCCCAAGTGCATGGGTTCATCTTCACTGACCGACTTGGTACCAGGAGGCATAGGAGGTGAGGGCAGCAAGGGTGGGACTCCAAAGCTCGGAGACAAATGTACAGGAGGCATCCGCAAGTGCTTCTTAAGTCTGAAGTCAATATGGATGGCAAACGTGATCAACTTCTCCAGCTCAGTGGGTATATCTCAGGCTGCTATCTCATCCTTGATGGTATCCAAGAGACCATGAGAAAAAGCAGCCACGAGGGCCTCATTGTTCCACGCAACCTCTGCTGCCAGAGTACGGAATTTAAGGCGTAATCGGCAACAGTTCTTGTACTCTGTTTGATGGACATGAGGCACTTGGCAGAAGAAGCGGAGCGTGCGGAAACGTCAAATACCCTTTTAAAAGTAGCCACAAACTCAGGTTAACTCAAGACAACAGGTTTTTGCGTCTCCCATAGAGGGTTTGCCCAGGCCAAGGCTCTCTCAGAAAGCAAAAACATATCACAAAATCTTGCTTCTATCCATGGGAAACACCTGGGGCAGCATCTCAAAGTATATCTCAACCTGGTTGAAAAACCCTCTGCATTGGACTGGATCTCCCCCAATTCGCTGGGGAAGCAGAGCAGAACCAAACATACCTCTTACAGAGGTAATACTCGAGGCAGGTGCCTGCACAGAGACTGGAGAAGCAGCAGGGATGGCCTGGAACACAGACTGTACCGGAGAAGCCACAGTGGGAGATTCCAGGTGACCCGTGTGACTCAGGAGCATTTATAACACCATGGCAAACTGATCCATGTGGTAATCCTGCTCATCCAATCTGGAAAATATATTACCAACAAGTGGATTGACTGCATCTTCTGAATTCATGGCCTTCGCCTACTGTCAGAAACCATGAATCAGACTGAGGCCCCTTTCACACGGATGCAGTCAGTTTAGGCACGTCAAAAACGTATCAGTTCTTATCCGTTGTCTCATCCATTTCATCCGTCATCCGTTCCGTTAATGTCCGTTTTCATCCATTTTTTGTCCGCTTACATCCGTAAATGCACACGTTTACGTCCGTTTTTTTCATCCGTTTTTGTATACGTTTTGTTCCGTTTTTATGTGTGCCTGTGCCTTTAAGAGGTTGAGTTCACAGATAAACACAAAACGGATCTTAACGGATCTTAACGGATCGGACGTCAGTTAATATTCGTTTTGACGGATCTGAACGTAGCCTTGTACGTTTAAAAAAAACGGATAAAAACGGAAGCGGAGGTTAACTGATGGTGACGGATGTTCATCCGTCTGCCCATAGGAATGCATTGTCGTCCGTCGACGGATAGAAGAAAAACGGATAGACGGTCCGTCCGCGTGAAAGGGGCCTTAGACAGAAGTACAGTTAAATCACACTTGTTTATTATTATTAATAATAATAATAATAATAATAATAATAATAATAATAAAAAAAGGTAAACAGAGTAAACGTAGTCAAAACATAGCCAGAGTTCAGGAACCGGAACGGATAGTCAGACAAGCCAAAACCTCAGGGAGCCAGAGAACAGCGTAGTAGAACAGCAATCAGGATCTGGAGCCAGAAGGAATGTCAGCCAAGCAAGTCTTTAACAGGAACACAGGAGAGCGTCTCTAGAGATGTGACCAAGGCGAATGCAGAGATCATCTGGACTAGACAACTTAAGTAGGCAGGGCTGACGAGTAGGATATCATCAACAGGTGAGTCACTGTGGAGAGATAGGAGCTGGCAAATAGCCGACAGCTTAGCAGCCAGCTCAGAGAAGGAAGGGCTGAGCCCAGCCCTGACAGATTGCCACAGATAACACTGAAGCTTATTTTGCACTGTTTCAGCAGACTGCAACAAGAGAAGGACTTCCTGAGAAAGACTGGGCACTTGACCTTAGAGTCAGCACAGGACTATAAACTGCTAAAGACAGAAATAGCCAGGCTGGGGGTGACTGTTGCCTTGAGGGCGAGCTGAGTTCATGCCTGGCGCTTTTACAGGACTAAGCCGGCCCATGCTCAGCTGTACCTAATGCATCTGTTCCAGAATTGGCTGAAACCTATGGAGAATACCCCCACTCAAATTGTGTAGCAAGTTGCTCTTGACTGGTTTCTGCATTGTCTTCCTAGCTGCACTGATGGGTGCCTCAGTCAGTGGCTGCCGCCATTGAATGATACAGCTGTGCAGAAAGCATCTGTGAGGGTTAATCCACAACCAGAGAGATGGGACAGACCAAAGAGGCATGGTCCAATGTCAATATGCCACCTGTGGACTGCAGAGGGGACATAACACTCCCACCAGGAGCACCCTAGCACCAAACCCTCCTGAGAGCTGGCAGAGAGAGCACCCCATGAGGTTTTGTGTTGGTCCTGCTGTCATCTGGGTCATGTGGCGGCCCAATGTTCAAAGCAGAAGGAGCCAATTGAATGCAACATGAGACTACGTCGCTCTATGTATGCTTATGCAGTCTGTGCTGCGAACAGTCTGAATCCATGTGCATGTGTAGTGTGGGTCAATGGACAAGAAGTGGTAGCATCCCTTAACTCTGGGAGTGTGATAACCCTGCTCTAATTGGACAGGTTGCAAAGAAAGCTGATACCAGGAGAACAGGTTGGGGTCATCTGTGTGCATGGTGATGTTAAAGACTATTTGGTGGCCTACATAATCTTGTTCACATCAGCAGGAACTGCTACTTTAAAAGTTGGAGTGATCCTGGGATTGCCTTGCTAATCAGGCTAGACTGCCCTATATTTGGAGATTTGTATGAACAAAAGCTCAAGGGTTCAGGGGGTTCCCTTAACCGGTTCCTGACCAGCTCCTGTACATATACGTCGGCAGAATGGCGCGGCTGGGCAAAGTAACGTACCGTACGTTACTTTGAACTTCCCGCCGTGTGCGCACCTGCTGAGAGCTCCGTGACCGTGATCGTGTTACGGAGCTCAATAACGGGGAGATGCTGATGTAAACAGCATCTCCCCTTTCTGCGTAGTGACAGCACACTGATCTTCTGCTCCCTTTTATCGGGAGCAGCGATCAGTGTGGTGTCACACACAGCCACGCCCCCATACAGTTAGAAACACGCCCCTAGGAACACTTAACAATTTTGTAGCATCAATCTCTGCATTAATGCCAATGGTCACAAAAATGTGTCAAAATTGTCCGATGTGTCCGCAATAATGTCGCAGTCACGATAAAAATCGCTGATCGCCGCCATTACTAGTAAAAAAAAATATTAATAAAAATGCCATAAAACTATCCCTTATTTTGTAGACGCTATAACTTTTGCACAAACCAATCAATAAATGCTTATTGCGATTTTTTTTTACCAAAAATATGTAGAAGAATACATATCGGCCTAAACTGAGGAAAATAAATGTTTTTTTTTATATATTTTTGGGGGATATTTATTATATTTAAAATTGTCGCTCTTTTTTTGTATATATGCATGTATATAAAAAATTTAAAACAGCAGGGATGATCAAATACTGCCAAAAGAAAGCTCTATTTGTGGGGGAAAAAAGGACGCCAATTTTGTTTGGGAGCCACGCCGCACAACCCCGCAATTGTCAGTTAAATTGACGCAGTGCCGAATCGCAAAAAGTGCTCTGGTCAGGAAGGGGGTAAATCCTTCCGGGGCTGAAGTGGTTAAAAAGTAAGAACCCTTAGATAAAGTAACTAATATGCCATGTACACACAATCGGACTATCCATTCATTTATAACTCCATGACTCCAGGTAGACAGGACTAGCGAAGGAAGTCAATGTCGCGGCCTCGATCGGCGAGATTGACACCTTGCTAGCCCCGTCACCTGGTATGGATTTACAGGAAAATCCCTACGCTGAAAAAACGGTGTGGTGGCCCCCCCCGAATCCATATGAGACCCTTATCCGAGCACGCAGCACGGTCAGGAAAGGGGGTGGGGACGAGCGAGCGCCCCCCCTGAGCCGTACCAGGCCGCGTGCCCTCAACATGGGGGGGTGCTTTGGGGATAGGCGGTCCCTGTGGCCCCTCCCACCCCAAAGCACCTTGTCCCCATGTTGATGAGGACAAGGGCTTCTTCCCGACAACCCTGGCTGTTGGTTGTCGGGGTCTGCGGGCGGGGGGCTTATCGGAATCCAGCCCACCACCCTATGTAAATGAGTATGGGGTACCATGTACCCCTACCCATTCACCTGGGGAAAAAACGTGTACCTAAAAATACACAACACAGGTTTTTAAAATACTTTATTAGACAGCTCCAGGGGTCTTCTCTTCTTCCGTTTTCGGGGGTCTTCTCGCCGGACTCCTCCGCTATCTTCTGCTAGCACTTTTACTAGGGGAGGAGCCCGGCTTTCTCCTTCGTCGCCGCCGCCGTCTGGGGGTCTTGTTCCGACTTCGGGGGTCTTGTCCCGCTCTTCTGTTCTTCTTGCCGGGCCTCCGCTTTCTTCTTGCAGCTCTTTTACTAGCGTTGGTCCAGTCTTCTTTTGCCGTCGCTGTCGCCGCTGCCGCCTTCTGCTAGATTAGATTTTAGATAGAGAGTTCTTTTCCATGAGGTGCCATGTCGAACTTCCAGTGACCAGTATGAGAGAGTGTTGGATTCAATATGAACTCATGTAATATTGCTGCGATTCACACATCGATTCATTCCCAATACTTTTCTGGAGAACAGGATGCACTCCCCCGGTTGGAATGTAGCCAGCTAAACAACTATGTTATATCTATGAGAGCTAATTTGCATGATGATGCTGATTCTGATCTGTCTATGAGACAAGTAAGCTTCAAAAGAGACCACTGCTGCCAAGATGGCTATGGATATCTATTGGATGGAAGGCAAATGGTGGTGGCTATGAGTAGGCGTGTATGTTTGAATGAAAAGAGCACACACTCAGGCAGTTAGCTCTCTCTGCCTTCTTTCCTCAGATCACAGCTGATGGTGGTCTATGCAAGCCTCATGGCTCGGCGGCCATCTTGAGGCTTTCCCCTTTGGATCATGGCGATGGCCCTCTCTTATTCCATCTCAGCTACTAGGATGTGCTTAGTATATAGTTTCATAGTTAGTAAGGTTGAATAAAGACACCAGTCCATCCAGTTCAACCTGAGCAAGTGTCTACAACTATCCCTATCCCTGTACCTGTACATTGCACACTCACATCGGTCCCTACCCTCAAGGAGCCCACAATCCAAGGTCCCCATTCATATACTAGGGCCAATATTTTTATTTATTTTTTTGGACAGAAGCCAATTGACCTACCTGCATGTCTTTGGATTGTGGGAGGAAACCGGAGTACCCGGAGGAAACCCACAATATGACTGTATTGTATTGTGATTGTATGCTATGTAATCTTGTAACTTCTAATAATATCTTATATAAGCTTTATTATTTCCTTGGGAAATAAATGAGATTTGATTGATCTTAAACCGTGTGTTTGGTTGCATAGCTAACTTGTATTATTGTGATATTAACAGTAGCATGCGCTCCGAGTTTCAATAGACTAACAAAATTATAGGGACTAGACAAATTATACATAGATGATATAATATTAGTTATTAATATTGTATCGCATTCTACATTTGGCACCCCAAGATATAGATGTGTAGAATATAGTTTTTCTGCACAGAATTCACAAATCCGAATGTATTTTTGTTTTGAGTCCCGTTAAGCACAAATCCTCAAAGACGTCCAGAACGGAAAATTGTCTCTAGTGTGGTCAAGATTGGCGCTGGCTCGCGAATTCTGAAACCACGCTTGGATGATCATAAAAATTTTGTGAAATATTTCATCATTTAGCGGATGCGCGACAAATCTGGTGAGATCTTTTTTTTTTTTTATTATCCGATAATATGTATATGTATATATGTTAAATGTTGTATTGCTAATGCAAAGTGTTAAGTCCCATACACACGGTCGGACAATCTGCGGACCAGGTCCGTCGGACCATGTCCGTCATACTTTGTCCGATGTTGGTTTTGCGTACACACGGTCGGACAAAGTTGTCGGAAAATCCGATCATTCTGAACGTGGTGACGTTTGTTGCCTACGACGGGACTACGTAGAGGCTAGTAGCCAATAGCTTTGGTCTTGTAATGTGATCTGAGCATGCGTAGCACTTTGTCCGGTCGGACAACCGTACACACGATCGGATTTGGTGTGATCGGACCGTGTTGTCGGCAAATCTTTCCAGCAGGAGATAAGACTTTGTCCGTCGGACAATCCGACGAACACTGTCAGATGGTGCATACACACGGTCTGATTTTTCACAACATTGTCCGATCGGACAGAATCCATGAAAAAGTCCGACCGTGTGTATGGGGCTTTAGAATACTTGTAGCTGGTCAAGAGGACTGGAGAGTACGGGCTGATCACCCTTGGTTAGGAATTGACAGGAATTACCATACATCTTTGAGGGAAAAAGTGATAGAGATATTGTTAGTTAAAAAAAAAAAAAGAAAAACATTTTTTTAATTTTTTTTGTCATTTTTTTGAATCTTTATTATTTCTACTCACGTGAGAGTAGTAGTAGTTCCAATAGAAGTTCAATGTGGCCTGCAAACTAACAGGAAGGCATTGATTACGAGTCTGCCTTGTGTCTTAGGATGTGCCTTGTGTAGGCTGTAGAACTACAGGTAACAAGTACCTGGGTTAAACTGTATCTGTTTTATTTATTTTTTGGTTGGCTGGTTGTTACATTGTAACCAACTGTTGCAAAAACAGGTTTCACAGCTTCAGTGTAGATAGCTTGCTAATTAGCATATCAATGGAAGCCATTGAACTGTTCATTGCCAAATATGGTGGTATTAGATTTCAGTCTACACAAGAGAGTGAATTGACACAACAATTTAGTGAGCTTTTGAGACAATGTAATACACATAACTTTCTTATAAGTAATAAATCAAAAAATGGCAAAAAACAGAGAATGGGCAATGCCTTATGCATGTTAATGAGGATGAAAGAAATTGCTGAACAAAAATGCTTAGAATGGGTTGCTGAAAGAAAGCAATTCATGCAGCAGCTACAAAGTATAACAAAAAATATATTAATTAGGGTTGAAAACGCAGATGCATGAGCACGTAGTCAGATTGAACAATTAGTCACTAGGGTTGAGCGAACCCGAACTGTAAAGTTCGGGTCCGTACCGGACTTTTGGGTGTTCGGGACCCGGACCCGAACTATTGGCTGTAAGTTCGGGTTCGGGTCCGGTGTTCGCCGATGTATTGGCGCCTTTTTAACAGCTGCAGGGCAGCCAATCGACGCTAGTTTTACTAGTGTGCCCTTAGAAGCCATCACAGCCATGCCTACTAATGGCATGGCTGTGATTGGCCAGTGCAGCATGTGACCCAGCCTCTATATATAGTCCAGACATACAGCACACAGCGTCATTCTGCTATAGACAGGTTCCTGTGCTGCTGAGAGAGAGGGTTTTTAGGAGTTAGTGTGATAAAGTCAGTCAGTCAGTCAGTCAGTCCACATTCCTTTAATTTTCTTCTAATTAGTTAGATCAGTGAGCGATCTAGATAGCTAGAGTAGGGTAGGGAGTTTCTTTATTAAGCAAAAGAAAGAGGCAGAGAGAATTATTGAAGAGATTCCTAAATCAATTGTACCCTGGCTGGGGTGCAGTGCACAGTCTTTTAACAGTGCCATGAGGCCAGTGCCAGACAAAATATAAAAGTTTTACCTGCAAGCTCAGTGCACCATTAGGACCAACACTGCATATAGTAAGAGATACACCATAGTCTGTGTGTATTCTGCTATTGGAAAAACATTGCAAAAAAATGTAATTTTGCTGTGTTTTTCTTTTCCCAATAGCATTTTCTGCGTGTTCATACATACACGCTGTAGACACTATCCGTGTATTCTGATATTGGAAAAAAACATTGCAAAAAAATTTAATTTTGCTGTGTTTTTTTTTTTCCCAATAGCATTTTCTGCGTGTTCATACATACACGCTGTAGACACTATCCGTGTATTCTGATATTGGAAAAACATTGCAAAAAAATGTAATTTTGCTGTGTTTTTTTTTCCCAATAGCATTTTCTGCGTGTTCATACATACACGCTGTAGACACTATCCGTGTATTCTGATATTGGAAAAACATTGCAAAAAAATTTAATTTTGCAGTGTTTTTTTTCCCAATAGCATTTTCTGCGTGTTCATAAATGCTTTAGACACTGTACGTGTATTCTGCTATAGACAAAAACACCCATTTAGGGCGAGATCATAAATTTTGAAAATATAAGGAGATCATCAAAAAGGGGACGTGGCCCCGGTCGTGGTGCTGCTGGTGGCGCTCCTGATGCAGGGAGAGGACGTGGTCGATCTGTGCCAGCTACACGCACTAGTGAAACACCTTCCTCAGGTGCGAGTAGGCGACAGAGCCTGCAGCGGTATTTTGGCGTGCCTAATGAGGCTGTACGAATGTTGAGGCCAGGACAAGTACAGGCGATAGTAGATTGGGTTGCTGCTGACAGTGCCTCCGGTTCCTTCACATTGTCTCCCACCCAGTCTCCTGATGAAAGTTCAGAGTTGGCACCTGCAGCCGATGTCCATCAGTCTTTCACCTCACCCCCTTGCAAATCAGCCAATCAGTCTGAGCCCCAAATCATGCAGCAGTCTCTTCTGCTTTTTGATGACTCTGTTAGCAGGGTTTCCCAGGCCCATCCACCTAGCCCTGCCCCAGAAGTGGAAGAGATTGTGTGCACCGATGCCCAACCACTTATGTTTCATGATGAGTACATGGGAGGACCATCGCAGCATGTCTCGGATGATGACGAAACACAGGTGCCAACTGCTGCTGCTTTCGCCATTGTGCAGACCGACAAGGAGGGCAGGGGTGAAGACTGGGTGGAAGATGATGTGGAGGACGATGAGGTCCTTGACCCCACATGGAATCAATGTCATGCATATGTGACGTGCCCACAAGGTGGAACTCCACCTTGCACATGCTTGCCAGACTGTGCGAGCAGCAGCAGGCGATAGTGGAGTTTCAGCTGCAGCACGCACGCGTGAGTCGCTCTGCGGAACAGCACCACTTCATCGCCAATAACTGGGCCTTCATGCGAGACCTGTGTGCATGGGCGGACTGACAACTCATGGGGCCCCCGGGCAATAGAAGATCATGGGGCCCCCTTGGTCCTCGCACTCAAGGGGACCAAGCGCACACACAGGGGGGGGACACGCACACACAGGGGGACACTGGAGGGAGAGCACACACACAGGGGGGGACACGCACACAGGGGGACACTGGAGGGAGAGCACACACACAGAGGGGGACACGCACACAGGGGGACACTGGAGGGAGAGCGCACACACAGGGGGACACGCACACAGGGGGATACTGGAGGGAGAGCGCACACACAGGGGGACACTGGAGGGAGAGCGCACACACAGGGGGACACTGGAGGGAGAGCGCACACACAGGGGGACACTGGAGGGAGAGCGCACACACAGGGGGACACTGGAGGGAGAGCACACACACAGGGGGGGACACGCACACAGGGGGACACTGAAGGGAGAGCGCACACACAGGGGGACACTGGAGGGAGAGCGCACACACTGGGGGGCACACACACAGGGGGACACTGGAGGGAGAGCGCACACACAGGGGGACACTGGAGGGAGAGCGCACACACAGGGGGGCACACACACACACAGGGGGACACTGGAGGGAGAGCGCACACACAGGGGGGCACACACACACAGGGGGACACTGGAGGGAGAGCGCACACACAGGGGGGGACACACACACAGGGGGACACTGGAGGGAGAGCGCACACACAGGGGGGGACACACACACAGGGGGAACTAGAGGGAGAGCTCAAACGCAGGGGGGGCACGCACACACAGGGGGACACTGGAGGGAGAGCGCACACGCAGGGGGGGCACGCACACACAGGGGGACACTGGAGGGAGAGCGCACACACAGGGGGGCACACACACACACAGGGGGACACTGGAGGGAGAGCGCAGACACAGGGGGGGGGACACGCACACACAGGGGGACACTGGAGGGAGAACACACACACAGGGGGGCACACACACACAGGGGGACACTGGAGGGAGAGCGCACACACAAGGGGGCACACACACACAGGGGGACACTGGAGGGAGAGCGCACACACGGGGGGGACACACACACAGGGGGACACTGGAGGGAGAGCGCACACACAGGGGGGGACACACACACAGGGGGAACTAGAGGGAGAGCTCAAACGCAGGGGGGGCACGCACACACAGGGGGACACTGGAGGGAGAGCGCACACGCAGGGGGGGCACGCACACACAGGGGGACACTGGAGGGAGAGCGCACACACAGGGGGGCACACACACACACAGGGGTACACTGGAGGGAGAGCGCAGACACAGGGGGGGGGGACACGCACACACAGGGGGACACTGGAGGGAGAACACACACACAGGGGGGGACACGCACACAGGGGGACACTGGAGGGAGAGCACACACACAGGGGGGGGACACGCACACAGGGGGATACTGGAGGGAGAGCGCACACACAGGGGGACACTGGAGGGAGAGCGCACACACAGGGGGACACTGGAGGGAGAGCGCACACACAGGGGGGGACACGCACACAGGGGGACACTGAAGGGAGAGCGCACACACAGGGGGACACTGGAGGGAGAGCGCACACACAGGGGGGCACACACACAGGGGGACACTGGAGGGAGAGCGCACACACAGGGGGGCACACACACACAGGGGGACACTGGAGGGAGAGCGCACACACAGGGGGGCACACACACACAGGGGGACACTGGAGGGAGAGCGCACACACAGGGGGGACACACACACAGGGGAGCACTGGAGGGAGAGCGCACACACAGGTGGGACACGCACACACATGGGGACACTGGAGGGAGAGCGCACACACAGGGGGGACACGCACACACAGGGGGACACTGGAGGGAGAGCGCACACACAGGGGGGACACGCACACACAGGGGGACACTGGAGGGAGAGCGCGCACACAGGGGGGGACACGCACACACAGGGGGACACTGGAGGGAGAGCGCACACACAGGGGGGGACACGCACACACAGGGGGACACTGGAGGGAGAGCGCGCACACACAGGGGGGGACATGCACACAGAGGGACACGCACACAGGGGGACACTGTGGGCTGGGGGTGACACTGTGGGCTGGGGGTGACACTGTGGGCTGGGGGTGACACTGTGGGCTGGGGATGACACTGTGGGGGGGGGCCCGTGACTCTGTACCACCCCCCCCATCACTTGTGGCGGTCCTGGTAAATTAACTCACCGATGCCAATGCTCCCCGCCGGCCCCTCCACTCTTCTCTTCCATTAGGGGCCTGGACTCGGCAGGTTGAAGCGGCTGTATTACATGCCGCGAATACTGCTAACGGCGCGCGGCTCACCGGCGGCCCCTCCTTCCCTCCCGTCCGTCCCAGGTGACGTCACGACGCATACAGTAGAAGCGCCTGGGACTGACAGGAGGGAAGAAGGGGCCGGCGGGGAGCCGCACGCCGTTAGCAGTATTGTTAGCGGCATCACGGCATGTAATACAGCCGTTTCAAGTGGTCCCTCATGTGGCCGAGTCCGGGCCCCTAATGGCCCCGGGCCCTCGGGCAGCGCCCGAGTCACCGACCGCCCCTGCCTGTGTGCCTTGTTGCGCTGTTTCGAGTACTCCACCAACATGGCCAGTGCCGATGACACCGTTCTCAGCGTTACTATCCCAGTTCTATGCCTCCTTGAAAAAACGCTTCAGGCGATGATGGAAGAGGATGTGGCACAGGAGGAGGAGGAAGAGGGTTAATTTCCAAGGCTTTCAGGGCAGCCATTTACAAGTGGCTCATGTAGGGGCAATAGTGCAATGTTTACTACAAGTTGGGGTGCAGAGCTTTGCTGGCCATTGTGTTCTGTTATCTATGGAAGCTGTGTAGACCCCTCCCCCCACCCCCACTCACACACAATACACACGTTTTCAGCATGGCTCTTTATGATGGAGCAGATGACAGAAAAGGAAGATAAGACAGCAAACCAAGGAACTATTTATACAGTAGAGGAACCAGAGAAGCCAGCACTGCCTGCTTCCCTATACTGTGTGCTGTAACTAAGATAGATTTACATATCCATATACAGAGCAGAAGACTACTATATTTATAATGAAAACTTGAAGAGCAAAAATGAGGCTTGTTGTGTATACGTGGTTGAAACATTAATTGAGCTGCTAGCTAATCAACCCCTATACATATAGAAAAAAACAGTGGTTTCCAAAGATAGGAAGCCAGAAAGTGGGGCTCATTGAAAAGTTGCATGCATCTTATTCCATGATATATAAATAAATATAAATACCAGAGGTTTTAAGAAAAAATTCCCTTGGTACATTTATTGAAAAAATAAATTAATTAAATTACACCACATATTTATAGAAAAATTTGATTAGAGCACAACCATAAAGCTAGACATTTATACACATGTTTTGTTAGTTCAATTGTGAACCAAATCAAAACAAACACATACTAGGGGGAACATATACAGACATGTAACATATAGAACAATTGTCGTCCGGACGCCAGGGAAAACTTGCAGTGTATTATCCCAATAAAACCATGAGGTTGTATCAAAATAGTTTTGATGGTAATGGGAGACAGCCTCCCTTAATACCAAATATATTTTGGGGTAAACACTGCATGTGCTCCATGGGTGGCTCGAGCCTATGGGGGGGGAAGGGGAAAGGGTAAATGAAGGGGAAAGGGGAAGGGTGATCGCGGGATATGAAACTGGTATTAGCACTTGTTTCCAGCCAGAGCAATCCTAAATAAATTCAGTTGATGGATTAAGCAAAAAGTCATCCAATTAATATTGTATTGGTTTGCGTATGTTTATACCCAAAGTTATTTTGTATCGGATGGTTCCCTTAACAGAGATTGTCCATGCTGCTTGTGATCACACAGAAGCAGAGTAAGGGTATTCAAAACAAATAAAGTCACTTAGAATTATATGGAGATTGCATGGGGTTGCCAGCATACATTACCGCTTCCATTCCTAGGTGTAATTCATGGGCTATGGGATGCTTCAGGAACCCATCTCAATGTTGTATAGAGAGCCAAACCTCGCTACTGGTAGAGAAAATCTCTGGTATCACTTCCGTAGTCTGCAGCGCTGCTGAATTTTTGATAGCAGTGTTTGGTGGTTCCGTCTGTGTGGAAAGCAGCTATCCGCCCAAGATCTTTGAAATGCGGCTTGCTGGTTAGTGTATGTGTCAGCTGGTTCAGGATATCAGCCTGGCACTCTGTTCATTTCCGCGTCCCTTCAACCCGATGTTGCGGCTTCTATATTTCTATAAATATGTGGTGTAATTTAATTAATTTATTTTTTCAATAAATGTACCAAGGGAATTTTTTCTTAAAACCTCTGGTATTTATATTTATTTATATATCATGGAATAAGATGCATGCGACTTTTCAATGAGCCCCACTTTCTGGCTTCCTATCTTTGGAAACCACTGTTTTTTTCTACTATATTTATAAACTCAGAATTCTGACTTTAAATCTCAGAATTCTGACTTTGGTTTGAAAATGTTTATTATGGTTTATCACATACATAACAAAGATAGGACAAGTGTAACTGTACAACAATGAAAATTATACAGGTGAGCCGTTGAACAGACAAGTAAAAAGCATCACATCAGTTTGTCAAAGCAACCTTGGATGTCATCTCAGTCAACAGGTATCCATCCCTGCAGACCAAGATGTAAAGGTCCATTGTAGCCCAGCTTTCCGTGACAATGAGCCAGGGCTAGAAGAACCCTGAGAACCTCATGCTCCCAGGAGCCCCAATTGGGATCCTGCTGCAGCCCAGGAGCCGAGGACTTAGAGCTATCCCATGCAAAATTAACTCTGGGTCAGTGTCAGAGCGGAAGTGGCGGTGTAATAGTCACCATAGAACTACATATTCAGATAAAATGTCAAGAATCCAATCCATATGATAGCATGAAGGCATATGCACTCAACAAGAGTGCGACAAAACAAGAAGAAAAAAATATATATATATAAAAAAAATTAAATAAAAATTAAACAAATAAAAGGGGGAGAGAAAAACGTGTGAGGGGACAGGAAAAAGGGGGTGAAAGTAATGCCAAACTCATCTACTAGAGCTTCGGGAGTTCATAGCTCCTGGGGGTACGCCAGTAATGAGTGAGATATTACAGAGGGTTGCCCAGGGTTCCCAAATGTCCCTGAATTTCTCAGTTTTGTAATTGAGTTTAGCAACAATTTGTTCTTGTACCATGACCCATGTAACCTTTCTCTTAAACATCTGAAAAGAGATGGTATGTGTCTTCCAGGCCTTGGCGATAGTCATTTTAGCCCCTAAGCATAGGAACAATGACAACATCTGGGAGGTTTTGGATAGTTTCGGGATCTGAAAATTAAATAAAGCCTACCGAGGGTGTGGTACAACAGTAGTGCCTGTCAGTGAGCTAATAGTGCAGAAAACTTTTTGCCAAAATGATGGTATGCGGGGACAAGTCCACCAAATATGGATCATTGTGTCCTCCAATCCGCAACCTCGGAAACATACCGGTGATGTGCCCGGGAATAGAGTTGCTAGCCTGGAAGGAACATAGTACCATCGTGTTAGAACTTTTTGACCGGCTTCGATAAGGGAGATATTAAGAATACCTTTAAATGCTCTCGTTAAGGCCCAATACCATGTCGTAGTATCCCAAGACTCATCCATGTCGTGCTCCCAGGCTCGGGCGTAAGAGGGTTTGGACTGTTTAGTCATAAGTGCTGTGTAAATCAGCGAAATGCCTCCCTTCTGATCCTCCGTAGTGATACACCAGCGCTCAAAAGGAGTAATATCGGGGGGTAGGGGTTTGGTGTTCCAGATTGAGTGTATAAAGTGGGAGATTTGTGCGTGTCTATAAAGTTCTGAGTCAGGTATATCCAATTGCTTCTTATAGTGTGTCAGTGAGAGGGGTCCTGCAGGGGAAAAAAGTGTCCAATACGATAGAGGCCTTTGTCGGTCCACCATTTAAATGCTTCAATGTTCATCCCAGGGGGAAAGTCAGGATTGTGAAATAAGTGTGTTAGGGGTCTCAGTGGAGAAATTAGGGAGCCAAGGGAGAAAAGTTTGGAGCTAAGTGCTATAGAGTGAGAGAGAGTAGGTGCCATTATTGCCAGTTTGTCTTTCGGAGCGCAGCCTAAAAGGAAATCTATCGTGTTCAAGGGGACGGATTGTCGTTCCATAGCAAGCCAATCAGGTTTGCTATGATTCGAGTAGGCTAAGGATATTTGTGCTAGTCTAGCCGCCTGATAATATCCCCAAATGTTGGGAAGTCCTATTCCCCCTTGAGTCTTTAATCTATAGAGTGTAATAGAAGGACACCTGTAACCTTTATTACCCCAAATAAAACGTAATCTGTTTGACTGCATTTTAGTAAGAAAGCGTTTGGGTATCGGGATTGGTAGTGATCGGAAAAGATACAAGAGCTTTGGTAGCAGGGTCATTTTGACCGCATGAATTCTGCCCAGCCAGGATAGAGCACATCTAGACCACCTCTCCACATCCTGTTTACATTTCTGTACCATGGGCGGATAATTTGCTTGGAATAGACCGTCAATATTTGAGGTAAGCTTGATACCCAAATATGGAATCTGGTGAGGTGCCCAAGCAAAAGAGAAATTGTCTGTGAGTTGTTTGAGAAGATATGGAGGGAGAGTTATGTTCAAGGCCAGTGATTTGTTCATGTTAACCCGTAGGCCTGAAATCCCACTGAATTCACGAAGAGTCCGAAGGATCACTGGCATTGAAGTCAGGGGGGAAGTGACAAAAAGGAGAAGGTCGTCTGCATATACAGTGGTGTGAAAAAGTGTTTGCCCCCTTCCTCATTTCCTGTTCCTTTGCATGTTTGTCACACTTAAGTGTTTCGGAACATCAAACCAATTTAAACAATAGTCAAGGACAACACAAGTAAACACAAAATGCAATTTGTAAATGAAGGTGTGTATTATTAAAGGTGAAAAAAAATCCAAACCATCATGGCCCTGTGTGAAAAAGTGATTGCCCCCCTTGTTAAAACATACTATAACTGTGGTTGTCCACACCTGAGTTCAATTTCTCTAGCCACACCCAGGCCTGATTATTGCCACACCTGTTCACAATCAAGGCATCACTTAAATAGGAGCTGCTTGACACAGTAAGGTCCACCAGAAGATCCTTAAAAGCTACACATCATGCCGAGACCCAAAGAAATTCAGGAACAATTGAGAAAGAAAGTAATTGAGATCTATCAGTCTGGAAAGGGTTATAAAGCCATTTCCAAAGCTTTGGGAATCCAGCGAACCACAGTGAGAGCCATTATCCACAAATGGCGAAGACATGGAACAGTGGTGAACCTTCCCAGGAGTGGCCGGCCGCCCAAAATTACCCCAAGAGCGCAGCGACGACTCATCCAAGAGGTCACAAAAGACCCCACAACAACGTCCAAGGAACTGCAGGCCTCACTTGCCTCAGTTAAGGTCAGCGTTCATGCCTCCACCATCAGGAAAAGACTGGGCAAAAATGGCCTGCATGGCAGAGTTCCAAGGAGAAAACCACTGCTGAGCAAAAAGAACATCAAAGCTCGTCTCAATTTCTCCACAACACATCTTGATGATCCCCAAGACTTTTGGGACAACATTCTGTGGACCGATGAGACAAAAGTGGAACTCTTTGGAAGGTGTGTGTCCAAGTATATCTGGCGTAGAAGGAACACTGCATTTCAGAAAAAGAACATTATACCAACAGTAAAATATGGTGGTGGTAGCGTGATGGTCTGGGGCTGTTTTGCTGCTTCAGGACCTGGAAGACTTGCCGTGATAAAAGGAACTATGAATTCTGCTGTCTACCAAGAGATCCTGAAGGAGAATGTCCGACCATCTGTTCGTGTACTCAAGCTGAAACGAACTTGGGTTCTGCAGCAGGACAATGATCCTAAACACACCAGCAAGTCCACCACCGAATGGCTGAAGAAAAACAAAATGAAGACTTTGGAGTGGCCTAGCCAAAGTCCTGACCTGAATCCTATTGAGATGTTGTGGTATGACCTTAAAAAGGCCGTTCATGCTCGAAAAACCCTCTAATGTAACTGAATTAGGACAATTCTGCAAAGATGAGTGGGCCAAAATTCCTCCAGGACGCTGTAAAAGCCTCATTGCACGTTATCGCAAACGCTTGGTTGCAGTTGTTGCTGCTAAGGGTGGCCCAACCAGTTATTAGGTTTAGGGGGCAATCACTTTTTCACACAGGGCCATGATGGTTTGGATTTTTTTCACCTTTAATAATAAACACCTTCATTTACAAATTGCATTTTGTGTTTACTTGTGTTGTCCTTGACTATTGTTTAAATTGGTTTGATGTTCCGAAACACTTAAGTGTGACAAACATGCAAAGGAACAGGAAATGAGGAAGGGGGCAAACACTTTTTCACACCACTGTAGTGCACATTTGTGCTCCAGGGGGCCACAAGTAACCCCTTTAATGTCGGGGTTTGTTCTCAAAGCAATGGCTAAAGTTTCGATTGCTATCGCAAACAAAAACGGCGATAGTGGGCACCCCTGTCTGGTCCCCCTGCCTATAGGGAAGGACTCTGAATATCTGCCCAGTAGGCGTACCTGCGCCGAAGGAGCAGAATAAAGGGAGTCAATAAGATTAAGAAAATATTTGCCACAACCCTAGCGCCGTAGGATTTCAGACAGGTATGCCCAATCTATTGAATCAAACGCCTTGTGCAAGTCAATGGAAAGTAAAAAGCCCTTTTGTGCGGGACCCCCATCCCATTGAGAATTGAGCAGCGATATAATGTCAATCGCTCGCCTGATCTGGTCCGGGCCTTGTCTCCCAGGGATGAAGCCTACCCGATCCTTGTGAGCATATGATGAAATAAAGCTGGAGAGTCTGTTGGCCAGTATTTTAGTCATTATTTTGATATCATTGTTAATAAGAGATATAGGGCGGTAATTGCCCACCTCACTAGTATCTTTATCCGGTTTCGTTATGACTGAAATGTAAGCCGAGTTCAAGTCCGGATTCAGAGTGGCTCCATCCCTGAGAGAGTTGAACAGTCTAGCTAAATGAGGTACTAGGCAGTGTCCAAATTTCTTATAATAACCCGTGGAGAGGCCATCCGGACCCGGTGAGGAGCCCAGCTTTAGGCGTTTAATAGTGTCCAGGACTTCCTCGTGTGTGAACGGGCTCTCCAGGAGTTCAGCATGTGCTCTTTCTAGGGAGGGCAATGGGAGGTTATTGAGGAAATTATCCCTCAGAGCAGTGGATGTATTGGGACTACGTGTGTAAAGATCTGCGTAGAACTATTTAAAGGTGTCCATTATCTTGCTCGTATTCTGTGAAAGTTCCCCGGAGGTCACCTTAATTTTGGGGAAGGCCTGTGTGCATATTTTAGGGGAAAGTTTAGCCGCTAGTCTGGAGCCTATCCTATCCTTCTGCGCGTAAAATTTGCCCCCCGTCCATTTAAGGTGTTGGACAGCTGATGTAGTCAATGACATGTTTAGGTGGGCCCGTGCCGCATCTAATTTTGCTAGAACGTTTATGTTCCTTAGATAATCTACCGAATTCCTCCGTAAGTTTCACTAAGTCAGCCCTGTGTTCTGCCCTGAGTTTAGAGGATAATTGAATCAGTTTACCCCTGATAACAGTTTTGTGAGCTGCCCAGATGGTAGCAGGAGACATCCCTTCTGTCGAGTTTAAAGTAAAGTATTCTTGTATAGCATTTTCCAGTAACGTACATTGTATAGGGTCGTTCAATAGGGTTTCCCGTAAACGCCAACGTGGACGGCTGTCAGTTCCCGCTGGTTTACATGTCAATAGGGATACAATGGAGTGGTCCGAAAGAGACGTGTCAATGATCTTGGAGTACTTAATGAGAGGGAGTGTAGTGGCACGGGTGAAGATGTGGTCTATCCTGGCAAAGGAGTTGTGGGAAACTGAAAAATGTGTGTAGGTTGGCCTCCCTCCATATATCGATCAGGTCCGCCTCATTGAGCATTTTGGCAATTTGAACACTCTGCTTAGTAGGGCGTTTGGGTTTGGACTTTCCGTCAGCCAACTTGTCCAAAGAGAAGTCGAAGGCCATATTTGTGTCCCCACCCAGGAAAACCGCCCCCTTAAGATGCGTATGTAGTTTAGCAAGCAGGGATTCCAAGAAGGATTTTTGACCCTTATTCGGCACATAATAGGACACAAATGTATAGAGTTCCCCATCTATAAAACCAGAGACTAGAATAAAGCGTCCCTGGGGATCGACTATAGTGTCAGTTAGGGAGAGGTTTACGTGTTTAGCAAAACAAATCGCAACCCCTTTAGTTTTGTTCTCAGCCGATGCTAAAAAAAATTGTGAAAAGCATGGATGCAAAAAAGTGGGTTTAAATGTAGAGGGGAAGTGTGTCTCCTGAAGCAGGAGGACATCAGCATGCAATGAGTGGTAAAATTGGAAGATTTTCCTACGCTTGATAGGGGAGTTGAGACCTTGCGTGTTGTGAGAGATAATTTTCAGGGTAGGTGACATGGTAGGTGTATCAGACATGGTCTATACAAATATTTCGTGACTTACCCTGTCAGCGTAGGAGAGGAAACCGAGTATAGCCCCCGGAGCATATAGAGAAGTACCTGGAACCTGGGAGCGATGACTGGAGGAGACTGTGAGATCTGCGAACTCTGCCTAAAGCACCCGGGAAAAGGGAGAGAAAAGAGATGAAAGGGAAAAGGAGAGAAGTAAGAAAAATAATACAATTAGAAACAAGCTGATGTGACATTACAACGTTAGACTCAAAGCATATTAAAACAGAGGGGTCCCCCGACCCCTTCCCAACCCCAGGTCGGTTTGGATTCGCCAAACCAACTCTAAACCCTGCGGTACTGGAGTTTCCTAGCAAGGAAAATCCGGAGGAGGAATCAGGAATGCCAAAAGGGCTCCTGATCCAATTGAGGCGCACTGGGTCAACCACAGCCCTCCCACCTCAACTCAGTAGTGTCTGAGGGGTCCAAGATGTCCCTTTATGAACAGTTGCCAGAGCGCTCCCAGAGGGAGTGAGCCCCAGCACAACCTATAAAAATATCTTATGTGTCAGAGTCACTCCGTGCGACTTGCCTTGGTCTGGCCCGTCCCGCATTCCCCCCACAGGTGGAAGAGCCTGTGAGCGAGCCAGACTTAGATTGAAGTGTATACAAAGAAATGCAATGAACTTGGTAAAACATAGTGACAGCCTAAAACTAGAAAAGTGCCCTATGACCAGGCAGGCTACAGTATGAATAAAAAAGAAAAAAAAACACCCGTGTGTCAATGAAAAGTCTAATGGCAGAAAATTCTAGTTACTGAGAGTTGTTTAGGCCCCAGAAACCGAGACCATGTACTGCCAAAAAAGCATAACATGCCCTCAGTGGAGAGGGGACCAGGTCAAAGTGCACAAAACATTGATCCAGAAAGCGCTCAGAAAAAAAAAAAAAAAAAAAAAAAAAAAAAGTCAGTATGCGTTAGAGCTGAATCACATCATTTTTTAGATAACTCCAAAGGGCAGGTTTTACTGCAGGGGAAGGTGGACCCCCCAAACCCCCCCTCTACAAGGAAGAGGGGGAGAAGAGAGAGCCCTAACCAGTCCTTCGCCCCAAGTAATGCCCCAAAACCAGGCGGAAAGTTCAGTCAAGAACACATGGAGGAGGAGGGAGATTGCTCAAGGCGGCACGTTTTCCTTGGTGCGTTTGGGACCTTGCTTCATCCAGGATCGTTGCAAAGGACTCGCTGGCGGGGGTCTCTTAGATGAGGAAGGGGGCCCTCTGTTGGGGGGGGCAGGTGAAGGTTCCAGCTGAATCAAGCCAAGATGAGTGAGAAGACGCTTGCCTTCTTGGAAAGAGGAGAAGCAGAAACTTCTGTTTTTGTAGTAAAAGTTCAGGCGAAGCAGAAAGACCATCTGTATGCAATTTCTTTATCCAGTAACACCTGCAGCAACGGTTTGAAAGATCGCCTCTTTTGTACCGTGTAAGGCGAAAGGTCAGTGAAGATCTGAATCTTGTGCCCGAGTAAAGTGAGATTATCTGAGTATCGAGCTTTTCTCATAACTTCTTCTTTGACTGTGTAATGATATGGTTTGACAATAATATCTCTGGGCAGTCCGTCAGAGCGGGGGGCCTGCAGCGCTCTGTGTGCTCTGTCAAGCTCTAAACGGTGGTCAGGGATGTCAGGGAGAAGGCATTTAATCAAAGATTTAACCGCTTTATGCACGTCCTTTTCAGATTCCAGGAGCTCCCTTAACCGAAAGTTATATCTTCTCGATCTATTCTCGAGGTCGTCGATTTTGGCGAATGCCGATTCTAATTGATCTTGTACTTCTTGCAGTCTGGCAGAGTTCTGGTTAATCTGAGCCACTGCTTGGTCAGACTTCTGTCCTCAGCCCTATTTGCTGCAGGTCAGCATGTAAAGATGCATGTATAGATGTAGTGATTTGAGCAGCGTTTAGGGCCAGACTTTTAGATAACATTTGGGAGAAAGCTGCCATCATAGATGGGAAGTCAGTGGGGGTGGGTATGTCCTCCTGTGCTTCACTGACTGTGAGCAACATGCCTGTGTGAGGATCCATCAGTGGGGTTGTGGGGTAGCCTGGGCATAATCCCCCTAGTAGAGATTCTGTAGATGAGGGAGAACTGACTGCCTGCAGGGGGGGGAGTCAGTACCTGAGTACAGATGTCCGTTCTGGTCCTGGTCAGCAATGGATTGATCAATATCCTCAGAGGCCTGCGGGCCTCGTGTGACCGACGCCATCTTGGCATAGCTGAGGGGGCTGGGAACGGCCGTCATCTGGCCCGAAAGAGCCCTCCTGGGCAGCGGTATTTATAGTGCTGGGTTCCTGGGGTGTTCCCCTACACGGATGGCACAAAAAGCAGGGCGTTTGAGCGCTCTGACAGCTCCGGTGGGCAGCGGCGGGCTGTGGTGGAGCGGAGCTTCAGACAACGGCGGCCATCTTGGAAGCGCCGCGCATGCGCACAGAATTCTGACTTTGAATCTCAGAATTCTGACTTTGAAACTTAGAATTCTGACTTTGAATCTCAGAATTCTGACTTTGAATCTCAGAATTCTGACTTTGAATCTCAGAATTCTGACTTTTAATCTCAGAATTCTGACTTTGAATCTCAGAATTCTGACTTTAAATCTCAGAATTCTGACTTTTAATCTCAGAATTCTGACTTTGAATCTCAGAATTCTGACTTTTAATCTCAGAATTCTGACTTTGAATCTCAGAATTCTGACTTTAAATCTCAGAATTCTGACTTTTAATCTCAGAATTCTGACTTTGAATCTCAGAATTCTGACTTTAAATCTCAGAATTCTGACTTTAAAACTCAGAATTCTGACTTTAAAACTCAGAATTCTGACTTTGAATCTCAGAATTCTGACTTTAAATCTCAGAATTCTGACTTTAAAACTCAGAATTCTGACTTTGAATCTCAGAATTCTGACTTTTAATCTCAGAATTCTGACTTTGAATCTCAGAATTCTGACTTTAAATCTCAGAATTCTGACTTTTAATCTCAGAATTCTGTAGAATTTTTTTTTTCTAAACTTACAATTCTGACTTTGAATCTCAGAATTCTAACATTTAACAATTCTGACTTTAAATCTCAGAATTCTGACTCTTGATCTCAGAATTCTGTAGAATTTTTTTTTTAAACTTACAATTCTGACTTTGAATCTCAGAATTCTGACATTTAATCTCAGAATTCTGACTTTCAAACTCAGAATTCTGACTTTCAAACTCAGAACTCTGTAAAAAAAAAATTTCATAAACATAATTCTGTATTTTCTTTTTTTTTTATGATAGCCCCAGGGCTCTTCCATAATTGTTTTATGGTGGTTGTCGTGTCATGTTGTTCTTAAGTGATAATGGGCAGATTTTTATTTATTTTTTGAAAAAAAATTTTTTCGGGTTATTCGTTTAGTCTGCTATTTTATTGTTGTTTTGTTCAGGTGTAAAGGCTTAGGCTTTGTCCACCTGAAAACTGAAAATTGTATCATACTTACCGTAATTTTCCTTTCCTGGTGCCAATCCATGGCAGTATACATGTGATAGAGCTCCGCCTCTACTCCGCCTTCAGGACTAGTGAATAGCATAAATTAAAGGGCATAGCCCTTCCCAACATTCTTCGTAATATAGAATACCGAGGGTGGGAGTTTATGCTGCCATGGATTGGCACCAGGAAAGGAAAATTACGGTAAGTATGATACAATTTTCCGTTTTCCTGGTGCCTCCATGGCAGCATACATGTGATAAATAACTAGCTCACATGGGTGGGTTTAATGCTTTAACAAAAAATAAACTTTAATTAAACACAGACATAGCAGCATGAAGCGCTTTTCTCCCGAACTCTACGGTTGTAAGAGCCCCGGGATCAATACGATAATATTTGAGGAACGTGTGTCGGGAAGACCAAGTGGCAGCCCTGCCTAATGTTTCAAGAGAAACATTTGCCCTCGCTGCCCAAGATGCCGATACCGCTCTTGTTGAAGGAGCATTCACCTGAGCCGAAGGATCCAAGTTCCTCACCCTGTAAACTTTCTGGATTAGCTTGACAACCCAGGATGCCAAGGTTCTGGTAGAAGCTTCCTTTCCTCCATTCTTACCCCATAGGATGATGAATAATCTTTCAGAGTTCCTGAAACTTGCTGTGGCTTCCAAGTAGGCCCTGAGAACTTTGGATATGTCTAACTCATGACAGGAGTTTGATTCTGAGTCCATGAAAACTGGTAACGCCTATGGTTCCGATAGGTTTGCCGTTGAGATGACCTTGGGTGTGAAACCTCTGAGAGGGCGAGGTTCTACCCTATCTGGAAAAAAAGGATATGTGATCATCCCCAATGCCCAGGGAGTGGATTTCCGAAATCCTCCTGTCGGATGTAATAGCCAACAGAAAAGTTGTTTTTAAAGTCAAGTTTCAAATTGAGACCTCTTCAACCGGTACAAACGGATGAGTAAATAGGACTTCCAATATTAGAGGAGGATCCCACCTTGGAAAGGAACGTCTGGATGGGGGACACATCTTCAATACTCCTCTGAGAAACGTAACCACTAGAGGGTCTTCTGTCCCCCTGGTGTTAGTTGCTGCAGAAATTGCGGAAACTTGAACCTTGAGGGAACTCTGGCTGATCCCCAAATCGAGACCAGTTTGCAGAAAACTCAGATCAGCAGTGGAAAGAGAGATAGGATCAAATCCTTTTCCTGGGGCATAGGATAAGAAGTTGTCCCAAATTCTTGCATAGATTGTGTTGGTTGTAGGCTTTCTAGCTTTCAACAGGGTGGATATGACCTCTTGGAACAGCCTAACTATTCAATCCTCCTCCTTTCAACTTCCATACACAAAGATCCATCTTCTGCGGGTCTGGATGGGCCAGCAACTGTGGAAAGGGAGGAATTCTAAATGGAGGATCCACACTGTGGTGCATGGCTAGTGGAAACCACGGTCTCTTCGGCCAATAGGGTAGCACTGATAGCACTTGGACTGGTTCGTTCAGGAGTCTGAGGAGAAATCTCGAAATGAGTGGGCGAGGAGGAAAGGCGTAAGCTCTCTTAAAGGTCCAAGGACAAGATAGCGCATCTACTCCTTCTGCCTGTGGATGTGGAAGGTGAGAGAAGAATCTCCTGATTTTGCAATTCTCCTGCGTAGCAAAAAGATCCACCTGTGTGGTCTGCCATAGAGTGGAGATTTGGTTGAACACATGGGGATGTAGAGACCACTCGTTGTCCCCAAACCTCCTTGATAAGACATCTGCTAAGTTCATCTTGCCTGGGAGATACATTGCCCTGAGGTCTACCATGTTCCTCTCTGCCCAGAGCATTACAGGTTCCACTTCCCTCAGAAGTGTCTTGCTGTGGGTGCCCCCTTGTTTCTGAAGGTACGAGACCGCCACCTTGTTGTCCAAACGTAGAAGTACTCTCTGTCCCTTAACCTGAGATGCAAAAGAGGTTAAGGCTAGAAATGTTGCCGTAATTTCTAGGACGTTGGACACTATCCCTCTGGTGGGAAAGGACCATCTTCCCTGAATCCGGAATTCTCTGCAATGGGCATCCAACCCCTGGCCACTCGCATCTGACGTAATTGTGGTCCATGAGTAGGAACCCAAATGATGGAACCGGGAGAGATTCTCTGGATTCGTCCACTAGTGTAGACTCCTGCTCATTAGGGTTGTTAAACGGATTGTCTGAGACAGATGTTGCCGTCTCCATTGTATTAAGAATCCCGTCTGGAAGTGTCTCAGATGCCAGTGAGACCATGGGACTAGAGGTATGCACGAGGACATCGTGCCAATAAGGCTCAGACACTGCAAGGCTGATAGATGGAATCTCTGTATGACCTTGGATACCTTGTAAATGATGCCCTCCATCTTCATCTGGGGTAAAGAGACTGTGCCTAGGAGCGTATCGAACATTGCTCCTAAGTAAACCATCTGCTGTGTTGGAACTAATTGGCTCTTCCGATGGTTCACCAGCCACCCGAACTCCGACAACAACTGGAGAAGAATCTCCCTGTGGACTATAAGCTGGCTCGGGGTTGTTTGACAGCAAGAGGATATTGTCCAGGTAGTGATAAATTCTTAACCCCCTCTCTCTCAGAGGGGCCAAGACGGATATCAACACTTTTGTGAACACCCGAGGGGAGGTGCACAGCCCGAAGGTCAGAGCTTGAAATTGCAGGTGGACATGACTCACTGCGAACCTTATGTATTTTTGGGAGGATGGTAGAATAGGAATGTGGAGGTACGCATCCTGCAGGTCTATCGAGATTAATCAATCTGCTGGTTGTATGGATTGGATGATCGTTTGAAGCGACTCCATCTTGAAGCTTTCGAGATGGATGTATTGATTTAGCTTTTTCAGATCTATTACAGGTCTCCAGTCGCCGTTTTTTTTCTGCACCAGGAAAAGGGTGTAATAAAAACCTGTAAATCGCTCCGATAGGGGGACAGGTATTGCTGCCCCTTGACGCTGCAGGGACTCCAAAAATTGGTTTAAGGCCAGTGCCTTTGTGGGGAGGCTGGTAACTGTTTCTGAGAGAAAGTCCACAAGTAACCGTAACGGATCGTTGATATTACCCATGGGTCTTGACATTTGGAGGCCCAGATGGGGAAAGTTTTTTAACCGGGCTCCCACTGGGGTCGTCTCTGCCCCTCTGACATCAAAAAGACTTTGTCCCCTCCTGGGGAGCAGTGAGGGACTTGTTCTTTCTGGCTCCCAAAAAGGAAGTCTGGGTGCCTCTCCACGATTTCTTGTTGTCCCTAAAGGGGTGAGACTGCCTGAAGTCTCTAGAATTTGATTGCCGGAATCGTGATAAATAGGCCTTTGTTCTCCTGACTTTCCTGCCCTGAGGAAGTAAGCCAGATTTTCCCCCTGTTACTCTGGGTAGAAACTCGACAAAGCAATCTCCAAACAAAGATTTTCCATCAAAGTGAATCTTGCACCAATTCTGCTTTGATGCTAGATCGGCTGTCCAAGGCTTTAGACATAAGGCCCGCTTTGCCATAATAAAGTGCAGCATTGAATTGGCTTAACACCGGATTGTGTCAATTGCAGCTTCTCCCACGAAATCCGCCGCCAACTTAAGCTCCTCCAGAGCTTTGAGTATGTCATCTTTGGGAACGTCTTGGTGCAGGGCTGTCTCAACATTTTCCGTCTAAGACCTGATGGCATTTGAAACGGATGTCAGCGCAATGGCTGGTCTGCAAGCCGCCCCTGCTGCTAGATGTATTGATCTAGACCTCAAAAGGAGCTATCTAGGGGATCCTTGAAAGACGTTGAATCCTCCCATGGCAGCATTACATTTTTTGCCAGATGCACTACAGCCGCATCAACCACAGTATCCGAATCTGCCAGTTGATACAGTTTGCATAAACGTGCTAGAGAAAACTCTATCAGTTTGTTCCACTCATCCTCTATAATCTCCCCCATTAATGGAAAGAAGATTTTCTTTCCCTTGAGGAATGAGAAATAGGTTTTTGATTTTTGAGGAGGCTCTTCCGGGTTTTCCCAGGCAATGGCGCTCCTCACCGCTTGTACAAAGGGTTGAACCAAGGAGAAATTGAAACCAGATGGTTCTGTATCATCTGAGGACTTCTCAGATGAATCTACCGGTGGGATTTGTTTAGCTGTTTTTCCTGATGGAGGCAAAAGAGTACTAACAGCTGATAGGCCCGAAATGTCGGGGTCCAAATCCAACACCTGGGCAGCTTGTGAAACTGGGGGAGCGGGAGTCATGGCCGTCAGTTCAGAAAGAGAGTCTTTCGTGGTTTAGGTAGGTCAACCACCTGTTGGCCATCTAATTCCCAGTTAGCTGCATAGTCCCTGAGACAGTCTTTGCAGCCAAACTTATCAGGGAGTGGAACCGCACCACAGGCCCAGCATTCTTTCCTTGACACCCGCGGTGGAGGCGAAAGCGAATGACGACGTCTATGAAATCCTGATCTTCTAGAAGATTTATGGTGAGAAGAGTGTGACCTTCGCTCAGGACTATCGTCATTGTCATAGCGTCTTGAGGACTTTCTGGACCGCTTTGAAGGAACAAGGCTGAAACAAACAAAGTTTGTTTGTCAGTGGCGCACTCTTTTTTTTTTTTTTTTTTTAAATACTCACGTACAGGTGGTCCACATACCTATTGGATACGAGAGGATCTTGGCTTTGTGACGAATGGCTCATGGTAAATAATGGGCAGGAGGATCAGCTGTAGGAAGGCGAAGTAAGAAAAAGCAAAAAGAAATAGAGTCTATTTGCACAACAAATTTTTAAACGAAGTCCCCGCAATAGGAGTGAGATAAAAGTATAAGGCTGGCCATACACTACACAACTCCCGTCTATAGATCTCCCTCAGATCTACCAAAACCATACAATATGAGGTCAAATCCAATCACCCTCAATTTGAATGCAATCAGGCAGGCCCCTGTACCACACAGCTGAAGGCAAACCTAAAGGAAATTGAACAAGAAAATTGCATGGTGCATGGCCAGCTCCACACATACCTGTAATGCTGAAGTAATTTGGACTGCAAGGCATACACCTGATATGTAGAGCAGCCCTGAGTCCAATTTGGAGCCAACATTTTTAAAGCTAAAAAGGGGAGAGCAGCTTAATTAGAGGGACCTATCCTATTACTGGCAAAAACAAAACAAAAACAAAACCAAGGCCACGGCAAGAGAGTGAGAACCCTGAAGGGTAGAACAAAAAGCTAGAGAAAAAAACATCAGAAATAGCAATAGAATAGAAACACCCGTTCTGCACATGTGCGGACCGGGAATAAATGTCTTAAAGGGGACATATTATTTTTTTTTTAAACCTATAAACTTTAACCACCAGGGCTCAAAAACAGTGCAGACATGGAAGCAAAAAGAAAACCTAACCTGACCAAGAAGGAAGAGAATCTGATCCTCCCGCCGTCATCACCAGCATTAGTTTTTCTGGAAATTCAGCAGACTGCGTTCCTATGAGGAAACTCTGCAAGACCCCAAAATATCCTCAGAAGGGGTTCCCAGTCTTATCAGCACTGTGAGCGGCCCAAGAACAGGGACTGCGCACGGGAGAGGCTGAACCCGGCGGACGCTGCCGACTGCAGAGGTATGGACATACTGCTACTCTTCACCAGTCAAGAGGTATGAGGAAAAAAAGGAGAATGTTGGGAAGGGCTATGCCCTTTAATTTATGCTAATTACTAGTCCTGAAGGCGGAGTAGAGGTCGGAGCTCTATTACATGTATGCTGCCATGGAGGCACCAGGAAAGGGGGTTAGTGCATACATCTTAAAGATAAAGATAAATGCATTGTTTTTTTTAGTGTTTTTAAATTGAGAACTTTTGAGAAACAACATTGACGTTCGTTTTTTGACATTTTTGATCATACCATGGGGGTCCATTTTAGAGTCGATTCTGCCTAAAGAAGTCATAGTTGTTTGGATGGTTTGGTCAGAGTTGCAGAAGTCAGGCACATTAGGTTGCTGGGTTCCAAGAAGGGAACTATGAGTAAATATAGTAAGCAAGCAGATATTATGGATAAGAATTTGATCTGCTCTTGTTTTTCAATTCCAGAATCCTGGTGGAGCGAGATTGGAAAGGTTTCTGGAAAATGGATGACAGATGATCATCTGGTTGGCAGTTTGTCTGAGCCATACCACGCCCCAAATTTGTTATAATAAACATCAGGAGAGACGTGACGAATGAAAAGATTCACTTTAATACTTGACTGTGCCTATCAACAAGAGTTGAAAGAAGAAAGTTGTGTAATGTAAGACATGTATTGACGTAACAGAATTTATATGGTGCAGGTACCCAGGAGGCGGGCACTTATGCATAATAAGGTGTCTGTTGGCCAGACTAGGGGGTGCCAGGTGACACATCAATGGGGTGAAAATTTCCTTGTATGGGGGAGATACACCTGGTTGATGTCTCACCTGAGAGGTTGAAACCCTGCACAGGCAATGCCAGTGAATACACACAGGAGTATGCTCCATTAAATAAAGGGAACAAACGCTGGCTACCAGGGTACAATATGCCTTCACCACATGGCGCTGCAAGATCTCACAGTGGTTGATAAAACCTATTACCCTATATGTGCTGAGTATACACTGAATCAAGTGCGGTCATTGTACCAGTGGCTTACTCCCAGAGATGTGCGGGCACAGAATGAGGTGCATGCAGGATGCTTATCTCTGAGGAGTAACCGGAAGAGGAGGCATGTATTCAGCACTATATTGGGGGAATAGGAGCTGGGATAGGTGTTGTTAATGAAGTGGACATCGGTATCCTGAGGAACAAACTCTCAGCCATGGCTTAAGCGGGACTTTGTTACTCAGAGAGATGGGTGGCATCCTTAATAACATTCTACAAAGTCACATAAATACCCAGGGTAAAGTGGCTCCAGATTTGGTCAACCATGTTGAGAGGTGGGTAGAGAGTGTGATGGTATATGACAGAAATCTGTCATGGGCACTGGCGTGCACGCCGTGGTAGGCGGAATTATCAACCAGCATTAAGCTGATTGTACAGTCTCTGCATGAGGGGCAGTGGCCTGATGAGTTAGCATCACCGCTCAGTAAGACTCTGCCAAAACACGTCGCTTACACTAATCCAAAATGGTGGTCGAATACCTGGATGGGCTGTACCAGTTTGGATTGTGAAAGGTGTTAGGCTGTATGATCCCATATACAGAAGTGCGGACTTGGTCTGTATATTTGGTGGCATCAATGGGCTTACTGATTAGGGATTCTATCTTGACGCATTCGAGGCTAAATCACCCACATGTGATCATTGGAGATGGAAGCTGGAGGCAGGTTGATACTTCCCTCGGTCGGAAGCATGACCATGATGTCCTTTGTATGCCAGGTCAATACATGGTGGTGAACGTAAAAATGTTGGGAAGTTATTTCAGGGATCATTGCTGGGAAGGAAGCACCTGGGTATAATTTGGGACATAGACGAGTTTGTTTCTTTGTCCTAAAGAATACCGATGTAACTTTAGTCATGGAACCAGAGGGCTCCTTGAACCTAACCATAGGTAGAGGTGCGTGGTATACCCTGGGCATGGTCTCTGAAATCCAGGCACAGGGATGGAATTGTGTGGGTTTTGTCATTTTGCAGATTTATATGTGTGGTTAGACTCGATATTTATATAGTAGGGTCTCCCCTTTGTCTATGCAAGTTGAGGGACGAATTAGCGGTAGGGTCTCTGTGTACAAATTAGAGACTCTGCTGCCAAGTCAGAGCTCTGCAATACCACTGTGAGCAAGCCTGCATCCAGACCCATATTTACAGTAAAGGGTTATAGGAGGTTGGGAGCGGGGTGCGTAATTGGATGGGACACATATATATGTATATAGTATGGTAATAAGTTGATTTATGTTATGGTATAGTGTGACCTATGTGTATTGTAGGTTAATAATATGGGTGAATAAGGCCCTCCTCGAGACTTATCTAAATACTAGATCGGTATTTGAGAGCTGTTTGATATGTTGCTCTGAATGTGTGCTGGTGAATGGTGAATGAATGGACACCCGTTGCCTATACTGCATCTGTCCTGAAGATACCGGAAAGGAGAAGATACCGAAGATACATAATGGTGACATGGAAGCTGTCGCTGAAGAAGGATGGTGGTGTGTCACTCAGTGGCAAAGCGGCACGTGTTGGGAAGCACAACACAATAAGACCATTATGGACTGTTCCATAGGAGCTGTTTCTGCACATGTTGGAAAAACACAACACGTTAAGACGTTTAAGGACTGGTCTATAGGTACTGGTTTGGAAACACATGTTGGGGACAAAACAGTTATGGACTGTTCAATAGGAGCCGTGTCTAAAGAAGGGTGGTATGCGCCTTTTAGGCGCAAAGCGAAATATGTTGGATTCAATATGAACTCATGTAATATTGCTGCGATTCACACATCGATTCATTCCCAATACTTTTCTGGAGAACAGGATGCACTCCCCCAGTTGGAATGTAGCCAGCTAAACAACTATGTTATATCTATGAGAGCTAATTTGCATGATAATGCTGATTCTGATCTGTCTATGAGACAAGCAAGCTTCAAAAGAGACCACTGCTGCCAAGATGGCTATGGATATCTATTGGATAGAAGGCAAATGGGGGTGGCTATGAGTAGGCGTGTATGTTTGAATGAAAAGTGCACACACTCAGGCAGTTAGCTCTCTCTGCCTTCTTTCCTCGGATCACAGCTGATGGTGGTCTATGCAAGCCTCATGGCTCGGCGGCCATCTTGAGGCCTTCCCCTTTGGATCATGGCGATGGCCCTCTCTTATTCCATCTCAGCTACTAGGATGTGCTAAGTATATGACTGTATTGTATTGTGATTGTATGCTATGTAATCTTGTAACTTCTAATAATATCTTATATAAGCTTTATTATTTCCTTGGGAAATAAATGAGATTTGATTGATCGTAAACCGTGTGTTTGGTTGCATAGCTAACTTGTATTATTGTGATATTAACAGTAGCATGCGCTCTGAGTTTCAATAGACTAACAAAATTATAGGGACTAGACAAATTATACATAGATGATATAATATTAGTTATTAATATTGAAGAAAGGAAATAGTTGGGCAGGATTTGGTTAAAGTATGAACGGTCTATCGCATCCCAATATTGAATAATAGAATTTAGTGGGCCTTGTGTGCATGAACACAGGCCAGTACCCCTAGGGGATGCTTAGAGTGAAGATAGACACTATTGAGGTATATGCATTTCAAAAAAAGTGTGGATTTATTAGAAAAGACGCATGTCAATGCATATACAACATGAGATGTTCAATATTAGAATACAGTATAAAGAAGCATGTACAGTTTTTTAAAACATGTCAACAGCATGAACATACAAAAATGTTGAGACAGGAAAAAACTTGCTTGATACATATATGATCAGGAAAATGCCAACATGTTTCGACTTTAGTCCTTTTTCAAGGCAGTTTAATATCCTTTTGTTCACATCTGTAGTGTGTGAATAAATGAAAATTAGTACATATAATTGGTAACAACAAATACAGTATTTGTATTTTGCCATATAAACCAGTATAGTGTAATTCTGTTATACGAGTAGTACTCACATGTGATGCTAGTTTCATAGATTGCCACAGATGCAAACTCATGCAGTTGGTGTGATTGTAATAAGGATATGCATTGGAAAAATCTTTGTGCAAGGTAAAACCAAAAAGAGTGTTCCCATGAATATGGGCAATTGGCTGCAGCAGGTTCAGGCAGTTGCAAGGTCCTGTACAAGAGAGGGGCTGAGGGCCCGTGTCTTGTATATGACTGGCCAAGCAGTGTGTAACACTGTAATAAAGTAAGAGAATAATGGGGTATAAGTACAATAAAAGCATGAAAAGTAACCAAGAAATTAAGAGGTAGTGTAGGAGTATAATTACCTGAGTATCAATGTGCCTGGTATGGAATGACACTGAACGCCAACAAGTAAGCAGCATGTATGAGCCTTGCATGGCGGGTAGTTTTAAAGTAGTGAAGTAATTGCAGTCAACTGGGGAGAGTACGCCTATGTTGTATAAACACAGCTGTTTGTAACTAGGCTGAGCGTGAAGGGGAGGCGCCATGACGCGCTGTATGTGTTCCCCATTAGGACCTCTGACGAGGCGGCGCTGGGCGCGAGCAAGCCCTGAAGGGGAGGGGTCGCGTACAGCGTCGTGACATCACCGACGCGGGCATAGACTGACGCTCTTCCTGCTGCGTTCCATGGTGGAACGCAAACAGGAAGGCAGAGGGATGGAAACAATCTGTCAGGAGCGGGAAGTGGCGCATGCGCACTAGGGGTTTGAGCGCACGCAACCAGGTCTTACCCGCGCCGGGCAACTTGCCTGGAGTAGTGCGAGCCATTGTAGTTAATAATGAATAAAAAATATAAATAGTAGGCAGGGTATGTGAGTATTACGTCTGTGGTATGAAAACGAGCAAGCATGTGGTGCGCAGACAATATGACACAGCAACTTAGTACTGTGATATCACTGTCATGTTAAGGTTTGGAAGCCTGGTTCTGTTGAGACATAAATAACACATACAGTGGAAATAACAATGGGTATCGCATGATTCAGTATGCCTAATTAATTGCAAATATTAATACAAATTGATGATTATGTCGGATGCATGCATGTGGGAAAGGCAGGGTCAGAGATCTAGTTCACAGACTCCAGATTGGAATCCTTCAAGGTATGGTTTAAAATTAAAGGCCTCATTGAGCCCAGGAGGTAAGGTAGCGTTTAAATGGAAATTCCATCTAAGTTCGCTTTGTAATAAAGCTTTATTATAGTCCCCACCTCGTTTAGGGGGTGGGATATGATCCAAAGCCTTAAATACAATTTTGGGGGTGGAGTCATGGTGGACAATCCTGCAGTGTCGTCCCAGAGGCAGGTCAGGGTCTCTTTTATTGACACTGCAGATATAGCCATATATGCGTTTCCAGAAGGGTAATTTGGTCTTTCCCACATAGAAGCATCCGCATTCACATTCGAGTAAATATACTATGCCAATGGAACGACAATTAACATAATGTTGAGGAAAAAATTGTTGACCATTTGGCAAAACATTGTGTATATTAGATTTACAGAGATATTTGCAATATCCGCAATTGCCACATGGAAAAGTACCCTTTAGTTGTTTTTGAGACCTATTAGTAACTTTGTATTCACTGGTTGTAAGTTTATCCCGGAGGGATGGGGCACGTCGGTATGTAACAAAGGGTGTGGCGGAACAAAGGGAGAAAGGGATTTATCAGTGGCAATGATATGCCAGTATTTGGAAAGTATTTGAGTGATCTGATTATGTTGTTGACAATAGTTAGTTATAATTCTCAAAGGGGGGTTGGTCGGTGTAGAGGTTTTGGTAGAGAGTAATGTAGAACGTGGTTTAGATTTGGCTTTTTTGTATGCGTCTTTGAGAACGCTGTTTTTATAGCCCCGTGCCCGTAATCTGTTACGTAAGACGGAGGCCTCGTGTTCAAAGGAGGTATCCGTTGAGCAGTTACGCCGGGCACGCAAATATTGAGCAAATGGAATCGAATTGAGTAGTGGTTGTGGGTGAAAGCTAGAGGCAGACAGAATTGTATTACCAGCTGTTGGTTTTCGGAACAGGTGGCTCTGGAGATGCCCATCTTGATCCTTAGTAAGTGTGAGGTCAAGGAAGGAAATGGAAGTAGTACTGTATGTCATAGTAAATTTTAAATTTAGAGAGTTGGAAGTATTTAAGAATATGAGGAATTGGTGTAGAATATCGGTTGGACCATGCCACAGAATTAGAATATTGTCAATGTAGCGACGGAAAGTCGCTATATGTTTAGTATAGATGTTGGCAGTATCATCCAGGAAGAGTTTTCGTTCCCACTCCCCCAGGTACAGGTTCGCGTATGCCGGTGCGCAACATGTGCCCATGGCGACGCCCTGTACCTGGAGGTAGTGGGATCCGTTAAATGAAAAGAAATTGTGAGTGAGTATAAATTTGAGAGCTCTAATGATAAATATCGATAGATCAGGAGAATAGATGCCAGTGGTGGATAGTATATGTTGAATGGCCAATAATCCCAGAGAGTGGGGTATGGAGCTATATAGGGCCTCCACGTCGATGGCGACCAGGACGGTGTCGGCATCGACATGGAGGTCTGACAAACCCTGGAGTAAGTGTGTGGTGTCCCGTATGTACGAGGGTAGAGCAAGTACTAAAGGCTGAAGTCGTTTGTCGACATATCGACTAAGGTTGTCAGTAAGGCAACCGCGTCCAGAGACAATCGGTCTACCTGGTGGTCTAGGCAAGTTTTTGTGCACCTTTGGTAGCGCGTAAAATGTAGCCTCTCTGGGAAATTTGGTCCTGATGTAGTCAGTAGTGGACTTGTCGATGGTGCCTTGTCTCGAGGCATCATCAATAAGTGTGTATAACTCCTGTTGAAAAGATTTAATTTGCACACTTGGAATTATCGTGTAACACTCGTGGTTACGTAATATGTTTAAACACATATCAACATAGTCTATTCTATCTAGAATCACTATGTTCCCACCTTTGTCCGCTGGTTTGATTATGATTGACGGATTCGTTTTGAGATTTTGTAAGGCAAGGTGTTGATTATAGGAAAAGTTTTTGATTTTTGGGTGGGCAGGGGAAATTTTCAAGTTGCGAATTTCGTGAGTCACTGATTGTAAAAAGAGTGCTGCACGAGGATTAGTGCTAGGGGGTGGGAAAAAACTTGATTTTTTCTTTAAGGTGACTGGGTGATGAGTATGTGGAAGATGACTGGAATCGTCATCATTGAGATTATCTAGGATGTTGTCTAAATCAAGGGTGTCAATCAAGTCTAAAGGGTCATTCTCTTCAAGGAGCTCAATGAGCTGCTGGAGAGCAGTAGTTTCTGTGGCAGTGTGTAAAGCTGTGTCAGGAAAAGGATTAGGAGTGTACATACTGTGTAGTAATAATTTGCGAATGAACAAAAGTATATCTTTAATTGCAGTAAATTTATCAAGCTGTGATACTGGGCAAAAGGTGAGTCCTTTTTCGAGGACAGAAATTTCGTGAGGAGTGAGTGTGTACGAAGATAAGTTGATAATGTTGCATGAAGGTGATTTTAACGTGTGGTTTTCTTGGGTTTGAGATTTTGTGACATGTGTTGTTGTTGAATCTGTTGCGATGCCCGCATTTTGTCTAAAAAATCTGTATTCGGAGATACAGAGGGTAAAGAGTGAGATCTAGACGTCTTGGCAAGTGAGGGAGCTGCCGGCGAATATCTGGTGGGAGAGGCGCCGGGAGTTCCCTCCATGTCAGACACATCATCACTGGAAAAATTGGGTGTACGACCTCTTTTGGGTTTGCGAGGGCCCAAGGGGAGGTTAGGTTTGTGTGTAGGTTGAGATGAAGTGTGAGTCCTATCAGTGATGGGACGAGATAGAGGCAACTTGGAAGTGGGCCGTGTGGAGGCCGGAGGGCGGGCCCCACGGTTCACTTCGTTCCATTTGTAGGCGCGTTCCTCATGGAACGCCTTCTTGTCACGGAAGAATTTTTTGTCCTTCTGTGCCAAGATGTCATGATTAAATTTGTCAAAACAAGTTTTTAACTGTTCATCTAGTGAAATATAAAGAGGGTGATCAATAAATTGCGCAAGTTGTGTATTGATCAATTCAAGTTTAGTATCTAAAAGGGTCATCTGTGACTCGTACTCCGAGATAAGTAATTTCATAAGCTCAATGGAGCATTGTTTCAGGACATTCTCCCAGGACTGTTTGAAGTCCGGGCGAATGTCTTGAAAAGTGGGGAAAATTTGTACCCTAAGACCAAAAGGGTTAATTCCATGGGCAATGTACTCCTTAAAAGATTTTATGTGCCAGAAAAGTGAAGCTTTTTTTTGGACAGTATGTGTAAGGTTCAAAAAGGTATATTTGAGTTGTGATTGAATATATTCATTGGACTCAAAGTTATGCATAGTATTTGTCATGCGGGTGTCCCATTCATCTCCAAGGTATAGTGCCATATTGAATAAAGGGGTTTGGATGGCGGTATAACAAACTGTATTGTATAGAGTACAACAGTGAGGGACAAATGAGGATCCTAAAGGTGTATTGCCTGAGAGGGCAAGATATGGATATATAATATAGTAAGAGTAGGATACAAAATAGCCAAATGACGCCCGTGTAGGGGATTTGTATGGGGTAACCATAAATTTAAGGAAGAAAGCAAGTAGTTGGGCAGGATTTGGTTAAAGTATGAACGGTCTATCGCATCCCAATATTGAATAATAGAATTTAGTGGGCCTTGTGTGCATGAACACAGGCCAGTACCCCTAGGGGATGCTTAGAGTGAAGATAGACACTATTGAGGTATATGCATTTCAAAAAAAGTGTGGATTTATTAGAAAAGACGCATGTCAATGCATATACAACATGAGATGTTCAATATTACACAGTATAAAGAAGCATGTACAGTTTTTTAAAACATGTCAACAGCATGAACATACAAAAATGTTGAGACAGGAAAAAACTTGCTTGATACATATATGATCAGGAAAATGCCAACATGTTTCGGACTTTAGTTCTTTTTCAAGGCAGTTTAATATCCTTTTGTTCATATCTGTAGTGTAGGAGTATAATTACCTGAGTATCAATGTGCCTGGTATGGAATGACACTGAACGCCAACGAGTAAGCAGCATGTATGAGCCTTGCATGGCGGGTAGTTTTAAAGTAGTGAAGTAATTGCAGTCAGCTGGGTAGAGTACGCCTGTGTTGTATAAACACAGCTGTTTGTATCTAGGCTGAGCGTGAAGGGGAGGCGCCATGACGCGCTGTATGTGTTCTTCATTAGGACCTCTGACGAGACGGCGCTGAGCGTGAGCACGCCCAGAAGGGGAGGGGTCGCGTACAGCGTCGTGACGTCACCGACGCGGGCATAGACTGCCGCTCTTCCTGCTGCGGTCCATGGTGGAACGCAAACAGGAAGGCAGAGGGATGGAAACAATCTGTCAGGAGCGGGAAGTGGCGCATGCGCACTAGGGGTTTGAGCGCACGCAACCAGGTCTTATCAGCGCCGGGCAACTTGCCTGGAGTAGTGCGAGCCATTGTAGTTAATAATGAATGAAAAATATAAATAGTAGGCAGGGTATGTGAGTATTACGTCTGTGGCATGAAAACGAGCAAGCATGTGGTGCACAGACAATATGACACAGCAACTTAGTACTGTGATATCACTGTCATGTTAAGGTTTGGAAGCCTGGTTCTGTTGAGACATAAATAACACATACAGTGGAAATAACAATGGGTATCGCATGATTCAGTATGCCTAATTAATTGCAAATATTAATACAAATTGATTATTATGTCGGATGCATGCATGTGGGAAAGGCAGGGTCAGAGATCTAGGTCACAGACTCCAGATTGGAATCCTTCAAGGTATGGTTTAAAATTAAAGGCCTCAAATTAAAAATTTACTATGACATACAGTACTACTTCCATTTCCTTCCTTGACCTCACACTTACTAAGGATCAAGATGGGCATCTCCAGAGCCACCTGTTCCGAAAACCAACAGCTGGTAATACAATTCTGGCTGCCTCTAGCTTTCACCCACAACCACTACTCAATTCGATTCCATTTGCTCAATATTTGCGTGCCCGGCGTAACTGCTCGACGGATACCTCCTTTGAACACGAGGCCTCCGTCTTACGTAACAGATTACGGGCACGGGGCTATAAAAACAGCGTTCTCAAAGACGCATACAAAATAGCCAAATCTAAACCACGTTCTACATTACTCTCTACCAAAACCTCTACACCGACCAACCCCCCCTTTGAGAATTATAACTAACTATTGTCAACAACATAATCAGATCACTCAAATACTTTCCAAATACTGGCATATCATTGCAACTGATAAATCCCTTTCTCCCTTTGTTCCGCCACACCCTTTGGTTACATACCGACGTGCCCCATCCCTCCGGGATAAACTTACAACCAGTGAATACAAAGTTACTAATTGGTCTCAAAAACAACTAAAGGGTACTTTTCCATGTGGCAATTGCGGATATTGCAAATATCTCTGTAAATCTAATATACACAATGTTTTGCCAAATGGTCAACAATTTTTTCCTCAACATTATGTTAATTGTCGTTCCATTGGCATAGTATATTTACTCGAATGTGAATGCGGATACTTCTATGTGGGAAAGACCAAATTACCCTTCTGGAAACCCATATATGGCCATATCTGCAGTGTCAATAAAAGAGACCCTGACCTGCCTCTGGGACGACACTGCAGGATTGTCCACCATGACTCCACCCCCAAAATTGTATTTAAGGCTTTGGATCATATCCCACCCCCTAACCGAGGTGGGGACTATAATAAAGCTTTATTACAAAGCGAACTTAGATGGATTTTCCATTTAAACGCTACCTTACCTCCTGGGCTCAATGAGGCCTTTAATTTTAAACCATACCTTGAAGGATTCCAATCTGGAGTCTGTGAACTAGATCTCTGACCCTGCCTTTCCCACATGCATGCATCCGACATAATCATCAATTTGTATTAATATTTGCAATTAATTAGGCATACTGAATCATGCGATACCCATTGTTATTTCCACTGTATGTGTTATTTATGTCTCAACAGAACCAGGCTTCCAAACCTTAACATGACAGTGATATCACAGTACTAAGTTGCTGTGTCATATTGTCTGCGCACCACATGCTTGCTCGTTTTCATGCCACAGACGTAATACTCACATACCCTGCCTACTATTTATATTTTTCATTCATTATTAACTACAATGGCTCGCACTACTCCAGGCAAGTTGCCCGGCGCGGGTAAGACCTGGTTGCGTGCGCTCAAACCCCTAGTGCGCATGCGCCACTTCCCGCTCCTGACAGATTGTTTCCATCCCTCTGCCTTCCTGTTTGCGTTCCACCATGAAGCGCAGCAGGAAGAGCGTCAGTCTATGCCCGCGTCGGTGACGTCACGACGCTGTACGCGACCCCTCCCCTTCTGGGCGTGCTCGCGCCCAGCGCCGCCTCGTCAGAGGTCCTAATGGGGAACACATACAGCGCGTCATGGCGCCTCCCCTTCACGCTCAGCCTAGTTACAAACAGCTGTGTTTATACAACACAGGCGTACTCTCCCCAGCTGACTGCAATTACTTCACTACTTTAAAACTACCCGCCATGCAAGGCTCATACATGCTGTTTACTCGTTGGCGTTCAGTGTCATTCCATACCAGGCACATTGATACTCAGGTAATTATACTCCTACACTACCTCTTCATTTCTTGGTTACTTTTCATGCTTTTATTGTACTTATACCCCATTATTCTCTTACTTTATTACAGTGTTACACACTGCTTGGCCAGTCATATACAAGACACGGGCCCTCAGCCCCTCTCTTGTACAGGACCTGAACCTGCTGCAGCCAATTGCCCATATTCATGGGAACACTCTTTTTGGTTTTACCTTGCACAAAGATTTTTCCAATGCATATCCTTATTATAATCACACCAACTGCATGAGTTTGCATCTGTGGCAATCTATGAAACTAGCATCACATGTGAGTACTACTCGTATAACAGAATTACACTATACTGGTTTATATGGCAAAATACAAATACTGTATTTGTTGTTACCAATTATATGTACTAATTTTCATTTATTCACACACTACAGATGTGAACAAAAGGATATTAAACTGCCTTGAAAAAGGACTAAAGTCCGAAACATGTTGGCATTTTCCTGATCATATATGTATCAAGCAAGTTTTTTCCTGTCTCAACATTTTTGTATGTTCATGCTGTTGACATGTTTTAAAAAACTGTACATGCTTCTTTATACTGTGTAATATTGAACATCTCATGTTGTATATGCATTGACATGCGTCTTTTCTAATAAATCCACACTTTTTTTGAAATGCATATACCTCAATAGTGTCTATCTTCACTCTAAGCATCCCCTAGGGGTACTGGCCTGTGTTCATGCACACAAGGCCCACTAAATTCTATTATTCAATATTGGGATGCGATAGACCGTTCATACTTTAACCAAATCCTGCCCAACTATTTCCTTTCTTCCTTAAATTTATGGTTACCCCATACAAATCCCCTACACGGGCGTCATTTGACTATTTTGTATCCTACTCTTACTATATTATATATCCATATCTTGCCCTCTCAGGCAATACACCTTTAGGATCCTCATTTTTCCCTCACTGTTGTACTCTATACAATACAGTTTGTTATACCGCCATCTAAACCCCTTTATTCAATATGGCACTATACCTTGGAGATGAATGGGACACCCGCATGACAAATACTATGCATAACTTTGAGTCCAATGAATATATTCAATCACAACTCAAATATACCTTTTTGAACCTTACACATACTGTCCAAAAAAAAGCTTCACTTTTCTGGCACATAAAATCTTTTAAGGAGTACATTGCCCATGGAATTAACCCTTTTGGTCTTAGGGTACAAATTTTCCCCACTTTTCAAGACATTCGCCCGGACTTCAAACAGTCCTGGGAGAATGTCCTGAAACAATGCTCCATTGAGCTTATGAAATTACTTATCTCTGAGTACGAGTCACAGATGACCCTTTTAGATACTAAACTTGAATTGATCAATACACAACTTGCGCAATTTATTGATCACCCTCTTTATATTTCACTAGATGAACAGTTAAAAACTTGTTTTGACAAATTTAATCATGACATCTTGGCACAGAAGGACAAAAAATTCTTCCGTGACAAGAAGGCGTTCCATGAGGAACGCGCCTACAAATGGAACGAAGTGAACCGTGGGGCCCGCCCTCCGGCCTCCACACGGCCCACTTCCAAGTTGCCTCTATCTCGTCCCATCACTGATAGGACTCACACTTCATCTCAACCTACACACAAACCTAACCTCCCCTTGGGCCCTCGCAAACCCAAAAGAGGTCGTACACCCAATTTTTCCAGTGATGATGTGTCTGACATGGAGGGAACTCCCGGTGCCTCTCCCACCAGATATTCGCCGGCAGCTCCCTCACTTGCCAAGACGTCTAGATCTCACTCTTTACCCTCTGTATCTCCGAATACAGATTTTTTTAGACAAAATGCAGGCATCGCAACAGATTCAACAACAACACATGTCACAAAATCTCAAACCCAAGAAAACCACACGTTAAAATCACCTTCATGCAACATTATCAACTTATCTTCGTACACACTCACTCCTCACGAAATTTCTGTCCTCGAAAAAGGACTCACCTTTTGCCCAGTATCACAGCTTGATAAATTTACTGCAATTAATGATATACATTTGTTCATTCGCAAATTATTACTACACAGTATGTACACTCCTAATCCTTTTCCTGACACAGCTTTACACACTGCCACAGAAACTACTGCTCTCCAGCAGCTCATTGAGCTCCTTGAAGAGAATGACCCTTTAGACTTGATTGACACCCTTGATTTAGACAACATCCTAGATAATCTCAATGATGACGATTCCAGTCATCTTCCACATACTCATCACCCAGTCACCTTAAAGAAAAAATCAAGTTTTTTCCCACCCCCTAGCACTAATCCTCGTGCAGCACTCTTTTTACAATCAGTGACTCATGAAATTCGCAACTTGAAAATGTCCCCTGCCCACCCAAAAATCAAAAACTTTTCCTATAATCAACACCTTGCCTTACAAAATCTCAAAACGAATCCGTCAATCATAATCAAACCAGCGGACAAAGGTGGGAACATAGTGATTCTAGATAGAATAGACTATGTTGATATGTGTTTAAACATATTACGTAACCACGAGTGTTACACGATAATTCCAAGTGTGCAAATTAAATCTTTTCAACAGGAGTTATACACACTTATTGATGATGCCTCGAGACAAGGCACCATCGACAAGTCCACTACTGACTACATCAGGACCAAATTTCCCAGAGAGGCTACATTTTACGCGCTACCAAAGGTGCACAAAAACTTGCCTAGACCACCAGGTAGACCGATTGTCTCCGGACGCGGTTGCCTTACTGACAACCTTAGTCGATATGTCGACAAACTACTTCAGCCTTTAGTACTTGCTCTACCCTCGTACATACGGGACACCACACACTTACTCCAGGGTTTGTCAGACCTCCATGTCGATGCCGACACCGTCCTGGTCGCCATCGACGTGGAGGCCCTATATAGCTCCATACCCCACTCTCTGGGATTATTGGCCATTCAACATATACTATCCACCACTGGCACCTATTCTCCTGATCTATCGATATTTATCATTAGAGCTCTCAAATTTATACTCACTCACAATTTCTTTTCATTTAACGGATCCCACTACCTCCAGGTACAGGGCGTCGCCATGGGCACATGTTGCGCACGGCATACGCGAACCTGTACCTGGGGGAGTGGGAACGAAAACTCTTCCTGGATGATACTGCCAACATCTATACTAAACATATAGCGACTTTCCGTCGCTACATTGACAATATTCTAATTCTGTGGCATGGTCCAACCGATATTCTACACCAATTCCTCATATTCTTAAATACTTCCAACTCTCTAAATTTAAAATTTACTATGACATACAGTACTACTTCCATTTCCTTCCTTGACCTCACACTTACTAAGGATCAAGATGGGCATCTCCAGAGCCACCTGTTCCGAAAACCAACAGCTGGTAATACAATTCTGTCTGCCTCTAGCTTTCACCCACAACCACTACTCAATTCGATTCCATTTGCTCAATATTTGCGTGCCCGGCGTAACTGCTCGACGGATACCTCCTTTGAACACGAGGCCTCCGTCTTACGTAACAGATTACGGGCACGGGGCTATAAAAACAGCGTTCTCAAAGACGCATACAAAAAAGCCAAATCTAAACCACGTTCTACATTACTCTCTACCAAAACCTCTACACCGACCAACCCCCCTTTGAGAATTATAACTAACTATTGTCAACAACATAATCAGATCACTCAAATACTTTCCAAATACTGGCATATCATTGCCACTGATAAATCCCTTTCTCCCTTTGTTCCGCCACACCCTTTGTTACATACCGACGTGCCCCATCCCTCCGGGATAAACTTACAACCAGTGAATACAAAGTTACTAATAGGTCTCAAAAACAACTAAAGGGTACTTTTCCATGTGGCAATTGCGGATATTGCAAATATCTCTGTAAATCCAATATACACAATGTTTTGCCAAATGGTCAACAATTTTTTCCTCAACATTATGTTAATTGTCGTTCCATTGGCATAGTATATTTACTCGAATGTGAATGCGGATGCTTCTATGTGGGAAAGACCAAATTACCCTTCTGGAAACGCATATATGGCTATATCTGCAGTGTCAATAAAAGAGACCCTGACCTGCCTCTGGGACGACACTGCAGGATTGTCCACCATGACTCCACCCCCAAAATTGTATTTAAGGCTTTGGATCATATCCCACCCCCTAAACGAGGTGGGGACTATAATAAAGCTTTATTACAAAGCGAACTTAGATGGAATTTCCATTTAAACGCTACCTTACCTCCTGGGCTCAATGAGGCCTTTAATTTTAAACCATACCTTGAAGGATTCCAATCTGGAGTCTGTGAACTAGATCTCTGACCCTGCCTTTCCCACACGCATGCATCCGACATAATCATCAATTTGTATTAATATTTGCAATTAATTAGGCATACTGAATCATGCGATACCCATTGTTATTTCCACTGTATGTGTTATTTATGTCTCAACAGAACCAGGCTTCCAAACCTTAACATGACAGTGATATCACAGTACTAAGTTGCTGTGTCATATTGTCTGCGCACCACATGCTTGCTCGTTTTCATACCACAGACGTAATACTCACATACCCTGCCTACTATTTATATTTTTTATTCATTATTAACTACAATGGCTCGCACTACTCCAGGCAAGTTGCCCGGCGCGGGTAAGACCTGGTTGCGTGCGCTCAAACCCCTAGTGCGCATGCGCCACTTCCCGCTCCTGACAGATTGTTTCCATCCCTCTGCCTTCCTGTTTGCGTTCCACCATGGAACGCAGCAGGAAGAGCGTCAGTCTATGCCCGCGTCGGTGACGTCACAACGCTGTACGCGACCCCTCCCCTTCTGGGCGTGCTCGCGCCCAGCGCCGCCTCGTCAGAGGTCCTAATGGGGAACACATACAGCGCGTCATGGCGCCTCCCCTTCACGCTCAGCCTAGTTACAAACAGCTGTGTTTATACAACACAGGCGTACTCTCCCCAGTTGACTGCAATTACTTCACTACTTTAAAACTACCCGCCATGCAAGGCTCATACATGCTGCTTACTCGTTGGCGTTTAGTGTCATTCCATACCAGGCACATTGATACTCAGGTAATTATACTCCTACACTACCTCTTAATTTCTTGGTTACTTTTCATGCTTTTATTGTACTTATACCCCATTATTCTCTTACTTTATTACAGTGTTACACACTGCTTGGCCAGTCATATACAAGACACGGGCCCTCAGCCCCTCTCTTGTACAGGACCTTGCAACTGCCTGAACCTGCTGCAGCCAATTGCCCATATTCATGGGAACACTCTTTTTGGTTTTACCTTGCACAAAGATTTTTCCAATGCATATCCTTATTACAATCACACCAACTGCATGAGTTTGCATCTGTGGCAATCTATGAAACTAGCATCACATGTGAGTACTACTCGTATAACAGAATTACACTATACTGGTTTATATGGCAAAATACAAATACTGTATTTGGTGTTACCAATTATATGTACTCATTTTCATTTATTCACACACTACAGATGTGAACAAAAGGATATTAAACTGCCTTGAAAAAGGACTAAAGTCCGAAACATGTTGGCATTTTCCTGATCATATATGTATCAAGCAAGTTTTTTCCTGTCTCAACATTTTTGTATGTTCATGCTGTTGACATGTTTTAAAAAACTGTACATGCTTCTTTATACTGTGTAATATTGAACATCTCATGTTGTATATGCATTGACATGCATCTTTTCTAATAAATCCACACTTTTTTTGAAATGCATATACCTCAATAGTGTCTATCTTCACTCTAAGCATCCCCTAGGGGTACTGGCCTGTGTTCATGCACACAAGGCCCACTAAATTCTATTATTCAATATTGGGATTGGGATGAGATAGACCGTTCATACTTTAACCAAATCCTGCCCAACTATTTCCTTTCTTCCTTAAATTTATGGTTACCCCATACAAATCCCCTACACGGGCGTCATTTGGCTATTTTGTATCCTACTCTTACTATATTTTATATCTATTTCTTGCCCTCTCAGGCAATACACCTTTAGGATCCTCATTTGTCCCTCACTGTTGTACTCTATACAATACAGTTTGTTATACCGCCATCTAAACCCCTTTATTCAATATGGCACTATACCTTGGAGATGAATGGGACACCCGCATGACAAATACTATGCATAACTTTGAGTCCAATGAATATATTCAATCACAACTCAAAAATACCTTTTTGAACCTTACACATACTGTCCAAAAAAAAGCTTCACTTTTCTGGCACATAAAATCTTTTAACCACTTTAAGACCAGCCTCGTTTTGGATTTTAGGTGTTTACATGTTTTAAAACAGTTTTTTTTGCTAGAAAAAAACTTAGAACCCCCAAACATTATATATTGTTTTTTTTCTAACACCCTAGAGAATAAAATGGCGGTCGTTGCAATACTTTTTTTCACACCGTATTTGCGCAGCGGTCTTGCAAGCGCACTTTTTTTGGAAAAAATTCATTTTTTGAATAAAAAAATAAGACAACAGTAAAGTTAGTCCAATTTTTTTATATATTGTGAAAGATAATGTTACACCGAGTAAATTGATACCTAACATGTCACGCTTCAAAATTGCGCCGCTCGTGGAATGGCATCAAACTTTTACCCTCAAAAATCTCCATAGGCGACGTTTAAAAAATTCTACAGGTTGCATATTTTGCGTTACAGAGGAGGTCTATGGCTATAATTATTGCTCTCGCTCTACCGATCGTGGCGATACCTCACATGTGTGGTTTTACCATCGTTTTCATATGCAGGCGCTACTCACGTATGCGTTCGCTTCTGCGCACGAGATCGTCGGGACGGGGCGCTTTAAAAAAAATTTTTTTAGTTTTTCTTATTTATTTTTCTTGATTTTATTTATTTTTACACTGTTTTTTAAAAAAAAAAATTAATTGGCTCACTTTTATTCCTATTACAAGGAATGTAAACATTCCTTGTAATAGAAAAAAGCATGACAGGTCCTCTTAAATATGAGATCTGGGGTCAAAATGTCCTCAGATCTCATATTTGGACTTCAATGAAAAAAAAAAAAAAAAAAAAAAAAATGTCATTTAAAAAAAATGACATTTGAAAATTCCTCTTTAAGAGGTATGGGCGGAAGTGACGTTTTTGACGTCGCTTCCGCCCTCCTATGGTATAGAGATGAGTGGCGGCCATCTTAGCGTCACTCATCTCTAGACACAGGAGGGGAACGGACCCGATCGCCTCCGCCGCTGCCGACGGTTCCGGTAAGCGGCGGAAGGCGCGGGAGAGAGCGGCGGGAGGGGGGGCACCTCTCCCGCCGCCGATAACGGTGATCTCGCGGCGAATCCGCCGCGATGACCACCATTATCAGACAGCCGACCGGCGCCTGAAGAGATGGATACCTCGGTTGTGGCAGCAGCTGCTGCCGTTACCGAGATATCCCTCTTCAAAAAAGGGACGTACATCTTCGTGCGCGGGTCGGAAAGTGGTTAAGGAGTACATTGCCCATGGAATTAACCCTTTTGGTCTTAGGGTACAAATTTTCCCCACTTTTCAAGACATTCGCCCGGACTTCAAACAGTCCTGGGAGAATGTCCTGAAACAATGCTCCATTGAGCTTATGAAATTACTTATCTCTGAGTACGAGTCACAGATGACCCTTTTAGATACTAAACTTGAATTGATCAATACACAACTTGCGCAATTTATTGATCACCCTCTTTATATTTCACTAGATGAACAGTTAAAAACTTGTTTTGACAAATTTAATCATGACATCTTGGCACAGAAGGACAAAAAATTCTTCCGTGACAAGAAGGCGTTCCATGAGGAACGCGCCTACAAATGGAACGAAGTGAACCGTGTGGCCCGCCCTCCGGCCTCCACACGGCCCACTTCCAAGTTGCCTCTATCTCTTCCCATCACTGATAGGACTCACACTTCATCTCAACCTACACACAAACCTAACCTCCCCTTGGGCCCTCGCAAACCCAAAAGAGGTTGTACACCCAATTTTTCCAGTGATGATGTGTCTGACATGGAGGGAACTCCCGGCGCCTCTCCCACCAGATATTCGCCGGCATCTCCCTCACTTGCCAAGACGTCTAGATCTCACTCTTTACCCTCTGTATCTCAGAATACAGATTTTTTAGACAAAATGCGGGCATCGCAACAGATTCAACAACAACACATGTCACAAAATCTCAAACCCAAGAAAACCACACGTTAAAATCACCTTCATGCAACATTATCAACTTATCTTCGTACACACTCACTCCTCACAAAATTTCTGTCCTCGAAAAAGGACTCACCTTTTGCCCAGTATCACAGCTTGATAAATTGACTGCAATTAAAGATATACATTTGTTCATTCGCTAATTATTACTACACAGCATGTACACTCCTAATCCTTTTCCTGACACAGCTTTACACACTGCCACAGAAACTACTGCTCTCCAGCAGCTCATTGAGCTCCTTGAAGAGAATGACCCTTTAAACTTGATTGACACCCTTGATTTAGACAACATCCTAGAAAATCTCAATGATGACGATTCCAGTCATCTTCTACATACTCATCACCCAGTCACCTTAAAGAAAAAATCAAGTTTTTTCCCACCCCCTAGCACTAATCCTCGTGCAGCACTCTTTTTACAATCAGTGACTCACGAAATTCGCAACTTGAAAATTTCCCCTGCCCACCCAAAAATCAAAAACTTTTCCTATAATCAACACCTTGCCTTACAAAATCTCAAAACGAATCCGTCAATCATAATCAAACCAGCGGACAAAGGTGGGAACATAGTGATTCTAGATAGAATAGACTATGTTGATATGTGTTTAAACATATTACGTAACCACGAGTGTTACACGATAATTCCAAGTGTGCAAATTAAATCTTTTCAACAGGAGTTATACACACTTATTGATGATGCCTCGAGACAAGGCACCATCGACAAGTCTACTACTGACTACATCAGGACCAAATTTCCCAGAGAGGCTACATTTTACGCGCTACCAAAGGTGCACAAAAACTTGCCTAGACCACCAGGTAGACCGATTGTCTCCGAACGCGGTTGCCTTACTGACAACCTTAGTCGATATGTCGACAAACTACTTCAGCCTTTAGTACTTGCTCTACCCTCGTACATACGGGACACCACACACTTACTCCAGGGTTTGTCGGACCTCCATGTCGATGCCGACACCGTCCTGGTCGCCATCGACGTGGAGGCCCTATATAGCTCCATACCCCACTCTCTGGGATTATTGGCCATTCAACATATACTATCCACCACTGGCATCTATTCTCCTGATCTATCGATATTTATCATTAGAGCTCTCAAATTTATACTCACTCACAATTTCTTTTCATTTAACAGATCCCACTACCTCCAGGTACAGGGCGTCGCCATGGGCACATGTTGCGCACCGGCATACGCGAACCTGTATCTGGGGGAGTGGGAACGAAAACTCTTCCTGGATGATACTGCCAACATCTATACTAAACATGTAGCGACTTTCCGTCGCTACATTGACGATATTCTAATTCTGTGGCATGGTCCAACCGATATTCTACACCAATTCCTCATATTCTTAAATACTTCCAACTCTCTAAATTTAAAATTTACTATGACATACAGTACTACTTCCATTTCCTTCCTTGACCTCACACTTACTAAGGATCAAGATGGGCATCTCCAGAGCCACCTGTTCCGAAAACCAACAGCTGGTAATACAATTCTGGCTGCCTCTAGCTTTCACCCACAACCACTACTCAATTCGATTCCATTTGCTCAATATTTGCGTGCCCGGCGTAACTGCTCGACGGATACCTCTTTTGAACACGAGGCCTCTGTCTTACGTAACAGATTATGGGCACGGGGCTATAAAAACAGCGTTCTCAAAGACGCATACAAAAAAGCCAAATCTAAACCACGTTCTAGATTACTCTCTACCAAAACCTCTACACCGACCAACCCCCCTTTGAGAATTATAACTAACTATTGTCAACAACATAATCAGATCACTCAAATACTTTCCAAATACTGGCATATCATTGCCACTGATAAATCCCTTTCTCCCTTTGTTCCGCCACACCCTTTGGTTACATACCGACGTGCCCCATCCCTCCGGGATAAACTTACAACCAGTGAATACAAAGTTACTAATAGGTCTCAAAAACAACTAAAGGGTACTTTTCCATGTGGCAATTGCGGATATTGCAAATATCTCTGTAAATCTAATATACACAATGTTTTGCCAAATGGTCAACAACTTTTTCCTCAACATTATGTTAATTGTCGTTCCATTGGCATAGTATATTTACTCGAATGTGAATGCGGATGCTTCTATGTGGGAAAGACCAAATTACCCTTCTGGAAACGCATATATGGCCATATCTGCAGTGTCAATAAAAGAGACCCTGACCTGCCTCTGGGACGACACTGCAGGATTGTCCACCATGACTCCACCCCCAAAATTGTATTTAAGCTTTGGATCATATCCCACCCCCTAACCGAGGTGGGGACTATAATAAAGCTTTATTACAAAGCGAACTTAGATGGATTTTCCATTTAAACGCTACCTTACCTCCTGGGCTCAATGAGGCCTTTAATTTTAAACCATACCTTGAAGGATTCCAATCTGGAGTCTGTGAACTAGATCTCTGACCCTGCCTTTCCCACATGCATGCATCCGACATAATCATCAATTTGTATTATTATTTGCAATTAATTAGGCATACTGAATCATGCGATACCCATTGTTATTTCCACTGTATGTGTTATTTATGTCTCAACAGAACCAGGCTTCTAAACCTTAACATGACAGTGATATCACAGTACTAAAATGCTGTGTCATATTGTCTGCGCACCACATGCTTGCTCGTTTTCATGCCACAGACGTAATACTCACATACCCTGCCTACTATTTATATTTTTTATTCATTATTAACTACAATGGCTCGCACTACTCCAGGCAAGTTGCCCGGCGCGGGTAAGACCTGGTTGCGTGCGCTCAAACCCCTAGTGCGCATGCGCCACTTCCCGCTCCTGACAGATTGTTTCCATCCCTCTGCCTTCCTGTTTGCGTTCCACCATGGAGCGCAGCAGGAAGAGCGTCAGTCTATGCCCGCGTCGGTGACGTCACGACGCTGTACGCGACCCCTCCCCTTCTGGGCGTGCTCGCGCCCAGCGCCGCCTCGTCAGAGGTCCTAATGGGGAACACATACAGCGCGTCATGGCGCCTCCCCTTCACGCTCAGCCTAGTTACAAACAGCTGTGTTTATACAACACAGGCGTACTCTCCCCAGCTGACTGCAATTACTTCACTACTTTAAAACTACCCGCCATGCAAGGCTCATACATGCTGCTTACTCGTTGGCGTTCAGTGTCATTCCATACCAGGCACATTGATACTCAGGTAATCATACTCCTACACTACCTCTTCATTTCTTGGTTACTTTTCATGCTTTTATTGTACTTATACCCCATTATTCTCTTACTTTATTACAGTGTTACACACTGCTTGGCCAGTCATATACAAGACACGGGCCCTCAGCCCCTCTCTTGTACAGGACCTTGCAACTGCCTGAACCTGCTGCAGCCAATTGCCCATATTCATGGGAACACTCTTTTTGGTTTTACCTTGCACAAAGATTTTTCCAATGCATATCCTTATTACAATCACACCAACTGTATGAGTTTGCATCTGTGGCAATCTATGAAACTAGCATCACATGTGAGTACTACTCGTATAACAGAATTACACTATACTGGTTTATATGGCAAAATACAAATACTGTATTTGTTGTTACCAATTATATGTACTAATTTTCATTTATTCACACACTACAGATGTGAACAAAAGGATATTAAACTGCCTTGAAAAAGGACTAAAGTCCGAAACATGTTGGCATTTTCCTGATCATATATGTATCAAGCAAGTTTTTTCCTGTCTCAACATTTTTGTATGTTCATGCTGTTGACATGTTTTAAAAAACTGTACATGCTTCTTTATACTGTGTAATATTGAACATCTCATGTTGTATATGCATTGACATGCGTCTTTTCTAATAAATCCACACTTTTTTGGAAATGCATATACCTCAATAGTGTCTATCTTCACTCTAAGCATCCCCTAGGGGTACTGGCCTGTGTTCATGCACACAAGGCCCACTAAATTCTATTAGTTATTAATATTGTATCGCATTCTACAGAGAGTGAGCGCGATAACATCAAATTTAACACACCTGCTCCCCATTCACACCTGAGACCTTGTAACACTAACGAGTCACATGACACCGGGGAGGGAAAATGGCTAATTTGGCCCAATTTGGACATTTTCACTTAGGGGTGTACTCACTTTTGTTGCCAGCGGTTTAGATATTAACCACTTTAAGACCAGCCTCGTTTTGGATTTTAGGTGTTTACATGTTTAAAAACAGTTTTTTTTGCTAGAAAAAAACTTAGAAACCCCAAACATTATATATTGTTTTTTTTCTAACACCCTACAGAATAAAATAGCGGTCATTGCAATACTTTTTTTCACACCGTATTTGCGCAGCGGTCTTGCAAGCGCACTTTTTTTGGAAAAAATTCACTTTTTTGAATAAAAAAATAAGACAACAGTAAAGTTAGTCCAATTTTTTTATATATTGTGAAAGATAATGTTACGCCGAGTAAATTGATACCTAACATGTCACGCTTCAAAATTGCGCCCGCTCGTGGAATGGCATCAAACTTTTACCCTCAAAAATCTCCATAGGCGACGTTTAAAAAATTCTACAGCTTGCATATTTTGCGTTACAGAGGAGGTCTACGGCTATAATTATTGCTCTCGCTCTACCGATCGCGGCAATACCTCACATGTGTGGTTTGACCACCGTTTTCATATGTGGGCGCTACTCATGTATGCGTTTGCTTCTGCGCACGAGCTCGTCGGGACGGGGCGCTTTAAAAAAAAAATTTTTGTTTTTCTTATTTATTTTTCTTGATTTTATTTATTTTTACACAGTTTTTTAAAAAAAATTTAATTGGCTCACTTTTATTCCTATTACAAGGAATGTAAACATTCCTTGTAATAGAAAAAAGCATGACAGGTCCTCTTGAATATGAGATCTGGGGTCAAAAAGTCCTCAGATCTCATATTTGGACTTCAAATGGAAAAAAAAAAAAATGTAATTTAAAAAAATGACATTTGAAAATTCCTCTTTAAGAGGTATGGGCGGAAGTGACCTTTTTGACGTTGCTTCCGCCCTCCTATGGTATAGAGATGAGTGGCGGCCATCTTACCATCACTCATCTCTATGCCCAGCAGGAGAAAGGACCCGATCGCCTCCGGGAGAGCGGCGGGAGGGGGGGGGCACCTCTCCCGCCGCCGATAACGGTGATCTTGCGGCGAATCCGCCGCGATGACCACCATTATCGGAATGCCGACCGGCGCCTGAAGAGATGGATATCTCGGTTGTGGCAGCAGCTGCTGCCGTTACCGAGATATCCCTCGTCAAAATCAGGACGTACACCATCGTGCGCCGGTCGGAAAGTGGTTAACCGCTTGCCAACCAGCCGCCGTCCTTTTACTGTGGCAGGTCGGCATGATCCCGCAAACCGCCGTAGATATACATCGCGGGATAGGGACAGTAGGCACGCCCGCTGCACAGCTGGGGTGCTGATGCTCATGGCTGGCGGTCGCGATGACCACCGGCCATGAGCGATCCTGAGCAGGAGGCACAGAACAGGGAGGAGTGTGTGTAAACACACACCTCCCTGCTCTGTTCTGAGAGGAGTGACAGATCATGTGTTCCTCTAGTCAGTCCCCTCCCCCTTCAGTTAGAATCACCCCCTAGTGTTAACCTCTTCACTGCCAGTGACATTTTTACAGTAATCAATGCATTTTTATAGCACTGATCGCATGATAAAAATCGCAGATCGCTGCCATTACTAGTTAAAAAAAAAATAATAAAAATACTATAAATCTATCCCCTATTTTTTAGACGCTATAACTTTTGCGCAAACCAATGAATATGCGCTTATTGTGATTTTTTTTTTCTTATGTAGAAGAACACATATCGGCCTAAACTGAGGAAAAATTTGCTTTTTTTAAAAAAAAATGAGGATAGCAAAAAGTACAAAATATATATTTTTTTCAAAATTGCTGCTTTTTTTGTTTATAGCGCAAAAAATTTAAAATGCAGAGGCGATCAAATACCACCAAAAGAAATCACTATTTGTGGGAAAAAAAAAAGACATCAATTTTGTTTGGGTGCAGTGTCACATGACCACGCAATTGTCAGTTAAAGCGACGCAGTGCCGAATCGCAAAAAAAAATGGCCCGGTCATTCAGCAGCCAAATCTTCTGTGGTTAATGGCTGTGTGTTGAGTTATTTTGAGGGGACAGCAAATATACACTGTTATACAAGCTATACCAGGGGTCCGCAACCCGCGTACTGGGACCAATACTATTTAATTTGTTCATAAATGACCTGGAGGATGGGGTAAAGTTCAATCTCTGTATTTGCGGATCATACTAAGCTAAGCAGGGCAATAACTTCTCCGCAGGATTTGGAAACCTTGCAAGAAGATCTGAACAAATTACTACATGGCAAATGAGGTTTAATGTGTAAAAATTTTTAAATAATGCATTTGGGTGGCAAAAATATGAATGCAATCTACTCGGGGGGGGGGGGGGAGAACCTCTGGAGGAATCAAGGATAGAAAAGGACCTGAGGGTCCTAGTAGATGATAGGCTCAGCATGCATTGCCAAGCTGCTGCTAACAAAGCAAACAGAAAAGCAAACAGAAAAGCAAACAGAATATTGGCATTATATATATATATGCATTAAAAAGGAGTTTAACTCATGAGATAAAGTGATAATTCTCCCACTCTACAAGACTGGTACAAGCACCTGATTGACCACAACATACAGGGATATACAATGTAATACTGACGGGGTGGTGTGTGGACGCCTAGGTGGACGGTAATGCCGGCTTAGAGCTCTGCTCCTGTGACAACCGTGCCGGAGGACTACAGGTCACAGAGGTCCTTATTGTCACCAGAAACGGTTGACAAAGATACCCCACAGCTTCAGGCACCTGGTGAGATGGTTCTTAGGGGGACAAAATCAAAATTTAAAACTGCTATTAAGAAAGATAAAGCACAGCGGCCTTCTTCCAAGATGGCGGCGGCAGTCTCCTCACAGTCTCATTCTCCTCACAAGGCTAAACCATTGAAATTAACTGCTAATACCCAGGGGTCAAGTCCTGGGGAAAAAAGTGTGGGAACTCCCACCCAAGATCCACTCCCCCACCAAAAAAAAAAAATTATATGCTCATATGCACGAACGCTTCAAAAGTGGTATTTTTCATCCAATTTTCATATTGTGTGTATGAAGCTTAACTGTTAGTACATAAAAAAAAAACAATCCTCAATAAACATAAATACGGTAATTCTCTGAATAATCAGCATTCATTCAATGGTGCTTCCATGCAAATGTGAACATCATGTTCTGATCTTTATTGGGGAATGTTATTTTGTATATAGAGTGTTTATGTGGTGAGTTTACACTTTTCATTGAACAGAGTTTGGATAACACAGGGTTAAACGAAAGGTCATAATTTAACTGCAAATTATCTGGACAGACTGCTTAGGGAGATAGTGATGTGTTCCAGCTTAGGAGATGTATGTTAGCTTGGGTGGCTGCAAACTCTGCAGGGCTCCAACACACACTCGCTGCTATTCCAACCCATCACATATTTCCACATAAACTTCCCTCCTGGCATTAAACTTTGCCAGGTATTGTGCTCAGCTTACCACCCCAAACTGATGTTCCTCCTCAGCTCACCTCTCTCCCTGCATGTCCTGTGAGCAGAATAGCTGTGCTCCTCCTCTGGGTTCTCTCATCATATAGCACTGAAGATAGAGGAGGGGGGATTCATCGGGACACACAGAGCAAGTATGCAGGACACTGGGGGGGGGGATGAGGAGACAGAAAATCAGGAGGGGCCGACGGGGAGGAGCGCATCAAGAGAGGTCTGACTAAATACAATCTCGTAGCAGCAGGGACCTGATCTACCCGTCAGCTAGCTGTGATTGACAGGTAGATCGAAGAGGAAGCTGTCATGGGGCCCCCTACTGGCAATGCCTGAATGGTCAGTCCACTCCTGGTGTGTGGCACTTACTATTGCGAGCTGTGTCGGCGGCAGCTGGTGTAGCACCTGCCACACAGCTCGCATACTTCAAAGTCTTGCAGGTACGTCTGCTAATGGGAACTGAGTTCCTGTTGTGGAAAAAGTACAGGAACTCCGTTCCCATGCGTTCCCGCAGGACTTGAGCCCTGCTAATACCACTGAAGCTACTAAGGACTCTGACTCTGATTCTGGAGATTCACAAATGGAATCTCACTCTGTTTTATTTGAGAAATTTGAGCATATTCTACAGAAGGCTTTGAAACAAAAATGAGTGTGGGTGTCCTTTGCGCTATTTTAATGAACTAGAAACTATATTGATGAATAAGTGAAAAATGTGAACAAAGTAAACATAAATGCTGAATGTGGAAAAATTCCTAAACAAAAGCTGCAAAATCTAAGAGTAAACACAAACCCGTACAAGAAATGAAATAAAGTGATTTTGCGCTAAAGTGCATTAAATAATGTATGTGAACCAATCTACGGCACAATTAAGATCAAGATATAAGATAAAGTGCATGTGACAAAAAATATCTACTTGCAAATATAAATAAATAAATATGTATAAATATATGTTAAAATGTGCATCAAGTGCTAATAATCAAATAGTGGATATGAATAATACCATCTAAAAATGTCAAAAATATCAAAAAATGATCCCCAGATGAAGTCACGAGGTCACGTGACGTAACGCGTAGGGATTGGCTGGACGGAGGATACCGGAAGTGCTGTCAGACGGACACGATTGTTTCTCTCTGGCTGTTTTTACCGATTTGAATGTAAGCGCATTTTTGTTAATAAAAGGCTTTGTTATTGTTTTGGCATACTTCACGATTGGGTCCCCTTTTTATTTTCCCTTCATCTCTGCCCGCACCCACATTGAGCTTTGGGAGTGAGCTACGGCTGCAGGTAGTTACTACTACATATCCAGGAAGGGACGGCTTATCCTTGTATCCATTACTTTGAGGAAGTGAAACCATCTCCCCCCATGTTTGGAACGGATTTGATCAGTTGATTGGGTGACACCTAAGGAGGGATCTGGAATTACAGCTCATCATCCACATTGGCTTTGATGCGTTTTTTGACCATTTGAGAGGTGAGAGGCTAGCGAGCACCATTCAGAATTAGGTCCTCACCACCCACATCCCCCACTGTCTGAAGTTAATCCGAATCAGTTTTTTAGAGACTTTGATAGTGTTACCCCGGGAAAGGGGGCACCACCATTGTGTTTCTTCAGTCACTTTATCCTTTGTCGGACTTGTTACTTATACAAACATTTATTTAATTAATTTTAAATATTCATCCATTTTTTTGATATATTCATCTCATTCATATTGCACTGTGGTTTTTATGATATCAGGTTTAATTAATTGATTATCAGGCTTTGAAACAAACTTCAGACCATATAACTGACAAGCTGACTAGAGAAATTAGAGAACTGGGTTTTAGAACAGCTGATTTAGAGATACGTATGGATGATATTGAAAGCCAATCCCAGCATTTTACCTCAGAATTTAAAAATCTTAAGGAGGAGAATGTTATTCTGCAGTCACGCTTAGAGGACCAGGAGAATACAGCTAGAAAGGCCAATTTAAGGATCAGGGGAATTCCCGAGACTATCACTGATGTGTATGCTACCATGATTGCCCTATTTCAAGAATTACACCCTGGTATTCCTGTGGAAAGATTAGAAATGGATAGAGCACATAGAGCGTTGGCGCCACGCAAACCGAATGGTCCCCCAAGGGACATAATTGTTAAGTTCCATTACTACCACACAAAGGAGCAATTGCTAGCAACAGCTAGGGAAAAAGGTCCCCTCATGTTTCAAGGACATGTATACCAACTCTTTTCAGATTTGTCTCCTATCACAGTGGCAAAAAGGCGAGCTCTTAAACCCCAGCTACTATTACTTCAACAGCACCAGATCAATTATCAATGGGGGTTTCCTTTCTCTCTCAGATTTACACATCTTGAGACCAAATATATATGTCGCTCTTCAGAGGACTTACAGTCGGCCCTGATTGAATTGGGCCTTGCTGACAAAACTACATCCAAAGATCATTCCCGCAGGAGATCAGCTTCCAAGTCCCCTTAACATTCTGCTACTGCCAACTCTAAATCTCCATCTTCTTCTTAACCTTAGAATCAACATAAAAGAGGCAGATTTGAACATCTGACCCCTAATACTGAAGATTCTATGGACTGAGATTAATAGATGCCTTCTTTTCTGGTATTTCCTTAGTCAGACCTACTGGTTATTCCAGTGTCTGTAAAATGTATACTATACATTGCTATTTTTTCCTCAATTTTTTTTGGCCTTCTGATATTTATCAAAATTTGCAGCCTTAGCCTACTGGCTATACATTGCTAATCATTTTTTCTTACATTTTTTGGCCTTCTGGTATATATCCAAATCCCCCCCCCTTTTTTTTTTTTCGTTTCCCATATTTTTATTTTATTTTTTTGCTGTGCCATATTTTTTTTTTATTTTTTTTAGTACATGTTATTAAATCACTTTATTCATATAGTGACTAATAAGGTTATATAGCTGCTTAATGTTTAATTCCTGTGGTTATCTGGCGCGGTTCGCCACTTTTGGAATTCTTTTCTGCCCTTTTGCCATCCTCAGACCCTTGCTTTCATTGTGCGAGACTCTGATGATGGCTTTGGAGCCCCTAGGAGTCATTTGTCTACTCCTAGGAGTTGCTCCCATACCCTATTGAATTTGTATTGCTTATATTCACAATTCTCTGATATTGGGGTTATTTTATCAATCTATGTTTTCCCTTTCTCTATTCTTTCTTTTCTTCTCTCTTCTCTCGAGGTGGTGACCTTTACTTTAAGTTTGGGTCACATTACATATTGTAAGCTGATTTATTCGGTCTTGTTATGGCCCCCATAAATATTTTATCTCTTAATGTACAAGGATTTAATATCCCACAAAAACGTACGAAAGCTATGAGCTCCTTTTCAGTCAAGAAGGCACACATAATCCGTTTACAGGAAACCCACTTTATTGATAAAACTGAACCTAAATTTCTTTGATCCTCATACCCACAATTCTTCACTGCCTCCACCAAGGTCAAACAACGTGGAACTCTTATTGGGTTTCACCGATCCATGCCATTCACCCTTGTCACACAACTTAAAGATCCTGAAGGGAGATATCTACTGCTTACTGGTTATATATCGGATATTGCTATCACTATAGTATCATACTATGCTCCGAATAAAAAAACAGAATCATTCTTATCCCATCTTTTCCAAGTGGTTGAAGCACACAAATTTGGTACTGTAATCCTATGTGGAGACTCGAATACAACTGTATTTCCCTTTTTGGATAAATCTCCCTCAGTCCCCATTACTGGGTCCAAAAAACTTAACCTTCAACAGTTTCTCTCTAGACATCATCTAATAGATTATTGGCGTGAATCCAATCAAACCAGTAGACACTTCACATACTACTCTTATCCACACAAATCCTTTTCCCGCATTGACCATATTTTTGTCCCCTCAAGTATGACTCCTGAAATTTTGTCCTCTAAAATTATCCCACTTACTTGGTCAGACCATTGTGCTATATACACTACTATAGCTTCTATAATACCTAGATCACATGACACAACCTGGTATATAAACGACTCTACTTTAGCAAATCCGCAACACTGTCTTGAGATAGAGAAGGAGATAAATGACTACCTTTCTTCTAATGATACAGGCGATGTTTCTGACCTCACTTTGTGGGAAGCGCATAAAGTGGTAATTCGTGGCAGATTGATTCAACAGGCAACAAAGCTCAAAAAAGAACGCAAACTTATGCTTGCTAAGCTAGAAGCTAACTTTACCTCTTGTCATGATATGTTTCAATCATCCCCGAATTACACTAATAATGCTAAATTGGATAAAGCCCGTTTAGATCTAGATCTATTTCTAACAGATTCTGCAGACAAACTCTTACGTAAGCGTCAACATATCCAATACCTTAAAGCTAATAAACAGGACTCCCTCTAAGCTAGAAGCTTGAAATCAATACATCAAATTAGGTCCTCCATAAGACTAAAGACATCCCGAGACTCCTATACTAGTAATCCGGCCAAGATAGTTGAAATGTTTCGTTCCAACTTAGCTAAAATATATTCCACCGCGATCACCCCCTCACCTATTCAGACATGTCGGGCTTCGCAGCCGACATAAAAGCCTCTTTCTCGGCCGCCATTACCGATCTGAAGACTAATCTGCTAGTCCTTACAGAAAAGATGGCCTCTGCCGAAGCCGCAGGGAAAAGCAGAGACAGGGACATACACAGATTGGAAGGGGTGGCAGCCTCACATGCAATGCACTTTATTGAAATGAATAGGCACATGGAGGACTTGGACAACAGGGGAAGGAGGTGCAATATTAGGGTGAGGGGTATCCCTGAGTCTGTAACAGCTGAACAGATTAACCCAGTGCTACAGAGAGTATTCAACAGCCTGCTGGAGAGACCTGAGGACACGGAGATCGAATTCGTCCGTGCGCACAGAGCACTCAGAGCAAAGGGACCTGACACACTGCCTCCACGGGACATTATATGTTGCTTGCAAAAATTCACACTGAAAGAGGAAATTATGTTCAAGGCGAGGAGGAACGAACATATCGTTTTTAACGGCGAAAACATAAAGCTTTTCCAAGACCTATCTCAGATTACGCTGCGGAACCGCAGGGCTCTGCGCCCCCTACTGGATGCATTAATAGAAAAGGATTTACGCTACACGTGGCGCTTCCCCTTTGCCCTTCTCGTGACGCACAACGGTAAACAACACATCCTGCGCACTCCGAATGACCTACCGGAATTCTGCGACGCCCTGCACCTGGGACGCATTGACCTCCCCGAATGGTACCACGAATTTGCACTGCAGCCCAGAGAGAGAAGCCTACCACACTCACCTTTGGCGACGCCAGAAAAACACCTAGCGAAGAAGTCACGCCAGACCCGCCAAGATGGCACTGGACCTGGTACACCCCGCAACAGACCCCATTCCTCGAGAGCGCCCTATGAGGACTAACCTCAACAGACCCCAACTTACACCGCGGACACCCGGCACCGACCGACTGCGCTACAACAGAATGGAAGATGTCGGATGATGTACCATGCTCTGCACATAGCCTCTATTCCAGTTTGCTCAAAAGGATGACCCACGTAATACAGGTACTATTTACTTTTATTTCTCATCCCCCTGGATTCATATTTGCACTGTCAGGGGCAGCAGCCCAGGAAATAACTTACTCCGCCCAGATGGAGTTAACATGCCCCAACCACCAGGCCGCGGATGACCTCTCATCAAGCCGGACGCACTTACTGAGCAGATGTTATGGTCCATGCTGCTTCTAGTTGATCCCACCGCAAAGCCCAGGGACATGACTCACTACCTCACCAACATAGGCGAGCTGCACTTGAAGACCCCAAATGGAGGGTGTAGCTCTCCTGGCTGGGTCCCCCTGACCCTGTCTGCCCTGGGCACAAGAGAATTCGACGTACAACTAGCAACTGAAGGAAAAATCCATCCTTACTTACTTATCTCAGTGTTAATATATTTTATATTTATTTTTTATTTAATTTTATTTCATTTTTATTTTTTTTATTTTTTTTTCTTCTACATGATCTCACTCAATGTCTTCCTTCTGTTACGTATATACCTATAATCTGCTGTTGTGCCCCCGGTGTATAGTGTAACCTACCCAATAGTTTGGTATTCGTGTTTACTCCCCCCGTTATCTTAATATGTTGATAAATAACATAACCATAGACACTGCACTCGTTTGCCAGGCAGAAAAGTTAAAAACCTTTTAATGCTACTTATTGAGACTTGGAGGGCCTAGGTCTGACCCCTCCACTAGTTTATAGAACCTATTGTTCATATTATTGGCTACTCACAGCCCCATCTCTGGTTGTGTGCCTCCCAGGTTTCCCCACAAATAGTCACGCACTCATCAGAGGACCACTGTCCTCGTTGAGACGTCATTGTCAGGCTCATCTGAACAACTCGATTGTTTAGGCGGACCACTTACCCCATATCTCCTTCTCCTATATTCTTCTACTTTCCTACTTAATCTCCCCTACCTTCACTAATCTATCCTCGTTGCTACCTATTGTGACATATCAGATCCAGACTTGTATCTGGCTCAGTTTTCTAATATATATTTATAGTTGTGATTACAGGTGCACGTTATCGTCTCTCTCTGGACCTGTCAAATGGCCTACTCAGCACTAGGCAGAACGCCGAAACTGGTGTCTCACAATGTACAGGGACTGAACATTCCCGAGAAACGTTCCACCTTGCTCCGCGAACTCAAAAAGGGTAAGCCTAAAATTGTTTTTTTACAAGAGACTCACTTTAAGACGCACCATGTTCCCAGGCTCACCGACTCCTACTTCACTGAGGCACACCACTCTACAAATGACACTTCCAAATCCAAAGGGGTGTCCATCTTGCTCAGCAAAGATGCTACCTTTGAGGTCACTGACAAGTTGATTGACAGAGGAGGGAGGTACGTTTTCCTAAAGGGGTCCCTGGCAGGAATCCCCACTACACTAGCTAACGTGTACTTCCCAAATACGGGTCACTTAACATTTTGCAGACAACTAGTGGAAACCCTGAGGGGCTTCAGCACAGGACGTTTAATTATGGGCGGTGACTTCAACATCCCCTTAGACCCACTGCTAGATACATCTTCTGGGAAAACATACATTACATTTCAAATCTTAAAGCAGATTAAGAAACTCCTGCACACATTAGAATTAGTAGACACTTGGCGATACCTACACCCAAATGATAAAGATTTCTCCTTTTTCTCGGTGCCGCATGACCGCCACTCCAGGATTGACTACCTATTTATAACACAAAGAGACCTACACTTGGTGTCAGAGGCCAACATAGGTATTCAATCAATCTCCGATCATGCTCCAATCTCATTGGATCTTGACCTAACCACAAATAACAGAAGCTCCCCACAATGGAGACTGAACGCCTCCCTGCTGACCGACCCAACTCTACTCCCACAAATACACACAGCCCTGAAGGACTTCTTTGCCCTGAACGTTACACCTGATGCGACGCCACTGACTGTTTGGGAGGCACACAAATGCAACATTAGGGGACTTCTGATGAGCTTAGGAGCTTGCCGGAAAAGAGAAAGAGAAGCTGAAATCCAAGCATTAGCACAAAAAATCAGAGCTCTAGAAGCTCTACACAAGCAGTCCCTATCTACACACTCAGCCACAGAACTCCTTGAAGCTAGGAAAGTGCTCAGACAATTGCTAGAAAATAAGACCAAACGCATCCTTTTCTTTAAGAGAAAGGTGTACTACGAACAGGGAGACAAGGCTGGACACATGTTGGCGAAAGCATTAAAAGACTTGACCACCAACAACACAATTCTAGGCATCCGTGACAAGGACGGAAACTTGGATAGGACAACGAACAAAATAGCACAACACTTCCAGGACTACTATAATAACCTGTATAACTTACCCACACCACATAAACCCCCTGATCTCAAGGGACACAGACACCAGATAATCAGGAACTTCATTAAAGACTCTAACTTACCGTCTCTACAGATGGAGGACTCCTCTGAACTAGACAAACCCATAGACCAATCAGAGATCAAGTGTGCCATAAAGGAACTAAAGACCAGTAAAAGTCCTGGACCGGACGGGTATACTGCCATATATTATAAGACCTTTGCAGACATACTGACCCTACATCTGCAAACAGCCCTGAACTCCCTTGCGGATGGGCGTCCAGTATCCCCCGACTTTTTGTCGACCAACATAGCGGTGATACCAAAACCTGACAAAGACCTGACACAATGCTCGAGTTACAGGCCTATTTCGCTACTAAACCTAGACGTAAAACTCATGGCAAAAATTCTTGCTACAAGACTGAAACCTCTACTGCACAAATTGATTGGTCCAAGCCAGGCAGGCTTCATGCCAGGAAGAGAGGCCAGAGATAATGTCACAAAAGCTCTTAATCTGATCCACATGGCTCATGAGCGAAAGATCGAGGGTCTTCTCCTGTCCACCGACGCTGAGAAGGCCTTCGATCGAGTAGCCTGGGACTACATGCTCGGAACATGTAGACACATAGGTCTAGGCCCAGGTATGCTGAATTGGATCTCCTCCCTATACCAAAACCCCTCAGCTAGACTAAAAATCAATGGTACCCTTTCAAACAAAGTAGACATAAAAAATGGAACTAGGCAGGGGTGCCCCTTGTCTCCTATACTTTTCATCATCACACTAGAACCATTCATAAGGAAGATCATGGCAAATGTTTCTATACACGGTTACAAGGTAGCAGGAAGGGAGTACAAAATAGCTGCTTACGCAGATGATCTAGCCTTTTTCCTGACAGATCCCCACATCTCGATCCCTTCCCTCATGAAAGAGTTTAATTCTTACGGGTATGTGTCCAACCTTAAGATAAATTACTCCAAGTCGGAAGCCCTTAATGTCACGCTCCCAGGGACCACACTTAGGGCCGCTATGGACAATAACCCCTTTAAGTGGGTTACTAAGGCAGTCAGGTATCTAGGAGTCTGGCTGACCCCTAAACTGACCGATATTTTTTCACACAACTTTACACCACTCCTCAAACTGATCGGAGAGGATCTTGGCCGTTGGCACACCAGGCTGTTTTCTTGGTTTGGCAGGGCAGCCATCTGCAAAATGAAAAATGCCTAGCGTGGTTCCTATGAGTGGGTGTTTTTTCAGTTCTATTGGATACTTATCATCCTGCCAAAAGTGTTATACTTGTTACGCACACTACCAATTAAAATACCTCAAAATTTCCTCAGGTCACTCCAGGCCACACAAATGAGATTCATTTGGGCCCACAAACCACCTCGTATCAAATTCTCACTACTCACTAGAACCAAAGCACGGGGAGGTCTGGGCGTCCCAGACTACAAATCATACTATTATGCCACACATATTGCCAGAATCCTGGACTGGCACTGTCATGCGGACCTGAAGGACTGGGTACCACTAGAGAATGAATCAAGTCCGATCCCCCTGAAATACTCGCCCTGGATCACACCAAATAAGTATCCAATAGAACTGAAAAAACACCCACTCATAGGAACCACGCTAGGCATTTTTCACCTGCTGGCCAAACGAAACAGATCCTTCCACTCGATGGGTCCCCTAACCCCACTGTTAAACAACCCTGACTTCCCACCGGGTATGAGTAATAGATATCTTCAACGAGATGACAAAAACTCGCCACTCCTCGCTACACAGTGTTTCACTAGAGGGGATATCAAGGACTTCTCAGACCTTAAAGCAGAAAACAATATACCCTTTTTACCTCTATGGACATACTTTCAGATACGCACATATGCACACAAACCCTCTAGGAAGGAACACTTCACCAGAGGCCTCACGGTTATGGAGTCGGTGTGCCTTAAGGGGGAGCAAATACCCAAAACCACTTCAACGGCATATGGTTGGCTACAGCAGGAGGACACACCCACACATGACAGGTTCAGAGAGAGATGGTCGGATGCCTTGGGCATAGACATCACGGACTCGCAATGGGAGAGCGCCTGCATATTGGCTCACAAAGGCTCTATCAGCACAAGGGCACAAGAAACGGCTTACAAGATTCTCACTCATTGGTATGCAACTCCGGTAAAGATCCACAAATGGTTTCCGCAGTCTAGCGACATGTGCTGGAGGTGCGGCAAAGAAAAAGGCACTCTCATACATATCTGGTGGCAATGTGAGAAGCTGATGCCCTTCTGGAATACAGTGATAGATCTAATACGCCAGATCACGGAGACCAGGCTTGTTTTGAACGCAGCAAACTGCCTTCTACATATTTCTAATTTCTCCATGAGCAAATACAAAAACTGTCTATCCAAATACCTGTTGATAGCAGCTAACTCAATCATTCCACTCCGTTGGAAATCCACTTCGGTCCCGACGGTGAAGGAATGGCTCCATAAAATTTCTCACATTTGTGAGATGGAGGATACAAAAGCACAAGCTGAGGAGAAGGCTGAACGTTATCTCAAGACCTGGTCTCCCTGGTTTAACTACAGACTCTCCCAGGAATATTTAGCACTAACCACGTAGCTTGGTTAGGCTGGATAACCATAATACTGTTGTCTGACACATAGACAACAACATCGATTCATTGTAACTTTCTGAAAGCTGCTAGATACTCATGAAGGAACTACCTAGCTCTAGATATGTATATCAGATTCATACGCAGTTGATGGCACAGGATAGCCTTCTGTTTCTTTCTTTCTACTTCCTCTATTTCCCCTCTTTAACACTCTAACTATTCTTAAATCTTTCTCTCCACTCCCAAGTACATTTACCCAATGACTTCTGGGAAGCGGCTTCAGCTCCTAAGCAATACAAGCCGAGCCTCATTTAGCCAGCTCTGGCCGGATGTTAAAGTTTAAACCTGCAGAATGTTTTAAAGTGTCCAATTGATGTAATCAACCAATCACACTGCTGCATTGTTCATATGTATATTAATAATGTACTTCTGTTGAATCATTTGTATTCTGTTTAATTCTTAATAAACCTTTAAATGAAAAAAAATATATATATTCCACCGCATCAGACTTCAACCAGGCTAACGCCCATAAATTTTTCTCCAATATTAAATTACCTGACATGAACAATGAACAACGTGAGAGACTTGAACGCCCTATTGCTATTAATGAAGTTCAGACTGCTATAAAAGATCTGAAATTGCATAAAAGGCCTGGCCCTGATGGGTATTCGGCATCATACTATAAACATTTTGGGCATATTTTATCTCCAATTCTAACCAGAGCGTTTAACTCCCTTTTGTCAGGTCATTCATTTCAATCTGAATCATTATCCTCTATTATTGTTATGATACCTAAACCGCACACAGATTTGTCCTCTTGGTCCAATTACCGTCCCATTTCTCTCCTTAATTTGAATATTAAATTATTAGCCAAAATCCTAGCATCCCGTTAGAATAATTTTATAGGCCACTTGATACATCGAGATCAAACAGGTTTTATTCCTAAGAGGCAAGCAGGAGATAATATCAGAAGAGCACTTTTACTCATCCAAGCTGCCAAATCTAGACGGATCCCCACTTGTCTTTTATCATTAGATATCAGAAAGGCATTTGACTCGGTCACATGGCCTTATATGCAATTTACTCTTCAAAAATGGGGTTTTGGTGATAATTTCCTGACTTGGGTCTCTTCCCTGTACAATAATCCCAGAGCGTATATAAAATATGCGGGATATAAATCTGCAATGATTGATATCAGAAGAGGCACAAGACAGGGTTGCCCCTTATCCCCATTGCTTTTCGCCCTGCTCATAGAACCCTTAGCTCAATCAATCAGATCTAACCCAGACATCAAAGGTATTGAACTAGGTGGACATCATCATAAGCTTTGTCTTTATGCAGACGATATACTTATTTTTCTATCTCACCCCCTCTGCTCCAAACCTTCTTCGTACATTAGATACATTTTCACATATTTCCGGTCTCTTTGTAAATCACACTAAACCAAATGCGCTAAACATTTCTATAAAACAGTCTGATCTTCTACTAGCTCAATCTTCTTTACTGTTTAATTGGGTTAATCGTCAAATACCATATTTAGGTGTACATCTTACACCCTCACTCTCAGATCTTTATGCAGCCAACTATTTGCCTTTGCTGAAACAGGTTACATGCCTATTAAAACAATGGTCATCATTACCATTATCATGGTTTGGACGCATAAATGCGATAAAAAATGTCTATTCTACCAAAATTTTTATATTTGTATAGAGTACTTCCAATTTCTGTACCATCATAATTTTTTAGGCTCACACAGAATAAGGTTATGTCATTTATTTGGAATAATATTAAGCCCCGTATCCCGAAATCTACTCTATACCTTAACAAATCTAAAGGGGGCCTGGGGCTACCAAATTTTGCCTCCTACAACTACACAGCTCAATTATTGATATTACCCAAGTACCATTCAACAGAAGATATTCCCTTATGGGTTGTTATTGAAGCTATAGATAGTGACCCCATCTCGGTAGCCAACCTACTATGGATTGAACCTAAAGATAGATCCAGTTTGTCTAACCCTATCACAAAACACTCATTGGCTGTCTGGGACAAATTTGGTAGCCCCTATAAATTCCTATCGGCACATAATCCACTTCTTTCCTTTCTAGGGAACCCAGCTTTTTATCCTGCCTGGAAATTTCCAAAATCTTTTTCAGCTTGGTCATCTGTTAACTTGACGAGACTATGTAAATTGTTATCCACGGATAGCATTCGAACGTTTCCTAGCTTATGTACTACTTATGGACTTCCGAATAACAAGATATTCCATTACCTGCAAATTAAGAACTTCTATATATGACTTTCATTAGGTCAGATGTAACATCTAGTAAATTATCTCATTTCGAACACATCTGTTTGAGTGATCCACATGTTAAAGGTTTAATTTCATATATGTATCAAACTCTTACCACTACTCCTACTGAAATATTCCCACCATATACTGTTAAATGGGCACAAGATATGGGTCATACATTTGACAACAATGACTGGTCTAACATTTGGTTAGCTACTAAATCATCATCTTCTAACTGTTACGCCTTAGAAACCAACTTCAAAGTTCTGGCACGTTGGTATTTAGTACCAGCGAGAATAGCAAAATTCTCTCCTTCCTATCCCAATAATTGTTTTAGAGGATGCTCTTCCCCTGGTACTCATCTACACATATGGTGGGATTGTCCAGTGGCGCAAGAATTTTGGAATAATATTTTTGCAATAGCCTCCAAAGCATCCTATGTTGTGCCGGATCCAGCTATTGTGCTCTTAAATCTTAAACCAGACGTACTCCCCCGTGTACAATTCAAATTGCTAATACATATTTGCACGGCGGCCAAACAAACCATAGCCAAGGCTTGGAAAACAAAAACTTTAATAGTGGCAGAGGCCAAACACAGATTAAATAAAGCTCTAATTTTTGCTAAAATTACACGACAATACCATTAACAAATTTCGTATGATTTGGCAACCCTGGGTTACTCATTTCTTTCCTTCTGACTTTGACCAGTCACTGTTGTTACCATATTAAAATCCTTGTGTCTTATTTATTTTTCTGTAACATTTTCATATGATAAGTACCGGGTCACCAACTCGAGAGACTCTGCTGCTTTGCTTCTCTCTCTTTCCTTTCTTCCTTTTCCTTTCTTCTTCCTTTCTCATTCATTTTTACTCACATGTCTCCTTTCTCCCCACTTATTGCTATGTTAAGGATAATATTGGGTTACAATATTGTTCCAAGCGTTGACTTAATTCTCCCTAGCATACAGATTTCCTCTTATCTTGATGATTTGATCTTCATAACTTTCCCTACGGTTTTGGTCATGTTATTCTTTTGTCTACTAGGGAAAGGGTTACATGGTTATACCTTTATATTATTTGCCTTATGTTATATAATATAATAAGGCGATATTACATCTCCGTTTTTTGACTAGTTAGGCCTCTGCCCGCTCACAGTTTGAGCCCATTAGGGGTGGTCGGGTGTTCCTTTCTCATATAACTATGATATTATTTTTATTTCATACCAACCTTATTATACTATTTGATCTCTATGCTTCTTAATTTTCAATTTTTCACATATCTATCTTGTGTACTCAATAATTGATGATAAATATGTTGCTTATTTTTATTACCCATGTTATGAGACATGTTCTGTTATATTATTAAACGCAATAAAAATATTGAAAAAAGACAATGTAATACTGACATATAATCACACACCATAGGTTGGACTGGTGTCTTTTTCAACCTCACCTACGATGTACCTATGTAACTATGAATGCCAACATGTACTGTGACATAATGAAGCAGAGCATGATCCCCTTCCTTCAGAGACTGGGCCGCAGGGTAGGATTCCAACATAACGACCCCAAACACACCTCCAAGATGACCACTGCCTTGCTAAAGAAGCTGAGATTAAAGGTGATGGACCGGCCAAGCATGTCTCCAGACCTAAACCTTATTGAACATCTATGGGGCATCCTCAAATGGAAGTTGGACTAGCGCAAGGTCTCTAACATCCACCAGCTCCGTGATGTCGTCATTGAGGAATGGAAAAGGACTCCAGTGGCAACCTGTGAAGCTATGGTGAACTCCATGCCCAAGAGGGTTAAGGCAGTGCTGGGAAATAATGGTAGCCACACAAAATATTGACACTTTGGGCCCAATTTGGACATTTTCATTTAGGACAAACATTATTGGCTGTGTGTTGAGTTATTTTAAGGGGAAAGCTAATTTACACTGTTATAAAAGCTGTGCACTCACTACTTTATATTGTAGCAAAGTGTAATATCTTCAGTGTTGTCACATGAAAACGTATAGTAAAATATTTACAAAAATGTGAGGGGTGTACTCACTTTTGTGAGATTTTTTTTTATATATATATATATATATATATATATATATATATATATATATATAAATTAATACACTGCCTGCAAGCCACTAACTAACTGTCTAATCTAGCTCAAGTTAGCTCTAGCTCCACCCACTCCAACACACTACATACGGCCACTGTGTAAGTAGCCTTATATAGTGTGGGAGGTGGACTTATCCTCCTGAGCCATGATTGGCTAAAGGCACCCTGTCTTTGGTAAATCATGGCTCTCGCGCTGTGATTAGCCAGGTCAGGTGCATGCTTTGGCCAATCATCAGACGTTAATGCACTGCAATCTCGCTGTGCATTATGGGGCGTTCCATGGTGCTCAAATTTGCTACGAGCACCCTATAATGTTCAGTATTTGACGAATGGGCGAACATTGGGCCAATCCATACTTAAAATCTCATCTGCTGGGATTGGAATGGAATTGCTGTCCCCTGACACAGTAAGGTTTGACATCAGTCAACAGAACTTGTCTATTTTTGCTGAGGCAAGATATCCTTCTGGCACATTCAGAGGTTTGAAGGTGACTGATTGTCCAAACATGGCCTGAAGAGCTTGTACTGAAGACCCAAGCGTTCAAGACCAAAGTTGTACCCTTCTATCTAGTGGTGGCTGGTGAAGTTTTTTGACCCCTCCCACTTGATGAAAACAGGCATGGTTTCAGCAAAATAGTGGGCGTGGCTCTAAGGTGGTGTGGTTAGGGTCTGAGCTGAACAGGGGATGGAGGGAGAGAGGGATGGAGGGAGAGAGGGATGGAGGGATAGCAGGCCCAGATCCTATACAACATTAGAAATATGTGTATTCTAGAAAATGTAACAATCAACAGATAAAGATATTCCAAACACCTAGTGTTAGCACTTCAATCATCCTGGCACCATGGTTGTTATTGTGTCAGGATGATTGAAGCGCATTATTTCTATTATTACATTGTAATATAAAATGAGATCATTCAACTCACCATAATGCAGAATCAGTGGGAGCCCTGAGCGTGTCACTAGCCACGTTGCCTGCCACCAGATGCCATCAGGTGTCCGTCCTTACATCAGGTGCCCCCCCGCGGAGTACCTCCTTACATGCAGCCTGTGTCCCATAAAATGCAACATGTGTCCCACCAAATGCCGCCTGTGTCCCACCAAATGCCGCCTGTGTCCCACCAAATGCCGCTTGTGTCCCACGAAATGCCACCTGTGTCCCACCAAACGCTGCCTGTGTCCCACGAAATGCCTCCTGTGTCCCACCAAACGCCGCCTGTGTTCCACCAAGCGCAATTACCACCAAATTCAATTACCAGGCCCTTCAGGTCTTGTATGGATTTTAAGGGGAACTCCGCGTCAAATAAAAAAAAAAATGGCGTGGAGTTCCACCCAAAAATCCATACAAGACCCTTTATCTGAGCACGCAACCTGGCAGGCCGCAGGAAAAGAGGGGGACAAGAGAGCACCCCCCTCCTGAACCGTACCAGGCCACATGCCCGTAACATTGGGAGGATGCTTTGGGGGTTTGTGACCCCTCAAAGCACCATGTCCCCATGTTGATGGGGACAAGGGCCTCATGCCCACAACCCTGGCCGGTGGTTGTGGGGGTCTGCAGACGGGTCATTGTCATTGTCATAAGATCATTGTCTATGACTGATATAGGGCGGTAGTTTTGAGGTATAGAGTGATCTTTATATGGTTTAGGTAGTAGGGACATGTTTGCTAGGCGCATTTCTGAGAGGAATTGGTTACCTTGAAGGATATGATTATATTATCTTGTGAGGTGGGGGGGTCAGTGTGGGGGCAATTTTTTTATAATAGGATGTGGAGTATCCATCTGGACCTGGGGCTGTTGAGGTTTTTAGCGAACCTATGATTTTCTTCTATGTCTGTCAATGGGGCTTCTATTTGTTGGTTGGTAAGAGTGGGGAGAGCAATATCATTAAGCCAATGTAAGGAGAATTGTTTAGGTGGTCTTTTTACCTACACGGTTCCTGTCTTTTTACCTACACGGTTTAAGAGATATTTCTTGGACCTACAGATAAGCCTTAATCTAGGCTTAGCTGTAGGTCAAAGTGGTTTGTAAGGGTTTACAACCACTTTAATTTTCTAGCAAACATAGTGGAAATCTGGCTTTAGACCATCTACTGTAAGAGCTTTTTCTGTATCAGAAGTTAGTTAGGTGTCTAGTGCGGTGTGTTTTTCTTGGATTTGGTTGAGGAGATCTCTAGATGGGTTTTGATTGTTTATATGGTAAAGACGGTCAAGGTTTTTGGTGAGAGATTTTATATCAGCTAATTTAGATTTGTTTTTTGATGATGCCATGTTAATTAAGTGGCCTTGCATGACTGCATTGTGTGCCATCCATAATGTAGTGGGTGGCATATCTGGGGCTAGTTGTGAGCAAAATATTGTTCTAGGTGAGTTGAGAGTTGTTGGGTGGCTATTTGGTCAGTTAGGAGGGAATCGTTTATGCGCCATGTATGTGTTGTGGCTGCAAGGCCTATATGTGTAGTGCTGAAGGAGACTATGTGATGATCTGACCAGGGACAGGAATGAATCTCTGCTTTAGAGGAGTTGGCTAGGAGGATAGGGGTACAAAAAATATAGTCCAGACGAGAAAAGCTATCATGTGGGTGAGAATGGAATGTGTAAGCTTTGACACCCACATTGTGTGCTCTCCATGTGTCTACAAATTTGTGATTGTTTAGGGTGCGATTTAGTGATTTGGGGAATGCTTTAGAAGAAGGAACCACTCTGCTCCTATCTAGTGCTGAGTGGGCTGTTAGATTAAAATCGCCCCCTACTATTAGGTGAGGGGATTGGTATTTAGGGTTTCAAAAAAATGTAGTGAAAAAGCTTGCTTGTGCTTTGTAGGAGCATATACTGATGCGATTGTGATCAGACATCCTTTTATTGAGCCTTTAATAATCAAATAACGGCTATCAGGATCTCTAAAAATACTGTGTGTTCCAAAAACGACTGAATTTTTAATAAAAATTGCTACACCTCTGGATTTAGTGTTGTATGTCGTGTAGTAGCATTGACTATATGATTTGTCAAAAAACCTGGGGTGTCTGTCTGTAGCAAAGTGGGTTTCTTGTATAAATATTAAATCAGCTCCCAATCCGTTGTAGTGACAAAACGCTTTTTTTCTTTTTTGGGGTGAATTGATTCCCTGAGCATTGTGAGATATCACCCTAAGATCCATCTGTTTGATATCTTATAGCTGAGGTGTTTATAGGGTGGTGGGTGAGAGCCACAACATCCAGGGCATTGCTGAATATGTCAATAAGGTGATATAGAGAGATCATCTTCGATCCCAACATTTTTGTTAAAATTGTTGTTTGACATGGGGAGGAAAATGATCTAGAGGGTATCTCTCTCCTTACCAAGTATAACTTATCACTTATATATATATATATATATATATATATATATATATATATATATATATATATATATATATATATATATATATATATATATATATATCATAATCAAGTATAGTGAGCTAGGTTGTGAAATGTATAAAGTTTACCTTTTTATAAAAAATAACTTGTATAAAAACTTAATCTGGTTGTATAGAAATCTGTGACTAGAGAACTGAGAAAAGCAGTTTGGACTAAATTGTCCATTACTCACACGGGGAGTCCAATCATGAAGGACCCCAAAAAAAAGGGTCAGGAGAACTAGAGTTAGTGCTGACCAAAACATGAGTAGACTGCCCGGCATGAGTTGGGGGACGATAAAACGGAGGCGGAGAACAAAGTCATGTATCCTATTCTTGTATATTCAAATTGAAAAAAGCATGCATACCATAAAATATATTATCCCTTTAAACATTAACATTAATATCCAAAAAAAAGGCTTAGCATTATCTTTAGAGTTCCTGGGAAGACATTATATACAGTGGTGTGAAAAAGTGTTTGCCCCCTTCCTCATTTCCTGTTCCTTTGCATGTTTGTCACACTTAAGTGTTTCGGAACATCAAACCAATTTAAACAATAGTCAAGGACAACACAAGTAAACACAAAATGCAATTTGTAAATGAAGGTGTTTATTATTAAAGGTGAAAAAAAATCCAAACCATCATGGCCCTGTGTGAAAAAGTGATTGCCCCCTAAACCTAATAACTGGTTGGGCCACCCTTAGCAGCAACAACTGCAACCAAGCGTTTGCGATAACGTGCAATGAGGCTTTTACAGCGTCCTGGAGGAATTTTGGCCCACTCATCTTTGCAGAATTGTCCTAATTCAGTTACATTAGAGGGTTTTCGAGCATGAACGGCCTTTTTAAGGTCATACCACAACATCAATAGGATTCAGGTCAGGACTTTGGCTAGGCCACTCCAAAGTCTTCATTTTGTTTTTCTTCAGCCATTCGGTGGTGGACTTGCTGGTGTGTTTAGGATCATTGTCCTGCTGCAGAACCCAAGTTCGTTTCAGCTTGAGTACACGAACAGATGGTCGGACATTCTCCTTCAGGATCTCTTGGTAGACAGCAGAATTCATAGTTCCTTTTATCACGGCAAGTCTTCCAGGTCCTGAAGCAGCAAAACAGCCCCAGACCATCACACTACCACCACCATATTTTACTGTTGGTATAATGTTCTTTTTCTGAAATGCAGTGTTCCTTCTACGCCAGATATACTTGGACACACACCTTCCAAAGAGTTCCACTTTTGTCTCATCGGTCCACAGAATGTTGTCCCAAAAGTCTTGGGGATCATCAAGATGTGTTGTGGAGAAATTGAGACGAGCTTTGATGTTCTTTTTGCTCAGCAGTGGTTTTCTCCTTGGAACTCTGCCATGCAGGCCATTTTTGCCCAGTCTTTTCCTGATGGTGGAGGCATGAACGCTGACCTTAACTGAGGCAAGTGAGGCCTGCAGTTCCTTGGACATTGTTGTGGGGACTTTTGTGACCTCTTGGATGAGTCGTCGCTGCGCTCTTGGGGTCATTTTGGGTGGCCGGCCACTCCTGGGAAGGTTCACCACTGTTCCATGTCTTCGCCATTTGTGGATAATGGCTCTCACTGTGGTTCGCTGGATTCCCAAAGCTTTGGAAATGGCTTTATAACCCTTTCCAGACTGATAGATCTCAATTACTTTCTTTCTCAATTGTTCCTGAATTTCTTTGGGTCTCGGCATGATGTGTAGCTTTTAAGGATCTTCTGGTGGACCTTACTGTGTCAAGCAGCTCCTATTTAAGTGATGCCTTGATTGTGAACAGGTGTGGCAATAATCAGGCCTGGGTGTGGCTAGAGAAATTGAACTCAGGTGTGGACAACCACAGTTATAGTATGTTTTAACAAGGGGGGCAATCACTTTTTCACACAGGGCCATGATGGTTTGGATTTTTTTTCACCTTTAATAATAAACACCTTCATTTACAAATTGCATTTTGTGTTTACTTGTGTTGTCCTTGACTATTGTTTAAATTGGTTTGATGTTCCGAAACACTTAAGTGTGACAAACATGCAAAGGAACAGGAAATGAGGAAGGGGGCAAACACTTTTTCACACCACTGTATATATATATATATATATATATAATATATATATGCATAAGAGACCCAATCCACACAAAGAGAAAGAAAATAAAAGGGGGGGTGGTAAAAAAAAAAAAAAAGGGGGGAGAACAGAGTTGGTCCTGCAGCATATCCCATGAGGTTAAGAAGTATTTGGTGGTAGACTTAATGTTGCAAGAGATAAGGGGGGCAGTAAAAAAAAAGTTATTTTTTCTTTTTTTTTTAACTGCTTCCCGAACGCATCACGCAGATATACAGCAGCAGAAGGGCACGTACAGGCAGAATCATGTACCTGTACATTGCCCTTTAAGAGGCGGCCGGTGGGCGCGCACCCATGGGAAGCTCCGTGAGTCGGGTTGTGATCGCCTCACGGAGAGGAAGAACGGGGAGATGCTAATGTAAACAAGCATCTCCCAGTTCTGCCTAGTGACAGTGTCACTGATCTCTGCTCCGTGTGATCGGAGAAGGGATCAGTGATGTGTAACACACAGCCACCCCCCACAGTTAGAAACATGCCCCTAGGACACACTTAACCCCTACACTGCCACCTAGTGGTTAACCCCTTCACTGCCAGTGTCATTTACACAGGAATCGTGCATTTGTATAGCATTTCTTTTGAGACATTGAGACACATTAATGTCTCATTTCTTGAGACGTTAACAATCAAGGAAAGTACAGAGAGGAATTTTTTCCCACAATTCTTGGGAAAATTAAGACTTTTTTTAATTTAAATTTTTTACACAAACTTATTGTATTGACAGGTTATTTCTTGAACACAGCATGTGCATATTTGCAACAACACCCAAAAATACATTCTGCTACTCCTCCTGAGTATGGCGATACCACATGTGTGAGACTTTTACATAGCCTGGCCACATACAGAGGCCTAACATCCAAGTAGCACCTCCAGGAATTCTATGAGCAAAATTACACATAAAATTTCATGATGATCTAGCTCACTTTTGAAGGCCCTGGAGCACCAGGACAATGGAAACGCCCCCAAAAAATGACCCCATTTTGGAAAGCAAACACCCCAACGTATAATCTATGAGGTATAATGAGTCTTTTAAACTGTTCATTTTTTTCCAGAAGTTTTCGGAAAACGTGGGAAAAAAATTAAAACGCATTTTTTTTTACACAAAGTTGTCCATTTAAAGATATTTTCAACACATAGCATGTACATAGCAAAAATGACACCCCAAAATACATTCTGCTACTCCTCCTGGGTTTAATGATACCACATGTGACACTTTTACACAGCCTGGCCACATACAGAGGCCTAACATCCAAATAGCACCTCCAGTCGTTCTAGGAGCATAAATTACACATATCATTTCCTGACTACCGATCACATTTTTGAAGGCCCTTCATATTTCTAACACATAACATGTACATACCAAATAACAAAAGATTACCTGTGGTTTTAGTAGTGTAGTGGTCCACAGAAGAGAGCATCGGTCCAGGCAGCAGGCAGGGATGTGGTCAGCGACAGCAAAAGCAATCGTCCAGGCAGCAGGCAGGAATACTGTCCATAATTAATTCAGGCAGAGATACTGTCAGCACAGCCAAAGCATTGGTCCAGGTAGCAGGCAGAGATGTCCAGGCAGAAATACTGTCTATAGTCAGTAGAGGCAGCAAGCCGAGATATGGTCAACACAGCCAAATTATTGGTCCAGGCAGCAGAAAGAAACACAGTCCATAAAGTCCTAGGTCATTACAGGCAGCGATATGGTCAGCACAGCCAAAGTATTGGTCCAGGCAGCAGGAAGGGCCATCAAGCTTAGGGCCAGGGGACAGGGGTAGAGGCTTCTCCCACCCAAATCTCTTTGAAGCGGGGCAACCAGACCCTGTTCTGGGATCACAGAAAACCAAAAACTGATTTTCTCTACTCAGAACGCTATTCTGAAGCCCCTCACATATGTGAGACCTCTGTGTACTGAAGTAGAAGGGCAAAAGATCAGTCCAAGTGGCAGGCAAAAACATGGTTGATTTAACAGGCCGAGGTCGGTGCACGTGGAAGTCAGAAACGTGGTGACAAACGGCAGGCAAAGGCATTGTCGGTAAACAGGCTGAGGTTGGTGCACGTGGAAGTCAGGAACGTGGTTAAAACGGCAGGCAAAGTCATTGTCGGTAAACAGGCCAGGGTCAGTTAACATATAAGGTAGAAACATGGTGACAGGCAAATGATGCACACAGGTAATTGAAATGGGGAAATTGCAGTCTATTACTAATAAGTAAAAGTGGTAAAGGGATAATGGCGCTCCCTAATGCAAAAATAAATGTGTATGTGACCACACTACCTAACACACTTAATATGCTATAAATGATAATGGGAATAAATAAATATGTAGAAGAAAATGTGAATATAGGAACCAATAGTAAAGTGATTCAGAGATTAGCACTCCATACCATACATAGCCATCCAGCCTGTGGACACTCAAGAGTAGATGTGGCACCAGAGGAGAAGCTAATGGGGCTAATCACTTAGATTGATGCAAAAAACAAAAACAAATCTATAATATGGTGAATTAAAATATGATGTGTCCAACAGCTTATATCTCACACCACCCTAAGTAAAATCGATACATGTGTCACACAGATAGTGAAGGATAAATATATCTAACTGTAAGTGATTCCGGCAGTAAGCATAAAATGTTTTAAGTGAAAAAAATACATAACATATGCCACATATAAAAATGTGAACCCCGTGAAAAAAAAAAATATATATATATATATACAAGTAGAAAGTCCTCCCCGGGTTGGGTGCTCCAAAGGGTATAAAAAAGGAAAAAGAAAAAAAAAAAAAAGGTATACAAATGTTCAATAATCAGTGACTGTAGTGACTTCGCTGCTGTAGATAAGGTGACTTCGTGCTGCCCATATGGTCCCACACTCACCGGAAAATACCACCCCTGCAGGGGTAAAAGGTATAGATAGAGATCCATCAGTGGTCCCTCTGCCAGGTATAGATGGAAATCCGTCAGTGGTCCCTCTGCCAGCACGGGATCGGTATCCCACTCCTCCGTATCCACAGGGATAGTCACAGGATCTAAGTACTGCTATCCAGCGTCAGCACTCCATTATCCAGGAAATTCAGAAAAAATGTCCCTCCATGGCAAAAAGTGAGAAAAAAGATAGGGGACTCATAGCGCAAAATGTAAAAGCAATTACACTTTATTAAAATAAAACCAAAAATATAAAAGCAAAAATTAAGGTTAAAAAGTATAAAACAGAGTCCCGGCGGGCTTGCGTAAGGCTTTAAAGCCTAATTGCCCTCTAATACAGATAGTGCACAGTGGCCGTTCCGCAGCTTGCGTCCCAGCAGCGCTCCAAGCCTCCTGCGCTGACCGGAAGTGAGGTAAGTACGCTTTACGCGCGTTTCGTCATGTGACTTTGTCAAAAGCGATACCTTCTCACTCCACTTCCTGCTATTTGAAACAAACGGAGATACTTGGCACGCCCCATATTCAAAATACTTGGGCTAAGCGCCCTATCAGGACCCTCCCGCATAGTGGACATCCCTCCCCAGATAAACTCCTAGGGGAGTGATCGGCAAGTAAGGGTGAAGTGCGCAGCTAAATTGGGTTAGCTCATAGAGCCCCAATCAGTAAAGTTAGGCTATAGCCTCATATCTCCGCAAGTTTTACACAAACACTGGAAATCCCATATTGGCACAAAATGTTACACAAAGAATTTTACATAGCATGCCAGGCAACCTGCTGCCTGGTCTAAACGACAGCACTCCATTGCTATATAAATAAAACATTACACAGTGAGAAAAACTCCACCTCTCTGTTGCGCTCCCTCATTGGGGCAAACCCAGCTACTGTCTAGTAAAACTAGTTGCGGGGGCCTCCACTTACACCAGAGTGGAAGGGGGCCCTTGGGGCAGCCCGTGAGTTAACAGTCCCACTGTGTATAATAGAGGGAACTCTGTAAGGAGGACGGGAAGTGTTAAATATATTTATAAGGGTAAGGAATATTCATACAAAAAACTGAAATATGATAGGATTAATTATGTATAAAAAAGGGGAAGGTTATCTTATGTCAGAGAAGTTGATTTTAACTGCACAATGGATCCATAATATCCTAGCTGGTAAATATGATCCACTAAAAAGATGAAATGTATATTGTTAGTGTACCGATAACATGTCAGGCTTTGGTAGGAAGTCAAAGGTATATATATAATATATATAATCATATATACCTTCAATACGGTTTATACAGGGCAATGTCCATAATAGGTACTGTGGTGGGTTAGGCAGCTGGCTCGCGGGTTTGCATGTTCCAAGTAGCCCTAAAAAGGTCAAACCCAGCTATTACCCTGTAACCTCAAGGACCTTTATTCAAGCAATAGAACAATAAACCAGAAAATCTAAGGATCTGCGAGTGATGACATATATCCCCCCATACTTTAGATGAAAAGTGGAGGGAGGTAAGTGAGATAAGGGGAAAAAAAAAAAAAAAAGCCAGGAGCAGGTTACCAACACACAGGACATGCATGGGCTTATGAAGCAGCTAAAGCATACTATGGAGAAACAGCTAAGGGTATGGTGGGATATCGCCACCCTTGAAACTTATATCAGAGAAAAGATGACACCTAGAAGGCTGAGGTGGGATGTTCATCCCAATGATAGCATTGATGACCCTGGCCTCATGGAAACCTGGTATAACTTTTTTAACACATGTGAGGGTGAGCTGCTACAGAATATTGTACAGAGAAGAAAATTTAAACTTAAAGGGATAGAAACTAACCTAGCCGAGATTAAATCTATGCTAGTACCATTTGTCCACCAAAATGAATATAAAGAAAAAGAGAGAGAACTACAGGAAACTATTAAAAAATATGATAGTGAAATTCAAACTAAAAAACAGAAAAAATTTAGAAGAGATGTCCTTGACTATAGAAATATGTCTGTCTATAAATGGCAATCCACGATTGGGGAGCCTAATGTAGCCCAACAGGAAGAACTGGATAACTCCTTGATGGATGATACACCTGAAGACGCAATTGGCACAAGAATGATGGGTTTATTGGGGACCCCACCACCCAATTCTAACTTTAGAAATGGGGAGAGAATGGGGGGCTCCAATGGGAACCCCAAAAGATCTGAATACCGACGGGTAAATTACGAAGATACCCGAGTCTTAAATACCCCTAATATCAATAGATATAATGCCCCCACACGGAACCGGTACTCACCTCTGAGGAGGGACTACTCACCGAGACCCCACTCACCACGTAGAAGCTATGGGAGAGATGATGGGGATTTTTGGAGAGGTGGGCCAAGAGACAGACCTCCTGGCAGATGGAAAGCCCGAGTCCCCTACAGGAATACTGGGTGGAGAAACCTAAATGGGAACAGAGGGGGCACACAGAGAGGTGGCCAACACCATACAAGGGAGTATCTAGGACCACCTATGAACGAGAGAACTGGAGGAAGACTGAACACCAACAGCAGCTGGAACCAAGGACAGGGAAGAGATACCGGAGCAGTAATGAGAAACCAGGAAAGAGGAGGAAGGCAAGAGGACGGAGAGCTGGCAGGAAGAAAAAGAAGACGGGAACACTAGGGAAAGGCATCTTTAACCTAACCGATATTGAGTTTACTACTGAGGAATTGAGAGTCCTTGACCTGGGGCTTAAATTTGCCCCGGACAAGAACTTGGACAAATTTGAGGTGTATATAGACCTTCAAAAGTTTATGAGAAAACTTAATCTTAGAAAGCACTTTGCCCTGAACACTGATACCAGAACTAAGGATACCCCAGAATATGCCCAATCTAATTTGAAGAACAACTCTACTTTTAATCCTAAGACTCCAGGGAGTCAGTGCCTAGGAGCCTTTCAAAAAATGGTTGAAGATGACCTGAGACACATGGAGAGCAAGGAAAACAGAAAGAGTAAGAACATATAGAAAGCAATTAAATTAGATCTCAGTAAACGGCATGAAGTCATCATCAGACCGGCAGACAAGGGGGGAGGGCTGGTCATATTGAGTAAAGAAGAGTACAAAGAGGAGATGGGCAATATTCTTGCAGTTGAAAACACTTATAAGAAACTAAAGGGGAACCCCAAAAAGAAATTTGAAACAAAACTGATTGCATATGTTAAGAAGGGAAAGAAAACTGGCATCCTTAACAATAAGGAATCAGCATACCTAGTCTCAAATTCCACAAAAACTCCGGTCATCTACTACACACCTAAGATCCATAAAAGAATAGTAAAACCCCCTGGAAGACCTATCATCAGTGGGATCAACTCTATATTCTCCAGATTAGGTGAATATCTTGACACGTTCTTGAAGCCATTGGTGAAGCAGGGCAGATCACACTTAAGAGACAGCTTACAGCTTATACAGGAACTGCAAGATATCAGGGGAGCTGCGAATTGGATACTTGTGACAGTAGACGTCAACTCACTCTATACCAGCATAGTACAACGAGATGGGATATCAGGTGTAGAGAAAGCACTGCATGAAAACACCAACATGAAGCAACAACAAATCAACTATATCCTTGAGGGGCTCAAATTAGCGATGGAATGCAATTATTTCTGGTATGGGAAAGAGTACTACGTACAAACAAAAGGGGTTGCCATGGGGGCTCGCTACGCCCCAAGTGTAGCAAACCTTTTCATGGATATGTGGGAGGAAGAGCATGCCTACTCTAAAAACATCCCTGAAATCAGGCTGTACCGGAGGTACATAGATGACCTGATTATTTTATGGGACGGAACCCCTGACACCCTTACCAAATTCCTTGCTGATTTAAACATCAACATGTACGGCATCACCTTTACAGGGAAGTGGGACTACCAAAGAGTAGAATACCTAGATCTGGAGATCTTCAAAGAGGGCGATGGTTTATGCACACGTACTTTCTTCAAAAGTACAGACAGGAATGGGTATATCCCAATCTCAAGCTGTCATCACCCTAAATGGAAGAATAATATCCCCAAAGGCCAGCTTTTGAGGATTCAGAGAAACTGTCAGAAACTTGAAGACTATGAGGTGCAATCAGAAATCTTAATCCAGCGGTTTGAAGAGAAAGGATACCAACGAGACAAACTGATGAAATTGAAAGCAGACATTGGGGGTATAGATAGGAGATCCCTACTTGAAAATAAACAAAAGATAAAGGATGATGAAATGAAAACTACCTTTATAACAGGCTTCAACAACCAGTACAGGCAGGTTGAAAAGATCATCACCAAGTATTGGCCTATCCTCAAAGAGGACCGTACCCTATCCAAAATTCTCCCGAACAAACCGCGATTCATCTATAGGAGGGCACCCAATCTTCGAACTCACATTGTACATAACGTCATCGACCCTCCAAAACGAACAAAAATATTTGAACAAATGAAGGGATTCTATAGATGCCAACGATGCCTACCATGTAGAGTCACCAGAAGACAGCCAAGGAAACGAGAGGCATTCAAGTCCACAGTAGACCACAAAGAGTATCCAATTAAGCAGTTGATAACTTGTCATAGCATGCATGTCACATATGTCATAGAGTGCCCTTGTCACTTGCAGTATATAGGGAGGACCACTCGTCCCCTATTTGTAAGGATCAGAGAACACATTAACAACATCCGGAAAGGGTACCCAAAACACAATCTCTCAAGGCACTTCGATGAAGTGCACCGGAGAGACCCTTCGGGCATTATATTTTATGGCATTGATCATATAGACGACCACTGGAGAGGGGGTAACAAGTGCACCCTTATCTCGAGGAATGAGACTAGTTGGATATATAGGTTGGGGTCCCTTGCCCCTAGGGGCCTCAACCTAGATATCGACCTTAACTGCTTTATAGCTAACCCTTGATGTTTCCCTCCTTTTGATATTTTATTTTTTTCAAAAAAAAATTTCTACTCTATTGTGGGGTGCCTAGCTCAGTGGCACTCTGCCCACTGCCCTTGAGGACATGTATCCTCATGATATTTAATTACCTCCCCATCCTCTATGTATGGGGCTACATGTGTAGGTACTAAAGGGTCCCTTGTCCCATCCCTACACGTCTGGGGTCTAGATGGTATAGGGTATGGTACTCCAACTTAGGCTCCTTCATCCCCATTGGAGATAATACCGGTAGATATACCTACCTAGTATATCATTTCATGTAGGTGTCCATTCCATTAACAATTATTTTCCACATATACCTGTGGCATATTCCCAACATTTGGAAAAAAAAAAAAAAAATTTCCCCTTATCTCACTTACCTCCCTCCACTTTTCATCTAAAGTATGGGGGGATATATGTCATCACTCGCAGATCCTTAGATTTTCTGGTTTATTGTTCTATTGCTTGAATAAAGGTCCTTGAGGTTACAGGGTAATAGCTGGGTTTGACCTATGTTTAGGGCTACTTGTAACATGCAAACCCGCGAGCCAGCTGCCTAACCCACCACAGTACCTATTATGGACATTGCCCTGTATAAACCGTATTGAAGGTATATATGATTATATATATTATATATATACCTTTGACTTCCTACCAAAGCCTGACATGTTATCGGTACACTAACAATATACATTTCATCTTTTTAGTGGATCATATTTACCAGCTAGGATATTATGGATCCATTGTGCAGTTAAAATCAACTTCTCTGACATAAGATAACCTTCCCCTTTTTTATACATAATTAATCCTATCATATTTCAGTTTTTTGTATGAATATTCCTTACCCTTATAAATATATTTAACACTTCCCGTCCTCCTTACAGAGTTCCCTCTATTATACACAGTGGGACTGTTAACTCACGGGCTGCCCCAAGGGCCCCCTTCCACTCTGGTGTAAGTGGAGGCCCCCGCAACTAGTTTTACTAGACAGTAGCTGGGTTTGCCCCAATGAGGGAGCGCAACAGAGAGGTGGAGTTTTTCTCACTGTGTAATGTTTTATTTATATAGCAATGGAGTGCTGTCGTTTAGACCAGGCAGCAGGTTGCCTGGCATGCTATGTAAAATTCTTTGTGTAACATTTTGTGCCAATATGGGATTTCCAGTGTTTGTGTAAAACTTGCGGAGATATGAGGCTATAGCCTAACTTTACTGACATATAGAAGTTCAACTAACCACCTCTCTTGCAGCTGTTAGACACTGTCCTACCTGCCTAGATACTAAGCTATAACATGACCTTTATTTCTTTATAGACCCGGTCATTGGAGGCATCTGTGCGCCTTGGGTCTTTCCCGGGCTGTTCCTTCTCCTTTGGTATTACTGCTTGGACAGCAGAACCAATAGGAGTGGAACCTCAAACGTGTGACCTCCCGCAAGGCGTATCACGCCCCATGACCCAGGTGGTAATCGGTGGAACCTGTTCGGTGTGCCCCATATAAGCGGGCGGCGTCCTCCCCATGCAAAGAAACTCTCCAGTGGGAATACCACATTTTCTACTTACAGGATATCCATCACTGTGGTAAATATAAACTCCAATATGCACTGTCATATTCAGCTCTGTATACAATATGAGCTCAGCCTTACTCTATAAACTGTATTGACCACTAATATTGACTTCCTATTCCTCTCTATCTAGCAGACCTTTTTTTCCCTCTGAGGAAGACCCTTTTGGGTTGAAACGCGTCAGGGACATTTTCTCATATCTACGACAGATTGTCACTGTTGTTATGTGAATACCAGTCTGCATATTGTATATCCATGTTTTTTCCTTTGTAAATGTATAGTTACTTGCCATTGTTCCCATTGGAGCTCATGTTCTAACTCAATGATGTCAATCATTTTTTATCTATAAAATAAAACGTCAATCCTTTTTTTACCTACAAACTCTGACTTATTTTCATTGTACGCTGCCTAAAAACCCCAACGTGGGGGATCGTTTCCTTCTTCTACTTTTACCCTTTAGGGGTGAGCAGCACTCTTATTTGACCTTTGGGTCTGTGTCTTTCCCTTTGAACTTTACTGATTGGGGCTCTATGAGCTAACCCAATTTAGCTGCGCACTTCACCCTTACTTGCCGATCACTCCCCTAGGAGTTTATCTGGGGAGGGATGTCCACTATGCGGGAGGGTCCTGATAGGGCGCTTAGCCCAAGTATTTTGAATATGGGGCGTGCCAAGTATCTCCGTTTGTTTCAAATAGCAGGAAGTGGAGTGAGAAGGTATCGCTTTTGACAAAGTCACATGACGAAACGCGCGTAAAGCGTACTTACCTCACTTCCGGTCAGCGCAGGAGGCTTGGAACGCTGCTGGGACGCAAGCTGCGGAACGGCCACTGTGCACTATCTGTATTAGAGGGCAATTAGGCTTTAAAGCCTTACGCAAGCCCGCCGGGACTCTGTTTTATACTTTTTAACCTTAATTTTTGCTTTTATATTTTTGGTTTTATTTTAATAAAGTGTAATTGCTTTTACATTTTGCGCTATGAGTCCCCTATCTTTTTTCTCACTTTTTGCCATGGAGGGACATTTTTTCTGAATTTCCTGGATAATGGAGTGCTGACGCTGGATAGCAGTACTTAGATCCTGTGACTATCCCTGTGGATACGGAGGAGTGGGATACCGATCCCGTGCTGGCAGAGGGACCACTGACGGATTTCCATCTATACCTGGCAGAGGGACCACTGACGGATCTCTATCTATACCTTTTACCCCTGCAGGGGTGGTATTTTCCGGTGAGTGTGGGACCATATGGGCAGCACGAAGTCACCTTATCTACAGCAGCGAAGTCACTACAGTCACTGATTATTGAACATTTGTATACCTTTTTTTTTTTTTTTTTTTTTTTTTCCTTTTTTTTTATACCCTTTGGAGCACCCAACCCGGGGAGGACTTTCTACTTGTATATATATATATATTTTTTTTTTTCACGGGGTTCACATTTTTATATGTGGCATATGTTATGTATTTTTTTCACTTAAAACATTTTATGCTTATTGCCGGAATCACTTACAGTTAGATATATTTATCCTTCACTATCTGTGTGACACATGTATCGATTTTACTTAGGGTGGTGTGAGATATAAGCTGTTGGACACATCATATTTTAATTCACCATATTATAGATTTGTTTTTGTTTTTTGCATCAATCTAAGTGATTAGCCCCATTAGCTTCTCCTCTGGTGCCACATCTACTCTTGAGTGTCCACAGGCTGGATGGCTATGTATGGTATGGAGTGCTAATCTCTGAATCACTTTACTATTGGTTCCTATATTAACATTTTCTTCTACATATTTATTTATTCCCATTATCATTTATAGCATATTAAGTGTGTTAGGTAGTGTGGTCACATACACATTTATTTTTGCATTAGGGAGCGCCATTATCCCTTTACCACTTTTATTTAACTCACTGGCTCCCTAGGGAGTCCATTCAGGGGAGGCTGCATACCTTTATCTTTATCCTAAGCGCGGACTATTTATCCTAATTCTATTACTAATAAGGGGAACTAATATCTGATGGATGTGTGATAATGTTTGAAGCAATCACCGATACAGGTTGGGAGGGACAATCGGGACAATAATATCTTGTATCTCTTCTAACTCCTCTACTTGAGCATACACAACATTTCTTTTGGCGTCTTCTTCCAGATTTTGCAGGGGGAAGGCTAAAGGGAAAATGTTGCTCAAGGAAGTCGACTCACACTATCAGAGCGAATGCTTCCTGGGGCGGGTCCTTGCTGGTAAATAAGGGCAGTGATAATGTTTTCAAGATATTTGAGGTAGGTGATGGGTTCGTTTTCGGGTGATTGTTGATAGCACACAAATGAATTGAACAGGGCCATATAAAACAGATGAATCGCAACTTTTTTATACCAATAATAGGACTTGCAGGTTGACAAATATGGTTGCAGCATCTGATCATTTAAGCTCCACCACGGTGTCATTGTGAATGAATGGTACTCATCATGTGAACATTCTTCTTGTCCTGCCACTTCATGTCCAACACCTCCTCATTCCTCATGAATGCGGCTTCCCCCATTTGTAGCCGTTTTGACAGTAAATTCTGTGGGAAGCCCTTCCTATTTTTTCGGAAGGTACCACAGGCCAGGGTTTTTTATGATACAGGTGACGGAAAAGGGGCAAGCTGCTGTAGTAATTATCTACATATAAGTGGTAACTTGAACAGGGGGTATGCAAGGTCCCACACAATTTTACCACTGGATCCTATATATGTGGGGCACTCAGGGGGCTGTAGCTGGGAGTCTTTGCCCTCATAAATACGAAATGAGTACACGTATCCCGTGGCTCGGTCACATAATTTATTAAATTTCACACCGTACCTGGCTCTCTTACTTGGGTTAAAAAAATTTATTAGGGGCGAAGCTTATATAATTTGTCGTAGTTGGGATGATCTTGGGGAGGGCACTGCGAGTTGTCATTGAAATGTAGGAAACGCGTAATCATATCGTAGCGTGTCCTGGACATAACAGAAGAATATAAGGGCATGTGGTGGATGGGGTGGGTGGACCAGTAGCCATGCTGTTCGTTTTTCTTTGTAAGCCCCATATTAAAAGTAAGGCCCAAAAACATTTTGAATTTGTCTAGTGTGAGACGTCGCCAATGGAACATACAGGTGTAGGACGAACTGGGGTTGACAGCAATAAATTCCTCTGCATAAAGATTTGTTTGGTCCAAAATGTACTGCAAAAAATCTTCGGGGAAAAAACAAATAAAAATAGTCCAAATCTGAAAAATTTGCAGTGTTGGGCTGTGCAGTGAAAGGGGGGATTGTAGCGGATCCTGAGTTGGCAGGCAACCATAAGGGGTTTGCCAGGGCATCGGGAAGGTAGGATTGGGCCTGGATTCTTTGGGCTGGATGTGAAATTCCAGTACTTGTACTGGGATCCTCTTCTTGGGGTCTGGCGCTGCTGGCGGTAGGCAGGTGTTCAGATCTTGGTCCTGATCTAGGTCCTGATCGCCTTACTCTTTTAGGAGGGGGGGTTTCCTCCACTGACTGACTCCGATCCACTACCCTCCAATGGCTCGTATTCTGAACCAGAATCGGATAATGAGAGCTCCCCGCTGCTCTCATCATCCGACATAGTAAGGATGTTATATGCCTCCTCAGCTGAGTAAACTTTTTGGGACCTGATGGTGGCACTTGTGGCAGACCTGTGTGACGGAACTGGTGGTGTAATGGGACTGACAGGTTACTGATGGCCTGTGTGATGGTACTTATGGTGGGATTGTGCGGCGGTAGTGATATCGGGCCTGTGTGACAGATGAGCTGTCAGATACAGATGGTACCGATGGCGGTACTGATAGCGGTACTGTTAGTGGTACTGATGGTACCGATGCCGGTGCTGATGGCGGGCTGTGACAGATCCAGAGGGGTCCTGCTGGACTGTGACGGGTCCTGCTGGACTGTGACGGGTCCTGCTGGGCTGTGACGGGTCCTGCTGGGCTGCGACGGGTCCTGCTGGGCTGCGACGGGTACTTCTGGGCTGCGACGGGTACTTCTGGTCTGCGATGGGTACTTCTGGACTGTGACAGGTCCTGAAGGACGTCATATGACGTCCAGTCAGTATTTTACAACCACTTTGCCGACGTATTTTTACAATAGGGCGGGCGGCAAGTGGTTAAAAAAAAATTATTAATAAAAATGCCATAAAACTATCCCCTATTATGTAAGCGCTATTACTTTTGCGCAAACCAATCAATAATCGATTTTTTCACCAAAAATATGAAGAAGAATATGATTTGGCCTAAACTGAGGAAAAAAATTGTTTTTTATATATTTTTGGGGGATATTTATTATAGCTCTTTTTTTGTTTATAGCGCAAAAAATAAAAACCGCAGGGGTGATCAAACACCACCAAAAGAAAGCTCTACTTGTGGGAAAAAACGATTCAATTTTGTTTGGGAGCCATGTCGCACGACCGCGCAATTGTCAGTTAAAGCGACGCAGTGCGAATCGCAAAAAGTGCTCTGGTCAGGAAGGGGGTAAATTCTTCCGGGGCTGAAGAAAAAAAAATTCCTTCTTTTCTTCTTTTATTTCTGCCTGACCCCGCCCCCTATGATGTCACAGTCCCGGAGGATGCTGGGACTGTGACATCATAGGGGGGCGGGGTCACCATGTGACATGAGCATGTGACCCTGCCCCCTTGTCCCTATATAAGTCCAAGCACAGCGCGGCTCTGCCATTCTGGCCAGAGACAGCGACGAGTCAGCATCGGAAGAAGAAGAGGAAGAAGAAGAAGAAGAAGGTGGCTGCGGCGGCGCAGAAAGCGACAACAGCGGCAAGAACAGAAGAGACCCCGGAAGACCCTAGAAGACCCCCCGAAGGCGGATCGAGACCCCCAGGCGACGGCAGCGACGATGAAGAAGGTAGCTGGGCTCCTCTGCTCGGTAAAAGAGCTAGGTAAAATAGCGGAGGAGTCCGGCGAGAAAACCCCCGAAGACGGAAGAAGACCCCCGGAGCAGTGCAATAAAATATTTTTAAAAAATTGTGTGTTTTTTTTTTATTTACACTTTACACCTTAGGTGAATAGGTAGGGGTACATCGTACCCCATACTCATTCACATAGGGTGGGGGGCCGGGATCTGGGGGCCCCCTTATTAAAGGGGGCTCCCGGATTCCGATGAGCCCCCCGCCCGCAGACCCCGACAACCAACGGCCAGGGTTGTCGGGAAGAGGCCCTTGTCCTCATCAACATAGGGACAAGGTGCTTTGGGGTGGGGGGGCCGCACGGCCCCCCTTTCCCCAGGGCACCCCCTATGTTGAGGGCACGCGGCCTGGTACGGCTCAGGAGGGGGGGCGCTCGCTCGTCCCCACCCCTTTCCTGGCCGGCCAGGCTGCGTGTTCGGATAAGGGTCTGAGATGGATTTGGGGGGGACCCCCACGCTGTTTTTTTCGGCGTGGGGATTCCCTTTAAATCCATACCAGGTGATGGGGCTAGCGCGGCGGCATTCACTGCCTTCGCTAGCCCCGTCTACCTGCAGTTACGTTCTAAATGAACGGACTGCTCCGTGTGTGGGCAAGTCCGTTCATTTTCAAAAGTCCCGCAGACTTTTTCCCGCAGATTGTCCACCGGGGAAAAGTCCGGGCGTGTGTGGGCAAGTCACACGCTCGGAAAGTCCGGCGAAGCTCCGCTGGAAGGTCCGGCGGTTTGTCCGCTGGACTAGGTCCGGCGAACAATCCCGCCTGAAAGTCCGAGCGTGTGTACGCCGCATAAGAGTAACTTGAAGGGTTTTGTCTTTTGTTTTGTTTGGCTCTATGTGAATCCATTTCTTAAAGATTGTCTCATTCTTCTTTGGTCTCGTCTCAAAGAAGGGGTAGCCCGGATTGGAGAGGATAGAGGTCTTGGATTTAATTCTGGATCAAGCAAATCCAATTTGACCAAGAGATCTTTGCCTTCTGCTACATTCAGGACTGTATATGTAGTGCCATCATGGGGCGCTGATAGTTTAAATGGAAATCCCCCATCTGTATCTTATTTGAGCAGACTGCAGAATTGAGTTGACTTCTGCGTCTTCTTTCAAGTGTGGCTTGAGATATATCTGGGAATATCTGAATCTTTGTGCCATTTAACTCTATTTAACTCTATGTCGTGTGAGTTTCTTGAGGCTCTTAAGATATTCTCTTTTGTAATGAAGTCCTTCATGCAAAGTATGATGTCTCTTGGGGGTTTATCAGGAGGATGTTTAGGACGAAGGGCTCTATGTATCCTGTCACACACAAATGAAGATGAAGGATTTTCAGGAAGGAGAGATTGAAAGCTTGGAGACAGCAGGCATCAATTCTGACTCAGAGATACTGAGGAGTCTTAAATTGTTCCTACAATATCTGTTGTCCAAATCTTCGACTTGAGATTGGAGCTGTGAGTAATTATCTGCTAAAAGCTCAAAATCCTTCCTTAGATCATTGTGTGCATGGGATAATTTGTCATGCTTAGTCTTTAGTATGTCTGTGCGCCCTCCCAGGGAAGCTATCTCCTGCTTGAGTGTGCTGGTTGATTTATGCAGTTCTGACTGGATTTTTTTAGCCAGTTTATCATAAATCACAGAGAGACTGGCATCTTTGTCTTCTTTAGTAAGTTGAGAGCTGTACTCACTGTCTTTTTGTGATGCTGTGGGAATTTGGTAAATTACCAGAATTTTTGGGACTTTGGGTAGTAAATATTCTATTTCTTTTTTATTAAGTATGTTTAATAAAGAACCTTTAGTGATCAGTTTGGATAAAGACATTTTTAGTTTCCCGTGAGGTCACCAGGGAGTTTTTATAGGTGGCTGGATCCTGTACTATTTATTGCATTTCTGCAATATAGTCCCCCTTTTTAAGGATAACCAGACCTCCCCTTGTCCGCCGGTGTAATGACTATATTTTTGTTTTGTTCTAATTTTGAGATGGCTTCTCTAGTTTGTTTAACTTTTCTCTTTTTAGGAAAAGGGATATCCTTGATATCTTCCTGTATCATGTGTTTGAAGACCTCTATAAACCTGGAAGAATTTTTGGGGTTAAAAGCAGACTTTTTCTGCAGTCCTGTGTGGGTATGGCACTGTGGATCTGCTGCTTTATTTGAACTGGGATGTTCCTCATAAAATTTCTTAACATTCAATTTCCTGGCAAATTTTTCCAGGTCAATGAATGTTTCAAACTTGTTCAGAAACTTGGCCCGGGGCAAATATCAAACCCTCACTGAGAATAAGAAGTCCCTCCTGGATGAAAGAGATATCAGTGAGGTTGAAAATGCCTGTAGTTAGGCTTCTCTTTTTCTTTTCTTTTCTGCCCCATCTGAATCCTCTCCTGCGTGTTCTGCTGTACGATGGATGGTGGGAAAGGGGGGGGGGGTGATGGTCCCCCCTCTGTTGGGGGTAATGATTCCCCCTCTGTTGATAGCCTGGCTCCACAATTTTGAATGGTTCTCTCCACTCCCTTCATTCCCCTCTTGAGTATGGTGAGTACTCTATTGATTACCTCTATATGGTCTAGGCCTAGGTGCATAGGCATCATAATAGGGTGTTCCCGGGGTTTATTGGGGACTGATCCCTTCATTACCCGGCCATAGTCATATGACGTCCACAAGGTGGATCACCCATCCTGGGTGGACGTCATATGACGTCCTACCATTCCCGGCCACCTAGGGGGCGCGCGCGCGAGCCCGCGGTGTCGCTCGGGACCCGGTGCACATGCCCGGCGGCCGCGATGTCCGCCGGGTACCCGCGATTGCCCGGGAAAACAGCACGACCGTGGAGCTGTGTGTGTAAACACACAGCTCCACGTCCTGTCAGTGGAGAGGAGACCGATCATGTGTTCCCAGTACGGAGGATCACCAATCGGTCTCCTCCCCTTGTGAGTCCCCTCCCCCCACAGTTAGAATCACTCACATAGGGAACATATTAACCCCTGCTCCAGTCACATTTACACAGTAATCACTGCAATTTAATAGCAACGATCGCTGTGTAAATGTGAATGGTCCCAAAAATGTGTCAAAAGTGTCCGAAGTGTCCGCCGCAATGTCGCAGTCACGAAAAAAAAAATTGCAGATCGCCGCCATTACTAGTAAAAAAAAAATGCAATAAATCTATCCCCTATTTTGTAGACGCTATAACTTTTGCGCAAACCGATCTATATACGCTTATTGCGATTTGTTTTTACCAAAAATATGTAGACGAATATGTATCGGCCTAAACTGAGTAAATTTTTTTTTTTTTTAAATGGGATATTTATTATAGCAAAAAGTAAAAAATATTGTTTTTTTTCAAAATTGTCGCTCTTCTTTTGTTTATAGCGCAAAAAATTAAAACCGCAGAGGTGATCAAATACCACCAAAAGAAAGCTCTATTTGTGGGAAAAAAAGGACGTCAATTTTGTTTGGGTGCAACGTCGCACGACCGCGCAATTGTCAGTTAAATCGATGCAGTGCCGAATCGCAAAAAGTGCTCTGGTAAGGAAGGGGGTAAAATCGCCCAGTGCTGAAGTGGTTAAAGGGGCATAGTAATTATGGGTGAGAACTCTGTATTGGGGAGTGAGAGGTGAAGCGTTACCCCAAAAAGCGGTATCTGCTTCACTTTTTTCAAAATATGGTGTCTGTGGCTGGTGTGCCTTATGCCTCGTACATACGATCGGACTTTCCCGCGGACTAAGTTTTAAGTTTTGTTTTAAAATTGTCCGCTGGACTCGGCAGTCCGGCGGACAATCCCGCAGTCTGTATGCTAGTCCGCGGGACTTTTGGAAATGAACGGACGATTAGATGAATCGTTCATTTAGAACGTGACTTCAGGTAGACGGGACTAGCGAAGGCAGTGAATGCCTCCGCGCTAGCCCCGTCACCTGGTATGGATTTAAAGGGAATCCCTACGCCGAAAAAACGGCGTGGAGGTCCCCCCCAAATCCATCTCAGACCCTTATCCGAGCACGCAGCACGGCCGGCCAGGAAAAGGGTGGGGACGAGCGAGCGCCCCCCTCCTGAGCCGTACCAGGCCGCGTGCCCTCAACATGGGGGCTGCCCTGGGGAAAGGGGGGCCGTGCGCCCCCCCCACGCCAAAGCACCTTGTCCCCATGTTGATGAGGACAAGGGCCTCTTCCCGACAACCCTGGCCGTTGGTGGTCGGGGTCTGCGGGCGAGGGGCTTATCGTAATCCGGGAGCCCCCTTTAATAAGGGGGCCCCCAGATCCCGGCCCCCCACCCTATGTGAATGAGTATGGGGTACGATGTACCCCTACCCATTCACCTAAGGTGTAAAAGTGTCAATAAAAAAAACACACAATTTTTTTAAAATATTTTATTGCACTGCTCCGGGGGTCTTCTTCCGTCTTGGGGGGTCTTCTCGCCGGACTTCTGCTCTTTTATCTAGCTCTTTCACGAGCGAAGAAGAAAGCCGGGCTCCTCCGCTCGGTAAAAGAGCTAGGTAAAAAGAGCAGAAGAGAGCGGAGGAGTCCGGCGAGAAGACCCCCCAAGACGGAAGAAGACCCCCCGGCAGTGCAATAAAAAATTAAAAAAAAATGGTGTGTTTTTTTTATTGACACTTTTACACCTTAGGTGAATGGGTAGGGGTACATCGTACCCCATACTCATTCACATAGGGTGGGGGGCCAGGATCTGGGGGCCCCCTTATTAAAGGGGGCTCCCGGATTCCGATAAGCCCCCCGCCCGCAGACCCCGACAACAAACGGCCAGGGTTGTCGGGAAGAGGCCCTTGTCCTCATCAACATGGGGACAAGGTGCTTTGGGGTGGGGGGGCCGCACGGCCCCCCTTTCCCCAGGGCACCCCCATGTTGAGGGCACATGGCCTGGTACGGCTCAGGAGGGGGGCGCTCGCTCGTCCCCACCCCTTTCCTGGACGGCCGGGCTGCGTGCTCAGATAAGGGTCTGAGATGGATTTGGGGGGAACCCCCACGCCGTTTTTTCGGCGTGGGGATTCCCTTTAAATCCATGCCAGGTGACGGGGCTAGCGCGGCAGCATTCACTGCCTTCACTAGTCCCGTCTACCTGCAGTTACGTTCTAAATGACCGGACTTTTCTCCGTGTGTGGGCAAGTCCGTTCATTTTCAAAAGTCCAGGGGACTTTTTCCCGCGGATTGTCCGCCGGAGAAGTCCGGGCGTGTGTGGGCAAGTCCACAGCTCGGAAAGTCCGGCGGAGCTCCGCTGGAAAGTCCGGCGGTTTGTCCGCTGGACTAGGTCCGGCGGACAATCCCGCCGGAAAGTCCGAGCGTGTGTATAATGGAATCCTGACATTATTAAATCTTGTTATCTTTATAATCTTTCATGTCTCTGGTATTTTTTTGTTTTTGGTTTCATTATCCTGCTTAGTGAGATAATGCTGGATTTCTGTTTTGACTAAATGCTCTGGAGTGTCAGAGAATGGTGCCACTTTATCCTTGAGTGTGTTCATCTGGGATTCTAATTATCATTATGTAAGTCTCCTTCTACTAATTATGATTCCCATCAGCTTCTTTTCACACTGGTTAAAAAATTGGCTCCACTCTTTGAGTAGATTCTCATCCTCCAAAGCATCGTTGGGACCAAGATCCCATCTGAGAGTTTTTGAAGTGATATTCTCTTTTCAATATTGTTCTAGAGTGGTGATGTCCCACCAAGTTTTGATTTGTTTCTCCATGATCTTGAAAATCTGTTTGAATCCAGAATTAATGTCTACACTTTGTGCAGTGGTCTCTTGGAAACGCACATGAAAGTTGGTATCTCTACTAGTAATAAAGTTGAACACCTCCATGAGAAAAACACAAAGTGACCAATGATAAAAAAAAATGAACTAGAAATGTGAAAATGAAAATGGGCTGCCTCAACGTGACTCTATAATAGAGGAGTAACATGAATAAACAATTATAAACCAATGGATGGCGCTCTAGGGGGTATATGAACAAAAAGCAATAAGCTGCCCATTTAAAGTGAACGAATCACCAAGGTTGTGGGTATAAAATTAAAGGATGAGGCGCTAAAAATATTCAGTGAAAGCCACGAATGGCTGTGGATATAATGGAGTGAATACAATGTCATAATCATCCAACATTAATAAATGACTGTCAGGGCTGGGCTCAGCCCTTCCTTCTCTGAGCTGGCTGCTCAGCTGTTGGCTAATTGCCAGCTCCTATCTCTCCACAGATACTCAGCTGTTGATGATTTCCTTCTCGTCAGTCCTGCCCACTTAAGCCGTCCAGCCCAGAGGATCTCTGCCTTCGCCTTGGTCAACATCACAGAGACTATCTCCTGCATTCCAGTTGAAAGACTTCTTGGCTGACATCCCTTCTGGCTCCAGATCCTGATTGCTGTTTCACTACACTGATCCCTGACCTTCTGGCTTGGCTGACTATCCGTTCCGGTTACGGAACTATTACCTATGTTTTGACTACGTTTCTTCTATTTACTTTTATTATTAAACAAGTGTGATTTAACTGTACTTCTGTCTCGGTCTGATTTCATGGTTTCTGACAATGACACAATTGTGAATAGCAAGCAAAAAGTCCATAAGTGATATATTCCCAACACCAAAGTAGAATGCTCTGAGAAAAAACTTCTAGTTCTTCCACCACAAGTGCTCAATGGGAAGGTGGCCACTCACCAGAGATGTTTGACCCCTATTTACAGGTTGGTCAAAAAGCTCTTTTGAAATATCAGAATGATGCCACTGTCAGCACAATTCTATTCCACTGGCTCCTCGAGACGAAACTATGATGTGAAAAATGACTCCACAGGAGACATAGATGGAGGTCTCATAGTGTAGTCATTTAATGGATGTTTAAAAAAAATAGCAACAGCAGAGGCAGTTAGTGGAAGTGGTGCCTGGTCTGGCACTAGGTGTAAACAGCATGTGCGAGTCGGCTAGTCCCTTGGGGATGACATGCATTCTGCGTCTCTCCCCGGAGAGCAAAGCCTTGTGTGGGATGTTAGATTAGGACCTGGAAGTAGCAGATCCTCCGCTTTGACATATGTTTCGCTGTGAGTGGCGTCTTCAGGAAGTGACGTTGCGCCACTCCCAGCTTGCTTTTCCTTTTAAGACTCCCTTTACACTAGGTATTTTACAGGCGTTTTAGTGCCAAAAAGCGTTTTAAAAAAAATCCCCATACATCTGAATGGATGCTTTTCACACTGGCAGGGTGTTGAAAAAGGCCTGCAAGCAGCATTTTTGGAGCATGTTTGCGGCGCTGAAAAAAGTGCTTCATAAATCCCCCCAGTCCATAGAAATGAATTGGAAATGCTTTAAAAGCATCTGAAAATCACTTGAAAACCACCCTGAAGCTTTAGGAAGATCACATGACTGGAGTGAAGTGAAGGATGCTGAGATATCAAGAAATCCAGTTTGTTGGGAGGTGGAGAGGAGCAGAGAGAAGATGGAAGCTGAAAAAGAGCAACCACAGCAGGCCAGAGCTGAAAAAGTGGCCAAACCAACAAGTTCCTATGAACCAGAGGAGTTTATACATACAATGAGGGCACATCCTGAATTCTGTAATCTAAAGAATCCAATTTATGCCAACTGTAGCAGGAAGACATTGGTATGGAACAAGATTGATGAAAAGCACATACCAGAATGGAATGACTTCAAAGGGAAGCAAAGAGCCAGCAAAAGTAAGTCCCACAAGTCCCAATAACTAACCAATCCCACTAGTCCCTATTCCCTAATCCTAATCCCATGTTCCACTAGTCCCAAATCCCTAACCCTGACCCCAATCCTGCTCCCACTAGTCCCAAAATCCTAACCCTAATCTCACTCTCACTAGTTCCAAATGCCTAGCCCTAATTCCACTCCCACTAGTCCCAAATCCCTAACAATAATCCCACTCCCACTAGTCTTAAAACCCTAATCCCACCCCCACTAGTCCCAAAACCCTAACTCTAACCCTAATCCCACTTCCTCTAGTCAAAAATCCCTAACCCTAATCCTGCTTCCACTAGCCCAAAATCCCTAACCCTAATCCCACTTCCCACTGGTCCCAAATCCCTAACACTAATCCTAATCAAGCTCCCACTAGTCCTCTATCCCTAACCCTAATCCTACTCCCACTAGTCCCAAATCCCTAACCCTAATCCCGGTCCCTCTAGTCCCAAATCCCTAACCCTAGTCCCAAATCCCTAACCCTAATCCCAGTTCCCACTAGCCCCAAATCCATAACCCTAACCCTAATCCCGCTCCCACTAGTCCCAAATCCCTAACCATAATCCCGCTCCCACTAGTTCCAAATCCCTAACCCTAATCCCACACCTAATAGTCCCAAATCCCTAACCTTAATCCCACTCCCACTAGTCACAAATCCCTAACCCCAGTTCCCACTAGTCACAAATGCCTAACCCTAATCCCTCCCCCACTAGTCCAAAATCTCTAAACTTAATCCCATTCCTACTAGTCATAAATCCCTAAACCTAATCCCGCTACCACTAGTCCCAAATCCCTAACCCTAATCTCACTCTCACTAGTTCCAAATGCCTAACCCTAATCCCACTCCCACTAGTCCCAAATCCCTAACAATAATCCCACTCCTACTAGTCTCAAAACCGTAATCCCACCCCCACTAGTCCCAAATCCCTAACAATAATCCCACTCCTACTAGTCTCAAAACCGTAATCCCACCCCCACTAGTCCCAAATCCCTAACTCTAACTCTAATCCCACTTCCACTAGTCAAAAATCCCTAATCCTGCTGAGTGGCTAGATTCAATTGCCTAATTCTGGGATCCGAGGGGGGAGTCTGTGCCATAAGAACATGGGGAATAGGCCCGGAAGGCACTTACCTTCATGTGGTATGAATGCTGAGAGTGGTGGTTCCTGCTACTGTAGCGCCTTCTGGAATCCTGCTGTCCCAAGTTTCTTGTTCCCCTGGCAGTCTGCAATATATGACAATCTCTAAAGCCCCATACACACGCTCGGATTATCCAAGGACCAGGTCCGTCGGATCATGTCCGTCGTACTTTGTCCGATGTTGGTTTTGCGTACACACGGTCGGACAAAGTTGTCGGAAAATCCGATCATTCTGAACGTGGTGACGTTTGTTGCCTACGACGGGACTACGTAGAGGCTAGTAGCCAATAGCTTTGGTCTTGTAATGTGATCTGAGCATGCGTAGCACTTTGTCCGTCGGAATTCGCTACACACGATCGGAATTGGTGTGATCGGACTTTGTTGTCAAAAAATCTATCCAGCAGGAGATAGGACTTTGTCCGTCGGACAATCCGATAGAAACTGTCCGATGGTGCCTACACATGGTCGGAATTTCCGACAACATTGTCTGATAGGACAGAATCCATCGGAAAATCAGACCGTGTGTATGGGGCTTAAGACTTGCCATCCGTTCACTGCAGGAGCTTCAGGTTCTGTTCTGAAAGCTTGCACTACGTACAAGTCTTCCAGAACCCCCCCTTTTTTTTTTTTTGAGTGGATAGACTTTTAGAACGTTCCACTTTTTGTTCGCTAAGTTGATGGGAATAAAGTTTCTCCGGCGGTTTTGCTCTTTTTTTGGTTCGGTTCGCCTGGAGCAGACAGGGAGTTGGGTTCTTAGAATGTTTTTCTCTGTGACTCTTCTTTTTTCTTATTTTCTGCAGGTTATTTTTTTCTTTTTTTTCTTTTGTGTTTTTTGTTGGGGAATAATTCCCTCTGTGGCTCACCTCACTGGTACAAGCACATGGGGTTGTAAATTACCGGGTCCCTCAATGCACTGCGCCAGTCGCAGTGCATTGCTGGCTGATGATTGGCCAAGCATGCACTGTGACCCCGCATGCTTGGCCAATCATAGAGTCAGCAGCGAGGAGAGCAATAATTGGCCACAGGCAGGATGCCTGTGGCCAATTATAGCTCAGGGGGTTTAGTACACGCCCCACACTATATAAGGCCGGCGGCCTCATGTAGTGTGTTCCGGCGTTAGGATTAGGAACAGTGAGAGACTGTACTGTTCTGTACAGTGTCTGCTTGTGCATTATCTGCTGTTTTGATTCATCTACATTATCTGCTTGTGGATTCTGGGGATTAGTGTAGGGAAAGAGAAAAAATAGGCAGGGTAGTTTATACTTCTCAGTAGGGTTGTCGCGATACCACTTTTTTAAGACTGAGTACAAGTACCGATACTTTTTTTCAAGTATTCGCCGATACCGATCCTTTTTTTTTTATGTCATGTGACAGTTTTCAAACCACAATACAGACTAATGATATCTTCTTAATCTTAACGCACTGATGGGCACTGATAGGTGGCATGCACTGATAGGTGGCACACATTGATGGGTGGCACACACTGATAGGTGGCACGCACTGATAGGTGGCACGCACACATGGGCACTGATAGGTGGCACGCACACATGGGCACTGATAGGTGGCACGCACTGATGGGTGGCATGCACTGATGGGTGACAAACACTGATAGGTGGCACGCACTGATGGGCACTGATAGGTGGCACGTACACATGGGCACTGATAGGTGGCACGCACACATGGGCACTGATAGGTGGCACGCACACATGAACACTGATAGGTGGCACGCACTGATGGGTGGCACGCACTGATGGGTGGCAAACACTGATAGGTGGCACGCACTGATGGGCACTGATAGGTGGCACGCACTGATAGGTGGCACACATTGATGGGTGGCACTGACTGATGGCTGGCTGCATGGGCACTGGTTGCATGGGCACTGGCTGGATGGGCACTGGCTGGATGGGCACTGATTTATGGCTGGCAGTGGCAAGAGGATTTAGTTTTTCTCTGCAACGCACATCTTGGTACACCTAGCACTCAGCCTCTATAAAGCAGCAGCGGACATCTTGTTACACCCAGCCCATATAGTTGGGGCTGGGTGTAACAAGATGTCCGCTGCTGCTTTATTGAGGCCGAGTGAGTGCAGGGTGTACCAAGATGGGCGTCGGGATTATCAACCACGTGGCATGTAACGGCAACACGGAGCGTCACTTGCATTACTGAATGTGACGGCTCTGGTCGCCGATCAAGTAACATCCCTGCTGGGAACACGCAGACACGGAGTACTCACTCTCCGTACTGTTCTGCCCTCCGCTCTGCCCGCTGACTCCGCCCTCCGCTCCGCCCGCTGACTCCGCCCTCCACTCCGCCCGCTGACTCCGCCCTCCACTCCGTCCGCCCTCCGCACCACCCGCTGCCGCTGTCAAGGTATCGGCTAAGCATCGGGAGCATTTGTGCGAGTACAAGTACTCGTGCAAATGCTTGGTATCGGTCCCGATACCGATACTAGTATCGCTATCGGGACAACCCTACTTCTCAGTGCTGTTCTCAATCTCTACCAATCCAGCCACCTGCAGGAGTAGTTAGTGTGTGTGCGTGCTGTGTTAGTATAGCACTGCAGTAGCACATTAAACCACCTTTACCCTTCTGGCCTGTTGTGTCATCTAAGGCAGCCATCTGCGGCTAATGAATTGCCGTCTCCCGCAACACAGAGAACAGTCATTCATTGAAAGTCATTGATAAAAAAAAGTCATTGATAAAAAAAGAAAAAAAAAAAAAGCGTGGGGTTTCCCCCAAATTTAATTACCAGGCCCTTCAGGTCTGCTATGGATATTAAGGGGAACCCCGCTTCAAATAAAAAAAAACCGATGTAGGGGTCCCCCTAAATATCCATACCAGACCCTTCAGGTCTGGGATGAATTTTAAGGGGAACCCTGGCCAAAACAAAAAAATGGCGTGGGGTCCCCCTCAAAATCCATACCAGACCCTTATCCGAGCACGCAACCTGGCAGGCCGCAGGAAAAGAGGGGGGACGAGAGCGCCCCCCTCCCTCCTGAACCGTACCAGGCCACATGCCCTCAACAATAGGAGGGTGCTTTGGGGGTCTGTGACCCCTCAAAGCACCGTGTCCCCATGTTGATGGGGACAAGGGCCTCTTCCCCACAACCCTGGCCATTGGTTGTGGGGGTCTGCGGGCGAGGGGCTTATCGGAATCTGGAAGTCCCCTTTAACAAGGGGACCCCCAGATCCCGCCCCCCCCTGTGTGAAATGGTAATGGGGTACAAAAGTACCCCTACATTTCACCAAAAAAGTGACAAAAATGTTTGACAATTCCTTTATTAAAATCTTCTTTCTTCTGGTCTTTCTTCTTCCTTTCTTCATCCTTCGGTTTCTTCATCTTCTTCTTCCATCTTCTTCTTCCATCTTCTTCCTCCGATCCGCTTCTTCTTGCTCTGGTCTTCTCGTCCGGCATCTTCTTCCATGGCGTCATTGTCTCTTCTTGGGCCGCTCCGTGCAATGGGAGGCTCCCACTGTATGAGGCTTCACTGCGTCTGACAGGTCTTTTATAACGGAGGTCGGGGCCACCTGGTGACCCCGCCCCCCTCTGACGTCATGGGGAAATCCATAGGGAAGTCCCCATGACGTCCCCGTGCGTCAGAGGGGGCGGCGTCACCAGGTGGCCCCGCCCTCCGTTATAAAAGAGCTGTCAGACGCAGCGAAGCCTCACACAGTGGTAGACTCCCATTGCGCAGAGCGGCCCAAGAAGAGACACCGACGCCGTGGACGAAGATTACGGACAAGAAGACCAGAGCAATAAGAAGTGGATTGGAGGAAGAAGAAGATGGAAAAAGAAGATGGAAGAAGATGGTAGAAGATGGAAGAAGAAGATGAAGAAACCGAAGGATGAAGAAAGGAAGACCAGAAGAAAGAAGAATTTAATAAAGGAATTGTCAAAGACCGTCTCCTGTCATTTTTCACATTTTTGTCACTTTTTTGGTGAAATGGTAGGGGTACCCCCTTACCATTTCACACAGGGGGGGTCCGGGATCTGGGGGTCCCCTTGTTAATGGGGGCTTCCAGATTCCGATAAGCCCCCCGCCCGCAGACCCCCACAACCAATGGCCAGGGTTGTGGGGACGAGGCCCTTGTCCCCATCAACATGGGGACATGGTGCTTTGAGGGGTCACAGACCCCCAAAGCACCCTCCCAATGTTGAGGGCATGTGGCCTGGTACGGTTCAGGAGGGAGGGGGGGCCGCTCTCATCCCCCCCCTCTTTTCCTGCGGACTGCCAGGTTGCGTGCTCAGATAAGGGTCTGGTATGGATTTTGAGGGGGACCCCACGCCATATTTTTTTTTGGCCGGGGTTCCCCTTAAAATCCATCCCAGACCTGAAGGGTCTGGTATGGATATTTAGGGGGACCCCTACTTTTTTAATTTGAAGCGGGGTTCCCCTTAATATCCATAGCAGACCTGAAGGGCCTGGTAATTGAATTTGGGGGAAACCCCACGCTTTTTTTTTTTTTTTTTTTTTTTTTTATCAATGACTTTTTTTTTATCAATGACTTTCAATGAATGACTGTTCTCTGTGTTACAGGAGTCAGCAATTCATTAGCCGCAAGTGATTTTAAATTGCTTTTTTTCCTGCAAAAAATTACACTTTGTGCAGGGACAGTTCTAAGCATGGGAAACATGCGCCCCTTCACAGGCATACTATACACACACCCCAGGTACGAAATTTAAAGGAATATTACACTGGACTCAGGTCCCCAAACACTTTTTATGACAATAACATGCATACAAGCCTTTAAAATTAGCACTTTTGATTTTGAACGTTCGCGTCCATTGTAATTAATAGGGTTTGAATGTTTGCGCAAACTTTCGGTCCGTTCACAAGTTCTGGTGCGAACCGAACCCGGGGGTGTTCGGCTCATCCCTACTCCCCACTGACCTCCTCATTATACAGCATAACACCTGTCCTTATCCAATACATAGCTACACTTTATGAGTGATCTCAAAATAATCTTGTGGAATGTCCACGGACTAAATTCCAAATTTAAATGTTTATTGGTCCTCCAGTACCTCAAATCCCTGAATCCCCATATTATCCTCCTGCAGGAGACCCACTTAGTGGGTAACAAAATGTTATCTCTAAACAGGAACTGGATACAGAGAGCGATACATTCCACCCACTCCTCATATGCCAGTGGAGTGACCATTTTAATACACAAGAAATTACCATGTGCTATAGAACATGTAATAACGGATCCCTATGGGAGATATGCAATTGTGGTCCTTGCCATTGAATCTCAGTTACTGGCAATAGCGAATGTATATGTTCCACCCCCCTTCAAGAGTGAGGTACTATACCTCGTGTTGGAGAAGATTGCTACCTTTGGCCCACTAAAAGTACTTGTGGCAGGTGACTTTAACAACATCCTAGATTATGGCTGGACACCTCTAACCCGACTCGGGTGCGGAATCTAGAACTAGGCCACTGGGCGGACACGGCGGCATTGGAGGAGATGTGGAGGTGGAAACATCCTGGGGAGCGCAGTTACTCTTATCTTTCCCACATCAGCGCCTCCTCATCCCGTCTTGATCTGGCCTTTGCTAACTCAGCACTGTTGCCGCAGATTGCGGAGGCCGGTTACCTGGCGGGGGGCTTTCTGATCATTCTCCCCTACAGGTAATGCTGAGCCAAGCTGCGGGTAATGGTCGTAGAATTTGGAGACTGCACTCGGGGTGGGTGAGCGAGCCCGCACATACAGGAATACTGGGACATCAATGAGGGTTCAACGGACGGGCTCATGGTCTGAGATGCATTCAAGGCATCCACTCGTGGGGCATATATAGCTGCAATCAAAGCCGCTAGGGTGGAGAAAAATTCATAATGGGAGGCGCTTCAGGCTCGTGAACTACAATGTGCAAAGTTTCATGCAGATGCCCCCTCCTCCTCCACCCTGGCGGAGTTACAGTTGGCCAGAAGGGCCTTGTTGGTTAATTTTCAAACTCATACATAATGTACATTTAAGAGGAGGGCTGAGGAACTATTTGAAAGAGGTGACAAGAATGGGAAACTGTTAGCCTACTTGGCGGCAGATACCCGAACACATACAGCTATCCCCTGCATTTACTCAGCTGGAGGTAATCTAGTGAGAGATGGAGAGGGTATTATGCAGACTTTTGTGTCTTATTATTCAGAGTTATATACTGCTATACCCAAATACGACGACCAAGTGCTAACGGACCTGTTGGGCTCCCTTCAGATACCGGAGCTGCCGGGGGAGCTGGCGGCGGAATTGGAAGCTCCTTTTACTCCTAAAGAACTGGCTTCGGCCATTGCCTCCTTCCCAAATGGTAAAGCTCCAGGTCCTGATGGGATACCAGCAGAGTGGTATAAAGCTTATATGGAACTGTTGTCTCCCAGACTCTTGCAACTTTATGGAGAATGCTTTGAAGCAGGGAAATTGCCACCTTCCTTGTATGAGGCACATGTGGTGTTACTTCCCAAGCCTGATAAAGACCTTCTTAACTGTTCCTCCTACAGGCCCATAGCACTGTTAAACATGGACCTCAAAATGTTGACCAAAATGATTGCCAATAGGTTGATGAGGATTCTAGAGCATTTGATATCACCAGATCAGACAGGGTTTATGCCCAAGAAAGCTACTGACATTAATATCCGCAGAGTGCACACCCACACGCAAATAGATGAAGAGATATCTTCTGGAGGGGCTCTGGTGTTTTTCGATCTGGAAAAGGCATTTGACTTCATTAATTGGGGATATATGACCCAGGAACTTCAACGCATGGGATTTGGTCCCATATTCCTTAAATGGATATCAATGCTTTATGATCAGCCGGTGGCAGCACTCCGCCTAAATGGAGGGGTGTCTGACAATTTTCCAGTATCCAGAGGCACCAGACAAGGGCTTATTTGCATTGGTCATGGAACCTCTGGCAATTGCACTGCCCTCCTCTCAAATTCAGGGTATTAGGGTGGGCACCCTTACCGAAACTACAGCCCTTTATGCAAACGACCTAGTCCTATTCATTAGAGATACTGGACCTTCTCTACAGGCTGCACTGGCACTACTGAAGCGATTTACTGGGGTTTCTGGACTCAGGATCAACTGAAGCAAATCCAATCCACATGACAACTAGACAGGCAGATCCTAGTAATCCCTTGCAATGGGTAACACAAATTAAATACCTGGGTCTTCAAATTACGAATTCGCTGAACGAATTCCTCAGTCTAAACGTGTCCCCATGTCCCCATTACTAGACATCACTAGACATCATCTCTAAAAAATTACACTCCTGGAAAAACCTCCCATTGTCCCTTATTGGAAAGATAAATCTAAATTCTACCCTTACTCCTGTATACCCTTAGAAACTCTCCGTGTGGATACTAAAAATACTATACTAAAAACTATTTTCAAGACAATAGACAGTAGGATCTCTACCTTTCTGTGGCAGGGAGGAATCCCCCACATTAAACTGACCATCTTACAGTAACCGTGGGGGGAGGGAGGACTAGCAGTACCCAATTTCCATAAATATTTTTTAGCCGGCCAATTGACAGTGGCGCACCGCTGGTTGACCAAACCTTCGGACGATGCTGCAGTGTCGTTGGAGGCAGCATGTGTGGGTTCATATGAAGCACTATCCCACTTGGTATATAGGGGTGTAAGGGCCCTCTACCCTCTGACGTCCTCCATTCGCTCAGTAATTAGGGCATGGTCTGTGACTCAGGGGCTTCGGCCTTCTAGTCATGATAAATTTTCTCCAAACCTCCCCTTGTGGTAGACCCCAGGAGGAGAGGCCCAGTTCAAGCGCTGCTAGACCCCAGGAGGAGAGGCCCAGTGCGCGCCAAAGAATTAGGGCCCAAAATCAGCTGCCAGAAAGCTTGGCAAACCCATTGTGGCTGCCTTCTACCACAGGGTCAGCCACGATCCCCCCTTTTACAGCACAGCCAGGTGTGCAGGTCAACACTGCAGGTTTTTCCCAGATGGATTTTTTTTTATTTATTTTTCCCAGAGGAATTGTTTCAAGTCATCATGGACCAAACCAACCTTTTTGCCCAACAATTTATCACAGCCAACCCCCGCTCCAGCTATGCCCGCCCTTTTGAGCGACCCCTAACAATTGCAGAGCTGAAATTGTTTTTAGGCATAACGCTAAACATGGGGCTTACAAAAAAAAAATGAGATACATAAGTATTGGTCGACCAAATCTATCCATCACATGCCAGTTTTTTCTGCAGCCATGTCCAGGTCCTGATACGAAATTATTATGCGCTTCCTGCATTTTAGTGACAACTCACAGTGCCCCCCCCCCCGGAATCACCCAAAATTTGACAAGCTGTATAAAATTCGCCCCCTAATTAAATTTTTTTCCAAAAAGTTTGCTGAACTTTATGTCCCTGACAGAAATATATCTGTGGACGAATCCCTGGTGCATTTCACAGGCCGGCTGGGTATCAAACAATACATCCCAAGTAAGAGAGCGAGGTATGGCTTGAAGCTCAACAAGCTCTGTGAAAGTGCCACCGGTTATGTGCACTCCTTCCGTGTGTACGAAGGCAAAGATTCCCAGCTCCAGCCCCCTGAGTGTCCATCGTACATGGGAATTAGTGGGAAAATTGTTTGGGAGTTGGCATTCCCACTCCTCCAAAAGGGGTATCATATTTATATGGACAATTTTTATACGAGTTTGCCTCTTCTCCGCCACCTGTACCTAAAAAAAACATTGGACTGTGGTACAATACGAAAAAAACGGAAGGGCTTCCCACAGCGTCTTGTCGCCACAAACATTCAAAGGGGGGAATCGGCCAGCTTGAGGAATGAGGAAGTGCTGGCTGTGAAGTGGAAGGATACTAAAGATGTGTATATGATGTCCACCATCCACAATGACACCTCAGTGGAACTTCACAGAAGACGCGGTCCCGTTCGCAAGCCTTCCTGCATCAATGCATATAATACATTTATAGGGGGGTGGATTTAAATGACCAGATGTTGCAGCCCTATCTGTCAACAAGAAAATCCCTTTTTTGGTACAAAAAAGTTGCAATTTACTTTTTCATTTGGCCCTTTTAAATTCTTTTATAATTTACCAAAAATCCTCAGCAACACCCACCACCTTCATAAAATATATTGCAGACATTGTCACTTCACTTATTTATCAAGAAGAATCCCCCCCAGAAAGCATTCGCTCAGATTCTGGCGTCAGGCTACATGAGCGTCATTTTCCGGAACATATTCCACCAACAGCATCCGGAAGACGACGCCAAAAAAATGCCGGGTGTGCACTAAGAGAGGAGTTAGGAAAGACACCAGCTTCTATTGTCCCGATTGTCCCTCCCTACCTGGCCTTTGCATCGGACAATGCTTCAGGCGATATCACACTCTGGACCACTATTAGCCCATATTTCCAATAGACTGCCATTTCCCCCAAATTTCTGTCATGAATATTTCCCTGCCTCAACTAACCATATCATTGTCTTCCATGTGAACTGACCCTGGCCTGTTTCTCGACTATGCCTCTGCCTACCGTCTGCATTGTTTATCCGCCATGTTTCTGCCTTTCAAGTGAACTGACCCTGGACTTTATCGACTATGCCTCTGCCTACCGTCTATGTCTGCCTTTTACCTGCACTGACCTCGGCTTGTTGACCATGTTTTTGCCTGCCCCTTGGACTGATCTTTTACCCTGCTACACAGGGGTCTCACATATATGAGGGGCTCCAGAAGAGTGTTCGGAGTTCAGAAAACCAGTTTTTCTATGTTCCCATAACAGGGTCTGGTTGTCCTGAGGCTTCAAAGAGATTTGGGTGGGAGAAGCCTCTACCCCTGTCCCCATTCTTCCCTGACCGATGCCCTAAGCTTGATGGTCCTGTCTGCTCCCTGGAAAAAATAATCTGGCTGTGCTGACCATACCTCTGCCTGCTACCTTTACTAATTATGGACAGTATTCCTGCCTGCTGCATGGACAATCCTTTGATCCTTTTGCTGCTGCTGACCACATCCCTGCCTGCTATCTGGACTAATGCATTGGCTGTGTTGACAACATCTCGTCCTGTGCTGACTATTCCTGCCTGCTGCCTGTTTTGCTGTCGCTGTCCACGTTCCTGCCTGCTGCCTGTTTTGCTGTCGCTGTCTACGTTCCTGCCTGCTGCCTGGACCGATGCTCTCCTCTGTGGACCACTGCACTACTAAAACCGCAGGTAATCTTTTCTTTACCCTTTGCTCAGCAGAATGTATTTTGGTTTGTAATTGGTATGTACAGTACATGCTATGTGTTAGAAATATGAAGGGCCTTCAACAATGTGATAGGTTGGCAGGAATTTGTGTGTAATTTATGCTCCTAGAACACCTGACAGTGCTACTTGGGCCTCTGTATGTGGCCAGGCTGTGTAAAAGTCTCACACATGTGGTAATGCCATACTCAGGAGGAGTAGCAAAATGTATTTTGGGGTGTCAATTTTGCTATGTACATGCTATGTGTTGGAAATATCTTATAAATGGACAACTTTGTATAAAAAAAATGCGTTTTCATTTTTTTCCCACATATTACAAAAACTTTGGGAAAAAAATGAACCATTCAAAAGACTCATTATGCCACATAGATTATATGTTGGGGTGTTAGCTTTCCAAAATGGGGTCATTTTGTGGGTGTTTCCATTGTCTTTCTGCTCCAGGGCCTTCAAAAATGTAATAGGTGGTTGAGAAATGAGATGTGTAATTTATGCATGTAGAACGCCTGACGGTGCTATTTCAATGTTGGGCCTCTGTATGTGGCCAGGCTGTGTAAAAGTCTCACACATTTGGTATCGCCATACTCGGGAGGAGTAGCAGAATGTATTTTGGGGAGTCAGTTTTGTTATGTACATGCTATGTGTTGGAAATATCTTATAAATGGACAACTTTGTATAAAAAAAATGCATTTTCATTTTTCTTCCACATATTCCAAAAACTTTGGGAAAAAAAATGAACCATTCAAAAGACTCATTATGCCTCATAGATTATACGTTGGGGTGTTAGCTTTCCAAAATGGGGTCATTTTGTGGGCGTTTCCATTGTCCTGATGCTCCAGGGTCTTCAAAACTGTAATAGGTGGTTGAGAAATGAGATGTGTAATTTATGCATGTAGAACGCCTGACGGTGCTATTTCAATGTTGGGCCTCTGTATGTAGCCAGGCTGTGTAAAAGCCTCACATATTTGGTATCGCCATACTCGGGAGGAGTAGCAGAATGTATTTTGGGGTGTCAGTTTTGCTATGTACATGCTATGTGTTAAAAATATCTTATAAATGGACAACTTTGTATAAAAAAAATGCGTTTTCATTTTTTTCCCACATATTCCAAAAACTTTGGGAAAAAAATGAACCATTCAAAAGACTCATTATGCCTCATATATTATACGTTGGGGTGTTAGCTTTCCAAAATGGGATCATTTTGTGGGCGTTTCCATTGTCCTGGTGCTCCAGGGTCTTCAAAACTGTAATAGGTGGTTGAGAAATGAGATGTGTAATTTATGCATGTAGAACGCCTGACGGTGCTACTTCAATGTTGGGCCTCTGTATGTGGCCAGGCTGTGTAAAAGTCTCACACATTTGGTATCGCCATACTCAGGAGGAGTAGCAGAATGTATTTTGGGGTGTCATTTTTGCTATGTACATGCTATGTGTTGGAAATATCTTATAAATGGACAACTTTATGTAAAAAAAAATGCGCTATCATTTTTTTCCACAGTTTCCAAATACTACTGGAAAAAAATGAACCATTCAAAAGACTCATTATGCCTCACAGATTATACGTTGGGGTGTTAGCTTTCCAAAATGGGGTCATTTTGTGGGCGTTTGCATTGACTTGGTGCTCCAGGGCCTTCAAAACTGTGATAGGTTGTCATCAAATGAGATGTGCAATTTATGCTCGTAGAACGCCTGACGGTGCTACTTGGATGTTAGACATCTGTATGTGGCCAGGCTATGTAAAAGTCTCACACATGTGGTATCACTATACTCAGGAGGAGTAGCAGAATATATTTTGGGGTGTCATTGCAAGTATGCATGTGCTGTGTGAGAGAAATAACTTGTTTTTATGACAATTTTGTGCAAAAATAAATAAAATAATTTTTTTTATAATTTTTCCAAGAATTTTGGGAAAAAATTACAACTTCAAAAAACTCGCCAAGCCTCTTACTAAATACCTTGGAATGTTTGCTTTCCAAAAATGGGTAATTTGGGGGGTATTTGTACTTTCCTGGCTTGTTAGGATCTCAAGAAATGAGATAGGCCTTCAGTGCATCAGGTGTGATCAGATGTGATCATTTTCAATGATTTGCACCATAGCTTTTAGACGCTATAACTTTCACAGCAACCAAATAATATAGACTTATTTGGGTTATTTTTACTAAAGATAAGTAGCAGTATACATTTTGGCCAAAATTTATGAAAAAAATGTTTTATTTGCAAAAAATTTCAATAGAAACTAAAAAAAAGTGTTTTTTTTTTTTTCAAAAAATTCTCTCTTTTTTCGCTAATATTGCAAAAAATAAAAAAAACAGCAGTAATTAAATACCACCAAAAGAAAGCTCTGTTTGTGAGAAAAAAATGATAAAAATTTGGTTTGGGTAGCATGTAGCAAGACTTAATTGTCATTCAAAGTGTGAGAGCACTGAAAGCTAAAAATTGGTCTGGTAAGGAAGGGTGTTTAACCACCTCAATACAGTGCACTTACACCCCCTTCCTGACCAGACCAATTTTCAGCTTTCAGTGCTCTCTCACTTTGAATGACAATTACTCAGTCATGCAACACTGTACCCATATGAAATTTGCGTCCTTTTTTTTCCACACAAATAGAGCTTTCTTTTGGTGGTATTTAATCACTAGTGGGTTTTTTATTGTTTGTGCTATAAATAAAAAATACCATAAATTTTGTTTAAAAAATGCATTTTTCTTTATTTCTGTCATAAAATTTTTCAAATTAGTAATTTTTCTTCATAAATTTTGGCCAAAATTTATACTGCTACATATCTTTGGTAAAAATAACCCAAATTAGTGTAAATTATTTGGTCTTTGTGAAAGTTATAGAGTCTACAAACTATGGTGCCAATCACTGAAAATTTGTCACATCTGATCAAGCCTTCAGTATATCAGGTGTATCTCATTTCTTGAGACACTAACAAGTCAGGAAAGTACAAATACCCCCACAAATGACCCCTTTTTAGAAAGTAGACATTCCAAGGTATTAAGTAAGTAGCATGGTGAATTTTTTTAAGTTGTAATTTTTTCCCACAATTCTTTGCAAAATGAAGATTTTTTTTATTTATTATTTTTTTTTTTTACAAAATTCTCATATTAACAGGTTATTTCTCTCACAGAGCATATGCATACAACAGATTACACCCCAAAATACATTCTGCTACTCCTCCTGAGTATGGCGATACCACATGTGTGGGACTTTCACACAGCCTGGCCACATACAAAGGCCCAGCATTGAAGTAGCACCTTCAGGCGTTCTACGAGCATAAATGACACATCTCATTTCTCAACCACCTATTACACTTTTGAAGGCCCTGGAGCACCAGGACAATGGAATTGCCCCCAAAATGACCCCATTTTGGAAAGCAAACACCCCAACGTATAATCTATGAGGCATAATGAGTCTTTTGAGCGGTTCATTTTTTTCCAGAATTTGTTGGAAAATGTGGAAAAAAAATGAAAACGCATTTTTTTTACACAAAGTTGTCAATTTATCAGATATTTCCAACACATAGCATGTGCACAGCAAAGATGACACCCCAAAATACATTCTGCTACTCCTCCTGAGTATGGCGATACCACATGTGTGAGACTTTTACACAGCCTGGCCACATACAAAGGCCCAGCATTGAAGTAGCATCTTCAGGCGTTCTACGAGCATAAATGACACATCTCATTTCTCAACCACCTATTACACTTTTGAAGGCCCTGGAGCACCAGGACAATGAAATTTCCCCCTAAAATGACCCCATTTTGGAAAGCAAACACCCCAACGTATAATCTATGAGGCATAATGAGTCTTTTGAGTGGTTCATTTTTTTCCAGAAGTTTTTGGAAAATGTGGAAAAAAAATGAAAACGCATTTTTTTTACACAAACTTGTCCACTTATCAGATATTTCCAACATATAGCATGTGCATAGCAAAGATGACACCCCAAAATACATTCTGCTACTCCTCCTGAGTATGGCGATAGCACATGTGTGAGACTTTTACACAGCCTGGCCACATGCAGAGGCCCAGCATTGAAGTAGCATCTTCAGGCGTTCTACGAGCATAAATGACACATCTCATTTCTCAACCACCTATTACATTTTTGAAGGCCCTGGAGCACCAGGACAATGGAATTGCCCCCAAAATGATCCCATTTTGGAAAGCAAACACCCCAACGTATAATCTATGAGGCATAATGAGTCTTTTGAGCAGTTCATTTTTTTCCAGAAAGTTTTTGGAAAATGTGGAAAAAAAAATGAAAACGCATTTTTTTTACACAAAGTTGTCCATTTATCAGATATTTCCAACACATAGCATGTACACAGCAAAGATGACACCCCAAAATACATTCTTCTACTCCTCCCGAGTATGGCAACACCACATGTGGGAGACTTTTACACAGCCTGGCCACATACAAAGGCCCAACATCCAAGTAGCACCATCAGGTGTTCTAGGAGCATAAATGACATATATAATTTCCTGGCAACCTATCATTTTTGAAGGCCCTTCATATTTCTAACACATAGCATGTACATAAAAAGAATTACAATTCAAAATAAATTTTATCGCGGAAAGGGTAAAAAAAAAAAAAAAAGTATTACCTGTGCTTTTAGTAGTATCCACAGAGGAGAGCACTGGTCCAGGCAGCAGGTAGGGATGTGCTTAGCGACAGCAATGGTAACTATCCAGGCAACAGGCAGGAATATTGTCTATAGTCAGCACAAGGATATTGTCAGCACAGCAGTCCATAGAAATTGTCTAGGCAGAGACAGCCAGCACAGCCATAATATTGGTCCTGGTACACTGTTACACTTACACTCATTATTGTACCGCTCTCCAGCCCTTCATAAACATATTGCCTCTTGCTACAGATAATTATTTGCATAGTCCAGGTATCGGTGTGGTCCGTTCATGCGGCAGGCAGAGGCATGGTGGCAGTAAGTCAGCAGCAAGCTGAGGGCCGCAATCAGGTAAGACCTGTGCACAGGTGCACAGGGGTAGAGGCTTCGACCCACCCAAATCTCTATGAAGCCTCCGGACTCCAGACCCTAATCCGAAAACCGGAGAAAACAAAAACAAATTGTTTTCTCCATCCGGAAAAACAATTCTGGAGCCCCTCACATATGTGAGACCCCTGTGTACTACAGTAGCAGGGCAATAGATCAGTCCAAGTGGTAGGCAAAAGCATAGTCCATAAAACAGGCCAGGGTCAGTTCACGTGCAAGCAGTCCAATCGGTAGGCAGTAGCGTAGTTAATAAAACAGGCCAGGGTCAGTTTTTGTGGAAGCAGTCCAAACGGTAGGCAGAGGCATAGTCAAAAAAACAGGCCAGGGTCAGTTCACGTGGAAGCAGTCCAAACAGTAGACAGAGGCATAGTCAAAAAAACAGGCCAGGGTCAGTTCACGTGGAAGGCAGTGGCATGGTTATTTGGGGAAACATAGAAAATGGTCAGCACTGGTCAGCACTGAAAATGGGGAAATGGTTAATATTTTAGGGATGTATGATAAAGTTGGAAGCATTCACCGATGCAAAGGCAAGGTTGGGAGGGACACTGGGGACAATGGAAGCTGGTATCTGTCCGAAACCCTCTTTTGGTGCACACGCAACATTTTTTTTTGCCTTCTTCGGCCTGCTTCAGATGGTGGAATTTTGAAGGGGAACAGCCTCAGAGTGAAGGTCTTCTGGAGGGGGTCCTTGGTGATTGATGAGGGACGTGACAATTTCTTCTATGAATTTTAGAAAGGGGGCGTGGCTTTCCATGGATTTGGTGTAGACTACATAGGAATTAAAAATGGCCAAATGGAAAAGATAAATTGCTACTTTTTTGTACCAGAATCTGGACCTTCTTATTGACAAATAGGGCTTGATCATTTGATCATTGAAATCCACCCCCCCCCCCCCCCCATGTAGAGATTATAATCTTGGACACATTTTGGCTTTTCAATGGGACCTTGTCTTATTTGAACCTCAATTGTAGTGTCCTCATGGATGGTGGACATCATGTGCACGTCCCTTTTATCCTTCCACCTCAAGGCCAGCACTTCATTGCATCTCAATGATGCTCTTTCCCCCCTTCGCAGCTTTTTATTCGCCAGTGATTGTGGGAAGCCCTTCCTATTTTTCTGGAGGTTCCGCAGGCCAGGGTTTTTGCCAGGTACAAGTGTCTGAAAAGGGGCAGGCTGGTGTAAAAGTTATCAAGGTATATATGATATCCTTTGTTCAGAAGTGAGTATGCCAGGTCCCATACAATCTTTCCAGTTGTGCCCATGTAGGCCGGGCATTCAGGGGGCTGGAGCTGGGAATCTCTTCCTTCATATATGCGGAATGCATACAAATATCCCGTGGCTCTCTCACACAGTTTGTATAATTTGACTCTGTATCTGGCCCTTTTGCTAGGAATATATTGCTTTATTCCTAGCCGGCCAGAAAAGGGTACCAGGGACTCATCGACACATATATTCTGCTCGGGGACATAAAGTTCTGCAAATTGTTTGGAAAGGAAATTTATCAGTGGGCGAAGTTTATATAACTTGTCGTAATTTGGATGATTGTGGGGAGGGCACTGGGTGTTGTCGCTGAAGTGAAGAAAGCGCATTATGATGTTGTATCGGGACCTGGACATTATGGCAGAATAAATGGGCATGACGTGCATGGGTTGGGTGGACCAATAGGTATGTCCTTCATTTTTTTTTGTAACCCCCATGTTTAGGGTGAGGCCCATAAACACTTTGATCTCATCCAAATTCAGATCTCTCCACTGAAACGGACGGGCATATGATGATCGGGGGTTATTGGCAATATACTGCTGGGCGTATAAATTTGTCTGGTCCACAATAAATTGCAGAAAAGTGTCGGGCAAAAATAGATGAAAGAAATCAATCTCTGAAAAATTTTGGGTGTTGGCCTGCACACCTGGCTGTGCTGTGAAATGGGGAATAATTGGTGAAGCCGAGTCGGAAGGCAGCCATGTTGGGTTGGCAAGACCATCTGGCATATATGTAGAGGCCCTGGCTCTTGGGGGATGTGACACTTCAGTAGTTGGATTGGAATTTACTGGGCTGGTACTCAGGCGTGATGTGGCAGCACTGGTTCTGGGTCTGGGCATTTGTTAGTGGGGCCTAACGCTGGCGGCAGCGCTGGTACTGGGCCTGGATATTTGTTCTTGGGGCCTATTGCTGGCGGCAGCGCTGGTACTGGGCCTGGGGATACAATCCTGGTTTCCAGAGTGCCGTGCCCTTTTAGGAGGGACCCAAATCGGGATTTGATTCGGAATCGAGATTTGATTCGGAATCAGAATTTGATTCCGATGAGAACTCCCCGTTGCTCTCATCGGTCATGGAGAGGATCTGGAACGCCTCCTCACTATTGTAAAGCCTTTTGGACACGAAGCTGATGGCTGTTAGACATGGGAACTGTCAAAAAATTCGTTTCGTTTCGTTTCGTCCCGTTTCGTATATAAAAAAATTCGTAATTCGTAATTCGTGTACGAAATTCCGTTCGAATTCGTACGAAATACGAAATTCGGACGAATCGTAATTTTTTTTACGAATCGTTAGTAAAGTTACGAATCGTTACGAATCGTTACGAATCGTTAACGCGGCTAATGCATTGTTGGTTCTCATAACACAGAGAACAATTCGAATCCAACTACAAATATCGAATTTCAATTTCAAGTTACGAATCGTTACGAATCGTTATAAATAGTTACGAATCGTTACGAATCGTTATGAATAGTTACGAATCGTTAGTAAATCCAACTACCAATATCGAATTTCAACTAATTTGAACGAAATTATTATAGCAGATATAACGAATGAATTCGAATGAATTCGAATGAATTCGAATGACAAAGTGTCATTTTTGCAGAAAAAAAAAAAAAGCGTAGGGGTCCCCCCAAATTCAATAACCAGGCCCTTCAGGTCTGGTATGGATATTAAGGGGGACCCCAGCCAAAAAAAAAAAAAAAAAAATGGCGTGGGGTCCCCCCCAAATATCCATACCAGACCCTTTATCCGAGCACGCAACCTGGCAGGCCGCAGGAAAGGAGGGGGGGACGAGAGCGGCCCCCCCTCCCGCCTGAACCGTACCAGGCCACACGCCCTCAACATTGGGAGGGTGCTTTGGGGTCCCCCCCAAAGCACCTTGTCCCCATGTTGATGAGGACAAGGGCCTCATCCCCACAACCGTGCCCGGTGGTTGTGGGGGTCTGCGGGCGGGGGGCTTATCGGAATCTGGAAGCCCCCTTTAACAAGGGGACCCCCAGATCCCGCCCCCCCCCTGTGTGAAATGGTAAGGGGGTACAAAAGTACCCCTACCATTTCACCAAAAAAGTGGCAAAAATGGTAAAAATGACAGGAGACAGTCTTTGACAATTCCTTTATTAAAATCTTCTTTCTTCTGGTCTTCCTTCTTCCTTTCTTCATCTTCTCCTTCCGGCATCTTCTTCCATCGTCTTCTTCCTTCGATTCGCTTCTTCTTCCTCCGGTCTTCCCGTCCTTCTCGTCCGGCGTCGTCCTTCTCGTCCGGCGTCGTCCTTCTCGTCCGGCATCGTCGTCTCTTCTCGCAGGCCGCTCCTCGCAATGGGAGGCTCCCGCTCTGTGAGGCTCCGCTCCGGGTGACAGGTCTTTTATAACGAAGGCACCTGGTGACCCCGCCCCCTCTGACGCACGGGGACGTCATGTGGAATTCCCTATGGCTTTCCCCATGACGTCAGAGGGGGGGCGGGGTCACCAGGTGCCTTCGTTATACAAGACCTGTCACCCGGAGCGGAGCCTCACAGAGCGGGAGCCTCCCATTGCGAGGAGCGGCCTGCGAGAAGAGACGACGACGCCGGACGAGAAGGACGACGCCGGACGAGAAGGACGAGAAGACCGGAGGAAGAAGCAGCGAATCGAAGGAAGAAGACGATGGAAGAAGATGGAAGAAGATGAAGGAAGGAGAAGATGAAGAAAGGAAGAAGGAAGACCAGAAGAAAGAAGATTTTAATAAAGGAATTGTCAAAGACTGTCTCCTGTCATTTTTACCATTTTTGCCACTTTTTTGGTGAAATGGTAGGGGTACTTTTGTACCCCCTTACCATTTCACACAGGGGGGGGGCCGGGATCTGGGGGTCCCCTTGTTAAAGGGGGCTTCCAGATTCCGATAAGCCCCCCGCCCGCAGACCCCCACAACCACCGGGCACGGTTGTGGGGATGAGGCCCTTGTCCTCATCAACATGGGGACAAGGTGCTTTGGGGGGGACCCCAAAGCACCCTCCCAATGTTGAGGGCATGTGGCCTGGTACGGTTCAGGCGAGAGGGGGGGCCGCTCTCGTCCCCCCCTCCTTTCCTGCGGCCTGCCAGGTTGCGTGCTCGGATAAAGGGTCTGGTATGGATTTTATGGGGGACCCCACGCCATTTTTTTTGGCTAGGGTTCCCCTTAAAATCCATCCCAGACCTCAAGGGTCTGGTATGGATTTTGAGGGGGGACCCTACGCCATTTTTTTTTTTTTTTTGGCTGGGGTCCCCCTTAATATCCATCCCAGACCTGAAGGGCCTGGTTATTGAATTTGGGGGGACCCCTACGCTTTTTTTTTATCAATGACTTCAATGAATGACAGTTCTCTGTATTACGGATCTGACAATTCATTTGCCGGCAAATAGCTGCGAGTGATTTTAAATAGTTTTTTTTTTCCTGCAAAAATGACACTGTGCGGGAACAGTTCTCTATATTAGATATACTGAATCTCGAATCATTCGAAGCATTCGTTATATCCGCTATTATAATTTCTTTCATGTTAGTTGAAATTACATATTTGTTAGTTACAATACAACATTCGAATTGTTCTCTGTATTGCGGGAATCGGCAATTAGCCGCGAGTGATTTTAAATGTCTTTTTTTCCTGCAAAAATGACACATTGTACAGAGAGAGTTCTAAACACGGGAAACCTGCGCCCTTCTATATACTATATACTCTATAGTATGTCTATGAAGGGGCGCATGTTTCCCGTGTTTAGAACTCTCTCTGTACAATGTGTCATTTTTGCAGGAAAAAAAGACATTTAAAATCACTCGCGGCTAATTGCCGATTCCCGCAATACAGAGAACAATTCGAATGTTGTATTGTAACTAACAAATATGTAATTTCAACTAACATGAAAGAAATTATAATAGCGGATATAACGAATGCTTCGAATGATTCGAGATTCAGTATATCTAATATAGAGAACTGTTCCTGCACAGTGTCATTTTTGCAGGAAAAAAAAACTATTTAAAATCACGAGTCGCAGCTATTGCCGGCAAATGAATTGTTGGATCCGTAATACAGAGAACTGTCATTCATTGAAGTCATTGATAAAAAAATGCGTAGGGGTCCCCCCAAATTCAATAACCAGGCCCTTCAGGTCTGGGATGGATATTAAGGGGGACCCCAGCCAAAAAAAAAAAAAAAATGGCGTAGGGTCCCCCTCAAAATCCATACCAGACCCTTGAGGTCTGGGATGGATTTTAAGGGGAACCCTAGCCAAAAAAAATGGCGTGGGGTCCCCCATAAAATCCATACCAGACCCTTTATCCGAGCACGCAACCTGGCAGGCCGCAGGAAAGGAGGGGGGGACGAGAGCGGCCCCCCCTCTCGCCTGAACCGTACCAGGCCACATGCCCTCAACATTGGGAGGGTGCTTTGGGGTCCCCCTCAAAGCACCTTGTCCCCATGTTGATGAGGACAAGGGCCTCATCCCCACAACCGTGCCCGGTGGTTGTGGGGGTCTGCGGGCGGGGGGCTTATCGGAATCTGGAAGCCCCCTTTAACAAGGGGACCCCCAGATCCCGGCCCCCCCCTGTGTGAAATGGTAAGGGGGTACAAAAGTACCCCTACCATTTCACCAAAAAAGTGGCAAAAATGGTAAAAATGACAGGAGACAGTCTTTGACAATTCCTTTATTAAAATCTTCTTTCTTCTGGTCTTCCTTCTTCCTTTCTTCATCTTCTCCTTCCTTCATCTTCTTCCATCTTCTTCCATCGTCTTCTTCCTTCGATTCGCTTCTTCTTCCTCCGGTCTTCTCGTCCTTCTCGTCCGGCGTCGTCCTTCTCGTCCGGCGTCGTCGTCTCTTCTCGCAGGCCGCTCCTCGCAATGGGAGGCTCCCGCTCTGTGAGGCTCCGCTCCGGGTGACAGGTCTTGTATAACGAAGGCACCTGGTGACCCCGCCCCCCCTCTGACGTCATGGGGAAAGCCATAGGGAATTCCACATGACGTCCCCGTGCGTCAGAGGGGGCGGGGTCACCAGGTGCCTTCGTTATAAAAGACCTGTCACCCGGAGCGGAGCCTCACAGAGCGGGAGCCTCCCATTGCGAGGAGCGGCCTGCGAGAAGAGACGACGATGCCGGCCGAGAAGGACGACGCCGGACGAGAGGGACGAGAAGACCGGAGGAAGAAGAAGCGAATCGAAGGAAGAAGACGATGGAAGAAGATGCCGGAAGGAGAAGATGAAGAAAGGAAGACCAGAAGAAAGAAGAAAGAAGAAAGAAGATTTTAATAAAGGAATTGTCAAAGACTGTCTCCTGTCATTTTTACCATTTTTGCCACTTTTTTGGTGAAATGGTAGGGGTACTTTTGTACCCCCTTACCATTTCACACAGGGGGGGGGGGGGGGATCTGGGGGTCCCCTTGTTAAAGGGGGCTTCCAGATTCCGATAAGCCCCCCGCCCGCAGACCCCCACAACCACCGGCCAGGGTTGTGGGGATGAGGCCCTTGTCCTCATCAACATGGGGACAAGGTGCTTTGGGGGGGACCCCAAAGCACCCTCCCAATGTTGAGGGCGTGTGGCCTGGTACGGTTCAGGCGGGAGGGGGGGCCGCTCTCGTCCCCCCCTCCTTTCCTGCGGCCTGCCAGGTTGCGTGCTCGGATAAAGGGTCTGGTATGGATTTTGAGGGGGACCCCCACGCCATTTTTTTTTTTTTTTTGGCCGGGGTTCCCCTTAAAATCCATCCCAGACCTGAAGGGTCTGGTATGGATATTTGGGGGGGACCCCACGCCATTTTTTTTTTTTTTTTTTTGCTGGGGTCCCCCTTAATATCCATACCAGACCTGAAGGGCCTGGTTATTGAATTTGGGGGGACCCCTACGCTTTTTTTTTTTTTTTATATCAATGAATGACTGTTTTTTAAATAGCTTTTTTTTCTGCAAAAATGACACTTTGTCATTCGAATTCATTCGAATGCATTCGAATTCATTCGAATGCATTCGAATTCATTCGTTATATCTGCTATAATAATTTCGTTTGAATTAGTTGAAATTTGATATTGGTAGTTGGATTCGAATAATTTGGAGCTGAAATTCGTAAACGGAATTTTTCCTGCAAAAATGACACTTTGTCATTCGAATTCATTCGAATTCATTCGAATCATTCGGCAACGAAATTCGTAAACGGAATTTCGTATTCCGTACGGAATTCGTAAAAAAAAAAAATTCGTACTACAGATTCGTAAATTCGTACGAATTTCGAAAAATTCGTACGAATTACGAATTCGTACGAAACGAATCGCACATGTCTAATGGCTGTGTGACAGGTGGCAGGTGATGGTCACTTATGGGCTGTGTGATGGGTAGCAGGTGACTTTCACTGATAGGTGATGACAGTGTGACAGGCGATGGTCACTGATGGGTGACAGGCCATGGACAGTGACAGATAATGGTCACTGATGGCTGGCGGTCACTGATGGCTGGCGGTCACTGATGGGTGATGGTCACTGATGGGTGACGGGTGATGGCTAGCGGTCACTGATGGGTGATGGCTGAAGACTGGCGGTGGCTGATGGCTGGCGGTCACTGATGGGTGACAGGTGATGGCTGATGGGTGGCGGCTGGCGGTCACTGATGGGTGACAGGTGATGGCTGATGGGTGACGGCTGGCGGTCACTGATGGGTGACGGCTGTCGGTCACTGATGGGTGACGGCTGGCAATCACTGATGGGTGACAGGTGATGGGTGACTTCATCACGGCCGATCACATGGTAAACAGCCATGACGAATGGCTGTTCACCCTCTTTGGTGGCGAGCGGAGTCTCCGTGACACGCCGCCACCGAAGGAACAGGGATGCGCACGCTCGATCTCGCGCATTCCCTGTTCAAAGGCGAGGACGTCATATGAAGTCCTCCCGGAACGAGAGAAGCGCCGCCTGGCCGTCATTTGACGGCCGGCGGTCGGCAAGTGGTTAAAAGCCCTGTATTGAAGTGGTTAAAAGCACCTGAAAATTCCTTAAAAAACACCCTGAAGATTTACAAAGGTCAAATGACCACAGTTTAGTGATGGATACATGGATATCAGGTGTAGAGTTGCAGAGAGAAGATGGAAGCTGAAAAAGAGCAACCGCAGCAGGCCGGAAAAGAAGTGCCTGTGAACCAGAGGAGTTTATACATACAATGAGGGCACACCCTGAATTGTGGGATCTAAAGAATTCATATTATGCCAATTGTAGCAGGAAGACATTGTCATGGAACAAGATTGATAAAAAGCACATCCAAGATTGGGAAGCAAAGAGCCAGCAAAAGTCGCACAAGTCCCAATACCTAACCAATCCCACTCCCACTAGTCCAAAATCACTAACCCTAATCCCAGTTCCCACTAGTCCCAAATCCCTAACCCTAATCCCAGTTCCCACTAGTCCCAAATCCCTAACCCTAATCCCACTCTCACTAGTCCCAAATCCTTAAGCCTAATCCCACATCCACTAGTAACAAATCCATAACCCCAATCCCACTACTACTAGTCCCAAATCCCTAACCCTAATCCCACCCCTACTAGTCCCAAATCCCTAACCCTAATCACAATCCCACTAGTCTTAAATCCCTAACCCCAATCCCAGTTCCCACTAAGCCCAAATCCCTAACTCTAATCCCACTCCCACTAGTCCCAAATCCCTAACCCTAATCCCACTCCCACTAGTCCCAAATCCCTAACCCTAATCCCACTCCCACAAGTCACAAATCCCTAATCCTACTGCCATTCCTACTAGTATATCCCTAACCCTAATCCCACTCATACTAGTCCAAAATCCCTAATGCTAATTCTGCTCCCTCTAGTCCCTAACCCTAATCCCATTGGTCCCAAATCCCTAATCCCAGCTTCCACTAGTCCCAAACCCTAATCCCACTCCCACTAGAACCAAATCTCTAACCCTAATCCTGGTTCCCACTAGTCCAAAATCCCTAACCCTATCCTTAATCACACTCTTTCTAGTACCAAATCCCTAACCCTAATCTCAGTTCCCACTAGTCCTAAATCCCTAACCCTAATCCCACTCCAACTAGTCCAAAATCTCTAACCCCGCTCCCACTAGAAACAAATCTCTAACCCTAATTCCAGTTCCCACTAGTCCCAAATCCCTAACACTAATACCGCTCCTACTAGTCCCAAATCCCTAACCCTAATTGCAGTCTAACTAGTCCCAAATCAATAACCCAAACACTAATCCTGCTCCCACTAGTCCCAAATCCCACTCCCACTAGTCCCAAATCCCTAACCCTAATCTTAGTTCTCACTAGTCCCATATCGCTAACCCTAATCCCAATTCCCACAAGTCCTAAATCCCTAAAGCTAATCCCACGCCTACTAGTTCCAAATCCCTAACCCTAATCCCACTCCCACTAGTCACAAATCCCTAACCCTAATCTCAGATCCCTCTACTCCCAAATAACTAATCCTAATCCCGCTTCCAATATTCACAAATCCCTAACCCTAATCCAACTCCTCCTAGTTCAAAATCCCTAACCCTAATCCCACTTCAACTAGTCCTAAATACCTAACCCTAATCCCAGTTCCCAATAGTTCCAAATCCCTAACCCTACTCCCACCAGTCCCAAATCCCTAACCCTAATCTTACTCCCATTAGAACCAAATCTCTAATCCTAATCCTGGTTCCCACTAGTCCCAAAAACCCTAACCCTAACCCTAATCCTACTCCCATTAGAACCAAATCCCTAACCCTAATCCTACTACCACTAGTCTCAAATCCCTAACCCTATCCCTAATCTCACTCCTACTAGTCCCAAATCCCTAACCCTAATCCTACTACCACTAGTACCAAATCCTAACCCTAATCCCAGTTCCCACTAGTCCCAAATCCCTAATCCTAATCCCACTCCCACTAAAACCAAATCTCTACCCCTATGCTGGTTCCCACTAGTCCAAAATCCCTAACCCTAATCTTGCTCCATTAGTCCCAAATCCCTAACCCTAACCCACTCCTACTAGTCCCAAATCCCTAACCCTAATCCTACTCCCACTATTACCAAACTCAAACCCTAATCAAAGTTCCAACTAGTCCCAAATCCCTAACCCTAATCCCACTCCTACTAGTCCAAAATCCCTGACCCTAGACCTAATCCCAAGATTCCCAAATACCACTCCCACTAGTCCCAAATCTCTAACCCTGATACCAGTTCTCACTAGACCCAAATCCCCAACCCTATCCATAATCCCACTCCTACTAATTGAAAATCCCTAACCCTAATCATGCTCCCACTAGTCCCAAATCCCTAACCCTAATTCCACCCCCACTAGTCCTAAATCCCTAAACTTAATCCCAGTTCCAACAAGGCCCAAATCCATAACCCTAATACCACTCCTACTAGTCCCAAATCCTTAACACTCACCCTAATCCCAATTCTACTAGTCCCAAATCCCTAATGATAATACCATTCCCACTTGTTCCAAATCCCTAACCTTAACCCTAATCCCACTAGTCCCAAATCCATAACCCTAATCCTACTCCCACTTGAACCAAGTCTCTAACCCTAATCCTGATTCCCACTAGTCCCAAATCCCTAACCATAATCCCACTCCTACTAGTCCCAAATCCATAACCCTAACCCTAATCCTACTCCCACCAATACCAAACCAAAACCCTTATTACAGTTCCAACTAGTGCCAAATCCTTAACCCAAACCCCAATCCTGATCCCACTAGTACAAAACCCCTAACCTTATTCCCAGTTCCCACTAGTCCCAAATCCCTAAACCTAATCCCACTCCCACTAGTCCCAATTCCCTAATCCCAGTTCCCACTAGTTCCAAATCCCTAAACCTAACCCTAATCTTGCTCCCATTAGTCCTAAATCCCTAACCCTGATCCCACTCCTACTAGTCCAAAATCCCTAACCCTAACCCTAATCCTCCTCCCACTAGTACCAAACCCTAATCACAGCTACAATTTGTCCCAAATCCCTTACCTTAATCCTGTGCCTACTAGTCCCAAATCCCAAACCCTAATCCTGCTCCCACTAATCCAAAATCCTTAACCATATTCCCAGTTCCCACTAGTCCCAAATCCATAACCCTAATCCCACTCCTACTAGTCCCAAATCCCTAACCCTAAAACTAATCTTGCTCCCACTAGTCCCAAATCCCTAACCATAATTCCAGTTTTCACTAGTCCCAAATCCCTATACCTAACCCTAATCCCGCTCTACTAGTCCGAAATCCCTAAACCTAATCCCAATTCTCACTAGCCCCAAATCCCTAACCCTATCCCTAATCCAACTAGTCCCAAATCCCTAACCATATCCCTTACCCTAATACTGCTCCTACTAGTCCCAAATCCCTATTCTTATTCCCAGTTCCCACTAGTCCCAAATCCCTAATCCCACTCCTACTAGTCCCAAATCCCTAACCATAAACCTATTCCCGCTCCCACTAGTCCCAAATCCCTAATCCTAATTCCAGTTCTCACTAGTCCCATTTCCCTAATCTTGCTCCCACTAGTCCCTAATCCCAAAGCCTAACCCTTATCCTGCTCCCACTAGTCCCAAATCATTAACCCTATTCCCACTCTTCCCAAATCCATAACTCTAATCCTAATCTTGATTCCACTAGTCTCAAATCACATACCCTAATACCACTCCTACTAGTCCCAAATCCCTAATCCCAATACTTCTAGTCCCAAATCCCTAATGATGATCCTGCTCCCACTGGTTCCAAATCCCTAACACTAATCCCACTAGTCCCAAATCCCTAATCCCAGCTCCCACTTGTCCGAAATCCCAAACCCTAACCATAATCCTACTCCTACTAGTCCAATATCCTTAACCCTAATCCCTCTCGCACTAGTCCCAAATCTCTAACCTTAATCCCACTCCACTAGTCATAAATCCCTAAACCTATGCCCACTTCTACTAGTCCTAGATCCATAACCTTAACTCTAATCCCACTTCTACTAGTCCACAATCCCTAATCCTAATCCCAGTTCCCACTAGTCCCAAATCTCTAACCCTAATCTTGCTCCAACTAGTCCCAAATCCCTAACCCTAATCTCAGTTCCCTCTAATACCTAACCCTAATCCTGCTTCCAATATTCCCAAAACCCTAACCCTAATCCAACTACAAGTCCAAAATCCCTAATCCTAATCCAACTACTAGTCCAAAATCCCTAATCCTAATCCCACTCCCACGAGTCCTAAATCCATAACCCTAATCCCAGTTCCCACTAGTCCCAAATCCCTAACACTAACCCTAATCCAACTCCCACTAGAACCAAATCTCTAACACTAATCCTGGTTCCCACTAGTCCCAAATCACTAAACCTAACCCTAATCTTGCTCCCATTAGTCCTAAATCACTAACCCTGATTCTACTCCCACTAGTTCCAAAACCAAACACTAATCACAGCTGCAACTAGTCCCAAATCCCTAACCCTAATCCCACTCCTACTAGTCCAAAATCCCTAACCCTAATCCTCCTCCCACTAGTACCAAACCCTAATCACAGCTACAATTTGTCCCAAATCCCTTACCCTAACCCTGCTCCTACTAGTCCCAAATCCCAAACCCTAATCCTGCTCCCACTAATACAAAATCCTTAACCATATTCCCAGTTCCCACTAGTCCCAAATCCATAACCCTAATCCCACTCCTACTAGTCCCAAATCCCTAACCACAATTCCAGTTTTCACTAGTCCCAAATCCCTATACCTAACCCTAATCCCGCTCTACTAGTCCAAAATCCCTAAACCTAATCCCAATTCTCACTAGCCCCAAATCCCTAACCCTATCCCTAATCCAACTAGTCCCAAATCCCTAACCATATCCCTTACCCTAATCCTGCTCCTACTAGTCCCAAATCCCTATTCTTATTCCCAGTTCCCACTAGTCCCAAATCCCTAACCCTAATCCCACTCCTACTAGTCCCAAATCCCTAACCATAAACCTATTCCCGCTCCCACTAGTCCCAAATCCCTAACCCTAATTCCAGTTCTCACTAGTCCCAATTCCCTAATCTTGCTCCCACTAGTCCCAAATCCCAAAGCCTAACCCTTATCCTGCTCCCACTAGTCCCAAATCATTAACCCTATTCCCACCCTTCCCAAATCAATAACCCTAATCCTAATCTTGATCCCACTAGTCTCAAATCACATACCCTAATACCACTCCTACTAGTCCCAAATCCCTAATCCCAATACTGCTAGTCCCAAATCCTTAATGATGATCCTGCTCCCACTGGTTCAAAATCCCTAATACTAATCCCACTAGTCTCAAATCCCTAATCCCAGCTCCCACTTGTCCGAAATCCCAAACCCTAACCATAATCCTACTCCTACTAGTCCAATATCCTTAACCCTAATCCCTCTCGCACTAGTCCCAAATCTCTAACCTTAATCCCACTACCACTAGTCCCAAATCCCTAACCCTAATCTTCCTCCCACTAGTCCCAAAATCCCTAACCCTAGTCCCACTCCACTAGTCATAAATCCCTAACCCTAAACCTATGCCCACTTCTACTAGTCCTAGATCCATAACCTTAACTCTAATTTCACTTCTACTAGTCCACAATCCCTAATCCTAATCCCAGTTTCCACTAGTCCCAAATCTCTAACCCTAATCTTGCTCCAACTAGTCCCAAATCCCTAACCCTAATCTCAGTTCCCTCTACTCATAAATACCTAACCCTAATCCTGCTTCCAATATTCCCAAAACCCTAACCCTAATCCAACTACAAGTCCAAAATCCCTAATCCTAATCCAATTACTAGTCCAAAATCCCTAATCCTAATCCCACTCCCACTAGTCCTAAATCCATAGCCCTAATCCCAGTTCCCACTAGTCCCAAATCCCTAACACTAACCCTAATCCAACTCCCACTAGAACCAAATCTCTAACACTAATCCTGGTTCCCACTAGTCCCAAATTACTAAACCTAACCCTAATCTTGCTCCCATTAGTCCTAAATCACTAACCCTGATCCTACTCCCACTAGTTCCAAACCCAAACCCTAATCACAGCTGCAACTAGTCCCAAATAGGGATGAGCCGAACACCCCCGGGTTCGGTTCGCACCAGAACCTTTGAACCGACCGAACGTTCGCGCGAATTTTCGAACCCTATACGTTATAATGGACGCGAACGTTCGAAATCAAAAGTGCTAATTACAACGGCCAATATGCATGTTAATGTCATAATGTCATAAAACAGGTTTGGGGACCCGGGTCCTGCCCCAGGGGACATATATCAATGCAAAAAGAACTTTTAAAAACTAACGTTTTTTCGGGAGCAGTCATTTTAATGATGCATAAAGTGCATAAAGTGAAAAAAAAAAAGTGAAATTTTCCTTTAAATATGGTACCTGGGGGGTGTCTAAAGTATGCCTGTGAAGTCAGGATGTCATTGCTTAACAGAAAATGCAAGTGCCCTTGTGGATAAATATCTTGCACCCCATGTTACACGCTTACCTTCTTATGTTAAGGACACACTTCATCTCCTTAAACTATTATACAACATGATTCTACCTCCCAATACTTGGCTCGTCACGTTGGACGTCGAATGTTTATACAACTGTATCCCCCATGATAGGGGCTTAGAAGTCATCCGAGAACTCCTTTCGGAACGGGGACCCCGTTTTGACAATTATGCGAATTTCGTTTTGGACCTCCTAAAATTCATCTTGACTAAAAATCATTTTTTGTTTGATGGCTCCCACTTCCTCCAGGTGCAGGGGGTGGCTATGGGGACCAAATGTGCGCCCTCATATGCCAACCTGTACCTGGGGGGGTGGGAACGCCATCTTTTTTCACATCTAACCCCAGACCATAAAACTCATATGTTGTATTGGTTTAGATACATTGACGATATTTTATTATTTTGGTCTGGCCCATATGCGGACCTCAAGGACTTTTTTGACTCTCTAAGCAATAACAATTTTAATCTCAAATTCACCTTTGAATCCAGTCAGTCATCAGTCAATTTTCTTGACCTCACAATCAATATAGATAAATCAGGACGGATCAGCACGGCCTTATTTAGAAAGCCGACTGCTGGTAACACAATCTTACATGCTGAAAGCGCTCATCCTCAATCCCTACTTAACAGTATTCCGTACAGTCAGTATCTTCGAATTAAACGCAACTGTACTTCAGATGCAGATTTTCATAAAGCATCCAATGAATTATTTCATAGACTTGTCAATAGAGGCTATAGTCGGGCACTTCTTAAACGCTCTTTCAATAAGGTCAAGAAACTTGACAGATTTCAACTGATCCATAAGCCCAAAAATCTCACTGACACTCAACCTGTCAGATTGATTACCCGATTTTCATCTATGCACACTCAAATACGTGAGGTTGTTAATAATTTTTGGCCTCTATTACTTGCAGATCCTACTGTCAGCAAGTTCATTGGCCCACGCCCAGATATAACATATAAGCGATGTCCCTCACTACGTGACCGACTCACTAGAAGCCATTATGCCCCAACAATAACCCAAAGTTGCCCTGACAATGGCACTTATTCGTGTGGGTCATGTGATATTTGTCAATTCGTCTCTAACTCTAGACTCACCCTGCTTCCTGATGGTTCTCTCCATGAAATCGCTCACCATGTTAACTGCCGAACAATTGGTGTTGTATATTTAGCCACTTGCACCTGTGGATGTTTCTACATTGGCAAGACCAAACGGCCCTTCCAGGTCCGGATACGTGACCATATCAAACCCACTCTTAAACGCATCACCACTACAGCTATCAATAGACATCTTGCTGCTGCACACAATTTTGACCCCAAACACATACGTTTTTCGGCATTAGATGATGTCAAGACGCATGTGCGAGGAGGAGGTATCGACGAAAAACTGCTGCAAATTGAAACGAAATGGATACATAATCTCAATGCTGTCAAATACCCAGGTTTAAATGAATATATAAGCTTCAAGCCCTTTTTATAAATATTTCTCAGTTATTATATTCCAATTATGGTTGTTTATCCATACTATTTACTTATGGTTACCTACTATTTACGTATCCATATTATCGATATTTTACCATGCATCCTTCCTCGTCTTCCCTGGTTGTGCGCTATGTTGTGAGAAGACCGCCCTTTGGGCGTTCGGGCACCTTGACAGCTGCTTTTTTCTATTTATAACATATAATTACTATATTTGTAAGCCCCCATTTTTTCAATTGTTCACATTGCTGTTTCCATATTGAACTTACACTTAAGACTTTTTTCTGTCTACATATATTTATTATAAACTACAGTACCCCCTATTTTGTTCCATATCCTTCTTGGTACCATTCTTTCTTTGTAATCCATGTAATAATAATTTAATATGTATGTCTCTCTCAATTAACCATTCAATCCCCATCCTTGTTAATGTTAAAGTTCATGTACCCCCATGTCGCCACAACTGGAACCCCATTGTTTGGTGGAAAAATTGGGTCTTGGCTCACCGTCTCAATCCCACTGCCCTTGCTTTCCATCTTCCTTGGTCCCAGGGATCATCTGGAGTGTCTGGGCGCGTTCTATCCCATTTCTGGCTTTCCCATCTTCGCCTTATCATCTTGACCAATTGTACTCCCCATTTGCATAGGTAACTGTTTGGGCACCCCAGGGCTGCGAACCTATGGTCGCAGCCCGCTTGGCTTGGTTGCCTGCACACCTCCCTTATGCTCCACTTACACCTGGTAACCTAACAGCTCGAATTCCACTCTTAGCCTTGGATCCAATGTTTTTCCATCTTCCCCTTTGTTTCCAGCACATTTGCCCTGACAATTGTGATGTAGTTACCCCCTCCACTCGCTAGAGGGCTCTTTTCTGTTCGGAATTCATTAGATGTGTGTCTGCTGAGCTGCCCTCGCATCTCCCGAACATGTTGCATTATGGGAAATGTAGGCACACGCACTGGTGCTACTGCACACGTGCGAACAGGCCATCTTGCCCGCCGCCTCATCATGTTAACCATGATCAGGTGTGGAGGACCTATATAGCCTGCCTTTCCTCCAGCACCTTTTGTGTTGGAATCTGGAGCGCCATTCATGCTGTGAACTTCAACGATGCAGGTCTGTTTTCCTCTCTTCTCCAGCCTATGCCTTATTAGTCTGCTTGAAAAGGTTCTTACCTAGTTACACTGCAATATATTCTCTCTTTGCAGCCACTGGTCCCTGGTCGGTGACCTAACTAAATAGAGCTGTCTATTAGTCTGGCTTCAGACTTCTCCTGTCCAGTCTTAACCAACTAATACTCATGTTCTAGGTGAGTTTTTTCTCCCTTTTTCCCCTCTGTTCCCTTTGGATTGCTATATCTATCCACCCTATTCTTATCCCTGGTCTCCTTTTTTTTGCTATTTTTCATCAGAGCTGACTTTTTCCAAAACTCTCAGATGATTGTTCTTACTTGGCGCTCCATCCATATTTTCCATCCTTGATATATTGGTAAGTTTTTATACAATTTAAATCTAGGCTATGTTTAGCCAGTTAATGGCAAAGGAAAATAATAATCTTTTGTCGTACATATTCATATATTCTTTAATATAATTTTTTTATACTTATTATTTTCTTTTTCTTTTTTCCACCTTATCTTACCAGGCTCTATATAGATCCTCGATAGTTCCTTGCTACTTGGGACCCAAGTACAATTGGCCACATCAGCGACTCAGGTGGTTGCGCCAGCATTTTGGGGAATGTGCCTTCTGTAAACTCCAGGTGTGAACTTACTGGGCTGAGTATAGTGCAGTGTTGTATATTGGACGGGTGGGCTGTTTTGTGGCGATGTGGTGACACATAAATTATTCTTTTTCACCATACTTACTGTTTTATATAAATAATTTTTCCTTGTGTTTCCATATTTCTCAGATCTTTTCTCCCTTTTTCACGGTACAAACTGACCCTGAAGAAGCCATAGTGTGGCGAAACATGTTGGTCGGCTTTCTCCAACCAGCCTCTTTGTACCCAGGATCTATCAAAATCTTGTAGATCCTTTTTAAAGCTCATATTTTATTGTCTATTCCCACGGTCCCCTAGTCATCCCCGGACCCTATGCGCCTCCACCATTGCATTGGTCAGGATATGACTTTAGGACCCACCCCACGATACCCATGTTTGTAATATATGTGAATGTTTGTCATTTATGATTTTCATTGTTTAATTGTTCAGGAATAAACTATTTTGTAAATAATAAAAAAATAAAAAATTATTTCTTATTCAAAAAGTTGCAAGTATTATCCACTTTTTTTCGTTTACCGCTATAGTCCCCTAACTCTATCCTTGCTTCTCCTTTTACCATACAATCCGGGACGAGGTATAACTGCCACCCGAGCTATCCAAGCCTCCCTCTCCACTATGCCTGTGAAGTGGCATGTGTTTCCCGTGTTTAGAACTGTCCTTGCACAAAATGACATTTTTAAAGGAAAAAAAGTAGCCATTTAAAACCACTTGCGGCTTTAATGTCATGTCTTGTCCTGGCCGCCATATGGCTGAAAATCCTTGAGAAAAATGGCATGGCTACCCCATCACCCCCCCCCCCCCCCCCTTTGGGTCTTGTATAGATATTAAGGGGGACCCCGCACCCAAAATAAAACCCTATACCTACAACCCTATATACTCTGATCAGCAGTATATAGGTGGTGCAAACAAGACACGGACTGTAGGTTTGTTCTTAAGTAGAATCTGAACAGGTACATTATGAAGTGTAGCTCCATCCCAAAAAAATCTATTTTTAAGCTTTTTGGAGAACATAGGGAGGGGTTATCACCCCTGTAACATTTGCTGTCTTTGCACATGTGTTCAGAACATGTCACCTCACTTTCCGTCCCAATGACAAATGTTTTTGGAAAAGTGGGGTTTTAATTGAAACAAGGATTGGTGATAAAGTATCAGTAGAGAGGAGATACCTTTTTCCCAAATTAAATCTAACAGGATAGAATTTCCCTTCCTAGGGGTAGATTTCCTCTCACTTCCTGTTTTCTCTTTCCATTTGCAAGTAGGAGTCGTTTGTAAGTTGGATGTTTGAAAGTAGGGGCCTGGCGTATATACTCTGCAGAAATTTGCCCTATTAGATGTTGGTGTAGCCACAAGACTGGTGGGCACAGGAATGGGCCCTGCTGTGAGTTAATAGATCAAGATTTGTACTTGCATGCACCTGTTGAACCGGGCAGAAAAATTGGCGGTGGTGGTGGTGGACGGTGTTGCCACAAGACTGTAAGCTCTCACAGTTACTCTTGGTGGGCGCAGGAATGGGCCCTGCTGTGAGTTATTAGATCAAGATTTGTAATTGCATGCACCTGTTGAACAGGGCAGAAAAATTGGGCCTTTGGCGGTGGACGGTGTTGCCACAAGACTGTAAGCTCTTACAGTTACTCTTGGTGGGCGCAGGAATGGGCCCTGCTGTGAGTTATTAGATCAAGATTTGTAATTGCAAGCACCTGATGAACAGGGCAGAAAAATTGGGCCTTTGGCGGTGGTGGTGGACGGTGTTGCCACAAGACTGTAGGCCCTCATAGTTACTCTTGGTGGGCGCAGGAATGGGCCCTGCTGTGAACTATTAGATCAAGATTTGTAATTACCCGCCCTGTTAAACAGGGGCTGAAAAATTTTGCCTTAGGCACTGGTGCTGGTGCCACAACACTGCAACCCCTCACAGATACTGTACTTGGAGCACAGCAGTCACACCTGTTGCGAAGCATTTTTTTTAAAAATTGTAAGTACACGCCCCTGTTAAACAGGGGCTGAAAAATTGTGCCTTAGGCACTGGTGTGGTGGCATGGATCATTGAGGAGGAGGAAGAGGATAGTCAGTGAACATAAGAGGACAGTCACTCAGCATCAGCATAGGCAGTCTTGAAGGGATGTGACATTATAAATTATTCCGTTATATCCGCTTCAGGTAGCTGGTGGTGATCCAAGACTGATTCATTTTGATGAAGGTCAGTCGATCAACCGAGGCGGTGGACAGGCGCACCCTATGATCGGTGACAAATCCTCCAGCAGCACTGAATGTGCGTTCGGAAAGAACGCTGGAGGCAGGACAGGCCAGTAGCTCAATTGCATACTGTGCAAGTTCTGGCCAGTGATCCATCCTCAGGACCCAGTAAGCCAGAGGATTTTCGGTGGGAAAGGTGTCCAAGTCTGACCTTGCCCCAAGGTATTCCTGCACCATGTATATCAGACGCTGGCGATGGTTGCTGGAACCGATCATACCTTGGGGCTGCGGACTAAAAAATTGTCTGAACGCATCGGTCAGACGTCCACCTTCCCCACCGCTCCTTCTGCTACTGACCGAAGCCTCAGCAACTCGTCGCCCAGGACCAGGAGTTTTTAACCTCCCAGTTTCTGGGAACGCGTTGCACAGACCTTTCTGCAAGGCCTCCCTGAGATGTCTCATCCTCTGCTCCCTCTGCGACGGCAAGATAAGGTCCGCAACCTTACCCTTGTACCGTGGATCAAGGAGAGTGGCCAGCCAGTAATGGTCCCTCTCCTTGATCCGAAGAACACGAGGATCCTTCCGCAGGCTTTGCAGGACCAGGGAGGCCATGCAGCGTAGGTTAGCTGAGGCATTCGGTCCGGAGTCTTCTGGGTCACTGAGGATGACATGATCGCCAGCCACCTCCTCCCAGCCACGTACAAGTCCACTGGTTTGTTGGGACTGTACATCATCCCTAAAAGACTGATGCTGAGTGCCAGGCTCCACCTCCATGCTCACACAATCCTCCTCCTCCTCCTCATCATCCTCATCCTCTTCCTGTGTGATGGGTGGGACAGAAGGAACACTGTCCGGATAAAGGGGGCCTTGAGAGGCAAGGAAGTCCTCCTCTTCCTGCCTCTGTTCTGCCTCAAGTGCCCTGTCCATTATCCCACGCAGCGTATGCTCCAACAGGTGGACAAGAGGTACAGTGTCACTGATGCATGCACTGTCACTGCTCACCATCCTCGTGGCCTCCTCAAATGGTGAGAGGACAGTGCATGCATCCCTGATCATGCTCCACTGACGTGGGGAAAAAAACCAAGCTCCCCTGACCCTGTCCTGGTGCCGTAGTCGCAAAGGTACTCATTGATGGCCCTCTGCTGCGTGTGCAGTCGCTCCAGCATGGCCAACGTTGAGTTCCACCTGGTGGGCATGTCACATATTAGGCGGTTCTTGGGCAGGTTCAGCTCTTTTTGCAGCTCAGTCAGCCGAGCACTGGCATTATAAGATCGGCGGAAATGCACACAGACTTTCCTGGCCTGCCTCAGGACATCCTGTAAGCCTGGGAACCTGCCCAAGAACCGCTGCACCACCAGGTTGAGGACGTGAGCCATACAGGGCACATGGGTGAGCTGCCCCTGTCGCAGGGCGGAGAGGAGGTTGGTGCCATTGTCAGAAACGACCATTCCTGGCTTAAGCTGACGTGGTGTCAACCACCTCTCGGCCTGCCCCTGCAGAGCTGCCAGAACCTCTGGCCCAGTGTGGCTCCTGTCCCCCAAACACACCAGCGCAAGCACGGCATGGCATCTTTTTGCCTGCGTACTTGCGTAGCCCCTTGTACGCCTACGGAGCACTGCTGGTTCCGAGGACAGAGCACTGGAGGAAGAAGAAGAGGAGGGGGTGGAGGAGAGAGGTGTGTCGCAACCAGTAGCAGTAGTAGCGTTTTGGAGGCGTGGTGGCGGAACAACCTCCAACACTACTGCACCTTGTCCTGCATCCCTCCCAGCTGCCAATAGAGTGACCCAATGAGCCGTGAAAGAAAGGTAACGTCCCTGTCCATGCCTGCTGGACCATGAGTCAGCGGTAATATGCACCTTACCGCTGACCGCCCTGTCCAGCGAGGCATGGACATTGCCTTCCACATGCCGGTAGAGAGACGGAATCGCCTTCCGTGAGAAAAAGTGGCGTTTGGGAACCTGCCACTGAGGAACCGCACATTGAAAAAACTCACGGAAGGGGGCCGAGTCTACCAACTGAAAAGGCAGCAGTTGAAGTGCTAGCAATTTAGCCAAGCTAGCATTCAACCGCTGGGCATGTGGATGGCTGGGAGTGTACTTCTTTCGACGGTCCAGCAGCTGGGGCAGGGAAATTTGCCTGCTACAATCGGACGTCGGTGTACACCTAATTCTACACCTTCAGTCCTCTCACAGCAGCTTTCAGAGAGGACTGAAGGTGTACTGGGGATGGAGATCCCAGCTGATGAAGAGCAAGGAGAGGTCCGCTTAGTTCTTTGGTGTGGGTCTTTTATGTGTGCCTGCCAACGAGCTGCATGGCAGGTCGACATATGTCTGCTCATGCTTGTGGTGCCCAAGCGGCTGATGTTTTGGCCACGCGAGATACGCTTGAGACAAATATTGCAAATAGCAGTGGTGCGATCTGATGCACTCGTCTCAAAAAAGGCCCACACCAAAGAACTTTTCTGATAACGTGCAGAGGCAGCGCCCTGCACAGGCGGAGCTCTGCGGTGTTGTACAGTTGCTGTGCTGGCCTCTACCTGGCCTCCAGGGGGCATCCTGCCTCGTTGGACATGTGACGCCGCATCCTCCTCCTCCTCGTCCTCCTCCTCATCCTCTCTCCCTTCAGGCACCCACGTGGAGTCAGTGACCTCATCATCCCCTCCCTCTTCACCACTAGAGCAAACCTGGCAGTAAGCTGCAGCTGGTGGAACAGTACTGCCAGATTCCTCAAGCTGGGTATCATCATCCGAGCCTTCGAATCGTTGGGCATCCTCCTGGAGCATGTACCCAACACTGTGCTCAAAGAGTTCGGGGGACTCCTCAGGAGGACATGGTGGGTCTAGGGAAGGGGTGGCTGATGATGCCATTGAGTACGCGTTGGCAGCTGCTCTGCCAGTACCCTGAGCCTGGGTGAGAGAGGATGAGGAGGATGAGGAGGGCTTGGTCATCCATTCTACCAAGCCTTCAGCATGATGCGGCTCCACATGCCGAAAACAAAGACGCGCGTGTCCCATGGCCACGTGCTGATGACGATGCACGACCACGTCCATGGCCACGGCCACGGCCACGTCCACTAGAAACAGAGCCTGCCTGCCCTGTGTTCTTGGCTCTGCACGCTCTGCCTCCCCTTGGCGGTCTTCCAGCCATTGTAGTCGGTAGTCCTGTGGGTGCTGCTAAGAATATATAGGAGCTCTGTGTGATGCCACTAACACACTAGAAGTCCTATGGGTGCTTCTGCAAAGAAAATATAGGAGCTCTGTGTGATGCCACTAACACACTAGAAGTCCTGTGGGTGCTGCTGAGAAGAAAATATAGGAGCTCTGTGTGATGCCACTATCACACTAGAAGTCCTATGGGTGCTTCTGCAAAGAAAATAGAGGATCTCTGTGTGATGGGACTAACACACTTCAAGTCCTATAGGTGCTTCTGGGAACAAAATATAGGATCTCTGTGTGATGGGACTAACACACTTCAAGTCCTATAGGTGCTTCTGGGAAGAAAATATAGCTCTGTGTGATGGGACTAACACACTTCAAGTCCTATAGGTGCTTCTGGGAACAAAATATAGGATCTCTGTGTGATGGGACTAACACACTTCAAGTCCTATAGGTGCTTCTGGGAACAAAATATAGGATCTCTGTGTGATGGGACTAACACACTTAAAGTCCTATAGGTGCTTCTGGGAACAAAATATAGAATCTCTGTGTGATGGGACTAACACACTTCAAGTCCTATAGGTGCTTCTGGGAACAAAATATATGATCTCTGTGTGATGGGACTAACACACTACAAGTCCTATGGGTGCTTCTGGGAAGAAAATATAGCTCTGTGTGATGGGACTAACACACTTCAAGTCCTATAGGTGCTTCTGGGAACAAAATATAGGATCTCTGTGTGATGGGACTAACACACTACAAGTCCTATGGGTGCTTCTGGGAAGAAAATATAGCTCTGTGTGATGGGACTAACACACTTCAAGTCCTATAGGTGCTTCTGGGAAGAAAATATACTAACACACTTCAAGTCCTATAGGTGCTTCTGGGAAGAAAATATAGGTGTCTGTGATGGGACTAACACACTTCAAGTCCTATAGGTGCTTCTGGGAACAAAATATAGGATCTCTGTGTGATGGGACTAACACACTTCAAGTCCTGTAGGTGCTTCTGGGAAGAAAATATAGGTCTGTGTGATGGGACTAACACACTTCAAGTCCTATAGGTGCTTCTGGGAACAAAATATAGGATCTCTGTGTGATGGGACTAACACACTTCAAGTCCTATAGGTGCTTCTGGGAAGAAAATATAGGTCTGTGTGATGGGACTAACACACTTCAAGTCCTATAGGTGCTTCTGGGAACAAAATATAGGAGCTCTGTTTGCTGCCAGTGCCTGCCTGCCACGAACACACTACAAGTCCTATAGGTGCTTCTGGGAACAAAATATAGGAGCTCTGTTTGCTGCCAGTGCCTGCCTGCCACGAACACACTACAAGTCCTATAGGTGCTTCTGGGAACAAAATATAGGAGCTCTGTTTGCTGCCAGTGCCTGCCTGCCACGAACACACTACAAGTCCTATAGGTGCTTCTGGGAACAAAATATAGGAGCTCTGTTTGCTGCCAGTGCCTGCCACGAACACACTACAAGCCCCTCTTTCTAAATGAATCTTTCTAAATGAATCTTTCTAACTGAATCTTTCTAACTGAATCTTTCTAAATAAATCTTTCTAAATCTATCTAGCAGAGTGACACAGAATGAGCCTGCTCTCTCTAACGCCGGAACGCATGTGACCGGCGCCGACGGCGTGGCGGCCTTTTATAAGAGGGGGCGTGTACTAAAGCCCCTGAGCTGTAATTGGCTACAGGCGTCCTGCCTGTAGCCAATTATGGCTCTCCGAGTTTCCGGCGCTGTGATTGGCCAAGCATGCGGGGTCACAGTGCATGCTTGGCCAATCATCAGCCAGCAATGCACTGCGCCGGCCGCAATGCATTGCGGGGCCGCTCGCATCACACGAATGTGATGCGAACGGCCCAAATTGTTCTGGGCTCGCCGATCGAGCGAACGCCCGGTGCTCGATGCGAACATGGGTTCGCATCGAGCACCGGGCCCATCCCTAGTCCCAAATCCCTAACCCTAATCCTGCTCCTACTAGTCCCAAATCCCTAACCCAAAACCTAATCCTGCTCCCAGTAATCTAACATCCATAACCATATTCCCAGTTCCCACAAGTCCCAAATCCATTACTCTAATCCCAGTTCCCACTAGTCCCAAATCCCTAACGCTAACCCTAATCCAACTCCCACTAGAACCAAATCTCTAACACTAATCCTGGTTCCCACTTGTCCCAAATCCATAACACTAATCTTGCTCCCATTACTCCCAAATCCTTAACCCTGATCCCACTCCTACTAGTCCCAAATCCCCAACCCTAATCCTACTCCCACTAGTACCAAACCCAAATCACAGCTGCAACTACTCCCAAATCCCTAACCCTAATCCTGCTCCTACTAGTCCCAAATCCCTAACCCAAACACTAATCCTGCTCCCACTAATCCCAAATCCCTAACCATATTCCCAGTTCCCACTAGTCCCAAATCCAAAAACCTAATCCCACTCCTACTAGTCCCAAATCCTTAACCTTAAAACTAATCCTGCTCCCACTACTCCCAAATCCCACTCCCACTAGTCTCAAATCCCTAACCCTATTTCCAGTTTTCACTAGTCCCAAATCCCAATACCTAACCCTAATCCCGCTCTATTAGTCCCAGATCCCTAAACCTAATCCCAATTCCCACTAGCCCCAAATCCCTAACCTTAATTTTACTCCCACTAGTCCCAAATCCTTAACACTAACCCTAATCCCGCTCCCACTAGTCCCAAATCCCTTACCCTAATACTATTCCTACTAGTCCCTAACCCTAATCCGAATCCTACTAGTCCTAAATCCCTAATGCTAATCCCGCTCCAATTTGTTTCAAATCTCTAACCTTAACCCTAATCCCACTAGTCCCAAATCCCTAATCCCAGCTCCCACTAGTCCCAAATCCCTAACCCTAATCCCACTCCCACTAAATCTTTATTCTTAACCCTAATCCTGGATCCCAATAGTCTCAAAACCCTAAAACAATCCTTAATCCCACTCCTACTAGTCCCAAATCCCTAACCCTAATCCTAATACCACTAGTACCAAATCCCTAACCCTAATCCCACTCCCACTAGAACAAAATCTCTAACCCTAATCTTGCTACCATTAGTCCCAAATCCCTAACCCTTATCCCATTCCTACTAGTCCCAAATCCCCAACCCTATCCCTAATCCTACTCCCACTAGTACCAAACCCAAACCCTAATTACAGTTCCAACTAGTCTCAAATCCCTAACCCAAACCCTAATCCTGCTCCTACCAGTCCCAAATCCCTATACTTATTCCCAGTTCCCATAAGTCCCAAAACCCTAATCTCGCTCCCACCAGTCCCAACTCCCTAACCCTAATTCCAGTTCTCACTAGTCCCAAATCCCTAATCTTGCTCCCACTAGTCCCAAATAGAGATGGACTTGCGGTTCGCCCGGTGGTCGGTTTGCGGCGAACTTTGCTCGTTCGCGATTCGCCAAACCGGCGAACTTATGTCGCTGTTCCCGGCGGCCATATTCTTTTACATTGTGAAGAACTTTGACCCATGACACATCCATCATGGGGTACAGGACAGCCAATTGAGACATTTTAGCACATGTACATACCCCTGCCTTATAAATAGATCCGATCTGGCGGGCATTTTACATTCTGTCTTTTGTCAGTGTGGGGAAAGGTTGCCGTTTGGAGCAGGGAAAGACTGTAATCACTAGCTATTAGGTCCATAAAAGTCCTTTTAAGGACTGGCATAGGTGTACAGTATATAGGGTTGTAATACACTTATAATATACTTTCTTTCAAATATAGAAAGCATGTTATAGTTCACTGCAGTGCTGATAGATTCTGCAGTTGTCTTTTCTGAGTGTAGGGATAGAGTTTGCTGTTTGGAGCAGGGACAGTCTGTAATTCACTGGCTAGCGACTATTAGGTCCACAAAAGTCCTTTTAAGGACTGGTATAGGTGTACATTATAAAGGGTTGTAATACACTTATAATATACTTTCTTTCAAATATAGAAAGCATATTATAGTTCACTGCAGTGCTGACAGATTCTGCAGTTGTCTTTTCTCAGTGTAGGGATAGAGTTTGCTGTTTGGAGCAGGGACAGTCTGTAATTCACTAGCTAGCTACTATTAGATCCACAAAAGTCATTTTAATTACTGGTATAGGTGTACAGTATATAGGGGTGTAATACACTTATAATATACTTTCAAATATAGAAAGCATATTATAGTGCATTTCTACTGTGCAGCATTGTGACTGCTGAGCGGTTCTGCAGCTCTTTTGTCAGTGTAGGGAGAGGTTGCTGTGTGTCACAGGAACAGACTGTAGGGACACAAAGTGCTAACGAATATAGGTCCACAAAAGTCCTTTTAAGGACTGGTATAGGTGTACTATTTGGTGTGCAGTATATAGAATATAGAAAGCATAGTATAGTGCATTTCTACTGTGCCGCATTGTGACTGCTGAGCGATTCTGCAGCGATACTACAAAGAGTGACAAACGCAAATAGAAAAAAGTATTATAACTGGTGTGATAGACCAGTGACCACCCAAAACGACAGATTGAATCGGGGTGTTATATACCGTCTTCCATATATACTGCACTTTTGTCACAGGGTCATTTAAAAAATGACAGGCAGAGGAAGAGGCAGGCCCTTCCGCAGGGGTGGTAGGGGTAGGGCAGGAGCACCAGGCTTGAGCCAAAGTGGGAAGTTGCAGAAGGTGCGTTCGATTACGTCAAAGGATGCACCAGACTTGGTTGAGTGGCTCACTCAGCCTTACTCTTCTGCATCTTCCTCATCCTCTATATCTGCACCCTCTTCAATCTCTGCTGTGTGCACCCTCAAAGACACTACCACCAACACCACAACCACCATAAACCCTCCGCTTTAATCACAGGAATTATTTTCTGATCCATCATCATAAGACATTTACGATGCGCAGCCATTCTTGGCATTGGATCAGGAAGAGGAGGTAGCAACAACCGCCACTCAGCAGTCTGACGACAGTACCCAGATCAGCCAAAGGAGGTTGGTCCCCGCTGTTGCTGCCTACTCCGAGATCTATAATTATGGTGGTGGGGAAGGTGACAACGATGATGACGTGTCTAGGGACGTCACGTGGGTGCCCACAAGAGAGGAAGAGGAGGGGAGTTCAGAGGAAGAGATGGACCAGCAGATAGGGAGGAGAAGCAGGCAGAACTTACATTGCACAGGAGGGACAAACCAGACTGCTAATGTATCAGGAGCGAGGCATCAACCATGTACGGTCACATCTGGCGCTCACAGGACGCCGGCACATGGCTCCGGCTTTTTTTAACCTGTCCGCTGCTGACAATAGTGTTGCCATCTGCAGCCTTTGCAGTCAACGCATAAGTCACGGTAAGCCTAATGCCGCGTACACACGTTCGGACTTTGTCCGCCGGACCTAGTCCGGCGGATTGTCTGCCGAACCTAGTCCGGCGGGACTTCCCCACACACGCCCGGACTTCCGAGCGTGTGACTTGCCCACACACGCCCGGACTTCTCCGGTGGACAATCCGCTGGAAAAAGTCAGCGGGAATGAACGGACTTTCCAATGAGCGGCAAGTCAGTTCATTTCAAAAGTCCGGCGGACTAGCCTACTAACGACGGGATTGTCCGCCGGACTGCCAAGTCCAGCGGACAATTTTAAAACAAAACTTAAAACCTAGTCCGCCGGACTTTTGGCGCCAAAAAGTCCGCCGGCGCCCACACACGAGGGGATTGTCCGGTGGACTTGAGTCCAGCAGACAATCCCGCGGGATAGTCCCTTCGTGTGTACGCAGCATTACACTCACCTAGGGATGACCACCTTAAGAAGTCACATGAGCTGCCATCACCGAGCCCAGTGAGAGCAACCCTGTCAGAACCCACAAAGTCACACTCCAGGCTCTCACCGTCCAGCCTCTTCTCCTCTCTCCTCAGAATTGTCCTCCACTCCAACTTCCATCATGCCGTCGTCATGTTTTTCTGGAAAAAGGCAGGCTTCCGTGGGCCAAATGTTCGAGCGTAAAAAAAAAACGATGACGCCGGATAACCCTCTTGCCGAACGGTTGACCGCTGGCTTGTCAGAACTGATAGCCCGCCAACTAGTGCCATATAAACTGGTGGACTCGGGGGCCTTTCGAAAATTTGTGGCCATTGGAACACCACAATGGAAGGTCCCAGGAAGGAAGGATTTCTCACAGAAGGGCATCCCAGAGCTATATGGCCATGTGCAGCGGCAAGTGAATGTATCTCTGGCACACAGTGTCGGTGCCAAGATACATCTGACCATGGGCGGCGTGGCCAAGATGGCGATCTAGGAGGAAGCAGGATTCAGAGCTCTGCTGGATACTTGCCTTTTATCCGCACTCCTAACTAATTTAACAGCCTGCAAAGTATCCCAGATCACTCCGGATGTCCTACAGGACACGGCGCAGAGGGAAAAAGCTTCATTTTCCGCAAGGAGCGGAGAATATCCCGATATCTCCGGCCGTGCACGTGGCGGTATCATCTCCTAGAGTGGGCAACATGGCGTCTCAAACGGAGCCTGACGACCAGGCCGCGGAAGCACAAATCGGCTTCCAGGAAGTTATGGCAGCGATTGCTACATGTCAAGCCGCCCTGACCAACAAGATTGAGGCCGTGCAACTAGATGTTGGTCTGATTAGGCAAGACCTGGGCAAACTTCGCTCCTGGGTCTCGGAAGCGGAGCACCGCGTGGGGCTGACGGAAGATACGGTGGGGGAACACACAGCGTCCATCCGCTTACAAACAAAGGTCAGGGCCCTGGAATATAAGGTGGACGACGCGGAAAACAGGAACCGGAGGAACAACCTCCGGATCGTTGGCCTAACGGAGGGTGTGGAGGGGAAGAACCCTACGGTCTTCGTGGAGGAGCTGCTGCGCACTGTCCTGCCGACCGCACAGTTTTCCCCCTACTATACTGTGGAGCGGGCTCATCGGATTCCTTCCGTTCCCGGTCCACCCGGCTCGCATCCACGCACACTGATCTTCAGGATGCTCAATTTCAGAGACCAGGATGAAACCCTACGAGTGGCTCGCAGAGCTGGGGAGGTAAAATATCAAAACGCCAACCTCATGTTCTTTCCGGATTATTCCCTAGAAACACAGAAGCAGCTTAGGTCTTTTGACCAGATTAAAGTGGGGTTGCGGGCACGCAACATTAAGTACAGTATCCTCTTCCCGGCCAAACTGCAGGTTCAGATGGGTGACACTGTGAAATTCTTTACTGCGCCCAGGGATGCTGCTGCGTGGCTAGAATCTCTGCCTCCTGCCCGCTAAACACTGAATTAGGTTGTAGTGCAGCCTAGCCAAACTATCTGCTGTTTTTCACCACCTTGCCACACACCTGCTGAGACACATGAAGAACTCAGTGCTTCATTGGGGACTATGTTTGTCAGCCATGTTGGAGGCCTTCTGTAACCACGGATGCTCGGAGCTCACCGTGGTCACGTGAGGCACCATGCTCGCCACACCGACACCTCCTCTGCCATGCTGCGCCAACTACACTGATCTGCATCTACTACGCTGGGCTAACCTGCTCTCTTCATGACCTCCCTGAAGGTTTCGGAGAGGGTCCTTGCCGTGAAGTGAACAACCCCCTTCCTACAGGACAGTCTGAGATTGTGATCCCTGCGGTGTGACGAGGCTGGATGGGTATGTACTTTTACAACAGATGGCTGTATTGATGCCCTGCTATCTTCACCCTTGGGTGACTGGCCCTTCTGGGCTGGCCGGCTGGGGTCCCTTCCCCTCCCGCCCTGGCTTCTAAATTCCATGACTACCGCAACTTGCCACTCAGAGGGGGATGGAGGGAGACTAATCCTTCATGTATGGCAAAAGCGGTGGAATCTCTCCCCCTCTGGATGACCGGGACCCCGGGATGGTCAAATCAACTGACTTTTTCTCCGGGCTGTTTCTCTCTTTTTCCTGGGGCCGCATGGTGAACGTACATACTGAGATACTCTGCTGGTATCCTGACGGTGGAGTGTGATCGGCATCTCTATGTTGCACTGTTGTGCCTGCCTGAGATGGTGGTAATGTTGTGATATCACGGGTGCTACCTGCCTCCTGTCGTTATTAGTTTGGCGGTGTATAAGACCTTGTTTTTCCTCTTTTTTGTTGTGAACTTTTTTATATATTTTTTTTTTTGGTTTTGTACCCAAGTCGCAGGCCCCTGGGCTTGCCTAGGAGACTTCATATGTTTTCATTCACCAGCATCTCTGCTGACCTGCTGGACACTACCTCTTGCCTTGAGCGAGCGCCCTCTCTGACTCACGGTTCATGTTGGGGGTTTGGGGTATCATGCACCTCCAATTTTTCTTGGGGGTGGGGGGGGTGTTTTTTGCTCTCACAGTTAGTGAGGGTTAGTTTTGTTACAGTGTTTTGTTTGGAGTCGCTTGCTGAGAACACGAAAGACTATCTATTATCTGTATGCTGTGCTTTCAGATCTACAGTGCAACATGTATGGTCATTCTCTGTGGGGACACTTCTTGGGTCTGTGACTTACATTTACGGGCCCTGGTGGGGGATCTGGGGGGACCTGGGGATCATGCTCAATTTCTTTTTCCCGATATCTCATGGCTAATCTGTCTATTATATCTTGGAATGTTAGGGGGCTAAACTCTGCTATTAAGAGGTCTCTGGTGTTTAAATATCTACAAAAATATAACCCCCACATTTGTGTCCTCCAAGAAACACATTTGACAGGGTCAAGAATACTGGGCATGTGGAGGGCTTGGGTAGGGACTCACCATCACTCCTCCTACTCTAGCTATGCCAGATGTGTGAGCATTTTGATCCGCAGGTCCCTTCCTGCCCAGGTACTGGATGTTCGAACAGACCCAGAGGGTAGGTTTGTGGTCATACATGCCTTAATACATGATAGGAAAATGGTTCTGGTGGGTTTGTATCTTCCCCCTCCAGCTAATGTACAACTCTTGTATGATATTATGCATATTGTGCAGTGGCGGTGCGTGCATAGAGGGCGCAGGAGCGCCGCCCCTCTCTCCTGCACCGCTCTATCACCAATAGATAGATTCATGCATTGCGTGAATCTATCTATTGTCACCGCTGCCGCCCCCTATTCAGGTGTCCGGCCCCTTGTCGGGTGCCAGGCATCTGAATTACAGCGGGGGGGGGGGGGTGTTTCTGGAAGCGCCCTATTAGAGCTGTAAGCTCTAATAGGGGACCTGATTAGAGCGGTGGGCTCTAATAGGCTTTCCTAAGTGTAAACAGCGGGCGCACTGCTGTGCGTTCACTGATTACACAGTATTGTGTTAGAGAAGCGATGTAGGCGTCCAATCATAGCAGAAGATAGGAGGAGCGCGGGAGAAGACATCGGACGATGAGACACCGCTCGCCGCCTGACGCCGTCACCAGCTGCACACCGAGACAAGGTAAGTGCAGAGGGCAGGCAGGGGGCACAGTGGCAGCACTTGAGGGGCACAGTGGCAGCACTTGAGGGGCACAGTGGCAGCACTTGAAGGGCACAGTGGCAGCACTTGAGGGGCACAGTGGCAGCACTTGAGGGGCACAGTGGCAGCACTTGAGGGGCACAGTGACAGCACTTAAGGGGCACAGTGGAAGCTCTTAAGGGGCACAGTGGCAGCGTTTGGAGCACAGTGGCAGCACTTGGGGCACAATGGCAGCACTTGGGGCACAATGGCAGAACTTGGGGCACAGTGGCAGAACTTGGGGCACAGTGGCAGCACTTGGGGCACAGTGGCAGCGTTTGGGCACAGTGGCAGCGTTTGGGCACAGTGGCAGCATTTAATGGGCACAGTGGCAGCGTTTGATGGGCACAGTGGCAGCATTTAATGGGTACAATGGCAGCGTTTGATGGCACAGTGAGGCTGTTTGTTTGCGCCCCCCCCAAAATTTTGAGCACCAGCCGCCACTGATATTGTGCTGTCCTTTACTACGAATGAGATATTTATGTTTGGTGATTTTAACATGGTCCCTTCGCAGTCCCTGGACAGGCTTCACACCACAGCTAGGCCTTCTTCTGACTTACAGAACTGGGCGGACACGTTCTTCCTGACAGACGTATGGAGACATTTTCACCCGTCTGGGAGGGAATACACATGTCACTCGTCCTCCTACAGGGCTCTTTCCCGAATAGACCTGGCCTATGCCTCCTCTGGGGCCCTGGGGTGGACGAGAGCAGCGAAACACTTACCCTGTGGCATATCAGATCACGCGCCTGTGCATGTTACTATTTCCTTGGCGAAAAGCCGGGTCTTAAATTGTGGCGTCTGTCCAAGGAACTGGGTGATTGTTGATAGGCTACAGGAACCAATGGTGGAGGCCATATGCAATTTCTGGGCACTGAATGGGGACTCTCCTAATGCTGCCATGTTGTGGGATACTTTTAAAGCATGGGTTAGAGGTGAATATATTTCCCAAATATCCTCTCTACAGAAGGAAGCTTCTAGGTCATTAGAATCCTTAGAAGCAGAAGCTGCTAGGAGTGAGGCCAACTACATCCAGACTCCCAATGTCACCAATCATAAGACTTGACAGAGGACCCTGCGGGACCTTTCCCTGCACAATGTTGAACAGACTCAAAATTCCATGCTTCATTCCAAGCAGAGGATTTTCAAGCATGGCAACAAAAATGGACGACTGTTGGCGTGACTCGCTAGGGATCAGGCAGCTGCTACCCATATAGCTACCATTAGAGATGCACGGGGACACACGTTGACGGCTCCCGAGGAGATTAATGTTAGGTTCCTAGAATTCTTTAGAGACCTGTATGCCTCTAGGGCAGACTTCTTTCCAACGGAACTGAGTGATTATCTAGAGCAGGTCCCCTTCCCGACCCTTACGGAGGAACAAAGGCTGATGTTAGATGACGATATCTCTCTCGGGGAGGTTCAGGCTGCAATCAGGGGTCTACAATGTGGTAAGACACCGGGTGCAGATGGCCTACCTACGGAGTTCTATTCTCAAAATGCGGAACTTGTTGCCCCTAGACTGAGGACACTTTTTGCTGAAACTATCAAATCTGAGGTTCTCCCGGAGTTTATGGAAGAGGCGGTGATTGTTTTGATCCCCAAGCCTGGTAAGGATCCACAGGACTGCGGGTCGTATAGACCCATCTCACTGCTCAATGTGAGACGCCTGTTCCTAAATACGTCCATAACCCATGATAACACAGCCTCCCGGGTCATTGCCTCTCTCGACGCCGAGAAGGCATTTGATTCCGTGGAGTGGGAATACTTGTGGGGAGTTCCCAGGAGTTTTGGATTTGGCTCCAACTTTATACGTTGGATTCAAATACTATATAAAGCCCCGAGGGCCAGAGTACGCACTAACAACTGGATATCAGACTCGTTCACATTGCAGAGAGGCACTAGACAGGGTTGTCCCCTCTCTCCCAGCCTCTTTGCCCTGGCACTGGAGCCCCTGGCAATTTTAGTCAGGGAATCCCCCAGGGTCAGGGGGCTGCAGATTGGCAAGTTGGAGGAAAAGATATCCCTCTATGCAGATGACACCCTGCTCTATTCGAACGATGCTGGTCCTTCCCTGTTGGCCGCTCTAGAGCTGTTTGATAAATTTGGTACACTATCGGGGGTTCGTATAAACTGGACGAAGTCGGTCCTATTCCCACTTGGTGACCAAGCCCGACACACTGCTGGCCCCACACCGTTGATGTGAGTGTCGGAATTTAAATACCTAGGGATTAGGGTCGCTAGGGACACTGCGCAATATTATACCTTGAACATGACCCCGCAACTCCAATTACTCAGGGACAAATGTTGATCCTGGTCTAGTCTCCCATTAAACCTCATAGGTCGTATAAGCATCCTCAAAATGATTATGCTGCCTAAACGTAACTACTTCTTTCGGAATTGCCCGGTGTGGATTCCGCCAGTTTTTTTTAAGGAATTGGATAAGTGCATCATGTCCTTTTTGTGGAATGGTGCCGTTCCAAGGCTGGCGAAGTCCACATTGCAGCTACCGACCCAGCTCGGGGGCCTGGCTCTCCCGAATCTCCAAGTTTATTATTGGGCAGCAATGCTGGTTACGATGCACTGGTGGCTCGGGGCAAGACGCTCGAATGCAGCGGTTTGCCTGGAGGATCCCTGCAGGACCTCCAAAACTTGCCATACAGGGGCGTTAGGGCTTATAGTGACTTACCGGGTCCCACTAAGGCAACCGCTAGAGTCTGGATTAGGGCCAGACGTAGGTTCTCCAGGCCGGACTGCTGGTCTCCAGCTCAGCCTCTCTGGGGAAATCATAACTTGCCTCACCTGGGGTTGGTGCCTGACCCTCAGGTGTGGGCAAGGTTTGGCATTAAGACATTAAGAGACATTATACCCTTGGGCACCTTGCTAACATTCCCTCAGTTAACCAGTAGATTTGCCTTACCAGGTTGGATGTACTTTCGTTACATCCAACTCCGGCATGCAGTTAGAGCCCAGTTCCCCACTCCTCCGTTGCTGCAGCTGGATCCTGTGGAGGACTTGTTGTCTGACGAAGACCTACAGAAACCTCTATCGGGGCTATACAGCACTCTGTTGCCCAAAGACTTTAAAAAAATGGATAGGCTGTGGGAAAAATGGGAACGCGATATACCAACTCTGGAAAGGGAGGACTGGGAAGACTGCCTGGAGCAGGGCCCCAGGCTAGTTATTGCAACAAGTGATAAACTTATCCAAACCAAATTCCTGCATAGGGTGTATTTTACCCCAGCACGCATGGCCAAGATATATCCGGGCAGAGACCCTCATTGCCCCAGGTGTAAGACGCAAATAGGAACCTACCTACATATGTTCTGGGACTGCCCCATGTTGTCTGCATACTGGACAGATATATTTGACCAACTGAATGTCCGTCTGGGGTTGTCAGTCCCTATGTCACCAGAGGTAGCATTGCTGGGGGTACATGACGATGACCAACGATCACACCATAGCAAGTTACTGATCTCATACCTTCTCTTTTATGCTAAGAAAGAAATACTATGTCAATGGACTTCGCCCACTCCTCTGGCGGTGGCCACCTGGGAAGCTAAAGTTAATGCTGCTCTCCCCTTATACAGGCTGACGTACATTAGTCGAGGATGTCCCTGGAAATATGACAAAGTCTGGCTACCATGGACCTCTATCTAGATGGTCGGGCTCTGGGTTGCGGTCCTCTCCTCTCTTGCCCCTCCCTCCGCTCCCCTCTTCCTCCCCACAAATTCTCCTCCTTTGCCCTACTGGATCGCCCTGATCTTGACCCTCTTCTGCAGCCCCCCCTCTCTTCTCTTCCCCCATTATCCTCTGCCCCCCCCCTTTTCTTCACTCTCCCTTCTCTTTTTCTTTTACCACCCCCCTCTCCATCTCTCCTCCAGTAAAATACCTGAACACCGAGACGGTGATCTTAGTGTAGACTGAATTATTGCTCACCTGTAATGATCAGATTATTATCTTGTATAAGTTATTTGCGTACTTGATCGCTATATATGACTGTTATTACTTTAAGTTGGATTTGCACTGACTGTAATTGATGTACCAACGATGATTCCGATGTTTTTGTACTGCACATTATTTTCTCAATAAAGCACTCCTGTTTGTAAAAAAAAAAAAAAAAGATACATCTGACCACAGACACGTGGTCTAGCAAACACGGGCAGGGAAGGTATATAACATCTGATGGCCGTCAAGCATGTAACCCGTGGCACCCGTGTAGATTTGGTTTTACCGCCACGGATTGCATGCAGGTCTGCCTCTTCTTCTCCTCCTCCTACTCCATCCTCCCTCTCCTCCTCAGCTGACTCCTCCTTTTCCGCTGCTATCGTCTCTTCCTCTGCGCCGCCCAAGATCCCCAGAACCTATTTGACATGCCAGGTGAGACGTTGCCATGCTGTGCTGCGTCTGTTGTGCCTGGAAGCCAAGAGCCACACTGGCCCTGCACTCCTTTCAGCTTTGCGTTCACAGGCAGATCAGTGGCTAACACCGCTCAATTTGACAGTTGGTAAATTGGTGTGCGACAATGGTGCCAATCTGCTTAGCGCAGGTCAAAATTACACATGTGCCGTGCATGGCACACGTCTTAAACTTGGTTGGGCAGCGATTCGTTGTCAAATATCCTGGGGTCCAGGACATCTTGCGGCAGGCAAGGAAAATCTCGGCCCATTTCAGAAGATCTTAGACGGCCATGGCTCGCCTTGCTGACATTCAACGGCGACACAATCTGCCAGTCAGATGTCTTATTTGTGATTGCCCGACGCGATGGAACTTAACCTTCTATATGCTTGATAGGCTGCTCCAGCAGAAATGTGCAGTTAACGACTACCTGTATGAACAGGTTCTGGGGAGCTTGTTTTTTTTTCACAGTGCCAGTGGCTGCTCATGCGCGACGCATGCAGACTTCTGTGGCCATTTGATAAGATCACCAAACTGGTCAGTTTACCTTTCTGGGATCCCTGTTGTTGTCCGTGGATGGGGGAGGAGAACGAGGAGGACGACATTATCCTGGATTATGAGCAGGAGCCAGGCCACCACACCCGCTTCCAGTTTAGTGCAAATGGGGGCCTTCATGCTCCAGTGTTTTAACAGGGACCCCCGTATAAAAAGCATAAAGGTCAAGGACCAGTACTGGGTGGCAACGTACTTAGACCCCCGGTACAAACACAAAATGGCGGAAATGTTACCACCATCACAGAGAGCTGTCAGAATGGAGCACTTCCAGGCCTTGCTTAGAGAAATGCTGCATTCTGCTTTTGCGTGCGCTGGCAAAGGAATCTCCACTCCCAGAGAAAGAGTTGCGGGTACCAATCCAACAGCGCCTGAAAGAAGAGGGTGGTTTGAAGATGTGTTGGTCACTTCTGATATGAGATCATTCTTTCAGCCGACCCATCGACAGGTGTCATCCGGATCCTGCATCAGGGAACACCTAGACCAACAGGTGTCCGACTACATCGGGTTAACGGCCGATGTGGACACTCTGAGAAGTGATGAACCCTTGGACTACTGGGTGGGCAGGTCCGAAAGGACGTTCAGCGGAGCAGGGGGGATCGTGACCGATAAGCGCACTCGCCTAGCTCACAACAGTGTTGACTACCTCACATTTATAAAAATGAATGAGGCATGGATCTCGGAGGAATTCAACACATGTGACCAGTAGACCATGTATATGCATAACTCTATAAACTATTTTTATAATCTAGCACACAGACCTTTTTTCTACCTTTGGCTCACTTGTACAAAAAAAGCACACCGTACTATATGCCCGTACCCTCCTGTTTAAAGAGGTTGAGCGGTGTCATATTTTTGGGTCCCGCAGTGAGTTTCTGGTGTCAGTGCTGGTGTCAGTGCTCTCTATCTCGGTGCTGGTCTCAGTGCTCTCTATCTCGGTGCTGGTGTCAGTGCTCTCTATCACGGTGCTGGTGTCAGTGCTCTCTATCTCGGTGCTGGTGTCAGTGCTTTCTATCTCGGTGCTGGTGTCAGTGCTCTCTATCGCGGTGCTGGTGTCAGTGTTCTATCTCAGTGCTATCTCAGTTCTATCTCAGTGCTGGTGTCAGTGCTGGTGTCAGTGAGGGAGATAGCAGCGGAGAAGCCAATAAGTAGGCAGTGCCAGCACCATGGCTGAGGATCAGCACTGGACTGGCACCTCCGGACCACCACAGTGGAGCCCTGCATAGGTGGGGGTAAGGGCTGGGCAGAGGGAGGGGTCAGGGGCTCAAGCACAGGTTGGCACACTGGGACACTGGCACAGGACTGCGCTGCCCTGACTGCCACTGATCATCTCCTGCACCCCCTTCATAGCCTGGCCTGACCTTGCCTCTCCTCCATGGCCTTCAATTGACAAAATGTCACAGATAAAAAAGAATGCTTGTTGTTGTCGATCCCAGATTCACTTAATACTTCTGGTATGTCAGTGTCCATGTTGTGGGACTATGTGTGCACAGCTAGTAAGTATTTTGTGGCTGCAAATATGACCTGGAGGTTTTTAAGGTTCGCCTTCCATTAAAGTGAATGGGGCCCGCCGTGAACCTGCAGTACATTTGGGCACGTTCGCAGATCGCGTTCGCGAAACGTCCCGTCAGAAGTTTGTCCATCATGGGGTCCCAAATCCCTAACCCTTATTCTGCTCCCACTAGTTCAAAATTATTAACCATATTCCCACTAGTACTCTTCTCAAATCCCTAACCCTATTCTTTTTTTTTTTTGCATATATTTTATTGAAAACAACAGTGAAAACAGCAAGCGAATACAAACAGTTCGATTTTACAATCAGCTCGTACAGGGAGCTGTGCACAACAATAAAGAAACAATTTTCAAAAAAATTTTGGGGGGGGAAAGGAATAGCAGAATTAGGCTGAGGGGGGTAGATAACAGTGGTGGTGCAAGGTATCACAGTTTGGAGATGAGGTAGGGTGTGAAGGTAGGGGGTAGGAAAGGATAGAAGGAATGGTGGGGGTAGGTCCGAGGGAGATTGAGAAAGAAAGAGGGAGAAGATGAAGGACAAGCGATATGTAACGCAGACAGCAATAATAAAGGAAACTCTGTCGCTGGTCTTTCATCTCATCCAGTGAGACAACAGATATATAAAAAGGCTCGATTAGAATAAAAACATGTTGCAGTTTGGGAAATATACAGTTGGTTAATCGGGGTATGATTTCGAAGTCTGATTTGGGTCCCAGAGGTATGGCTAAAGATCCCATGTCGTATAGGAATGTAGCGTGATGTGGCACTCCCAGATATTCTTCAGTGGGTAGGGGAGGAGACGGAGAAAGTCAGCAGTTGTCTCTGTTCTTGGTCTGTCAGACCATTTCTTGAGTAGTCGTTCTGTAGGTCGTTGTCTGTGGGTCATGGTGTCCAATTGTTCCAGATATAGTAAAGATTTGAGGCCAGTTATTGTTTCAGACAGCACTGGTGGTGTTGCAGAGATCCAATGGTTGAAAATGTTTCCCCGTGCTATGAGCAGTGTCAGAAGTATCCATTGAAGGTGTTCTTGTGGGATTGCATTGGTGGGAGAAAGAGAACAATTGCTGTGTGGTGTGAATCCAAACAGTAGGAGCATAGGCTCTTTGTTGGGTAGGAAGGTTGTCACGTCTTGAATAAAGCAAAGGATTGAGGACCAATATGCGTCTATGCGTGGACACAACCATAGACGGTGTAGTAGAGAAGGTTTGTACTGTAGGCACCAAGGGCAGGTAGGTCCTTCGGGAGGAGGGTGGGACGTAGAGAAGGGGTAATAAGCCCTATGCATCAGCTTGAACTGGGTTTCCCTCCATGTCTCACATTGAGTGATCTTTCTTGTTGTCTGATATCCTTTAAGGATGTCGGTTATATCTATTTGTCCCGGAAGGTCTGAAATCCAAGATGACATTGAGGTGGTATGGAGGGGTTTAGTGAACTTTGCGTTTAGAGGATGATATATATCCGAGATTGAGTAGCATTTCTCTGAAATCAGGGTATCGATGAAGGAGTGTTTGAACCGCAACGTTTTGTTTGGGCATGATTTACTGATGAAGTCTGAGTATTGCATAACATGTAGGAAGTGATGTGGAGGTAGACTGAACTCTTCTGCGATATTTGCGAACGTTTTAAGAGTGGTGTAATCCGCCCCCTGGTAAAGAGAGTAAGCGTTGATTAGACCCTTATCCCTCCATTTGGAGAACGGTTCGTATTGCATACCCAGTTGGAACATAGGATTATTTTGGATTGGTAGAAATTTTGTACGGAGATAGACCCAGCTTTTTCCTCATCTCTCTCCAGGCCACAATTGTGTCTCTGAACAGTAGATTTTGTTTAATATTATTTGGAATTTTCTGTAAGTTGCTATGAAGAAGAGCGGCTAAGTCAAAAGGGCATGCCATCGCTGATTCCAGAGCATAGTTGGAGTATTTGGATGACTGAAGAATCCAGTCCACCCCATTTCTAAGCAAACAGGCTATGTTATATACTCTAATGTTAGGGAAGTTGGCACCGCCGTCCCTCTTCGGGAGATAGAGTTTGGATAAGGCTATCCTAGGTTTGTCCCCCTTCCAAAGGAAGTTTGTAATTGCCTTGTTGAGGATCTGTATATCTTTATGTTTTAATAATAATGGTAGCGTTTGAAGAGGATATAAAAGTCGGGCAAAACTAACCATTTTGAATAGCGCACATCTGCCAAAGAGGGACAACGGTAGGTTCGTCCAAGCTTCCAATTCACCTAGTATTTTTGCAATCAGTGGAGGGTAATTTAGGGAGTAGAGAGAAGAAGGTTCTTTGCCAATTCGTATACCCAGGTAGGTGATATGTTTGTCATTTATGTGGAAGGGCGAGGGAGGCATCCATAAATGTGTTGGTTGAACGCCAAGAGGGAGAATTTCGCTCTTGGTGAAGTTTATTTTCAGGTCCGAACACTTACGATAAGATTCAAAAATGTCTTGGATAACGGGGATATCAGTGTGTGGAGAGGTGGTGAAAATTAAGATGTCATCCGCGGACAGGGCCACGCGCATATTTTCATGTCCGAAAGGGATTCCGTGGATAAAGGGTGTGGTGTTAAGGTGTCGTGACAGGGGTTCGATGGCTAAGTTGAAGAGCAGGGGGGAAAGAGGACATCCCTGTCTCATTCCCTTGTGTAGTCGTATCGGGTTGGAATGTACGCCTGCAGCGATTACAGTGGCCGTAGGGGCAGAGTACAAGCTATGAATGAATTGGTGGAAAGGTCCTGTGATTCCAAATTTTTGCATAACTAGGGACAGCCATTGGAAGTTTACATTATCAAAGGCCTTTTTGGCGTCGAGTGTCAGAATTGCTATGTTTTCCGTCGGTCGTTGTTTTGCGAATTCTAGAGCGGTCAGTACTTTTCTAAGATTGGATGTTGCCGATCTGCCTTTGGTAAAGCCAGATTGTGCGGGGTGTATAAGCGAAGGCATAATGTTCGCTAGTCGATCGGCTAGGATCTTTGACAATATTATGGAGTCTAGATTGAGCAAGGATATGGGGCGGTAGGATCCGGGATCCTTGGGGTCCTTTCCTTTTTTAGCTATGAGTTTAATGTGAGCACGATGGCCAGTCGGGAGGTAGGGACCCCCATTCCAGATTGAGGTATAAACCGCAAGTAGTGTGGGAGTGATTTTATCTTTCAGTAGCTTGTAGAATTTGGACGAGTATCCGTCGGAACCAGGGGATTTGCCGTTCGTTAGGCCAGTAATGACTGTCGTGACCTCCTCCTCGGTAATTGGGGCGTTCAGCATTTCTAAGTGGCTTGGGTTAATCTGAGGGAGGGGAGTGGAGTCAAGCCAGTAGGACGCAGTGTGTGAGTCCATAGGTTCCTGGGCATATAAGTTAGTGTAGAATCTTTCTAGTGTGGCGTTGATGTCTTTGGGAGACGTGGAGAGGGTGCCGTCTGGGTTGTGCAGAGCCGAGATATGAGTAGGGGTGAAGATGCCTTTGGTGAGCTTAGCCAACAGCTTCCCTGCTTTGTTACCATGATTGTGATATTGCAACTGTGTATGGGACATTTTCATATGTTCTATGTTGTTCGCCCATGTGTTGAAGAGATTTCTGGCATGTTGCCATTGTTTGCGGTTTCTGCATTGTTTTGGACCTGAAGTTGTGTTTGAGCCTTTCTGATCATAGTGCTGGCTTCTAAATATTTTTTGTGGGTGTTCTTCTTATGAGCTGAGGTGAAAGATATTATCTTCCCTCTCATAAATGCTTTGCCTGCCTCCCAAAATAGATTTGGGTTTTCTATGTGTTGGCTATTATTGTGGGTATATTCTATCCAAGCTATATCGAGCATCTGGCTGAATTCTGTATTGTGGGTCAGATATGCTGGGAATCTCCATTGTCTGTGTTCAGGGTTAGATCTCAGATTGTCAAGTGTGACAGTAATAGGTGAGTGATCTGATATAACCAGGTCATGGATATGGGAATCCCTCACCTTGTGGATCAAGGAGTGAGAGCAGAAGAAGTAGTCAAGTCTTGCAAAAGATTTGTGGACTGGGGAGAAGAAAGTATATTCTTTGTCTAGGGGGTGGGCGAGTCTCCAGATGTCTGTCAATCCAAGGGCATGGATCATATGATAAAGGTAGGTGTGTTGGGTTGGTGAAGGTGCCTTATGACGATGTATGGGATTCGACCTATCTTCTCCGTCGTTAACGGTCGAATTAAAGTCGCCCCAATGAGGTGTGGGGTGTTTAGGTCGTTTGCTAGTGAGACCGTCAGTTCATTGAAATAGGTCTTGTCTGGGGAATTCGGGGCATAGATGTTAGTCAATCTAATTTCGCTGGTTGGGAATTTGAGAAGAATAGATATGAGCCTACCCTCCTCGTCTTTATCGATAGAAAGTAAATCATAGGTTAAGCTCTTGTGCAATAGTATGAGTGTGCCTGCCTTGCGACCCTTGGACGGCGAGCCCAGTACCTTACCTACCCAAAGCTTCTGCATGCGAGGGAAGTCGTTTTCTTTCAGGTGCGACTCCTGGAGCAAGGCTATGTCTACTTTTAGTCTTTTTAATTGTCTGAGCACTGCCATACGTTTCCTAGGGGAGCGTAATCCTTTAACATTCCAGGATGTTATGCGAATGGACTGCATTGGTCAAGTGGGAAAGGTGGTATGTACAGCGATGTAAGTGTATCTTACCTTCAATAGGTATTCTGGGATCAAGGTAGTGGTATTTGAAATAAGTTGCCATCTGGGTGTTTGTAGGAACCTTCCTTTCTCAGAGAGGGGGGAAGGGCTAGGGAAAGAGGGGTAACATAGATAGTAAGGGTCAATAATGAAAAATAAAAGATATTGCGACTTCACTTTTTTCCGCATGCAATTTCCACACCCGGTGTGCCGACAGCCTGCAGTATATAGGAATAATTAAAGAGGGATTTTGGCGCTGCCCCTCTTGTTTGGAGAGTGCGCAATGAGGGGGTGGTCTGCCCCTCCTGCGGCTGTTGAGAATTTAAAGAAGTGGCCTTATGTGAAGAAATTGCATAGGGTTTCCCAGAGGGATTTGAGCGCATGATGTAAGCTTGTTACTTATTAAGAAATAGCATAAACATTTTGAAATAACAAAGAGCCATTCAATATAGAAAAACGTAGAATGTCCTCGTTAACTATAGCAGTTTGAGGAAGGGTAACAGAGTCAACCCACCGGCCATTAAAGTGGCACTATAAGTAAGTGGGGAGACCTCAGTGTTCAACAGAACCATTTGCGGGACACCTCTGCAGAGTAGTCTGCGAATATTAACAGCTTGTGACCTTCTATTATGGTAGATCTTGACTTTCTGAAACTTTGGAGAATATCCGTGCGGTCAGCGTAATTGAGGTATTTGGCGATTACCGGACGTGGACGCTTGTTATCAGTGGAGGGGGCTCCAATCCGATGAGCCCTTTCTACCGTGCAGCTGCGATTTAAGCCGAGATCTTCCGGTATGATGGTGGAACAGAGGTTGAGCAGTGAATCCTGTTTAAACGATTCCGGGAGGCCGATTATTCGTAAATTGTTCCTCCTGGAACGATTCTCGAGGTCTTCCATTCGATCGTGCAGATGTTGTTGATCTAGAACAAATTTTTCCATTGCTGCGCTCATATTGTATTGATCATCTTCCACAGATGATATACGCTCCTCTGCAGTGTTCAACCTCCGTGAGTGTTCCCCCAGTTCCTTCCTCAGCTGCTGTATACCTTCAGCTACTGCTCTGTCCACTGCAGCTGTGATAGTGGGTAGGAGTATAGCTGCCACTGCTTGTGCTATCCTGTCAGGAGGGTTGAGGGATTCCTGGCTTCCTGAGATAGAGATGTCCATTCCCTCATTCCCTGACTGTCTTCCCTCAGGAGTATTGTTAGGGGGGAGTGGCACCAGAGCGGCCTGAGCGGGAGCAGCTGTGTGTGCTGCCGCGGCCATCTTAGGCACCGTATGTGAATCTGAGGGAGAGCCGTCCCGCGATCGTGAGCCGGAACGAGAGCGCGGCTGTGACAGGTACCGCTCCATTCACGGCTGAGTGTGGGAGCCGTGTGAGAGGTTTTCCGGCCGTTCGGGGGCTGCGTCTGGGTTTTGTATGCTGTACTATCTGCGGGCTGTGCGGAGCCTCCGGGTTCCCCTGCTCTCACAAACGGCGCCGGAACCGGAAGTCCTAACCCTACTCTTGATCCCTCTAGTCCCACATACCCTAATACCATTCCTAATAGTCCCAAATCCCTAACCCTAATCATACTCCTTCTAGTCCCAAATCCCTAACACTAATCCCAATCCTTCTAGTCCCAAATCCCTAATGCTGATCCCGTTCCCACTTGTTCCAAATCCCTAACCCTAACCCTAGTCTCACTAGTTCCAAATCCCTAATCCCAGCTCCTACTTGTCCAAAATCCCAAACCCTAACCATAATCCCACTCCTACTAGTCCCATATCCTTAACCTTAATCCCTCTCGCACTAGTCCCAAATCCCTAACCTTAATCCCACTCCCACTATTCCCAAATCCCTAACCCTAATCTCAGTTCCCACGAGTCCCAAATCCCTAACCCTAACCTTCCTCCCATTAGTCCCAAAATCCCTAACCATAATCCCACTCCCACTAGTCCAATCCCTAACCCTAAACCCATGCCCACTCCTACTAGTCCCAGATCCCTAACCTTAACCCTAATCCCACTTCTACTAGTCCACAATCCCTAATCCTATTCCCAGTTCCCACTAGTCCCAAATCTATAACCCTAATCTTGCTCCAACTAGTCCCAAATCCCTAACCCTAATCTCAGTTCCCTCTACTCATGAATACCTAACCCTAATCCTGCTTCCAATATTCCCAAAACCCTAACCCTAATCCAACTCCTACTAGTCCAAAATCCCTAACCCTAATCCCACTCCCACTGGTCCTAAATCCCTAACCCTAATCCCAGTTACCACAAGGCCCAAATCCTTAACCCTAATCCCAATCCTACTAGACATGGGAACTGTCAAAAAATGTGTTTCGTTTCGTTCCGTTTTGTATATAAAAAAAATTGTAATTCGTGTACGAAATTCCGTTCGAATTCGTATGAAATACGAATTTCGTACGAATCGTAAAAAATTTTTCGAACCGTTACGAATCGTTAGTAAAGTTACGAATCGTTACGAATCATTAACGCGGCTAATGAATTGTCGGTTCCCGTAACACAGAGAACAATTCGAATCCAACTACAAATATCGAATTTCAACTAATACGAAAGAAATTATTATAGCGGATATAACGAATGCTTCGAATGATTCGAATGAATTTGAGATTCAGTATATGTAATATTGAGAACTGTTCCTGCACAAAAGTGTAATTTTTGCAGGAAAAAAAAGCTATTTAAAATCACTTGCGGCTAATGAATTGTCAGCTCTGTAACACAGAGACAGTGGCGTATCCAGGGTATGGCACATATAGCAAGTGCCATGGGCGCCATATGTAGTGGGCGCTGCTGAGTGGCTGGGCAGCAAGGTTTTGTCCTGCATAATTATGTTGCTTATATGCCAACTTGTGGCTGAATAGGACCTGCAACAGTGTGAACACCCAGCACATCCAGGCATTGGCCAGCAAGCCCGCTGGATGTGCACTGTGCAGCTCCAATGAAAGACATTACCTGTCAGATTCAAGCTGTGATGTCGGGTATGGGCTGGACTGCTACTCAGACCCGCCCCTCTGCCAAACAACCAATGTAATGAATGAGCCAACTCACATGGTACTTCATTACATGTAATGCTCCTCCCCCTCCCTATCACATCCCACACACCACACTTCCCCATTCCTCCCTTGCACAGAGCACATCAGCTCCTCCCCTCTAGAACGTTGTATCTAAACCCCGCCCGTCCCACTCCTTTCCAGCATGAGCAGCTTCTGTTAGTATACACAGGGATAACACTGCAGGTGAATGTAAGGTGAGTGTATAGTAAGAGGAGGCTGAGCTCTGATAGGACAGTGGGGTATCAGACATTCACAGGAGGGACTACAGGTCCCAGCATGTCAGCTGCTTTCTGGGGAGGTTTGTGATTGTGCCATCACTAGTGCTGAGGACATCACTTCCTGGGTACTACATGGTGTGTGATGTTCCATCTACTCACTGTGCTGGTGGGGGGGAAATGAAGTGTCAGGCTGGCCTTCCCCTCAGCTCTCAGTATGTATTGGTGGGATCTCTCATTGCAGATACTATATCTCTCTGAAGATTGGATCTGTCCAGTGTGTGGGCTCCAGGACCCCCTACAGGAGATCTGAGAGGGGTGTCTGGCAGTAAAGAGAACCTGTCATCCTCCATTCAGATCAAAGTAAATGATAAATACTAGAGCTGAGCGGCTCCATTGCTGACACCATCCCTGCACTCAACTGCCATCTGTCTGTCTGTAAGGCACCTGGTGAATGCTTTGCTCTGTGCCAAGGCCCATCCCTGGTGTGGGGACACATTAAAGCTGACATTTACCAAAAAATTTAATTGGGTACACACTATTCAATTTTTCTCATTCAACCAGCAGGCTTAATGGAAAAAAAAAAACTATCAGCTCTGGGCAACTCTTTCATTATATTAGTTGTTTGACAGAGGGGGTGGGTCTGAGTAGCAGCCCCGCCCATAACCGACATCACAGCTTGGATCTGACAGGTGAAGTCTCTGATTGGAGCTGCACAGTGCACATCCAGCGGGCTTGTTCACCAATCCCTGGATGTTCACACTGCTGCAGGTCCAATTCAGCCAGAAGTTGACATATATCGCTGGCTGGGACAAAGATGTAAAGTGTCAGGAGCAATTGTCTATTCCCCTCCCCAGGGGTTTTTCAGCCTTGTGTAACCCTGCACTCACAAATCGCCACTTTCACTTACTTCACTTACCCACCCTGTACATAATGCATTCCTGAATCCTTCTACACTTTGTGTAATGCACACTTTCATAGTTTATGCAAAACCATTTGTAATGGAAGATTTTTCTTTTTTTTTTTTTATTATAGTGCTGGGGTTTGCATGTGTCTGTGAGACTTTATCTTGTGGCACAGCAATCAAAGCATATTTTAGTGGTACAAGGAAACCTGGGTTTTGTTTAGCCAGGCCCATTAAGCCCCCCCCCCCACTGTTAAGAATTTGACCACATCCACTTTTGCCACATGCCATCGGATGCTTCCTCCCTCATGTGTCCCTTATTCTGAAGTTCAAAAGTTGAGGTATGGTCTTTTCTGCCGTAAAAGCCTGTTAGGGGTAGCGATAGCTGTGGGCCGGACATGCAACCATTCCAAAGCCTGCAGGGCTCAGGAAAGATCATACAGGCTTGACCAGGCAGCGCATGTGCAGTAACGTGATGTCGCCACCTGGCACCATTTTTAAATGGAAGGCACTCGTTCTCTGCGGTGACGCAGCAGTGCAACGGTGCAAAGAGGAGGCAAAGGGCACAGGAGGACATTACTGGGGGGGGGGGGCAGCTGGCCCGGCAGATGAAGACAGTACACTGATGTGCACAATGCCTGACTGGAGAGGTGAACGGGACACAGTGACAGAACAGAAGACAGACACTAACTGATGTGGAACGGTATGGTAATATGAAGGGGGGACAGAGAAGGAAACTACCATGTCCACAGCATCTAACCATGTCCTGTCCACAGTAACGGAAAGATGGGTTTCAAATGTTTTGACAGGGGTGCAGTTTCAGTGTTTGCCATAGGCGCCATTTTCACTAGATACGCCTCTGAGAACAGTCATTCATTGATAAAAAAAAAAAGCGGGGGTCCCCCCAAATTCAATAACCAGGCCCTTCAGGTCTGGGATGGATTTTAAGGGGGACCCCGGCCAAAAAAAAAAAATGGTGTGGGGTCCCCCTCAAAATCCATACCAGACCCTTATCCGAGCACGCAACCTGGCAGGCCGCAGGAAAAGAGGGGGGACGAGAGCGCCCCCCCTCCTGAACCGTTCCAGGCCACATGCCCTCAACATTGGGAGGATGCTTTGGGGGTCTGAGACCCCCAAAGCACCTTGTCCCCATGTTGATGAGGACAAGGGCCTCATCCCCACAACCTGGTACGGTTCAGGAGGGGGGGGGGCGCTCTCGTCCCCCCCTCTTTTCCTGCGGCCTGCCAGGTTGCGTGCTCGGATAAAGGGTCTGGTATGGATTTTGAGGGGGACCCCGCGCCTTTTTTTTTTGCCGGGGTTCCCCTTAAAATCCACCCCAGACCTGAAGGGCCTGGTGTGGATATTTAGGGGGGACCCCACGCCATTTTTTTTTTTTTTTTGGGCTGGGGTTCCCCTTAATATCCATAGCAGACCTGAAGGGCCTGGTTATTGAATTTGGGGGGACCCCCACGCTTTTTTTTTTTTTTTTATCAATGAATGACTGTTCTCTGTGTTACGGAGCCGACAATTCATTAGCCGGCAATAGCCGCAAGTGATTTTAAATAGCTTTTTTTCCTGCAAAAATGACACTTTGTCATTCGAATCATTTGAATTGATTCGAATCATTCGTTATATCCGCTATAATAATTTCTTTCGAATTAGTTGAAATTCGATATTGGTAGTTTGATTCGAATAATTTGGAGCTGAAATTCGTAAACTGAATTCTTCCTGCAAAAATTACACTTTGTCATTCGAATCATTCGAATTCATTCGAATTCATTCGAATCATTCGTTATATCCTCTATAATAATTTCTTTCATATTAGTTGAAATTCGATATTTGGTAATCGGATTCGAATAATTTGGTGACGAAATTCGTAAACGGAATTTCGTATTCCGTACGGAATTCGTCTTCGAAAAAATTCTTACTACGGATTCGTAAATTCGTACGAATTTCGAAAAATTCGTACGAAACTAATCGCACATGTCTAAATCCTACTAGTCCCAAATCCCTAATGCTAATACCGCTCCCACTTGTTCTAAATCCCTAATCCTACTCCCACTAGTACCAAACCCAAACCCTAATTACAGTTCCAACTAAATCCCTAACCCAAATCCTAATCCTGATCCCACTAGTCCAAAATCCCTAACCTTATTCCCAGTTCCCACTAGTCCCAAATCCCTAAACCTAATCCCACTCCCACTAGTCCCAAATCCCTAACCCTAATCCCACTCCCACTAGTCCCAAATCCCTAATCCTAGTTCCCACTAGTCCCAAAACCCTTACTCTAATCCCAGTTCCCACTAGTCCTAAATCCCTAAACCTAACCCTAATCTTGCTCCCATTAGTCCTAAATCCCTAACCCTGATCCCACTGGTACCAAACCCTAATCACAGCTCCAACTTGTCCCAAATCCCTAACCCTAATCCTGCTCCTACTAGTCCCAAATCCCTAACCCTAACCCAAACCCTAATCCTGCTCCCACTATTCCGAAATCCCTAACCATATTCCCAGTTCCCACTAGTCCCAAATCCATAATACTAATCCCACTCCTACTAGTCCCAAATCCCTAACCCTAAAACTAATCCTGCTCCCACTAGTCCCAAATCCCACTCCCACTAGTTCCAAATCCCTAACCATAATTCCAGTTTTCACTAGTCCCAAATCCCTATACCTAACCCTTATTCCGCTCTACTAGTCCCAAATCCCTAAACCTAATCCCAATTCTCACTAGCCCCAAATCCCTAACCCTATGCCTAATCCCACCAACCCTAATCCTGCACCTACTAGTCCCAAATCCATATTCTTATTCCCAGTTCCCACTAGTCCCAAATCCCTAACCCTAATTCCAGTTCTCACTAGTCCGAAATCCCTAATTATGCTCCCACTAGTCCCAAATCCCTAACCCTAACCCTTATCCTGCTCCCACTAGTCCCAAATCATTAACCCTATTCCCACTCTTCCTAAATCCATAACCCTAATCCTAATCTTGATCCCACTAGTCCCAAATCACATACCCTAATACCACTCCTACTAGTCCCAAACCTTAATCCCAGTCCTTCTAGTCCCAAATCCCTAATGATGATTCCGCTCCCACTGGTTCCAAATCCCTAACACTAATCCCACTAGTCCCAAATCCCTAATCCCAGCTCCCACTAGTCCCAAATCCCAAACCCTAACCATAATCTCACTCCTACTAGTCCATTATCCTTAACCCTAATCCCTCTTGCAATAGTCCCAAATCCCTAACCTTAATCCCACTACCACTAGTCCCGAATCCCTAACCCTAATCCCACTCCACTAGTCATAAATCCCTAACCCTAATCCTATGCCCACTTCTACTAGTCCTAGATCCCTATCCTTAACTCTAATCCCACTTCTGCTAGTGCACAATCCCTAATCCTAATCCCAGTTCCCACTAGTCTCAAATAGGGATGGGCCCGGTGTTCAATTCGAACCCATGTTCGAATCGAACAACGGGCGTTCGCCCGCTCGGCGAGCCCAGAACTATTTGAGCATTGCTGGCTGATGTTTGGCCAAGCATGTACTGTGACCCTGCATGCTTGGCCAATCATAGAGCCAGTGGCGAGGAGAGCCATAATTGGCCACAGGCAGGATGCCTGTGGCCAATTATAGCTCAGGGGGTTTAGTACACGCCCCCCACATTATATAAGGCCGCCACGCCGGCGGCCTCGTATATTGTGTTCCAGCCTGTCAGGGATTTGTGGCTGTGATCCATTCTGCAGTGCTGCTGACTGCTGACATTATCTGAGCTGTGATTCTGGGGATTAGTGTGTGCGTGCTGTTAGTACAGCATTGCAGTATCACATTAAAACACCTTCCTTCCTTTCTTCATCCTGTTGTGTCATCTAAGGCAGCCATCTGCGGCTAATGAATTGCCGATTCCCGTAACACAGAGAACAGTCATTCATTGAAAGTCATTGATAAAAAAAAAAAAAAAAAAGGAGTGGTGGTCCCCCCAAATTCAATTACCAGGCCCTTCAGGTCTGCTATGGATATTAAGCGGAACCCCGGCCCAAAAAAAATGGCGTGGGGTCCCCCTCAAAATCCACACCAGACCCTTATCCGAGCACGCAACCTGGCAGGCCGCAGGAAAAGAGGGGGTCCCCCCAAAGCACCTTGTCCCCATGTTGATGAGGACAAGGGCCTCTTCCCCACAACCCTGGCCATTGGTTGTGGGGGTCTGCGGGAGGGGGGCTTATCGGAATCTGGAAGCCCCCTTTAACAAGGGGACCCCCAGATCCCGCCCCCCCCTGTGTGAAATTGTAAGGGGGTACAAAAGTACTCACCATACTGCCATACTACCATTTAACCAAAAAAGTGTCAAAAATTTTAAAAATGACAGGAGACGGTCTTTGACAATTCCTGTATTAAAATCTTCTTTCTTCTGGTCTTCTTCCTTCTTCCTTTCTTCATCCTTCGGTTTCTTCATCTTCTCCTTCCGGCATCTTCTTCCATCTTCTTCTTCCATCTTCTTCTTCCTCCGATCCGCTTCTTCTTGCTCTGGTCTTCTCGTCCGGCATCTTCTTCCATGGCGTCGGTGTCTCTTCTGGGCCGCTCCGCGCAATGGGAGGCTCCCGCTGTGTGAGGCTTTGCTGCGTCTGACAGGTCTTTTATAACGGAGGGCAGGGCCACCTGGTGACCCCATTGCGCGGAGCGGCCCAAGAAGAGACGCCGACGCCATGGAAGAAGATGCCGGACGAGAAGACCAGAGCAAGAAGAAGCGGATCGGAGGAAGAAGATGATGGAAGAAGAAGATGGAAGAAGATGCAGGAAGGAGAAGATGAAGAAACCGAAGGATGAAGAAAGGAAGAAGGAAGACCAGAAGAAAGAAGATTTTAATAAAGGAATTGTCAAAGACCGTCTCCTGTCATTTTTACAATTTTTGACACTTTTTTGGTGAAATGGTAGGGGTACTTTTGTACCCCCTTACCATTTCACACAGGGGGGGTCGGGATCTGGGGGTCCCCTTGTTAAAGGGTGATTCCAGATTCTGATAAGCCCCCCCCGCAGACCCCCACAACCAATGGCCAGGGTTGTGGGGACAAGGTGCTTTGGGGGGGACCCCAAAGCACCCTCCCAATGTTGAGGGCATGTGGCCTGGTACGGTTCAGGAGGGAGGGGGGCCACTCTCGTCCCCCCTCTTTTCCTGCGGCCTGCCAGGTTGCGTGCTCGGATAAGGGTCTGGTATGGACTTTGAGGGGGACCCCCACGCCATTTTTTTTTTTGGGCCGGGGTTCCCCTTAAAATCCATCCCAGACCTCAAGGGTCTGGTATGGATTTTGAGGGGGACCCCACGCCATTTTTTTATTATTTTTTGGCCGGGGTTCCCCTTAATATCCATAGCAGACCTGAAGGGCCTAGTAATTGAATTTGGGGGGACCCCCACGCTTTTTTTTTTTTTTTATCAATTACTTTTTTTTTATCAATGACTTTCAATGAATGACTGTTCTCTGTGTTACGGGAGCCGACAATTCATTAGCCGCGAGTTATTTTAATCAGCTTTTTTCCTGCAAAAATGACACTTTGTGCAGGGACAGTTCTAAGCACGGGAAACATGCCCCCCTTCACAGACATACTATAGACACCCCCCAGGTACAAAATTTAAAGGAATATTATACTTTTATTGTTTCACTTTAAGCATTATTAAAATCACTGCTCCTGAAAAAACGTCCGTTTTTGAAAAAAAATTTTGCATTGATACATGTCCCCTGGGGCAGGACCCAGGTCCCCAAACACTTTTTATGACAATAACATGCATATTAGCCTTTAAAATTAGCACTTTTGATTTCGAACGTTCGCGTCCATTGTAATTAATAGGGTTCTTAAATTCACACGGACTTTAGGTCCGTTCGCGGGTTCTGGTGCGAACCGAACCCGGGGGTGTTCGGCTCATCCCTAGTCCCAAATTTCTAACCCTAATCTTGCTCCAACTAGTCCCAAATCCTTAACCCTAATCTCAGTTCCCTCTGCTCATATATACCTAACCCTAATCCTTCTTCCAATATTCCCAAAACCCTAATCCAACTAATAGTCCAAAATCCCTAACCCTAATCCCACTCCCGATGAAGATGCAAATTAAGGACTCTGAGAAAAATTCAAAAGCCTTTATTGGTAAAATATGGAATCACACAAAAATAGGTCACAGCAAAGCAAGAAAATAGCTAATGCATTTCACACTACCAAGAGTGCTTACTCATAGCTAATGCACATGGAGAAATATGGCAAATAAATAAATTTCATGATGTTACACAGTTAGAGTTGGTTGGTTAATTGGTTAATGAATAATTCAATTGATGGATGAACTGGCCAGCTGACTCTGATCAAGAACTAGACCTGTCCCCATCAAACATTCAGTAAAGAATCTTCAACCTGTGTCACTGAAAAAAAACTCTCAGCCTAATATTACTACCATATCCATATGATGTATGCAAGCAAAAAAAAAAAAAGGAAAATACATATATGTGTCCATCTATATATGTTGAAAACGTCCATAGGTGTGAAAAAAATATACATATTTTTTTTGTATGGATATCGATGTGACTGTGGCAAAACTTGATGGAAAAAAAAACAAAACACTTTTTATGACAATAACATGCATATTAGCCTTTAAAATTAGCACTTTTGATTTCGAACGTTCGCGTCCATTGTAATTAATAAGGTTCTAAAATTCACACGGACTTTAGGTCCGTTCGCGGGTTCTGGTGCGAACCAAACCCGGGGGTGTTCGGCTCATCCCTAGTCCCAAATCTCTAACCCTAATCTTGCTCCAACTAGTCCCAAATCCTTAACCCTAATCTCAGTTCCCTCTGCTCATATATACCTAACCCTAATCCTTCTTCCAATATTCCCAAAACCCTAACCCTAATCCAACTAATAGTCCAAAATCCCTAACCCTAATCCCACTCCCACTAGTCCTAAATCCATAACCCTAATAACAGTTCCTACTCGTCCCAAATCCCTAACACTAACCCTAATCCAACTCCCACTAGAACCAAATCTCTAACACTAATCCTGGTTCCCACTAGTCCCAAATCACTAAACCTAATCCTAATCTTGCTCCTATTAGTCCTAAATCCCTAACCCTGATCCTACTCCCACTAGTTCCAAACCCAAACCCTAATCACAGCTGCAACAGGTCCAAAATCCCTAACCCTAATCCTGCTCCTACTAGTCCCAAAATCCCTAACCCAAAACCTTATCCTGCTCCCACTAATCTAACAGTCATAACCATATTCCCAGTTTCCAGTAGTCCCACATCCATAACCCTAATCCCACTCCCACTAGACCCAAATCCCAAACCCTAATCCCAGATCCCCCAAGTCCCAAATCCCTTACTCTAATCCCAGTTCCCACTAGTCCCAAATCACTAACGCTAACCCTAATCCAACTCCCACTAGAACCAAATCTCTAACACTAATCCTGGTTCCCACTAGTCCCAAATCCCTAACCCTAATCTTGCTCCCATTGATCCCAAATCACGAACCCTAATCCCATTCCTACTAGTCCCAAATCCCCAACCCTAACCCTACTCCCACTAGTACCAAACCCAAACCCTAATAACAGCTGCAACTACTCCCAAATCCCTAACCCTAATCCCGCTCCTACTAGTCCCAAATCCCTAACCATATTCCCAGTTCCCCTTAGTCCCAAATCCAAAAACCTAATCCCACTCCTACTAGTTCCAAATCCTTAACCCTAAAACTAATCCTGCTCCCACTACTCCCAAATCCCACTAGTCTCAAATCCCTAACCCTAATTCCAGTTTTCACTAGTCCCAAATCCCAATACCTAACCCTAATCCCGCTCTATTAGTCCCAAATTCCTAAACCTAATCCCAATTCCCACTAGCCCCAAATCCCTAACCTTAATTTTACTCCCACTAGTCCCAAATCATTAACACTAACCCTAATCCCGCTCCCACTAGTCCCAAATCCCTTACCCTAATACCATTCCTACTAGTCCCTAACCCTAATCCCAATTCTACTAGTCCCAAATCCCTAATGCTAATCCAGCTCCAATTTGTTCCAAATCTCTAACCTTAACCCTAATCCCACTAGTCCCAAATCCCTAATCCCAGCTCCCACTAGTCTCAAATCCCTAACCCTAATCCCACTAGATCCAAATCTTTATTCCTAACCCTAATCCTGGTTCCCAATAGTCTCAAAACCCTAAAATGATCCTTAATCCCACTCCTACTAAACCCAAATCCCTAACCCTAATCCTACTACCACTAGTACCAAATCCTTAACCCTAATCCCACTCCCACTAGAACAAAATCTCTAACCCTAATCCTGGTTCTTACTAGTCCAAAATCCCTAAACCTAAAACCCTAATCTTGCTACCATTAGTCCCAAATCCCTAACCCTTATCCCACTCCTACTAGTCCCAAATACCCAACCCTATCCCTAATCCTACTCCCACTAGTACCAAACCCAAACCCTAATCACAGTTCCAACTAGTCTCAAATCCCTAACCCAAACCCTAATCCTTCTCCTACTAGTCCCAAATCCCTATCATTATTCCCAGTTCCCACTAGTCCCAAATCCCTAACCTAATTCCAGTTCTCACTAGTCTCAAATCCCTAATCATGCTCCCACTAGTCCCAAATTCCTAACCCTAATTCAGCTCCTACTAGCCCCATATCTCTAACCCTAACCCTTATTCTGCTCCCACTAGTCGTAAGTCATTAACCATATTCCCACTCCCACTTTTCCAAATCCCTAACCCTGAACTTGACCCCTCTAGTCCCAAATCACATACCCTAATACCATTCCTAATAGTCCCAAATCCCTAACACTAATCCCAATCCTTCTAGTCCCAAATCCCTAATGCTGATCCCGTTCCTACTTGTTCCAAATCCCTAACCCTAACCCTAGTCCCACTAGTTCCAAATCCATAATCCCAGCTCCTACTTGCCCAAAATCCCAAACCCTAACCATAATCCCACTCCGACTATTCCCAAATCCCTAACCCTAATCTCAGTTCCCACTAGTCCCAAATCCCTAACCATAACCTGCCTCCCACTAGTCCCAAAATCCCTAACCATAATCCCACTTCCACTAGTCAAATCCCTAACCCTAAACCCATGCCCACTCCTACTAGTCCCAGATCCCTAACCTTAACCCTAATCCCACTTCTACTAGTCCACAATTCCTGATCCTATTCCCAGTTCCCACTAGTCCTAAATCTCTAACCCTAATCTTGCTCCAACTAGTCCAAAATCCCTAATCCTAATCTCAGTTCCCTCTACTCATGAATACCTAACCCTAATCCTGCATCCAATATTCCCAAAATCCTAACCCTAATCCAACTCCTACTAGTTCAAAATCCCTAACCCTAATCCCACTCCCACTAGTCCTAAATCCCTAACCCTAATCCCAGTTCCCACAAAGCCCAAATCCTTAACCCTAATCCCAATCAAACTAGTCCCAAATCCCTAATGCTAATACCGCTCCCACTTGTTCCAAATCCCTAATCCCACTAGTCCCAAATTCCGAATCCCAGTTCCCACTAGTTACAAATCCCTAACCATAATCCCATTCCTACTAGTTACAAATCCTTAATGCTAACTCTAATCCTACTCCCACTAGTACCAAACCCAAAACCTAATTACAGTTCCAACTAAATCCCTAACCCAAACCCTAAATCTTGATCCCACTAGTCCAAAATCCCTAACCTTATTCCCAAATCCCTAACTCTGATCCTAGTTCTCACTAGTCCCAAATCCCTAAACCTAACCCTAATTTTGCTCCCATTAGTCTTAAATCCCTAACCCTGATCCCACTCCTACTAGTCCCAAATCCCTAACCCTACTCCCACTAGTACCAAACTCAAACCCTAATCACAGCTCCAACTTGTCCCGAATCCCTAACCCTAATACTGCTCCTACTAGTCCCAAATCCCTAACCCAAACCCTAATCCTGCTCCCAATAATCCAAAATCCCTAACCCTAAAACTAATCCTGCTCCCACTAGTCCCAAATCCCACTCCCACTAGTCCCAAATCCCTAACCATAATTCCAGTTTTCAATAGTCATAAATCCCTATACCTAACCCTAATCCTGCTCTACGAGTCCAAAATCCCTAAACCTAATCCCAATTCCCACTAGCCCCAAATCCCTAACCCTATCCCTAATCCCACTTCTACTAGTCCCAAATCCCTAACCATATCCCTAATCCCACTCCTACTAGTCTCATATCCTGCTCCGACTAGTACCAAAACCCAAACCCTAATCCCACTTCCAACTCGTCCAAAATCTCTTACCCTAACCCTAATCCCACTCCTACTAGTCCAAAATCCCTAACCCTAACGATAATCTCAGTTCCCACTACTCCCTAATCCCTAACCCTTATCCAATATTCCCAAATCGCTAACCCTAATCCAACTCCTACTAGTCCAAAATCTCTAACCCTAATCCGACTCCCACTAGGTCCAAATCCCTAAACCTAATCCCGCTCCCACTAGTCCCAAATCCCTAATCCTATTACCACTCCTACTAGCCCCAAATCTCTAACCCTAATCCCACTCCTACTAGTCCCAAATCCCTAACCCAAACCATAATCCCTCTCCTACTAATTGAAAATCCCTAACCCTATCCCTAATCCCACTTCTACTAGTCCAAAATCCCTAACCATATCCCTAATCCCACTCCTACTAGTCTCATATCCTGCTCCGACTAGTACCAAAACCCAAACCCTAATCCCACTTCCAACTCGTCCAAAATCTCTTACCCTAACCCCACTCCTACTAGTCCAAAATCCCTAACCATAATCTCAGTTCCCACTACACCCTAATCCCTAACCCTTATCCAATATTCCCAAATCGCTAACCCTAATCCAACTCCTACTAGTCCAAAATCTCTAACCCTAATCCGACTCCCACTAGGTCCAAATCCCTAACCCTAATCCCGCTCCCACTAGTCCCAAATCCCTAATCCTATTACCACTCCTACTAGCCCCAAATCTCTAACCCTAATCCCACTCCTACTAGTCCCAAATCCCTAACCCAAACCATAATCCCTCTCCTACTAATTGAAAATCCCTAGCCCTAACCATAATATTGCTCCCACTAGTCCCAAATCCCTAAACCTAAACCCACTCCCAATAGTCCTAAATCCCTAATCCCACAAAACCAAAATCCCAGACCCTAAACCTAATCCCGCTCCCATAAATCCCAAATCCCTAACCCTAATCCCACTTCCCACTAGTCCCAAATCCCTAACCCTAAATCGCACTCCCACTAATCCAGAATCCCAGACCCTAACCCTAATCCCACTCCCATAAATCCCAAATCCCTAACCCTGATCCCAGTTCCCACTAGTCCCAAATCCCTAACCCTGACCCTAATCTTGCTCCCACTACTCCCAAATCCCTTACCCTAATCCCAGTTCCCACTAGTCCCAAATCCCTTACCCTAATCCCACTCCCATTAGAACCAAACATCTAATCCTGGTTCCCATTAGTCCCAAATCCCTAACCCTAATCCCACTCCTACTAGTCCCAAATCCTTAACCTTAAACCTACAACCATTAGTACCAAACCCAAACCCTAATCACAGTTCCATCTAGACCCAAATTCCAACCCTAAACCTAATCCCGCTCCCACTAGTCCCAAATCCAACTCCCACTAGTCCCAAATCCCTAACCCTAATTCCAGTTCTCACTAGTCCCAAATCCCTAACCCTAAACCTTTTCCCAATTCCTAGTAGTCCCAAATCGCTAACCCTACCCATAATCCCCCTTCTACTAATTGCAAATCCCTAACCCCAATCTTGCTCCCACTAGTCCCAAATCCCTAACCCTTATCCCACTCCCAATAGTCCTAAATCCCTAACCCTAATCCTGCTCCTAATTGTCCCAAATCCCTAACCCTAATCCAAGTTAACAATAATCCCAATTCTCTAACCCTAATTCAAGATCCCATTAATAACAAATCCCTAACCATAATCCCACTAGTCCCAAATCCCTGACCTTAACCCTAATCCCACTCCCACTAGTTCCAAATCCATAACCCTAATCCCAGTTCCAACTAGTACAAAATCCCTAACCCTAATACCACTCCCACTAGTCCCAAATCCCTAACCCTAATCTTGCTCTCACTTGTCCCAAATCCATAACCCTAACCTAATCCCACACCTAATAACCCAAATACCTAACCCTAATCTCAGTTCCCACTAGTCCAAAACCCCTAACCCTCATCCTGCACCTACAAGTCACAAATCCCTAACCCTAACCATAATCATTCTCCCTTCAGGAATTTTTGGAGACGAATATACAATCACATATACTATATAAGAAAGAATTTACTTTTCACCCCCATAGGGAGACATGTAGCTATGTACCATAGAAATGATACATCTATGGTTTGCTTTACAGCCTTAGAGCGAGTAAAGGAGTACCCTAGAGGGGGAAATATAGACAGAAAATTATTGCAGCGTGAAGCCAGATGGATTTTTAAATTGAATGCCACAAGGGCTCCAGGCTTAAATGACTCTCTAAGTTTTCGACCCTTTTTGTGATGTCCGAACGGACCAGTTCTTTTCCCTCTTCCTTCTGCAGTTTGGGTAATCCCCCCTCCATTTCGGTAAATAATGTATTAGATCCAAGTATGGGTGGATCAAGGTCTTTTTTGTCTATAGACACAGTAAATGTATGTAACAATATGGAGCATAATGTATTCTACACTTTGTATTTTTGTTTATGTATTTTATTTAATATGTATGTGTCTTATGTGCAGGATACGTGAGGAGACCGAGTCATTAGTAAGATTTTTTTCATATTTCATATGTATTCTCTTTGAGAGACTAACTAATTTTTTACATTAAGCTGAGGTATTCTGAACCGGACAAAAAACTTTTTTGGGAAATGAGAACATGATATGATCCCCTCTGGCTGGGTACGAACGGGTGGGATGGGATGGATCTGGATCTGTACCTACCATCCCTCCCTCGGTGGAGGCGTTGCGGTGGAGGCGTCAGAGGGGCCTCTTTCCCCTCAAGATCTATAGCATTGTCTGGATTCCCTTTTTTCCCCTTCCCTTTTTTTTTTTTTTTATATATTTATTTCTCATTTTTATTATTTTTATTTATTATTTATTATTTCTTCTGTAAATGACATTTTATTAAGTCAATCTGTAAGAGATGACACCTTATATGTATCTTTTCAGCTGTATGGTACTGGCAGTATTGCCATCCAGATGCACTGCTGTAGGGTCATGGACACATGTCTTGATGTATCTAGGGGCAGAGATTTCGTTCTAAGCTTTGCTTGGCGTTGATTATATGGGCTTTCTGTGGAGTTCTTGTGCCACTCTATCGTTGTGGGTTGCTCCTTCTATCCCGGAGATGGCCTATCCCTGTTGCGCATGCGCGCATTTATCTTTGGATTGACGGCCGCAATTTGCGGGCTCCTTTTGCAAGGCACTTTGGAAGCTGTCATGGGTGGCGCATGCGCAATAGTACCCGGAGGGTCGCGCATGCGTGCTTGAATGCTTCAGTCAGCCTCTCTTCCAGCTGAAGAGAGTATTCCCTAATTGGCCACATAGGGCGGCTTCCCTATTAAGTTTGGCGCCAACCATCACGATAAAACCAGCACTCCTGCAGACACATACTGCAGATGGAGTGCTGGAGAGCTGGTTTGAGCAGATCTTTCATTCGAAGGTAATTTTTAAATCTATTTGTTATCTATAGTTCGCTATTCGCAGTACATTTGTTGGTATTATAAGCGAGATTCTGTGGGTACATATTGAATTGGGATATTGGTACTATATTATATAGATCCTTACCTTCATTTTTATAGAATACCTGTCTGATGTCCTTTCTATTGGCGTCATTACCACAGACCTTAGGCTATCCATCCCAGGCAGGGGAATTTTCCATGTGCATTTTCAGGTATTTATTGGTTCCTTAATAGGCTGCACAAATTTGAGCTTATGTGTAAGCGAGATTTTCTTAGAACATATTAAATTGGGACATTGGTACTATTATGTGTATCTTTTCCTCCTCTTCCATAGAATGCTCATGTGATGTCCCCTTTGTTGGTGGTATTACCACGGACCTTAGGCTATTCATCCCAGGCAGGGGAACTTTCTATATGCCTTGTCAGGTATTTAGTGGCTCTTTAATAACTAAAATAAATTTGAGCTTATTTGGATCTGTTGGTGATGTCGCTATTATTGATTTTAGACATAAAGTACTCTTCCAGCTTTACCTATTCACATCATTTCCATAGAGGATATTTTTGGTGACTTCATCTTTCAGCTGCATCTTTTTGTTAGATGTGAGTATATCTTACATACATACCTACAGGATTCAATATCTTATGTACTGGACTAGCTCTTTGAATGAAATATATATATATTTTTTTTATTTTTATTTTTTCCAGCGTGTGCTACTTTTTTCGGATTCAGATTCCCAAAAAAGCAATCTTTGGTTGTTTATCTCTGAAGATTCTACTCCATTCCGGTGACAACACATGGTCTACAAACTATTCAGCCACTATATAGGCAGATTTTTTAAAGAAATGTAAATTTGAAGGTAGGCACAAGTTAATGAAATGTCAATTGAAAATATTTTTTCTGAAGTATTTCACTGTATGAAATTGAGGAAATCGGATGACTCACTTATAAGTAACTCCCATGTTTTTCTATGATACACTATAGATATCATAACTGCTGCTTTCTGGTTCTAAAGAAGCCACAAGCCAAACGCGTCAACCAGTAACGATCAGCATGTTTGATTCAACAATTGGATTTACTGCGTCTGTATGCATATCTGGAATCCAATGATCTTTTTAATGTTATATGTACCATATATATTTTGTGATAATAAAAGATATTTAGATAAACTTTTTTAGTATTTAGGCAACATTTTGTTCAGGTACCGAGATAGTCCATCAGGTTGGCTAAACCCCCTCTTGTTCCTTTTCTTTACATATTCATTAGGATGAGGTACCCCCCATAGCTTAGTCACATAACTTTATAACTCTATTAGAGCTGAAGAGGCTCACTTTTAGCTACAGGAGTAATCTGTCTATAGATAGGATACTACCCCCTCCCATAGAGAAGATTCAATAATGACAGACTATACCAGTTCTGAATGGGATGGGCTCATGTCGAGAATACATAAAGAATGTGGTGATGACCACGGAATTGAATTGGAGATTGTGGTACTAATAACAAAACTGAAACAGGCTCTAGAACGTAAGTCTAATCCGTTTTGGCAAGTGAAATTCCTGGAGAGATATGTGAAGGAAGGCTTGAATCCTCAGGGACTGAGAATTCAGGTCTTCCCAAATCTTCCCAAATCTTCCCAAATCTCTGGGAAACGAATGTAGATTTTAAGGCAAAAGTGGGAATCCAATCTACAGGACTGTACATCTAAAATGATGCTGGCACTGATTGAACACTATAATAAGGATATCAAGGATCTCGATGTCGAAATTATAGAATTTCAAAAACAAAATGTCTCTTTGTGTGCTCATCCCAAATTTTTGGAAAAAGATAAGTCATTGAAGGAATATTTGGAAAAATATAATAAAGACCTCATCTACAAAAAGGATATTAAGTTCATTAGAGACAAAATGGCCTTTAATGGCAAATACGCATATAGATGGCCCCAACGGGGAGGGAAACAAGGGAGAAAGAATCAGAGAAAGTATGAACAGAATATGAAGAGGACCCAATCACAAAGTGATGGGGATTTTAGGGATGGCACAGAATCTGACTCATCCAACTTCTCATATTCAGCTCGTCCAGCTCAATCTACTTTACCTATACGAGGGAGAGGAAGACAAAGAGGGTCCAGGAAGAGACAAACGACAGGGGAAAATGGAAATAAGGGAGGAAAGGATAAAAGAATAAGGGATCACCCCACTGATGGACATGATGATCATGATATAAGAGCTATTGGCCTAATGGGGATAGATCCCCGCCATCAAACCCTGGGCGAATCATCTGGTCTCAAACCTCTAACAGGGGCCAATAGAGCCCCCTTACCTCCACCATTGACTCCCTTGGTGCATTCCAATACCCCCCGCAATGGAGGTGCCATTTCCAAGAATATAAAGGTTTTTCAGTTATTCCCTCCCACACAGGATCCCCCCAATCGCTCAATGACTCCGCAGAATCTGGAGAGATTTGCATACAAAGATCGATAGAGGATCAATTGCAAGTTATTAATCTATCTTCTAAACCTTTGTCAGAAATAGAACTAGAAGTTCTGGGTCTGGGTTTGAGTTTCTGTCCCTCGTCCCATACCGATAGTTTTGAGGTTGTAAAAGACCTTAATCTATTTGCCAGACGGCTTACCTATAAATTCATGTTCGATAATGAGAGGAAAAAGAAAAAACAAGAATATATTGAATGGGAAAAATGGAAGGGGTTTACAGTTAGGGATTTTCTTGCCCTAAAGGACCTTATGGACCTCTTGGATGAAAGTGAAGGACCCCTAGGTGGTCCTGCGGAGGGGGCTCCGCTGCCCTTTACGGGGGACCTCCCTCAGGCAATTCCACCCAGGGAGATACCGAAATTTTTCAATAAATCAAACAATTTTCCATCTCTAAAAACAAATCCCAGTATCTGGACTTTCTTACAGCAAGTAACGAGTGACATAAAAAAACTAGATTTTAGGTCACAAAAAACAAGAAACCTCACACATGAACAACAACTTGTGATTTCCCAACTTTAGAATAACAAAGAAATTACTATAAAAATGGCAGACAAGGGAGGAAATGTCATAGTAATGGATACTGAAAACTATAGACAAATGTGTCTGGACATTTTATCCAACCAAGAGTGGTATAGCCTTATCCCTTTTGAAAACATAATAACTAGGCTTGAGCGAACCCGAACTGTAAAGTTCGGGTCCGTGCCGGACTTTTGGGTGTCCGGGTCCCGGACCCGAACCCGAACTATTGGCTGTATGTTCGGGTCCGGTGTTCGGCGATGTATTGGCGCCCTTTTACAAGCTGCAGGGCAGCCAATCGACGCTAGTTTTACTAGTGTGCCCTTAGAAGCCATCACAGCCATGCCTACTAATGGCATGGCTGTGATTGGGCAGTGCAGCATGTGACCCTGCCTCTATATATAGTCCAGACACACAGCACACAGCGTCATTCTGCTATAGACAGGTTCCTGTGCTGCTAAGAGAGGATTTTAGGAGTAAGTGTGATAAAGTCAGTCAGTCAGTCCACATTCCTTAAATTTTCTTCAAATTAGTTAGATCAGTGAGCGATCTAGATAGCTAGAGTAGAGTACAGAGTTTCTTTATTAAGGAAAAGAAAGAGGCAGAGAGAATTATTGAAGAGATTCCTAAATCAATTGTACCCTGGCTGGGGTGCAGTGCACAGTCTTTTAACAGTGCCATGAGGCCAGTGCCAGACAAAATATAAAAGTTTTACCTGCAAGCTCAGTGCACCATCACTGCACTGCATATAGTAAGAGATACACCATAGTCTGTGTGTATTCTGCTATTGGAAAAACATTGCAAAAAAAATTAATTTTGCTGTGTTTTTTTTTTTTTCCCAATAGCATTTTCTGCGTGTTCATACACGCTTTAGATACTGTCTGTGTATTCTGATATTGGAAAAACATTGCAAAAAAATTTAATTTTGCAGTGTTTTTTTTTTTCCCAATAGCATTTTCTGCCTGTTCATAAACGCTTTAGACACTATCAGTGTATTCTGATATTGGAAAAACATGGCAAAAAAATTAAATTTTGCAGTGTTTTTTTTTTTTTTTCCCAATAGCATTTTCTGCGTGTTCATAAACGCTTTAGACACTATCCGTGTATTCTGATATTGGAAAAACATTGCAAAAAATTTTAATTTTGCAGTGCTTTTTTTCCCCAATAGCATTTTCTGCGTGTTCATAAACGTATTCTGCTATTGACAAAAACACCCATTTAGGGCGAGATCATACATTTTGAAAATATGAGGAGATCATCAAAAAGGGGACGTGGCCCGGGTCATGGTGCTGCTGGTGGCGCTCCTGTTGCAGGGAGAGGATGTGGTCGATCTGTGCCAGCTACACGCACTAGTGAAACACCTTCCTCAGGTGCGAGTAGGCGACAGAGCCTGCAGCGGTATTTCGGCACGCCTAATGAGGCTGTATGAATGTTGAGGCCAGGACAAGTACAGGCGATAGTAGATTGGGTTGCTGACAGTGCCTTCACATTGTCTCCCACCCAGTCTCCTGATGAAAGTTCAGAGTTGGCACCTGCAGCCGATGTCCATCAGTCTTTCACCTCCCCCCCCTTGCAAATCAGCCAATCAGTCTGAGCCCCAAATCATGCAGCATTCTCTGCTTTTTGATGACTCTGTTAGCAGGGTTTCCCAGGGCCATCCACCTAGCCCTGCCCCAGAAGTGGAAGAGATTGTGTGCACCGATGCCCAACCACTTATGTTTCATGATGAGTACATGGGAGGACCATCGCAGCATGTCTCGGATGATGACAAAACACAGGTGCCAACTGCTGCTGCTTTCGCCATTGTGCAGACCGACAAGGAGGGCAGGGGTGAAGACTGGGTGGAAGATGATGTGGAGGACAATGAGGTCCTTGACCCCACATGGAATCAACTTCATGCAGGTGACCAGTGTAGTTCGGAGGAAGAGGCGGTGGTCGCACAGAGCCACCAGCACAGCAGAAGAGGGAGCAGGGTGCAAAAGCGGAGCGTCTGTCCCCTAGACAGTACGTCTGCTACTGCCCAACGCAGCAAGGGACCAAGCACACCAAAGCCAGGTCCAAGGAGTTCCCTAGCGTGGCAGTTCTTCAGACAATGTGCTGATAACAAGACACGAGTGGTTTGCACGCTGTGCAATCAGAGCTTGAAGCGAGGCATAAACGTTCTCAAACTGAGCACAACCTGCATGACCAGGCATCTAAGTGCAAAGCACGAGATGCAGTGGAGTAGACACCTCAAAAACCAAGAAAGGTCTCTGGCTCCTCCTGCTTCCTCTTCTGCTGCAGTCTCGGCCTCTTCATTCACCTCTGTAGTGACAGTGACACCTGCCAACCCGCAAACAGAGGATTTGCCAGCAACACTACCACCTGGGTCACCAACCATCTCCACAATGTCCCATGGAAGCGTTCAGCTCTCTATTTCCCAAACACTGGAGCGGGAGAGGAAGTATCCCCCTAGCCACCCGCGATCCCGGGCCCTGAATGCCAGCATTTCAAAATTCCTCATCTTTGAAATGCTGTCATTCCGTCTGGTGGAGACGCAGAGTTTTAAAAGGCTAATGTCATTGGCTGTCCCAGAGTACGTCGTGCCCAGCCGCCACTACTTTTCCAGACGAGCTATCCCTTCCCTGCACAACCAAGTGGGGGACAAAATCAGGTGTGCACTGCGCAATGCCATCTGTGGCAAGGTCCACCTAACTACGGATGCGTGGACCAGTAAGCACGGTTAGGGACGTTATATCTCCCTAACAGCACACTGGGTAAATGTAGTGGCGGCTGGGCCTGAGGCGGATAGCAGTTTGGCGCATGTCCTTCCACCACCGAGGATTGCTAACCTGTTGCTAACTCCTCCTACTCCGCCTCCTCATCCTCTACCGCCTCCTCATCCGGTCAGCGTAACACCTTCACCACCAACTTCAGCACAGCCAGGGCTAAACGACAGCAGGCAGTTTCAAAACGTTCCTGTTTGGGGGAAAAACCCCACACCGCGCAGGAGTTGTGGAGGGACATGGAACAACAGACCGATGAGCGATTACATGCTGCAGTGTCTCCACAACGACCGCCGAGTTGCCCACATTTTAACTGGTGCTGATTATTGGGTGGCCACCCTGCTGGATCCCCGTTACAAGGACAACGTGCCGTCCTTAATTACCTCACTGGAGCGTGATCATAGGATGCGCGAGTACAAGCACACGCTGGTAGACGCGCTGCTGGTGGCATTCCCACTTGGAAGCGGGGGTACGGTGGAAGCACGAGGCCTTAAGCCCGGCCTGGTGGTGTGCGATAATGGGTGAAATCTCGTAGCAGCTCTGGGCCTTGCCGGTTTGACACACATCCCTTGCCTGGCGCATGTGCTGAACTTGGTGGTCCAGAGGTTCCTTAAGAATTACCCCGATATGCCAGAACTGCTGCAGAAAGTGCGGGCCATCTGTGCGCACTTTCGGCGTTCTCACCCTGCTGCTGCTCGCCTGTCAGCGCTGCAGCGTAACTTCGGCCTTCCCGCTCACCGTCTCATATGTGACGCGCCCACAAGGTGGAATTCCACCTTGCACATGCTTGCCAGACTGTGCGAGCAGCAGCAGGCGATAGTGGAGTTTCAGCTACAGCACGCACGCGTGAGTCGCTCTGCGGAACAGCACCACTTCACCGCCAATAACTGGGCCTCCATGCGAGACCTGTGTGCCTTGTTGCGCTGTTTCGAGTACTCCACCAACATGGCCAGTGCCGATGATGCCGTTCTCAGCGTTACTATCCCAGTTCTATGCCTCCTTGAAAAAACTCTTCAGGCGATGATGGAAGAGGATGTGGCACAGGATGAGGAGGAGGAGGAGGAAGAGGGTTCATTTCCAAGGCTTTCAGGGCAGTCATTTACAAGTGGCTACGAGGGTGGGTTCCTGCACCAACAAGCGCCAGGTACACAATTGTCTGGCAGCAAGGGCACAGTTCTGGAGGATGACGAGGTGGAGGATGAGGAGGAGATGGAGGAGGAGGAACCATGTTCACAGCAGGGTGGCACCCAGACCAGCTCATGTCCATCACTGGTGCGTGGCTGGGGGGATACAGAGGACACAGACGATACACCTCCTACAGAGGACAGCTTTTCCTTGCCTCTGGGCAGCCTGGCACACATGAGCGATTACATGCTGCAGTGTCTCCGCAACGACCGCCGAGTTGCCCACATTTTAACTGGTGCTGATTATTGGGTGGCCACCCTGCTGGATCCCCGTTACAAGGACAACGTGCCGTCCTTAATTACCTCACTGGAGCGTGATAATAGGATGCGCGAGTACAAGCGCACGCTGGTAGACGTGCTGCTGGTGGCATTCCCACTTGGAAGCGGGGGTACGGTGTAAGCACAAGGCGAAGGCAGAGGAGGAGGAAGAGGTCGCCAACGCAGCCGGGGCACCGCCAGCACCTCGGAAGGCAGGGTTAGCATGGCCGAAATGTGGAAAAGCTTTGTCAGCACGCCACAACAACCAGCACCACCAGCTGAGATGGAACGTCTTAGCAGGAGGCAGCATTTCACCATCATGGTGGAGCAGTATGTGTGCACACGCCTACATGTACTGAATGACGGGTCTGCCCCCTTCAACTTCTGGGTCTCCAAATTGGACACATGGCCTGAGCTTGCCCTTTACGCCTTGGAGGTACTGGCCTGCGCTGCAGCCAGTGTATTATCTGAACGTGTATTTAGCACGGCAGGGGGCGTTATCACAGACAAGCGCAGCCGCCTGTCCAGAGCCAATGTGGACAAGCTCACGTTCATTAAAATGAACCAGGCATGGATCCCACAGGACTTGTCCGTACCTTGTGCAGAATAGACACGTATACCGGTGTTGTGACAAAAACTGCCTGGCCATCGGCTAGTGTCCGGCCACTTACTGTGCAGGCGCAGTGCTTGCGCAGTACGGAGGACAAGGAGATTCACAAAATCTCCAAAGATGAACGTCGCCTGGGCAGTGAGTGCAGGTTCAAGCCCCACCATCCAAGTGGACATAAGGTAGCACATAGTAACAGGGCCCCTCACAGGCTCGCTTGGCTAGGCTTCAACTTCGGATGATGTGGCTTGAACCTGGAGTCACTGCGCATCGTCTTCGTAGAGTTTTGAAATCCCCTTGTCCTATGTACTGAGCAAGCGCAGTACAGGGCGGACACTATGCCACGGGGGACAGAATTCGACACATCATTTACCACTAGCCTTACTAATACATTTTTGTATTTTTTAACCTACTCCATATGGACCTCGTCCTCCTAGGTCAAGATTATAATTTTTTCATTTTTTTAATTTCCAAGTATTTTATTTTCCCACTATCTTATCCATTAAATTGAATGATCGTGCCGTTGAGTTTCTGAGGTTCTTAATGACTTCCTGTACCTCTTCTGCTGAGAAGGGGGCCTCCAGCATTTTATTTGTATTTTTAATTTTTTTATGTTATTTTAAGTTATTTCCCTATACACATTTGTTTGCAGAGCACTTGCCATGCTCTGAACAACATTTTGTTGCCATTTCCAGCCCTCTAGCCCTTTCCATTACTTTTTTACAGCCATTTTAGTGTTCAAAAGTTCGGGTCTCCATTGACTTCAATGGGGTTCGGAGTTCGGGGTCAAGTTCGGGTCAAGTTCGGTCCCGAACCCGGACTTTTTTCCGAAGTTCGGCTGAATCCCCCGAACCCGGACATCCAGGTGTTCGCTCAACTCTAATAATAACCTTTAACAGAGATTATGAAATATTGATTACACGAGTATTTAATGAAGGAATAATAAGACCCATAAAAATATCGAGAAACCCCCGGGACGCCCTATTATATCGGGCATAGGGGCTAAGAGTGAAAAAGGCAGTAGATTGGTGGACGCTTTTCTAAGTCCTTATGTAACACAACTTCCCTCCTACTTGCAGGATACTCTTGCACTATTGAGAGTTCTACATAATAGAAAAGTTTCCCCCGCCAGTCTTCTAGTTGCTATAGACGTAGAGGCTCTATATTGTAGCATTCCCCACATTTTGGGGTTAGCGGTTGTGGAAAGCTTCTTTGGTGAGAGCGATCCTGTACGTAGGCCATATAATATATTTATATTGGAGCTACTTAAACATATCCTGACTAAGAATGTCTTTTCCTTTGATGGCTCCCACTACCTCCAGGTACAGGGCGTGGCGATGGTGACATGTTGTGCCCCATCCTACGCGAACCTGTACCTGGGGGGGTGGGAGCGCTCCGTTTTTTCTAACCCTACTTTATCGATATATCTGGCCAACATATCATGTTGGTACAGATATATCGACGACATTTTTCTGGTATGGGATGCAAGCCTGGAGGATTTAACAAAATTTATGAAGGTATTATCCATTAACGACTTTAACCTCAGGTTCACGATGAAATATAGCCTGGGGTCATTGCTGTTCTTGGATCTTACCATAAACAAACAGGAAGAGGGAACAATCACCACATCTCTTTATAGAAAGGAAACCGCTGGGAATACTATTCTCCATGCGAGTAGTTCGCATCCCCAGGCCCTAATCAGAAGTATCCCCTATTCCCAATATCTACGCCTTAGAAGAAATTGCTCAACAGAAGATACTTTCAGAACGGAAGCTAACCTATTAAGAGCATGACTGTATATACGGGGTTACAGTAAAACCATTTTGAAGAGGGCATTTAAAAAGGCAATTGACAGGGATAGAAGTGACCTACTTTTCGTAAAAAAACTGAATAAAAACCAAAAGAAGGTCACACCAGTAATTACTACATACTCTAATAATCATGATGATATACGCAACATCATTGGTAGGCACTGGCACCTCTTAACGGGAGACAGGATTGTGAGCAAATATATTGGCACTGCTCCCCAAATCACATATAAGAAATGTCAGTCCCTTAAAGATCGGTTAGTACATACCCCCTTTAGGGGCATACCGAACAAGAAATGGACCCCCCAGGAATGTCGAGGTGTCATGATTGTGACTACTGCGGCTGGGTATTGGAGGGCTCTTCCTTTGTACTTCCCAATGGTGAGACGTATAGCATGAAATTCTCAGCTAACTGTCAAACAAAAGGGATAGTATATATAGCCTTCTGCAAATGCGGAGCTTTTTATATAGGCAAAACCTTCAGGAATTTTTGGAGACGAATATACGATCACATATACTATATAAGAAAGAATTTACTTTACACCCCCATAGGGAGACATGTAGCTATGTACCATAGAAATGATACATCTATGGTTTGCTTTACAGCCTTAGAGCAAGTAAAGGAGGACCCTAGAGGGGGAAGTATAGACCGGAAATTATTGCAGCGTGAAGCCAGATGGATTTTTAAATTGAATGCCACAAGGGCTCCTGGCTTAAATGACTCTCTAAGTTTTCAACCCTTTTTGTGATGTCCGAACGGTCCAGTTCTTTTCCCTCTTCCTTCTGCAGTTTGGGTAATCCCCCCTCCATTTCGGTAAATAATGTATTAGATCCAAGTATGGGTGGATCAAGGTCTTTTTTGTCTATAGACACAGTAAACGTATGTAACAATATGGAGCATAATGTATTCTACACTTTGTATTTGTATTTTTGTTTATGTATTTTATTTAATATGTATGTGTCTTATGTACAGGATACGTGAGGTGAGAAGTGAGTCATTAGTAAGATTTTTTTCATATTTCATATGTATTCTCTTTGAGAAACTAACTCATTTTTTACATTAAGCTGAGGTATTCTGAACCCGACAAAAAAACTTTTTGGGAAATGAGAACTTGATATGATCCCCTCTGGCTTGGTAAAAAACGGGTGGGATGGGATGGATCTGTACCTACCATCCCTCCCTCGGTGGAGGCGTTGCGGTGGAGGCGTCGGAGGGGCCTCTGTCCCCTCAAGATCTATAGCATTGTCTGGATTCCCTTTTTTCCCCTTCCCTTTTTATTTTTATTTTTTTTTATATATTTTTTTGGACGCCGTCATGGGTGGCGCATGCGCAATGGTACCCGGAGTCAGCCCCTCTTCCAGCTGAAGAGAGTATTCCCTAATTGGCCACATAGGGCGGCTTCCCTATTAAAGTGGTTCTGCACTGTCTTTATGTTTTTTTTTTTTACTTCAATGTAATGGCTTATGCAATTTAGTTTAGTTACTCACGTGTCCTTCTTTTGATAGAAGCTGCTGCCGGTTTTCATCGGAATGATGAGTTGTAAAAATTCTTCCCTGCTGGGGGCCATCTTGCCTGTGGGCATTTGAACCCACACAGGCACTTCAGATGGCCCAGCATGCACCGCCGTTACTGCGCCGATCACGCGCGTGCGCAGTAACGGCGAAGTGCAGCTCACGTTCTCCGCATCTCGCATCGCGAGATGTCGGCACATCTGCCGACATCTCGCGAGATTTCGGAAGATGTGGCCGACATCTCGCGAGATTTCGGAAGATGTGTCCGAAATCTCGCGAGATTTCGGAAGATGCCCGCACAGACTCCTGGGATCAATGACACCAGATCCCAGGAGACAGTGCGGCGTGACGAGGATCCCCGCACAGACCCCGCCCACCGCCGCAGAGACAGAGGACAGGAAGTCATCGATTATCAAGGTAAGTGAAAAAAAAAAAAACACATTTCATTTAGTACTCTTTGCCTGATTTGGAAGGCAAAGAGATTTACTAATTGAAATGTGTGCAGAACCGCTTTAAGTTTGGCGCCAACCATCACTATAAAACCAGCACTCCTGCAGACACATACTGTAGATGGAGTGCTGGAGAGCTGGTTTGAGCAGATCTTTCATTCAAAGGTAATTTTTAAATCTATTTGTTATCTATAGTCCGCTATTCGCAGTACATTTGTTGGTATTATAAGCGAGATTCTGTGGGTACATATTGAATTGGGATATTGGTACTATATTATATAGATCCTTCCCTTCATTTTTATAGAATACCTGTCTGATGTCCTTTCTATTGGCGTCATTACCATGGACCTTAGGCTATCCATCCCAGGCAGGGGAATTTTCCATGTGTATTTTCAGGTATTTATTGGTTCCTTAATAGGCTGCACAAAGTTGAGCTTATGTGTAAGCAAGATTTTCTTAGAACATATTAAATTGGGACATTGGTACTATTATGTGTATCTTTTCCTCCTCTTCCATAGAATGCTCATGTGATGTCCCCTTTGTTGGTGGTATTACTACGGACCTTAGGCTATTCATCCCAAGCAGGGGAACTTTCTATATGCCTTGTCAGGTATTTAGTGGCTCTTTAATAACTACCGTATATACTCGAATATAAGCCGAGATTTTCAGCCCATTTTTTAGGGCTGAAAGTCCCCCCCTCGGCTTATATTCGAGTCACCGCCGTCTGCCTACATGAACAGCTTGTCATGTAGACAGACGGCAGTGTTCAAAAGCAGCGCCGCCTCCTCCCGCCCGTCCGTGATAGGCGGACACTCATTTTCCCAGCAGTACAGTGTTCCGCCTATCACGGATGTCCTGTCATTCTCATCTCATGGACAAGGATGAGAGAATGTCCGTGATAGGCGGAACACTGCACACTGACTGCTGCGAAAACAGCGTTCCTCCTATCACAGACGAGGAGGAGGAGGAGGCGCGGCTTTTTAATTTTACAATGGCGCCGTACACGCTGTGGGGGGACAGAGCGAAGACGGAGGGCACAGGACGGAGGGCACAGGACGGAGGCACAGGACGGAGGGCACAGGACGGAGGCACAAGGACAGATGGCACAGGACAGATGGCACAGGACCCGCAGATCGGCACAGGTAGGCTGCAATGGGGACACGGGGGGGTCTGTACAGGGGACAGGCAGCTGCAGATGGGCATTGCTGACCCTCTTTTCCACTTACAGTAGCTGCTGCATTTTGTACCCTCGGCTTATACACGGGTCAATGCATTTTTCCCATTTTTTTGTGGTGAATTAGGGGCCTCGGCTTATACTCGGGACGGCCTATACTCGAGTATATACGGTAATATAAATTTGAGCTTATTTGGATCTGTTGGTGATGTCGCTATTGATTTTAGGCATAAAGTACTCTTCCAGCTTTACCTATTCACATCATTTCCATAGAGGATAATTTTGGTGACTTCATCTTTCAGCTGCATCTGTTTGTTAATTGTGAGTATATCGTACATACATACCTACAGGATTCAATATCTTATGTACTGGACTAGCTCTTTGAATGAAATATATTTAATTTTTTTTATTTTTTTTTATTTTTTTTTCCAGCGTGTGCTACTTTTGTTGGATTCAGATTCCCAAAAAAGCAATCTTTGGTTGTTTATCTCTGAAGATTCTACTCCATTCAGGTGACAACACATGGTCTACAAACTATTCAGCCACTATATAGGCGGATTTTTTAAATGTAAATTTGAAGGTAGGCACAAGTTAATGAAATGTCAATTGAAAATATTTTTTCTGAAGTATTTCACTGCATGAAATTGAGGAAATCGGATGGCTCACTTATAAGTAACTCCCATGTTTTTCTATGATACACTATAGGTATCATAACTGCTTTCTGGTTCTGAAAAAGCTACAAGCAAAACGTGTCAACCAGTATCGATCAGCATGTTTGATTCAACAATTGGATTTACTGTGTCTGTATGCATATCTGGAATCCAATGATCTTTTTAATGTTATATGTACCATATATATTTTGTGATAATAAAAGATATTTAGATAAACTTTTTTAGTATTTAGGCAACATTTTGTTCAGGTACCGAGATAGTCCGTCAGGTTGGCTAAACCCCCTCTTGTTGCTTTCCTTTACATTCTCCCACTAGTTCCAAATAATACTCCCACTAGTCACATATCCCTAACCCTAATCCCACTAGTCCTAAATCCCAAACCCTAACCCTAATCCCTCTCCCACTAGCCCCAAAACCCTAACCTTAATACCAGTTCCCACTAGTCCCAAACCCCTAACCCTAATCCCACTAGTCCAAAATCCCTAACCCTAATACCACTCATGCTAGTACCAAAACCCAAACCCTAATTCCATTTCCAATTAGTCCAAAATGCCTAACCCTAACCCTAATCCTGCTCCACTAGTCCCAAATCTCTAACCCTAATCCTGCTCCCACTAGTCCTAAATCCCTAAAACTAACCCTAATCCCACTCCATCTAGTCCCAAATTCTGAACCTAATCCCAGTTCCCTCTAGTCCCAAATCCCTAACTCTATCCCTAATCCCACTCTTACTAGTCTCAAATCCCTAAACCCAATCTCAGTTCCCACAAGTCCCAAAACACTATTCCCGCTCCTACTAGTCCCAAATTCCTCACTGTATCCCTATTCCCACTCCCACTAGTCCTAAATTCCTAACCCTAATCCCAGTTCCCACAAGGCCCAATCCATAACCCTAATACCACTCCTACTAGTCCCAAATCCTTAACTCTAATCCCAGTCCTACTAGTCCCAAATCCCTAATGCTAATACCTCTCCCACTTGTTCCAAATCCCAAACCATAATCCCACTAGTCCAAAATCTCTAACCCTAATCTCAGTTCCCATTAGTCCCAAAAACCTAATCCAGTTCCTACTAGTCCCAAATTTCTAACCCTATCTCTAATCCTGCTACCACTAGTACGAAATCTCTAACCCTAATCCCAGTTCCAACTAGTCCCAAATCCCTAACCACGGTTCCCACTTGTCCCAAATCCCTAACCCTAAGTCCAATCCCGCTCCTACTAGTCCCAAATCCCTAACCCTAATCCCACTCCCACAATTCCCAAATCCCACTAGTCCCAAATCCCTAACCCAATCCCTAATCCCACTCCCACTAGTCCCAAATCCCTAACCCTAATCCTATCCAAACTAGTACCAAAACCCAAACCTTAATCCCAGTTCCAACTAGTCCCAAATCCCTAACCATATCCCTAAGCCCACTCTACTAGTCCAAAATCCCTAACCCTAATCCCACTAGTCCCAAATTATGAACCCAATCCAAGTTCCCACTTGTCCCAAATCCCTAACCCTATCCCTAATCCCACTCTTACTAGTCCCAAATCCCTAACCACAATCTCAGTTGCCATGAGTCCTGTGACGGACCTCGTACCCAAGATGTCCGCCTTAAATGCTTCCTCCGTCCGGTGACCACACAATCCAAGACCCCCTTAGCTTACCCAGTCACCAGACAACACCAGTGTAGGGTACATCAGGAATGAATCTTTATTTGACATGTCACACTTATATACAGCTAGATGACTAAAGCTTAACCTAATTAGCATGAGCTAATTATCTTAATCAACACTGGGCTCCTTCATTCAATTGCAGGGTTAATTAGCACACACAACAATAGGTGAAACAGTTCTACAAGCCAGACTATACTCAATTACATAACACAGGTGGCTGGAGTTCATGAGTCATGACATTAGCGTCTCTTGCTAATATGCCAAATACACATACAGATTCTATGTGTATTGGGGGGCCAGCATGGACCTGAATCCAAGTATCACCAGCTCAGGGGTCCCAGGCTTGCAGCTCAAAGAGCACTGTTTCCCCAAATGCCAGGGCCCATAATCGTAAGGCAACAGGCTCGCACTCAGTCCCCTCCAACAGCCCGTGTCCCGGCTAGGTCCGTCACATTTCTCCCCTTTCGGCAGGAGACTAACACAGGAGGAGACCCCAGACGGGTTGACTCCGAGGTTAGTCAGTGGTTCCAGTCCTCTAATGCCTGTACCCACACAGTACCCCAAACAAATTGTTCCAAACAGAGCACGACTCACCCAGCCAACTTCTGCCTCTCTCATAGAACATATCCGCCGCTGGGGAGAGGCCTGGACTGGCCCTTCTCCCTGGAGTCTTTTCAGCTGCTGGAGAGAAGACAGGGTGACTGGGCTCACTCCATCATGCTGTTGGGGATCTGGGCCGACAGCCCAGCATCCCTGGGGTATACAGGTGGGGACTGCAGTCCCATCCCCCTTTACAGGAAATCTGCCCTCTGTTAGTTGTGGGCAGAGGTCAGCAGCACTTTGTTCCGTTGCCAGCAGTTCAGGTGGGTGTAGGAGCTTCCCTACATCATCTCCTCCAGCTAACTGTTGGGGAGAGAGGCCGACTGCCCCGGCTTCCTGGAACTCCACAGTTGGTGCTGGTGCTGGACAGAGGTGGGTAGCACTCTGCCCTGTTGCCAGCACTTCTGCTCGGGACTTCACATCCTCCGCTCTGGCAAACCATTGGGGCAGGAGGCTGGCTTCCTTTTCCATTCCCTCATCTGGCTGCTGGGACAACATGTCTCTGGTACGGTCTCCCAGGTGCACAAATCTTTGCTGGGGAGGAAAGATCACTTTCTCCACCCTGGCCAACTGTTGAGGAGGGACGACAAACACCTCCTCTCCCTTCTCCCCCTGTATCTGCTGCTGGGAAGTGATTGCCACCTTCTCACCCTGAGCCTCCATAACTGCCACCGGTGTGGGGCAGAGGTCTTGGACCCTCTGTCCGGTGACCTGCGCTTCAGCTGGAGAAGTTCCTTGTAACTCCATGGATACTGCCGTTGGTGCTGGGCAGAGCTCAGTGAAGTTTGGCCCTAATACCAGCTCTTCTGATGGAGGCTCATCAGGTTGTTTTTCCTCAGCATAAAAGTCTATGAAATCCCCAGTCTCTACAACTGATGGCTGGGGATAGAGGTTCACCACCTGTCCGTGGAACCTAGAAGATGCCATCGGTGCTGGGCAGAGGTTAGCAGAGCTCTGCCCTGTTGTCAGCACTTCCTGCATCCGCCATAAGACCTCCGCGTCCATAGCTGCGGGGGCAGGTGGGCAAAGCACTCTGTTACTATGCCACATCGCTGACTCTTCAGCCAGGATTTCAGAGCTGTCTGCTGGTATTTCCTCATAGTCCCAGGCAAAGGGAGCCCCACCCTGCTGCTGAGCAGTGTCTAGCAGCTGTATGTAGGCGATCTCAAGCTCCCATTCCTGAGCGGCCAGGAACTCCAAATCTTCCTGTGCCCAGAGCACTTCCGAGACGTTCAATCTTTGCTCTCTGTGCTCCATTATTTCCTCCAAACGCCACTCCAGATTACTCCCAAAGTCGGGGTCCTCGGACAGCCTCCAGTACAACAATCCCAGGCCATTATAATCAAAGCCTTCCGTGGGCCTGTCATCCGCTGTCCACGGGCACACTTGGGCTACATACCACCGGAGGGCTCTGTAGCTCTCGTCCAAACGCATTTCTGCCCGGATCAGCCTGCTTAACTCAGCTGTCCACTCCTGCTTCGGTTGTTCCCCCAATAACAGCAATCGTACTTCATACTGCGACCAGTACCTTACATGGATGGAGGGGAGAACTTTTCCCTGGTGTCGCTGCTCACAGGCTAGCGCTTCTTTCCAGAGTTGTAGGCGAACAGAATCATACCATCCCAGCAGGACCTGCACCGATACTGGTCCTCTGTGCTGTATCCGCATCTCTCGCAACCTCCTTCCGAATTCCTCTTCCATGATGACGTATCTGTACCTCTGCTATCCGGGCCTTGGATCCAGGTGATGGTTTGGATGTGTTCACGACAAGGAAGCACGATCCCACCGCTGCCAGCCAATTGTGACGGACCTCGTACCCAAGATGTCCGCCTTAAATGCTTCCTCCGTCCGGTGACCACACAATCCAAGACCCCCTTAGCTTACCCAGTCACCAGACAACACCAGTGTAGGGTACATCAGGAATGAATCTTTATTTGACATGTCACACTTATATACAGCTAGATGACTAAAGCTTAACCTAATTAGCATGAGCTAATTATCTTAATCAACACTGGGCTCCTTCATTCAATTGCAGGGTTAATTAGCACACGCAACAATAGGTGAAACAGTTCTACAAGCCAGACTATACTCAATTACATAACACAGGTGGCTGGAGTTCATGAGTCATGACATTAGCGTCTCTTGCTAATATGCCAAATACACATACAGATTCTATGTGTATTGGGGGGCCAGCATGGACCTGAATCCAAGTATCACCAGCTCAGGGGTCCCAGGCTTGCAGCTCAAAGAGCACTGTTTCCCCAAATGCCAGGGCCCATAATCGTAAGGCAACAGGCTCACACTCAGTCCCCTCCAACAGCCCGTGTCCCGGCTAGGTCCGTCACAAGTCCCAAAACACTAACCCCGCTCCTACTAATCCCAAATTTTTCACCCTAACCCTAATCCCACTCCACAAGTCCCAAATTCCAAACCCCCAACCCTAATCCTGCTCCCAATAATCCCAAATCCCAAACTCTAATCCTTGTTCCCACTAGTCCCAAATCCCTAACCCAAACCCTAATCCCACTCCTACTAGTCCCAAATCCCTAACCCTAACCCCTCTCCCACTAGTTGAAAATCCCTCTCCTATTAGTCCCCTTTCCCTAACCCTAACCCTAATCCCACTTCCACTAATTTAAAGAAGATAAAAGGTTGACAGACCCGGAGGGGAGATACCTTTTTTTAAGAGGACATATCGGGGAAACAGAATGTACCCTAGGAAACATATATGCACCAAATAAGAGGCCAACAGACTTTATGAAGAAAATGATAGGGATCCTTGCCCAGTTTAGGAGAGGGATGGTTATAATGACAGGAGATTTAAATTTATGTATGAATCCACAGGAGGATAGTACGTCCCAGACATGGGGGACAGGAGGTGTACCCCTTAAAATGTTGAAAAAATTGTTCCATCAAAATCAATTAATGGATGTATGGAGAACCATGCATCCTAAAACACGGGACTACACGTTCTTCTCCCCCGTGCATGGGACGTACACACGCATCGACTATATATTTGTAGACCATAATACATTGACAAAGGTGTCAGGGGCGGAGATAGGAATTACCACCCTATTGGATCATTCTCCGGCAACGATGATAATAGAAGAAATAAAAACACAGAAACCACCCTTTAATTGGTGTTTAAATGAAACACTCCTTATTGAAAATCAAGATATAGAAAGGATACAAGAAGAATTAATAAACTTTTTTGAAATTAACGAAACAAATGATATATCAGAATCCATATTATGGGAAACACATAAGGCTTATATAAGGGGTATCTTTATTTCAATGGGGACAGGGAAAAAAAAGGAAAGATCAAAGAAAATTAAAATGGTAACCCAAGAGATACAGTGGTGTGAAAAAGTGTTTGCCCCCTTCCTCATTTCCTGTTCCTTTGCATGTTTGTCACACTTAAGTGTATCAGAACATCAAACCAATTTAAACAATAGTCAAGGACAACACAAGTAAACACAAAATGCAATTTGTAAATGAAGGTGTTTATTATTAAAGGTGAAAAAAAATCCAAACCATCATGGCCCTGTGTGAAAAAGTGATTGCCCCCTAAACCTAATAACTGGTTGGGCCACCCTTAGCAGCAACAACTGCAACCAAGCGTTTGCGATAACGTGCAATGAGGCTTTTACAGCGTTCTGGAGGAATTTTGGCCCACTCATCTTTGCAGAATTGTCCTAATTCAGTTACATTAGAGGGTTTTCGAGCATGAACGGCCTTTTTAAGGTCATACCACAACATCTCAATAGGATTCAGGTCAGGACTTTGGCTAGGCCACTCCAAAGTCTTCATTTTGTTTTTCTTCAGCCATTCGGTGGTGGACTTGCTGGTGTGTTTAGGATCATTGTCCTGCTGCAGAACCCAAGTTCGTTTCAGCTTGAGTACACGAACAGATGGTCGGACATTCTCCTTCAGGATCTCTTGGTAGACAGCAGAATTCATAGTTCCTTTTATCACGGCAAGTCTTCCAGGTCCTGAAGCAGCAAAACAGCCCCAGACCATCACACTACCACCACCATATTTTACTGTTGGTATAATGTTCTTTTTCTGAAATGCAGTGTTCCTTCTACGCCAGATATACTTGGACACACACCTTCCAAAGAGTTCCACTTTTGTCTCATCGGTCCACAGAATGTTGTCCCAAAAGTCTTGGGGATCATCAAGATGTGTTGTGGAGAAATTGAGACGAGCTTTGATGTTCTTTTTGCTCAGCAGTGGTTTTCTCCTTGGAACTCTGCCATGCAGGCCATTTTTGCCCAGTCTTTTCCTGATGGTGGAGACATGAACGCTGACCTTAACTGAGGCAAGTGAGGCCTGCAGTTCCTTGGACGTTGTTGTGGGGTCTTTTGTGACCTCTTGGATGAGTCGTCGCTGCGCTCTTGGGTAATTTTGGGCGGCCGGCCACTCCTGGGAAGGTTCACCACTGTTCCATGTCTTCGCCATTTGTGGATAATGGCTCTCACTGTGGTTCGCTGGATTCCCAAAGCTTTGGAAATGGCTTTATAACCATTTCCAGACTGATAGATCTCAATTACTTTCTTTCTCAATTGTTCCTGAATTTCTTTGGGTCTCGGCATGATGTGTAGCTTTTAAGGATCTTCTGGTGGACCTTACTGTGTCAAGCAGCTCCTATTTAAGTGATGCCTTGATTGTGAACAGGTGTGGCAATAATCAGGCCTGGGTGTGGCTAGAGAAATTGAACTCAGGTGTGGACAACCACAGTTATAGTATGTTTTAACAAGGGGGGCAATCACTTTTTCACACAGGGCCATGATGATTTGGATTTTTTTTCACCTTTAATAATAAACACCTTCATTTACAAATTGCATTTTGTGTTTACTTGTGTTGTCCTTGACTATTGTTTAAATTGGTTTGATGTTCCGAAACACTTAAGTGTGACAAACATGCAAAGGAACAGTAAATGAGGAAGGGGGCAAACACTTTTTCACACCACTGTATATAGACTAGAGCAGATACATAAAACATCAGAGGGACAACAACAGGAGACATTTCACCTTCCCATAACAAAAAGGGAAGAATTAAAGGACATATTGACACAAGACACAAAAAGGGTCTTTAATACAATATTGAAGGATAAATATCTCTGGGGTAACAAAATTGGAAAACATTTGGCCAAGACTTTAAGGAAGAAAAAATCTAGGAATTATATAGAAAAAAATCGGAATAAACAAGGAGAAAAGTTCTATAAAACTAAAGATATAGCAGAGGTATTCCAGAATTACTATAAAACCTTATACAATGTAGAAAAAGAGAACCTAGACATCGGAAAAATAAATAAGATAAAAGATTTTTTGGATAGCTCAGGAACCCCTCGAATATCACCAAATGATAGCGAAGACCTAGAAGCCCCTATCACGGAAGGTGAAATTACTAAGGCCATACTAGAGACATCATCGGGCAAAAGTCCGGGCCCGGATGGATTCTCGATTTTGTATCTAAAGAGATTTCGTGAAATCTTGGTGCCTAGGCTCTGTAGATATATGAATGGACTTGGTATGGAATATAGATTGAGTCGGGATGCACAGAAAGCTTTGATAACTGTAATCTTAAAAGAGGGGAAAGACGATAGCTGTTGCTCAAGTTATAGACCTATATCCTTATTGAATTTTGATACAAAGCTTTATGCAAAAATTCTTGCAAATAGGTTAAAAGAGCAAATGAAAGGACTGATTCATGCGGACCAGGTAGGCTTTGTCACAGGTAGGGAGGGGCGAGACAACGATATTAGAACACTACTCCTACTGCAGGAACTAAAAGCAAATGGGCCCCCAGGTCTATTCCTGTCAATAGATGCTGAGAAAGCTTTTGACAGGGTAGACTGGTGGCTCATGATGGAGACATTGAAATATATGGGCTTGGGCATGAAAATGATTCCGAGAATCAGAGTCTTATACGAAGACCCGACCGCAATAATAAAGATCAATGGGGACTTCTCATCTCCTTTCTCTATGAGAAATGGGACAAGGCAGGGATGCCCTTTGTCCCCATTGCTCTTTGTGCTCTCAATTGAACCTCTATTGGCAACAATTAGACTAGATGATGATATAAAGGGAATTAAAGTTGGAGACATTGAGCACAAGGTAGCGGCTTTCGCCGACAACTTGTTCTATGTCACCAAACCCAAGACGTCAATGCCAAAACTGCTTGAAGTCTTAAATCAATATGGAGCTATATGTAACTTTAAAATTTATTTGAATAAGTCAGAGATTCTGAATATAAATCTAGATAAGAAAGAAGCACTTGGGCTACAAATGGATTATCAGTTCCCATGGAAGAATAAAGGGTTAAAATACTTAGGGATCAAATTAGCAAACTCCATTGAAAAACTATTTAGTGAAAATTATATTCCGTTACTGGATGAAATTAAAAATTAAATAAAGAAAATATTCTATAGGCCCCTTTCATGGTTCAGTCGAATAAATACAGTTAAAATGGTGCTGTTACCCAAACTTACCTATAAATTTCAAATGCTCCCAATCCCCCTCCCAGATTATTACTTTCAAACCCTAAAAGCAATCATAAGTAGATTCGTTTGGCAAAATAAAAAACCTAGGATTTCAGGTAACATTTTGAAACAAAATAAAGACCAGGGAGGCCTCGGTATCCCTGATCTTAAAAAATATTATCATGTAGTGATATTATCAAGAGCTATAGAGTGGTCATGGAAGGAAAGTCAAAAACAATGGGTGCAAATAGAAAATGACACAAGTGGGGTGAAACTAAGAGTGGTGATATGGAATCCCCGAAATACAGGGAGCTGGGAGTAAATACACAAAAAATAACTAGACACGTTTTTAAAGTTTGGGATTTAGCGCACAAACAATATAGTTGGAAGTACAATTCACCTTTGATGTTGTTGAAAGATAGTGCCTATTTTCCACCAGGCAAAAGAGATGTGGGGGGACAATGGATAGGAGAAAATACACAATTAGGTGATTTCATGGATAGAGGTAAAATAAAACACAGATGGAAATACAACAAAATATGTCACATATAAAGATGAATGAATGGCGCTACCTGCAGCTGATACATTTTGTGGGGAAACTTCCTCAACCAATCAGAACAAAAGATAATTATACATCACTAGAAAAAATATGTGCAGGAACAGGAGTAAAAAATCTAATTTATATAGAGCCTTTCTCGCAGAAGATCGGCTAGAGGTACCTCCATTCTTTATAAAATGGGGAAATGAATTAGGTTCACATGATTATATTTATAAGATTAAAATTTTTTTGAAATTAACACATAAGTCAGCATTTGATACTAGAACTGCGGAAATGAACTACAAATGCCTTTCAAGATGGTATGTTACACATGATAGAATCAATAAATTTCAGCCAGAGTGTTCGCAAAATTGCTGGAGAGGATGTAACAAACAGGGTACAATGGCCCATCTTTGGTGTCAGTATAATGGAGGATCCTTGGATATGTTTATTCCATGGAACGGCAGAATCAATAAAACAATATATGAAAACTTTAATCCCTCACATGTTAAATGCCGCAAAGGGACTTGTCCCTAAGATGTGGCAGCAAGATGAAGCACCAACGAAACTAGATTGGGTAGGAAGGATGGAGGAGATGTATCACTTGGAGAAACTTAGATTTAGTGGAGAAGAAGGTGGAGAAGATGCTATGACTAAATGGAATTGATGGCAGGATTTCAAACAGACTTGGAGATATGTTGAAATAATAACTTAAATGAGAAATGTTCTGATACTTTTACTTGAATAAAAATAGGAGAGGTATAGAGGGGGGTGTGTGGGGGAGGGGGATAAGTGGGAGAGGGTAACATTGTCTTCAATTAAATAATGAAACATATTAAAAATATGTAAAGAGAATAATTTATTTGCTGATAAATATCTTTTTCATAACAAAAATAAAGTTCCACGATGATGTGAATAACGGTAAGAGATATAAATGAACGTTAAGTTAAAAAAAAATCTCTTTAATGTTTACTGAAGTGAAAAAAAGAGGAAATAAAAAAAAAATGAACCCAATCCAAGTTCCCACTAGTCCCAAATCCCTAACCCTATCCCTAATCCCACTCTTACTTGTCCCAAATCCCTAACCACAATCTCAGTTGCCATGAGTCCCAAAACACTAACTCCGCTCCTACTAGTCCCAAATTTTTCACCCTAACCCTAATCCCACTCCACAAGTCCCAAATTCCAAACCCCAACCCTAATCCTGCTCCCAATAGTCCCAAATCCCAAACTCTAATCCTTGTTCCCACTAGTCCCAAATCCCTAACCCAAACCCTAATCCCACTCCTACTAGTCCCAAATCCCTAACCCTAACCCCTCTCCCACTAGTTGTAAATCCCTCTCCTATTAGTCCCCTTTCCCTAACCCTAATCCCACTTCCACTAATCCCAAATCCCAAACCCTAACCCTAATCCCACTCCCACTAGTCCCAAAATCCAAACCCTAATCCCAGTTCCAACTAGTCCCAAATCCCTAACCCTAATCCTGCACCTACTAGTCCCAAATCCCTAACCCTAACCATAATCCCTCTTGCACTAGTTCGAAATACTACTCTAACTAGTCACATATCCGTAACCCGAATCCCACTCCCACTAGTCCCAAATCCCAAACCCTAACCCTAAACCCTCTCCCACTAGACCCAAAACCCTAACTTTAATACCAGTTCCCACTAGTCCCAAATCCCTAACCCTAATCCCACTCCCACTAGTCCAAAATCCCTAACCCTAATCCCAGTTCCCACTAGTCCCAAATCCCTAACCCTAACCCTAATCCCACTCCACAAGTCCCAAATCCCAAACCCTAACACTAATCCTGCTTCCACTATTCCCAAATCTCTAAACCTAATCCTGCTCCCACTAGTCCCAAATCCCTAAAACTAACCCTAATCCCACTCCATCTAGTCCCAAATTCTGAATCCAATCCCAGTTTGCTCTAGTCCCAAATCTCTAACCCTAATCCCACTCTTACTAGTCCCAAACCCCTAAACACAATTTCAGTTCCCACAAGTCCCAAAACCCTATTCCCGCTCCTACTAGTCCCAAATTTCTCACTCTAACCCTAACCCCACTCCACAAGACCCAAATCCCAAACCCTAATCCCACTAGTCCCAAATTCCTATCCCTAAACCTAAACCTGCTCCCACTAGTCCCAAATCCCTAACCCTATTCTCAGTTCCCATTAGTCCCAAAAACCTAATCCCGCTCCTACTAGTCCCAAATTTCTAACCCTATACCTAATCCTGCTACCACTAGTACGAAATATCTAACCCTAACCCTTATCCCAGTTCCCACTAGTCCCAAATCCCTAACCCTAACCACAGTTCCCACTAGTCAAAAATCCCTAACCCTAAACCCAATCCCGCTCCTACTAGTCCCAAATCCCACTACCACTAGTCCCAAGTCCCTAACTCTAATCCCAGTTCTCACTAGTCCCAAATCCCTAGCCCTAACCCTAATCCCTCTCCCACTAGTTGAAAATCCCACTCCCATTAGTCCCCTTTGCCTAACCCTAATCCCACTTCCACTAATCCCAAACCCTAATGTCACTCCCACTAGTCCCAAAATCCGAACCCTAATCCCAGTTCCAACTAGTCCCAAATCCCTAACCCTAATCCCAGTTCCCACTAGTCCAAAATCCATAACCCTAATCCTGCTCCTACTAGTCCCAAATCCCTAACCCTAACCCTAATCCTGCTGAAACTAGTCCCAAATCCCACTCCCACTAGTCCCAAATCTCTAACCCTAATCTTGCTCCAACTAGTCCCAAATCCCTAACCCTAATCCCGCTGAAACTAGTCCCAAATCCCACTCGTCTCAAATCTCTAACCCTAATCTTGCTACAGCTAGTCCCAAATCCCTAACCCTAATCTCAGTTCCCTCTACTCATAAATACCTAACCTTAATCCTACTTCCAATAGTCCCAAAACCCTAACGCTAATCCAACTACTAGTCCAAAATGCCTAACCATAATCCCACTCCCACTAGTCCTAAATCCATAACCCTAATCCCAGTCCCCACTAGTCCCAAATCCCTAACACTAACCCTAATCCAACTCCCACTAGAACCAAATCTCTAACACTAATCCTGGTTACCACTAGTCCAAAATCACTAAACCTAACCCTAATCTTGCTCCCATTAGTCCCAAATCCCTAACCCTAATCCTACTCCCACTAGTTCCAAACCCAAACCCCAGCTGCAACTAGTCCCAAATCCCTAACCCAAAACCTAATCCTGCTCCCACTAATCCAACATCCATAACCACATTCCCAGTTCCCACTAGTCCCAAATCCATAACCCTAATCCCTCTCCCACTAGACCCAAATCCCTTACTCCCAGTTCCCACTAGTCCCAAATCCAACTCCCATTAGAAACCAATCCCTAACCCTGATCCCACTCCTACTAGTCCCAAATCCCCAACCCTAACCCTAATCCTACTGCCACTAGTACCAAACACAAACCCTAATCACAGCTGCAACTACTCCCAAATCTCTAACCCTAATGTTGCTCCTACTAGTCCCAAATCCGTAACCCTAACCCAAACCCTAATCCTGCTCCCACTAATCCCAAATCCCTAACCATATTCCCAGTTCCAACTAGTCCCAAATCCAAAAACCTAATCCCACTCCTACTAGTCCCAAATCCCTAACCCTAAAACGAATCCTGCTCCCACTACTCCCAAATCCCACTTCCACTAGTCTCAAATCCCTAACCCTAATTCCAGTTTTAACTAGTCCAAAATCCCAATACCTAACCCTAATGCCGCTCTATTAGTCCCAAATCCCTTAACCTAATCCCAATTCCCACTAGCCCCAAATCCCTAACCTTAATTTTGCTCCCACTAGTCCTAAATCCCTTACCCTAATCCCTAATGCTCCAATTTGTTCCAAAAACCCTAACCTTAACCCTAATCCCACTAGTCCCAAATCCCTAATCCCAGCTCCCACTAGTCTCAAATCCCTAACCCTAATCCCACTCCCACTAGAACCAAATATTTATTACTAACCCTAATCCTAGTTCCCAATAGACTAAAACCCCTAAAACGATCCTTAATCCCAATCCTACTAGTTTCAAATCACTAACCCTAATCCTACTACCACTATTACCAAATCCCTAACCCTAATTCCACTCCCACTAGAACCAAATCTCTAACCCTAATCCTGGTTCTTACTAGTCCCAAATCCCTAACCCTTATCCCATTCCTACTAGTCCCAAATCCCCAACCCTATCCCTAATCCTACTCCCACTAGTACCAAACCTAAACCCTAATTACAGTACCAACTAGTCTCAAATTCCTAACCCAAACCCTAATCCTTCTCCTACTAGTCCCAAATCCCTATCCTTATTCCCAGTTCACACTAGTCCCAAATCCCTAACCCTAATCCCACTCCTACTAGTCCTAAATCCCAAACCATAAACCTATTCCCGCTCCCACTAGTCCCAAATCCCTAACCCTAATTCCAGTTCTCACTAGTCCCAAATCCCTAATCTTGCTCCCACTAGTCCCAAATCCCTAACCCGAACCCTAATTCAACTCCTACTAGTCCCATATCCCTAACCCTTATCCTGCTCCCACTAGTCCCAAATCATTAACCATATTCCCACTGCCACTCTTCCCAAATCCCTAACCCTAATCTTGATCCCTCAGTCCCAAATCACATACCCTAATACCACTCCTACTAGTCCCAAATCACATACCCTAATCCCAATCCTTCTAGTCCCAAATCCATAACACTAATCCCAATTCTTCTAGTCCCAAATCCCTAATGCTGATCCCGTTCCCACTTGTTCCAAATCCCTAACCCTAGTCCCACTGGTTGCAAATCCCTAATCCCAGCTCCTACTAGTCCAAAATCCCAAACCCTAACCATAATCTCACTCCTACTGGTCCCATATCCTTAACCCTAATCCCTCTCGCACTAGTCCCAAATCCCTAACCTTAATACCACTCCCACTATTCCCAAATCCCTAACCCTAATCTCAGTTCCCACTAGTCCCAAATCCCTAACTCTAACCTTCCTCCCACTAGTCTCAAAATCCCTAACCCTAATCCCACTCCCACTAGTCAAATACCTAACCCTAAACCCATGCCCACTCCTACTAGTCCCAGACCCCTAACCTTAACCCTAATCCCACTTCTACTAGTCCACAATCCCTAATCCTAATCCCAGTTCCCACTAGTCCCAAATCTCTAACCCTAATCTTGCTCCAACTAGTCCCAAATCCCTAATCTGTTTCCTCTTCTCATAAAAACCTAACCCTAATCCTGCTTCCAATATTCCCAAAACCCTAATCCAACTCCTACTAGTCCAAAATCCCTAACCCTAATCCCACTCCCACAAGGACCAAATCCATAACTCTAATACCACTCCTACTAGTCACAAATCTCTAACCCTAATCCCTACTAGCTCCAATTCCCTAACCATAATCCCACTCCCACTAGTCCCAAATGCTTAACTCTAACCCTAATCCTACTCCCACTAGTACCAAACCCAAACCCTAATTATAGTTCCAACTAGTCCTAAATCCCTAATCCAAACCCTAATCCTGATCCCACTAATCCAAAATCACTAACCATATTCCCAGTTCCCACTAGTCCCAAATCCATAACACAAATCCCTAACCCTAAAACAAATCCTGCTCCCACCAGTCCCAAATCCCACTCCCACTAGTCCCAAATCCCTAACCATAATTACAGTTTTCACTAGCCCCAAATCCCTAGCCCTATCCCTAATCCCACTCCTACTAGTCCCAAATCCCTAACCATATCCCTAACCATAATCCTGCTCCTACTAGTACCAAAACCCTAATCCTGCTCTACTAGTCCCAAATCCCTAAACCCAATTCCCACTAGCCCCAAATCCCTAACCCTATCCCTAATCCCACTCCTACTAGTCCCAAATCCCTAACCATATCCCTAACCCTAATCCTAAAACCTAGGGATGAGCCGAACACCCCCCTGTTCGGTTCGCACAAGAACCTGTGAACAGACCTAAAGTTCGTGTGAACTTTAGAACCCTATTAAAATCTATGGGACTCGAACGTTCAAAATCAAAATTTTAAAGGCTAATATGCAAGTTATTGTCATAAAAAGTGTTTGGGGACCTGGGTCCTGCCCCAGGGGACATGTATTAATGCAAAAAAAGTTTTAAAACGGAAGTTTTTTCAGGAGCAGTGTTTTTTCAGGAGCGGTGATTTTAATAATGCTTAAAGTGAAACAATAAAAGTGTAATATTCCTTTAAATTTCATACCTGGGGGGTGTGTATAGTATGCCTGTAAAGGGGCGCATGTTTCCCGTGCTTAGAACTGTCCCTGCACAAAGTGTAATTTTTGAAGGAAAAAAAGCTATTTAAAATCACTCGCGGCTATAATGAATTGTCGGCTCCCGTAATACAGAGAACAGTCATTGAAAGTCATTGATAAAAAAAAAGCGTAGGGTCCCCCCTAAATTCAATTACCAGGCCCTTCAGGTCTGGTATGGATATTAAGGGGAACCCCGGGTCACATTTAAAAAAAAAAATTACGTGGGGCTCCTCCTAAATATCCATACCAGACCCTTCAGATCGATACCGTCCTGCTCGCGCACCACTCCAGTGTGAAAGCCCTCCGGCTTTCACACTGGAGTGAAAGGGGACGTTTTTTTTCAGGCGATATACAGGCGCTATTTTTAGCGCTGTAGTGCCTGTAAAAAGCCCCAGTGTGAAAGGGGCCTATAAGAATGTACCATTCACTGTGCAATATACCTCCCATCCATTCATTTCTCTCTATATAGACATATCACAGCCTACAGACCAGCTTTGGCTGTCTAAGGCTCTGATGAAGAGGAAACCTCTCAAAATAAGTTAGCCATTTATTCATTTATCATTTGTATGGGCATCAATTCATACTAAAAGAACAGAGAGGCGTCTCCAGGTTAGGGTCAGTTGCATTTAATATAATTACAGGTACATAAATCCACTTACATAGAAGAAAAGAGATTTCCAGCACATAGTCCTATTAGTGTGGCGTCCGTCCAGCACTTTTCAGCCTGATTGCAGCTGATCCATGTGCGAGGAGTCCTGTCCAGCAGGTTTTCCGAGCGATCTATGGGAGGTGGGACCGAAGACTTGGCTCTGGTCAGCGGTGGAATGCAGGCGTCGGGCGTGGTGACGTCACGCGCAGTCACAACAACGTTTTGGAGCATGCACTCTGTATAGACAAACAGGCGCGCTCCTTTTTCAAGAATAGGCTGTAAACAGCCTTATATATGCTTCAGTTTGCTACCATCTAGTGGGTGCAGTGAGAAAACATCCACTGACACACTGTAGAATGGCTGCAAACACTGGGATAATATAACAAAATCGGAGGAAAGATAGAGATACAGGAACTAGGGCAAAAGGGAAGGAAGGGGGGCCAGAAAAAAATATATAACAAAAAATATATATATATATATACACACATATATATATATATATATATTAAGGAAAATTGTTGCCCATACTTACCGTAATTTTCCTTTCCTGGATCCTCCCTATGTCAGCCTACTCTGGGTCAGCTCCGCCCCCTCTGACCCCTCCAGGACCACCTTTTTTCTAGCCCATAAAGGGTGGCTGTCTGCCCACACCAGTGTTCAAAAAATATTCGCCTCGCGACGGATAAACTGGGTGGGAATCCTCCGGCTGACATGGGGAGGATCAAGGAAAGGAAAATTACGGTAAGTATGGGCAACAATTTTCCTTATTCCTGGACCTCCCCATGTCAGCCTACTATGGGATGTACCAAGCATCATTAAAAAGGGAGGGAAGACAAAAAATCAGCCAAACCCTCAATGCAATGGTACTCAAACTTTTAATGGGCAACAGCCGCCGTAATAACCATAGAGCCAAATGTTTCCTCAGGTGGACAAGCCAAATTAAGCCTGTAATGCCTAATAAAAGGTGTTGGGCGCGCTCCAGCTTGCTGTTCTGCAAACTACCGCAGGGGCGACCCTTATGTATGCTGCCCAGGATGCCGCCATACCCTTCATTGAATGTGCCCTGATCTCTGAAGGAGGAGGAAGGCCCCGCGTTCTGTATGCAATATGTATGGTCTTTGACAAATCCGGAAGACACAATTCTGGAAGTTGCCTGTATACCCTTTTAGGGCCCATTGGGAAAAACTACAGCTGATCTGCTTTTAGTCCATTCCAGGTAGGTTGAAACCGCAGAGGCCAGGTCTAACCTACTCCACTCATCAGCTGTATCCCCCGGAAAGGCTGGGAGAATGCCCTCCCAGTTCCTACGAAATTATATGGCAACCTTAGGCAGTAAGCTTGGTATCGGCCTAAGGACTGTCTTGTCTGGGAGCACCAAACAATATGGTTCTTTAGATGAAAAGGCGCACAACACGGAGATTCTTCTGGCCGAGGCATCGGCTAGTACAAAACAAATAAACTGTTAAAAGTAAAAATGAACAAGAGAAAGCTTGATCAAACGGAGGAACCAGCGATGTTCCCAAGACTAGTGTTAAGTCCTCTTTTGGAAAAAACGATTTCAATGGATGTCAAATTTCTATGGCTGCCCCTAAAAATTGGATCACCAACTGATGTAGAGCATATCTTGCACATGACATAGCCGAAAAAGCGGGGATTTGACCCTTCAGGGAATTATAAGCTAACCCTAAGAGACTACTCTGCAGAAATTCCAAAATGTTAGCTACCGAAGGAGATCTAAGGCCCCAAACCCTTTCCGTAGTATTCCAGATCTGGTAATAGGTCACAATCGTGGACCACTTATGAGCCTGTAATAATGTCTCCACTATACTGCCCGAGAGACCCAAGCCAGCCCAAGCATCCCTCTCACTTCCAAGTTATTAAACTTCATCCTCCTGCGGTTCGGGTGCCAGGCCCCACTCCGCAAAAGGAGATTTTGACAAGGAGGCAGTGGGATTGGTGAGCCCAACTTTATCCTGCAAAGCAAGATGGAACCACGGCTGCCTGAGTCAGTAAGGTAAGACTACTGTTGCTGTGATCCTTTCTCGCTGAATCTTCAGCAGGATTTTGAGAGCCAATGGAAGCGGCAGGAACACATATACCAAGGGGAACTTCCAAGACCTGGACAGAGCACCCCGACCCAATGCCTGTGGATGCCAGGTCCGGGAGGAGAAGCAAGGCGGTTGGCACTTCTCCTCCAATGCCATAAGATCCATCGATTGAGGCCCCATTCTTTGTGATCCTCAAAGACTTGACTCAAGTGATCTGCTAAAACATTCCCAGGCTCTTGGAGATAAGATGAAGTAAGAGAGCCGAGATTCTTCTCTGCGCATAGGTAGATTGACATGCCACCTGAAGGAGAGGGCGACTTCTTGTGCCCCCTTGATGAGACACCCAAGCCCCCGTAGTTGTTCAAAGACTCTTGACAGTACAACCTCGCAACATAGGTTGGAATGCTAAGAGAGCGCGTCTAACAGCATCCAATCCCAGGAAACTTGAACTCTTCACCCCACAAAAGTTCCATCGGCCTTGAACCTGCTGTCCCAGGCAGTGTGCCCCGCAGCCTGCCAGACTGGCATTGGCCGTCACCACTATTGGTTCTGAGGCCTTCAATGGAAGTCCACGGGAAAGATTGCGATGTACTGACCACCAAACCAGGGACCAGATTCTTGGAATTGGCAGATAGATTTTTCTTGAACAAGGAGTGACGATCCCACTGAAGAAGAAAGTTGCATTGAAACCTCCTTCTGCGCCACCTGACCCACGGGACTACTGGAACTGTGGCTGATAGAACATCCAGATACTGCATGCATTGCTTCACCATCATAGACGGCCTGGCTATCACTGCTTTTGTCTAAGACTGAATCTCCTGGACCTTCCTCTGAGGAAGAGAAACACCACCCTGATCCGTGTGGAATTGTACTGCCAAATACTCCAACATTTGGGTCGGAGGCATCTGGCTCTTCCGAGAGTTGAACAACCAACCGAAACAAGCTAGTGTTTTACAGGTGAAATTCACATGAAGTAGAAGGAGCTCATTTGACAGACCCAGAAGTAGCATGTAGTCTAGATGATGGAATATTTGCACTCCCTTGACACTGAGAGTCGTGATGACAGCAGACAGTAGCTTCGAGAACATTCTCAAAGTCGTGCAGAGACCGAATGGGAGACATTAAAATTGAAAATTAGAGCATTCCCCGGAAAATCTGAGAAATCGATGGAGAGATGCGTCTATGGAAACAAGAAGATACGCACCACCAGATCGATGGAAACCATCCAGTCTCCTGAGTCCAATGACTCAATTTTGAATCGTGGTACCTTCATGTAAGAATTCCGAAACCCCCTGAAGCCTCTGGGACCAAAAACAGAGGGGAACATACTCCCTGAGTCTTGCTCCTACTCGAGAGGGTCAAGTGGAGACACCTTCAGAAGAACCTATTTGAAGCCTTAGGAGCATCGTTGGCCCTGGGCTTGGAAGGTTTCTGGAAGGTTGAACCGGCTTGCTTCCACTGTCTGAAAAACTGTCTGTAAGCACTGGCCTCTGAATCCTTCTTTGGATCTCTTGTTAAACCGACAGGGCTGCTGTTGACATTTTCTCTACTGCAGGATTAGGCTAGATCTGCCGCTGGCAACCCGCTGGATTGCTGATTCTAAGTCTTCCGGAATAGTAGCTTCCCGCCGAATGGAACTTAACATAACTGTGATTAGAAGCTTTATCAGCTGACCAATGCTTCAACCATAAAGCTCTGTGGGCTGTGAAGGAATGAGCCAATATCTTTGCTTTCATTGAACCAGCTCACTGACCTAGTCAACAGCCACTTCAGCCACAAAATCTAAAGCAGTCTTGAAAATTGCAAAAGAGAAGAACTGCCACTTCCCAGATTTTCATCTGAACATCCATCCACCAGCTCCGCTACCCCCAGTCTAAGGCTGGATTCACACTCATGCATTCCTGTATTCCGCAGAGCTGCACCACAGAACACGTCCCCTAGGAGACCACAGTAAATAAATGGTACTGCAAAAAGCACCAAAATAAATAAATAAAAAACGCACAGGTGCGACTCCACCCCGAGTGCTTCTGCCACAGAAGTGAGCATTACCGCCGGCCTGCAGGCTGCTCCGGCCAAACTATACAACTTCCCTTTTTTTTTCCTTTTTATCAGGTCTGCATTTATTCTGTGGTTCATAGGATCCCTAAAGGCATCCGAATCCTCCAGCGGAAGTGGAATGTGGCAAGCGAATCTTCGCAATGAATTATCCAACTTAGGCGTAGTGTCCCTAGGGTTACTCTCAGAAATGAATGGGAAGGAAGGTAATGATCTCTTGAACCAGTGCGAAAAAATCAAAGGTATGCGATTCTGAGACCATCACAGCCTCAGATGGATCCGAATCGATATTGACTTCAGAGTTAAAACGCAGTGAAAACACCTGATCTGAATCTGCAGATGCTTAAAGATACAGCAGGATGAGCAGGATTCCTTGAAAGGCTGTTTAACCCTTCCTTGACTGTGTCCTTAATGTAGGATTTAACCTGGCGTGCATTTGCAGCATTGTCCTGAGCCGCCTCCTTGAAGCAAGATACACAAACCTACTTTCCTCTGATGACCTCAGCTGAGCAGGCCCAACAGGATCCTTCTTCTGCCTGGGCTGGCGATTAAGACTTATCCAAAGAAGAGGATCTTCTTCTCTGTCTGCGCCCAGATATGCTCTTTCTAGAGGCTTTCTAAAGTCTTGACCTCTCTTGGCTCCAATCCGAGCGACTAAAGTGAGGTAAGGGTGAGGGAGATCTGGAACGCAGTGACAACAGGCGTCTATCCAGCTGCATGCGACTCTGCGATTTGTCATGTCCAGTCTCCTTTTTACTCCTTTGAGGCTGGAGTGCTGATTAGGAACCTCTTTGCGGACATTTAGTGCGACTAAAGTGAGGTAAGGGGGAGGGAGATCTGGAAAGCAGCGACAACAGGCGTCTATCCAGCTGCATGCGACTCTGCGATTTGTCATGTCCAGTCTTCTTTTTACTCCTTTGAGGCTGGAGTGCTGATTAGGAACCTCTTGCGGGCATTTAGCGCGCATTGGGCCCTTCTCTCTGTAAAACAGAGGATGTGCTCTCTTTTTAAAAAAAATAAAAATAAAAATAAATAACTAACTACCAAATAAATAAAATAAAATAAAATAAACTTCTCCATCCGAATCTTCAGTGCTAAAGGCAGTTAGGCAGGCAGGCAAAACTCCAAGGATAATAAAAACAGTCCAGACCAGTAACAGAAGTCAGGCTTAACAGCAGCGTAGTAGATTGATCAGCTGGAGATTAGGCTAGAGGACACAGCCTGCTGCAAATCAGTAGTGATCCTTCTGGTGTCTTGCTAAGCAATCCAAGAGGAAGCTACCCCTGACCTCACCTGTTGAACTCTAAGCTTCCTGAAAGGAATACATGTGGAGGTGGTGAACTGCAAGTCCCAGCGAGCCAAACCACTGCATGAATGCCAGCACCTGCCTAACGAAGGTGTATACAGTAATTTATTCCGTTGTGACCTTGCCAGTAATACACAGTCATTTATACTGTACCATACAATCCCAGCACCACGGGAACCCACACTCCTCTGGAGATTTACAGCCTATCTGGGGGGTTTTTCTGATCCGGGAGAGGCTTAACCCGGACAGGATGGATGGTGGATGGAGAAAAAAATAAATAAATACATAAGTAAAATAAAAATAAATATATGAATAACTAACTGAAATTAAACTTTAAAAGGCGTCCGGAGCGAGGACGAAAAAAGAACACTGGTGTGGGCAGACAGCCGCCCTTTATGGGCTAGAAAAAAGGTGGTCCTGGAGGGGTCAGAGAGGGCGGAGCTGACCCATAGTAGGCTGACATGGGGAGGTCCAGGAAATATATATATATATATATATATATATATATATATATATATATATATACATATGCAACGGTGACACCATAATTAATTAATCATTTCTAATATAATCTAAATGTGTATTGTCCATATATGAGTCTATCTATTATTATGTTATTACTGTTTATTTCTTCTATAATAATAGGACTCTTCTCTTCACACATGGATCAGCTGCAATCAGGCTGAAAAGCGCTGGGCGGACGCCACGCTAAGAGGACTATGTGCTGGAAATCTCTTTTCTTCTATGTAAGTGGATTTATGCACCTGTAATTATATTAAATGCAACTGGCCCTAACCTGGAGGCGCCTCTCTGTTCTTTTTGCATGTTCTGGAGTCTGCTCTCATCTTTCCCCTGAAGGCTTGCCCTGGTGTACGGACTTGTTGGCAATAATATACAGGACTTTTTTCCTTACCTTTCCTTCTCTTCCCCATTTCCCTGCTATTATTTTTCAGTTTTTACCCTCTTAATTTATACTGAGAATTTTATTTTATTTTTATTTATTTATTTTCCTTATAAAAAATATTTTATTATGTATTCAAAGGTAAATTATACAAGTGTACAATATAATCTGTTATCAATCAAGTTAATGAAGCTCAGTTATATAAATGCAAAGAATAGTATAGATTGCTATTATATATTATTAAATAAAAGTAATAAAAGTAATAAAGTTATAAGCAGCTGTTGATCTGTATTTGAATGAAATATCTTAATTTATACAATTATAACTGTAAAAATTCTATATGATCATAGGTATCATATGAGGGAGCTTCCAAATTAAAGAAGTAAATATGGATATAAATAAAGATAAGAAGGGAAGAAGGGTAGAAGGAAAGAGAGGGATGTATAGAGAAAGGGTAAGGAGTTCCGCAGGGTTCGGTCGGGAGCCACCACAACGTCCTTGAACAACCATATTTGAAACAAAACCTATCAAATTTACTACCATGGTAATAGTACTCTCAGTACTCAGTACTATCCAAGTTTGCCATATTTTTTCGTATTTAGGGATTTGGTCTGTTTCAAGAGCTAACATTTTTGCTTGTATACATTCTATTCACAGTCTCATTGACTTCCAAAGTCGAGGATTTCCACGCTTTTGCCAGCGTTTGTTTTGCCGCCGTAAAGAGCTGTATCAACAATTTAAAGCGGGTATGCGATAAGAATTCTGGTTTTAAATTGAGTAGGAACATTGTAGGGTCCAGATGTAATTTCATTTTGAGTAATTTAGATGCAATGTTAAAAATTTCCTTCCAGAAGGCTTGTGCAATAGGGCAACCCCACCAAATATGAAAATAAGTACCCAAACCTGTACAACCACGATAACATTGAGCCTAATAATTTGTGGAATATTTAGCTACCCTGACTGGTACAAGGTACCATCTTGTTAGTACCTTGTAGTTGGCCTCCATTGGCATTACATTAGGAGAGGCTAATTTGGTTACTGACCAAATTAGGTTCCAGTCTACACTTTCAAGAGTTTTATCTAGGTCAACCTCCCATTTCTGAATGTATGAAGGATTTTCTGAGTTGGGTTGAGTTAATATTTGAGGGTGTAGAAGGGATATTATTCCTTTGGCATTTGGTTCATCCTTACAGATAGTTTCAAAATTGGTTAGTTTGTTTAGGGGAGTGTTCGTGTTTAAGAAGGGTGAGAATTTTTTTTTAATTTGGAGATATCTAAATATTTCTTTATGGGATAAGCCATAGGTGTCACAACGTGTGGGGAAGGGGATGAAGAATGAGGTGTCTACAAACTTATGCATGGTCAGAATATTTAGTGATACCCATTCTTTAAAAGATTTAGGAGAGACCCATGCCGGATAAAATGCTGGGTTTTTATAAAATGATAATAGCGGATTGTGTGTAGATTGTAAGTGATTTCCTATTTTAAACCTATCCCAAATAGATATAAAATGTTTAGTGATAGGATTTCGTATATTTTTACAATCTCTAGGAGAAATCCAAAGGAGGCTTGATATGGAAATAGGGTCACACTCAGCCGCTTCTATAGACACCCATAGTGGGATTTCTTTTTGTGCATGATATTTAGTTAAACTAGCTAAGTGTGCTGCCCATTAATGGCATGCAATAGGAAATAGGCTGGAACAGGGATTGGTAAAACACAGAATAAATATAGTATTTTTGGTAGGATCGTCATTTTTATGTCATTGATTCTTCCAAACCACGATAACGGGAGGTGGGACCAGGATTTTAATAGATTAGATATATTTTTCAGAATGGATGGATAATTAACTGAGAATAAATTTTTAAAGGAAGCCGACAAATTAACTGCTTCCCGACCGCCTCATGTAGATATACGTCTACAGAATGGCACGGGCAGGCAAAACCACGTACCCGTACGTCCCCTTTAATTTGCCTGCCCGGTCGGGAGCTCCGTGACCCCGGCCGCGGGACCAGCGGACCCAATCGCTGCTGGTGTCCCGTGATCGGGCTACGGAGCTGAAGAACGGGGAGAGGTTTGTGTAAACAAACCTCTCCCCGCGCTTCCTACACTGACTGTCATTGATTGGCTGTTCCCGGTCTTCGGGAAAGCCGATCAATGACGTCAGACGTCAGCCCCGCCCCCCCTAATGTAAAAAAAACACACACGCCAGAGCCCATAACCCCTCCCCTCCCCCTAGTGGTTAACTCTTTCACTACAACTGTCATTTATATGTTGATTTCTGTATAAATGACAATGGTCCCAAAAATGTGTCAAAAATGTCCGATGTGTCCGCCATAATGTCGCAGTCACAATAAAAATCGCTGATCGCCGCCATTACTAGTAAAATGAAAAATATTAATAAAAATGCTATAAAACTATCCCCTATTTTGTAAACGCTATAACTTTTGCGCAAACCAATCAATAATCGCTAATTGCGATTTTTTTTACCAAAAATATGTAGAACCTAACTCTGAACCCTACCCCTAATCCCACTTTTCAAAGTCCCAAACTCTTAACCCTACCCCTAATCCCACTTTTCAAAGTCCCAAACTCTGAACCCTACCCCTAATCCCACTTTTACTAGTCCCAAACTCTTAACCCTACCCCTAATCCCAATTTTACTAGTCCCAAACTCTTAACCCTACCCCTAATCCCACTTTTCAAAGTCCCAAACTCTTAACCCTACCCCTAATCCCACTTTTACTAGTCCCAAACTCTTAACCCTACCCCTAATCCCACTTTTACTAGTCCCAAACTCTTAACCCTACCCCTAATCCCACTTTTCAAAGTCCCGAACTCTTAACCCTACCCTAATCCCACGTTTCAAAGTCCCAAACTCTGAACCCTACCCCTAATCCCACTTTTACTAGTCCCAAACTTTTAACCCTACCCCTAATCCCACTTTTCAAAGTCCCAAACTCTTAACCCTACCCATAATCCCACTTTTACTAGTCCCAAACTCTTAACCCTACCCCTAATCCCACTTTTCAAAGTCCCAAACTCTTAACCCTACCCCTAATCCCACTTTCCAAAGTCCCAAACTCTTAACCCTACCCCTAATCCCACTTTTACTAGTCCCAAACTCTTAACCCTACCCCTAATCCCACTTTTCAAAGTCCCAAACTCTTAACCCTAATCCCTGGATTATGTTTTGCCGTGGATTTTCAGAAATTTATGTTTAATTTCAAATTTTTTCATTACCAGATTTGACTTTCTGCTTGACATCTTAACCCCTGACTTGTTAAAGCAGGATACCAATTGCAGGTTGGCAATATCACCATGTGAACGTTTACTTATAACGCTAAAGTAAGTTCTGTATGTACTCGAGTATAAGCCGACCCAAACATAAGGGGAGGCACCTAATTTTACAGAAAAATACTGGGTAAACTTATTGACTTGAGTATAACCCTAGGGTGAGAAATGCCCTGCTAATGTCATTTTAAAAGAGGGTCAACAATGGCCATTTGCAGCCTCACTGTGCCCATTTTTAGGCATAGGTCCCTGAACTTCAAACTCAGTAGTTAAGGGTTACTAGATGCCCCCTAGTTGCATGCCAATTTTGTGGTCTCTGGACCCAAAGGGTCCCGAAATGACATTGCTGCAGATGGCCAGAAATGTCAGAATTAGTGGCCCCGTATCTGGCACTACAACATATCCAAATTGTGGTTTCCTAGCCCAAAGTGGCCCCCAAATCTGGTGAGCCAAAGTAGGTTGGGAAAATGACATTCTCTGCTTCCGAAAATTGCTTGACACTAGTATAAGCTGAGGGGGCCATTTGTAGACATGTGCACTGACAAAAAATGCGTTCATTTTCATTTTTGCTTAATTTTTTTTTTTGCTTTTTTCTAAAAGTCGGAAATTCGGAAATGCGAAAAAGCTAAATTCAGAAGTTGGAAAATTATAAAATCCCAAATTCCAAACTTCTGAAATGCGAAAATGGGAAATTCGTAATTTACGAAGTTCTCAAAATTTGTGAAAATACGAATTATGAAACAAACAAATTGCACATGTCTATTTTCAGCCTCAAAAAATTAACCAAAAACTAGGTTTTGACTCGAGTATATATGGTATATATGAATAATGAAGAAGTGGACGTTTAAACACATAAGAAAAAAAAATTGTGTTGTGGGTCAATTTTTGACCTTCCGGCCCAAGTGTACCATACACGTTTGGGTTGTTCCGATTTTCTCCTAGGTTTTTTATGTTAGAGGATTTTGACATATTACTAGGACGTCAATCCCCTAGGGGATTGATGTCGACATATTTTTTATATTTTTATATATTTTTATATGTTTTGTATGTGAAGTTCTAATAACTTCATATGCTAATACTTTTTATTTTTAGTACTCCTTAAATTTACCTTCCTTCCAGTACCTGAGCTTAGTGGCCGTTTGGCCTTTTATACCCCTTATACACAGATGTGGTATTTTTGATCCACACTCCTGTTATAGGGTTTAATTAAGTCTATATATTTCCCACTTTTTGCTAGTATTTACACTTGTTTACCACAATTATACTGGCACTCTGATGGGCTAGCGAGTGGGGAGGATAATTTGAACCTCTACATTGCTGCCCTGGGGTCTTTACTGTTTTGTTTCCCCCTAGTTATTAAAGGTGGGGCTTTACATACTGCCCCGTCCGCCCGGTGGGTTTGTGACGTCAACACGTCAATATGTTACGCTGGGTTAGAGGATGCCGGGTAGCGTAGTTTTTTTTCGATACTTTCACTCACCACATCTACCCCGTATGTTTGACGTGCTTTACGTCCACATACGAGGTGCATGATGGATAGTGTAGTCTGCTTCTGGCCTATTTAGTCTATGCCACTATGACGACCACGTAATGTTATGAAGTTTTTTATTTTCTCTCTAATTCCGCCCGCGGTCTTTCAGATTTCCGCTGTTGGCGCCATTTATACATTTTTTAATATTTTTTTATTTTTTATTTATTTCCTCCGCTATGTAAGATTGGACGATGGGAATCTTTTTGGTTTCTACCGTCTAATATATATTTAGATCCGCCCACTCCCCTTTGGGAGGACGTTGGTCACGTCAGGTAGCGGGAAGCATGATGGGTAATGTAGTTTTCGGTCATCATTTCACAGGCATACCCAGCTCTGTGTACACGCATTACTTACAATTTGACAAAAAAGATCCTTTAATAAGTCTTCACATGTAAGGGGGACTTTGTCAATGCACTCTAGATTTGTCATATTGTTTAACTACATACTATGCCCGTCTATTAAGGATACTATCTTCAGTATCACCCTCGGTTTGCCAGCCTCCAAGATGGAGGTCGCATGTCCGGTATTTACCACTCAGATCGAGGCTCTCTAATATGTATATAAGCAGTGCGTCAGTACGCCGCCCGTGTCCCATGAATACGTCACTCTCTGACGAAACGCGTAGGGAGGAGCGACGTGCTGACATCACCGCGCTTTACGTCCAACACGGGCGAGTACTGCTGCCGGCCGGCCGCAACTTTTTAAACCTATTTTTTGATCCAGTTTTGTTCTTTTATGTGTGCCTATAGGCAATTTTTATCTCAATAAACCCCTTGGACTCCACCCATGGTGTGTTCCTTTCCTTTTTACATATTTGGGCCAATCCTTCTTTGGAGATCCGCGGACTTATTTCCACGGCTGTGGGGTCCATGAACCATCACCATCAGCAATAAGTCCCACGTCCACCCTCACTTGGAGTGAACAACTTCCACCTTTGAAGCTTGGATACTAGCAGCGGTGTGATCGATCTGTGTCGGAGGACAAAGGCCCCGGCTGGGTATTAGCCGCATGCGTTTCCCCTTCTACAGTCTGGTAAGCCTGCAATCTTCCCGGTGGTGGGATCACTACAGCACTTGTCACTCATTTTTTTAATCTTTGAAAAGTCACCGCTTACAACATATGGAAGTCACTCACCGTTGCACTTGATTGAATATTCAGTCTACTTGGACATTTCGTTATCCAACTTATTTCACCTATTGTGTATCAATTGACTGATTATGCCCATGATGGACATTCAGTAGTCCTTATCACCCCACTAGTGATTTTATTTGGGTGATATTTATTGTCATTTATACACTTCTGTATATTTTTTGTCATAATATTTTTTTGTCACAATATTGGTTGCCAGAATCACTGTTGTTATTTGGTGTTTGTTATTTATTCACATCTTATTTTTTAGCGCAGCCTTGTCCTTTTTTCCATGTCACATTTTGCTTATCACATTCTGGTTGCTGCTTCTGCCTTTTTTTACGTTTTTGTGTCCAGCGCAATTTTTCTTTGTTTTAACATAAGAAAATGGCCCTCCAAATTGTAATTGGAAAATATATTTTTTTTTATTGCATATATTCTCAAAAATGCACCACATGTGCAAACCGGAAAAAAATTAAACATACACCATAAACATGTGCATTATACTGTAAAAAATATATTCACAAAAGTAAAACTTAAATGATATGAAACTATACATTTCACATATTATGAAAGGTGGGAGCAGGGTGTGTCTCCTCTAGAGGGGTGGGAGGGGGAACTGGGACATTTGGGTAATATGGCTGCACATCATAATGTTCTCCCTGAAAATGTTGGGGGTTTTGGGGCATTGGAAAATTGGGATATGGGTTTTGTGACATTACTGGATATCTTGCAGCAGATGGGTATGATTGTGAGCATGAGGGACCTTGACCCTCGTACCTCCCATAAAAATGTTGGCTTGTATTGCCCTCATATGGAGCATCTCGAGTGTGAACGGGTTGCTGCTGATAATGATTAATGACCCTTAAGATTTCGGAACGCATGTTGCATTGGTGTTCAGCAGGTACTTTTGCCATTTGTGCAACCAGGCTTCTGGCAAAAGATTTCAATTCGCCACCATCTTTTTCTTGTTTTTGAAATAATTGTTTCACTACATGAAGGACCTCTGACATTTGTTGTTTTTTACGTGCTTTTTGTCTTTGGGTCGCCACTGCTGCTTCTGTGGTTTCGGCTTCGGTTTCTGACATTTGGGTCAAGTCTGCTGCATCGACCAATTAGCTGTTCTGCTCGGCATCCTCAGGGTCCTCTTCTGTATCAGTTTCCATATTGCTTTCTGTACTGAAAAATAACAATTTGTAGAAAAAAAGGTCAAAATTGCACTCCTCCAAAAATAACAAAGATGTTATAGAATTCATAAAAAATAAAAAAAAACATTTACATAATAAATGTTGGTATACTTACGGTCTCATCTCCATGACGGGCTTCAGGAACATGAGCTCTTCATAGGGGCAATAAACTCGCCCTTTTCTTTTCCCTGAAGAGCGACTAATATAAATTAGTTATATTTTATTTTATTACAGATATCTGGGCACTGGAAATACCTATACATCATTACACTATGAATTCAGAACAGGAATCTCAACAATGATAGTCAAGCTAACATGTGATGCTATTTGGAAATTGAAAACTACTTTCATGCCAATTTCCAATCAAGAAAAATGGAAGAATGTTGCCAAGCAGTTCTGGATCAAAACCAACTTTCCAAACTGCCTGGGAGCAATTGATGGAAAACACATTCGCCTAATAAAACCCTGTCACAGTGGTAGCCGATATTTTAATTATAAAAAATATTTTTCTGTAGTGCTAATGGCTGTGGTTGATGCAGATTATAAATTCCTATATATTGATGTAGGAGCATTTGGCAGTTCAGCAGTCTCTTTTGTTTTCATAAATTCCACATTTGGGAAACGTCTTCAATGTAATCGACTCGATTTACCAAAAAACAAACCATTACCCGGTACACAAAGTCCAGATATGCCATTTGTTTTTGTGGCTGATGAGGCTTTTGCTATCAACGAACACTTAATGAAGCCGTACTCACAAAGGAATCTAGACACTCAGAAGAGAATCTTCAGATATTGTCTCTGTCGGGCACGTAGGCTGGTTGAATGTTACTTTGGGATTCTTGCCAACAAATGGCAAATATTCCTTAAACCTATCAATCTTAAGGTGGAAAATGCCTGCAAATGAATCAAGGCAGCGTGTGTGTTGCACAATGTAGTAAGGGATAGGGATGGTGTTAATTTTGAGGACACATTGTCTCACCATTTAGAACCTGCTGATTTTCCTCATGTCCGTGGTCCAACAGTAGGTTTCAGAATTCGGGAGGAATTTGCGGATTATTTTATGAGCCCTGCAGGAGCAGTAAGTTGGCAACAAAATATGATTTAATAATTAGAGGTATCACATTCAAATTATCATTAAGATGTTTAATCTAATTTTTGGTTACGGTTTTTAACTATATACTTAGAAACCAAAGAGCATATTGTTATCTAGTTTCTCAATTAAATTCTTATTGTATTGATTAACCACTTGACACCCGGCCGTAGCCGAATGACGGCCTTGGCGCAGATGTCAATTCCCGAGAGGGAGTCATATGACGTCCTCCCCTTTCCTCATTCCCTGTGCGCGCTCACTAGTGCGCAGCAGGGAAATTATGTGTTGGCCGTGTCCCTCGGACACAGCCAATCACAGATCGCTGTAAACGGCCAATCACAGCGGATGTTTATAGCGCGATCGGCGTGTCCAATGGGAGATGATCTCATATGTAAACATATGAGATCATCTCTCAGCGCCGCTCCCCCTCCTCACACAGAGACAGCGTGTGAGGAGGGGGAGATGAAACAAAATAAATGTGCCATCTGTCCCCACTGCCACCACTGCCATCTGTCACCAATGCCATCTGACAGTGCCATCTGTCCCCAATGTCAACTGCCAGTGCCATCTGTCCCCAATGCCATCTGCCAGTGCCATCTGTCCCCAATGCCATCTGCCAGTGCCATCTGTCCCCAGTGCCATCTGTCCCCAGTGCCATCTGCCAGTGCCATCTGTCCCCAGTGCTATCTGTCAGTGCCACCTGTCCCCAGTGCCACCTGTCATCAGTGCCACATAGTGCCACATGTCATCAGTGCCACATAGTGCCATCTGTCATCAGTGCCATCTGTCATCAGTGCCATATCAGTGTCACATGTCATCAGTGCCACATATTAGTGCCATCTGTCATCAGTGTCACATATTAGTGCCATTTGTCATCAGTGCCACCTGTCAGTGTCACGTGCCATCTGTTATCAGTGTCACCTGTCATCAATGCCACTAATCAGTGCCATCTGTCATCAGTGTTACGTGTCATCAGTGCCACGTATTAGTGCCGTCTGTCATCAGTGCCACGTATTAGTGCCATCTCTTATCAGTGCCACATATTAGTGCCACGTGATATCAGTGCCACGTATAAGTGCCATCTCTCATCAGTGCCACATACTAGTGCCATCTCTCATCAGTGTCACGTGTCATCAGTGCCCCGTATTAGTACCATCTGTCATCAGTGCCACATCAGTGTCACGTGTCATCAGTGCCACGTGTCATTGTCCTGGTGCTCCAGGGCCTTCAAAAGTGTAATAGGTAGTCAACAAGTTAGATGTGTATTTATGCTCCTAGAACACCTGATGGCGCTCCCTGCATGTTGGGCCTCTCTAAGTGGCCAGGCTGTGAAAAAGTCCCACACATGTGGTATCGTAATACTCAGGAGGAGTAGCAGAATTTATTTCGGGGTGTCATTTGTGGTATACACATGCCATTTGAGAGAAATAACCTATTACAATGACAATTTTGTGGAAATTTTTTTAAAAAAAAAAAATCATTTTGCAAAGAATTGTGGGGAAAAAATGACAACATCAAAAAGCTCACATGCCTCTTACTAAATACCTTGGAATGTCTACTTTCAAAAAATGGGTCATTTGGGGGGTATTTGTACTTTCCTGGCTTGTTCGGGTCACAAGAAATGAGATAGGCCACCAGTACATCAGGTGTGATCAATTTTGTATAATTTGCACCACAGTTTGTGGACTCTCTAACTTTCACAAAGACCAAATAATATCCACAAATTTGGTTATTTTTACCAAAGATATGTAGCAGTATAAATTGTGGCCAAAATGTATGAAGACAAATTTATAATTTCCTAAATTTTATCACAGAAACAAGAAACAAGAAGAAAAATGCGTTATTTTTTTTTAAATTTTTGGTCTTTTTTCATTTATAGCGCAAAAAATAAAAAACCCAGAGGTGATCAAATACCACCAAAAGAAAGCTCTATTTGTGGAAAAAAAAAAGACAAAAAATTCATTTGGGTACAGTATTGCATGACTAAGTAATTGAATGACTGAGTAATTGTCATTCAAAGCGTGAGAGCACCGAAAGCTGAAAATTGGTCTGGATAGGAGGGGGGTTTAAGTGCCTGGTAAGCAAGTGGTTAAAGACAATAAAAATATGTTTACTTTAACCTTGTTTAGACTTACTTTAGGAGTTCACTAATAACAATAATATACAGTATCTCACAAAAGTAAGTACACCCCTAAGTAAAAATGTACAAATTGTGCACAATGTGACAATATTTTGTGTGGCCACCATGAATTCCTAGACATGTGCACTGTCAAAAATTTGTTCATTTACGTTTCCGTTTTAATTATTTGTTTGGCTTTTTTGTGAAATTCGGAAAATATGCAATTCGGAAATTATTAAGATTAGAAAAGTTAAAAAAATTTAAAATTACGAAATTTGGAAATTCGGAACTTCGCAAATTGGGAAATCTGACATTTTGGGAATGGTCACATTTATATTTTTTGCATTTCCGAATTTCCGACTTTCAGAATTTAGGCATTTCAGAATTTCCGAATTTAGGAATTTAGGCATTTCAGAATTTAGGAATTTAGGCATTTCCGAATTTAGGAATTTAGGCAATTCAGAATTTCGGAATTTCCGAATTTCGGAATTTAGGCATTTCCGAATTTCCGAATTTAGGAATTTCAGAATTTCAGAATTTCAGAATTTAGGAATTTCCGAATTTCCGAATCTAGGAATTTCCGAATTTAGGAATTTAGGCATTTCTGAATTTCCGAATTTAGGAATTTCCGAATTTAGGAATTTACGAATTTTGGAATTTCGGAATTTCGGAATTTAGGCATTTCCGAATTTCCGAGTTTCCGAGTTTCGGCAATTGGGAAATTCGTAATTAACAAATTTGTCAAAATTCGTTGAACAAAGAATTAGGAACTAAACAAATTGCACATGTCTATGAATTCCCAGCAACGACCTAACACTCTTTGACATGTAGTTCAATCGAGCTTCCCAGGTTGCCACTGGAGTCCTCTTCCACTCCTCAATGACGACATCACGGAGCTGGAGGATGTTAGAGACCTTGCGCTCCTCCACCTCCTGTTTGAGGATGCCCCACAGATGATCAATAGGGTTTAGGTCCGGAGACATGCTAGAGCAGTCACCTTTACCCTCAGCTTAATTAGCAAGGCAGTCATCATCTTGGAGGTGTGTTTGGGGTCGTTATGTTGGAATACTGCCCTGCGGCCCAGTCTCTGAAGGGAGGGGATCATGCTCTGCTTCAGTATGTCACAGTACATGTAGGCATTCATGGTTCCCTCAATGAACTGTAGCTCTAGTGCTGCCATCACTCATGCAGCCCCAGACCATGACACTCACACCCAGGGCCGCCATCAGGGGGGTACAACCCATACACTTGTATGGGGCCCCGTTGTATGGATGGGCCGGATGACTGGCAGGGATGTGAGAAGGCGGGGTCGGGTGCAGAGGAGCTCCTGTATGTGTGTGAGTCAGCAGGCTGCTGCTCTGTCATGAGCTGACACCGGGCTCTTTGCTGCCACCTCTAGCCATTTCATGCATGTGCACCCCTCTGCGTGTGTAAGCAAGAGCTGGGACTAGGATCACCTTACAAGTAAGGGCTGTGGTGCAGGGGGGGCTGTGTGTGTGTGTGTGTACATGTCTCTGTGTGTGTGTACATGTCTCTGTGTATGTACATGCATGTTATATATACACATGTGAGGGGGGCTCAGAGAGTACAGGTGTGAGGGAGGCTCAGAGAGTACAGGTGTGAGGGGGGCTCAGAGAGTACAGGTGTGAGGGGGGCTCAGAGAGTACAGGTGTGAGGGGGGCTCAGAGAGTACAGGTGTGAGGGGGCTCAGAGAGTACAGGTGTGAGGGGGCTGAGGCACTAAAGGACTTGGTAGGATGGCAGGTAGGCGGGACCCTGGGGAATGTTGGTGGTCAGGCTTGGGGGGGCAGGCTTAAAGCTGTATAAGGGGTCCCGCAATTTCTGATGGCTGCCCTGCTCACACCACCATATTTGAATTAAGTTCTGAAGTCATTTTCGGGCAAATTTAGACAAATTACTTAATTCCTATTTTTAAAAAAGTTAAAATTTCCCAATTTTATTTAGTAAATCATTTTTTACATTTTCAAAATTAAAAAGTGAGGAAATTCCCAAAAATATAATTAACCACTTCAGCCCCGGACCAATTGGCAGCCAAAGGACCAGAGGTCTTTTTTCAATTTCGCACTGCACTGCTTTAACTGGTAATTGCGCGGTCATGCAATGTTGTAACCAAACGAAATTTACGTCCTTTTCTTACCACAAATAGAGCTTTCTTTTGATGGTATTTGATTGCCTCTGTGATTTTTATTTTTTGCGCTATAAACGGAAAAATACTGCAAATTTTGAAAAAAAAAGATATTTTCTACTTTTTGTTATAAGAAAAATCCAATAAACTCAATTTTAGTCAAACATTTGGGCCAAAATGTATTCAGCCACATGTCTTTAGTAAAAAAAATGCCAATAAGCGTATATTTATTGGTTTGCGCAAAAGTTATAGCGCCTACAAACTAGAGTACATTTTCTGGAATTTACACCGCTTTTAATTTATGACTGCCTATCTCATTTCTTGAGGTGCTAAAATGGCAGGGAAGTACAACCCCCCCCCCCAAATGACACCATTTTGGAAAGTAGACACCCCAAGCTATTTGCTGAGAGGCATGTTGAGCCCATTGAATATTTTTTTTTTTTTGTCCCAAGTGATTGAAAAAAGACAAAAAAAAAAAAAATTCATAAAGTTGTCACTAAATGATATATTGCTCACACATGCCATGGTTATATGTGGAGATGCACCCCAAAATACATTTTGCTGCTTCTCCTGAGTATGGGGATACCACATGTGTGGGACTTTTTGGGAGCCTAGCCCCGAAACCCAAGCACCACCTTCAGGATTTCTAAGGGTGCAAATTTTTGATTTCACTCCTCACTACCTATCACAGTTTCGAAGGCCATAAGATGCCAAAATAGCACAACCCCCCCCCCAATGACCCCATTTTGGAAAGTAGACACCCCAAGCTATTTGCTGAGAGGCATGTTGAGTACATGGAATATTTTATATTTTGCCACAAGTTGCGGGAATATTACAAACTTTTTTTTTTTGCCCAAAGTTGTCACTAAATGATATATTGCCCACACATGCCATGGGCATATGTGGAATTACACCCCAAAATACATTCTGCTGCTTCTCCTGAGTACGGGGATACCACATGTGTGGGACTTTTTGGGAGCCTATCCGCATACAGGACCCCGAAAACCAAGCACCGCCTTCAGGATTTCTAAGGGCATAAATTTTTAATTTCACTCCTCACTACCTATCACTACCTATCACAGTTTTGAAGGCCATAAAATGCCAAGATAGCACAAAACCCCCCAAAATGACCCCATTTTGGAAAGTAGACACCCCAAGCTATTTGCTGAGAGGCATGTTGAGCCCATTGAATATTTTTTTTTTTTAGTCCCAAGTGATTGAATAAAGACAAAAAGTTGTCACTAAATGATATATTGCTCACACATGCCATGGTTATATGTGGAATTGCACCCCAAAATACATTTTGCTGCTTCTCCTGAGTATGGGGATACCACATGTGTGGGACTTTTTGGGAGCCTAGACGCGTACGGGACCCCGAAACCCAAGCACCGCCTTCAGGATTTCTAAGGGTGCAAATTTTTGATTTCACTCCTCACTACCTATCACAGTTTCGAAGGCCATTAAATGCCAAAATAGCACAAAACCCCCCCAAATGACCCCATTTTGGAAAGTAGACACCCCAAGCTATTTGTTGAGAGGCTTGGTGAGTATTTTACAGCTCTCATGTGTTTTTGAAAATGAAGAAAGTAAAGAAAAAAAAATTATTTTTTCTTTTTTCAATTTTCAAAACTTTGTGACAAAAAGCGAGATCTGCAAAATACTCACCATACCTCTCAGCAAATAGCTTGGGGTGTCTACTTTCCAAAATGGGGTCATTTGGGGTGGTTTGTGCCATCTGGGCATTCCATGGCCTCCGAAACTGTGATTGGCAGTGAGGAGTGAAATAAAAAAATTACACCCTTAGAAAGCCTGAAAGCGGTGCTTGGTTTTTGGGGTCCCGTACGCAGCTAGGCTCCCAAAAAGTCCCACACATGTGGTATCCCCGTACTCAGGAGAAGCAACAGAATGTATTTTGGGGTGTATTTCCACATATGCCCATGGCATGTTTGAGCAATATATCATTTAGTAACATTTTTTTTTTTTTTTCATTATTCAATCTCTTGGGACAAAAAAAAATATTTAATGGGCTCAAGATTGCTCTCAGCAAATAGCTTGGGTGTCTACTTTCCAAAATGGGATCATTTGGGGGGGGGGTTGAACTGTCCTGGCATTTTATGCACAACATTTAGAAGCTTATGTCACACAAGCCCTTTCTGACACTTTTTGTTTACATGAAAACATTTTTTTTTTTTGCAAGAAAATTACGTTGAACCCCCAAACACTATATATATTGTTAAAGCAAAGGCCCTACAGATTAAAATGATGGGTGTTGCATTTTTTTTTCCACACAGTATTTGCGCAGCGATTTTTCAAACGCATTTTTTGTTGAAAAAATACACTTTTTTTATTTTAATGCACTAAAACACACTATATTGCTCAAATTTTTGATGAAATAAAAAATATGATCTTAGGCCTTCATGCAGCCTCTTGGCTGAACGAAAAAAAAAGAGATTGATTGGTGGGTATGCCTACCATTAGAATACCTCCCTTCATCCACCCACTTCTAATGATGGGCATACATGCACCATTTATATATGCCGAAGCATGGGGGCATCCTCCCGCAAAAAAGTTATGCCACGTACACATGGTCGGACTTTTCCACGGGCAAGCCTCCATCGGAATTTCGACCGTATGTACGTGGCATTAGGAGCAAAATCTCTCCTCCGCCCCTGCTGCCCCCATGCTTCAGCATATATGCTCTTTTTTTTAACTGTGGTGGTGAAATCACCTCCTACAGCGTTGGAGTCGCGGCTTTATGTATCATGGGAGCAAACGCTGTTGCTGTCAAGATAAATAAATCCGCGCTGCAACTGAATGGCGTACCTGCTAAGCAAATAATGGTTAACATTAAAACAAAGTAACATTACAGTATAACAGTAAGACCTTACCATACCATACCTGCAAAGCAAATACCAAATAAAAACATAGTAAAAAATAAAACATTTTGTTAACGCAACCGGTGCCTAAAATATATATATGCCGAAGCATGGGGGCATCCTCCCGCAAAAAAGTTATGCCACGTACACATGGTTGGACTTTTCCACGGGCAAGCCTCCGTCGGAATTTCGACCGTATGTACGTGGCATTAGGAGCAAAATCGCTCCTCTGCCCCTGCTGCCCCCATGCTTCGGCATATATGCTCTTTTTTTTAACTGTGGTGGTGAAATCACCTCCTACAGCGTTGGAGTCGCGGCTTTATGTATCGTGGGAGCACTATACGCTGTTGCTGTCAAGATAAATAAATCCGCGCTGCAACTGAATGGCGCACCTGAAAACAAAAAAATGGTTAACAATAAAACACATTTAACAAAATTACATACCTGAAAAGCAAGCATGATAAAACATAATAAAACAGAGTAAAAAAGAGCAACAATAGAGAGAGAATAGAGAGAGAGAGAGAACAATAAAACGACAACTATTTTTTGTTTTTTTATTTTATATTTTTTGGGGGGGGGGGTTTTTGTACTTTTTTTTTATTTTTATTTTTTACACTTTTTTTTTAAACTATAACTATAATTTTAACTGTAACGGTCGGGTCTCAAAATGCGATGGCATTCTTGAGACCCTGTAACTATAATTTTAACTAACGGTCGGGTCTCAAAATGCGATGGCATTCTTGAGACCCTGTGAAAGTGTATCCTAGCCTGTGAAATGCTGTACCCTACGCTAATACCTCACTAGTGAGTGGTAGCGTTCAAAACATTCACCAATGCAGAGACCAGGATTGTCAGGACAGCCTGGACAATAATAACGGGTGTCACGCCTTGATCCGCGCTTGCTACAGACACGACATCTTTTTTGGGGGGCTCGTTGGGTAGGGGTACTCGGGAGGACATAAGGATAATGCCTCTCATACAGCCGGCTAACTGCATTTGGTTGGGAATGGTGAGGTGCAGAACCGTCTGGAAACAGAAGGTCTGTGAGAACCTCTTACTGTAATTCAAGGAAGGGTAAAGTCCCGCCTGAAGCTCCGTATAGCACATGAGCATTCAGAAAAGCCAATTGGAACAAAAAAATAGACACTTTTTTGTACCAGCATCTAGCCTTATGGGCAACTAGGTACGGCGCCAACAACTGGTCATTGAGGTCCACCCCTCCCATATTTTGGTTATACTCGTGGACACAGAGGGGTTTCGTCACAACACCAGCCGCCGTACGAATTTGGACTGTCGTGTCTGCCTGAAGGGAGGTAAGAACGAAAACATTCTTATTATCCCTCCACTTCACAGCAAGCAAATTATTACACTTGAAGCAGGCTCTCTCCCCCAGCCTAAGAGGGGAATCTACAAGCCGCTGGGGAAAGCCCCGGCGATTAGGTCGCACTGTGCCACATGCTCCAATCTGCTGATCAAACAAGTGACTAAACAGTGGCACGCTCGTGTAATAATTGTCCACGTACAAGTGGTACCCCTTTCCGAATAAGGGTGACACCAAGTTCCACACTATCTTGCCAGCGCTCCCTATGTAATCTGGACAGTTCTTCCGGCTCTACGTAACTATCTTTTCCCTCATAAACCGAAAAGGTCCACATATAGCCTGGTGCCCTGTCACAGAGCTTGTAGAGCTTGACCCTGTATCTGGCACGCTTGCTGGGAAGGTACTGTTTGAAAGACAAGCGCCAGAAAACTTAATCAGGGACTCGTCAACGCAGACAACTTGATTGGGAGTAAACAAGGCTGCAAAACGCTGGTTGAAGTGGTTTATGAGGGGCCGAATTTTGTAGAGCCGATCAAATTCAGGGTCTCCACGAGGACAACAGAGTTCATTGTCACTGAAGTGCATGAACCGCAAGATCGATACAAAAAGATTGCTGAACCATTCTAAGGAGCATCTAGTTCCTAAAGAAAAGAGGTGTTGCCAACATCCCTGGATAAGTATTTTAATGTGGAACCTCTGGGAACGAGGGACCACCAGTACCCTCCGGTACAGACGGGATTTTTCAGGTGAACAATATATAAAAATAAGAGAGTGTATTATATTTGAGTTTTTCTTTTAAATCATTTATTTTTAAGAAAAAATAAATAAAGAAGGGAGTGGGAAAAAATAATGTACAAACGAAGTTGTTTAAAAACAATCGTGATACAATTTTTTCACAACATAAACACATATATATGAAAATGTTTTCAAATGTTACATATGGATATGAAAATACAAATACAAAATCCTTCAATTGCCTGACATGTTTCGGGAGTATATTCCTTCTTCAAAGGCGCTGGTCAAAGGTTGAAAGTGAAAAACTTCTGAGAAAACAAAAAACAAAAGCAAACATAAACTTTTGAGAAAAAATCTGAAAATGGAAAGAGTACCGATTGCAGGACCTAAAAAACCCCAACATACATACCAATATCCAAAAAGAAAATATATGCGAAAGCATTGATTAGTTTCCACAGAGGCGGTGTTTCAGGGGAAAGAGACTTGGGAGCACAGAATCTGACCCAAAATAAACAATTTTTTATGCTTTTCGTTGTGTGTTCAGATTTGAACAAAAATGCCACAAAGATGGTTTCCGGAAAAAGGCCTACACAGGGATCATCATATCTCCACAAAAAAGGCACATCCCAGTATTCAAAAGGTCTGCAGAGAGAGTATGAAAAGAAAGCATGAGGTGGGAAAGATAAATTTATATCCAAAAATATATCAGTCTGATTGGAAAAACTGCAATCAAACAAGAAAAAGAAAAATTGCATGCATGTACTCATTCGTTTTCCCCCCCACTTAGATGGAGAATATCCCAAAAAGACCTGCCCCATATGTATAATGCTATATTGCTTTTAGGAATGATATGCAGTAAGAAAAACATGCATAAGATCATAAAATGATATGCAGTAAAGAAAACATGCATGGATCATTATTGTTGAATTTGTTAAACTCAAAAAAGAAGAGGAGGGGGAGGGGGGGAAAGGGGGAAGAGACATGTGCCAAAAAAGGCTGCACTTACGTTTTGAATGAATATGGGTCTTCTTGGCAACATGGAAGCTGCGTGGCAGCTCTGTCTCAGTTGGAGCGTTCGCTGGAGATGTAGAGCAAAAATGTCTATTTATAAGGATGTGAGCCCGTGACGTCTGCGCATTGGTGGTCAATTATTTTGAATTGACCACAGCTGATAAGACCGCGGCGTCCTAGGTAATGCGCCGTGATTGTGCCATGTGGGAAAAACACTGCTCGTCCAATGAGGACCAAGAGGCGGTGCTTCCCAACAAACGAGAAACCCGCGCCATAGCGGCGCGTCAGGAAGGCATAGAACGGCGCATGCGCAAACATGACGCACGCATGCGCAGAAAGCATTATGCGTCTTGTCCGGAGATAGGGCAGAGAGGAATGGGCGGAAACAACCAGCAGTGGAGCACCTCGCAGTGTGGTTGCCATGGTGATTGGGGAAGCCTTGGGAAACAGGATATATAGAGCCCCAGAGTGGAAACTGCACGGCGCATCGCCAAACGGGAAAGAGACATTCCATGTTGGCGAGGCGTCATGCAGTAAAGACTCACTGACACAGGATAGGCCGCGAATCCCGCACAAAGGACTCCAGGAGGAGCTCCACGTAAGGGATCGCTGCCACAAATCAGAGGGGGCACAGTATGTCCCAATGGGACAGAAGGTGATTCCCCTCTTACCTGCGCCAGGCGAGGACAGTTCCGGAAAACAAGGGGCAAAGCAGAAAAGCATGTTTTTTTAGAATGTCATGAAATAGGATGAAAAGTAAAAATATGTTGGTATTGGTCACTGCAAGGGAGAATTTCCATGTTCAGATTCGGATACTGCATGACGCCTCGCGAACATGGAATGTCTCTTCCCCGTTTGGCGATGCGCCGTGCAGTTTCCACTCTGGGGATCTATATATCCTGTTTCCCAAGGCTTCCCCAATCACCATGGCAACCACGTTGCGAGGTGCTCCATTGCTGGTTGTTTCCGCCCATTCCTCTCTGACCTATCTCCGGACAAGACGCATAATGCTTTCTGCGCATGCGCGCGTCATGTTTGCGCATGTTCTATGCCTTCCCGACGCGCCGCTATGGCGCGGGTTTCTCGTTTGTTGGGAAGCACCGCCTCTTGGTCCTCATTGGACGAGCGGTGTTTTTCCCACATGGCACGATCACGGCGCATTACCTAGGACGCCGCGGTCTTATCAGCTGTGGTCAATTCAAAATAATTGACCACCAATGCGCAGACGCCACGGGCTCACATCCTTATAAATAGACATTTTTGCTCTACATCTCCAGCGAACGCTCCAACTGAGACAGAGCTGCCACGCAGCTTCCATGTTGCCAAGAAGACCCATATTCATTCAAAACGTAAGTGCAGCCTTTTTTGGCACATGTCTCTTCCCCTTTCCCCCCCTCCCCCTCCTCTTCTTTTTTGAGTTTAACAAATTCAACAATAATGATCCATGCATGTTTTCTTTACTGCATATCATTTTATGATCTTATGCATGTTTTTCTTACTGCATATCATTCCTAAAAGCAATATAGCATTATACATATGGGGCAGGCCTTTTTGGGATATTCTCCATCTAAGTGGGGGGGGAAACGAATGAGTACATGCATGCAATTTTTCTTTTTCTTGTTTGATTGCAGTTTTTCCAATCAGACTGATATATTTTTGGATATAAATTTATCTTTCCCACCTCATCCTTTCTTTTCATACTCTCTCTGCAGACCTTTTGAATACTGGGATGTGCCTTTTTTGTGGAGATGTGATGATCCCTGTGTAGGCCTTTTTCCGGAAACCATCTTTGGGGCATTTTTGTTCAAGCGAAAAGCATAAAAAATTGTTTATTTTGGGTCAGATTCTGTGCTCTCAAGTCTCTTTCCCCTGAAACACCGCCTCTGTGGAAACTAATCAATGCTTTCGCATATATCTTCTTTTTGGATATTGGTATGTATGTTGGGGTTTTTTAGGTCCTGCAATCGGTACTCTTTCCATTTTCAGATTTTTTCTCAAAAGTTTATGTTTGCTTTTGTTTTCTCAGAAGTTTTTCACTTTCAACCTTTGACCAGCGCCTTTGAAGAAGGGATATACTCCCGAAACATGTCAGGCAATTGAAGGATTTTGTATTTGTATTTTCATATCCATATGTAACATTTGAAAACATTTTCATATATATGTGTTTATGTTGTGAAAAAATTGTATCACGATTGTTTTTAAACAACTTTGTTTGTACATTATTTTTTCCCACTCCCCGTTTCCCTTCTTTATTTATTTTTTCTTAAAAATAAATGATTTAAAACAAAAACTCAAATATAATACACTCTCTTATTTTTATATATTGTTCACCTGAAAAATCCCGTCTGTACCGGAGGGTACTGGTGGTCCCTTGTTCCCAGAGGTTCCACATTAAAATACTTATCCAGGGATGTTGGCAACACCTCTTTTCTTTAGGAACTAGATGCTCCTTAGAATGGTTCAGCAATCTTTTTGTATCGATCTTGCGGTTCATGCACTTCAGTTACATTAAAATACTGATCTGTTCGTATCGTGCCCTGGACATGGAGCGAGAGAACACGGGCATATGGTGGACTGGTGAGGTGGACCAATAAGTCCTCAGAGTCGTAAATTTATGCATGCCCATGTTGAGGGAAAGGCCCAGAAAGGACTTAAATTCGGAAACCGTAATTGGTTTCCAATCTCTGGCAAGGGAAGGCAACTGGGGATTAGCGGCGATGTATTGACCAGCGTATATATTACTTTGGTCCACAATAGATCTATAGAGATCTTCCGTGAAAAACAGCGGATGGCTTAAAATCAGCTGTTTCCACCTGAATACCGGGTTGGCCAGTGAATGGGGGAAGTACGGGTTCTGCAGAAGTGGTGGGCACCCAATCAGGATTGGCAAATTCTGCAGGAAGGACACTATGTGATCGACGGCCTGCCTTTATCTTCTTCTTGGTGGCAGCGGGACACTACTTGTGCTTGCCACCTCGCCAGCTTGAACTGCACTTATGGGACTCGCCACGTCACCAAGTATTACTGCAGTGCTGGTTTGACTACGTCCAGGGTGTACTAGGTCGCTGGTGCTTGCCAGTTCACCAGAAGGAATAGCGGCGCTAGTACTTCTCTGCTCCATACGAGAGACCTGTGGTTCCTGCACCTCAACAACAGCAGAAGATCGGGATCGGGTACGCCTGACCTTAGCAGGGACCACACCTCTGTCGCCAGAGCTATCTGTCATGGAGCCGCTGTCGTCTACTGGATCGTATTCTGAGCCTGATTCTGACAGATGAGTGACCTCCTCTTCACTATCTGACATACTCAGAAACAAGTAGGCCTGTTCACTAGTGTACTTGCGATTTGCCATTTTGGGCTCTAAATTTAGTAGTACACTAGTGAGATTCACAGGAAAAAAAGCTCCTAGGCTGCTGGCGACTGAATCAAAACGCTACCAAAAAAACTGTTAGCGATCGCAGGGATCAGGCCTGACTCTGCGAACGCTGCAGTTATGTGTGCTTAGTGTTTTGTAAGTGACAGTGATCGATCGATACTGCACTTGGGTGGGCTGGGCTGGGCGGAGGGGGAAAACGCAGGTGCTAGCAGGTATCTGGGCTGATCCCGCTAACAATGCGTTTTTTGGAACCCTTAACTGCTGGGACGCTAGTATAGATCTGATCAGATCAGATATTGATCTGTTCAGATACTATACCACTAAGAGAGGTGTATGCTTTGCGCGTGGGTGTTTGCGGTACTGGCACTAACCTGGGGCGACGCAGACCTTATTTGACCCTAAAACCTAATTGATATCACCCGCCGGGCGATCAGGGGGTTAAACTGTTATTCGGTAATAAATGGCGGGTGCCCTGAAAGTATAAAAAACAAACTAACTAACCAGCGTCACCCGTAACAGTTATACGGTGATCACTGGTGAAAGGGTTAACTAGGGGCAATCAGGGGGTTAAAACCTTTATTAGGTAATATATGGGGGTACCTGACGCTATATAAAAACCTGACGGAGAACCTAAATAACTAAATAACTAACTGGCTAACCAGCGTCACCAGTGACACCTATACGGTGATCACTGGTGAAAGAGTTAACTCTAGGGGCAATCAAGGGGTTAAAACCTTTATTTAGGTTGTAATATGGGGGTACCTGACCTATAAACCTATTTATAAACCTATATAAACCTGGCGGTTAACCTAAAAAAAAAAACTGGCTACCTAGCGGCACCAGTGACACTAATGCAGCGATCAGAAAAACGATCGATTAGTGACACTGGCAAAAGGGGGTGAAAGGGTTACCTGGGGGGCAATCAAGGGGTTAAACCTTTATTGGGGGGGTAGGGGGCTACCTTGGACCTAAAGGGGCCTAAAACTAACTGCCCTGACAGTTATTTCAGTCACAACTGACAATAAATGCAGTGATCAGTAAATAAATGATCACTGCAATCAGTGACACTGTGACTGGGGGGGGCCGGGGGTGATCTGGGGGGTGATCAGGGGGTGACATGGGGGTGGAATATGTGCCTATGTGTGCCTGGTGTCAGTGTAGTGTTGGTGCACTAACCTGATGTCTTCACAGCTCGGCGTCCCGGTCAGAAAGACAGGCACGAGGAGCATGACATCACTTCCCGTTGCCTGTGTTTACAATTACACAGGCAACAGAGCATCTGATTCGCCAGGAGCGATCGCGAGGGGGTGGCCAGAAACCACTGGCCGTCCCCTCTTCCCGGACTGCTCCTGAAGCGATCCCGATCGGACCCCCCAACCGCCTGAAGAATTGCACGTACAGGTACGTGGTTTTGCCTGTACGTGCCATTCTGTTGACGTATATGTACATGGGGCGGTCGGGAAGTGGTTAAAAAAAGTCTATACATTCTAAATTAGGAAATGTTTAGGGTTAGGGTGTTAATGTTATAGGGTTATGAGTTAGGGGTAATATTAGGAGTTTGGGACTATGAAAAGTGGGATTAGGGGTAGGGTTCAGAGTTTGGGACTATGAAAAGTGGGATTAGGGGTAGGGTTAAGAGTTTGGGACTATGAAAAGTGGGATTAGGGGTAGGGTTCAGAGTTTGGGACTATGAAAAGTGGGATTAGGGGTAGGGTTAAGAGTTTGGGACTAGGAAAAGTGGGATTAGGGGTAGGGTTCAGAGTTTGGGACTATAAAAAGTGTGATTAGGGGTAGGGTTAAGAGTTTGGGACTATGAAAAGTGGGATTAGGGGTAGGGTTCAGAGTTTGGGACTATAAAAAGTGTGATTAGGGGTAGGGTTAAGAGTTTTGGACTATGAAAAGTGGGATTAGGGGTAGGGTTAAGAGTTTGGGACTATGAAAAGTGGGATTAGGGGTAGGGTTCAGAGTTTGGGACTATGAAAAGTTGGATTAGGGGTAGGGTTAAGAGTTTGGGACTAGGAAAAGTGGGATTAGGGGTAGGGTTCAGAGTTTGGGACTATAAAAAGTGTGATTAGGGGTAGGGTTAAGAGTTTGGGACTATGAAAAGTGGGATTAGGGGTAGGGTTCAGAGTTTGGGACTATAAAAAGTGTGATTAGGGGTAGGGTTAAGAGTTTTGGACTATGAAAAGTGGGATTAGGGGTAGGGTTAAGAGTTTGGGACTATGAAAAGTGGGATTAGGGGTAGGGTTCAGAGTTTGGGACTAGGAAAAGTGGGATTAGGGGTAGGGTTAAGAGTTTGGGACTAGTAAAAGTGGGATTATGGGTAGGGTTAAGAGTTTGGGACTAGTAAAAGTGGGATTAGGGGTAATATTAGGAGATTGGGACTAGTAAAAGTGGGATTAGGGGTAGGGTTCAGAGTTTGGGACTAGGAAAAGTGGGATTAGGGGTAATATTAGGAGTTTGGGACTAGGAAAAGTGGGATTAGGGGTAATATTAGGAGTTTGGGACTAGGGAAAGTGGTATTAGGGGTAATATTAGGAGTTTGGGACTAGGAAAAGTGGGATTAGGGGTAATATTAGGAGTTTGGGACTATGAAAAGTGGGATTAGGGGTAACATTATGAGTTTGGGACTAGGAAGAGTGGGATTAGGGGTAATATTATGAGTTTGGGACTAGTTAAAGTGGGATTAGGGGTAACATTACGAGTTTGGAACTATGAAAAGTGGGATTAGGGGTAATATTAGGTGTTTGGGACTAGGAAAAGTGGGATTAGGGGTAGGGTTCACAGTTTGGGACTAGGAAAAGTGGGATTAGGGGTAATATTAGGAGTTTGGGATTAGGGGTAGGGTTCAGAGTTTGGGAATATGAAAAGTGGGATTAGGGGTAATATTATGAGTTTGGGACTAGGAAAAGTGGGATTAGGGGTAATATTAGGATTTTGGGATTAGGGGTAGGGTTCACAGTTTGGGACTAGGAAAAGTGGGATTAGGGGTAATATTAGGAGTTTGGGACTAGGAAAAGTGGGATTAGGGGTAATATTAGGAGTTTGGGACTAGGAAAAGTGGGATTAGGGGTAATATTAGGAGTCTGGGACTAGGAAAAGTGGGATTAGGGGTAATATTAGGAGTTTGGGACTATGAAAAGTGGGATTAGGGGTAACATTATGAGTTTGGGACTAGGAAAAGTGGGATTAGGGGTAATATTATGAGTTTGAGACTAGGAAAAGTGGGATTAGGGGTAATATTACGAGTTTGGAACTATGAAAAGTGGGATTAGGGGTAATATTAGGTGTTTGGGACTAGGAAAAGTGTGATTAGGGGTAGGGTTCACAGTTTGGGACTAGGAAAAGTGGGATTAGGGGTAGGGTTAAGAGTTTTGGACTATGAAAAGTGGGATTAGGGGTAGGGTTAAGAGTTTGGGACTATGAAAAGTGGGATTAGGGGTAGGGTTCAGAGTTTGGGACTAGTAAAAGTGGGATTATGGGTAGGGTTAAGAGTTTGGGACTAGTAAAAGTGGGATTAGGGGTAATATTACGAGTTTGGAACTATGAAAAGTGGGATTAGGGGTAATATTAGGTGTTTGGGACTAGGAAAAGAGGGATTAGGGGTAGGGTTCACAGTTTGGGACTAGGAAAAGTGGGATTAGGGGTAATATTAGGAGTTTGGGACTAGGAAGAGTGGGATTAGGGGTAATATTAGGAGTTTGGGACTATGAAAAGTGGGATTAGGGGTAATATTATGAGTTTGGGACTAGGAAAAGTGGGATTAGGGGTAACATTAGGAGTTTGGGATTAGGGGTAGGGTTCAGAGTTTGGGACTATGAAAAGTGGGATTAGGGGTAATATTATGAGTTTGGGACTAGGACAAGTGGGATTAGGGGTAATATTAGGAGTTTGGGACTAGGAAAAGTGGGATTAGGGGTAGGAGTTTGGGATTAGGAAAGTGGGATTAGGGGTAAGATTAGGAGTTTGGGACTAGGAAAAGTGGGATTAGGGGTAGGGTTATTAGTTTGGGACTAGGAAAAGTGGGATTAGGGGTAGGGTTCAGAGTTTGGGACTATGAAAAGTGGGATTAGGGGTAATATTAGGAGTTTGGGACTATGAAAAGTGGGATTAGGGGTAGGGTTCAGAGTTTGGGACTATGAAAAGTGGGATTAGGGGTAGGGTTCAGAGTTTGGGACTATGAAAAGTGGGATTAGGGGTAGGGTTCAGAGTTTGGGACTATGAAAAGTGGGATTAGGGGTAGGGTTCAGAGTTTGGGACTATGAAAAGTGGGATTAGGGGTAGGGTTAAGAGTTTGGGACTATGAAAAGTGGGATTAGGGGTAGGGTTAAGAGTTTGGGACTATGAAAAGTGGGATTAGGGGTAGGGTTCAGAGTTTGGGACTATGAAAAGTGGGATTAGGGGTAATATTAGGAGTTTGGGACTAGGAAAAGTGGGATTAGGGGTAGGGTTCAGAGTTTGGGACTAGGAAAAGTGGGATTAGGGGTAATATTAGGAGTTTGGGACTAGGAAAAGTGGGATTAGGGGTAAGATTAGGAGTTTGGGAATAGGAAAAGTGGGATTAGGGGTAATATTAGGAGTTTGGGACTATGAAAAGTGGGATTAGGGGTAACATTAGGAGTTTGGGACTAGGAAAGTGGGATTAGTGGTAATATTATGAGTTTGGGACTAGGAAAAGTGGGATTAGGGGTAATATTAGGAGTTTGGGACTAGGAAAAGTGGGATTAGGGGTAATATTATGAGTTTGGGACTAGGAAAAGTGGGATTAGGGGTAGGTTTCACAGTTTGGGACTAGGAAAAGTGGGATAGGGGTAATATTAGGAGTTTGGGACTAGGAAGAGTGGGATTAGGGGTAATATTAGGAGTTTGGGACTATGAAAAGTGGGATTAGGGGTAATATTATGAGTTTGGGACTAGGAAAAGTGGGATTAGGGGAGTTTGGGGGACTAGGGTTCACAGTTTGGGACTAGGAAAAGTGGGATTAGGGGTAATATATTAGGAGTTTGGGATTAGGGGTAGGGTTCATTTGGGACTAGGAAAAGTGGGATTAGGGTAGTTTGGGACTATGAAAAGTGGGATTAGGGGTAACTATGGACTAGGAAAAGTGGGATTAGGGGTAATATTATTAGTTTGGGACTATGAAAAGTGGGATTAGGGGTAATTAGGGGGATTAAAAGGGGATTAGGGTAGGGTTCAGAGTTTGGGACTAGTGAAAAGTGGGATTAGGGGTAATATTATGAGTTTGGGACTAGGAAAAAAAGTGGGATTAGGGGTAATATTAGGAGTTTGGGACTAGGAAAAGTATTAGGGGTAATATTAGGAGTTTGGGACTAGGAAAAGTTAGGGTTTGGGACTTAAAGTGGGATTAGGGGTAATATTAGGAGTCTGGTGGGATAGGGGTAAAAGTGGGATTAGGGGTAATATTAGGGTTTGGGATTAGGGAAAAGTGGGATTAGGGGTAGGGTTCAGAGTTTGGGATTATGAAAAGTGGGATAGTGGTAGGGTTCCGAGTTTGGGACTATGAAAAGTGGGATGAGGGGTTAGGGTTAGGAGTTTGGGACTAAGAAAAGTGGGATTAGGGGTAATATTACGAGTTTGGGACTAGGAAAAGTGGGACTAGGAAAAGTGGGATTAGGGTTCAGAGTTTGGACTATGAAAAGTTGGGATTAGGGGGTAGGGTTCAGAGTTTGGGACTAGGAAAAGTGGGATTAGGGGTAGGAGTTTGGGACTATGAAAAGTGGGATTAGGGGTAATATTAAGAGTTTGGGACTATGAAAAGTGGGATTAGGGGTAGGGTTCAGAGTTTGGGACTATGAAAAGTGGGATTAGGGGTAGTATTAGGAGTTTGGGACTATGAAAAGTGGGATTAGGGGTAGGGTTCAGAGTTTGGGACTATGAAAAGTGGGATTAGGGGTAGGGTTAAGAGTTTGGGACTATGAAAGTGGGATTAGGGGTAATATTAGGAGTTTGGAACTATGAAAAGTGGGATTAGGGGTAATATTAGGTGTTTGGGACTAGGAAAAGAGGGATTAGGGGTAGGGTTCACAGTTTGGGACTAGGAAAAGTGGGATTAGGGGTAATATTAGGAGTTTGGGACTAGGAAGAGTGGGATTAGGGGTAATATTAGGAGTTTGGGACTATGAAAAGTGGGATTAGGGGTAATATTATGAGTTTGGGACTAGGAAAAGTGGGATTAGGGGTAACATTAGGAGTTTGGGATTAGGGGTAGGGTTCAGAGTTTGGGACTATGAAAAGTGGGATTAGGGGTAATATTAAGAGTCTGGGACTAGGAAAAGTGGGATTAGGGGTAATATTAGGAGTTTGGGACTATGAAAAGTGGGATTAGGGGTAACATTAGGAGTTTGGGACTAGGAAAAGTGGGATTAGGGGTAACAGTAGGAGTTTGGGACTAGGAAAAGTGGGATTAGGGGTAACATTAGGAGTTTGGGACTAGGAAAAGTGGGATTAGGGGTAATATTATTAGTTTGGGACTAGGAAAAGTGGGATTAGGGGTAATATTACGAGTTTGGAACTATGAAAAGTGGGATTAGGGGTAATATTAGGTGTTTGGGACTAGGAAAAGTGGGATTAGGGGTAGGGTTCACAGTTTGGGACTAGGAAAAGTGGGATTAGGGGTAGGGTTCAGAGTTTGGGACTATAAAAAGTGGGATTAGGGGTAGGGTTAAGAGTTTTGGACTATGAAAAGTGGGATTAGGGGTAGGGTTAAGAGTTTGGGACTATGAAAAGTGGGATTAGGGGTAGGGTTCAGAGTTTGGGACTAGTAAAAGTGGGATTATGGGTAGGGTTAAGAGTTTGGGACTAGTAAAAGTGGGATTAGGGGTAATATTACGAGTTTGGAACTATGAAAAGTGGGATTAGGGGTAATATTAGGTGTTTGGGACTAGGAAAAGTGGGATTAGGAGTAGGGTTCACAGTTTGGGACTAGGAAAAGTGGGATTAGGGGTAATATTAGGAGTTTGGGACTAGGAAAAGTGGGATTAGGGGTAATATTAGGAGTTTGGGAATAGGAAAAGTGGGATTAGGGGTAATATTAGGAGTTTGGGACTATGAAAAGTGGGATTAGGGGTAACATTAGGAGTTTGGGACTAGGAAAAGTGGGATTAGTGGTAATATTATGAGTTTGGGACTAGGAAAAGTGGGATTAGGGGTAATATTAGGAGTTTGGAACTATGAAAAGTGGGATTAGGGGTAATATTAGGTGTTTGGGACTAGGAAAAGTGGGATTAGGGGTAGGGTTCACAGTTTGGGACTAGGAAAAGTGGGATTAGGGATAATATTATGAGTTTGGGACTAGGAAAAGTGGGATTAGGGGTAATATTAGGAGTTTGGAACTATGAAAAGTGGGATTAGGGGTAATATTAGGTGTTTGGGACTAGGAAAAGTGGGATTAGGGGTAGGGTTCACAGTTTGGGACTAGGAAAAGTGGGATTAGGGATAATATTATGAGTTTGGGACTAGGAAAAGTGGGATTAGGGGTAATATTAGGAGTTTGGGATTAGGGGTAGGGTTCAAAGTTTGGGAATATGAAAAGTGGGATTAGGGGTAATATTATGAGTTTGGGACTATGAAAAGTGGGATTACGGGTAATATTAGGATTTTGGGATTAGGGGTAGGGTTCAGAGTTTGGGACTATGAAAAGTGGGATTAGGGGTAATATTATGAGTTTGGGACTAGGAAAAGTGGGATTAGGGGTAATATTAGGAGTTTGGGACTATGAAAAGTGGGATTAGGGGTAACATTAGGAGTTTGGGACTAGGAAAAGTGGGATTAGGGGTAATATTATGAGTTTGGGACTAGGAAAAGTGGGATTAGGGGTAATATTACGAGTTTGGAACTATGAAAAGTGGGATTATGGGTAATATTAGGTGTTTGGGACTAGGAAAAGTGGGATTAGGGGTAGGGTTCACAGTTTGGGACTAGGAAAAGTGGGATTAGGGGTAATATTATGAGTTTGGGACTAGGAAAAGTGGGATTAGGGGTAATATTAGGAGTTTGGGATTTTGGGTAGGGTTCAGAGTTTGGGACTATGAAAAGTGGGATTAGGGGTAATATTAGGATTTTGGGATTAGGGGTAGGGTTCAGAGTTTGGGACTATGAAAAGTGGGATTAGGGGTAATAGTATGAGTTTTGGGACTAGGAAAAGTGGGATTATGGGTAATATTAGGAGTTTGGGACTAGGAAAAGTGGGATTAGGGGTAATATTAGGAGTTTGGGACTAGGAAAAGTAGGATTACGGTTGAACTTTTTGGGCTTTGCACTACTCTGAATAGGAATAGGAATGGTTTTGCGGTTGAACTTTTTGGGCTTGGGACTACTCTGAATGGGATTAGGAATGGTTTTGCGGTTGAACTTTTTGGGTTTGGGACTACTCTGAATGGGATTGGTTTTGCGGTTGAACTTTTTGGGTTTACAATCACACTCCTGCATATCTGACAAGGATTATGTCATTTTTACTCACTTTTTGCAGATTTTTGCTTTCTTGGAAGTTCATTCCAGTCCACAATATGCTGTTCAGCAATGTTCTCCCATGCTAACATCTTTTTGCTGCGGTTAGCATACAGAGTATTTTTTGAATCCCAAAGCTCTGGGTGGTCCCGCACAGATTAAATGAATTCCTCAGGTTCAATTGCTGATCCTCTGGACCTGGATGGTCTGGCCACATTTTCTGCCCTGCTGGCTTGCATCCTCCTGTTATCTGCAGCGTCCATACTTCCTTGTCTTCCTCCTCAACCCCTCACAACAGAATTTCCTTTTATCCCAGTATCCTACACTTCAATGCGGTCATGTGACCTTTCCTCAGCTTCAGTGTAGGGTTACCTGGGGGGCAATCAAGGGGTTAAACCTTTATTAGGGGGTGTAGGGGGCTACCTTGGACCTAAAGGGGCCTAAAACTAACTGCCCTGACAGTTATTTCAGTCACAACTGACACTAAATGCAGTGATCAGTAAATAAATGATCACTGCAATCAGTGACACTGTGACTGGGGGGGCAGGGGGTGATCTGGGGGGTGATCAGGGGGTGACAGGGGGGTGGAATATGTGCCTATGTGTGCCTGGTGTCAGTGTAGTGTTGGTGCACTAACCTGATGTCTTCACAGCTCGGGTCCCGGTCAGAAAGACCGGCACGAGGAGCGTGACATCACTTCCCGTTGCCTGTGTTTACAATTACACAGGCAACGGAGCATCTGATTCGCCAGGAGCAATCGCAAGGGGGTGGCCAGAAACCATTGGCCGTCCCCTCTTCCCGGATCGCTCCTGAAGCGATCCCGACCGTCCCCGCCGGCGGAGGGGGGTCCGATCGGATCCCCCAACCGCCTGAAGAATGGCACGTACAGGTACGTGGTTTTGCCTGTACGTGCCATTCTGTTGACGTATATGTACATGGGGCGGTCGGGAAGTGGTTAAAAAAAAAGTCTATACATTCTAAATTAGGAAATGTTTAGGGTTAGGGCGTTAATGTTATAGGGTTATGAGTTAGGGGTAATATTAGGAGTTTGGGAATATGAAAAGTGGGATTAGGGGTAGGGTTCAGAGTTTGGGACTATGAAAAGTGGGATTAGGGGTAGGGTTAAGAGTTTGGGACTATGAAAAGTGGGATTAGGGGTAGGGTTAAGAGTTTGGGACTAGGAAAAGTGGGATTAGGGGTAGGGTTCAGAGTTTGGGACTATAAAAAGTGGGATTAGGGGTAGGGTTAAGAGTTTTGGACTATGAAAAGTGGGATTAGGGGTAGGGTTAAGAGTTTGGGACTATGAAAAGTGGGATTAGGGGTAGGGTTCAGAGTTTGGGACTAGGAAAAGTGGGATTAGGGGTAGGGTTAAGAGTTTGGGACTAGTAAAAGTGGGATTATGGGTAGGGTTAAGAGTTTGGGACTAGTAAAAGTGGGATTAGGGGTAATATTAGGAGATTGGGACTAGTAAAAGTGGGATTAGGGGTAGGGTTCAGAGTTTGGGACTAGGAAAAGTGGGATTAGGGGTAATATTAGGAGTTTGGGACTAGAAAAAGTGGGATTAGGGGTAGGGTTCAGAGTTTGGGACTAGGAAAAGTGGGATTAGGGGTAATATTAGGAGTTTGGGATTTTGGGTAGGGTTCAGAGTTTGGGACTATGAAAAGTGGGATTAGGGGTAATATTAGGATTTTGGGATTAGGGGTAGGGTTCAGAGTTTGGGACTATGAAAAGTGGGATTAGGGGTAATAGTATGAGTTTTGGGACTAGGAAAAGTGGGATTAGGGGTAATATTAGGAGTTTGGGACTAGGAAAAGTGGGATTAGGGGTAATTTTAGGAGTTTGGGACTAGGAAAAGTGGGATTACGGTTGAACTTTTTGGGCTGGGCACTACTCTGAATGGGAATAGGAATGGTTTTGCGGTTGAACTTTTTGGGCTTGGGACTACTCTGAATGGGATTAGGAATGGTTTTGCGGTTGAACTTTTTGGGTTTGGGACTACTCTGAATGGGATTGGTTTTGCGCTTGAACTTTTTGGGTTTACAATCACACTCCTGCATATCTGACAAGGATTATGTCATTTTTACTCACTTTTTGCAGATTTTTGCTTTCTTGGAAGGTCATTCCAGTCCACAATATGCTGTTCAGCAATGTTCTCCAATGCTAACATCTTTTTGCTGCGGTTAGCATACAGAGTATTTTTTGAATCCCAAAGCTCTGGGTGGTCCCGCACAGATTAAATGAATTCCTCAGGTTCAATTGCTGATCCTCTGGACCTGGATGGTCTGGCCACATTTTCTGCCCTGCTGGCTTGCATCCTCCTGTTATCTGCAGCGTCCATACTTCCTTGTCTTCCTCCTCAACCCCTCACAACAGAATTTCCTTTTATCCCAGTATCCTACACTTCAATGTGGTCATGTGACCTTTCCTCAGCTTCAGTGTAGGGTTACCTGGGGGGCAATCAAGGGGTTAAACCTTTATTAGGGGGGTAGGGGGCTACCTTGGACCTAAAGGGGCCTAAAACTAACTGCCCTGACAGTTATTTCAGTCACAACTGACACTAAATGCAGTGATCAGTAAATAAATGATCACTGCAATCAGTGACACTGTGACTGGGGGGGCAGGGGGTGATCTGGGGGGTGATCAGGGGGTGACAGGGGGGTGGAATATGTGCCTATGTGTGCCTGGTGTCAGTGTAGTGTTGGTGCACTAACCTGATGTCTTCACAGCTCGGCGTCCCGGTCAGAAAGACCGGCACGAGGAGCGTGACATCACTTCCCGTTGCCTGTGTTTACAATTACACAGGCAACGGAGCATCTGATTCGCCAGGAGCAATCGCGAGGGGGTGGCCAGAAACCATTGGCCATCCCCTCTTCCGGGATCGCTCCTGAAGCGATCCCGACCGTCCCCGCCGGCGGAGGGAGGTCCGATCGGATCCCCCAACCGCCTGAAGAATGGCACGTACAGGTACGTGGTTTTGCCTGTACGTGCCATTCTGTTGACGTATATGTACATGGGGCGGTCGGGAAGTGGTTAAAAAAAAAGTCTATACATTCTAAATAAGGAAATGTTTAGGGTTAGGGCGTTAATGTTATAGGGTTATGAGTTAGGGGTAATATTAGGAGTTTGGGACTATGAAAAGTGGGATTAGGGGTAGGGTTCAGAGTTTGGGACTATGAAAAGTGGGATTAGGGGTAGGGTTAAGAGTTTGGGACTAGGAAAAGTGGGATTAGGGGTAGGGTTCAGAGTTTGGGACTAGGAAAAGTGGGATTAGGGGTAGGGTTAAGAGTTTTGGACTATGAAAAGTGGGATTAGGGGTAGGGTTAAGAGTTTGGGACTATGAAAAGTGGGATTAGGGGTAGGGTTCAGAGTTTGGGACTAGGAAAAGTGGGATTAGGGGTAGGGTTAAGAGTTTGGGACTAGTAAAAGTGGGATTATGGGTAGGGTTAAGAGTTTGGGACTAGTAAAAGTGGGATTAGGGGTAATATTAGGAGATTGGGACTAGTAAAAGTGGGATTAGGGGTAGGGTTCAGAGTTTGGGACTAGGAAAAGTGGGATTAGGGGTAATATTAGGAGTTTGGGACTAGAAAAAGTGGGATTAGGGGTAGGGTTCAGAGTTTGGGACTAGGAAAAGTGGGATTAGGGGTAATATTAGGAGTTTGGGATTTTGGGTAGGGTTCAGAGTTTGGGACTATGAAAAGTGGGATTAGGGGTAATATTAGGATTTTGGGATTAGGGGTAGGGTTCAGAGTTTGGGACTATGAAAAGTGGGATTAGGGGTAATAGTATGAGTTTTGGGACTAGGAAAAGTGGGATTAGGGGTAATATTAGGAGTTTGGGACTAGGAAAAGTGGGATTAGGGCTAATATTAGGAGTTTGGGACTAGGAAAAGTGGGATTACGGTTGAACTTTTTGGGCTGGGCACTACTCTGAATGGGAATAGGAATGGTTTTGCGGTTGAACTTTTTGGGCTTGGGACTACTCTGAATGGGATTAGGAATGGTTTTGCGGTTGAACTTTTTGGGTTTGGGACTACTCTGAATGGGATTGGTTTTGCGGTTGAACTTTTTGGGTTTACAATCACACTCCTGCATATCTGACAAGGATTATGTCATTTTTACTCACTTTTTGCAGATTTTTGCTTTCTTGGAAGGTCATTCCAGTCCAAAATATGCTGTTCAGCAATGTTCTCCCATGCTAACATCTTTTTGCTGCGGTTAGCATACAGAGTATTTTTTGAATCCCAAAGCTCTGGGTGGTCCCGCACAGATTAAATGAATTCCTCAGGTTCAATTGCTGATCCTCTGGACCTGGATGGTCTGGCCACATTTTCTGCCCTGCTGGCTTGCATCCTCCTGTTATCTGCAGCGTCCATACTTCCTTGTCTTCCTCCTCAACCCCTCACAACAGAATTTCCTTTTATCCCAGTATCCTACACTTCAATGTGGTCATGTGACCTTTCCTCAGCTTCAGTGTAGGGTTACCTGGGGGGCAATCAAGGGGTTAAACCTTTATTAGGGGGGTAGGGGGCTACCTTGGACCTAAAGGGGCCTAAAACTAACTGCCCTGACAGTTATTTCAGTCACAACTGACACTAAATGCAGTGATCAGTAAATAAATGATCACTGCAATCAGTGACACTGTGACTGGGGGGGCAGGGGGTGATCTGGGGGGTGATCAGGGGGTGACAGGGGGGTGGAATATGTGCCTATGTGTGCCTGGTGTCAGTGTAGTGTTGGTGCACTAACCTGATGTCTTCACAGCTCGGCGTCCCGGTCAGAAAGACCGGCACGAGGAGCGTGACATCACTTCCCGTTGCCTGTATTTACAATTACACAGGCAACGGAGCATCTGATTCGCCAGGAGCAATCGCGAGGGGGTGGCCAGAAACCATTGGCCATCCCCTCTTCCCGGATCGCTCCTGAAGCGATCCCGACCGTCCCCGCCGGCGGAGGGAGGTCCGATCGGATCCCCCAACCGCCTGAAGAATGGCACGTACAGGTACGTGGTTTTGCCTGTACGTGCCATTCTGTTGACGTATATGTACATGGGGCGGTCGGGAAGTGGTTAAAAAAAAAAGTCTATACATTCTAAATAAGGAAATGTTTAGGGTTAGGGCGTTAATGTTATAGGGTTATGAGTTAGGGGTAATATTAGGAGTTTGGGACTATGAAAAGTGGGATTAGGGGTAGGGTTCAGAGTTTGGGACTATGAAAAGTGGGATTAGGGGTAGGGTTAAGAGTTTGGGACTATGAAAAGTGGGATTAGGGGTAGGGTTAAGAGTTTGGGACTAGGAAAAGTGGGATTAGGGGTAGGGTTCAGAGTTTGGGACTATAAAAAGTGGGATTAGGGGTAGGGTTAAGAGTTTTGGACTATGAAAAGTGGGATTAGGGGTAGGGTTAAGAGTTTGGGACTATGAAAAGTGGGATTAGGGGTAGGGTTCAGAGTTTGGGACTAGGAAAAGTGGGATTAGGGGTAGGGTTAAGAGTTTGGGACTAGTAAAAGTGGGATTAGGGGTAGGGTTAAGAGTTTGGGACTAGTAAAAGTGGGATTAGGGGTAATATTAGGAGATTGGGACTAGTAAAAGTGGGATTAGGGGTAGGGTTCAGAGTTTGGGACTAGGAAAAGTGGGATTAGGGGTAATATTAGGAGTTTGGGACTAGAAAAAGTGGGATTAGGGGTAGGGTTCAGAGTTTGGGACTAGGAAAAGTGGGATTAGGGGTAATATTAGGAGTTTGGGATTTTGGGTAGGGTTCAGAGTTTGGGACTATGAAAAGTGGGATTAGGGGTAATATTAGGATTTTGGGATTAGGGGTAGGGTTCAGAGTTTGGGACTATGAAAAGTGGGATTAGGGGTAATAGTATGAGTTTTGGGACTAGGAAAAGTGGGATTAGGGGTAATATTAGGAGTTTGGGACTAGGAAAAGTGGGATTAGGGGTAATATTAGGAGTTTGGGACTAGGAAAAGTGGGATTACGGTTGAACTTTTTGGGCTGGGCACTACTCTGAATGGGATTAGGAATGGTTTTGCGGTTGAACTTTTTGGGTTTGGGACTACTCTGAATGGGATTGGTTTTGCGGTTGAACTTTTTGGGTTTACAATCACACTCCTGCATATCTGACAAGGATTATGTCATTTTTACTCACTTTTTGCAGATTTTTGCTTTCTTGGAAGGTCATTCCAGTCCACAATATGCTGTTCAGCAATGTTCTCCCATGCTAACATCTTTTTGCTGCGGTTAGCATACAGAGTATTTTTTGAATCCCAAAGCTCTGGGTGGTCCCGCACAGATTAAATGAATTCCTCAGGTTCAATTGCTGATCCTCTGGACCTGGATGGTCTGGCCACATTTTCTGCCCTGCTGGCTTGCATCCTCCTGTTATCTGCAGCGTCCATACTTCCTTGTCTTCCTCCTCAACCCCTCACAACAGAATTTCCTTTTATCCCAGTATCCTACACTTCAATGCGGTCATGTGACCTTTCCTCAGCTTCAGTGTAGGGTTACCTGGGGGGCAATCAAGGGGTTAAACCTTTATTCGGGGGGGTAGGGGGCTACCTTGGACCTAAAGGGGCCTAAAACTAACTGCCCTGACAGTTATTTCAGTCACAACTGACACTAAATGCAGTGATCAGTAAATAAATGATCACTGCAATCAGTGACACTGTGACTGGGGGGGCAGGGGGTGATCTGGGGGGTGATCAGGGGGTGACAGGGGGGTGGAATATGTGCCTATGTGTGCCTGGTGTCAGTGTAGTGTTGGTGCACTAACCTGATGTCTTCACAGCTCGGCGTCCCGGTCAGAAAGACCGGCACGAGGAGCGTGACATCACTTCCCGTTGCCTGTGTTTACAATTACACAGGCAACGGAGCATCTGATTCGCCAGGAGCAATCGCGAGGGGGTGGCCAGAAACCATTGGCCGTCCCCTCTTCCCGGATCGCTCCTGAAGCGATCCCGACCGTCCCCGCCGGCGGAGGGGGGTCCGATCGGATCCCCCAACCGCCTGAAGAATGGCACGTACAGGTACGTGGTTTTGCCTGTACGTGCCATTCTGTTGACCTATATGTACATGGGGCGGTCGGGAAGTGGTTAAAAAAAGTCTATACATTCTAAATTAGGAAATGTTTAGGGTTAGGGCGTTAATGTTATAGGGTTATGAGTTAGGGGTAATATTAGGAGTTTGGGACTATGAAAAGTGGGATTAGGGGTAGGGTTCAGAGTTTGGGACTATGAAAAGTGGGTTTAGGGGTAGGGTTAAGAGTTTGGGACTATGAAAAGTGGGATTAGGGGTAGGGTTAAGAGTTTGGGACTAGGAAAAGTGGGATTAGGGGTAGGGTTCAGAGTTTGGGACTATAAAAAGTGGGATTAGGGGTAGGGTTAAGAGTTTTGGACTATGAAAAGTGGGATTAGGGGTAGGGTTAAGAGTTTGGGACTATGAAAAGTGGGATTAGGGGTAGGGTTAAGAGTTTGGGACTAGTAAAAGTGGTATTATGGGTAGGGTTAAGAGTTTGGGACTAGTAAAAGTGGGATTATGGGTAGGGTTAAGAGTTTGGGACTAGTAAAAGTGGGATTAGGGGTAATATTAGGAGATTGGGACTATGAAAAGTGGGATTAGGGGTAGGGTTCAGAGTTTGGGACTAGGAAAAGTGGGATTAGGGGTAATATTAAGAGTTTGGGACTAGAAAAAGTGGGATTAGGGGTAATATTAGGAGATTGGGATTAGGGGTAGGGTTCAGAGTTTGGGAATATGAAAAGTGGGATTAGGGGTAATATTATGAGTTTGGGACTATGAAAAGTGGGATTAGGGGTAATATTAGGATTTTGGGATTAGGGGTAGGGTTCAGAGTTTGGGACTATGAAAAGTGGGATTAGGGGTAATATTATGAGTTTGGGACTAGGAAAAGTGGGATTAGGGGTAATATTAGGAGTTTGGGACTAGGAAAAGTGGGATTAGGGGTAATATTAGGAGTTTGGGACTAGGAAAAGTGGGATTAGGGGTAATAGTACGAGTTTGGAACTATGAAAAGTGGGATTAGGGGTAGGGTTCACAGTTTGGGACTAGGAAAAGTGGGATTAGGGGTAATATTATGAGTTTGGGACTAGGAAAAGTGGGATTAGGGGTAGGGTTCACAGTTTGGGACTAGGAAAAGTGGGATTAGGGGTAATATTATGAGTTTGGGACTAGGAAAAGTGGGATTAGGGGTAATATTAGGAGTTTGGGATTAGGGGTAGGGTTCAGAGTTTGGGACTATGAAAAGTGGGATTAGGGGTAATATTATGAGTTTGGGACTATGAAAAGTGGGATTAGGGGTAATATTAGGATTTTGGGATTAGGGGTAGGGTTCAGAGTTTGGGACTATGAAAAGTGGGATTAGGGGTAATATTATGAGTTTGGGACTAGGAAAAGTGGGATTAGGGGTAGGAGTTTGGGATTAGGAGTGGGATTAGGGGTAATATTAGGATTTTGGGATTAGGGGTAGGGTTCAGAGTTTGGGACTATGAAAAGTGGGATTAGGGGTAATATTAGGATTTTGGGATTAGGGGTAATATTATGAGTTTGGGACTATGAAAAGTGGGATTAGGGGTAATATTAGGATTTTGGGATTAGGGGTAGGGTTCAGAGTTTGGGACTAGGAAAAGTGGGATTAGGGGTTATATTAGGAGTTTGGGACTAGGAAAAGTGGGATTAGGGGTAATATTAGGAGTTTGGGACTAGGAAAAGTGGGATTACGGTTGAACTTTTTGGGCTGGGCACTACTCTGAATGGGAATAGGAATGGTTTTGCGGTTGAACTTTTTGGGCTTGGGACTACTCTGAATGGGATTAGGAATGGTTTTGCGGTTGAACTTTTTGGGTTTGGGACTACTCTGAATGGGATTGGTTTTGCGGTTGAACTTTTTGGGTTTACAATCACACTCCTGCATATCTGACAAGGATTATGTCATTTTTACTCACTTTTTGCAGATTTTTGCTTTCTTGGAAGGTCATTCCAGTCCAAAATATGCTGTTCAGCAATGTTCTCCCATGCTAACATCTTTTTGCTGCGGTTAGCATACAGAGTATTTTTTGAATCCCAAAGCTCTGGGTGGTCCCGCACAGATTAAATGAATTCCTCAGGTTCAATTGCTGATCCTCTGGACCTGGATGGTCTGGCCACATTTTCTGCCCTGCTGGCTTGCATCCTCCTGTTATCTGCAGCGTCCATACTTCCTTGTCTTCCTCCTCAACCCCTCACAACAGAATTTCCTTTTATCCCAGTATCCTACACTTCAATGTGGTCATGTGACCTTTCCTCAGCTTCAGTGTAGGGTTACCTGGGGGGCAATCAAGGGGTTAAACCTTTATTAGGGGGGTAGGGGGCTACCTTGGACCTAAAGGGGCCTAAAACTAACTGCCCTGACAGTTATTTCAGTCACAACTGACACTAAATGCAGTGATCAGTAAATAAATGATCACTGCAATCAGTGACACTGTGACTGGGGGGGCAGGGGGTGATCTGGGGGTGATCAGGGGGTGACAGGGGGGTGGAATATGTGCCTATGTGTGCCTGGTGTCAGTGTAGTGTTGGTGCACTAACCTGATGTCTTCACAGCTCGGCGTCCCGGTCAGAAAGACCGGCACGAGGAGCGTGACATCACTTCCCGTTGCCTGTATTTACAATTACACAGGCAACGGAGCATCTGATTCGCCAGGAGCAATCGCGAGGGGGTGGCCAGAAACCATTGGCCATCCCCTCTTCCCGGATCGCTCCTGAAGCGATCCCGACCGTCCCCGCCGGCGGAGGGAGGTCCGATCGGATCCCCCAACCGCCTGAAGAATGGCACATACAGGTACGTGGTTTTGCCTGTACGTGCCATTCTGTTGACGTATATGTACATGGGGCGGTCGGGAAGTGGTTAAAAAAAAAAGTCTATACATTCTAAATAAGGAAATGTTTAGGGTTAGGGCGTTAATGTTATAGGGTTATGAGTTAGGGGTAATATTAGGAGTTTGGGACTATGAAAAGTGGGATTAGGGGTAGGGTTCAGAGTTTGGGACTATGAAAAGTGGGATTAGGGGTAGGGTTAAGAGTTTGGGACTATGAAAAGTGGGATTAGGGGTAGGGTTAAGAGTTTGGGACTAGGAAAAGTGGGATTAGGGGTAGGGTTCAGAGTTTGGGACTATAAAAAGTGGGATTAGGGGTAGGGTTAAGAGTTTTGGACTATGAAAAGTGGGATTAGGGGTAGGGTTAAGAGTTTGGGACTATGAAAAGTGGGATTAGGGGTAGGGTTCAGAGTTTGGGACTAGGAAAAGTGGGATTAGGGGTAGGGTTAAGAGTTTGGGACTAGTAAAAGTGGGATTAGGGGTAATATTAGGAGATTGGGACTAGTAAAAGTGGGATTAGGGGTAGGGTTCAGAGTTTGGGACTAGGAAAAGTGGGATTAGGGGTAATATTAGGAGTTTGGGACTAGAAAAAGTGGGATTAGGGGTAGGGTTCAGAGTTTGGGACTAGGAAAAGTGGGATTAGGGGTAATATTAGGAGTTTGGGATTTTGGGTAGGGTTCAGAGTTTGGGACTATGAAAAGTGGGATTAGGGGTAATATTAGGATTTTGGGATTAGGGGTAGGGTTCAGAGTTTGGGACTATGAAAAGTGGGATTAGGGGTAATAGTATGAGTTTTGGGACTAGGAAAAGTGGGATTAGGGGTAATATTAGGAGTTTGGGACTAGGAAAAGTGGGATTAGGGGTAATATTAGGAGTTTGGGACTAGGAAAAGTGGGATTACGGTTGAACTTTTTGGGCTGGGCACTACTCTGAATGGGATTAGGAATGGTTTTGCGGTTGAACTTTTTGGGTTTGGGACTACTCTGAATGGGATTGGTTTTGCGGTTGAACTTTTTGGGTTTACAATCACACTCCTGCATATCTGACAAGGATTATGTCATTTTTACTCACTTTTTGCAGATTTTTGCTTTCTTGGAAGGTCATTCCAGTCCACAATATGCTGTTCAGCAATGTTCTCCCATGCTAACATCTTTTTGCTGCGGTTAGCATACAGAGTATTTTTTGAATCCCAAAGCTCTGGGTGGTCCCGCACAGATTAAATGAATTCCTCAGGTTCAATTGCTGATCCTCTGGACCTGGATGGTCTGGCCACATTTTCTGCCCTGCTGGCTTGCATCCTCCTGTTATCTGCAGCGTCCATACTTCCTTGTCTTCCTCCTCAACCCCTCACAACAGAATTTCCTTTTATCCCAGTATCCTACACTTCAATGCGGTCATGTGACCTTTCCTCAGCTTCAGTGTAGGGTTACCTGGGGGGCAATCAAGGGGTTAAACCTTTATTAGGGGGGGGTAGGGGGCTACCTTGGACCTAAAGGGGCCTAAAACTAACTGCCCTGACAGTTATTTCAGTCACAACTGACACTAAATGCAGTGATCAGTAAATAAATGATCACTGCAATCAGTGACACTGTGACTGGGGGGGCAGGGGGTGATCTGGGGGGTGATCAGGGGGTGACAGGGGGGTGGAATATGTGCCTATGTGTGCCTGGTGTCAGTGTAGTGTTGGTGCACTAACCTGATGTCTTCACAGCTCGGCGTCCCGGTCAGAAAGACCGGCACGAGGAGCGTGACATCACTTCCCGTTGCCTGTGTTTACAATTACACAGGCAACGGAGCATCTGATTCGCCAGGAGCAATCGCGAGGGGGTGGCCAGAAACCATTGGCCGTCCCCTCTTCCCGGATCGCTCCTGAAGCGATCCCGACCGTCCCCGCCGGCGGAGGGGGGTCCGATCGGATCCCCCAACCGCCTGAAGAATGGCACGTACAGGTACGTGGTTTTGCCTGTACGTGCCATTCTGTTGACCTATATGTACATGGGGCGGTCGGGAAGTGGTTAAAAAAAGTCTATACATTCTAAATTAGGAAATGTTTAGGGTTAGGGCGTTAATGTTATAGGGTTATGAGTTAGGGGTAATATTAGGAGTTTGGGACTATGAAAAGTGGGATTAGGGGTAGGGTTCAGAGTTTGGGACTATGAAAAGTGGGTTTAGGGGTAGGGTTAAGAGTTTGGGACTATGAAAAGTGGGATTAGGGGTAGGGTTAAGAGTTTGGGACTAGGAAAAGTGGGATTAGGGGTAGGGTTCAGAGTTTGGGACTATAAAAAGTGGGATTAGGGGTAGGGTTAAGAGTTTTGGACTATGAAAAGTGGGATTAGGGGTAGGGTTAAGAGTTTGGGACTATGAAAAGTGGGATTAGGGGTAGGGTTAAGAGTTTGGGACTAGTAAAAGTGGTATTATGGGTAGGGTTAAGAGTTTGGGACTAGTAAAAGTGGGATTATGGGTAGGGTTAAGAGTTTGGGACTAGTAAAAGTGGGATTAGGGGTAATATTAGGAGATTGGGACTATGAAAAGTGGGATTAGGGGTAGGGTTCAGAGTTTGGGACTAGGAAAAGTGGGATTAGGGGTAATATTAAGAGTTTGGGACTAGAAAAAGTGGGATTAGGGGTAGGGTTCACAGTTTGGGACTAGGAAAAGTGGGATTAGGGGTAATATTATGAGTTTGGGACTAGGAAAAGTGGGATTAGGGGTAATATTAGGAGATTGGGATTAGGGGTAGGGTTCAGAGTTTGGGAATATGAAAAGTGGGATTAGGGGTAATATTATGAGTTTGGGACTATGAAAAGTGGGATTAGGGGTAATATTAGGATTTTGGGATTAGGGGTAGGGTTCAGAGTTTGGGACTATGAAAAGTGGGATTAGGGGTAATATTATGAGTTTGGGACTAGGAAAAGTGGGATTAGGGGTAATATTAGGAGTTTGGGACTAGGAAAAGTGGGATTAGGGGTAATATTAGGAGTCTGGGACTAGGAAAAGTGGGATTAGGGGTAATAGTACGAGTTTGGAACTATGAAAAGTGGGATTAGGGGTAGGGTTCACAGTTTGGGACTAGGAAAAGTGGGATTAGGGGTAATATTATGAGTTTGGGACTAGGAAAAGTGGGATTAGGGGTAGGGTTCACAGTTTGGGACTAGGAAAAGTGGGATTAGGGGTAATATTATGAGTTTGGGACTAGGAAAAGTGGGATTAGGGGTAATATTAGGAGTTTGGGATTAGGGGTAGGGTTCAGAGTTTGGGACTATGAAAAGTGGGATTAGGGGTAATATTATGAGTTTGGGACTATGAAAAGTGGGATTAGGGGTAATATTAGGATTTTGGGATTAGGGGTAGGGTTCAGAGTTTGGGACTAGGAAAAGTGGGATTAGGGGTTATATTAGGAGTTTGGGACTAGGAAAAGTGGGATTAGGGGTAATATTAGGAGTTTGGGATTTTGGGTAGGGTTCAGAGTTTGGGACTATGAAAAGTGGGATTAGGGGTAATATTAGGATTTTGGGATTAGGGGTAGGGTTCAGAGTTTGGGACTATGAAAAGTGGGATTAGGGGTAATAGTATGAGTTTTGGGACTAGGAAAAGTGGGATTAGGGGTAATATTAGGAGTTTGGGACTAGGAAAAGTGGGATTAGGGCTAATATTAGGAGTTTGGGACTAGGAAAAGTGGGATTACGGTTGAACTTTTTGGGCTGGGCACTACTCTGAATGGGAATAGGAATGGTTTTGCGGTTGAACTTTTTGGGCTTGGGACTACTCTGAATGGGATTAGGAATGGTTTTGCGGTTGAACTTTTTGGGTTTGGGACTACTCTGAATGGGATTGGTTTTGCGGTTGAACTTTTTGGGTTTACAATCACACTCCTGCATATCTGACAAGGATTATGTCATTTTTACTCACTTTTTGCAGATTTTTGCTTTCTTGGAAGGTCATTCCAGTCCAAAATATGCTGTTCAGCAATGTTCTCCCATGCTAACATCTTTTTGCTGCGGTTAGCATACAGAGTATTTTTTGAATCCCAAAGCTCTGGGTGGTCCCGCACAGATTAAATGAATTCCTCAGGTTCAATTGCTGATCCTCTGGACCTGGATGGTCTGGCCACATTTTCTGCCCTGCTGGCTTGCATCCTCCTGTTATCTGCAGCGTCCATACTTCCTTGTCTTCCTCCTCAACCCCTCACAACAGAATTTCCTTTTATCCCAGTATCCTACACTTCAATGTGGTCATGTGACCTTTCCTCAGCTTCAGTGTAGGGTTACCTGGGGGGCAATCAAGGGGTTAAACCTTTATTAGGGGGGTAGGGGGCTACCTTGGACCTAAAGGGGCCTAAAACTAACTGCCCTGACAGTTATTTCAGTCACAACTGACACTAAATGCAGTGATCAGTAAATAAATGATCACTGCAATCAGTGACACTGTGACTGGGGGGGCAGGGGGTGATCTGGGGGGTGATCAGGGGGTGACAGGGGGGTGGAATATGTGCCTATGTGTGCCTGGTGTCAGTGTAGTGTTGGTGCACTAACCTGATGTCTTCACAGCTCGGCGTCCCGGTCAGAAAGACCGGCACGAGGAGCGTGACATCACTTCCCGTTGCCTGTATTTACAATTACACAGGCAACGGAGCATCTGATTCGCCAGGAGCAATCGCGAGGGGGTGGCCAGAAACCATTGGCCATCCCCTCTTCCCGGATCGCTCCTGAAGCGATCCCGACCGTCCCCGCCGGCGGAGGGAGGTCCGATCGGATCCCCCAACCGCCTGAAGAATGGCACGTACAGGTACGTGGTTTTGCCTGTACGTGCCATTCTGTTGACGTATATGTACATGGGGCGGTCGGGAAGTGGTTAAAAAAAAAAGTCTATACATTCTAAATAAGGAAATGTTTAGGGTTAGGGCGTTAATGTTATAGGGTTATGAGTTAGGGGTAATATTAGGAGTTTGGGACTATGAAAAGTGGGATTAGGGGTAGGGTTCAGAGTTTGGGACTATGAAAAGTGGGATTAGGGGTAGGGTTAAGAGTTTGGGACTATGAAAAGTGGGATTAGGGGTAGGGTTAAGAGTTTGGGACTAGGAAAAGTGGGATTAGGGGTAGGGTTCAGAGTTTGGGACTATAAAAAGTGGGATTAGGGGTAGGGTTAAGAGTTTTGGACTATGAAAAGTGGGATTAGGGGTAGGGTTAAGAGTTTGGGACTATGAAAAGTGGGATTAGGGGTAGGGTTCAGAGTTTGGGACTAGGAAAAGTGGGATTAGGGGTAGGGTTAAGAGTTTGGGACTAGTAAAAGTGGGATTAGGGGTAGGGTTAAGAGTTTGGGACTAGTAAAAGTGGGATTAGGGGTAATATTAGGAGATTGGGACTAGTAAAAGTGGGATTAGGGGTAGGGTTCAGAGTTTGGGACTAGGAAAAGTGGGATTAGGGGTAATATTAGGAGTTTGGGACTAGAAAAAGTGGGATTAGGGGTAGGGTTCAGAGTTTGGGACTAGGAAAAGTGGGATTAGGGGTAATATTAGGAGTTTGGGATTTTGGGTAGGGTTCAGAGTTTGGGACTATGAAAAGTGGGATTAGGGGTAATATTAGGATTTTGGGATTAGGGGTAGGGTTCAGAGTTTGGGACTATGAAAAGTGGGATTAGGGGTAATAGTATGAGTTTTGGGACTAGGAAAAGTGGGATTAGGGGTAATATTAGGAGTTTGGGACTAGGAAAAGTGGGATTAGGGGTAATATTAGGAGTTTGGGACTAGGAAAAGTGGGATTACGGTTGAACTTTTTGGGCTGGGCACTACTCTGAATGGGATTAGGAATGGTTTTGCGGTTGAACTTTTTGGGTTTGGGACTACTCTGAATGGGATTGGTTTTGCGGTTGAACTTTTTGGGTTTACAATCACACTCCTGCATATCTGACAAGGATTATGTCATTTTTACTCACTTTTTGCAGATTTTTGCTTTCTTGGAAGGTCATTCCAGTCCACAATATGCTGTTCAGCAATGTTCTCCCATGCTAACATCTTTTTGCTGCGGTTAGCATACAGAGTATTTTTTGAATCCCAAAGCTCTGGGTGGTCCCGCACAGATTAAATGAATTCCTCAGGTTCAATTGCTGATCCTCTGGACCTGGATGGTCTGGCCACATTTTCTGCCCTGCTGGCTTGCATCCTGCTGATCCATTTCTGGACCTGGATGGTCTGGCCACATTTTGACAGTTATTTCAGTCACAACTGAAACTAAATGCTGGCTTGCATCCTCCTGTTATCTGCAGCGTCCATACTTCCTTGTCTTCCTCCTCAACCCCTCACAACAGAATTTCCTTTTATCCCAGTATCCTACACTTCAATGCGGTCATGTGACCTTTCCTCAGCTTCAGTGTAGGGTTACCTGGGGGGCAATCAAGGGGTTAAACCTTTATTAGGGGGGGTAGGGGGCTACCTTGGACCTAAAGGGGCCTAAAACTAACTGCCCTGACAGTTATTTCAGTCACAACTGACACTAAATGCAGTGATCAGTAAATAAATGATCACTGCAATCAGTGACACTGTGACTGGGGGGGCAGGGGGTGATCTGGGGGGTGATCAGGGGGTGACAGGGGGGTGGAATATGTGCCTATGTGTGCCTGGTGTCAGTGTAGTGTTGGTGCACTAACCTGATGTCTTCACAGCTCGGCGTCCCGGTCAGAAAGACCGGCACGAGGAGCGTGACATCACTTCCCGTTGCCTGTGTTTACAATTACACAGGCAACGGAGCATCTGATTCGCCAGGAGCAATCGCGAGGGGGTGGCCAGAAACCATTGGCCGTCCCCTCTTCCCGGATCGCTCCTGAAGCGATCCCGACCGTCCCCGCCGGCGGAGGGGGGTCCGATCGGATCCCCCAACCGCCTTGGAAGGTCATTCCAGTCCACAATATGCTGTTCAGCAATGTTCTCCCATGCTAACATCTTTTTGCTGCGGTTAGCATACAGAGTATTTTTTGAATCCCAAAGCTCTGGGTGGTCCCGCACAGATTAAATGAATTCCTCAGGTTCAATTGCTGATCCTCTGGACCTGGATGGTCTGGCCACATTTTCTGCCCTGCTGGCTTGCATCCTCCTGTTATCTGCAGCGTCCATACTTCCTTGTCTTCCTCCTCAACCCCTCACAACAGCATTTCCTTTTATCCCAGCATCCTACACTTCAATGCGGTCATGTGACCTTTCCTCAGCTTCAGTGTACTGCCTAGGACGTTTTTGTGGCGCTTTTAAAGCGCTTTACATTCATTTTAATGGACTTGGGCGTTTTGAAGCCCTTTTTTTAGCGCTACAAACAAGCTCAAAAAAAGCTGCTTGCAGGACTTTTCTCAACGCCCCGCCAGCGCAATGTGTGAAAGCATACAATGAGATGCATGGGAGGCAGTTTTGAAGCGCTTTACAAGCGCTATTTTTAGCGCTAAAACGCCTGAAAAATGCCTCAGTGTGAAAAGGGCCTTATAAGTGAAAATAGTGAAGACCAATTTGGTGCAGTCAACCATGATCTAATAAAGGTATCACAAATAAATCAGTGAAAAATCACAAAATCACTAACAATATTTGTAAAGAAAGTCAGCAATAATACACCATATTTGTGACATAAGTGAATATTATATAGGCCTAACGTGACATGTGAGGCTTGTCTGATGTGCTCCGTCACCAACTGGAAGAAGGCTTACCAACTCTCATGGACTCAGATAGGCTTACGCCGTATGAGTCAAAGGCGCTGAATGGTGTTTGGATTACACCTGATGTAAGCAGCTACTCCCGATTGTGATGTATGGTGGCCACAGACAAGGCTATACACTGAATGGTCAGTGGGAGCTCAAGGTGAAGGTAGTAGGCAGGTATATCATATGGTTCATCCCCAGTGGTGTTACCGACAATGAAAGAATTAAATCATATAGCGTAATACCGTCAGGCAATTTAAACATTTATTAAAATCAAATAAGTGGGTACTCACATTTACAAAGAAAGGTTTAGGCATGTATAGGATATTGGCAGCAGTGGCATCAGCAAATCATCTCCCTTTTTAGGGTTAATATGAAGACCAGAAAATAATGCAAATTCATTTAGTATTGGAATTAGTTTGGGGCCCGATATTTGTGGAGAAGAAAGAAATAGAAGGATATTGTCCACAAATAGACATAATTTATGTTGGTAACCGCCAATTTCAATTCCAGTTATAGTGGGGTCCGATCTAATCATTTGAGCTAGCGGTTCTATTAGGAGGGAAAATAATAGTGGAGAGAGTGGACATCCCTGACGTGTACCTCTATTTATACTAAAGGATTCAAATTTATAACCTGCATATTTAACATATGCTTTTGGGTTATTATAAAGGGCCATAATCCCGTTTATAAAGTTGGGGCCAAAACCCCATTTAATTGTATTTATAATACAAGTAAGGCCAGGAAACTGAGTTAAATGCTATCTTGAGGTCTAATGAAAGGAAACAAGCTGGAATTCGACATGTAGCAATATGTGCCAATAGTACCGCTCTACGTATGTTATCGCTTGCTTGACGTGTTGGCATAAAGCCAACCTGATCACAGTGAATTAGTGATCCTATTGTATCTTTAAGACGATTAGCTAGAATTTTTGCCAAAATTTTAATATCTATGTTTATCATGGAGATGGGGCAGAAATTTGTGCATGATGTTTCATCTGAGTGTGGTTTTGGAATCATGCAAATAATAGCCATTAGTGATTCTTGTCTAAAATATTTATTATCCAAAATATTATTGAATGCTTTTGTCAATATAGGAGAGATGATATCAGTGAAAGTGCGGTAATATAGGGCTGAGAAGCCACCTGGACCCGGTCTTTTGTTTAATTTCAACTCTTTAATAGCTGCTATTACATCTTCCACCACTATAGGTTGCTCTAATTTGTTTTTATGTGAAGGGGATATTTGGGGTAGATTTATTTTCGAGAAGAAGGAATTTGCTTTATGCCGCGTACACACGAAGGGACAATCCCATCGTGTGTGGGCGTCGGCTGACTTTTTTTGCCAAAAGTCCGGCGGACTAAAGTTTTAAGTTTTGTTTTAAAATTATCCGCTGGACTTGGCAGTCCGGCAGACAATACGGCCGTGTGTAGTATGGTCCGGCGGACCAAAAAGGACGCATGCTCAGTAGCAAGTATGTCACGGAATCGCTCGGTCTGGTAAAACTAGCCTTCGTATTGAAGCTAGCACAATCGTCACGCTGCTGATTCTTTGATATTTTATTACAGCGGAATTTGTATGTTATCGTGCTTGAAGAATGATTTCGCCTTGCTGCTTGTATATATATATACACACACACACACACACACACACACACACACACACACATACATATATATATATATATATATATATATATATATATATAGATATATAGAGATATATATATATATATATATATATTTATATTATTTTATTTTTTTTATTTTTTTTTTTTTTTTTTGGTTAGCAAAAGTATTTTGGATTACACATGATTAAATTGGCGAATCAGCAGAGCTTGCCCTTAATTCAGATCTTACCCTCACATTTCCAGCGAATGCACTTGCAGTGCAATTGAAGTTGCACTTTACACTTGTACTGTCAAATGAATGTGCGTTTTGGAAATTACCTCCATATTATTTAGACATGTACCTGCCTACTCCTAAATAAACTATGTTTTTCAATTACAAACACGTATATCATTATTTTGGTGAAATTAAATTACCATTTATTCTGGTTTAAACAAGGGTAAACAAAATAGGAAGGCAACACTGGAGCCACTTTGAGATTTTGTGAAGGCTTTTTGCCCCCACGGCAGACATCAAGTTTGTGAAGCCAAAATTTAAGATTGGGCATATTTGATACAATATAGGGAGCACAACAAGATTGTCCAGGAGTCACACAGACCAGGAACAGCAGCAGATGACATCTATGTCCCCAAGCTGTGGCACTACAACAGCCTGCGTCTTCTGTCAGACCAGACTGAAGCCAGGCAATCACTTCCGACTCTTCCTTGCAGCCTTCCCACAACGCTGCCCTGCAGTCTTCCCTGCACGCTTCCTTGGAGGCGGACTTGTGGTAGGAGGAGGAGGAGGAGTTGCTGTCGGGCCTTCATCTGTCAGGCGGGTGGATGCAGTTAGTTCACCTCTCAAACCCCCCTGAAGAGCTGCATAAAATAGGCCCTCGCACAGCTGCCGTTGGCCCTTCTCCATTTCCAGTAACCTGCTGGCCAAGTAGGTGGCATAGGCCTCTTCCGGAATGGGGGGTCTTTGGAGAATATCACTCGCCTCCCGAATTAGAGCGAGTGATTCCTCCTCAACCCTGCTCATCCTCCTGGGCCTTCTTGTGGGTATGCGCAGGGGTGGAGGTAGACTTCTTACAGTCTGTCTCACAGTCTGGCTCGTGCTGGGCCCAGCCACCTCCTGGCTCTCGCTGGTCATGGCCTCCTCCTCCATACCACTTGTCCCGGCATCCTCCTGGGTGAGCTCATCCTGTGTCAAAACAAAATCCAAAATGAAACACATGTTTTTTTGGTTATGGCCTCCTCAATCATACAATTGTAAAATTCTGAACGTGCAGATAAATTTGTCCATATATCAAAAAGGCTATCATTTGGACCCCAGCATTTTCCAAGCAGATCACCAATCTTTTTTAATGCATTTTTGCCCACTACTGGATGTATGTATACACTATATGTATACATATGTAGCACCAACACTTTTTAGAAGTGGGCTCTTTTTTTTTTTTTTTTCTGAATTCTGAGTTCAGGGTGTTAATTGTTTCACATTTTTACGTTGACATCAGTTTGTCTGGCCTGTGCTGGAGTTCTGTCTGGTCCTAGGTGAGGTGAGGCACCTGTGACAGCCTCATAACACAGTCTGCTTGTACACATGATGAGGTTACATTTGCTCGGACACAATCAGTGGGAGCGTCTGGCCCCACTGTGTATTTTGGGAAGCGTGATTTGAGATGCTGAGGTCATGTGTTCAGGCTTGAGCTTCACTTTATATTCCTGGTTCTGTTCCGCAACAACCCCACAAGTGTTCCTGGGCCCAGGAGTGTCTGCTGGCCCTGGAAGCCTGGTCACCCTGACCAGCCCCAGAGGCCCTTGTTGTGTGTGGTGGGGATCCATCTGTTCCCGAGCCTCAGAACTGGCTAGTTTGAGGCCCAGCAATTGAAGGAGGATTCTCAAGTGCCCCCGTGTCCTCTCAGGATTGGAGAGACATAGCGACTTGTACCGGCGAACACGGGGGAGGGGGCTCTTCGGAGGAGGGCAGTGGGTCTGGCTGCTTGTTATGAGCTGAGATGTATGGACACTAGTGAATTCCCATGCCCTACTGTTTTGCTGCAACGGCTGAAAGGTAAACGTAACCTCGGAACTGTTGCAAAAAAACAACCTTTCCTTACAACATAGTGTGTGGCGGACACTTTGCTGGTTCCAAGTCACTTGTTGTTTGCTACATCTGCGGACAAGGGTATATCCAACAGTGAAGTGTCCAGTTGTGAGGGGCTACTCTCTGGCCTTTCTTACTTACCTTTCTTGGGCTGCCAGCAGTTCAGAAGTGTCTGAGCTTTTTCACCCATGCCCTCAATTTACAACCGAGACACTGTGTAATGTTTAAGCGTTGTTAAACAATTATCCAAAATCTGTCCAAATGAAAGGTGCTTGGAGTATGGGTCTCCGCAATTGATGGTTACTAACCTGGGGAACCCCTAGACAATTAATGACAAGCTACAAGAAGCGGGTAATCGGTAAGCCGTGAAAAGACATAGAGGCCTGTTATAGAGTGGGAGTGGAGGTGGTTCCGCATAATAGAATTTCTGATTAAAACATACATTTCTAAGCAATTCTAATCTTTACATTTACATCATTAATATTCACCCAATGACTATTTAGGCTCAAAAATATATACCTGGCTCCAGCTGGGCGCATCAGCCAGCTCCAAGGTGGAGGGGTCTTCTCTTTCCGTGGAAGCCTCAGCTGGGGTGGAGGGAAGAGTGGAGGGAAGGGTGGAGGGAAGGGTGGAGGGAAGAGTGGACAGTAATTGCCTGGGTTCCATCTGGTCACCTATAAAACACAGTTGGTTGTAGTACCACAGCTTGGGTACATAAACATCCTCTGCTGCTGCTCCTGATCTGACTGAATCTGCAATCTTCTTGCGCTCCCGCTTGTACATATGCCTCAAACTTGAAATTCGGGCTTCAACAAACTTGATGTCTGCGTTGGGGACTCGAGTCTTCACCAAATCCAAAAGTGGCCCCAGTGTTACCTTCCGGACATCCCTATTTCCATATAAGGGGTTTTTGACCTCCCACAGGTTGACATTTTTCCTGTACAGCGCGATAAATTCTGTCAGTTTACTAAAAACGCACATCCAGTTTTTACACCAAAACATTACACAACACACCCACACACAGGCAGCACAACACACCCACACACAGGCAGCAAAACCCACACACAGGCAGCAACCCCCACACACAGGCAGCAACACCCACACACAGGCAGCAACCCCCACATACAGGCAGCAACACCCACACACAGGCAGCAAAACCCACACACAGGCAGCAACCCCCACACACAGGCAGCAACCCTCACACACAGGCAGCAACACCCACACATGAGTAAAAAATGCAGGCCCAAAACCCAATAAACCACAGTAATGTATCCTAGAAAACCCTTACATTCGTACAGAGCGCTCGCTACTTCCGTTCGGAAAACACGTGGCCCTCAAACAGCCTTATATACACTGCGCACCTGTCGAAGTCCGCCTGCGTCCTCCGCGTCGCCCGCCCATGACGTTCCTCGTGACGAGTATTCCCCGCCCCACTTCCCCTCGTTGCATTGTGGGTGAATAAGTACATGAAGATGGCGGACACATTCTCAGCAAGTAGCGCGGAGGAAAGCCCAGAACCCCAGACATCTGCATCCAGCAGCAGATATAAGGCCACCAATATGGCCTTTGAAGAGATGGTGGAGATGGTGGACATCCTCCAAAGGGAAGATTACGACGGGGAAAATGGCCCCTACCCTCGACCCAACTTGCGCAAGGACAAGATTCTGAGTACAGTCGTCAGCACCCTGGAACATAAGTTCGGCGTACGAAGGGGCAAGGATCAACTGCGCAAGCGATGGTCCGACATTAAATCCAGGGAGCCCGATCAGTACAGGAGAATTCGAAAAGCGATCAAAAAAAGTAAGTCAAGCACGTGCGCTACTATGGTTATATTTGATATCTCTAATCTTGCGAAGATTTTATTAGAATTCGTACGTGAATCTGGCGAAGATTTTATTAGAACTCGTGCGTGAATCTGGCGAAGATTTTATTAGAACTCGTACGTGAATATGGCGAAGACTTGATGAAAGTTCGTTTGTCATGATAAAGTTAATTCAGTTTACCTGGCTGTGGGTTGTTTGAGTTGTAAGGTTGTTTATTATTGTCAGCATCTATACTATTACTACTGTAGTAATGGTTTTGTGGGTAACTTACACAGGGACTCCAGAAGATGGTTTTGGGGGGGGGGGGGGGGCAAATCTGTTAAGCAGGGTGTCAAGCTACAAATTCCAAAGAAATGCTCAGCATCTACAAATACTGTAGCTGATGACTTTTCAAATAAGTACACTCACCTGTCACAGGGTCCAGCGACCTCAGCAGCCGAGATTAACCGTCCCTTGGATGCTGCAGCTACCATCTTTGATATTGGAATCATGAAATTAATCTTTGCGGCTTCACTTCCCGGGTCACTATTGGGCATGCGCCAGTTGCGCAATGCAATAGGACTGGTCCGTGCTAGCTCTGGGACCCCTGTGTGTCCCAGCAGACAGCACGTGGGACGGGATGTGGCATATACTTCTGTGTGTGGGAGTCTATAGCCGGATGTGTGTGCAAATACCTGCCTTACACAGGTATCTGCAACCCCTCCCCCCTCAAAGGTTCCAAATAAGACACCAGAGGGGTGCAGGGATCCAATGAGCGGAAGTTCAACTTTAGGGTTAAAGGCCGGTTTAAGTATTGGAGTTTCATTAGATAGAGATTTCAATTCTGTATTCAAGTAGGATCTTGTAACAAACTGCTAATAATTGGACAACACTTTTAAACAATGTTTAATATTCATATTTCGGCACTCAAATATCAGTGTGATTAAAAGTGTACCTTTGTGTTCCATTACCATAGGGGGCAAAAGACTCAGACGTTACTCAGGACATCCCAGGACCTCCCGGCCTCAGCAGACTAATTGGGCAGTTAGCCCAAGCCCACGCGGGGATGTGGAGGAAGTTGAGGTGCTTGAAGTCGAGCACATCTGCACCCCACCAAGTGAGTGTCTGAGAACACAGATTGAGCTACTAAATTAAGGTCTGCATGTTTTTTACCTTTTTTTTCTTGTGTTTTATCTACCCAACTTTTAGGTGATGATCTGGTTGTGGAAGGCCAAGCTGCGGAGCCATTTTCCATGGACAGTGCCCACAGGCTTATTGGGCAGATCATGGGCTGGAATATGCAGCTGGAAACAATGGGAAACCAGTTGGAAACCATGCAGAAGGAGATGGCAAACCAGTTGCAAACCATGCAGAAGGAGATGGCCACCATGCAGCAGGGAATGAAGGACATGATTGATGTTTTGGGGAGAATCTAAAGACCCCTTTTCCATTTCCAAACATCAATCATGTCCTTCATTCCCCTTTTGATCCGCAAATTTTGTACAATTTTAGATGCCAAATTTTGAATATGCACATGGTGTGTCAACATGTGCTATGTGCCATCAGGGGATCTCAATGTACGCATTTTGTGTTTGCAACCCCTAATGCTAGTAGGTGAGAGGAAAGGGGTTTCACACACAAAACACGTCCATTGATTCCCCATGATGGAACATAGCACATGTTGACATTACCCATTTTGATTTTAAATTTGTGTGCATATTCAAAATTTGGCTTCTACTGTACATGGGTTACCAGTTGAACTTTGTAAGTTCATAACAAAAAAAAAGGGGGGAGTGGTAGGGAAGGAAGTAAGCCAGTGCCACTAGGGGCACCTAAAAATCTCCTCAAATCTAGCTTGTCCAGTGTGGACCATGTCACTCTGGTCTAAATAATATTAGCTAATAAACAAAAAAAAATGAAATGTTCCTATCAAGGCTGGCAGGAACCAGGAGACCAAATGAGTGGCATAACATACAAGAAGTAAGGGCTTGAATAAAAAACAATGATGCTTTATTGTAAATACAAAAAAAGGAGGAAAATCAGTGTAATCACAAGTGATCCCAAATATGGATCAATATAGTATATGTGACATTTGCAGTTATAACACCATATGACTCATCCAGTCACCTGATGAGTCTATGATGCAGCAACAAGTAAAAATAAAAAGACACATAAACACTAAACAAAAATATACAAACAACATTAAACAGAGCGTCCGGACGCCGGCAATCTGTGTGTGGAGAGCCTGTACATGTATTTAATTTGTATGTATAATGGCTATAATTGCCTGTAGGTCAGGAAATCCACACAGAGATCAAAAGGGAAGCTCAAGCCCAATATAGGGACAGGGAGATGGGGGGGAGGAAAAAGGTGGGGGGGTGTGGGAGGGAAACAAGGGGAAATGCTGGAAGATGGAGGAAGCAGAGATGTACTGTGGAGAATCAACCTCTAATCTAGATGATAATGATGGACAATCCTTGCTGGATAATAAAAGTAATAAATATCTTCCGCCACATTGAAAAGGGGAGAGAGAGGGATTTAGTTCTCTTCAGAGCTTGTGAATGTGTAGATTTCCAACAGGAGAACACCAGCAAACAGACACAATTGGCATTGATGGAGAGGAACGGTCAAGCGATGGATGCCGAAATGGGAATGTACCCGTGAGAATATGTTGATAATTCAACCCGGCATGTATAGGTTTCCGGAGGCAAAGACAGACCGGCATCAATGTTTGAGTGAATTAATTTCAACTTCCAATTACTGTCCTGAGATAGGGTATTAGATAGTAAATATCTGCTACGGGTGGAGTGCCTATTAGGGTACTGCTAAACAGAGTCACCTTGGGGTTATTTGGGCTGCAATCAGCTCTCAAAAACAGGTAATATCCAGTCAGGAAAAAATATTTACATCTGTCCCATACAGTGAGTTTGCGGTACCTGATAGTATCCCGGTGACCAAGTGTGTATTGATGGATATAGTTGACTCCAAGTATATATCCTCAAACTTGTGTTGCGGTGTTTTGGCGTCTCCTGTGTTTAGTCGGCTTCCAGCTTCCAGCTGATTCCTCGCTGTTCCTCCCTGTTTCCTCCGTCTCTCACCCAGCCTGGGCTGGCTTCCGGGAGGTGTGCCGGCGTCTCAGAACGCGATGACGTCAACGCGTTTCGCAATTACAGTTGCGTAGCTTCGTCTGGACGTATTGGTGGGGCCTGCGTCGTCCCTTTTTATAGCACAGCGCTACGTAGGACTCCCACCAGAATGAATCTTTCTTAAAGGGACAGAATGTTTAGCGATATATGTCCATACATAGTTTCCGAAGTGAGACCTTTCATGAATAGTAGATAGTAGCTTTTACATATTGATACATAGAGGTTAGATGGCCAGGGGGGGGGGTTTGGGGGGGAAAGGGGGAGGGGGGAGGGGGGTTTAATTTTATTCCAAGTATATGGGGAGATACTTTAAGTAAAGACAAGGGATACCAACATATAGGAGACAGGACATACCAGACATACATAGGGATGTTGGATGTCACAGAATTGGGCAGGTATCATAAAGAAGAACTATGAATTATATATTATGAATTAGAAAACTTAAATGCATTTAGATAGAGAGGATTCATATCCCTTTAAGTATGCGTAACGTACCGGGTTCCCATACAAATCAAACCAAAGACCCTAGATGTACAGTGTCATATATAGTGTTTCAAATCTAAATATAGATAAGGTATTGAGATGCAATTCAGTGGGACTAGGTAAGAAGCCATGTATAATGAACTTCCGCATTAGTTCCCCAGGGAAATGTAGAATATCTATCTGGGAGCAAAGAAGCCAGAATAATGCTAGTACTGGGGTATCCTTCATTATTGTGGTGAGAGACCTTTTGGTGACAATGAACCCCAGCAGCCAAAAAATAGCATTAAGGGAAGGCAAAGGAGCATGCATTGATGTAATGTGGTGAGGGTCACAGAGAGGGCGAGTAGCCAGGGACAGAGAGAAGCCCGGGTGGAATTATACATAAATATAATTATAATGACTCCCGAGGGCATGCCGTGAAGGTGGCGGAGGAGGGTGGGTGGGATAGGGAAGAAGGTATCCCCTCAATCATTCCTCAAGGAATACCTGGAGGTTGAGTTCAGTGTTTATACCCACTGGATGTAAACTTCTTAAGCGGTAAATCCACCACTTTTCTTTTTGCAGTAGTATGCGATTAAAATCGCCGCGTCTAGGGGAAAGTTTAAGCATATAGATGCCCTTCACGGTCATGCCTCTGAGGCTGCCACCATGTACTAGGGAGAAATGTTTGGCCAGGGGCTTCTCTGTGTCCCGGGCCCTAATCTCCCGCATGTGTTCCCCTATTCTAACCCTTAAAGGGCGCTTGGTTTTGCCTATATATAATTTCCCGCATGGGCAGGTAATAATATATATTACCTTAGTAGAGGCACAGTTGATAAGGTCCCGAATTTCAAATTCATTCTCACCGTATGCTTTGTGGAATCTGTTGGTTCGATCCACATAGGGGCACACTTGGCAATGGCCACATGAAAACATACCCTTACTACGCGGAAAATCTGATAACCATGTCTCATCGGTTTCACTTTTGTATTCGGATTTGACAAGGAGATCACCCAGGTTTTTTGCCCTTTTGGCCACCATGTTGGGTGATGGGCCAACTATTTTAGCCAGTCCCGGTGTGCTTGTCAAAATACCCCAATGTTTATTGAGGATATCGCGGACTGTGTCCCATTGAACCCCATATTGCGTGATTACTCTTGTATATCCATTCTGTGTGTTCTTATTAGTATTGGACCTTTTTTTAGGGGTAATGGTCAACAGGTCCTCTCTATTGCGGCCAGCTACCTTGTTCTTAGCCCTTCTAAGCTGATTATGGGTGTAGCCTCGTTCCCTAAATCTCTTATAAAGGTCTTTACTCTCATTACTGTAGTCCGAGGATTTGGAACAGTTTCGTTTGAGGCGAAGAAACTGTCCCACTGGGATTCCATCTTTGAGCCACCTGGGATGGTGGCTATCTGCCTGAAGGAGGGTGTTAGCTGCCGTCTCCTTACGATACGTGTAGGTGCGGATAGTATCACCTGTTACTGAAATCCACAGATCAAGGAAAGGAATCTTTATTTGACTGAATGTAAACGTCAGCCAGATGTTAAAATCATTGATATTTAATTGTTCCATAAATGAGTGGAGATCCAGTAGGGTACCAGTCCAGATTAGTAGCACATCATCGATGTACCTTAGCCATGTATGTACGTGGCCAAGGTACATCGAGTTGCGGTACACAATGCTCTCCTCCCAGAAACCCAGATGCAAACATGCATATGCCGGTGCCCAGGAGGCCCCCATGGATGTGCCTTTGATTTGCTGGTAAAATTTGCTTAAAAATTGAAAGCAATTATTCTCTAAAGCATATTTCAATAGTTCCACTATAAACTCATTTTGATGGGCACATCCTGGGAAGTGGTGGGAGAGGTACTCCTCCACTGCTCCTAGCCCTACAGAGTGGGGAATCGACGTGTATAATGATTCAACGTCTACTCCCACAAGCCAGGCGTCATGGGGTATCTTGAGATCTTTAATCTTAGCTAGGACATCTCTTGTGTCCTGAACATAGGACACAAGGTGTGTAACCATATCTTTTAGAAGAGAATCAAGATATTTCCCAACTTTATCCAGGGGTCCCTTGATTGCGGACACTATGGGCCTACCGGGGGGATTTTTTAGATTTTTATCAACTTTTGGGATTATATAAAAGATGGGTAGGTTATATTCATTAACTCTGAGGTACTCATATTCGCGTTTGCTGAGAAGTCCCTCTTCTTTGGCGAACTTTAATTTTTCGTTCAGGGTTTGGGTTATCAGGGGAAAGGGGTTGTCTTCCAAAAGTTTATATGTATGAACGTCACCCAATAATCGTTTGACTTCATTTTCATACATGTCATTATTCAGGAGTACAATATTCCCACCCTTATCGCTTCTTTTAATTGTTATATCCTTGGCATCTTGCAGTTCTTTAAGTGCTGCCCTATCTTTTTTAGTAAGATTATCATTCCCCTTTTGTATCCAGTCTATTTTGCCTAGATCGGTTTTTACTAGTTCCTGGAAGAGGCTAAGGTATTTATTTTTTCCAAAATGAGGCATGTTTGTGGACCTAATGATGAGGTTGGACTTACGTAAAGTCGCAATCTCATTAGGATCTGGTCCCTCACTCTCCTCAAGTAAGGAGTTGAGGATGTCCAGCGCCTCCTCATCCTGATCTTCTAAAGTGGTAATCTCTGTGGTGGATGTTTTTTCAGTGTTATATAAGGATCGGTAGTATACCTTACGTAAAAATAAAACTACGTCCTTATATACCATAAATTCGTCCACATCGTCAGTCGGGGAAAATGACATGCCCCTACCTAATAGTTTGATATGCCTGTCAGTTAATTCTAAATTAGATAAATTAATGACTTTCATATCTTCTTTGGGGGTCAGGTTCTGTCCGTTTAACGAGGGCGTTGATCTTTTTGACTTCGTGTCCTTGTTTTTCCCTGGGTGTTCCCTCTTTTGTCTTGTGTCTTTTTCACGGATATCGTGTTGGGAGGGTGTAATGGTGGTTGGTTGTCTGAATCGACCCCTCCCTCCTCCCCTGGTACTAAAAAAGTCACCGATTTATTTGAAGTCACCCCTTCTCCGTCTGTGTGGTGTCCGTCTATGTCAGAGCGGGATCTATGGCGTTGATTACGCTTCCTTGACCCGCTCCTACCACGTTGAATTGTTAAATCAAAGATTTCCCCTTTCTCCCAATCATTGAGGTCCCTTCTAAATTTAGACTGTTTAGTAACCCTCAAATTATATTGGGTCTTCTCAATTTCTTTTTTGAGAAGATCGTTCTGTTTTTGAAATTCTTCAGATTCCTTGAATGGGTCCAAACCTTCTGTACTTTCGTCTATTAATTTACTAAGTTCTGTGAGTTGAATTTTTTCTTCTTCTATTATAAGTTTTATAATGCCCAGACCGTGTTCAATACACAGTGTTTTCCATTTTTCTAAAAAGCGTTCATTATGCAGATGTTCTGCTGGGACCACTCTGTCTCGTAATCCTCGTGGTATGATTTTGTGTTGTATATAAGATTCAAGGAAACATACATCCCATTTTCTATTAAGGTGTCTGGTGATTAATTTCTTATGCTCCTTGAAGCGATTTTTTACTTCTTCTTCATCATTGAGTATCAAGGGTGCATCTTTAAGAAAGGCGTCCTGGATCTCCTTGTCAAAGTCATCCCCTAGTACATAGGCCATATAGTACTAAGATTAAATGGTAATAACCAATGTGTAAATCAAAAATATATAAAGAGAAAGTCAAAGTGGTGAACTATGTGTGTAAATAAAATGTTGCTGTGGATGGTACCAGAAAGCTAACTGCAATAGTTCAGAGTATATAATTCCCTATAATTATGGAACAATTAAATATCAATGATTTTAACATCCGGCTGACGTTTACATTCAGTCAAATAAAGATTCCTTTCCTTGATCTGTGGATTTCAGTAACAGGTGATACTATCCGCACCTACACGTATCGTAAGGAGACGGCAGCTAACACCCTCCTTCAGGCAGATAGCCACCATCCCAGGTGGCTCAAAGATGGAATCCCAGTGGGACAGTTTCTTCGCCTCAAACGAAACTGTTCCAAATCCTCGGACTACAGTAATGAGAGTAAAGACCTTTATAAGAGATTTAGGGAACGAGGCTACACCCATAATCAGCTTAGAAGGGCTAAGAACAAGGTAGCTGGCCGCAATAGAGAGGACCTGTTGACCATTACCCCTAAAAAAAGGTCCAATACTAATAAGAACACACAGAATGGATATACAAGAGTAATCACGCAATATGGGGTTCAATGGGACACAGTCCGCGATATCCTCAATAAACATTGGGGTATTTTGACAAGCACACCGGGACTGGCTAAAATAGTTGGCCCATCACCCAACATGGTGGCCAAAAGGGCAAAAAACCTGGGTGATCTCCTTGTCAAATCCGAATACAAAAGTGAAACCGATGAGACATGGTTATCAGATTTTCCGCGTAGTAAGGGTATGTTTTCATGTGGCCATTGCCAAGTGTGCCCCTATGTGGATCGAACCAACAGATTCCACGATGCATACGGTGAGAATGAATTTGAAATTCGGGACCTTATCAACTGTGCCTCTACTAAGGTAATATATATTATTACCTGCCCATGCGGGAAATTATATATAGGCAAAACCAAGCGCCCTTTAAGGGTTAGAATAGGGGAACACATGCGGGAGATTAGGGCCCGGGACACAGAGAAGCCCCTGGCCAAACATTTCTCCCTAGTACATGGTGGCAGCCTCAGAGGCATGACCGTGAAGGGCATCTATATGCTTAAACTTTCCCCTAGACGCGGTGATTTTAATCGCATACTACTGCAAAAAGAAAAGTGGTGGATTTACCGCTTAAGAAGTTTACATCCAGTGGGTATGAACACTGAACTCAACCTCCAGGTATTCCTTGAGGAATGATTGAGGGGATACCTTCTTCCCTATCCCACCCACCCTCCTCCGCCACCTTCACGGCATGCCCTCGGGAGTCATTATAATTATATTTATGTATAATTCCACCCGGGCTTCTCTCTGTCCCTGGCTACTCGCCCTCTCTGTGACCCTCACCACATTACATCAATGCATGCTCCTTTGCCTTCCCTTAATGCTATTTTTTGGCTGCTGGGGTTCATTGTCACCAAAAGATCTCTCACCACAATAATGAAGGATACCCCAGTACTAGCATTATTCTGGCTTCTTTGCTCCCAGATAGATATTCTACATTTCCCTGGGGAACTAATGCGGAAGTTCATTATACATGGCTTCTTACCTAGTCCCACTGAATTGCATCTCAATACCTTATCTATATTTAGATTTGAAACACTATATATGACACTGTACATCTAGGGTCTTTGGTTTGATTTGTATGGGAACCCGGTACGTTACGCATACTTAAAGGGATATGAATCCTCTCTATCTAAATGCATTTAAGTTTTCTAATTCATAATATATAATTCATAGTTCTTCTTTATGATACCTGCCCAATTCTGTGACATCCAACATCCCTATGTATGTCTGGTATGTCCTGTCTCCTATATGTTGGTATCCCTTGTCTTTACTTAAAGTATCTCCCCATATACTTGGAATAAAATTAAACCCCCCTCCCCCCTCCCCCTTTCCCCCCCAACCCCCCCCCCCCCTGGCCATCTAACCTCTATGTATCAATATGTAAAAGCTACTATCTACTATTCATGAAAGGTCTCACTTCGGAAACTATGTATGGACATATATCGCTAAACATTCTGTCCCTTTAAGAAAGATTCATTCTGGTGGGAGTCCTACGTAGCGCTGTGCTATAAAAAGGGACGACGCAGGCCCCACCAATACGTCCAGACGAAGCTACGCAACTGTAATTGCGAAACGCGTTGACGTCATCGCGTTCTGAGACGCCGGCACACCTCCCGGAAGCCAGCCCAGGCTGGGTGAGAGACGGAGGAAACAGGGAGGAACAGCGAGGAATCAGCTGGAAGCTGGAAGCCGACTAAACACAGGAGACGCCAAAACACCGCAACACAAGTTTGAGGATATATACTTGGAGTCAACTATATCCATCAATACACACTTGGTCACCGGGATACTATCAGGTACCGCAAACTCACTGTATGGGACAGATGTAAATATTTTTTCCTGACTGGATATTACCTGTTTTTGAGAGCTGATTGCAGCCCAAATAACCCCAAGGTGACTCTGTTTAGCAGTACCCTAATAGGCACTCCACCCGTAGCAGATATTTACTATCTAATACCCTATCTCAGGACAGTAATTGGAAGTTGAAATTAATTCACTCAAACATTGATGCCGGTCTGTCTTTGCCTCCGGAAACCTATACATGCCGGGTTGAATTATCAACATATTCTCACGGGTACATTCCCATTTCGGCATCCATCGCTTGACCGTTCCTCTCCATCAATGCCAATTGTGTCTGTTTGCTGGTGTTCTCCTGTTGGAAATCTACACATTCACAAGCTCTGAAGAGAACTAAATCCCTCTCTCTCCCCTTTTCAATGTGGCGGAAGATATTTATTACTTTTATTATCCAGCAAGGATTGTCCATCATTATCATCTAGATTAGAGGTTGATTCTCCACAGTACATCTCTGCTTCCTCCATCTTCCAGCATTTCCCCTTGTTTCCCTCCCACACCCCCCCACCTTTTTCCTCCCCCCCATCTCCCTGTCCCTATATTGGGCTTGAGCTTCCCTTTTGATCTCTGTGTGGATTTCCTGACCTACAGGCAATTATAGCCATTATACATACAAATTAAATACATGTACAGGCTCTCCACACACAGATTGCCGGCGTCCGGACGCTCTGTTTAATGTTGTTTGTATATTTTTGTTTAGTGTTTATGTGTCTTTTTATTTTTACTTGTTGCTGCATCATAGACTCATCAGGTGACTGGATGAGTCATATGGTGTTATAACTGCAAATGTCACATATACTATATTGATCCATATTTGGGATCACTTGTGATTACACTGATTTTCCTCATTTTTTTGTATTTACAATAAAGCATCATTGTTTTTTATTCAAGCCCTTACTTCTTGTATGTTATGCCACTCATTTGGTCTCCTGGTTCCTGCCAGCCTTGATAGGAACTTTGTAAGTTCCCTAGTTTTACATTGGCTAAATATTTTATAAGCCAAAAAAAATGTTTTTAATTTTTGAAACCATGTTTTTATTTTTTCAAAAAAAAAAAAAAAAATGTTGGGAAAAAATACCAAAAAAAAATATTATATTAACAGAAAAAAAAAAAAAAATGATAATAAATCAACCAAAAAAAAAAACATGTTTGGATGTGCACTATAATAAAAATTTTTTTTGCACAAATTAAACAATATGTGTGGCTTCTTCTTTTTAAATACTACCAGTTTGACCAAAAAATGTGGTGGTTCATTGACAAAGGGGCTTATTTACTAAACGCTAAACAAGTTTTGCACTATAATAAGTGCACTAGGACAACATATAAAACAGCCAAAAAGAAAAGCAAACAATACGAAAAAAACAATATTTGAAACAGACATCAATGGATTTATTTTTGAAAAATAAAGTAAGTTTTAAGGGTCTGCTGCCATTGCAATGGCCCCCCTACCATTAAAATAAGTTAAATATCGGTCCCGCACTTGCTGTGCTGCTTGTGGGGCCAAGCCAAGACGGCGATTATCCAGCCCTGTCATCTCGGCCTCCACTCCGGCCTCAGGCCCAATAGGTGGTGTGTAGCTGGTCGAATGCTTCCGGAGGTAATTGTGCATTATACAGCAGGTGAGAATAATTGTATTGAGTTTGTACTCTGCCAGATGGATCGAAGTTAAGAGCAATCTGAAACGGTTGGCCATACTTCCGAAGGCATTTTCAACCACCCTTCTTGCTCTGGCCAACCGAAAATTAAAAATCCTCCTCTCAGGGGTGAGGGATCTTTGGGGAAATGGCCTCATCAGGTGTTCACCCAGACCAAACGCCTCGTCGGCAATGAAAACAAAGGGGAGTCCCTCCACATTCTCTGCATCTGGTGGCAGCTCCAGGCCACCAGTCTGGAGACAACGGCAGAACTCTGTCTCGTTAAACACTCCTCCATCCGACATCCGGCCGTTTTTCCCCACATCCACATAAAGAAAGTCATATTGTGCCGACACCACCGCCATCAACACTATACTATGGAACCCCTTATAGTTCCAATAGTAAGACCCCGAATGGGGTGGGGGCACAATTCGGACATGTTTCCCGTCAATCGCCCCTCCGCAGTTGGGAAAGTCCCAACGGGCAGCAAACTGGGAAGCCACAGTCTGCCATTCCTGTGGCGTGGAAGGACACTGTGAAGTCAAACAGAAAGATACAATTATAATTAAAAACAAGCCAAAACACCAAACTAAATCCAAGAAATTAACAAACAATTTTGAGCAACATATGTATTTATTTTCTTAGTCCTTGAAATCAAACACAAAAATTAAAGATAAGGGACAATTCTCTGATTGATGACCCCTCTGATGGCCCAGAGAAGATAATAATGGGGATGTGGGTGGGGAGTAATTAATTCTAAGGTCAGACAATACACATGCAATCAATTAAACAGTGTGGGGGGGGGGGCTGGGTTAATTAGAAGCTGACCCAAAACACATGCAATCAATTAAACAGTGTGGGGGGCTGGGTTAATTAGAAGCTGACCCAAAACACATGCAATCAATTAAACAGTGTGGGGGGGCTGGGTTAATTAGAAGCTGACCCAAAACACATGCAATCAATTAAACAGTGTGGGGGGGGGCTGGGTTAATTAGAAGCTGACCCAAAACACTTTCAATCAATTAAACAGTGTGGGGGGGCTGGGTTAATTAGAAGCTGACCCAAAACACATGCAATCAATTAAACAGTGTGGGGGGGGGGGGGCTGGGTTAATTAGAAGCTGACCCAAAACACATGCAATCAATTAAACAGTGTGGGGGGGGGGCTGGGTTAATTAGAAGCTGACCCAAAACACATGCAATCAATTAAACAGTGTGGGGGGGGGGGGTCTGGGTTAATTAGAAGCTGACCCAAAACACATGCAATCAATTAAACAGTGTGGGGGGGGGGGGGCTGGGTTAATTAGAAGCTGACCCAAAACACATGCAATCAATTAAACAGTGTGGGGGGGCTGGGTTAATTAGAAGCTGACCCAAAACACATGCAATCAATTAAACAGTGTGGGTGGGGGCTGGGTTAATTAGAAGCTGACCCAAAACACATGCAATCAATTAAACAGTGTGGGGGGGCTGGGTTAATTAGAAGCTGACCCAAAACACATGCAATCAATTAAACAGTGTGGGGGGGGCTGGGTTAATTAGAAGCTGACCCAAAACACATGCAATCAATTAAACAGTGTGGGGGGGGGCTGGGTTAATTAGAAGCTGACCCAAAACACATGCAATCAATTAAACAGTGTGGGGGGGGGCTGGGTTAATTAGAAGCTGACCCAAAACACATGCAATCAATTTAAAAAAGAGGGGCAAGGGGGTGAAAGGGGGGTGAGTAAAGCAGTACAATGGAGCTGTTAAGATACCTTTTTTTCTACTAAAGTGACTAGGCTAGGGGTGTTTAGGGGCCCAAGATTCCATGCTGGGGAGGTTGGTGCAAGCAAATATGCATGTGACCCACTAAATAATACATTCTAAAGCAATTTCTCTAAGTGAACCGTAAAATAAAAAAAACAAAAACATGCATGAATAGGGGACATTCATAGAATAGTCCTATCATGGTAATTAGCTAATTATGAAATTGATGCACTACATTAGCAAACATACAAGACATAGGTAATTTTAAAAGAGAAAACTTACCTTAATGTATTCCTCCTGCAGGACGTGAATAATGGCAGAACAGGTCTCTGGAATAATGATCCCCAGAGCCTGGGGGGAGATGCCTGTCGTGAACTTGAGGTCCTGCAAGCTTCTCCCCGTCGCCAAGTAACGCAAGCTGACCCAAAACACATGCAATCAATTAAACAGTGTGGGGGGGGGCTGGGTTAATTAGAAGCTGACCCAAAACACATGCAATCAATTAAACAGTGTGGGAGGGCTGGGTTAATTAGAAGCTGACCCAAAACACATGCAATCAATTAAACAGTGTGGGGGGGCTGGGGTAATTAGAAGCTGACCCAAAACACATGCAATCAATTAAACAGTGTGGGGGGGGGGGCTGGGTTAATTAGAAGCTGACCCAAAACACATGCAATCAATTAAACAGTGTGGGGGGGGCTGGGTTAATTAGAAGCTGACCCAAAACACATGCAATCAATTAAACAGTGTGGGGGGGGGGCTGGGTTAATTAGAAGCTGACCCAAAACACATGCAATCAATTAAACAGTGTGGGGGGGCTGGGTTAATTAGAAGCTGACCCAAAACACATGCAATCAATTAAACAGTGTGGGTGGGGGCTGGGTTAATTAGAAGCTGACCCAAAACACATGCAATCAATTAAACAGTGTGGGGGGGCTGGGTTAATTAGAAGCTGACCCAAAACACATGCAATCAATTAAACAGTGTGGGGGGGGGCTGGGTTAATTAGAAGCTGACCCAAAACACATGCAATCAATTAAACAGTGTGGGGGGGGCTGGGTTAATTAGAAGCTGACCCAAAACACATGCAATCAATTAAACAGTGTGGGGGGGCTGGGTTAATTAGAAGCTGACCCAAAACACATGCAATCAATTTAAAAAAGAGGGGCAAGGGGGTGAAAGGGGGGTGAGTAAAGCAGTACAATGGAGCTGTTAAGATACCTTTTTTTCTACTAAAGTGACTAGGCTAGGGGTGTTTAGGGGCCCAAGATTCCATGCTGGGGAGGTTGGTGCAAGCAAATATGCATGTGACCCACTAAATAATACATTCTAAAGCAATTTCTCTAAGTGAACCGTAAAATAAAAAAAACAAAAACATGCATGAATAGGGGACATTCATAGAATAGTCCTATCATGGTAATTAGCTAATTATGAAATTGATGCACTACATTAGCAAACATACAAGACATAGGTAATTTTAAAAGAGAAAACTTACCTTAATGTATTCCTCCTGCAGGACGTGAATAATGGCAGAACAGGTCTCTGGAATAATGATCCCCAGAGCCTGGGGGGAGATGCCTGTCGTGAACTTGAGGTCCTGCAAGCTTCTCCCCGTCGCCAAGTAACGCAACGTGGCGACTAGCCTCTGCTCCGCAGTGATGGCTTGCCGCATGCAGGTATTCTGCCTGCTGATAAAAGGGGACAGCGAAGCCAACAGACGGTGAAAAATGGGGTCCGTCATCCTGAGATAATTCCTGAAATCATCAGGATTACTCTCACGGATCTCACGGAGCAAAGGCATGTGCGAGAATTGGTCACGATGGCACGATGACAGATACAAACCTCACAAGCACAAACTGAACGGCAGAAACGAGCGAATTAAGCAGAAGTCTGAGAAGCGCGAATCGTCTCTAACCGAACGTCAACTAACACGAGATACACACGAGATTAGTTAACGGTGCCCAAAGGGTGTCGTTTTGGATCTTGAGCTTCCTTTTTCTATTCCCGTCGTACGTGCTGTACGTCATCGCGTGAACCGCCAGACTTTTTGCGTGATCGTGTGTGGTCAAGTCCGTTCGCTTTTTAGTCCACCGAAGCCAGCTGGAAAGTCCGGCGGATTGTCCGCTGGACTAGATCCGCCGGCAAAAGTCCGCACGTGTGTATGCGGCATTAGTGGAATCAAAAGAGTTGGCGTCTGAATATAGGTTTTTCAGGTGAGAGCTGAATTTTTAAACTATTTTTAGAGGATTACTCGTATATGTATTTTTAGTCAGTTTAAGTTTAATAGGTTTAGAAGACTTATTGATAAGTACGCTTATCGCACTTAACCACTTCCCACCCGGCCAATGTACATATACGGCCGGGTGGGAGCCATCTACTTCTGAATGGACGTTCCGGAACGTCCTTCAGAAGTAGAGGGATCGCGCGCGCGCGCGCGTGCCCGCACAGTGGCGCGATCCCGATGCGGCCGTGTCACCCGGACATGGCGCATCTCGGATCGGCAGGAGGGCTCGGTGATTGGCCCTCCTGATCACATGACGGCCGTGTCGAATCACGGCCGTCATGTGATGTAAACAAACAGCCGGTTGCTAGGCAATCGGCCCTCCTCTCCTCACACGGAAGTCGTCGGTGAGGAGAGGAGAGCGGATCGCTGCAGCCGGCTGGTGATCAGTGAGTATTAGCTGTTTTTTTACTCACTGATCACCAGTCTAGAGTCACCACAGTAAAACACACATGTCCCCACAGTAAAACACACATGTCCCCACAGTAAAACACACATGTCCCCAAAACACACATGTCCCCAAAACACACATGTCCCCAAATAATAAAAAACACATGTCCCTCACATATGTCCCAGTAAAATCACATGTCCCAATGATTATCTGCACACATATGTCCGTGATCACCTGCACACCCCTTTTACATGATCATTTGCGTACATATGTCCGTGATCACGCGAACCAATTATTATACACTTAACGGATTTTTTTTTACTAAAAACATGTAGCAGAATACATTTTGGCTTAAATTTATGACAAAATTTTATTTTATTGGATTTCTTTTAAATAAGAAAGGAGAAAATATTGTTTTTTTTTCAAAATTTCCGCTATGTTTTCGCTTATATCGCAAAAATTAAAAAACGGAGTCGCGAATAAATACCACCAAACTAAAGCTCTATTTGTGCGAACAAAATGATTTGGTTATAGCATTGCATGACCGCGCAATTGTCACTGAAAGTGCGAGAGCACTGAAAGCTGAAAATTGGTCTGGGCAGGAAGGGTGTTTAAGTGCACAGTATTGTAGTGGTTAATAAGTACCAGGTTTGTTAGATTTTATGTAAAATGCATGTCTGGTGCATTGCAATGTTTTCTCAGCAAAATCATTGAGAAATAAATCATATTCCAATCTTGCTTTTTCTAGTTTATTTTTTGCAGATGGAGTGGGATTAGTTTGAAAGGCTGTAAAAGAAGAATTAAATTCATTTTCCAATTTCCGGGCCAGGTTTCTGCGTTCCCTCTTGAGTATTCCAATTTGTTGTTGGACTATCCCTCTCAAAACCGGTTTGTATGCCTCCCAGAGGGTGAATGAGGAGACTTCTGGGCATGTATTATGTTTTAAATAATCTTTCCTGTTCTATGTTTATACAGTAAGAGGGGTGTTTCAATAATATATTTGATAAATACCATGTGGTATCATGTGCTTTGGGTATAAGAGATGCAATAGAGGTGAAGACTACGTTATGGTCAGACCATGGGATAGGGATAATATTAGATGCAATTATTTCTGGCAACATTCCTGCCGTCAGAAATATGTGGTCAATTCGACTGAATGTTTGATGTGGATGGGAGAAATATGTATAGTTTCTTTTGGTCGGGTTGTTTTCTCTCCAAGAATCAACTAATTTATAGTTAGAAAGGAGACGAGAAAGCAATTGATTAGTTTGGTTTCAGGATGGAATAAATGGGGATCTGTCCAGAAATGGGAGGATGGCTTGATTAGAATCTCCACATACAACGAGTGAGCCCATTTTATGAGAGTGTACTACCTGAAAAAGGTGTGATAAAAAGGGTACAGGTTTTTTGTTAGGCGCATAATATGAAACAACAGTTATAGCCGTGTCCAAAACATATCCAGTTAGAATTGAATACCGTCCCTCAGGGTTTTTTATTGCAGCCTGCATTGTGAAATGAGTGGAGCGATGGAACGCTATTAACCACTTCAGCCCCAGACCAATTGGCAGCCAAAGGACCAGGCCCCTTTTTGCGATTCGGCACTGCGTCGCTTTAACTGACAATTGCGTGGTTGTGCAACAAAATTGGCGTCCTTTTTTTCCCCACAAATAGCTATTTCTTTTGGTGGTATTTGATCGCCCCTGCGGTTTTTATTTTTTGCGCTATAAACAAAAATAGAGAGACAATTTTGAAAAAAATTCAATATTTTTTGCTTTTTGCTATAATAAATATCCCCCAAAAATATATAAAAAAAACTTTTTTTTTTCCTCAGTTTAGGCTGATACGTATTCTTCTACAAATTTTTGTTAAAAAAAAATCGCAATTAGCGATTATTGATTTGTATGCGCAAAAGTTATAGCATTTACAAAATAGGGGATAGTTTTATAGCATTTTTATTAATATTTATTTTTTTACTAGTAATGGCGGCGATCAGCGATTTTTATTGTGACTGCAACATTATGGCGGACACATCGGACATTTAGGACACATTTTTGGGACCATTGTCATTTATACAGCAATCAATGCTATTTAAATGCATTGATTCCTGTATAAATGACACATGCAGTGAAAGAGTTAACCACTAGGGGGAGGGGAGGGGTTATGGGCTGTGACGTGTGTGTGTTTTTTTTACATTAGGGGGCGGGGGCTGATGTCTGACGTCATTGATCGGCTTTCCCGATGACAGAGAACAGCCGATCAATGAGAGGTAGAGTAGGAAGTGCGGGGAGAGGTTTGTTTACACAGCCCTCTCCCCGTTCTTCAGCTCTGTGACCCAATCACGGGACACCAGCGGCGATCGGGTCCGCTGGTCCCGCGGCCGGGGTCACGGAGCTCCCGCCTGGGTAGCGAGCGCGCCGTTGGCGGCGCACGCGCGACCCACGGCCAGGCAATTAAAGGGCCACGTACCTGTACGTGGTTTTGCCTGGCCGTGCCATTCTGCTGACGTATATATGCAGTGGGCGGTCGGGAAGCGGTTAAGGTGCCTCTTTGTTTGGTATTTGTTGAAGCTGTGAATACTTGTGGGTATGATGAATTAAAAAATAGATTTGGAGTAGATTTGTTTGTAAAGTGGGTTTTTTGTAAACACACAATATGTGCTTTCATGGCCTGGAAAGATCGAAACGCTTTTGTACGTTTTTGTGGTACATTTAGCCCCTGTACATTTAGGGAATTAGATTTAATGGTGCCATAGCAGCTGCCACAACAAGCTTTTATTACCACTAGGGTTGAGCGAACCCGAACTGTAAAGTTAGGGTCCGTACCGGACTTTTGGGTGTTCGGGTTCCGGACCCGAACCCGAACAATTGACTGTATGTTCAGGTTCGGGTCCAGTGTTCAGCGATGTAATGGCGCATTTTTTAAAAGCTGCAGGGCAGCCAATCAACTTTCGTTTAACTGGTGTGCCCTTAGAAGCCATCACAGCCATGCCTACTAATGGCATGGTTGTGATTGGCCAGTGCAGCATGTGACCCAGCCTCTATATAAGCTAGAGGCACACAGCACAGCACGTCACTCTGCTTTAGACAGTGTAGGGAAAGGTTCCTGGCTGCTGTTGATGTGAGGGAGAGAATTACATGATAGGAGTCTGTCCAGATTCATGAAATCAATTCTAATTAGTTAGCGATCTACATAGATTTAGTTGTGTGGGTGCAGTGCACAAGCTTTTTACACTGCACTGAGAGAAAAGATAGAGAGTGTATGGCAAGGTTCCTGTGTCTGCTTTGAGGGAGAGAGAATTATATAGGAGTCCAGATTCAGAAATCTATTCTAATAAGTCAGCTATCTACATAGATTTACCTGGTTGGATTGCAGTGCACAGTCTTTTTACTCTGCCATGAGCCCAGTGCCAGAGAAAATATAGCTTTTATCTGCAAGCTCAGTGCACCAGCACTGCATATGTTACTGTGAGATACACCCTGTACATACTGTGGGTGTATTCTGCTATTGCAAAAAATAAAAATTTGCAGTGTTTTCTGCATATGTGCAGGTGTGACATACCCAATTGATATATTTTTCTTCTATTGTGCTATTCAAATACATTTTTTTTAGGGAAAATTTTTTTTTTGAATAGCATTTTCTGCATTTTTGCAGGTTTTGAGATACACCGTTTACATACTCTGGGTGTATTCTGCTATTGCAAAAACACCCATTTAGGGCAAGATCCTAAATTTGGAAAATATGAGGAGAACTTGAAAGAAGGGACATGGCCCTGGTCGTGGTGCTGCTGGTGGAGCTCCTGTTGCAGGAAGAGGACGTGGTTGATCTGTGCCAGCTACACGCACAAGTGAAACCCCTTCCTTAGGGGCGAGTAGGCGACAGAGCCTGCAGCGGTATTTGGTCGCGCCTAATGAGGCTGTACGAATGTTGAGGCCAGGACAAGTACAGGCGATAGTAGATTGGGTTGCTGACAGTGCCTCCAGTTCCTTCACATTGTCTCCCACCCAGTCTCTTGATGAAAGTTCAGAGTTGGCACCTGCAGCCAATGTCCATCAGTCTTTCCCCTCACCCCCTTGCAAATCAGCCAAGCAGTCTGAGCCCCAAATCATGCAGCAGTCTCTTATGCTTTTTAATGACTCTGTTAGCAGGGTTTCCCAGGGCCATCCACCTCACCCTGCCCGAGAAGTGGAAGAGATTGTGTGCACCAATGCCCAACCACTTATGTTTCATGATGAGTACATGGGAGAACCATCTCAGCACGTCTCAGATGATGACGAAACACAGGTGCCAACTGCTGCTGCTTTCGCAATTGTGTAGACCGACAAGGAGGGCAGGGGTGAAGACTGGGTGGAAGATGATGTGGAGGACGATGAGGTTCTCGACCCCACATGGAATCAACGTCATGCAGGTGAACAGTGTAGTTCGGGAGGAAGAGGCGGTGGTCGCACAGAGCCACCAGCACAGCAGAAGAGGGAGCAGGGTGCAAAAGCAGAGCGTCCGTCCCATAGACAGTACGTCTGCTACTGCCCAACGCAGCAAGGGACCGAGCACACCAAAGCCAGGTCCAAGGAATTCCCCAGCGTGGCAGTTCTTCAGACAATGTGCTTATGACAAGACACAAGTGGTTTGCACGCTGTGCAAGCAGAGCCTGAAGCGAGGCATAAACGTTCTCAACCTGAGCACAACCTGCATGACCAGGCATCTAAGTGCAAAGCACGAGCTGCAGTGGAGTAGACACCTCAAAAACCAAGAAAGGTCTCTGGCTCCTCCTGCTTCCTCTTCTGCTGCAGTCACGGCCTCTTCATCCACCTCTGTAGTGACAGCGGCACCTGCCAACCCACAGAGGATCTGCCAGCAACACTACCACCTGGGTCACCAACCATCTCCACAATGTCCCATGGAAGCGTTCAGCTCTCTATCTCCCAAACACTGGAGCGGAAGAGGAAGTACCCCCCCTAGCCACCCGCGATCCCTGGCCCTGAATGCCAGCATTTCAAAATTCCTTGCCTTTGAAATGCTGTCACTCCGCCTGGTGAAGACGCAGAATTTCTAAAGCCTGATGGCATTGGCTGTCCCACAGTACGTCGTGCCCAGCCGCCACTACTTTTCCAGGCAAGCCATCCCTTCCCTGCACAACCAAGTGGGGGACAAAATCAGGTGTGCACTGTGCAACGCCATCTGTGGCAAGGTCCACCTAACTACGAATGCGGGTACCAGTAAGCACGGTCAGGGACATTATATCTCCCTAACAGCACACTGGGTAAATGCAGCAGCGGCTGGGCCTGAGGCGGATAGCAGTTTGGCGCATGTCCTTCCACCACCGAGGATTGCAGGGCGCTTCAGTTTGCCTCCTGTTGCTAACTCCTCCTCCTCAGCTTCTTCATCCTCTACCGCCTCCTCATCTGGTCAGCGTAACACCTTCACCACCAACTTCAGCACAGCCAGGGGGAAAAACCGCACACCACGCAGGAGTTGTGGAGGGACATGGAACAACAGACCGATGAGTGGTTGGTGGCAGTGAGCCTCAAGCCCGGCCTGGTGGTGTGCGATAATGGGCGAAATCTCATAGCAGCTCTGGTATTTGGGCACGTAAACGTGCGCGCATAGCATACAATACGATAGTCATAGAATAAGAAAGAATGGGTTTAGCAGCACCAGATTTTAAAAAATATTATGAAGCTTTTGGGATTTCCAGAATAATAGATTAGACTCATAATAAGAAGGATAAGAGCAGGATTGAGTTAGAAATTAGGTTAAGTAGAACAAATATAGGGAAAATTATATGGATACCGCCACAATATCGAGATTTAGGACCAAACACAAATATACTGACAAAAAATTCACTAAAGATTTGGGATGCAATAAACAAGAGACACAAATGGGATCATAACTCACCATTAATACCACATTGAGACACAAACTTCTTCCTACCAGGGAAGGAGGAGCACATATATTTTAGTAGGTGGGCTAATAAGGAGAATATAAGATTGCAGGATGTGATGGAAGGGAATAGATTATATATTTACAAGGAGATCACGTGGGAATGGGGACAGAAACCACTAGACAAATGGAGATACACTCAATTACAACACTTTACACAGACTTAACCACAGCCACTGCGAGGAAAGAGAGATCTGAGACCCTTAGAGAAATTACTGGAGTCCCCCCAAAGCTTAGAGAAAAGGATATCAAAAATATACAAAATATTGTTGCGCGAGGCGGACCACGAATACCCATCCTACCTAGAAAAATGGGAAAGAGAGATAGGCCCCTTAAGTAGTGACGAACATAGGAACAAGATAATAAGGCTCACCTACTCTGTAGCAAAGGACACGCAAACAGTTGAAATGTCGTATAAGCTTCTAGTGAGGTGGTATGTAACCCCACAAAGAGCGAATGTCTACAGAGAAGACAACTCTCCAACTGCACTGGGGACTTTCTCACATTTGTGGTGGGAGTACCCCAAAATACAAATTTACTGGGACAAAATAATAGAAGTAATTTTTAATATAACGGGAGAAAGGATTAAAAAAACAAATCATGGGTATGTCTGTTTCATGACACAGAGAAGGGGGTGAGACAATATGGGCGTACCTTAATCCCTTACCTATTGAATTCATCAAAAGCTCTAATCCCATGCTTGTGGAAATTCTAGGAGACACCATCCATGAAAGAGTGGATTGAGAGGGTAGAGTGGACAAGAACTATAGAAGAGTCGATTCACAAGACAGAGGATATAGAGGCAAAACATAAAAGGATATGGCAGCAATGGCTGGTGTTTAGAAAAACGGAGAGATACCTGAGGTTAATGGAAAGAGAGTGCTGACAGAGATGGAAGGAAGTGAGCGAGGCGAGGTAGGGTTTTTTTTTTTGTTTTTGTTTTTTTGTTTCTTCTTTTTATTAGGGGGGGGGGGTGAGGTAGTATTATGGAAAAGGAGGTAACAATTGTAATGTTAATTATGAATGTAAAAGATGAAATGTTTGTAAAACCTAACAAAATAAAGAATATATATAAAAAAATAAAAAATCATCCTACAACTTACTGTGGAGTTAGTAAAAGCAAACGATATAGCAAGTTAATACAACAACGTGCTCAGAAGTCAGTTTTAAAAATCAGTCTCAGGGTTATTGTTTTTCTAATAACTTTTCTAATAGTCACACAATAAACATTTAAATCTTTTCTAACACCTTTTGTGGTTCCTGAGGCCAGGGGAGTTGCGCTTCTGGCCCAGGGTCTTGCTTACTTTTGGCCAATCAACTGGTTTGGCACCCCGGCTTTTTCCGTTTACATCTGCATGCTCGCAAGACGCAGCAATCGGGAGCACTGACATCATGTTCTTGGAGCCTGGCAAGGCATGGTGCCCAGTGTTGGTTTAAACCAGCTCGTCAGTGCTACATCTGTCAAACCCAGGGATGGTCCTCTGTTTGCCTTTTCCTAGCGCTTCCCTCTCCGCAGCTCAACGCATACTTCATTGACACCCCCTTTTTTTTGGCCAATCAGGGTCTGGACCCTTATGCATACTTTGGCTATTCATTCAGAATAGGAGTAGCTTCTGTGTTTTTGTGCAAGGGGGCCCTGGCCCTTATTATTTGGTATTCGGGTAGGTGGAGGTCGTCTTGTTTCTCTGGGTAATGAAAATATGTTTAGAACGGCAAAATTCTGCAATATTGTTGTGCCACATCCAATATCAAAAGACAAAAAAACAGGGAACACCTATTGGTGGACTTTTCAGGCACGTACACAGGTGAAGTAATTAAAAATAATTTGTTTAATTAAAGAATAAAAAATAGAATAATGTGTCATGGAAAACACAATACATGTATTGGCTAATAACACCATAACAGAGCATCATACATCTGATAATGTAGCTAGGGATGGGCCCGGTGCTCGATTCAAACCCACGTTCGAATCGAGCACCGGGCGTTCGCCCGCTCGGCGAGCCCAGAACTATTTGGGCCGTTCGCATCACATTCGTGTGATGCGAGCGGCCCGCAATGCATTGCGGCCGGCGCAGTGCATTGCTGGCTGATGATTGGCCAAGCATGCACTGTGACCCCGCATGCTTGGCCAATCACAGCGCCGGCAGCGAGGAGAGCAATAATTGGCTACAGGCAGGACGCCTGTAGCCAATTAAAGCTCAGGGGCTTTAGTACACGCCCCACTCTATAAAAGGCCGCCACGCCGTCGGCCCAGGGCACATGTGTTCCGGCTTTTAAAAGAGTGAATAGGCAGTCTGCTGATTGATTTCTTCATTGCTAAACCATTGCTGATTCATTCAATACTGATCATTGCTGCTGATTGCACTGCTGAGTGTGACATTATCTGCTGCTGGGGATTAGGCTGGTGTGTGCGTGCTGTTAGTACAGCATTTCAGTAGCACCCATTGCAGTGCTGTTAGAACCGCATTGCACCCCAACTTTCTGTCCCAGCCTTCTGTCCCAACCTTCTGTCCCATCCCAGGCAGGCAGGCAGGGATTTATAGGAGCCATATTGTGTTTGTGTCAGCACACATAGGAGCTAGTGTGTGTGTTGTCAGCACACATAGGAGCTATATTTTTTGTCAGCACACATAGGAGATATAGTGTGTTGTCAGCACACATAGGAGCTATAGTGTGTTTGTGTCAGCACACATAGGACCTATAGTGTGTTTGTGTCAGCACACATAGGACCTATAGTGTGTTGTGAGCACACATAGGAGCTATATTTTTTTGTCAGCACACATAGGAGCTATATTTTTTTGTCAGCACACATAGGAGCTATAGTGTGTGTCAGCACACATAGGACCTATAGTGTGTTTGTGTCAGCACACATAGGACCTATAGTGTGTTGTGAGCACACATAGGAGCTATATTTTTTTGTCAGCACACATAGGAGCTATAGTGTGTTGTCAGCACACATAGGAGCTATAGTGTGTTTGTGTCAGCACACAAAGGAGCTATAGTGTGTTGTCAGCACACATAGGAGCTATAGTGTGTTGTCAGCACACAAAGGAGCTATAGTGTGTTTGTGTCAGCACACATAGGACCTATAGTGTGTTGTCAGCACACATAGGAGCTATAGTGTGTTTGTGTCAGCACACATAGGAGCTATAGTGTGTTGTCAGCACACATAGGAGCTATAGTGTTTTGTCAGCACACAAAGGAGCTATAGTGTGTTTGTGTCAGCACACATAGGAGCTATAGTGTGTTGTGAGCACACATAGGAGCTATATTTTTTTGTCAGCACACATAGGAGCTATAGTGTGTTGTCAGCACACATAGGAGCTATAGTGTGTTGTCAGCACACATAGGAGCTATAGTGTGTTGTCAGCACACATAGGAGCTATAGTGTGTTTGTGTAAGCACACATAGGAGCTATATTTTTTTGTCAGCACACATAGGAGCTATAGTGTGTTGTCAGCACACATAGGAGCTATAGTGTGTTGTCAGCACACATAGGAGCTATAGTGTGTTGTCAGCACACATAGGAGCTATAGTGTGTTTGTGTCAGCACACATAGGAGCTATAGTGTGTTGTGAGCACACATAGGAGCTATATTTTTTGTCAGCACACATAGGAGCTATAGTGTGTTTGTGTCAGCACACAAAGGAGCTATAGTGTGTTGTCAGCACACATAGGACCTATAGTGTGTTGTGAGCACACATAGGAGCTATATTTTTTTGTCAGCACACATAGGAGCTATAGTGTGTTGTCAGCACACATAGGAGCTATAGTGTGTTGTCAGCACACATAGGAGCTATAGTGTGTTTGTGTCAGCACACATAGGAGCTATAGTGTGTTTGTGTCAGCACACATAGGAGCTATATTGTGTTGTCAGCACACATAGGAGCTATAGTGTGTTGTCAGCACACATAGGAGCTATAGTGTGTTGTCAGCACACAAAGGAGCTATAGTGTGTTGTCAGCACACATAGGAGCTATAGTGTGTTGTCAGCACACATAGGAGCTATAGTGTGTTGTGAGCACACATAGGAGCTATATTTTTTTGTCAGCACACATAGGAGCTGTAGTGTGTTGTCAGCACACATAGGAGCTATAGTGTGTTTGTGTCAGCACACATATGAGCTATAGTGTGTTGTCAGCACACATAGGAGCTATAGTGTGTTTGTGTCAGCACACAAAGGAGCTATAGTGTGTTGTCACCACACATAGGAGCTATAGTGTGTTGTCAGCACACAAAGGAGCTATAGTGTGTTCAGCACACATAGGAGCTATAGTGTGTTTGTGTCAGCACACATAGGAGCTATAGTGTGTTTGTGTCAGCACACATAGGAGCTATAGTGTGTTGTGAGCACACATAGGAGCTATATTTTTTTGTCAGCACACATAGGAGCTATAGTGTGTTTGTGTCAGCACACAAAGGAGCTATAGTGTGTTGTCAGCACACATAGGACTTATAGTGTGTTGTGAGCACACATAGGAGCTATATTTTTTTGTCAGCACACATAGGAGCTATAGTGTGTTGTCAGCACACATAGGAGCTATAGTGTGTTGTCAGCACACATAGGAGCTATAGTGTGTTTGTGTCAGCACACATAGGAGCTATAGTGTGATGTCAGCACACATAGGAGCTATAGTGTTTTGTCAGCACACAAAGGAGCTATAGTGTTTTGTCAGCACACAAAGGAGCTATAGTGTGTTTGTGTCAGCACACATAGGAGCTATAGTGTGTTGTGAGCACACATAGGAGCTATATTTTTTGTCAGCACACATAGGAGCTATAGTGTGTTGTCAGCACACATAGGAGCTATAGTGTGTTGTCAGCACACAAAGGAGCTATAGTGTGTTTGTGTAAGCACACATAGGAGCTATGTTTTTTTGTCAGCACACATAGGAGCTATAGTGTGTTGTCAGCACACATAGGAGCTATAGTGTGTTGTCAGCACACATAGGAGCTATAGTGTGTTGTCAGCACACATAGGAGCTATAGTGTGTTTGTGTCAGCACACATAGGAGCTATAGTGTGTTGTGAGCACACATAGGAGCTATATTTTTTTGTCAGCACACATAGGAGCTATAGTGTGTTTGTGTCAGCACACAAAGGAGCTATAGTGTGTTGTCAGCACACATAGGACCTATAGTGTGTTGTCAGCACACATAGGAGCTATATATTTTTGTCAGCACACATAGGAGCTATAGTGTGTTGTCAGCACACATAGGAGCTATAGTGTATTGTCAGCACACATAGGAGCTATAGTGTGTTTGTGTCAGCACACATAGGAGCTATAGTGTGTTGTCAGCACACATAGGAGCTATAGTGTGTTGTCAGCACACATAAGAGCTATAGTGTGTTTGTGTCAGCACACATAGGAGCTATAGTGTGTTGTGAGCACACATAGGAGCTATATTTTTTTGTCAGCACACATAGGAGCTATAGTGTGTTGTCAGCACACATAGAAGCTATATTGTGTTGTCAGCACACATAGGAGCTATAGTGTGTTGTCAGCACACATAGGAGCTATAGTGTGTTGTCAGCACACAAAGGAGCTATAGTGTGTTGTCAGCACACATATGAGCTATAGTGTGTTGTCAGCACACATAGGAGCTATAGTGTGTTGTGAGCACACATAGGAGCTATATTTTTTTGTCAGCACACATAGGAGCTGTAGTGTGTTGTCAGCACACATAGGAGCTATAGTGTGTTTGTGTCAGCACACATAGGAGCTATAGTGTGTTGTCAGCACACATAGGAGCTATAGTGTGTTTGTGTCAGCACACAAAGGAGCTATAGTGTGTTGTCACCACACATAGGAGCTATAGTGTGTTGTCAGCACACAAAGGAGCTATAGTGTGTTCAGCACACATAGGAGCTATAGTGTGTTTGTGTCAGCACACATAGGAGCTATAGTGTGTTGTCAGCACACATAGGAGCTATAGTGTGTTGTCAGCACACATAGGAGCTATAGTGTGTTTGTGTCAGCACACATAGGAGCTATAGTGTGTTGTGAGCACACATAGGAGCTATATTTTTTTGTCAGCACACATAGGAGCTATAGTGTGTTGTCAGCACACATAGGAGCTATAGTGTGTTGTCAGCACACATAGGAGCTATAGGTTGTTGTCAGCACACATAGGAGCTATAGTGTGTTTGTGTCAGCACACATAGGAGCTATAGTGTGTTGTGAGCACACATAGGAGCTATATTTTTTTGTCAGCACACATAGGAGCTATAGTGTGTTGTCAGCACACATAGGAGCTATAGTGTGTTTGTGTCAGCACACATAGGAGCTATAGTGTGTTGTGAGCACACATAGGAGCTATAGTGCGTTTGTGTCAGCACACATAGGAGCTATATTGTGTTGTGAGCACACATAGGAGCTATATTTTTTTGTCAGCACACATAGGAGCTATAGTGTGTTGTCAGCACACATAGGAGCTATAGTGTGTTTGTGTCAGCACACAAAGGAGCTATAGTGTGTTGTCACCACACATAGGAGCTATAGTGTGTTGTCAGCACACAAAGGAGATATAGTGTGTTCAGCACACATAGGAGCTATAGTGTGTTTGTGTCAGCACACATAGGAGCTATAGTGTGTTGTCAGCACACATAGGAGCTATAGTGTGTTTGTGTCAGCACACATAGGAGCTATAGTGTGTTGTGAGCACACATAGGAGCTATATTTTTTTGTCAGCACACATAGGAGCTATAGTGTGTTGTCAGCACACATAGGAGCTATAGTGTGTTGTCAGCACACATAGGAGCTATAGGTTGTTGTCAGCACACATAGGAGCTATAGTGTGTTTGTATCAGCACACATAGGAGCTATAGTGTGTTGTGAGCACACATAGGAGCTATATTTTTTTGTCAGCACACATAGGAGCTATAGTGTGTTGTCAGCACACATAGGAGCTATAGTGTGTTTGTGTCAGCACACATAGGAGCTATAGTGTGTTTGTGTCAGCACACATAGGAGCTATAGTGTGTTGTGAGCACACATAGGAGCTATATTTTTGTGTCAGCACACATAGGAGCTATAGTGTGTTGTCAGCACACATAGGAGCTATAGTGTGTTGTCAGCACACATAGGAGCTATAGTGTGTTTGTGTCAGCACACAAAGGAGCTATAGTGTGTTGTCAGCACACATAGGAGCTATAGTGTGTTGTCAGCACACAAAGGAGCTATAGTGCGTTTGTGTCAGCACACATAGGAGCTATATTGTGTTGTGAGCACACATAGGAGCTATATTTTTATGTCAGCACACATAGGAGCTATAGTGTGTTGTCAGCACACATAGGAGCTATAGTGTGTTTGTGTCAGCACACAAAGGAGCTATAGTGTGTTGTCACCACACATAGGAGCTATAGTGTGTTGTCAGCACACAAAGGAGCTATAGTGTGTTCAGCACACATAGGAGCTATAGTGTGTTTGTGTCAGCACACATAGGAGCTATAGTGTGTTGTCAGCACACATAGGAGCTATAGTGTGTTGTCAGCACACATAGGAGCTATAGTGTGTTTGTGTCAGCACACATAGGAGCTATAGTGTGTTGTGAGCACACATAGGAGCTATATTTTTTTGTCAGCACACATAGGAGCTATAGTGTGTTGTCAGCACACATAGGAGCTATAGTGTGTTGTCAGCACACATAGGAGCTATAGGTTGTTGTCAGCACACATAGGAGCTATAGTGTGTTTGTGTCAGCACACATAGGAGCTATAGTGTGTTGTGAGCACACATAGGAGCTATATTTTTTTGTCAGCACACATAGGAGCTATAGTGTGTTGTCAGCACACATAGGAGCTATAGTGTGTTTGTGTCAGCACACATAGGAGCTATAGTGTGTTGTGAGCACACATAGGAGCTATATTTTTTTGTCAGCACACATAGGAGCTATAGTGTGTTTGTGTCAGCACACAAAGGAGCTATAGTGTGTTGTCAGCACACATAGGACCTATAGTGTGTTGTGAGCACACATAGGAGCTATATTTTTTGTCAGCACACATAGGAGCTATAGTGTGTTGTCAGCACACATAGGAGCTATAGTGTGTTGTCAGCACACATAGGAGCTATAGTGTGTTTGTGTCAGCACACATAGGAGCTATAGTGTGTTGTCAGCACACATAGGAGCTATAGTGTTTTGTCAGCACACAAAGGAGCTATAGTGTGTTTGTGTCAGCACACATAGGAGCTATAGTGTGTTGTGAGCACACAAAGGAGCTATAGTGCGTTTGTGTCAGCACACATAGGAGCTATATTGTGTTGTGAGCACACATAGGAGCTATATTTTTTTGTCAGCACACATAGGAGCTATAGTGTGTTGTCAGCACACATAGGAGCTATAGTGTGTTTGTGTCAGCACACAAAGGAGCTATAGTGTGTTGTCACCACACATAGGAGCTATAGTGTGTTGTCAGCACACAAAGGAGCTATAGTGTGTTCAGCACACATAGGAGCTATAGTGTGTTTGTGTCAGCACACATAGGAGCTATAGTGTGTTGTCAGCACACATAGGAGCTATAGTGTGTTGTCAGCACACATAGGAGCTATAGTGTGTTTGTGTCAGCACACATAGGAGCTATAGTGTGTTGTGAGCACACATAGGAGCTATATTTTTTTGTCAGCACACATAGGAGCTATAGTGTGTTGTCAGCACACATAGGAGCTATAGTGTGTTGTCAGCACACATAGGAGCTATAGTGTGTTGTCAGCACACATAGGAGCTATAGTGTGTTTGTGTCAGCACACATAGTAGGAGCTATAGTATGTTGTGAGCACACATAGGAGCTATATTTTTTTGTCAGCACACATAGGAGCTATAGTGTGTTTGTCAGCACACATAGGAGCTATAGTGTGTTGTCAGCACACATAGGAGCTATAGTGTGTTTGTGTAAGCACACATAGGAGCTATAGTTGTTTTGTCAGCACACATAGGAGCTATAGTGTGTTGTCAGCACACATAGGAGCTATAGTGTGTTGTCAGCACACATAGGAGCTATAGTGTGTTGTCAGCACAAATAGGAGCTATAGTGTGTTTGTGACAGCACATATAGGAGCTATAGTGTGTTGTGAGCACACATAGGAGCTATATTTTTTTGTCAGCACACATAGGAGCTATAGTGTGTTGTCAGCACACATAGGAGCTATAGTGTGTTGTCAGCACACAAAGGAGCTATAGTGTGTTTGTGTCAGCACACATAGGAGCTATATTGTGTTGTGAGCACACATAGGAGCTATATTTTTTTGTCAGCACACATAGGAGCTGTAGTGTGTTGTCAGCACACATAGGAGCTATAGTGTGTTTGTGTCAGCACACAAAGGAGCTATAGTGTGTTGTCAGCACACATAGGAGCTATAGTGTGTTGTCAGCACACATAGGAGCTATAGTGTGTTGTCAGCACACATAGGAGCTATAGTGTGTTGTCAGCACACATAGGAGCTATAGTGTGTTGTCAGCACACATAGGAGCTATAGTGTGTTGTCAGCACACATAGGAGCTATAGTGTGTTGTCAGCACACATAGGAGCTATAGTGTGTTTGTGTCAGCACACATAGGAGCTATAGTGTGTTGTGAGCACACATAGGAGCTATATTTTTTTGTCAGCACACATAGGAGCTATAGTGTGTTTGTGTCAGCACACAAAGGAACTATAGTGTGTTGTCAGCACACATAGGACCTATAGTGTGTTGTGAGCACACATAGGAGCTATATTTTTTTGTCAGCACACATAGGAGCTATAGTGTGTTGTCAGCACACATAGGAGCTATAGTGTGTTGTCAGCACACATAGGAGCTATAGTGTGTTTGTGTCAGCACACATAGGAGCTATAGTGTGTTCTGAGCACACATAGGAGCTATATTTTTTTGTCAGCACACATAGGAGCTATAGTGTGTTGTCAGCACACATAGGAGCTATATATTTTTGTCAGCACACATAGGAGCTATAGTGTGTTGTCAGCACACATAGGCGCTATAGTGTATTGTCAGCACACATAGGAGCTATAGTGTGTTTGTGTCAGCACACATAGGAGCTATAGTGTGTTGTCAGCACACGTAGGAGCTATAGTGTGTTGTCAGCACACATAAGAGCTATAGTGTGTTTGTGTCAGCACACATAGGAGCTATAGTGTGTTGTGAGCACACATAGGAGCTATATTTTTTTGTCAGCACACATAGGAGCTATAGTGTGTTGTCAGCACACATATGAGCTATAGTGTGTTGTCAGCACACATAGGAGCTATAGTGTGTTGTCAGCACAAATAGGAGCTATAGTGTGTTTGTGACAGCACACATAGGAGCTATAGTGTGTTGTGAGCACACATAGGAGCTATATTTTTTTGTCAGCACACATAGGAGCTATAGTGTGTTGTCAGCACACATAGGAGCTATAGTGTGTTGTCAGCACACAAAGGAGCTATAGTGTGTTTGTGTCAGCACACATAGGAGCTATATTGTGTTGTGAGCACACATAGGAGCTATATTTTTTTGTCAGCACACATAGGAGCTGTAGTGTGTTGTCAGCACACATAGGAGCTATAGTGTGTTTGTGTCAGCACACAAAGGAGCTATAGTGTGTTGTCAGCACACATAGGAGCTATAGTGTGTTTGTGTCAGCACACATAGGAGCTATAGTGTGTTGTCAGCACACATAGGAGCTATAGTGTGTTGTCAGCACACATAGGAGCTATAGTGTGTTGTCAGCACACATAGGAGCTATAGTGTGTTGTCAGCACACATAGGAGCTATAGTGTGTTGTCAGCACACATAGGAGCTATAGTGTGTTGTCAGCACACAAAGGAGCTATAGTGTGTTTGTGTCAGCACACATAGGAGCTATATTGTGTTGTGAGCACACATAGGAGCTATATTTTTTTGTCAGCACACATAGGAGCTGTAGTGTGTTGTCAGCACACATAGGAGCTATAGTGTGTTTGTGTCAGCACACAAAGGAGCTATAGTGTGTTGTCAGCACACATAGGAGCTATAGTGTGTTGTGAGCACACATAGGAGCTATAGTGTGTTGTCAGCACACATAGGAGCTATAGTGTGTTGTGAGCACACATAGGAGCTATAGTGTGTTGTCAGCACACATAGGACCTATAGTGTGTTGTGAGCACACATAGGAGCTATATTTTTTTGTCAGCACACATAGGAGCTATAGTGTGTTGTCAGCACACATAGGAGCTATAGTGTGTTGTCAGCACACATAGGAGCTATAGTGTGTTTGTGTCAGCACACATAGGAGCTATAGTGTGTTGTCAGCACACATAGGAGCTATAGTGTTTTGTCAGCACACAAAGGAGCTATAGTGTGTTTGTGTCAGCACACATAGGAGCTATAGTATGTTGTGAGCACACATAGGAGCTATATTTTTTTGTCAGCACACATAGGAGCTATAGTGTGTTGTCAGCACACATAGGAGCTATAGTGTGTTGTCAGCACACAAAGGAGCTATAGTGTGTTTGTGTAAGCACACATAGGAGCTATATTTTCTTGTCAGCACACATAGGAGCTATAGTGTGTTGTCAGCACACATAGGAGCTATAGTGTGTTGTCAGCACACATAGGAGCTATAGTGTGTTGTCAGCACACATAGGAGCTATAGTGTGTTTGTGTCAGCACACATAGGAGCTATAGTGTGTTGTGAGCACAAATAGGAGCTATATTTTTTTGTCAGCACACATAGGAGCTATAGTGTGTTTGTGTCAGCACACAAAGGAGCTATAGTGTGTTGTCAGCACACATAGGACCTATAGTGTGTTGTCAGCACACATAGGAGCTATATTTTTTTGTCAGCACACATAGGAGCTATAGTGTGTTGTCAGCACACATAGGCGCTATAGTGTATTGTCAGCACACATAGGAGCTATAGTGTGTTTGTGTCAGCACACATAGGAGCTATAGTGTGTTGTGAGCACACATAGGAGCTATAGTGTGTTGTCAGCACACATAAGAGCTATAGTGTGTTTGTGTCAGCACACATAGGAGCTATAGTGTGTTGTGAGCACACATAGGAGCTATATTTTTTTGTCAGCACACATAGGAGCTATAGTGTGTTGTCAGCACACATATGAGCTATAGTGTGTTGTCAGCACACATAGGAGCTATAGTGTGTTGTCAGCACAAATAGGAGCTATAGTGTGTTTGTGACAGCACACATAGGAGCTATATTGTGTTGTGAGCACACATAGGAGCTATATTTTTTTGTCAGCACACATAGGAGCTGTAGTGTGTTGTCAGCACACATAGGAGCTATAGTGTGTTTGTGTCAGCACACAAAGGAGCTATAGTGTGTTGTCAGCACACATAGGAGCTATAGTGTGTTGTCAGCACACATAGGAGCTATAGTGTGTTGTCAGCACACATAGGAGCTATAGTGTGTTTGTGTCAGCACACATAGGAGCTATAGTGTGTTTGTGTCAGCACACATAGGAGCTATAGTGTGTTGTGAGCACACATAGGAGCTATATTTTTTTGTCAGCACACATAGGAGCTATAGTGTGTTGTCAGCACACATAGGAGCTATAGTGTGTTGTCAGCACACATAGGAGCTATAGGTTGTTGTCAGCACACATAGGAGCTATAGTGTGTTTGTGTCAGCACACAAAGGAGCTATAGTGTGTTGTCAGCACACATAGGAGCTATAGTGTGTTGTCAGCACACATAGGAGCTATAGTGTGTTGTCAGCACACATAGGAGCTATAGTGTGTTGTCAGCACACATAGGAGCTATAGTGTGTTTGTGTCAGCACACATAGGAGCTATAGTGTGTTGTGAGCACACATAGGAGCTATATTTTTTTGTCAGCACACATAGGAGCTATAGTGTGTTGTCAGCACACATAGGAGCTGTAGTGTGTTGTCAGCACACATAGGAGCTATAGGTTGTTGTCAGCACACATAGGAGCTATAGTGTGTTTGTGTCAGCACACATAGGAGCTATAGTGTGTTGTGAGCACACATAGGAGCTATATTTTTTTTGTCAGCACACATAGGAGCTATAGTGTGTTGTCAGCACACATAGGAGCTATAGTGTGTTGTCAGCACACAAAGGAGCTATAGTGTGTTCAGCACACATAGGAGCTATAGTGTGTTTGTGTCAGCACACATAGGAGCAATAGTGTGTGGTCAGCACACATAGGAGCTATAGTGTGTTGTCAGCACACATAGGAGCTATAGTGTGTTTGTGTCAGCACACATAGGAGCTATAGTGTGTTGTGAGCACACATAGGAGCTATATTTTTTTGTCAGCACACATAGGAGCTATAGTGTGTTGTCAGCACACATAGGAGCTATAGTGTGTTGTCAGCACACATAGGAGCTATAGGTTGTTGTCAGCACACATAGAAGCTATAGTGTGTTTGTGTTAGCACACATAGGAGCTATAGTGTGTTGTGAGCACACATAGGAGCTATATTTTTTGTCAGCACACATAGGAGCTATAGTGTGTTGTCAGCACACATAGGAGCTATAGTGTGTTTGTGTCAGCACACAAAGGAGCTATAGTGTGTTGTCAGCACACATAGGAGCTATAGTGTGTTGTCAGCACACAAAGGAGCTATAGTGTGTTTGTGTAAGCACACATAGGAGCTATATTTTTTTGTCAGCACACATAGGAGCTATAGTGTGTTGTCAGCACACATAGGAGATATAGTGTGTTGTCAGCACACATAGGAGCTATAGTGTGTTTGTGTCAGCACACATAGGAGCTATAGTGTGTTGTCAGCACACATAGGAGCTCTAGTGTGTTGTCAGCACACATAGGAGCTATAGTGTGTTTGTGTCAGAACACATAGGAGCTATAGCGTGTTTTCAGCACACATAGGAGATATAGTGTGTTGTCAGCACACATAGGAGCTATAGTGTGTTTGTGTCAGCACACATAGGAGCTATAGTGTGTTTGTGTCAGCACACATAGGAGCTATAGTGTGTTTGTGTCAGCACACATAGGAGCTATAGTGTGTTGTGAGCACACATGGGAGCTATAGTGTGTTGTCAGCACACATAGGAGCTATAGTGTGTTGTCAGCACACATAGGAGCTATAGTGTGTTTGTGTCAGCACACATAGGAGCTATAGTGTGTTGTGAGCACACATAGGAGCTATATTTTTTTGTCAGCACACATAGGAGCTATAGTGTGTTTGTGTCAGCACTAGGGATGAGCCGAACACCCCCGGGTTCGGTTCGAACCAGAACCTTCGAACGGACCGAAAGTTCGCGCGAATTTTCGAACCCTATACGTTATAATGGACGCGAACGTTCGAAATCAAAAGTGCTAATTACAACGGCCAATATGCATGTTAATGTCATAAAACAGGTTTGGGGACCCGGGTCCTGCCCCAGGGGACATATATCAATGCAAAAAGAACTTTTAAAAACTAACGTTTTTTCGGGAGCAGTCATTTTAATGATGCATAAAGTGAAAAAAAAAAAGTGACATTTTCCTTTAAATATGGTACCTGGGGGGTGTCCAAAGTATGCCTGTGAAGTGGCATGTGTTTCCCGTGTTTAGAACTGTCCTTGCACAAAATGACATTTGTAAAGGAAAAAAAGAAGCCATTTAAAACCACTTGCGGCTTTAGGTTTGATCTTAAGTAGAATCTGAACAGGTACATTATGAAGTGTAGCTCCATCCCAAAAAAAATCTATTTTTAAGCTTTTTGGAGAACATAGGGAGGGGTTATCACCCCTGTAACATTTGCTGTCTTTGCACATCTGTTCAGAACATGTCACCTCACTTTCCGTCCCAATGACAAATGTTTTTGGAAAAGTGGGGTTTAATTGAAACAAGGATTGGTGATAAAGTATCAGTAGAGAGGAGATACCTTTTTCCCAAATTAAATCTAACAGGATAGAATTTCCCTTCCTAGGGGTAGATTTCCTCTCACTTCCTGTTTTCTCTTTCCATTTGCAAGTAGGAGTCGTTTGTAAGTTGGATGTTTGAAAGTAGGGGCCTGGCGTATATACTCTGCAGAAATTTGCCCTATTAGATGTTGGTGTAGCCACAAGACTGGTGGGCACAGGAATGGGCCCTGCTGTGAGTTAATAGATCAAGATTTGTAATTGCATGCACCTGTTGAACAGGGCATAAAAATTGGGGGTGGTGGTGGTGGTGGTGGTGTGGACGGTTTTGCCACAAGACTGTAAGCTCTCACAGTTACTCTTGGTGGGCGCAGGAATGGGCCCTGCTGTGAGTTATTAGATCAAGATTTGTAATTGCAAGCACCTGATAAACAGGGCAGAAAAATTGGGCGGTTGGCGGTGGTGGTGGACGGTGTTTGCCACAAGACTGCAGGCCCTCATAGTTACTCTTGGTGGGCGCAGGAATGGGCCCTGCTGTGAACTATTAGATCAAGATTTGTAATTACCCGCCCCTGTTAAACAGGGGCTGAAAAATTGTGCCTTAGGCACTGGTGCTGGTGCCACAACACTGCAACCCCTCACAGAGACTGTACTTGGAGCACAGCAGTCACACGTGTTGCGAAGCATTTTTTTAAAAAAATTGTAAGTACACGCCCCTGTTAAACAGGGGCTGAAAAATTGTGCCTTAGGCACTGGTGCTGGTGCCACAACACTGCAACCCGGCCCTCACAGATACTGTACTTGGAGCACAGCAGTCACACGTGTTGCGAAGCCATTTTTTTTAAAAATTGTAAGTACACGCCCCTGTTAAACAGGGGCTGAAAAATTGTGCCTTAGGCACTGGTGCTGGTGCCACAACACTGCAACCCGGCCCTCACAGATACTGTACTTGGAGCACAGCAGTCACACGTGTTGCGAAGCCATTTTTTTTAAAAATTGTAAGTACACGCCCCTGTTAAACAGGGGCTGAAAAATTGTGCCTTAGGCACTGGTGCTGGTGCCACAACACTGCAACACGGCCCTCACAGAGACTGTACTTGGAGCACAGCAGTCACACGTGTTGCGAAGCATTTTTTTTAAAAATTGTAAGTACACGCCCCTGTTAAACAGGGGCTGAAAAATTGTGCCTTAGGCACTGGTGCTGGTGCCACAACACTGCAACACGGCCCTCACAGAGACTGTACTTGGAGCACAGCAGTCACACGTGTTGCGAAGCATTTTTTAAAAAAAATTGTAAGTACACGCCCCTGTTAAACAGGGGCTGAAAAATTGTGCCTTAGGCACTGGTGCTGGTGCCACAACACTGCAACACGGCCCTCACAGAGACTGTACTTGGAGCACAGCAGTCACACGTGTTGCGAAGCATTTTTTTAAAAAATTGTAAGTACACGCCCCTGTTAAACAGGGGCTGAAAAATTGTGCCTTAGGCACTGGTGCTGTGGCATGGATCATTGAGGAGGAGGAAGAGGATAGTCAGTGAACATAAGAGGACAGTCACTCAGCATCAGCATAGGCAGTCTTGAAGGGATGTGACATTAAAAATTATTCGGTTATATCCGCCTCAGGTGCCTGGTAGCTGGTGGTGATCCAAGACTGATTCATTTTGATGAATGTCAGTCGATCAACCGAGGCGGTGGACAGGCGCACCCTATGATCAGTCACAAATCCTCCAGCAGCACTGAATGTGCGTTCGGAAAGAACGCTGGAGGCAGGACAGGCCAGTAGCTCAATTGCATACTGTGCAAGCTCTGGCCAGTGATCCATCCTCAGGACCCAGTAAGCCAGAGGATTTTCGGTGGGAAAGGTGTCCAAGTCTGACCTTGCCCCAAGGTATTCCTGCACCATGTATATCAGACGCTGGCGATGGTTGCTGGAACCGATCATACCTTGGGGCTGCGGACTAAAAAATTGTCTGAACGCATCGGTCAGACGTCCACCTTCCCCACCGCTCCTTCTGCCACTGACCGAAGCCTCAGCAACTCGTCGCCCAGGACCAGGAGTTTGTAGCCTCCCAGTTTCTGGGAACGCGTTGCACAGACCTTTCTGCAAGGCCTCCCTGAGATGTCTCATCCTCTGCTCCCTCTGCGACGGCAAGATAAGGTCCGCAACCTTACCCTTGTACCGCGGATCAAGGAGAGTGGCCAGCCAGTAATGGTCCCTCTCCTTGATCCGAAGAACACGAGGATCCTTCCGCAGGCTTTGCAGGATCAGGGAGGCCATGCAGCGTAGGTTAGCTGAGGCATTCGGTCCGGAGTCTTCTGGGTCACTGAGGATGACATGATCGCCAGCCACCTCCTCCCAGCCACGTACAAGTCCACTGGCTTGTTGGGACTGTACATCATCCCTAAAAGACTGCTGCTGCTGATGCTGAGTGCCAGGCTCCACCTCCATGCTCACACAATCCTCCTCCTCCTCCTCCTCCTCCTCCTCCTCATCCTCTTCCTGTGTGATGGGTGGGACAGAAGGAACACTGTCCGGATAAAGGGGGCCTTGAGAGGCAAGGAAGTCCTCCTCTTCCTGCCTCTGTTCTGCCTCAAGTGCCCTGTCCATTATCCCACGCAGCGTATGCTCCAACAGGTGGACAAGAGGGACAGTGTCACTGATGCATGCACTGTCACTGCTCACCATCCTCGTGGCCTCCTCAAATGGTGAGAGGACAGTGCATGCATCCCTGATCATGCTCCACTGACGTGGGGAAAAAAAACCAAGCTCCCCTGACCCTGTCCTGGTGCCGTAGTCGCAAAGGTACTCATTGATGGCCCTCTGCTGCGTGTGCAGTCGCTGCAGCATGGCCAACGTTGAGTTCCACCTGGTGGGCATGTCAGATATTAGGCGGTTCTTGGGCAGGTTCAGCTCCTTTTGCAGCTCAGTCAGCCGAGCACTGGCATTATAAGATCGGCGGAAATGCACACAGACTTTCCTGGCCTGCCTCAGGACATCCTGTAAGCCTGGGAACCTGCCCAAGAACCGCTGCACCACCAGGTTGAGGACGTGAGCCATGCAGGGCACATGGGTGAGCTGCCCCTGTCGCAGGGCGGAGAGGAGGTTGGTGCCATTGTCAGAAACGACCATTCCTGGCTTAAGCTGACGTGGCGTCAACCACCTCTCGGCCTGCCCCTGCAGAGCTGCCAGAACCTCTGGCCCAGTGTGGCTCCTGTCCCCCAAACACACCAGCGCAAGCACGGCATGGCATCTTTTTGCCTGCGTACTTGCGTAGCCCCTTGTACGCCTACGGAGCACCGCTGGTTCCAAGGACAGAGCACTGGAGGAAGAAGAAGAGGAGGGGTGGAGGAGAGAGGTGTGTCACAACCAGTAGCAGTAGTCGCGTTTTGGAGGCGTGGTGGCGGAACAACCTCCAACACTACTGCACCTTGTCCTGCATCCCTCCCAGCTGCCAATAGAGTGACCCAATGGGCCGTGAAAGAAAGGTACCGTCCCTGTCCATGCCTGCTGGACCATGAGTCAGCGGTAATATGCACCTTACCGCTGACCGCCCTGTCCAGCGAGGCATGGACATTGCCCTCCACATGCCGGTAGAGAGACGGAATCGCCTTCCGCGAGAAAAAGTGGCGTTTGGGAACCTGCCACTGAGGAACCGCACATTGAACAAACTCACGGAAGGGGGCCGAGTCTACCAACTGAAAAGGCAGCAGTTGAAGTGCTAGCAATTTAGCAAGGCTAGCATTCAACCGCTGGGCATGTGGATGGCTGGGAGTGTACTTCTTTCTACGGTCCAGCAGCTGGGGCAGGGAAATTTGCCTGCTGCATTCGGACGTCGGTGTACTGCAAGTACTTGGTTGTGACACACCGAATTCTACACCTTCAGTCCTCTCAGAGCAGCTTTCAGAGAGGACTGAAGGTGTAGTGGGGATGGAGATCCCAGCTGAGGAGGAGCAAGGAGAGGTCCGCTTAGTTCTTTGGTGTGGGTCTTTTATGTGTGCCTGCCAACGAGCTGCATGGCAGGTCGCCATATGTCTGGTCATGCTTGTCGTGCCCAAGCGGCTGATGTTTTGGCCACGCGAGATACGCTTGAGACAAATATTGCAAATAGCAGTGGTGCGATCTGCTGCACTCGTCTCAAAAAAGGCCCACACCAAAGAACTTTTCTGATAACGTGCAGAGGCAGCGCCCTGCACAGGCGGAGCTCTGCGGTGTTGTACAGTTGCTGTGCTGGCCTCTACCTGGCCTCCAGGGGGCATCCTGCCTCGTTGGACATGTGACGCCGCATCCTCCTCCTCCTCGTCCTCCTCCTCATCCTCTCTCCCTTGAGGCACCCACGTGGAGTCAGTGACCTCATCATCCCCTCCCTCTTCACCACTAGAGCAAACCTGGCAGTAAGCTGCAGCTGGTGGAACTGTACTGCCAGATTCCTCAAGCTGGGTATCGTCATCCGAGCCTTCGAATCGTTGGGCATCCTCCTGGAGCATGTACCCAACACTGTGCTCAAAGAGTTCGGGGGACTCCTCAGGAGGACATGGTGGGTCTAGGGAAGGGGTGGCTGATGATGCTCTGTCAGTACCCTGAGCCTGGGTGAGAGAGGATGAGGAGGATGAGGAGGGCTTGGTCATCCATTCTACCAAGCCTTCAGCATGATGCGGCTCCACATGTCCAGCTGCCGAAAACAAAGACGCGCGTGTCCCATGGCCACGTGCTGATGACGATGCACGACCACGTCCACGTCCACGGCCACGTCCACTAGAAACAGAGCCTGCCTGCCCTGTGTTCTTGGCTCTGCACGCTCTGCCTCCCCTTGGCGGTCTTCCAGCCATTGTAGTCGGTAGTCCTGTGGGTGCTGCTGAGAAGAAAATATAGGAGCTCTGTGTGATGCCACTAACACACTAGAAGTCCTATAGGTGCTTCTGCAAAGAAAATATAGGAGCTCTGTGTGATGCCACTAACACACTAGAAGTCCTGTGGGTGCTGCTGAGAAGAAAATATAGGAGCTCTGTGTGATGCCACTAACACACTAGAAGTCCTATGGGTGCTTCTGCAAAGAAAAAATAGGAGCTCTGTGTGATGCCACTAACACACTAGAAGTCCTGTGGGTGCTGCTGAGAAGAAAATATAGGAGCTCTGTGTGATGCCACTAACACACTTGAAGTCCTATGGGTGCTTCTGCAAAGAAAATAGAGGAGCTCTGTGTGATGCCACTAACACACTAGAAGTCCTGTGGGTGCTTCTGCAAAGAAAATAGAGGAGCTCTGTGTGATGCCACTAACACACTAGAAGTCCTGTGGGTGCTGCTGAGAAGAAAATATAGGAGCTCTGTGTGATGCCACTAACACACTAGAAGTCCTATGGGTGCTTCTGCAAAGAAAAAATAGGAGCTCTGTGTGATGCCACTAACACACTAGAAGTCCTGTGGGTGCTGCTGAGAAGAAAATATAGGAGCTCTGTGTGATGCCACTAACACACTTGAAGTCCTATGGGTGCTTCTGCAAAGAAAATAGAGGAGCTCTGTGTGATGCCACTAACACACTAGAAGTCCTGTGGGTGCTTCTGCAAAGAAAATAGAGGAGCTCTGTGTGATGCCACTAACACACTAGAAGTCCTATGGGTGCTTCTGCAAAGAAAAAATAGGAGCTCTGTGTGATGCCACTAACACACTAGAAGTCCTGTGGGTGCTGCTGAGAAGAAAATATATAGGAGCTCTGTGTGATGCCACTAACACACTTGAAGTCCTATGGGTGCTTCTGCAAAGAAAATAGAGGAGCTCTGTGTGATGCCACTAACACACTAGAAGTCCTGTGGGTGCTTCTGCAAAGAAAATAGAGGAGCTCTGTGTGATGCCACTAACACACTAGAAGTCCTGTGGGTGCTGCTGAGAAGAAAATATAGGAGCTCTGTGTGATGCCACTAACACACTAGAAGTCCTATGGGTGCTTCTGCAAAGAAAAAATAGGAGCTCTGTGTGATGCCACTAACACACTAGAAGTCCTGTGGGTGCTGCTGAGAAGAAAATATAGGAGCTCTGTGTGATGCCACTAACACACTAGAAGTCCTATGGGTGCTTCTGCAAAGAAAAAAATAGGAGCTCTGTGTGATGCCACTAACACACTAGAAGTCCTGTGGGTGCTGCTGAGAAGAAAATATAGGAGCTCTGTGTGATGCCACTAACACACTAGAAGTCCTATGGGTGCTTCTGCAAAGAAAAAATAGGAGCTCTGTGTGATGCCACTAACACACTAGAAGTCCTGTGGGTGCTGCTGAGAAGAAAATATAGGAGCTCTGTGTGATGCCACTAACACACTAGAAGTCCTATGGGTGCTTCTGCAAAGAAAAAATAGGAGCTCTGTGTGATGCCACTAACACACTAGAAGTCCTGTGGGTGCTGCTGAGAAGAAAATATAGGAGCTCTGTGTGATGCCACTAACACACTAGAAGTCCTATGGGTGCTTCTGCAAAGAAAAAATAGGAGCTCTGTGTGATGCCACTAACACACTAGAAGTCCTGTGGGTGCTGCTGAGAAGAAAATATAGGAGCTCTGTGTGATGCCACTAACACACTAGAAGTCCTATGGGTGCTTCTGCAAAGAAAAAATAGGAGCTCTGTGTGATGCCACTAACACACTAGAAGTCCTGTGGTGCTGCTGAGAAGAAAATATAGGAGCTCTGTGTGATGCCACTAACACACTTGAAGTCCTATGGGTGCTTCTGCAAAGAAAATATAGGAGCTCTGTGTGATGCCACTAACACACTAGAAGTCCTATAGGTGCTTCTGCAAAGAAAATATAGGAGCTCTGTGTGATGCCACTAACACACTAGAAGTCCTGTGGGTGCTGCTGAGAAGAAAATATAGGAGCTCTGTGTGATGCCACTAACACACTAGAAGTCCTATGGGTGCTTCTGCAAAGAAAAAAATAGGAGCTCTGTGTGATGCCACTAACACACTAGAAGTCCTGTGGGTGCTGCTGAGAAGAAAATATAGGAGCTCTGTGTGATGCCACTAACACACTTGAAGTCCTATGGGTGCTTCTGCAAAGAAAATATAGGAGCTCTGTGTGATGCCACTAACACACTAGAAGTCCTATAGGTGCTTCTGCAAAGAAAATATAGGAGCTCTGTGTGATGCCACTAACACACTAGAAGTCCTGTGGGTGCTGCTGAGAAGAATATATAGGAGCTCTGTGTGATGCCACTAACACACTAGAAGTCCTATGGGTGCTTCTGCAAAGAAAATAGAGGAGCTCTGTGTGATGCCACTAACACACTAGAAGTCCTGTGGGTGCTTCTGCAAAGAAAATAGAGGAGCTCTGTGTGATGCCACTAACACACTAGAAGTCCTGTGGGTGCTTCTGCAAAGAAAATAGAGGAGCTCTGTGTGATGCCACTAACACACTAGAAGTCCTGTGGGTGCTGCTGAGAAGAATATATAGGAGCTCTGTGTGATGCCACTAACACACTAGAAGTCCTGTGGGTGCTTATGCAAAGAAAATAGAGGAGCTCTGTGTGATGGGACTAACACACTTCAAGTCCTATAGGTGCTTCTGGAAGAAAATATAGCTCTGTGTGTGTGATGGGACTAACACACTTCAAGTCCTATAGGTGCTTCTGGGAAGAAAATATTGCTCTGTGTGTGTGATGGGACTAACACACTTCAAGTCCTATAGGTGCTTCTGGGAAGAAAATATAGCTCTGTGTGTGTGATGGGACTAACACACTTCAAGTCCTATAGGTGCTTCTGGGAAGAAAATATAGCTCTGTGTGTGTAATGGGACTAACACACTTCAAGTCCTATAGGTGCTTCTGGGAAGAAAATATAGCTCTGTGTGTGTAATGGGACTAACACACTTCAAGTCCTATAGGTGCTTCTGGGAAGAAAATATAGCTCTGTGTGTGTAATGGGACTAACACACTTCAAGTCCTATAGGTGCTTCTGGGAAGAAAATATAGCTCTGTGTGTAATGGGACTAACACACTTCAAGTCCTATAGGTGCTTCTGGGAACAAAATATAGGAGCTCTGCCTGCCTGCCACGAACACACTACAAGTCCTATAGGTGCTTCTGGTAACAAAATATAGGAGCTCTGCCTGCCTGCCACTAACACACTACAAGTCCTATAGGTGCTTCTGGGAAGAAAATATAGCTCTGTGTGTAATGGGACTAACACACTTCAAGTCCTATAGGTGCTTCTGGGAACAAAATATAGGAGCTCTGCCTGCCTGCCACGAACACACTACAAGTCCTATAGGTGCTTCTGGTAACAAAATATAGGAGCTCTGCCTGCCTGCCACTAACACACTACAAGTCCTATAGGTGCTTCTGGGAAGAAAATATAGCTCTGTGTGTGTAATGGGACTAACACACTTCAAGTCCTATAGGTGCTTCTGGGAACAAAGTATAGCTCTTTGTGTGTAATGGGACTAACACACTTCAAGTCCTATAGGTGCTTCTGGGAAGAAAATATAGCTCTGTGTGTGTGATGGGACTAACACACTTCAAGTCCTATAGGTGCTTCTGGGAAGAAAATATAGCTCTGTGTGTGTGATGGGACTAACACACTTCAAGTCCTATAGGTGCTTCTGGGAACAAAGTATAGCTCTTTGTGTGTAATGGGACTAACACACTTCAAGTCCTATAGGTGCTTCTGGGAAGAAAATATAGCTCTGTGTGTGTGATGGGACTAACACACTTCAAGTCCTATAGGTGCTTCTGGGAAGAAAATATAGCTCTGTGTGTGTGATGGGACTAACACACTTCAAGTCCTATAGGTGCTTCTGGGAAGAAAATATTGCTCTGTGTGTGTGATGGGACTAACACACTTCAAGTCCTATAGGTGCTTCTGGGAAGAAAATATAGCTCTGTGTGTGTAATGGGACTAACACACTTCAAGTCCTATAGGTGCTTCTGGGAAGAAAATATAGCTCTGTGTGTGTAATGGGACTAACACACTTCAAGTCCTATAGGTGCTTCTGGGAACAAAGTATAGCTCTTTGTGTGTAATGGGACTAACACACTTCAAGTCCTATAGGTGCTTCTGGGAAGAAAATATAGCTCTGTGTGTGTGATGGGACTAACACACTTCAAGTCCTATAGGTGCTTCTGGGAAGAAAATATAGCTCTGTGTGTGTGATGGGACTAACACACTTCAAGTCCTATAGGTGCTTCTGAGAAGAAAATATAGCTCTGTGTGTGTAATGGGACTAACACACTTCAAGTCCTATAGGTGTTTCTAGGAAGAAAATATAGCTCTGTGTGTGTAATGGGACTAACACACTTCAAGTCCTATAGGTGCTTCTGGGAAGAAAATATAGCTCTGTGTGTGTAATGGGACTAACACACTTCAAGTCCTATAGGTGCTTCTGGGAAGAAAATATAGCTCTGTGTGTGTGATGGGACTAACACACTTCAAGTCCTATAGGTGCTTCTGGGAACAAAATATAGCTCTGTGTGTGTAATGGGACTAACACACTTCAAGTCCTATAGGTGCCTCTGGGAACAAAATATAGGAGCTCTGCCTGCCTGCCACGAACACACTACAAGTCCTATAGGTGCTTCTGGTAACAAAATATAGGAGCTCTGCCTGCCTGCCACTAACACACTACAAGTCCTATAGGTGCTTCTGGTAACAAAATATAGGAGCTCTGCCTGCCTGTCACTAACACACTACAAGTCCTATAGGTGCTTCTGGTAACAAAATATAGGAGCTCTGCCTGCCTGCCACTAACACACTACAAGTCCTATAGGTGCTTCTGGTAACAAAATATAGGAGCTCTGCCTGCCTGTCACTAACACACTACAAGTCCTATAGGTGCTTCTGGTAACAAAATATAGGAGCTCTGCCTGCCTGCCACTAACACACTACAAGTCCTATAGGTGCTTCTGGTAACAAAATATAGGAGCTCTGCCTGCCTGTCACTAACACACTACAAGTCCTATAGGTGCTTCTGGTAACAAAATATAGGAGCTCTGCCTGCCTGTCACTAACACACTACAAGTCCTATAGGTGCTTCTGGTAACAAAATATAGGAGCTCTGCCTGCCTGCCACGAACACACTACAAGTCCTATAGGTGCTTCTGGTAACAAAATATAGGAGCTCTGCCTGCCTGCCACGAGCACACTACAAGCCCCTCTTTGTCAATCAATCTTTGTAACTGAATCTATCTAACTCAATCTCTGCAAGTGAATCTCTCTCTCTACCTAACTAAATCGAGCAGAGTGTCACAGAAACAGCCTGCTCAATCTGCGCCGGAACAGCATGTGACCGGCGCAGACGGCGTGGCGGCGTTTTATAGGGGGGGGCGTGTACTACAGCCCCTGAGCTGTAATTGGCTCAGCACACAAAGGAGCTATAGTGTGTTGTCAGCACACATAGGAGCTATAGTGTGTTGTCAGCACACATAGGTGCTATATTTTTTTGTCAGCACACATAGGAGCTATAGTGTGTTGTCAGCACACATAGGACCTATAGTGTGTTGTCAGCACACATAGGAGCTATATTTTTGTGTCAGCACACATAGGAGCTATAGTGTGTTGTCAGCACACATAGGAGCTATAGTGTGTTGTCAGCACACATAGGAGCTATAGTGTGTTTGTGTCAGCACACATAGGAGCTATAGTGTGTTGTCAGCACACATAGGAGCTATATTTTGTTTGTGTCAGCACACATAGGAGCTATAGTGTGTTGTGAGCACACATAGGAGCTATAGTGTGTTGTCAGCACACATAGGAGCTATAGTGTGTTTGTGTCAGCACACAAAGGAGCTATAGTGTGTTTGTGTCAGCACACATAGGAGCTATATTGTGTTGTGAGCACACATAGGAGCTATATTTTTTTGTCAGCACACATAGGAGCTGTAGTGTGTTGTCAGCACACATAGGAGCTATAGTGTGTTTGTGTCAGCACACAAAGGAGCTATAGTGTGTTGTCAGCACACATAGGAGCTATAGTGTGTTGTCAGCACACATAGGAGCTATAGTGTGTTGTCAGCACACATAGGAGCTATAGTGTGTTGTCAGCACACATAGGAGCTATAGTGTGTTGTCAGCACACATAGGAGCTATAGTGTGTTGTCAGCACACATAGGAGCTATAGTGTGTTGTCAGCACACAAAGGAGCTATAGTGTGTTTGTGTCAGCACACATAGGAGCTATATTGTGTTGTGAGCACACATAGGAGCTATATTTTTTTGTCAGCACACATAGGAGCTATAGTGTGTTGTCAGCACACATAGGAGCTATAGTGTGTTTGTGTCAGCACACAAAGGAGCTATAGTGTGTTGTCAGCACACATAGGAGCTATAGTGTGTTGTCAGCACACATAGGAGCTATAGTGTGTTGTCAGCACACATAGGAGCTATAGTGTGTTGTCAGCACACATAGGAGCTATAGTGTGTTGTCAGCACACATAGGAGCTATAGTGTGTTGTCAGCACACATAGGAGCTATAGTGTGTTGTCAGCACACAAAGGAGCTATAGTGTGTTTGTGTCAGCACACATAGGAGCTATATTGTGTTGTGAGCACACATAGGAGCTATATTTTTTTGTCAGCACACATAGGAGCTGTAGTGTGTTGTCAGCACACATAGGAGCTATAGTGTGTTTGTGTCAGCACACAAAGGAGCTATAGTGTGTTGTCAGCACACATAGGAGCTATAGTGTGTTGTCAGCACACATAGGAGCTATAGTGTGTTGTCAGCACACATAGGAGCTATAGTGTGTTGTCAGCACACATAGGAGCTATAGTGTGTTGTCAGCACACATAGGAGCTATAGTGTGTTGTCAGCACACATAGGAGCTATAGTGTGTTGTGAGCACACATAGGAGCTATATTTTTTTGTCAGCACACATAGGAGCTATAGTGTGTTGTCAGCACACATAGGAGCTATAGTGTGTTGTCAGCACACATAGGAGCTATAGTGTGTTTGTGTCAGCACACATAGGAGCTATAGTGTGTTGTCAGCACACATAGGAGCTATAGTGTTTTGTCAGCACACAAAGGAGCTATAGTGTGTTTGTGTCAGCACACATAGGAGCTATAGTATGTTGTGAGCACACATAGGAGCTATATTTTTTTGTCAGCACACATAGGAGCTATAGTGTGTTGTCAGCACACATAGGAGCTATAGTGTGTTGTCAGCACACAAAGGAGCTATAGTGTGTTTGTGTAAGCACACATAGGAGCTATATTTTCTTGTCAGCACACATAGGAGCTATAGTGTGTTGTCAGCACACATAGGAGCTATAGTGTGTTGTCAGCACACATAGGAGCTATAGTGTGTTGTCAGCACACATAGGAGCTATAGTGTGTTTGTGTCAGCACACATAGGAGCTATAGTGTGTTGTGAGCACACATAGGAGCTATATTTTTTTGTCAGCACACATAGGAGCTATAGTGTGTTGTCAGCACACATAGGACCTATAGTGTGTTGTCAGCACACATAGGAGCTATATTTTTTTGTCAGCACACATAGGAGCTATAGTGTGTTGTCAGCACACATAGGCGCTATAGTGTATTGTCAGCACACATAGGAGCTATAGTGTGTTTGTGTCAGCACACATAGGAGCTATAGTGTGTTGTGAGCACACATAGGAGCTATAGTGTGTTGTCAGCACACATAAGAGCTATAGTGTGTTTGTGTCAGCACACATAGGAGCTATAGTGTGTTGTGAGCACACATAGGAGCTATATTTTTTTGTCAGCACACATAGGAGCTATAGTGTGTTGTCAGCACACATAGGAGCTATAGTGTGTTGTCAGCACACATAGGAGCTATAGTGTGTTGTCAGCACAAATAGGAGCTATAGTGTGTTTGTGACAGCACACATAGGAGCTATATTGTGTTGTGAGCACACATAGGAGCTATATTTTTTTGTCAGCACACATAGGAGCTGTAGTGTGTTGTCAGCACACATAGGAGCTATAGTGTGTTTGTGTCAGCACACAAAGGAGCTATAGTGTGTTGTCAGCACACATAGGAGCTATAGTGTGTTGTCAGCACACATAGGAGCTATAGTGTGTTGTCAGCACACATAGGAGCTATAGTGTGTTTGTGTCAGCACACATAGGAGCTATAGTGTGTTTGTGTCAGCACACATAGGAGCTATAGTGTGTTGTGAGCACACATAGGAGCTATATTTTTTTGTCAGCACACATAGGAGCTATAGTGTGTTGTCAGCACACATAGGAGCTATAGTGTGTTGTCAGCACACATAGGAGCTATAGGTTGTTGTCAGCACACATAGGAGCTATAGTGTGTTTGTGTCAGCACACAAAGGAGCTATAGTGTGTTGTCAGCACACATAGGAGCTATAGTGTGTTGTCAGCACACATAGGAGCTATAGTGTGTTGTCAGCACACATAGGAGCTATAGTGTGTTGTCAGCACACATAGGAGCTATAGTGTGTTTGTTTCAGCACACATAGGAGCTATAGTGTGTTGTGAGCACACATAGGAGCTATATTTTTTTGTCAGCACACATAGGAGCTATAGTGTGTTGTCAGCACACATAGGAGCTATAGTGTGTTGTCAGCACACATAGGAGCTATAGGTTGTTGTCAGCACACATAGGAGCTATAGTGTGTTTGTGTCAGCACACATAGGAGCTATAGTGTGTTGTGAGCACACATAGGAGCTATATTTTTTTGTCAGCACACATAGGAGCTATAGTGTGTTGTCAGCACACATAGGAGCTATAGTGTGTTGTCAGCACACAAAGGAGCTATAGTGTGTTCAGCACACATAGGAGCTATAGTGTGTTTGTGTCAGCACACATAGGAGCAATAGTGTGTTGTCAGCACACATAGGAGCTATAGTGTGTTGTCAGCACACATAGGAGCTATAGTGTGTTTGTGTCAGCACACATAGGAGCTATAGTGTGTTGTGAGCACACATAGGAGCTATATTTTTTTGTCAGCACACATAGGAGCTATAGTGTGTTGTCAGCACACATAGGAGCTATAGTGTGTTGTCAGCACACATAGGAGCTATAGGTTGTTGTCAGCACACATAGGAGCTATAGTGTGTTTGTGTTAGCACACATAGGAGCTATAGTGTGTTGTGAGCACACATAGGAGCTATATTTTTTTGTCAGCACACATAGGAGCTATAGTGTGTTGTCAGCACACATAGGAGCTATAGTGTGTTTGTGTCAGCACACAAAGGAGCTATAGTGTGTTGTCAGCACACATAGGAGCTATAGTGTGTTGTCAGCACACAAAGGAGCTATAGTGTGTTTGTGTAAGCACACATAGGAGCTATATTTTTTTGTCAGCACACATAGGAGCTATAGTGTGTTGTCAGCACACATAGGAGCTATAGTGTGTTGTCAGCACACATAGGAGCTATAGTGTGTTTGTGTCAGCACACATAGGAGCTATAGTGTGTTGTCAGCACACATAGGAGCTATAGTGTGTTGTCAGCACACATAGGAGCTATAGTGTGTTTGTGTCAGCACACATAGGAGCTATAGTGTGTTGTCAGCACACATAGGAGCTATAGTGTGTTGTCAGCACACATAGGAGCTATAGTGTGTTGTCAGCACACATAGGAGCTATAGTGTGTTTGTGTCAGCACACATAGGAGCTATAGTGTGTTTGTGTCAGCACACATAGGAGCTATAGTGTGTTGTCAGCACACATAGGAGCTATAGTGTGTTGTCAGCACACATAGGAGCTATAGTGTGTTGTCAGCACACATAGGAGCTATAGTGTGTTGTCAGCACACATAGGAGCTATAGTGTGTTGTCAGCACACATAGGAGCTATAGTGTGTTGTCAGCACACATAGGAGCTATAGTGTGTTTGTGTCAGCACACAAAGGAGCTATAGTGTGTTGTCAGCACACATAGGACCTATAGTGTGTTGTCAGCACACATAGGAGCTATATTTTTTTGTCAGCACACATAGGAGCTATAGTGTGTTGTCAGCACACATAGGAGCTATAGTGTGTTGTCAGCACACATAGGAGCTATAGTGTGTTTGTGTCAGCACACATAGGAGCTATAGTGTGTTGTGAGCACACATAGGAGCTATAGTGTGTTGTCAGCACACATAGGAGCTATAGTGTGTTTGTGTCAGCACACATAGGAGCTATAGTGTGTTGTGAGCACACATAGGAGCTATATTTTTTTGTCAGCACACATAGGAGCTATAGTGTGTTGTCAGCACACATAGGAGCTATAGTGTGTTGTCAGCACACAAAGGAGCTATAGTGTGTTTGTGTCAGCACACATAGGAGCTATAGTGTGTTGTCAGCACACATAGGAGCTATAGTGTGTTGTCAGCACACATAGGAGCTATAGTGTGTTGTCAGCACACATAGGAGCTATAGTGTGTTGTCAGCACACATAGGAGCTATAGTGTGTTGTCAGCACACATAGGAGCTATAGTGTGTTGTCAGCACACATAGGAGCTATAGTGTGTTGTCAGCACACATAGGAGCTATAGTGTGTTGTCAGCACACATAGGAGCTATAGTGTGTTGTCAGCACACATAGGAGCTATAGTGTGTTGTCAGCACACATAGGAGCTATAGTGTGTTGTCAGCACACATAGGAGCTATAGTGTGTTGTCAGCACACATAGGAGCTATAGTGTGTTGTCAGCACACATAGGAGCTATAGTGTGTTGTCAGCACACATAGGAGCTATAGTGTGTTTGTGTCAGCACACATAGGAGCTATAGTGTGTTGTGAGCACACATAGGAGCTATATTTTTTTGTCAGCACACATAGGAGCTATAGTGTGTTGTCAGCACACATAGGAGCTATAGTGTGTTTGTGTCAGCACACAAAGGAGCTATAGTGTGTTGTCAGCACACATAGGAGCTATAGTGTGTTGTCAGCACACATAGGAGCTATAGTGTGTTGTCAGCACACATAGGAGCTATAGTGTGTTGTCAGCACACATAGGAGCTATAGTGTGTTGTCAGCACACATAGGAGCTATAGTGTGTTGTCAGCACACATAGGACCTATAGTGTGTTGTGAGCACACATAGGAGCTATATTTTTTTGTCAGCACACATAGGAGCTATAGTGTGTTGTCAGCACACATAGGAGCTATAGTGTGTTGTCAGCACACATAGGAGCTATAGTGTGTTTGTGTCAGCACACATAGGAGCTATAGTGTGTTGTCAGCACACATAGGAGCTATAGTGTTTTGTCAGCACACAAAGGAGCTATAGTGTGTTTGTGTCAGCACACATAGGAGCTATAGTATGTTGTGAGCACACATAGGAGCTATATTTTTTTGTCAGCACACATAGGAGCTATAGTGTGTTGTCAGCACACATAGGAGCTATAGTGTGTTGTCAGCACACAAAGGAGCTATAGTGTGTTTGTGTAAGCACACATAGGAGCTATATTTTCTTGTCAGCACACATAGGAGCTATAGTGTGTTGTCAGCACACATAGGAGCTATAGTGTGTTGTCAGCACACATAGGAGCTATAGTGTGTTGTCAGCACACATAGGAGCTATAGTGTGTTTGTGACAGCACACATAGGAGCTATAGTGTGTTGTGAGCACACATAGGAGCTATATTTTTTTGTAAGCACACATAGGAGCTATAGTGTGTTGTCAGCACACATAGGAGCTATAGTGTGTTGTCAGCACACAAAGGAGCTATAGTGTGTTTGTGTCAGCACACATAGGAGCTATATTGTGTTGTGAGCACACATAGGAGCTATATTTTTTTGTCAGCACACATAGGAGCTGTAGTGTGTTGTCAGCACACATAGGAGCTATAGTGTGTTTGTGTCAGCACACAAAGGAGCTATAGTGTGTTGTCAGCACACATAGGAGCTATAGTGTGTTGTCAGCACACATAGGAGCTATAGTGTGTTGTCAGCACACATAGGAGCTATAGTGTGTTGTGAGCACACATAGGAGCTATAGTGTGTTGTCAGCACACATAGGAGCTATAGTGTGTTTGTGTCAGCACACATAGGAGCTATAGTGTGTTGTGAGCACACATAGGAGCTATATTTTTTTGTCAGCACACATAGGAGCTATAGTGTGTTGTCAGCACACATATGAGCTATAGTGTGTTGTCAGCACACATAGGAGCTATAGTGTGTTGTCAGCACAAATAGGAGCTATAGTGTGTTTGTGACAGCACACATAGGAGCTATAGTGTGTTGTGAGCACACATAGGAGCTATATTTTTTTGTAAGCACACATAGGAGCTATAGTGTGTTGTCAGCACACATAGGAGCTATAGTGTGTTGTCAGCACACAAAGGAGCTATAGTGTGTTTGTGTCAGCACACATAGGAGCTATATTGTGTTGTGAGCACACATAGGAGCTATATTTTTTTGTCAGCACACATAGGAGCTGTAGTGTGTTGTCAGCACACATAGGAGCTATAGTGTGTTTGTGTCAGCACACAAAGGAGCTATAGTGTGTTGTCAGCACACATAGGAGCTATAGTGTGTTGTCAGCACACATAGGAGCTATAGTGTGTTGTCAGCACACATAGGAGCTATAGTGTGTTGTCAGCACACATAGGAGCTATAGTGTGTTTGTGTCAGCACACATAGGAGCTATAGTGTGTTGTGAGCACACATAGGAGCTATATTTTTTTGTCAGCACACATAGGAGCTATAGTGTGTTGTCAGCACACATAGGAGCTATAGTGTGTTGTCAGCACACATAGGAGCTATAGGTTGTTGTCAGCACACATAGGAGCTATAGTGTGTTTGTGTCAGCACACAAAGGAGCTATAGTGTGTTGTCAGCACACATAGGAGCTATAGTGTGTTGTCAGCACACATAGGAGCTATAGTGTGTTGTCAGCACACATAGGAGCTATAGTGTGTTGTCAGCACACATAGGAGCTATAGTGTGTTTGTGTCAGCACACATAGGAGCTATAGTGTGTTGTGAGCACACATAGGAGCTATATTTTTTTGTCAGCACACATAGGAGCTATAGTGTGTTGTCAGCACACATAGGAGCTATAGTGTGTTGTCAGCACACATAGGAGCTATAGGTTGTTGTCAGCACACATAGGAGCTATAGTGTGTTTGTGTCAGCACACATAGGAGCTATAGTGTGTTGTGAGCACACATAGGAGCTATATTTTTTTGTCAGCATACATAGGAGCTATAGTGTGTTGTCAGCACACATAGGAGCTATAGTGTGTTGTCAGCACACAAAGGAGCTATAGTGTGTTCAGCACACATAGGAGCTATAGTGTGTTTGTGTCAGCACACATAGGAGCTATAGTGTGTTTGTGTCAGCACACATAGGAGCAATAGTGTGTTGTCAGCACACATAGGAGCTATAGTGTGTTGTCAGCACACATAGGAGCTATAGTGTGTTGTCAGCACACATAGGAGCTATAGTGTGTTTGTGTCAGCACACATAGGAGCTATAGTGTGTTGTGAGCACACATAGGAGCTATATTTTTTTGTCAGCACACATAGGAGCTATAGTGTGTTGTCAGCACACATAGGAGCTATAGTGTGTTGTCAGCACACATAGGAGCTATAGTGTGTTGTCAGCACACATACGAGCTATAGTGTGTTTGTGTTAGCACACATAGGAGCTATAGTGTGTTGTGAGCACACATAGGAGCTATATTTTTTTGTCAGCACACATAGGAGCTATAGTGTGTTGTCAGCACACATAGGAGCTATAGTGTGTTTGTGTCAGCACACAAAGGAGCTATAGTGTGTTGTCAGCACACATAGGAGCTATAGTGTGTTGTCAGCACACATAGGAGCTATAGTGTGTTTGTGTAAGCACACATAGGAGCTATATTTTTTTGTCAGCACACATAGGAGCTATAGTGTGTTGTCAGCACACATAGGAGCTATAGTGTGTTGTCAGCACACATAGGAGCTATATTGTGTTGTCAGCACACATAGGAGCTATAGTGTGTTGTCAGCACACATAGGAGCTATAGTGTGTTGTCAGCACACATAGGAGCTATAGTGTGTTGTCAGCACACATAGGAGCTATAGTGTGTTGTCAGCACACATAGGAGCTATAGTGTGTTGTCAGCACACATAGGAGCTATAGTGTGTTTGTGTCAGCACACATAGGAGCTATAGTGTGTTTGTGTCAGCACACATAGGAGCTATAGTGTGTTTGTGTCAGCACACATAGGAGCTATAGTGTGTTGTGAGCACACATAGGAGCTATATTTTTTTGTCAGCACACATAGGAGCTATAGTGTGTTTGTGTCAGCACACAAAGGAGCTATAGTGTGTTGTCAGCACACATAGGACCTATAGTGTGTTGTCAGCACACATAGGAGCTATATTTTTTTGTCAGCACACATAGGAGCTATAGTGTGTTGTCAGCACACATAGGAGCTATAGTGTGTTGTCAGCACACATAGGAGCTATAGTGTGTTTGTGTCAGCACACATAGGAGCTATAGTGTGTTGTCAGCACACATAGGAGCTATAGTGTGTTGTCAGCACACATAGGAGCTATAGTGTGTTTGTGTCAGCACACATAGGAGATATAGTGTGTTTGTGTCAGCACACATAGGAGCTATATTTTTTTGTCAGCACACATAGGAGCTATAGTGTGTTGTCAGCACACATAGGAGCTATAGTGTGTTGTCAGCACACAAAGGAGCTATAGTGTGTTTGTGTAAGCACACATAGGAGCTATATTTTTTTGTCAGCACACATAGGAGCTATAGTGTGTTGTCAGCACACATAGGAGCTATAGTGTGTTGTCAGCACACATAGGAGCTATAGTGTGTTGTCAGCACACATAGGAGCTATAGTGTGTTTGTGTCAGCACACATAGGAGCTATAGTGTGTTGTGAGCACACATAGGAGCTATATTTTTTTGTCAGCACACATAGGAGCTATAGTGTGTTTGTGTCAGCACACAAAGGAGCTATAGTGTGTTGTCAGCACACATAGGAGCTATAGTGTGTTGTCAGCACACATAGGAGCTATATATTTTTGTCAGCACACATAGGAGCTATAGTGTGTTGTCAGCACACATAGGAGCTATAGTGTGTTGTCAGCACACATAGGAGCTATAGTGTGTTTGTGTCAGCACACATAGGAGCTATAGTGTGTTGTCAGCACACATAGGAGCTATAGTGTGTTGTCAGCACACATAAGAGCTATAGTGTGTTTGTGTCAGCACACATAGGAGCTATAGTGTGTTGTGAGCACACATAGGAGCTATATTTTTTTGTCAGCACACATAGGAGCTATAGTGTGTTGTCAGCACACATAGGAGCTATAGTGTGTTGTCAGCACACATAGGAGCTATAGTGTGTTGTCAGCACACATAGGAGCTATAGTGTGTTTGTGTCAGCACACATAGGAGCTATAGTGTGTTGTGAGCACACATAGGAGCTATATTTTTTTGTCAGCACACATAGGAGCTATAGTGTGTTGTCAGCACACATAGGAGCTATAGTGTGTTGTCAGCACACATAGGAGCTATAGTGTGTTGTCAGCACACATAGGAGCTATAGTGTGTTGTCAGCACACATAGGAGCTATAGTGTGTTGTCAGCACACATAGGAGCTATAGTGTGTTGTCAGCACACATAGGAGCTATAGTGTGTTGTCAGCACACATAGGAGCTATAGTGTGTTGTCAGCACACATAGGAGCTATAGTGTGTTTGTGTCAGCACACATAGGAGCTATAGTGTGTTGTCAGCACACATAGGAGCTATAGTGTGTTGTCAGCACACAAAGGAGCTATAGTGTGTTTGTGTAAGCACACATAGGAGCTATATTTTTTTGTCAGCACACATAGGAGCTATAGTGTGTTGTCAGCACACATAGGAGATATAGTGTGTTGTCAGCACACATAGGAGCTATATTGTGTTTGTGTCAGCACACATAGGAGCTATAGTGTGTTGTCAGCACACATAGGAGCTCTAGTGTGTTGTCAGCACACATAGGAGCTATAGTGTGTTTGTGTCAGAACACATAGGAGCTATAGCGTGTTGTCAGCACACATAGGAGATATAGTGTGTTGTCAGCACACATAGGAGCTATAGTGTGTTTGTGTCAGCACACATAGGAGCTATAGTGTGTTTGTGTCAGCACACATAGGAGCTATAGTGTGTTTGTGTCAGCACACATAGGAGCTATAGTGTGTTGTGAGCACACATAGGAGCTATATTTTTTTGTCAGCACACATAGGAGCTATAGTGTGTTTGTGTCAGCACACAAAGGAGCTATAGTGTGTTGTCAGCACACATAGGACCTATAGTGTGTTGTGAGCACACATAGGAGCTATATTTTTTTGTCAGCACACATAGGAGCTATAGTGTGTTGTCAGCACACATAGGAGCTATAGTGTGTTGTCAGCACACATAGGAGCTATAGTGTGTTTGTGTCAGCACACATAGGAGCTATAGTGTGTTGTCAGCACACATAGGAGCTATAGTGTTTTGTCAGCACACAAAGGAGCTATAGTGTGTTTGTGTCAGCACACATAGGAGCTATAGTGTGTTGTGAGCACACATAGGAGCTATATTTTTTGTCAGCACACATAGGAGCTATAGTGTGTTGTCAGCACACATAGGAGCTATAGTGTGTTGTCAGCACACAAAGGAGCTATAGTGTGTTTGTGTAAGCACACATAGGAGCTATATTTTTTTGTCAGCACACATAGGAGCTATAGTGTGTTGTCAGCACACATAGGAGCTATAGTGTGTTGTCAGCACACATAGGAGCTATAGTGTGTTGTCAGCACACATAGGAGCTATAGTGTGTTTGTGTCAGCACACATAGGAGCTATAGTGTGTTCTGAGCACACATAGGAGCTATATTTTTTTGTCAGCACACATAGGAGCTATAGTGTGTTTGTGTCAGCACACAAAGGAGCTATAGTGTGTTGTCAGCACACATAGGACCTATAGTGTGTTGTCAGCACACATAGGAGCTATATTTTTTTGTCAGCACACATAGGAGCTATAGTGTGTTGTCAGCACACATAGGCGCTATAGTGTATTGTCAGCACACATAGGAGCTATAGTGTGTTTGTGTCAGCACACATAGGAGCTATAGTGTGTTGTCAGCACACATAGGAGCTATAGTGTGTTGTCAGCACACATAAGAGCTATAGTGTGTTTGTGTCAGCACACATAGGAGCTATAGTGTGTTGTGAGCACACATAGGAGCTATATTTTTTTGTCAGCACACATAGGAGCTATAGTGTGTTGTCAGCACACATAGGAGCTATAGTGTGTTGTCAGCACACATAGGAGCTATAGTGTGTTGTCAGCACAAATAGGAGCTATAGTGTGTTTGTGACAGCACACATAGGAGCTATAGTGTGTTGTGAGCACACATAGGAGCTATATTTTTTTGTCAGCACACATAGGAGCTATAGTGTGTTGTCAGCACACATATGAGCTATAGTGTGTTGTCAGCACACATAGGAGCTATAGTGTGTTGTCAGCACACATAGGAGCTATAGTGTGTTTGTGACAGCACACATAGGAGCTATAGTGTGTTGTGAGCACACATAGGAGCTATATTTTTTTGTCAGCACACATAGGAGCTATAGTGTGTTGTCAGCACACATAGGAGCTATAGTGTGTTGTCAGCACACAAAGGAGCTATAGTGTGTTTGTGTCAGCACACATAGGAGCTATATTGTGTTGTGAGCACACATAGGAGCTATATTTTTTTGTCAGCACACATAGGAGCTGTAGTGTGTTGTCAGCACACATAGGAGCTATAGTGTGTTTGTGTCAGCACACAAAGGAGCTATAGTGTGTTGTCAGCACACATAGGAGCTATAGTGTGTTGTCAGCACACATAGGAGCTATAGTGTGTTGTCAGCACACATAGGAGCTATAGTGTGTTGTCAGCACACATAGGAGCTATAGTGTGTTGTCAGCACACATAGGAGCTATAGTGTGTTTGTGTCAGCACACATAGGAGCTATAGTGTGTTGTGAGCACACATAGGAGCTATATTTTTTTGTCAGCACACATAGGAGCTATAGTGTGTTTGTGTCAGCACACAAAGGAGCTATAGTGTGTTGTCAGCACACATAGGAGCTATAGTGTGTTGTCAGCACACATAGGAGCTATAGTGTGTTGTCAGCACACATAGGAGCTATAGTGTGTTGTCAGCACACATAGGAGCTATAGTGTGTTGTCAGCACACATAGGAGCTATAGTGTGTTGTCAGCACACATAGGAGCTATAGTGTGTTTGTGTCAGCACACATAGGAGCTATAGTGTGTTGTCGGCACACAAAGGAGCTATAGTGTGTTTGTGTCAGCACACATAGGAGCTATAGTGTGTTGTGAGCACACATAGAAGCTATATTTTTTTGTCAGCACACATAGGAGCTATAGTGTGTTGTCAGCACACATAGGAGCTCTAGTGTGTTGTCAGCACACATAGGAGCTATAGTGTGTTTGTGTCAGAACACATAGGAGCTATAGCGTGTTGTCAGCACACATAGGAGATATAGTGTGTTGTCAGCACACATAGGAGCTATAGTGTGTTTGTGTCAGCACACATAGGAGCTATAGTGTGTTTGTGTCAGCACACATAGGAGCTATAGTGTGTTTGTGTCAGCACACATAGGAGCTATAGTGTGTTGTGAGCACACATAGGAGCTATATTTTTTTGTCAGCACACATAGGAGCTATAGTGTGTTTGTGTCAGCACACAAAGGAGCTATAGTGTGTTGTCAGCACACATAGGACCTATAGTGTGTTGTGAGCACACATAGGAGCTATATTTTTTTGTCAGCACACATAGGAGCTATAGTGTGTTGTCAGCACACATAGGAGCTATAGTGTGTTGTCAGCACACATAGGAGCTATAGTGTGTTTGTGTCAGCACACATAGGAGCTATAGTGTGTTGTCAGCACACATAGGAGCTATAGTGTTTTGTCAGCACACAAAGGAGCTATAGTGTGTTTGTGTCAGCACACATAGGAGCTATAGTATGTTGTGAGCACACATAGGAGCTATATTTTTTTGTCAGCACACATAGGAGCTATAGTGTGTTGTCAGCACACATAGGAGCTATAGTGTGTTGTCAGCACACAAAGGAGCTATAGTGTGTTTGTGTAAGCACACATAGGAGCTATATTTTCTTGTCAGCACACATAGGAGCTATAGTGTGTTGTCAGCACACATAGGAGTTATATTGTGTTGTGAGCACACATAGGAGCTATATTTTTTTGTCAGCACACATAGGAGCTGTAGTGTGTTGTCAGCACACATAGGAGCTATAGTGTGTTTGTGTCAGCACACAAAGGAGCTATAGTGTGTTGTCAGCACACAAAGGAGCTATAGTGTGTTGTCAGCACACATAGGAGCTATAGTGTGTTGTCAGCACACATAGGAGCTATAGTGTGTTGTCAGCACACATAGGAGCTATAGTGTGTTGTCAGCACACATAGGAGCTATAGTGTGTTTGTGTCAGCACACATAGGAGCTATAGTGTGTTGTGAGCACACATAGGAGCTATATTTTTTTGTCAGCACACATAGGAGCTATAGTGTGTTTGTGTCAGCACACAAAGGAGCTATAGTGTGTTGTCAGCACACATAGGACCTATAGTGTGTTGTCAGCACACATAGGAGCTATATTTTTTTGTCAGCACACATAGGAGCTATAGTGTGTTGTCAGCACACATAGGCGCTATAGTGTATTGTCAGCACACATAGGAGCTATAGTGTGTTTGTGTCAGCACACAAAGGAGCTATAGTGTGTTGTCAGCACACATAGGAGCTATAGTGTGTTGTCAGCACACATAGGAGCTATAGTGTGTTGTCAGCACACATAGGAGCTATAGTGTGTTGTCAGCACACATAGGAGCTATAGTGTGTTGTCAGCACACATAGGAGCTATAGTGTGTTGTCAGCACACATAGGAGCTATAGTGTATTTGTGTCAGCACACATAGGAGCTATAGTGTGTTGTGAGCACACATAGGAGCTATATTTTTTTGTCAGCACACATAGGAGCTATAGTGTGTTTGTGTCAGCACACATAGGAGCTATAGTGTGTTTGTGTCAGCACACATAGGAGCTATAGTGTGTTGTCAGCACACATAGGACCTATAGTGTGTTGTGAGCACACATAGGAGCTATATTTTTTTGTCAGCACACATAGGAGCTATAGTGTGTTGTCAGCACACATAGGAGCTATAGTGTGTTGTCAGCACACATAGGAGCTATAGTGTGTTTGTGTCAGCACACATAGGAGCTATAGTGTGTTGTCAGCACACAAAGGAGCTATAGTGTGTTTGTGTCAGCACACATAGGAGCTATAGTATGTTGTGAGCACACATAGGAGCTATATTTTTTTGTCAGCACACATAGGAGCTATAGTGTGTTGTCAGCACACATAGGAGCTATAGTGTGTTGTCAGCACACAAAGGAGCTATAGTGTGTTTGTGTAAGCACACATAGGAGCTATATTTTCTTGTCAGCACACATAGGAGCTATAGTGTGTTGTCAGCACACATAGGAGCTATAGTGTGTTGTCAGCACACATAGGAGCTATAGTGTGTTGTCAGCACACATAGGAGCTATAGTGTGTTTGTGTCAGCACACATAGGAGCTATAGTGTGTTGTGAGCACACATAGGAGCTATATTTTTTGTCAGCACACATAGGAGCTATAGTGTGTTTGTGTCAGCACACAAAGGAGCTATAGTGTGTTGTCAGCACACATAGGAGCTATAGTGTGTTGTCAGCACACATAGGAGCTATATTTTTTTGTCAGCACACATAGGAGCTATAGTGTGTTGTCAGCACACATAGGCGCTATAGTGTATTGTCAGCACACATAGGAGCTATAGTGTGTTTGTGTCAGCACACATAGGAGCTATAGTGTGTTGTGAGCACACATAGGAGCTATAGTGTGTTGTGAGCACACATAAGAGCTATAGTGTGTTTGTGTCAGCACACATAGGAGCTATAGTGTGTTGTGAGCACACATAGGAGCTATATTTTTTTGTCAGCACACATAGGAGCTATACTGTGTTGTCAGCACACATATGAGCTATAGTGTGTTGTCAGCACACATATGAGCTATAGTGTGTTGTCAGCACACATAGGAGCTATAGTGTGTTGTCAGCACAAATAGGAGCTATAGTGTGTTTGTGACAGCACACATAGGAGCTATAGTGTGTTGTGAGCACACATAGGAGCTATATTTTTTTGTCAGCACACATAGGAGCTATAGTGTGTTGTCAGCACACATAGGAGCTATAGTGTGTTGTCAGCACACATAGGAGCTATAGTGTGTTGTCAGCACACAAAGGAGCTATAGTGTGTTTGTGTCAGCACACATAGGAGCTATATTGTGTTGTGAGCACACATAGGAGCTATATTTTTTGTCAGCACACATAGGAGCTGTAGTGTGTTGTCAGCACACATAGGAGCTATAGTGTGTTTGTGTCAGCACACAAAGGAGCTATAGTGTGTTGTCAGCACACATAGGAGCTATAGTGTGTTTGTGTCAGCACACATAGGAGCTATAGTGTGTTGTCACCACACATAGGAGCTATAGTGTGTTGTCAGCACACAAAGGAGCTATAGTGTGTTCAGCACACATAGGAGCTATAGTGTGTTTGTGTCAGCACACATAGGAGCTATAGTGTGTTGTCAGCACACATAGGAGCTATAGTGTGTTGTCAGCACACATAGGAGCTATAGTGTGTTTGTGTCAGCACACATAGGAGCTATATTTTTTTGTGAGCACACATAGGAGCTATATTTTTTTGTCAGCACACATAGGAGCTATAGTGTGTTGTCAGCACACATAGGAGCTATAGTGTGTTGTCAGCACACATAGGAGCTATAGTGTGTTTGTGTCAGCACACATAGGAGCTATAGTGTGTTTGTGTCAGCACACATAGGAGCTATAGTTTGTTGTCAGCACACATAGGAGCTATATTTTTTTGTCAGCACACATAGGAGCTATAGTGTGTTGTCAGCACACATAGGAGCTATAGTGTGTTTGTGTCAGCACACAAAGGAGCTATAGTGTGTTGTCAGCACACATAGGAGCTATAGTGTGTTGTCAGCACACAAAGGAGCTATAGTGTGTTTGTGTAAGCACACATAGGAGCTATATTTTTTTGTCAGCACACATAGGAGCTATAGTGTGTTGTCAGCACACATAGGAGATATAGTGTGTTGTCAGCACACATAGGAGCTATAGTGTGTTGTCAGCACACATAGGAGCTATATTTTTTGTCAGCACACATAGGAGCTATAGTGTGTTGTCAGCACACATAGGAGCTATAGTGTGTTGTCAGCACACATAGGAGCTATAGTGTGTTGTCGGCACACAAAGGAGCTATAGTGTGTTTGTGTCAGCACACATAGGAGCTATAGTGTGTTGTCGGCACACAAAGGAGCTATAGTGTGTTTGTGTCAGCACACATAGGAGCTATAGTGTGTTGTGAGCACACATAGAAGCTATATTTTTTTGTCAGCACACATAGGAGCTATAGTGTGTTGTCAGCACACATAGGAGCTCTAGTGTGTTGTCAGCACACATAGGAGCTATAGTGTGTTTGTGTCAGAACACATAGGAGCTATAGCGTGTTGTCAGCACACATAGGAGATATAGTGTGTTGTCAGCACACATAGGAGCTATAGTGTGTTTGTGTCAGCACACATAGGAGCTATAGTGTGTTGTCAGCACACATAGGAGCTATAGTGTGTTTGTGTCAGCACACATAGGAGCTATAGTGTGTTCTGAGCACACATAGGAGCTATATTTTTTTGTCAGCACACATAGGAGCTATAGTGTGTTTGTGTCAGCACACAAAGGAGCTATAGTGTGTTGTCAGCACACATAGGACCTATAGTGTGTTGTGAGCACACATAGGAGCTATATTTTTTTGTCAGCACACATAGGAGCTATAGTGTGTTGTCAGCACACATAGGAGCTATAGTGTGTTGTCAGCACACATAGGAGCTATAGTGTGTTTGTGTCAGCACACATAGGAGCTATAGTGTGTTATCAGCACACAAAGGAGCTATAGTGTGTTTGTGTCAGCACACATAGGAGCTATAGTATGTTGTGAGCACACATAGGAGCTATATTTTTTTGTCAGCACACATAGGAGCTATAGTGTGTTGTCAGCACACATAGGAGCTATAGTGTGTTGTCAGCACACAAAGGACAGACTACACATTCCAATCAGAGGAGGAGATTGGAACAAAGTTCTTCTCCAACGAGAAATGCGTTGGATTAGAACTTTGAAGGCAACTACTCCACCTGGCTTAAATGAGGTGGAAAGCTTTAGACCATTCTTGGATGGCTATAGTTCAGGGAGGACTGACTAAATGGTCGGCCCTCCTTCACTTGGTCTCCGTACAATAATAATTTTACATTTATATGACCCCCTATCCTGTCTTGTTTTCTTCAATTGTAGGTCCCCCATCTATTGGGGGGTTCTCCCTCCATTCTCTTTGCTCTTTCTTGAAGTGGGTCACTAGGTTAAGTGAATAGTTCAGCTTTTTGGTTTTGTTTATTGGTCCATAAATGGACAATATTTGTATAAATATGTTTTTTTGATTCTACAATTGTAAATAGCTTTGCCTCCAGGGGGTTTTTACTCACCGAGAAAATACTTTATTGATGTCCCATACCTGGCAGATCTTTAGTGCCCTCCCATTACTCTCTACCTGGCAGCCTAACCCCAATTGACCCATAGTCCCCCTACCCCGTGATGAGGGGCATCGCAGGATTTCCTTTTAGGGGGGTACTTCCTCCATATTCCATCTAAGATGGTTTGGAGGTCATTTTGGATCCTTTGGGGTATTATTTATTTGGGTAATTAGGAATTTATTTTCCGATTCCCAGATATATTTCTTGCCAGTGGTTTTAGTCCCCTATTGTTGCCTTGTTGTGGGGGATGGGGTATCTCCTCACATCCATGTACCTGGGCCTTGATTAGGCTCTGGGACAATGGAATTGTGGGGAGGTTTTTCTTCCCCTCCCCAGCACTCTTCTATGCAACAATTAAACTCCCTCCCAGTTTATATCCCCCAGTCTGATACAGGATTTTTCCGTATTCTGGGGGACACCTTTTCCCATTGGCTTGTTCCCCTAGGCGCCACTCTCTATGTCCGGATTTGGGCATGGGGGATGGCGGTTCCATGTGTGGCCACTTGCGCTCTTGGCGCTATCCACAATTCTGTCCATGCAGATCACATTGCGCATGCGCAGTTCTATACTGGGCGCCAGCGCCATAGACAGACTGTCCTTGGCCGAGCTTCCCACTCCGCGCATGCGCACATCGCATCATGCGATTGTGCTGTATGGGCAGAGACGTCTTATGACGCCGTGTGGCTGACGCCTAATGAGACGCAGTAGGCGGTACACACATTGTTAAACCGCCCATGTCAGCGGTTTTTCCCTTCTCCTATTTTCCACCAGGAAGAGGATCCAGCCCAATGGGCGGGATTGTAGGTGATGACGCGGGACGCTTTTGCGTCTGACGTCATCCCTACACACCCACAAGGGCGGGACAGAGTTCTATTCCACCTATTTAAGGACGCCAGAGACGGTATATGGCGTCATTCCGCCTCACAGCATTGAGCTGTGTGGATCACTCTCCACCTAGGACTCCTTGAGGACTCTTCCCTGGAACATTTCTTTCTGTTTGAACCCTTGGATCATGGACTCTTGGGTAAGCAACCCTTATATGAGAGAAACAATTTTTTCAATCTCATATCCAGGCTCTAAGATACTATTCCTCTTTCTCCATGGGTGGTTTTGTAGGTTTCTGCGCCATTAGATATATGGAATCTTTTTACCCTTACCGTCTTGTAGAGATTATGGGAATGCGGCCATTACTTTTTGCCAACTCTTGGACGTCTTTTCTTCTCGGAGAGTGAATGGGAGGCAATGCTATATATGCAATATTTGATTATGTAAGTGCATGTTCCAAAATTTATTATGGATATATATTGAATATTTGTTCATATTTACATGCAATGTATGACTCTCCACCCCATGTCACACTGGGGTGGGGAACATTTTTGCTTTGTTCTTGTACACAATTGACACGTTTTGATATTCTGTAGATGGTGACTATAATTCCCTGAGGAAGACAGGCATAATTTAGCCTCTTGGAAACGCGTCGGAATTCTACACTCTCACCAATCGCAGATATGCATATCATTTTGTACCACTTGTCTTACTGTTTTTAAAGAACTATTTCATTTTTTATGTCTTTGTATTTTGATAATAAATCTATAAAATTATCTTATGTATGCCTATATGGTTTATCTTGTTGCCGGTATAATCCCACTTCTTGAGGTCTCTTCTTAATACTTATTTGGGGATGATGGCAACCAATATGTGTCTCGAGATCTGAGTTCAATCTATTTTCAATTTATTTAGGGTGGAAAATACACCTATACCTCAATCATGAGCTCAATTTCTTGACACAGCCTTAATGCTGAACAATTTATAGAATTTTGGAGTTAGTTCATAGTCCCTCAGTAATCAGGCGATTTATATACCTGATCCATAGCTGGGGGGTTCTTTTTCTCCTACCCAGACACTATTTTTTCCCCATCTGGGGAGTGTCACTAATTCTTTTTCTTTTTCTTCTCACCGCTGTCTAGTGACTCTTTTTGGACAGATATGGAGTCTTGTGGGGGAACGGGGAATATGGGGGATCTGCAGGGGAGAGAATGGGATAATCTTATGGCAAATATTCATTGTAATTATCAAGGAAAGGAACAGACTTCCTCTAATCTGACTGCTTTATTTTCAAACCTTACCAAAGTGTTGGAAAGGAAATCAGCATTACATTGGCATATCCACTCTTTAGAACGATATATTCGTGAAAATATCAATCCCATTGGCCTACGCATACAGATTTTCCCAATCTTGGAAAATATTTCCAAAGAACTTAAGATGAACTGGGAAAGTAAATTAAATGACTGTTCTAGGAATCTTATGTTATTATTACAAAATGAATACAAGTCACAATTGGTAACAATGAACGATGAGATTGGATCTCTTTATACACGGCTTACCCCCCTTAAAAATCATGAAGAATATAATAGATCTGAAATAAAACTGAGGGAACATTTGGAAACCTTTGGCAAACAAATTTTGATCAAAAAAGAGAAAAAATACTGGAGGGATAAAAATGCTTTTGGAGAGAATCGTGCTTATAAATGGAATACTGATAAAAAATTTAAAAATGTCAAAGGGACCCGAAAAACCAAAAAGGGTCAAGTTGATAATTTATTCAAATCAAATGATGATTTGTCAGATACGCCCTCTAACTCCTCCTCCTCAGTCTCCTCCCATACAGGCCGGCAATCTGGGAAAAGGAAAAGTCTATTTCCTAGACAACAAGATTTGGAAGGTGAGGTTCATCAATTACCCAAAAAATCGGCTACTGACCTCCATATGGATCGGGACGGTAAGACAGGCATTACTGCAAAAAATTTAACAGGTGGAATTCTCAAAAACAACCCTTCTAATCGCAATACCAGAAATAATAAAAAGGATCAAGGAGCTATCCCTAAAACCCAACGTACACAACTAGATGATTTTTTAGACCGGAACCGGATCCCGCAGATCCCTCCGTTATCAACTCCATCAACACAGACAGGAACTTTCCAGTCAGTGGTAACTCAGATAGAGACGGAACCAATCATGGTCAAGGGTCCAATGAAGGAGGTTTAAATATTATTAATTTGTCTTCCCATACACTTTCGAAATGTGAGCAGGAAGTACTATCTTTGGGATTATCCTTTTGTCCCAATAAAAATTCAGATGTCTTTGAGGTGATTAAAGATATTCACCTCTTTGCTCGAAATCTGTTTTATAAAAGTTTGTATAATAAAAAACAAACTAAAAAAGAGGATGAGATACCACCTAACTTAAGAGCAGCAGATTTCAAAGCCTTGAGGGACCTTAATCTCCTTTTGCTGGACAGTGGGGCCTGGGATGAGCAAGAGGATGATCCTCTTGATAGTGAGGGGAGTGAGGAGGAGGAAGAGGAGGGTGTTAAATATGAACCTAAAAAGTTTAAACGAAGATCACATGTTTTTCCACAACTCAATCAGAATCCAGCTTTGGCGTTATTTGTTAAACAAACTGCCAAAGACTTGGAAAAATTAAAGGAGGATTCAGGACAGCAAAACCTAAATGTGGGTCAGAAAAAAGCGCTTCAATCTCTCAAAAACAACTTTGATATCACAATCAAAAGTTCAGACAAAGGGGGAAATATCGTTATCATGAATAATGTTGACTATGAAAATATGGTCCTTAAAATACTCAACGACCTTAATTGTTATAAATCAATTTCCCCTTCATTGGTGGACAAATACAATCAAGATTTCTATGCATTGGTTGATGAGTCCTTTAGTGTGGGGACAATTACTCGAGAAATCTGGGAGTTCATCAGAACTAGATATCCCAGATTACCCACTCTATATGCCCTCCCCAAAGTGCATAAAAGTCTTCAAAATCCACCAGGAAGGCCCATAGTGTCAGGCAATGGATCCATCACGGAAGGAATCAGTCAGGTCATTGATGACCACCTGAGACCCCACGTCATGGATCTACCGTCCTACACTAAGGATACCATTCATCTTCTGCAGATCATCGAAGAGCTAACTATCCCCGAAACAGCGATCCTAGTGACCATTGATGTGGAATCGCTTTATAATAGCATTCCACACGACTTAGGTATCAAGGCAGTGGATAAGGTTTTAAAACAGAGAGCCACTACAGATTGGAAATTCAATTCCTTTATTGTTCAAATGTTAGATTTCATTCTCCGACACAACGTTTTTGTTTTCAAAAATTCCCACTACCTCCAGGTACAGGGAGTAGCTATGGGGACGTGTTGCGCGCCCTCATATGCGAATCTGTACCTGGGGGAGTGGGAAAAAGACTTTTTGACTAGTGAACATGCGTCGATGTACACCTGTCACATTTTGATGTGGCAGAGGTACATCGACGATGTTTTCATCATTTGGGACGGATCAGAGAGACAGCTAATAGAATGTTTGGAACTTATGAATAACAATGCCTACAATTTGTTCTTCACTATGAGCTTTAATCACAATGAGACCCACTTTTTAGATATTTGTATCAAAAAAGCACCTAATGGAAATTTAACCAGTAGGTTGTTTCGGAAGAAAACTGCTGGCAACACCCTGCTTCACGCGGACAGTTTCCATCCATTGCCATTAAAACGATCTATTCCCTTCAGTCAATTCCTCCGGATTAAGAGGAATTGTACGAAGGAAGAGGACTTCCAAAGAGAAAGTGATGGACTCACCCTAAGATTATTAGATAGAGGCTATACCAAAACATGCCTCAAAAAGGCTTTTAATAGGGTCAAGGCTCTTACTAGGAGAGATCTTCTCTTTAAAAAGAAGAAAAAGAATGTTGATGAAAATACTCGTATTATACTGCGATTCTCAAATGAACATGAGAGGATTCGCAAAATTATCAACAAGAATTGGTCAATCCTTACAGATGATCCAGTTGTAGGTATCCTGGTCTCACCTCGCCCTCTGATCTCCTATAGAAAAACTGTTTCAATTGGTAATCTAGTCACACAAAGTGAATATAAGGGAATCTCTAGGAAGGATCCCTGTAGGAACTTTGGAACCTTTCCATGTGGAAACTGTGCTCAATGTTCAGTCATTGGCCAGAGAACCACACTGACGCTGCCAAATGGGGTAGACTTCTCCCTGAGACATTATGCCTCCTGCCAGACTCAGGGGGTGGTGTACCTCATGCAGTGTCAGTGTGGTTCTTTTTATGTAGGCAAAACTAGACAGAAACTCTGTAAGAGAGTTGAAAAGCATATGCATGATATGAAGATCTGCTATCTATATTTGCCTTTGGGGCGTCATATAGCCAAGAAACACAATTATAGAGTGCCGAAAATCAACTTCACAGTTCTTGACAGACTACACATTCCAATCAGAGGAGGAGATTGGAACAAAGTTCTTCTCCAACGAGAAATGCGTTGGATTAGAACTTTGAAGGCAACTACTCCACCTGGCTTAAATGAGGTGGAAAGCTTTAGACCATTCTTGGATGGCTATAGTTCAGGGAGGACTGACTAAATGGTCGGCCCTCCTTCACTTGGTCTCCGTACAATAATAATTTTACATTTATATGACCCCCTATCCTGTCTTGTTTTCTTCAATTGTAGGTCCCCCATCTATTGGGGGGTTCTCCCTCCATTCTCTTTGCTCTTTCTTGAAGTGGGTCACTAGGTTAAGTGAATAGTTCAGCTTTTTGGTTTTGTTTATTGGTCCATAAATGGACAATATTTGTATAAATATGTTTTTTTGATTCTACAATTGTAAATAGCTTTGCCTCCAGGGGGTTTTTACTCACCGAGAAAATACTTTATTGATGTCCCATACCTGGCAGATCTTTAGTGCCCTCCCATTACTCTCTACCTGGCAGCCTAACCCCAATTGACCCATAGTCCCCCTACCCCGTGATGAGGGGCATCGCGGGATTTCCTTTTAGGGGGGTACTTCCTCCATATTCCATCTAAGATGGTTTGGAGGTCATTTTGGATCCTTTGGGGTATTATTTATTTGGGTAATTAGGAATTTATTTTCCGATTCCCAGATATATTTCTTGCCAGTGGTTTTAGTCCCCTATTGTCGCCTTGTTGTGGGGGATGGGGTATCTCCTCACATCCATGTACCTGGGCCTTGATTAGGCCCAGGGACAATGGAATTGTGGGGAGGTTTTTCTTCCCCTCCCCAGCACTCTTCTATGCAACAATTAAACTCCCTCCCAGTTTATATCCCCCAGTCTGATACGGGATTTTTCCGTATTCTGGGGGACACCTTTTCCCATTGGCTTGTTCCCCTAGGCGCCATTCTCTATGTCCGGATTTGGGCATGGGGGATGGCGGTTCCATGTGTGGCCACTTGCGCTCTTGGCGCTATCCACAATTCTGTCCATGCAGATCACATTGCGCATGCGCAGTTCTATACTGGGCGCCGGCGCCATAGACAGACTGTCCTTGGCCGAGCTTCCCACTCCGCGCATGCGCACATCGCATCATGCGATTGTGCTGTATGGGCAGAGACGTCTTATGACGCCGTGTGGCTGACGCCTAATGAGACGCAGTAGGCGGTACACACATTGTTAAACCGCCCATGTCAGCGGTTTTTCCCTTCTCCTATTTTCCACCAGGAAGAGGATCCAGCCCAATGGGCGGGATTGTAGGTGATGACGCGGGACGCTTTTGCGTCTGACGTCATCCCTACACACCCACAAGGGCGGGACAGAGTTCTATTCCACCTATTTAAGGACGCCAGAGACGGTATATGGCGTCATTCCGCCTCACAGCATTGAGCTGTGTGGATCACTCTCCACCTAGGACTCCTTGAGGACTCTTCCCTGGAACATTTCTTTCTGTTTGAACCCTTGGATCATGGACTCTTGGGTAAGCAACCCTTATATGAGAGAAACAATTTTTTCAATCTCATATCCAGGCTCTAAGATACTATTCCTCTTTCTCCATGGGTGGTTTTGTAGGTTTCTGCGCCATTAGATATATGGAATCTTTTTACCCTTACCGTCTTGTAGAGATTATGGGAATGCGGCCATTACTTTTTGCCAACTCTTGGACGTCTTTTCTTCTCGGAGAGTGAATGGGAGGCAATGCTATATATGCAATATTTGATTATGTAAGTGCATGTTCCAAAATTTATTATGGATATATATTGAATATTTGTTCATATTTACATGCAATGTATGACTCTCCACCCCATGTCACACTGGGGTGGGGAACATTTTTGCTTTGTTCTTGTACACAATTGACACGTTTTGATATTCTGTAGATGGTGACTATAATTCCCTGAGGAAGACAGGCATAATTTAGCCTCTTGGAAACGCGTCGGAATTCTACACTCTCACCAATCGCAGATATGCATATCATTTTGTACCACTTGTCTTACTGTTTTTAAAGAACTATTTCATTTTTTATGTCTTTGTATTTTGATAATAAATCTATAAAATTATCTTATGTATGCCTATATGGTTTATCTTGTTGCCGGTATAATCCCACTTCTTGAGGTCTCTTCTTAATAGTGTGTTTGTGTAAGCACACATAGGAGCTATATTTTCTTGTCAGCACACATAGGAGCTATAGTGTGTTGTCAGCACACATAGGAGCTATAGTGTGTTGTCAGCACACATAGGAGCTATAGTGTGTTGTCAGCACACATAGGAGCTATAGTGTGTTGTGAGCACACATAGGAGCTATATTTTTTTGTCAGCACACATAGGAGCTATAGTGTGTTTGTGTCAGCACACAAAGGAGCTATAGTGTGTTGTCAGCACACATAGGACCTACAGTGTGTTGTCAGCACACATAGGAGCTATATTTTTTTGTCAGCACACATAGGAGCTATAGTGTGTTGTCAGCACACATAGGCGCTATAGTGTATTGTCATCACACATAGGAGCTATAGTGTGTTTGTGTCAGCACACATAGGAGCTATAGTGTGTTGTGAGCACACATAGGAGCTATAGTGTGTTGTGAGCACACATAAGAGCTATAGTGTGTTTGTGTCAGCACACATAGGAGCTATAGTGTGTTGTGAGCACACATAGGAGCTATATTTTTTTGTCAGCACACATAGGAGCTATAGTGTGTTGTCAGCACACATATGAGCTATAGTGTGTTGTCAGCACACATATGAGCTATAGTGTGTTGTCAGCACACATAGGAGCTATAGTGTGTTGTCAGCACAAATAGGAGCTATAGTGTGTTTGTGACAGCACACATAGGAGCTATAGTGTGTTGTGAGCACACATAGGAGCTATATTTTTTTGTCAGCACACATAGGAGCTATAGTGTGTTGTCAGCACACATAGGAGCTATAGTGTGTTGTCAGCACACAAAGGAGCTATAGTGTGTTTGTGTCAGCACACATAGGAGCTATATTGTGTTGTGAGCACACATAGGAGCTATATTTTTTGTCAGCACACATAGGAGCTGTAGTGTGTTGTCAGCACACATAGGAGCTATAGTGTGTTTGTGTCAGCACACAAAGGAGCTATAGTGTGTTGTCAGCACACATAGGAGCTATAGTGTGTTGTCAGCACACATAGGAGCTATAGTGTGTTGTCAGCACACATAGGAGCTATAGTGTGTTGTCAGCACACATAGGAGCTATAGTGTGTTGTCAGCACACATAGGAGCTATAGTGTGTTTGTGTCAGCACACATAGGAGCTATAGTGTGTTGTGAGCACACATAGGAGATATATTTTTTTGTCAGCACACATAGGAGCTATAGTGTGTTTGTGTCAGCACACAAAGGAGCTATAGTGTGTTGTCAGCACACATAGGACCTATAGTGTGTTGTCAGCACACATAGGAGCTATATTTTTTTGTCAGCACACATAGGAGCTATAGTGTGTTGTCAGCACACATAGGAGCTATAGTGTGTTGTCAGCACACATAGGAGCTATAGTGTGTTGTCAGCACACATAGGAGCTATAGTGTGTTGTCGGCACACAAAGGAGCTATAGTGTGTTTGTGTCAGCACACATAGGAGCTATAGTGTGTTGTCGGCACACAAAGGAGCTATAGTGTGTTTGTGTCAGCACACATAGGAGCTATAGTGTGTTGTGAGCACACATAGAAGCTATATTTTTTTGTCAGCACACATAGGAGCTATAGTGTGTTGTCAGCACACATAGGAGCTCTAGTGTGTTGTCAGCACACATAGGAGCTATAGTGTGTTTGTGTCAGAACACATAGGAGCTATAGCGTGTTGTCAGCACACATAGGAGATATAGTGTGTTGTCAGCACACATAGGAGCTATAGTGTGTTTGTGTCAGCACACATAGGAGCTATAGTGTGTTTGTGTCAGCACACATAGGAGCTATAGTGTGTTTGTGTCAGCACACATAGGAGCTATAGTGTGTTGTGAGCACACATAGGAGCTATATTTTTTTGTCAGCACACATAGGAGCTATAGTGTGTTTGTGTCAGCACACAAAGGAGCTATAGTGTGTTGTCAGCACACATAGGACCTATAGTGTGTTGTGAGCACACATAGGAGCTATATTTTTTTGTCAGCACACATAGGAGCTATAGTGTGTTGTCAGCACACATAGGAGCTATAGTGTGTTGTCAGCACACATAGGAGCTATAGTGTGTTTGTGTCAGCACACATAGGAGCTATAGTGTGTTTGTGTCAGCACACATAGGAGCTATAGTGTTTTGTCAGCACACAAAGGAGCTATAGTGTGTTTGTGTCAGCACACATAGGAGCTATAGTATGTTGTGAGCACACATAGGAGCTATAGTATGTTGTGAGCACACATAGGAGCTATATTTTTTTGTCAGCACACATAGGAGCTATAGTGTGTTGTCAGCACACATAGGAGCTATAGTGTGTTGTCAGCACACAAAGGAGCTATAGTGTGTTTGTGTAAGCACACATAGGAGCTATATTTTTTTGTCAGCACACATAGGAGCTATAGTGTGTTGTCAGCACACATAGGAGCTATAGTGTGTTGTCAGCACACATAGGAGCTATAGTGTGTTTGTGTCAGCACACATAGGAGCTATAGTGTGTTGTGAGCACACATAGGAGCTATATTTTTTTGTCAGCACACATAGGAGCTATAGTGTGTTTGTGTCAGCACACAAAGGAGCTATAGTGTGTTGTCAGCACACATAGGACCTATAGTGTGTTGTCAGCACACATAGGAGCTATATTTTTTTGTCAGCACACATAGGAGCTATAGTGTGTTGTCAGCACACATAGGCGCTATAGTGTATTGTCAGCACACATAAGAGCTATAGTGTGTTGTGAGCACACATAGGAGCTATATTTTTTTGTCAGCACACATAGGAGCTATAGTGTGTTGTCAGCACACATATGAGCTATAGTGTGTTGTCAGCACACATAGGAGCTATAGTGTGTTGTCAGCACAAATAGGAGCTATAGTGTGTTTGTGACAGCACACATAGGAGCTATAGTGTGTTGTGAGCACACATAGGAGCTATATTTTTTTGTCAGCACACATAGGAGCTATAGTGTGTTGTCAGCACACATAGGAGCTATAGTGTGTCGTCAGCACACAAAGGAGCTATAGTGTGTTTGTGTCAGCACACATAGGAGCTATATTGTGTTGTGAGCACACATAGGAGCTATATTTTTTTGTCAGCACACATAGGAGCTGTAGTGTGTTGTCAGCACACATAGGAGCTATAGTGTGTTTGTGTCAGCACACAAAGGAGCTATAGTGTGTTGTCAGCACACATAGGAGCTATAGTGTGTTGTCAGCACACATAGGAGCTATAGTGTGTTGTCAGCACACATAGGAGCTATAGTGTGTTGTCAGCACACATAGGAGCTATAGTGTGTTGTCAGCACACATAGGAGCTATAGTGTGTTTGTGTCAGCACACATAGGAGCTATAGTGTGTTGTGAGCACACATAGGAGCTATATTTTTTTTGTCAGCACACATAGGAGCTATAGTGTGTTTGTGTCAGCACACAAAGGAGCTATAGTGTGTTGTCAGCACACATAGGACCTATAGTGTTTTGTCAGCACACATAGGAGCTATATTTTTTTGTCAGCACACATAGGAGCTATAGTGTGTTGTCCGCACACATAGGCGCTATAGTGTATTGTCAGCACACATAAGAGCTATAGAGTGTTTGTGTCAGCACACATAGGAGCTATAGTGTGTTGTGAGCACACATAGGAGCTATATTTTTTTGTCAGCACACATAGGAGCTATAGTGTGTTGTCAGCATACATAGGAGCTATAGTGTGTTGTCAGCACACATAGGAGCTATAGTGTGTTGTCAGCACACATAGGAGCTATAGTGTGTTGTCAGCACAAATAGGAGCTATAGTGTGTTTGTGACAGCACACATAGGAGCTATAGTGTGTTGTGAGCACACATAGGAGCTATATTTTTTTTGTCAGCACACATAGGAGCTGTAGTGTGTTGTCAGCACACATAGGAGCTATAGTGTGTTTGTGTCAGCACACAAAGGAGCTATAGTGTGTTGTCAGCACACATAGGAGCTATAGTGTGTTGTCAGCACACAAAGGAGCTATAGTGCGTTTGTGTCAGCACACATAGGAGCTATATTTTTTTGTCAGCACACATAGGAGCTATAGTGTGTTGTCAGCACACATAGGAGCTATAGTGTGTTGTCAGCACACAAAGGAGCTATAGTGTGTTTGTGTCAGCACACATAGGAGCTATATTGTGTTGTGAGCACACATAGGAGCTATATTTTTTTGTCAGCACACATAGGAGCTATAGTGTGTTGTCAGCACACATAGGAGCTATAGTGTGTTGTCAGCCCACATAGGAGCTATAGTGTGTTGTCAGCACACATAAGAGCTATAGTGTGTTTGTGTCAGCACACATAGGAGCTATAGTGTGTTGTGAGCACACATAGGAGCTATATTTTTTTGTCAGCACACATAGGAGCTATAGTGTGTTGTCAGCACACATAGGAGCTATAGTGTGTTGTCAGCACACATAGGAGCTATAGTGTGTTGTCAGCACACATAGGAGCTATAGTGTGTTGTCAGCACAAATAGGAGCTATAGTGTGTTTGTGACAGCACACATAGGAGCTATAGTGTGTTGTGAGCACACATAGGAGCTATATTTTTTTTGTCAGCACACATAGGAGCTGTAGTGTGTTGTCAGCACACATAGGAGCTATAGTGTGTTTGTGTCAGCACACAAAGGAGCTATAGTGTGTTGTCAGCACACATAGGAGCTATAGTGTGTTGTCAGCACACAAAGGAGCTATAGTGCGTTTGTGTCAGCACACATAGGAGCTATATTTTTTGTCAGCACACATAGGAGCTATAGTGTGTTGTCAGCACACATAGGAGCTATAGTGTGTTGTCAGCACACAAAGGAGCTATAGTGTGTTTGTGTCAGCACACATAGGAGCTATATTGTGTTGTGAGCACACATAGGAGCTATATTTTTTTGTCAGCACACATAGGAGCTGTAGTGTGTTGTCAGCACACATAGGAGCTATATTGTGTTGTGAGCACACATAGGAGCTATATTTTTTTGTCAGCACACATAGGAGCTGTAGTGTGTTGTCAGCACACATAGGAGCTATAGTGTGTTTGTGTCAGCACACAAAGGAGCTATAGTGTGTTGTCAGCACACATAGGAGCTATAGTGTGTTGTCAGCACACATAGGAGCTATAGTGTGTTGTCAGCACACATAGGAGCTATAGTGTGTTGTCAGCACACATAGGAGCTATAGTGTGTTGTCAGCACACATAGGAGCTATAGTGTGTTTGTGTCAGCACACATAGGAGCTATAGTGTGTTGTGAGCACACATAGGAGCTATATTTTTTTGTCAGCACACATAGGAGCTATAGTGTGTTTGTGTCAGCACACAAAGGAGCTATAGTGTGTTGTCAGCACACAT